>OX940879.1:15000000-16250000 GCA_954870665.1 Stratiomys singularior
TGCTTAGGAACCATTCCAGACGTAACGTTTACATGGAAGTCTTTAGTGCCGAAGAAATTGGAAATTGGCAAGCGTGGAACATAGTTAAAATGGATTTTGAATGGTTCGCTGGGGTTCTAAAATCCGATTAAACAACGTCGGGGACCAGAAGAGCCTCAGCTGTAGACATGGTGAACCCAACCAAGAGTCTCCTCACTTCTGTATGCAACTGCTCTATGGCTAGGCGATGGCATTGACATGATAAGCCTGCTGTGTACTGGTAGTCAGCAGAAATCACTGAAAAGCGAAGAAAATGTCCCAGACTTCGCGGCGAAGCCCAACGTTCAAAGGATCGAAATGATTCACATTCTCGATTGCTGGTTTACAGGACTGCCCGACGGACTACAGGACGCTACCAGCAAAATTTTGTTGAGGACATCAACAGGGAACATTGGGGCCTGGGTTATAATTTTTCATGTGGAAACTAGGAGCCACACGGAGGGCTCTGTGTACTTAAAGTAGAAAAATGGACGAGGTTGTTCGGGCCGATGTTTCACACGAGATATAATAGCTGAATGCCTACTTTTCAGAGCCATCGAGCAGGACAATGTGGTGAAATCCTTAAAAAAGAAAAAGGCCACGGGACCAAGTACAAGTACATCTTGTGTATTAACTTTACCCTGACATGTTGCTCAGCATATTTAACGCCTGCCTGCTGGAAAGCGCGTTCTGAAATGTGGGAATTGGTGGAGGGTACATATCAGCAAGGGGAAGGGGACTCCGAAGCAACCATCTGCATATCCGTCGCTATGTATGATGAACGCTACTGAGGAAGTACTCGAGAAGCTAATCAGAGAGAGACTAGGGGAGGCCAGTCGAGCTACTGGAGATCTATCTCCTTAGCAGTATGGTTTCAGGGTTGAACGCACACAATCAGCACTCGATACAAATAGTACTGTGCATAACACTCCACTTAAGGAATACATTCAATTCTGCTGTGCGGGCAGATATTCTCAGTGATTTGGAATATTTCAAAGTGCCGATATATGTGACGCGAATGTTGAAGGACTACCTGAAACAATGTCTATGACATGACGAAGAATGGATGTGATATCGGGGATAGTGCATGGTTATATTTTCGGCCTGGACCTACTTATGTCTCGTATGGCAAGTTATTCAGGTTTTACCTAGCGTGAAACGGAGGAACCACCAAAATTGAAACCACCACCGTTTCACATAACACGGGTGAATGAAGCTTGACGCTGATGAACCGTGGGGATCATTAGTGACTTGGGACCGTGGTTATATTGAACGCATTGTGAGAATGGCTTGGTTGATACTTGGTTGAATGGTTGAGTATTTTTAGTGTCACCTGTATGGGAAATGTACCGCCTCTCGCTCATCGGTTCTGCCCGAGTTCGACATATGACGCCAAAAGATGGACGGATAGATGGATGGATGGAAAATATAGTACTCTCTCCAGAAACTATTATGAGTTTACATCAAATGACAATTGCTGAAAGAGTTGATTCCCCTTACATGAAGGTGCCTCTAGGCCATAACTAATGAAGCTTAGTCTAATGTAATTTGACTGGAACCTGATCAATATTATAGTTCCAGTCTAAGTTCTTGATTTGACAGGGGAGGTGTTTAGTTGGAAATGTCTTTGCCACTGGGTACTCAGATACCCAGGACCTAATAAAATAAATAAATCTCCCAACTACAAAAATTTCGATTTTCTGTAAATTTATTCGTTTTTAAAAATTTATTAAAATCAATGTTTATGTCCAAAAGAATGGTAAATAAATCAACCATCTTTGTCAATAAATGACTTGAAGGAAGTACTTGCTTAAATTTTTCCAGTTGACACTACATGTTGGTTTTGAAGTTGACCAAAACCATCCCTTCTCATGGCCACGTAGTGATGGGGGTACGATTACATGGCATCAGGACAGGAAGGAAATAATAAAAAATTCAGTGAAAGCTCAGGTCAATTATGGCGACAATAAAGTAGAAAATGTAGCCTGAAGATTTACGGATGAATGCATCTAAGAACTTCATTGGGTAACGAATTTATATGAAGAAACGATAGTGGTACTTGCACTGAAAACTTGACCGCATTGATAATCAAAAGATTATTGCAACATAAAACTATAATTGCTCATTTATTGTCATCATAATTCCCATATTATTTTCGCAGAACTTTTTACACATATATTGTAAAAACTTACCGCTTTGATAAGAGTCGTTGCAACAAAAGGATATAAGTAAACAGTGCAGATAACCTGACACGGATCTGAATATTTTGACTGCGGTGATTGGAATTTTGAAATATTTATTTATATATAAATAAAATTGAATTATTTTGAATAATGAAATTGAAATAATTTTCTGAAACCGAGAATAATTTAATGACAAGGAACACAACAATTATAAAGTTTAGTAGACATTTTCTATTTATAATTTAATTTTATTTAAATTTATTATTGTTTTAAATAATAAATTATATTTATTTATATTATTCATATAGCAACACTTTTTTGGAGTTGTTTTGCAGTTCATGTAGATTTTGATTTCAATTTTCAACCACTCAATATAGACCTCTCAACTGCAAGAACTCCACGGATTGCCGTTACCAATCGGCAACCCTATGCATAATCAACCCCTTCACAATCTCCATTAGTATCGTTCACATTTTTAAGACATTCTAATTGGAAAATTTGACTGATCTAGATATCGCGATAATATCAAATCTTCAAGAAGTCTGCGCATCTGTACACTATCATTTCAAAGATAAATCATCCCTTTCAGGATAACAGGAAAACGTTTGACTTAAAGGAATTCCTGTGTGTGTATGTATGCGCATAAGGCTTGGTGATTTATTTGATTAAAATTATAGTCGGTGGTGGCCGTAGAGTTTTCAAAGGTTAATTTCAAGAGAAAGAAATCCCAACATCAATCATTCCGCGCAAAATATCTTTCAGTTCGACGAATGATGATTGGACGCTGTTGCGGTTATAATGGTAGCTCATGTCAGATTTGTTCGGTGGTAGTTTACCAAAATTGTCGGTTCTTGGAAAACCGCGAAAACTTTTTGGTCAATTGGCTGTTAATCAAACTTAGATTAAAAACGTCTTGGAAGCGTGAGAAAAATCAAAACAACTTTTGTTTGCTATGATATTCTATGTAACTTGAATGACCACTGCCCAACGTCTTGATCATTATTATCATTTTTTTTTATTTCTTTTCAGATGATATATTTTTCGCGGTTTCTTTGGGCGCCAAGGAAAATGATACATTTGTGATGTGGTAGCATCTGATCAAACTCTTGGGTTTCCACGGCGGAATACTTTGTGACGTGGTGTATGGCCGAGGAGAGTTTGTGTAGAAAAGATCTTGGTAAATTTTCTATCCAAGCTCCGTTAGTAACGAGTTTTTAATTAAGACGTTCATGGTCTTAAATGTTCACTAGTGGTATACCGACTTAATAACCTGATTGCACGCGAAGCTCATATTTGTCAATGAAATTTATGTGATCGCTTCGATGGTTTCCACTTGATTCAGGAAATTCACTCTCCTGCAAACATTGTCTTGTAGTTAAGATCGATGACTTTAGCTTATGACTTATATGAGGTTCTGATGATTTTCTCACAACTGCCTGAATTAGGATCTCACAACAAAAAATGAAACATATTTTTTCTTGCAAATTAACGTTCCAGAAGACACTAACAATCACACAACACATAGCGAATTATCATTATCAGCATAACAAAAAAATGTAATAAATCCCTGCAGGACTACTATCCAGTTGCTCTGCGAAATTTCGAATGTTGTAGAAGAAGGAATTTGTGCAGGTTCGTTTAGGGAATATTTAAATTGACTAGAAATTCCAGGAGATTATTGAAAATGTAAATTTATTGATAGTAATCAATCCTTATTATATTTTGTGAATTTCAATCACTAAAACCGATACCGAACCACTAAAACTGACTCGGAATAAATCAAAAATTAACAGCCCCATTAGCATAAAACATTAAAATTCAGACTAAAAGCTAGGAAGAGTTAATGGGAAACCACTTTTCTGTGTTTTTTTAACTTTTGGCAAAACTTTTAATAAATGGAATCCATATGTAAGACTTAAGAAGTCCGTGACGTTTAAATATTCCTTATCTAGAATCACAAAAATTAGTGCGAGTTCCGGAAGAAAACTAAGAGTCTTTGGTCATAAACAAATCACTAAAATCTAGCGAAATACATTTTATGTAATTTCTTCATGATGCATCCTAATTAATGCGAAATGCCTAGAATAGGCTAGAGAAGAATACAATTGTATTAACTGGATCAAAACGTTAAGATTCGATTGATATGCCAACAAGGAGAACTAAATTTAATTAATGAGTTTGGACTACAGTTTTTGGGATTTAGGATCCAGCTATCTTGAGCACAGTACTAGGATGGAACCTAGGCATGAACGTTACCAAGCGATTAACACTACCCTTTTTGGCCCTTGTAAATTTAATAAAAAATCTCCTGTAGGCTTCATAGTACCTTCACCATTCAAAGCCATTGAATTTTGAAGAGAAGGTTGAGAAGGACTCTAAATTAGTACTGGCCCAATGTAAGTGACTGTCAATATCAACACTGCTACCGACCATTGCATGGCATTTTCGATCTGCGTAGATAAGCTGGGATCATAATCGTGAAAGCACCAATAACCAAGGATTGCGACTCCATGAAGAGACCCAAACGACTCATGAGACCTAAACGAAAAAAACTTGAGCCACTAACAAAATCAATCAAATAGCAATGAATCTGAGGTTACTGCTGAGCAGCAAAAAAAGGGTAAAAAGGTCGAATCCCAATTAATCAAGGTCTCAAGGTCCTGAGTGCTCAAAGGTGACCTTAATCATGACAACCGCAACAGTTTTGTCGAAACCGAACATAAAATACCAGAAAAATTGCCTAGTTTTCGCGATGATCGATCTAGCCTTTAGGAATCTAGGCAGGAAGAGTTTCAGAACATAACCCTCAAAAACAATCCAAGAATTCAAGAATCCAAAAACTCTCCTGATTTTGTTGCCTATAGTATTTATGTCGATGAATTTAACTGGTAGTGAGAGAAAAATGATATTTCGAAGCAGGCATTGACAGTCTGAGACTGCTTTATATGTGTAAGGTCCTCATACAATCAAATGGACCAGAGATGCTTGCGAAATGCGTGGATCGATACGCGAGCCAAGAATGGATCCTCTTTATGAATATCTAAGGGGAAGAGCGACTATCATTCACATATGAAGTCGAAGAAAAATTTCTCTATGTATACAGTGATGAAGAATAACAACGATTAAATAAGCCACCGAACCCGGGGTAGCGTGCAAGTAAATACAGACCGAATCCAGGACCCACTACAGTGGAGGTCGAGAAAGTTTCGAGAATAGTGTCTTTAGGGGGATGGACAACAGTGGCTGGCATTGGAAAATCTACTTGGCATCGCTCATTTCAGAGGGGAAATTAACCATTCTCGGGGTGGAAAGGGCATTTAAGCGGCCAAAGGCGCAATTTTCTTGGATTTAGTTAAAAATAATGATAAATCAGAGCTTGAGTACTAAATTACGCCAGTGATAGCAGACCAGGGCAACATGAGAATTTTGCTCTTTCTTAGCACTACAGCTCATCTCGGGCCTTTGCTTTCTGCAACAAGTGCCTCCAACAGTCTCGATCCATAGACTGCTTCCTCTTACTTATAAATCCGAGTAGTGATCAACTGTCTTCATCCACAAAGTCGGACCAGCATTTTCTCGGTTTCCCCACTGGTCTCCGCCCTTCAGTTCTCACGACCTTTTTGGGTATTTGTTATTCGTCCATTTGGTTTATATGGTCAGCTCATTGCAGCTTCCGCAGTCTTACAAGCGTTGAGACATCCAGCTCGTCAAAAATTTAATATAGCTCATAGTTGTATCGGGTCCGCTATTGGTCCTCGTCTAGCTTGGCTCCACTTATCCGTCTAAGGATCCATTACTCAAGGGGGTTGAATATATTTTCGAATGCTTCGGTTAGGGCTCATATTTCACACCCAAAGCATAACTTGAGTCCAATCACAGAATACCTAGTTCGAAAACCAAACTGGAAATATTATATTATGACAGTCTCGCAACAACCAAGAATTCAGAAGGGCTGGCAAACCAAAACTTAAAGATGAAACCAATCTGACCTGAAAATACACACTTCTATGTTCAAACGATACAAAAAAAAATGAATCACCACTAAAGAGTGAAATAGATAGGACACATTACAATCAGGTGGGATATAGGCGAGGACTAAATAGGGATTCATTTTACACGCTACTAGTCTTCCTTTTGTCTGTTTCTCCTGTAAGCTTCATTACACAGATCGTAGTCATATTGGAAATTACTGAAAGTGCGCATCTGAGCCCCATTCTTTTGTTTATTCAGAACAACTTGGTAGGGAATACGTCAAGCATGGACCTTTGTTGATAATTGTGCATCGTATATTCTATTATCCAGACAGTGGTTGTGATCATACCAGGGGTAATTGCAATGGCCTCGATGTTGCTGAGCATTTTGACCATCCACATTTGAGTCCCACGCTATCGTGTCTTCAGAATCACTTGACATGAAAAAGGCCAGCGTGTCTCACTAACCGTTAGTTATAAAGGATACAACAAAAAGCTAGAAGCTCAAAGAAGAATATTTCGAACGAAGAAAAAATTGGATGTATTCTGCAAGAGAGTTTAGAATTGTCAACGAATGATGTGTCAGGTCAGTGATAGAGAGTAACGTATGTGACGCATATATTTCTTATTAGTTCCAAGCTACTTAAAAAAGAAATGACAGGAATAATAATATTCACAATACCTATGGCAACGACAATTTAATAATTATATTTAATTTTTAATTTTTTTTATTTTTTTTATTTAATTATATTTGTCGATAGCAAGGGAAGTTTATATATTTCCTGAGTGTCTGACCCCCAAAAGCGCAAAGTGATTGATCGCATCAAGAATCTAGCCTAGGACTGTTTGCTACATTACTTCGGACTACGTTTCAATACTCCCACTTAGCACCGCATCCGGATTAGACAGATCCCTGTTGCAGCAAGAATGGTTGTAAAATAGAGGGATTACTGGAATTATGACACCCCTTCCTTCTGCATCGAAAAGTGGTCGAGTATTCCCTTTTTTGAAAGAATAATCACCCAAGCGTCATGTGGCACCCAGTTCCATGCCTCCTTTGGTACTGGTATTGTTTCCACTAAGTTATCTGGAGAACGCTCAACTATTCTTACCCCAAGATGTAAACGATAGCCGATAGAAGAAAGCTTATCGGGGCATCATCCGCGATTTTTGGGTATAACTAGCCTTGAAGACACTGTGGCTTTTCAATTTTGAGCCAGGAAAACATACAATAATGCCCACTTAGGACATACACCAGGGAGGAATCAGTCTGATTAGACACGTAATCTACCTGGCTCGTGTTTTCATGCCCTCTCTTCCTGCCAAAGAGCGTGAGTCGTTTCATGCTCTTCTTGTCAAGAAGCTTCTCCCTCCCTCCCTCGTTCAAAAGCAGAGCGTTATCACCTTACTTAGCAAATTACACAACAAGTATAGTATCCGCAACAACAAGTAATCCGCCGAGTACCTTCCCTGTTACACCGAGAACCTAGCCAGGAACTTTTTGACACGTTATTTTGTGCATTTTCGCACCCTATGACTTAAGTATAAGAATCCAATAAGGGTCTCTGTTGCCCTTAAAATCTTTCCAAATGGTTATCGGTTTTGGGACTGTTCTTTTTATCGAAATCCTCCAAATCAGATAATTAAAACCTGGTCTGTGATGAGAGATTCGAATGATTTCGAGAAGTTTTACTTTTATCAGAGTCTTGGAAATCATATGAAGAATTTCAAATAGGGAAACTAGGAAGCAAACAACTAGCCAGGAAGCGGTAGAATCCAGTAAGGCCATTTATTTTATTCGTCGGATGTGTGTATCTACCGCACTACATCCACCGTCACTTTCCAACCTTTAGGGCCGCTCCGTATGGTTTGACATATCAATTAGGACACTCTTAATCTGTTCCCATACAATTTACCAGTTGATGAATAGGAAAATTCAATAATTTCTGCTGCAACAATTCTGACCCAAAACTCCTGAGACCGAGACCGAAATTCCTGGGATCGAGACTGCGAGGATGTGTACTGATGCGTTTTCTTGTCAGATAAATGCTGATCTTTTTCGAATTAAGGCGATGACTTCTTGGTTCCTTCGAAAAATGTTAGCTTTAATTACTCCTGATACACCAAATTCGTCTAAGTTCTTATTTAGCGGCACATTATCAGTAGATTTCAACGTCTCCTTTCCATTTTAGTTCGGTCTTCCGCCAGTGAAGCAGTGTATCCTTGTTTTGCCATGTATCACTTAAATTGATCTATCGGCTTTCATGACAATTAAAACAGAAGTAGATAGAATCACGAGAAAAACTACCACTGAAGCATATACGTGACTATGTTTATATCCAAATGAGAGTAAATGAAAGTCCTTATTGTAGAAATTGTTTTTTCCTCGTTCTTTTGCAAAAACTTGACACATGGCACATATTGACTGTACTTGAATTATTCGTTTACTTCAATGTGATTGACTCTTGACTTTGGGTTTCAGGAACCATTGGGAAAATTTTTCAGTAAACGCTCCAAAGGATATTTATATTTGCATAATATATTTATGGATTCAGCCAAGTTGATGAACAAGAACAAATAAAAAACATATATTGCGTACAATAGTTATTGTTTGTTTTTTAAAAAAAAAGTTGCACCTGCAGGATAATAAGAAACACAGCACTAACAATCGACCGTCGCAAATTTAAGAAAGAGACGAAGATATTGTAAATAGGAGACAAAGCGAAATAATGCGTGGTACAGGGCGTTAAAAATTACACGGCATAGATTAAAAGAAAGACGGAGATAGTGTAATTCCTGTATCTTCTTTCTGTGTGTTTTGACGTGTCCATTTCCTTTTGTACCTTTTTTTTTCTAAGTCAACAACTCCGTCGATATAATTGAACATATGTGGATGACATAATTACAACTTAAAAAGCTGATGGTGAAGATGCATGACTACCTAAAGAATTCTGGTCTCTGTTACCCAGTGTGTAACTACAGATTTTCTAGAGACTTATTGAACGATATATTACCGCCGAACATTTCAGGCTAATATTGTATTCCGAGCTGTGGTGACCTCTAGCGATAGCCAGCTGCCGGGAAATGTCCTTCTAGTGTTTTTTTTTTGTGGAATTGCCCTCTTTGTCTCACGATTTCGACATTTATATTCATACTCAAATTAACAACAAACTCTTGGCAGAATTATTAGTATATATAGTATATAATTATTATATATTACTTGCAAGAAAATCGATAAATATCGAAATGCATTAAATTGATGCAGAGCCGGATCCAATTCGCCTACTTTTAGTTTTTCGTTCTGCTCTTAACCAAATCAGTCAGTTTGCGGACACAAACGCCGATCTTTTAAGGAAAAATGTTCAGTTCATAGGACTAATTTTCCTTCATTGATTTTCTTGACGACAGCACGTAATTTTCAGCCAGCTAACAAAAAATATTATCCATACCCTTAACAATTTTCACTATCAAGATCTTCTGTTCCGCAAATTGCCTGCCACATTGTGCAAATAGTAATTCTTTGCCGTTCCGATTGATAAAGGTCAAGGCAGGATCGTGTCAGGACTAAAACAAAAATTCATTAAAATGACTAAGGAAAAAAAAAACAGATCCAAGTTTGTCGGTAAAACAGACAAACATATGAATGATGCTACAATCAATCATCAGGCGAACATTCCGAGGCAATATGTTTGATATATCATAGTTCAGAGGAAATCGTGTAAGATGAAAAGTAGGTGGATATAGCATGGTGCAGCGTTACAATTATCCTGGTGGCTATCCGTAAACCAACAGACACTGAAATGCGCCGCTGGCTTTGTTGAAATAAATGATTAGCTGAAAATCGGCAGCATATGGTTGTTGCCTTTTAATTTGCGTGCAGTCAGGAGCTAATTTGGAGTGCGTTTATTAGTATTATCAGCCGATATTATCTGTGAAATACGGCAATTGTGAAATTCTGAAAACTGCCTTTATGCCATGCAGGATGATGAATTATCCGATTAGTTTCTTTTAAGGAGTTTAAGGTTTCAGCCGAAATTGATCTTGATTTTCCAGTCAAAAGTTTAATGCTTGGACTGAGACAACGAGTAAAATGATAGTGAAAATTGCAGATTTACAGAATAAGTCCTTCTTCGGTTGGTTTGCAGACCCTACACCGCCCGCCATCTTAATGAGTCAAATCAAATTCATCAATCAAAATTCCAAGAACTGCGCAACCACACAAAAGCTCGCAACCAGAAGCATTGAAAATGACACGTTTAACCACTACGACTTCCATTTAAGATGTTCCGAAAATAATGTTTTCCAACAGATACGTACGCTATTATTGTTACACAGCAATACTACTTGAATCTTATCAGCCATGATGTATGTTCCGATCAACAACTTCAATACTGTGGTGATCAAACACCGGGAAATATTTTCCGCCTTATTTTTCCGGGGCAGCGCAAAAATCAAAGATTGCCGCTCCATCATCAAAAAACGAATATGTGTGTAGATACAGTTGGAAAACAGCTTTTGATGCAAACATGCGCGTTATTCCTCACGTATAAGTGGCTCATTAAATTTTACAGTAGTCAATTGACTTTATTTGCTAATGATAACAACCCGACAACGGGACGAAACGTTCTTTGATAAGACGAATTCGATTCGTGGTGGATGTCGATTGCAACAATCCGATAAACGAAATATAAATTATTGGCAAGGGACGAGGGTGGTTTCTTGCTTTTGTAGGGGGGAATTAGATTAGAACTGAATTGGAGGATTGTTGCCGGCATTGGGGAAATGGGTAAAACGTTGTTGAATTTGGTGAGGGCAGGTGATACATGATAATACCGCATTATTACAAATAAGTAGGTCCCACTTGGAGAACGAGGGTACTGATGCTAACACTTCCAATGCGATGGTAATGATATTGGGATTTTCGTCTTTAGTGTTTCCTTTTTACTCGAATTTGCACACAGCAGCAGCCTGAAGATCGGGGAACTCGATGAGGAAGCGTTTAAACAGATTTTCTACGACATCAGTGGTAAAATCGTGAGCCATCCTTCCCGATTATTGTAAACCCTCTAAAGAGAGCTTCTCATAATAAAATCATGAGCCGCCGAAACCACCACTGGAACAATCCACTGTTCAACTTGACCGCAAATCACGAAAAGAAAATTATAATCAGGAATTTTATAAGCTTCGAAAAACAGCAATGGTAAATTTTCAGATTCATTCTTATGAAAGCAAAACAGAGTAACCTGCTGATATGTTGAAGAGAAGTATAAACAAAAGAATGAACATACAACAAGCAACAATATCACAGAATCAATAGTAGCGAACTCACTGCTAATTGACCCAAACATAGTCAACTTCATCCTCCTCCCGGAGATCTTATCAAAACAAGACGAATTAAAAGAGTAAACTTAAAAGCAACAAATGTTAAAGGTACTAGTATATGCTACTAGAGTATCAAATATAGCCAACAAAAATTTACCGTCTAAAAGAGTTACTTTAAATTGCCTCAAACTCGATACCTTCCTCAAGATGTCCCACTTTTCACAATGAAGGAATCATAGTAGCTCTACAACATTCTCAAAAATTACAGACATACAAGATTATTCCTGGCATTTGTAAAACTTTTTGACAAGCAAGTCTTGAAAAGATTAACTGATTACGTCAAAAACTATAACACACTCTCTGGCTTGTAGTTTACCTACATACATGGGCATCTAATAGTAAACCAACTATTACATGTCTCTAAAGACACGAGAACTGCGCAAAATACAAAGAAAATGGTGGTTATATTGACCATCAATATTTGAAAGATATTTGCTACCATTTTGACACGAAGATCTACTTCATTAGCTCAAAGAGTGCAGAACCCATCCGTATTAGCGAAAATTCCTTCCAGAGAAATAGAAGATATTCGACTTAAGTTCGAGGGTTTACTGACATTTCGACACTAAATACATTGACGCGGCAAAAATAATCCTTGTTAGTGTTCTTCTAAGCTCGTGTCTTAGTCCCACACTTTTTAATACAAACATGTTCGACTTAACCACAAGCTAAAATTACTCACTTACAGCGTTTGCCGACGGCACCTACTTTTACATTTCTGATAAGAACCCTAACCTGATCGTTCCCAATCTTATGTTCAAGCATCAACATCCAGAACGGAAAATTATCTTTGCTAATGTTCCATAAGGCTTATGTTTGAGTCCCATACTTTTTAATATATGCACGTTCAACTGATTCACAAGCCAAAATAAACCTGATAAGGAGGAAGAATCTACCCCAGAGAGGAGCTAGGAGCACGAGTCATCCTGGGTTAGTGGCGAAAGCCTGCCAGTTGACTAATAAAGTTCGAAAACTAATATTTGAGTTCCGAAACGATCAATGGGAAGGGTTTCTACAAAGCTTGGAGCTTGGTGAGAATGCCAACTAGAGGATATCCAAATATTTTCGAACGAAAAACAAGTTAGTTCTGTCACTAATCCAAGGACAAAGCAGACTTTGATACGACACTTTAGGTAAGGCGAAGGCGTTCGTCAACACGAATTTCGCGGAAACTCCTCCTCGAAGAAGGACCCTGAGAAGGAGGAAGCAATCCTTACAAAAGCCAAAAATAATATATTCGCAGAAACGTGAGGAGTGCGTGATACGACCAATGGACCTCCACGGGACAAAGAACATTTTCAGTAAACTGTTCTTATAATATTCTAATAATGTTCTTTGTGAACAAAGGAACGACGCCGGGTCCGGACATGATTACAAATACAATTGCTTAAATGACTTCCAGACAACATACTAACGACAATAACCAAAATTATAAATAATAAGTTTCCCAATTGCGGAAAAAATTGCAAGTATGGGAACGAATTGCTATAATAGTCATCCCGTAGCCTGGTAATGATCACTGATTCAAAATTGGTGATTAGACCTATTAGCCCCCTGTTTTCCATTTCCAAAAAAGATGAAGGGGCTATTCTATATAGACTACATAAGACGGTCGACGATAAAAATATCATCCTAGCTGAACAATTTGGTGGTTTCAGCAGCAAACATTCTACTGAACTCCACCTCAGCATGGTGGTTCAATATACACGGAACTGGATGAATCGCACAAAATTGACAGGCTTTGTTATGTTTGACATAGCGAAATCCTTCGTAAAGTCTGGAATTCAGGACTTATCTTCGAAATGCATGAACTTCATATTCCACTTCCAGTGATACATATTATTCACTCATTTCTCAAAGGAAGAGCCTTTCGTGTCAGGATTGACAATCAGCTCTCAAGCATGCGATCAAAGCTGGAGTTCCACACGGCTCAACTATCTCACCAGCTCTCTATTTTCTAAACAATGCAGATTTGCCTAGTTTGCCAAAACGCATTCCCTTATCCTTATATGCAGATAATATCTACACAGATCGATCAGCGAAAGTCAGCATATTAAACTACAAAGTTCAATCGATAATCTCCTGTAATACTTCCGTAAATGGAAAATAAAACTCAATGAGAACAAAAACCAGGCACTATGCGTCACTAGATAGAAACAGGAACATCCTTGCTTACTACAAGTTGATGAAGAGTAGATAACATGGACCATGACAGGAAAATACTAAGGACTAACCATAGACTAATGCCTTCGATGGAATGACCACATACGAGCAAAACAACTACTTTGTATGCAAATCCTCACATCCTTACAACCCATTCTGAAATCTGGTGGCCTGAACATGACCAACAAAAGATGTACACACAAATAATGCTACTAACATTAGACAGCAGCATTGCGTTCAGCAACACATCGAAGACAAATAAAAAAGCAATCCAGACAGTACACAATCAGCCTCGCCCTCTCTGTATCCTTACGCTTTGCAACTCAAAACTGGATTTTATTGAGAGATGATCGTTAAAAAAGTCAACGATTAAAACTCCTAGAAAGTGTTTAAAAGCCAGTGGCATACTTAAGACGTGGTACCACAAATATCTAATATTAAGAAAACCAAAAAAGTTTTGTAACATGTGCAGAAATTCCATTAGCCTCAATAAATATGTTTTACTGCAAAAAAAATATGTTTTTACTGCCAGTGGCATAAACTTCCCTATCGCATACCGACTTTTATAGACCTAGATCCTTTTTTTCTCTCCACTCGAAGTATGAGAAAAGAGGCTAGAATTTTTTTTCTCATACTTTCACTCGTGATCATGACAGAGCATACGACACAGCCATAGCATAAGCATAGCGTAGCTACAACCAGTGCTAATACTCCTATTAAACCTTCGATCTAGACATATCCAACCAAAATGCCTAGGACGCTAACTAGAATTTTTGCGTAAAACAAAAACACACCACTCTCAGATTTTAAGTAAGAACAGAATACAAATATAAATATACTTGATTTATTTCTATCTCTTATGAGAAAATTTGCCTGAGCGTGTTACACTTTAGTTATTTCTATCTCTGTCTGATAGAAGTCGCTCGGGCGTGTTGGTGCTGTATGAATTTTTGTGGTTGGGCATAAGCATAAACAGTGAGAACGTTCCTTGTGCGATTTCTAGCTGGCAGTGAAAGTAAAAGCATAAGTAGATTCACAGTTGCAATCTATTTTTACTAAAAACGATTGAGTGGAGTGTTCTAGACTTACTAAATAATGAGAGAAAATCTACCAATTCACAGAAAACTCTATTTATTTTTTTAGCAAATTGTGCTGATTGCAAATTTCAAGTGTCTTAACGCCTTTATTCGCTTAAGACTGTAAATTATTGGTGGCGGAGCTGAAATGGAAGCTTCTCTTTCCCTCATTTTGAAGACAACTAAGGAAACGTTTCCAACCGCCGACCTGTCTTCCGTTCTTTCCGGTTGTTCTCTCAACCCTTCTCAAATCTCCGAGTATCTTCACCACACTTTTGCGTTCTTCAGAAGTAAAAGGCACTTTTATATTTGACAGATCCTCGTTTATATATAAGTCAAAAATACAGCGTGGCCAGCTGAAGCTACAAAATAAGATTAAGGGTTTATCCACCTCATTTTCGTGGCTTTCTTACATGCTTCCTTTTCAATGGAGTTTAGTTCGTCCTGCCGCAACTACCATCAGCTCAAAACATTACCAAATCGAGCAAATAAATCAATCGGATAATCACATGTTAGTACTATTATTGGGTATGAGAATAAGCTTCCACCGTTGGTAGACAGATGTCCACCAGATACTATTTTAGTGTCTGCCGTGGTAGTGTTCATGGAATCGGTAGCTGTATGCGCAGGCTCACGAACGCAATAGTCGACATTCCTTCAAAGCATGAACATAGTTATTTTTTTGGGTTGAAAATGTCAACTTTCATATCGAAAAAGGTGAATTTTGAGGGAAGTCTTAGTTCGTTGTTTCATTCTTAATAAAGGTGCTGCGGAAACTTATCATGTAGTGCTTGTTGTTTACGGTGATCAAGCTCCCTCTGAGACGACTTGCAGAGAGTGATTTCGGGGTTCTAAAAATGGTGATTTTGTCGTGAATGATAAAGATCGTGAAGAGGCAACGAAAATGTTTGCAGATTCACAACTACGGAAATCGTTGAATGAAGATTCAATTAGAAGTCTAGAAAAATTATCGCAGGAGTTAAATTTTGACAGATCTACCGTCGGTAAGCGTTTGCACGCCATGTGAATGATCCAAAAACCTGGACTTGGGTGCCCATCAACTGAGAGAGGGACATCGAAAGTCGTTTGGTAACGTGCAAGATGCTTCTTCAACGACAAAAAAGAAAGGGATTCATGCATCGAATTTTGACAGGGGATGTGAAATGGATGTACTTGGACAACCTTTAGCGACCAAAATATTGGGTAATGCCAGGTGAACCAGGTTCATCGACGCCAAAATGGAATATTCACGCTTCCAAGGTCATGTTATGAATCTGGTAGGACCACAATCGCGTCATCTACTACGAACTCCTAAAACCATCTGAAACAATCACTGGGGATGTGTACCGACAGCAACTCATCCGTTTGAATCAAGCTCTGAAGGAAAAGGAACAGCATGGAATGACAGACATGACAAGCTGATTTTGATGCATGAGAATACAAGACCACACATATCCAAACCGGTCAAAGAATATTTGGAAGATGTGAATTGGGAAATCTCGCCCCAGCCACCGTATTTCCCAGACATTGCTCCTTCCGGTTTCCATTTGTTCAGTTCCATGCAATCAGTCCTCTCTAGAGAACGATTTACTTCTTATGAAGGCTTCAAAAAATGGCTCGGTGACTGGATCGTGAATGAATGGAGCCAACTGGAAATCGAAGAAAAGGACGAAGGTCCTATAAGGTTCGTCGCAAGCTTATATTTGAAAACTCATTTGAAAACTAAGCAAACAGTCGGATCCAAAGGATTACACACCCACCCCTGCACAGCCATTCATTGAACTCGACACATTTAAAAATAGAAATGCAAACAACAGAAAAATACTTAGCAAAGTCAATAAAATATGTTGGGTAAATATTTTGCATACCTCGTTCAAACGCAAAAAAAAGTCACTCCGAAAAACTATCGCGTCTTATCAAATACATAAATTTTCTAAATAGTTCAACACGCTGTACAATGACTTTCCAACAAATACTCACACATATGCAATAAAACGAATATATTTCTGCGGTAGATAAACACTGCTATCTACAATCGGTGAAGTAGTTACGATTTTTTTTACTCCTTTTCTTTGGTGGGCTAATTAAAATGACGTTAATGCTACTGCTAAATGATTATAGAACATCAGAGCGCGAACATGCCGATCAAATTGATAAATGAAAAGGCTGGGTTTGATAGTGACACGTTTTTTTTTTCGGCTCACTCATGCGTTCCCATACGCTTATCATCGCGGACATTCCTCCAAGACTATTTATAAGAATTCATCGTCTGACCACTCTAATCGGCATTTCTTTCAGATCGGGGCGGCTTCTGTGCAAAATTGGCAATAAAAAACTTTATTGGTCTCAATCTTAAGATTACCTGACGCACTTGTTGATATCAAACAATCGCAGCTTCCTTTGATGAGATCTCAATCAGCGAATAATATATGATGTCCCATTCATTGACTGAATTACATATGGGTCTAGGTCTGTTTGGAAAATTCTGGTTTCGGCTGGTTGGCTGCCTTGAATGGAAAATCAGGAGGAAAAACGGCCGGTGAATGTTTTCACAAGACAATACCTACCGGAGTTCGACACATTTAACTGCCCATATTTCACCAGTTAAATTGTGCCAGTGCAGCAAGTCAATTGGGTTTCGAAAATGCCACCCTCGTTGCGAGACGACCACGGCGAAAGGCACCAGCAACAAAAGATGGACTATCTTTTCTCTACGGTTTGAAAGGGAGAAAATCAGATAGAAAAGAAGAATGGAAATTGAGCAACAATTGGATTGGACTGCTGTTGGTTGCTAAAAAGCAGACGCGAGTAATGAGCACAAGAAGTCGAAACCAGTAGAGGGTATGATAGATTCTAAGGACTACTGCTGATTTGTCTCCTGCAGAACGTAATTGTTCGCGGCCAACACAAATTGCACGCAACCGTATTGTGTCGAAAACCCACAGGAGGTCAATCTTTACCAAAATACTTACACGCATGCCAATGTATCGAGTCGAGCTGATATATGTGTCCTACGTAGCGATTTCTAATTTAAATTTCAAGATGTTTTTTATTGTTAGATGCATTGTTATTTCCGGTAGGTGAAACTCAAGTCAAATGGAAACAGACAATTTTTGAGAGAGTTCAAGTCCTTGTGACCAACTTCGAAGTCTGCATTCAAGTCTTCATTCCTCATTCTAAGACGATGATCGTTATCAATAGTTTTAATTGACTTAATTAACTAATTTTTCAAGTTGTTTATTGGAGCTTCTTAGTTTCGATACGCGAGCTATCAACACTACAATATACCTACTGTAAATCTTAAATCTTTAGATAAGAATCCTAGCCATTTTGGCGTCATTGGCAATTTCAGTATGGCTTAATAACTTTCTGATTAAATTGTAACACTTTCATCTCGCCGATAGTAGGTATAAATATGCCAGTAACATATCTATCTTCAACCAATAAATAAAAAAAAAACCCTTGAATGATTTTTATATCGTTCATCTCGGCAGCAATGTCGAAACAACTTTACGTTAGTCGAAACTTCATAGCTGTGATGTTATCGAGAGTGAAAATCTTTCAGTATAAGGTACCATAATTTTTTTCACATTCATAGTACATTTAACAACGTGAAAATTAATAATTAATTAATAATAAATATAATAATAAGAAAATAATGTTTATTCACCTGGTTGACAAACGAAAGGCATGCACACCTAATTTTTAGGACTCTCTGCGGTACAAACCTTTATGCACTACTCACCAAAAAACTCGGCTATCATCTTGGAAATCCAGCTTGGAATTAATTTGTGAATTAAATATAAATTTGAGCACGAGTTTGCTTTATTTGGCTTATTATTACATTTGCTTTTTCAATACGTTCCAGGTTCTCCCAGTGCATCCATTGGATGAAGTTTATAAATATTGCTTTCAGGTCAAGTTGATCCCTGACTGTATGAGCAAATAAGACCTTGCTGATGAATCCTGTCCCAAATTTAACCAGATACAAACCATTCGTGGCTCCAACTTTTTCTGGCTTCAGCCTTTTCTTAATTTCCTTGAAGACTACAAACCGATCAACCAATGCTGCACTGCTCACGTTAGGTCCTATTCAAATTTTGCTTAAGACTTACCCGTCATCGATTCAAGTTCTTCAGTTTACTTTAGTAATTTTCTTTAATTTTCATTTGTCTCTTAACAAAATTGCTCCTCGCATTGCTCTACAAGTTGCACCGATGTCCTGTCCGCTGGTTTTATTTATTATCAATCACAATTATCCGCGCCTAAGTAGCTTTCGGTTGGACCCTATGATTCCCACTTACCTGATTGGTTACATGTGTGCTGAGCTTCCTTATTTCAGCTTTCAGATCTGCCTTGTAGGCTTTTCCAGGTCATCTCAAATGAATTACAGATAAATTCAACGGTTCAGGTCAGTCATACGTCCTCTACGAATGCCGAGGATTTTGTACTTTTGTTTTGGATCGAAATCCCTAGGAGACAAATTCTGATTTTTCGGCTGAAGCGCCAATGCACTGCAGTTGATGGACGTGCCTTACCAAGATAATTTCCAAACTTTGTACTGCGCCTACAATTTCAATGGATTGTATTGCATTTCTCGCCAGTATGGTCAGGCTTTGAGGTGGAGTATGCGGCAGTTATTGGCCGGGGGATGAATGTAGACACCTGTATAGGCTCATTATTTGTAGCATTATATTTATTCATTATTTACCTCTTAGTGGGTAAATTTTCTCACTTACATATCCCCCCCCCCAAAGGGAGAAAAGCTTGCGTAAAGTCGTACACCTTACATGTTAGGATGTATTTCTCCAAGTTTAACATATTTATTTGTCTCCATCCTAATAGTTCCTGATGAGCATAACGTAATTATACACAGCAATTTCACACTTGGTCACCTACTCTCACACGAAGATTTACTTAACAGGTAGAGATAAAGAATTAGATTTATATATAGATCTCGCGTTTACGCAACAGGAAGGGGATATTCATGTCTTACGCAAAAGTGAGAGAAAAATTTTCAATCTAATTAAAGTTTCACGTATTTCCGTTGAAAACGCTTTGATTACCAATATGTTTGAAATGACAAAGGTGATTAGTAGCGCCCGTAACTAAACACTTAAAAAAATAGACACTCTTAAAAAGCACACGTACTTCCAAGGGGCATCACGAAGAAAGAGGTCCGGATACTCTATGCAGCAAATGAAGCGAGCTTTGCGAGATAGAGAGCTTTTGAGTTAGTCAACATCGGTGGGGGGAGATGACGATGGCTAGCTTTCTAAGCTTAAATTTATCTAACAATAAATTTCCCGGGATAAATTACATAATCTAAATAAACACAACATTTAAAACAATGATCATGCGCCTCTCCGCAACTTTTTTCATGGATTTTCTGCAGAATGTTTTGTTTACAAATACTTTTACCTCGAAAGTTGCGGGAAAGTAGCGTCAGACTTTAAGTTTGTTTGTGATGAGTATGTTCTTTTGAGTGGTTATGCTTCGGTAGCTATACTGAGGTAATGAATTTTTTCAGTACAACAGCAACTTCATTGGATGACGAGTAACCCAACTAAGTAGCCAACTACGTGAAGGTAGTATAAGTCCGGAGTTAATAATAGTAATATTCATTAATTTTCTGGTTTGTTACTTAATACTATTTAAACCTTTATAAAAGTGTCAGAAAAAGTTATCAGATAAAGGTCATTTACTCCTTAAATGACGGACTGCAATTGGCATCAGCAATACCGACTAAGACTCCTTTGTTACAGCCCTGAAGTGCTAGTTACGAAACCTCTTTGGTCGCACCTAGTAGTATCTTCAGGACCATGAAGATCCCTCTTTCAGTTATGATAGATGAAAAGCAGAGAGAACAAAGACCCTCCTTCCCATCAAGCGATCCATGATGTCCTTCGTCATAGGAAAAAACCTACGCTCATAATGTGTTAGTTACAATTGTCCTTAGGTGTCAACATTTTTCCAGCTACCTGATCTAGACAGACCTCACGTATTTTCTCGAAGAAAGCAATTAGAGCCTGATACTGAATTATACTAACAAATTAGGAGTGATGAATTTCACCATGCTTTCTGCAAAACCACGGCCCCATGTGACTGATGAGCCGTGCTGTTCATCTGCCTCGTGTACCCATGTTTCTTGCCACAAAGCTGAAGTCCTTCTTCTTTGCCAACAATTTCTCCTTCTGATTTCCCTCTTTATGAGTAAACTCGCCTTCGCGCTAGAAGGGAGGAGAAAGTGCTATGGTGAACACCAACTCAGAGACAGTGCGCCATGTAGCTGCTTTCCTCAAAGCTCCTTTCGTTTGTACCTTTGCAAGGCGCCCTTGGTATGCAAGATGTCCTTCTTGTAGGTTTAACTCCATTGACTTTAGCAGGAGTAGCCTGACCAGGAGTGTGAATGCAAAGCAGTCAATTAAAGGTTGCTTATTGATTGTTTTCTCCTAGCTCCTTCTCGATTTGCTTACTTATTTAGGCAGGATTTGCTGCAGTTGTACGGATGCTAAGGATGCCCACACTTGCCTCGATGGTTTGTTCACTTGTAGCTTTTGATTTGTTGTGTTGATTTGTTGAGTGTTCTACCACGGAAATATGCCCTGGTGACAACTCTCTAGCCTTATCGCCGGAGAGAAGCCCAGATGAGGTCGTAGTCCCAAACCCTAGTCTATTCTTTATTTCGGTGCCAATCTTTAATGTGAACTTTTAGAACTTTTTGGACAATGGCCAAACATATTAAGCCAGCCCCCACGCCAAGTTAGCATCAAATCATACTAACAATTTGTCATGTTGGCAGACATTTTTACAGACATTGAAATACCAACTTATGTCCTTAAGTCAATCTGCCATAACCGAGATTATAAAGGCGGGTATTAATAACCAAAAGGTTCAGCTCTTGTATATTATTATATCCGCATTGCTATTAACTTAAATTTTTGGCTTAAACTTTGTCTTTGGATTGAATAAACATTCATTTAATTTCGCTTTGAATGTTTTTAAAAATTAAAATTAAAACTAAAAAAAATTAAAACCTATTCTGGCGAGCATCAAAAAATAATTTTTAGAGGTTTAAATAAAATTAAGAAAATCTAATTTAAAAAAACATCGAACTCAATCTCGATTTGTAACGATGGAATTCGTGAAATTTTAGCAGGAATTATTCACCAGTTTTTCGTTTTGAGATGAAATCAGGATTTCATCATGGTGAATGGCATGTCTTATTTGGATGTCCTGTTTTTTAAATACTATGCTTGCTGGAGCTTTGGAGAACAGGCGCCGAATTAAATGGCTTTGCTTAGATAGTCTAAAGAGTCTCTATTTGAGAGAGACGAGACTATTTGAGAGTCTTTACTGGTTTTAAACGTCGAAAACGGTCTGTCAAATATCAATATCATGTTTTGAATTTTCTTTCAGCAGCTCTTTGCCAACACGACATTTATTTAGATAGGTTTAATGATGACACAAATTTTTCGATAAAGTAGACAAGACTACGAAAGCAACTCTGGCACCCAATAAAAAATATTGGTCACAAAAAGGTTATATTTAATGCCATCTGTCATGCGATATATCAATGGGCATTAATTATTAACTAATTTTCATGAGCCTTGTGATAGAGATGAGTATTGATCGTTTAAATTTGAGCATTGAAAACCTCGCACCAAATGTTAAAAATGTGACCAAAAAATTTTGGAGGCCTACAGAAGCTGTTTCCAGGTCTAAATTTATTGGCGTTCTTAAGATATTTTGCAGTTTTTCGAGTTGGAAACGAGATTGTGGCAAGGAAATATTAATGTCAAACGTAGATACCATGCCTGTAACATGGGCGGCGCTCAGTACGTTCTTTTAAATCACTGAATTTGCTGGTTTTGGATAGTCCAAACTTGTTTTGAGGTTGAAACTGGATCTCAACGTACGAAATGGAAGTTTTGAACAGTTTTCAGTTGAACAGTTTTCAGTTTGAATTGAACAGTTTGAAATGAACAGGTTTCAGTTTTGCTGAACTTGACTTTCCAGGATTTTTAGGCATGCCAAGACATACCTACTAATTTTTAAGGCTATTAAAAACGTGAATCAAAATAAGCAAGAAAGTATGACAAGACCACAAAAAGTCGGCGTAGGAACTCAGAAAAAAGATATGTATAGCACAGATGTGGTAGAGATAGGTCTTCGTTGGAACGAAAGAAGAAAGAAAGGAGGTCTTTCATAGAAAGACCTCTCTTTTTGCGGGATCAATCTTGTGTTTTTTGCGATCGTTTTTCCACTTTTGTTGATCCGTCTTTCTCATCCATCTTTCATCTTCCTTGTTATCTGTTATGTGATAAAGATTAGAACACATTGTGAACTGGCATATGATAGAGATGCTTATCCAGTGTTGGCTTCAAAGATGCAGAATTTGTTGCCTATATTCTGAATTCAGGTCGAAGGTTACTAAAAAAATGACCTTTTTCAGGTGGTATTTATTGATTGTTATTTAAGTCCAGATGATAATATGGTGTAAGCTGCTGAGCTTGGACTATATTATTTCTTGTGACTTCGTATATTGAATTTCACGTTTTATTTTTTAACTTAAATTGGAACGGCTGAACTGATTATTTGAATTATTGTTGCGGCGCAACAGATCAAATACAGAACGTGGACCCCGAGTCGGAACCTTATTATTTGCGATTTTCGAATTTGCATTTTTGGATTTTTGAAACTAGATTTGACAATAGAAAATGGTACAACAAATACGAGCTCTGGTTTATCTTTAGGTTGATGGTTAAGAAAACAAAGAGCAACATACACCTCGTCTGGAAATCATTATAGCTGATTGCTTAAGTAACCTAGAACTCCTTCCCTTGACATGCAGCGCTAGGTATTCCACATTTCGAGATAAGATAATGCGAAGTGAAAGGGTACAAAAGGACCTCCTGTACAGGCTTTAAACTCTGAGTAGCCTAGCCAATATGAAAAAAAAACATAACTTACACTCCAACTATTGAAGCAAACATTTGGAAAATTATTTTCCTTCACGACAGCTTAAGTAAATCTGTAACATTTCAGTAAACCTTGTAACATAATAATCCTATAATCTTGTCAATCAAAATGTTTGGTTTGAATATATTGCGCTTGGGCTTCTCTCAATTTATATCCATTATCATTTTTCTTTTTCCAAAATAAATGACTATAAATAATTCTGATCGATATCAAACTCGCCAATCAGTTGATATGAAAGTACGAATAATATGATTTCATCGACTGGTAAGCGATTTCAACGTATTTAGCTTACTGTTGTAAAACTTACTTAGTAAAAAAGGACTACGAATCATTGGAACGCCTTTCGAAAGAACCAAATAAAATCGGGAGCATTCAAGGTATTTTGAACTTAAAGGCAACTGTCCACATTGACTATTAATCAAAAATTTCACGAAAAACGCAAAATTCGAAAATCCTAATCCTATATTTCATACGATTTTGTAATATATTAATTAAAGAGTGTATCCTACTGTCTATTCAAGGATAGTGAAATTTTTATAAGCATTCTAACTCTACATAAGATAATATGCAATGTGTGACGATAGTCACACATTCAACCCACTACTCCTCTAACCCATATGTGAAAGTTCTAGCAGACAATCAAAGCAGCATATAGTGAACTTTTGAAATCGAGTAACAATCTTATGATTAATGAAGGTAAATCATGTATTCTAAAGAAACACCCAAAAACATCACAGTTGCTCTGACAAGCTAATTAAGTTTAGCATGTCGGCGTTAATTAGATGTATCTAGATATGCGCTCGTAGGAAGCAGCCAGGTAAAAACCCCGTTCAAGAAATAGGTGTTATAAATTGTCTTCTTGATTGCCACTACCAAAAAACTACTACAGAATGCCCATCTTACCTTTTGAAATTATTCTCTTGCACGCATTTGACTTGGAAGATTTTATGCGGAAGGCAGACACTGTATACGCCTTAGTTTAATGTTTTAATTTCCCAAAAAAGATTATCCTCAAAAGTCATAGTTAATATAGAAAACACTGAATCTCCCGACTACCTGCAAACTAATTGTTGGGTAGTTAAACGTAATATTATAATCCCAAACAAATTTAAATCAGCTACCAGAAACGGAGGGAAAAATAGAAATTCGGGTCTGCGTTCAAATTTAACGAATGCATTGGATTCCTAATAAATTGTAAAACAAATGAGGGAATTTCTCGGTATTTATTATTTCATGAAGGAACGCTCGAACGTACGCCGTGGCAAGAGTTGAAGAAGCTGACACATTAATTGCATGGGTTGAGATAGTAGCGATGGTCACAGGAGGGTACGTAGCGAAACAGTTTTCGACTGGTATCTAGTCATTGTAAGCTCTATAGTCTTTCTTTCAAATGAGATCAACTTGAAAGGTTTGATGTTCTTGGGCTCTTTCTTCCTATTAACTTATCAGATGCAAAGCCTTTATCCACCTGTAATCCGAGGCATGTGATATTATCTGAGTGATCACGTAATTTTCCGTTAACGCTATGAATCATTGCTAAATTCCTAAGGAGTTTCAACAAAATTCTTCCGTAAATCCATAATACCACCAACTTGGACCACCGCCAATTCACTTATCTTTCATATCTGCGACGTTGTATTTTCCACATTCCATTCCACCTATATATTTTGCACTCGATCTGCTTATCCGATTCATGCTAGGTGTTCCATTAACAACGAAATTAAATGTCTTAATAACACCATTTAGGTATCACACGATCCGACATTTTATTTTCCGAATAATTGACCGCGAATCTATAAATCCAACATTAAAACTTTCAATTAACAGCACGTTTCAGCATCTTCAGATGTATCTTTTAGCGTATTTTAAGGTTGTAATGAAGATGGGGCCACACACACGTAGTGATTGGGTTGAAACAGTACATTTATATCGTAATTTGTGTCAAAACTTAAATGTAAATTATCTTGAAGTTAAGTACCAAAGTGTAGATAAACATTATAATTGCCTGGGTCAAATGTATTACGCCCAATATTGAATGTACGCCGATTTAGAGTGATTTAAATTCACATGAAGTACTAACTCCAAAGACCACCCAGTCGGCTCATAAAGGTGCAAGCGCTTTTAATTAAATCTATAAAGGAGCAAACTCATACGACGAAGCAATCGTATTACAAGCAGTCAAACTATCAACATTACCTGATTTGTTGAAATTGTATCTTTATTACAAATTACAAGACACCAGCATGTTTGTTTAGCAAACAGTCAGACGTTTTTATCACGATTGCGAATTTGGCGTCAGAAGCCTTTAAAGGAAACGATCTACTCTAATTTAGTTATTTGCTTTGAAAAAAAAATGTGGAAATCGATCAATTAGTCGAAAAAATTCGGCTCAGAAAATTCGCAGGGCTATGAAATGATTTTATCTAAGCCCCTTTAGGATACATGAAAAAATGACACACACAAATGAATGTTTGTCGTCCTGGAACGTGTTATAAGCCTATAAATTTCATCCATTCCCTCTTCTGTGTTATTAGCCATATGATGTACCTGTGCAAGCTTTCATATTACGTCAAGTATCATATCGATAAGGATCTACCTTACGTTTGAAATGGGTTCTTTACATTGGAGCAGGAAATGAAGTTGCGCAAAAATTTGAACTCAACGACAAACAATTTGAAATTTGAACTTTTACAAATAAATGAAACAATGATAAAAATGATAGCATAATCGATAAAAGTAATATTAATTTCAGCACTTCAAGGCTCCCAACACAACAAAGTTTTCATACTATTTACAATGCTCCTCCAGACACCCAGAAAACCTAATTTTGAATTTTAATAATTTCTTAAAATTTACTTGAATTTAAATAATATCTTTCATATCTTCTAATTAGTTTCCCGCCAACCCCATATAATATTTTTCTTAAAGCCTTCTTACATTACGTATGCAGTGGGTCTGCACAAAAAATCCTACACCCATTACGTCCTGAACACTTTTTACGCAAAAGACCCCAGCCTTTCAGTCGAACTAGACCTCTGAACCATTCACTAAATATCTTCCATTTCGCTCCGAAAGCGTACTTTGGAACCTTAAGTCACATTTGTTGAGCTAAGTCTCTTTACTCTATACCGTTTAGCGCATTTGTGTCACCGAGTAAGATTTCCTCTACTCTCAATAACCCTATCAAATCAAGAATGCATTTCTTTGTTCATTCAGCTTCCTTTTGTCAAGCGATTCCAAGATCATTCCGATTCTACGCGTTTTAGCGTATTTGGGGTACAAAATCCCTTTTACGGCAGGAAGAAAAGGCAATAATGTTACTAGGGACAAATGTCCTTCACTCTCAAAATCTCTAGCGAATCAAGAATCCTCAAGGATTATTCTTAAAAGGATACTTCGATCATAATGTCCATCTTTACTGTAGATCAGTTTCAGCATTAACATCTGGTTCCATGTGTCAATTTTGCACCACTCAAATTTTCCACCTCGTAACGCCCTCAAATCACTGAAACTATTTTTAACCAGGAATGGAGAAGAAGTTTCCCTAGAACAGGATTTCCTCCGCTGTCAGCATCTCTTTGTTGCAAGTATAGCCCGAACATAACGCGCTATCAGCTTCCTTTTGTGAATTGATTTCAGAATCACTCTGACTCTTCACGTTGCAGCTCATTCAGATCGCAAAAACCCTTTTCCCCACCAGAAGAAAGGGGAGAAGCCTTAAAAGACAAGGATTTTCTCGACAGATGACACATCCAGCAAACGAAATTGCACTTCTTTACTTCACTTATACACCATTACCTTAATTCCTTTTGTCAACCGATGATTTAATCATCATTCCACTTCTATGCTTTGCAGCGTATGTGGATCGTATAAAACAACAACAAATAAAGAAACAACAAACAAAATGACAAAACTTCGTGCTCACTCAATAGCAAGGTACGATAGAAGTATTTAAATGCATGCAAGGTGGCGAAATATCTTCCTGACCTAATAGAACGAAGGAAATAAGAATAACTGTAAAAACCGTCTCTCTTCTCTATAGGCTGAGAGAGGGCCGAACATGTCCTTCTTGAGCAAAGCCACCAATACTTAGTATGACAGTTTTGGCTATTTATTAACGCTCCTTTAAATTAAATTCTCAACGTTGTAGATAGTCTCTACAGAAAAATTGTGTTTTCTATCCCCAAAAACTAAACAGTATCAGGTGTCATCTACTATCCACCTGACTGCTTGATATAAAAATCGGTCAGGCGACTATGAATTTACGGAGAGGATGAGGTTAACAATAACCAAACCTGTGCGTCCTGGCAGTGAGTTCCTTGTGAGTAAGAGTTGCAAGCCTATTTTCGTGTAAAATAGCCTTTCTATCTTTTAACCTTCATTGGAGGATCCTCTTTTACTCTATAGCACGGACACTATGAGTAATATGTTGCGCCAAATAACTTTCACATTTCAAACGATGTGTTAATATTTTGGAGCGTATGTGATTGCTGTTCTAACTCGGCAGTCATCAACGACTGGACCACGAAATTGGAAAAGAAATTTCAAGAGAAAAGTTGCAGATAACCCTTTTGGAAACAATCAACTCCCAGTTTAATGTTGCAATAAAGCAACTAGTGAACACAAAATGAAGCCCGGTCATCTAGATCCCCAAAATATCCTCTTGGTGTCAACGGTAGAGAATGTAGGATTTCATGAGAAAAGGGGACCAAAAGTCAAAACTTACAATTTTGTGTGAATTTTCTTTTGCAAAATAAAACAAGGGAGGAGAGAGCCAAATAAACAAAAACAAGACTACACATAGTCGATTGCCTCATTAGTCGCAAGCACCGGGGAAACTGTTCACCCCTGTAAATGCACTAGGATATAAAATAGCGTCGGTCAAAAAAAAGAGAAACAATGAGCTCAAAGAAACCACGAATCTTGCGGCTTAAGACCGAAATAATCTGGATGTAAAAATCATTTCAAGTTTGCTATGTTATTAAGGTAAAAATTATGTTGAGACACAAAAGTCCTATAAGCGCCTTAAATTTTGCCTGAGCTTCATCTACAAAAACCTAGTTGACAGTTGGCACAGCATAAGGCTATGCCGCGAAGATCGAGACGGCAGAGGTAGTTTTTAGAGCTGGGCGAAGGCTGGAAATGTTTGGGCCAATTGGAGACCTCAACTACGCTCAACTAAGCTTAAGTAGTTGCACTGAAGATATTGGAGGAAAACTGGCTAATCACGTGTTAAGATGAAAGGAACATGTATCTCAAACAGTCCTGTATATATCTCAGGCTTCCCTAAGCAGAAAGTTACAGAGAATGCGGTCATTGACGAGATAGTTCTAAGGTTGCCTTCTGAATAAAACGTAAAAGTTTTTATCAATGAGCCATGTTAGACTTATGAACATCTGATGCAGCCATGGTTTGGCTGCCGGATCAAGAAATATGATCGCCTTAGCACTTGCTTCTCGAGACGGTCAGGCTTGTATCTGAGGTATTTGAGCTGCTAGATTTATTTGAAAATTTAAATGCACGAACACCAACAGAAACTCACCTTAAAAACCATTTATTTGGGTTAATTGAACAGCACAGTACCAACAGAACGGAGCGGCATGTCTCTTCGGACTGGAAAAGGAGTAACAAATACCGTAGCAAAACTAAAATCGCGAAGGACATCATGATAGACATGATAGACTCCTAGCCTAGACATTCAAATTAGTAGCGAAACACAATTTAGGTTTCTACTGCTCATGTATGGTATAAGGCAAGTTTAGCGGCGAGTGTCTTCCTGTGACGTTAGAAAGGTCCTGGGACGTACCCAACACCTTACTTCTATGCCGTCCAACAGACTATGTGTTAGAGACTGCAAAAACCGTGCTCCTCAGCTCGTAATTTGTGAAAAAGACACTGTAATTGGGAAAAAGTCAGAAAATCTGTGCCACCTGGTCTGGAATCATACTTTGCAGCCAAACTATTCAAATGACACTTTTCGTTCGCGCTGAATTCAATTAAGGAAGATAAACTGATATACTTTCACTTCACAATGAATTTGGCATCTCAAATTACCCCCTACTCATGAAAACAGAGAATTTTAGATCGCTTTAATGTTTTCTTTTTGTTTTTATCTCCGTTGTGGACGAAGCATAATACGCAGGTGCCGAACAAGCCTTCATTCTTGGTCAGAAGTTGCAGAAAAAAATGTATATTCGATTGCATCATGTGCCAGCGGATGTGTTGCCATCAGACTGACAGCTGTCAAATGTTCCGAAACTCCAGAGTTCACCAACTCAAGACTAAGTAAGACATGCGAGAGTTGAAGGTGCACGCTGAAAATTGGTACGCTGATTAGAGGACGCAAGCCAATCCACGTTCTGATTAAAGTCAGGTTTGAGTAAGTACAAACTAAGGTGTCAAGCCCGAACCTGAACGTAACGTTTGATGTGAAGCCAAAATGTCAGTCTCAAATTATCGAGGCATGCTGTAAGGCATAACGAAGTTCTTAAGAAAATTTATAACAAATATACGAGAGGCATGTAGAGTATCACAAAAACTAATGGCAAACTAAAGGACTATTGACTCCACTCTCTGAAGTGAGTTTCGAATTTCTGTAAAGCGCCCGTTTTTAGCATTTTAGCTTTAGCGTAAAAAGAATTAACCAAAGGAAGGGAGCGACTGTCTCTCCAAATTTATATATATGCCAAAACACAAACAACTCTGTGTTTCTCTGGAACAACAACAATAACAAAATATATATTAATCATTTAAAGTATTATGTTTTGTATTATGTGTCATGTCATGCTTCCTTTTTGGTAAGGACGTGTCTAATTTTTGGCATCGTCGGCTTGTTCTGAAGATAATAGTTACCAAATAGTACCAATAGTACCAATACCAATAGTTAATTTGGGTTGTTTTTTTTTTTTTTTTGTTTAACGAACAAAGCCCCATCGTTTTACGTCTATTTCCTTACATCGTACACCTATACGTTTCGGCGGTTTGGTATCTTCAGTGTGTGGTTCGTCCTGATATAATTTTGCCCTTTTCTTAAAATTTCTTAAAAGTTCTACAACCAATAAAAGTTGATACCTAAAACCAAGAAGTCCGAGGGGGGCCAAAAAAATATGTGGGTGCCAAAACTTACAAAACCAGCTCAGATGGTCTGGGATATGAGGCTCTAAGGCATACTTAAATGGTTTTTGTTTTCATTTGTTTTATTCAGCTGAAATTCTGCAATGGAATAAAATGTCAATGTCCTAAAATACAATTGCATCCCATGGATAAACTGAAGAATTGAAAGAAATCATGATTTTGTTGTAAATTCTTCCAGTTCCAAATTTGAATAATATTTCTAATTTTCCAGTTCAGTCACCATAGGCTACGTTTACTATGGTAGCTGCTTTCTTACATCGACCTCTAGGATTCGAAGCGATAACGTGTTGTGTTCTAGCTTATACGAAAGAGTCTGCGTATACAAACAAGAATATTGCAGCAACGGTTACCAACAAACATCGACAAGACTCCGAAAAAATTCCCAATGCAATTGGATTCGACGAGAACTAATAGAATTTTCTTTTAATTGGTAAATATTTACTAATCACATTCTTATTCTTTCGTTCGACAAGAATAATACCTAGGACCACTTGAGTGAAACGCAATATAACGGTAAATCGAATATTGCTTCCATCTCTTTCTATCAGAAGCTACTCCGAGAGTATGTTTGCTATTTTGTGCTTACGATTTAAACGTACAATCCATGGTACTTTACCGCTCAAGGAATAGGACCCTAAAGAAGGAGGTATGTCTGTTGCTCTTTTCTGTTCAATCGGCAAAAGGGAAATGAACAAGAATTTTACTCTTTCGAGCTGCAGGGGCTTTGGTTCCTTGATTGATCCATTCTTTCTCTTCATTTTTCTCTCTATTTTCTGATCTTGCTTTGAGTTTTCGATTACAAACCCAGTGACCACTACTTTGATGTTTAGCATGAAGAAGGCATTTGCACTCCTTTTTCTTCCTTTCGTAGTCAGTGGAATTTTTAAATGTAACTTTTTTCGCTAGTGAAATAAAGTTTTCAGAACATTTCTGAATGTTTGTTTTGTCGTAGTCGCCGGATACTTTTAGAAAGCCATTTTTACGGTTTCGAAACTAAAAACTGTGGATTCCTTTGTAAAATAAACAAAATCCTTGGTCTAGGTTTGACCACCAATTCCTTTAAAATCATCCGTTTACATTTTCAATCTGATTTTATTTTAATGATTTGAGTCTTTCTTTTTTTTAGAATTTTCCACCTGTATTTCAAAACATCGACTAATATCTAACTTATAAATAAAACGATCAATAAATAATTTACTTAATTTTCCTAAGTAGTTAAAAATATACATATTTACACTTAATAATTTAAACAATTATAGTAAGAAAAAAAATACTGTGTAGTTGCTATTTACATGACATGCATGCACACGAAGGATAGAGGATGTGAATTATGGACCTTCGGGGTGTAATCATAAATCATAAATCGAAAAGAAACTAGCTTCCAAGATATTGTGTAAAATAAACTTAAGCAAATTGTATAATCTGAATAATATGCAATCATAGGTAACAAGGATACATTTGGCGTCTTGGTACTCGAAACAATAATCAGATTAACCATAAATAGTTCGCTAAATCGCTAAAACAGTTCAAAATCAATTCACGCCGATGCATTAAATACTAAGTAAATCAGTCTTGTGAACAATATTCACTTAAAAGTTAGATAAAATAATAAATTGTTGGCTAATTTACTTGTTGTTGGTTTTTTTCTGGGATAGGGGGATGTGGGTTTAGTAGATAATACATGTAAGTAATCGTATCTAACATTGGGACTCATTAACTTTGGCATTATTTCCATTTCAATCAAAACCACGGTTTGGTTTGCATGTAATACTATGACGGTTTGTCCTGCACCTGGCGGTTAGCCAGCACCAGAGTGCGTCCTGGAACATGACTCGCGCTCTGCTAGTATCTCCCTTTCTAGTCTGTATCACCAAACAAACAGATACTACGGAGTGCCACACTATCCTTTCCATCGAAGTCGTCTATAACATAATTAAAGCCTTAAGAGCGAACGGCGAGCAAGCCATTGTGTTGTACTAGCAATTAATACTGTTGTCACAGGTGAGCCTCAGGATCCTCGGCATTGTTTACCTTTTCATGATCTCATCGATGGTGAAGCCCATGCTCTTCTTCGGCCGATCGAGTTCGCAGGGCGGCAAGGAGCACACGGTCAGAGGTGAAGAGGACTTTGGAGTCTCGTCGTCCGAGAGGGAGGCTGCTGATTTCTGCGACAGATCCAGCACTGGTGTAGGTAAGATGGTCCGCTCAGTGTCGTGCTGCTGATAATGACTTGGTTGATCCTGTGCTTGATCCTCAGGTTGGGTGTGACTCTGCATGTGAGTTTTGAGGTTCGCACGCTGATTGAACGTTCGGTTGCAGATGGGACATTTGTGCGGAGCCTCCTCCAGGTGCGTGACCTTGTGCACGGCTAAGGTACGCGACTGGCAGAATCCTTTGCCGCAATCGTTGCACTTGAAAGGCTTCTCTTTGGAATGGATGTAACGATGATCGCGCAGATGATCCTGTCGGCGAAAAGCTTTGCCGCATATATCGCATGAGTATGGCCGCTCGTCAGTGTGTGTCCTTTCGTGGATGAGGAGATTATAAGACTTGGTGAAGTGCCGATTACAATATTTGCAGATGAACTGCTTCTTTGGTCGCGTTCCATTCGGGCCGATGATCTTCATCGGGCCCAAGCCTCCTCTGCCCATTGGGTGGATCCGCTGCATGTCTGGATACGGACGCAGATGTAGTTGCGGATGGTGTTGGTATAGGGCAGCATTTCGGATCCACTGGCTCATAAGCATCGCCTGATGCTGGGAAGCGGGCTGGTGCATGTGATGGCTGGGTACACCAACATGTGGGGGGTAGGGCAACGTGTATCCACCAGGGATGGTTGCCGGCTGATGGTGTTGTTGTTGCATTTGGGCCTGCAGCCATAGCCTGTGGTGCGCCTGTTGCTGTTGAGCCTGATAATGCTCCAATTGCGCCTGAGATTGTAGCAATTGCTGCGGCAACAATGTCGCTTGGTGACTTGCAAAATGTTGTTGGCGCAACGGTTCCATATGTGGAAGACCGCCAGCGCCGGTTGCGTGTAACTTGCGTAAAGCATTCATTGAATCTTCCGTCGGGGTGTGAGGTGGAGTGAGCATTGGCGAAATGCTCGATGCACGTTCTTCTTTGATCGCCAAAGATAATTCCGTCGGGTAATCTGAAGGAAACGAAATAAATTATGATTAGACATTGGGCGATTTTTCATGTTCTGCTAGTCTAATATCAAATTCTGGCCTACATTCTATTCCAATCGACTAAACAAGAACAGAAAACGGGAGTAGAGACATCATGCACTATTCTCTCATATTTTTAAGATTTATTTTTGCACAAAATTAAATTATTCAAATAAAAATTTCCGGCAACGAGGTGCGCAAAAGATTAAATTTATCAAACTACTGTTTACGCAGACTAAACGTTGATATCATTTCACACATACCTGAGTCTCGGGCTGCCGTCACCGGTATATCGTCTACACTAATGTGACTTAGCGGTGAAGAAGATACTGAAGACATATCTACTATCTTTGCGCTGCTGCGTCTGAAGTCGGTTCTGGTATTCAATACAACAAACAATCACTCGCACACTGAATGAACCAACGAACTGGGAGAGTCTGAATTAATTGAGCGTTATATCAGAGCACTAAGACCATTCTGCAACAAAATATCCCATGTGCACTAGATCACTAGATAGTCCAAATAGACAAATTGTCCAGGAATCCTCGTCCTGTCACTTCCGATGACCACAAAATCTAACCAACATTCAACAAATTCACGTTTGATGTCGCCTGGGATTGAGTTCGACAAGTTCCAATCGAATATTCACAACACTATGCCTAACAATCACAACAGATACCCAGATATTGCGCTACCTACTATGCACTTGCAGAAAGTATCTTTTTTGACGAATCGATATCGTATCGATCCCCGCGCGCGCACACATCTATCACTCGCAAAGTCTGAACGTCTTTTGCCTTATCGTCTGTCTTTGGCATTACTTTGCACCTTTTGTCGGGCCGCGCTCAACACTCTTGGACTTTTTTCTGGGGACGGATCTTGGCGAGGGACTGGTTCCAATCCGAACAACAAGACCAACTTCTACTACTAGTGCCAACCTCAACTGCAGCTCAGTAAGTGAACTCGCGGCTCACTGTGTAACTCAACCCAGGCCACGGCGAATGCCATATCTGCAAGCGTCGCGAGGGTGTGGACTAGAGTAAACATGAGGCGAATGTTGAGATATGAGAAGATAAATTGGCGCTGGCTCCGCCTAATCGGAGGCAACAGTAGTAGTTGCGCGACGCTGATTGGCTGGCGCGCATCTACTGCTGCCATGGAAGGTAGGAATCAATTGACATCGACCCTTCGTCCGCCGCGGAGTGAGGTTTCAGTAGACTGTTTTCGGGCTTCTAGAGTCCTGACATCCAGCAGGGACAATGCTACTCACTGCCGAACGGATGGTACCTGCTCGCTTTCCGTCACATGCCGTCCTTTCCTCGTCCACGCACTTGACGTGTTTTGTTGCATTGTGCATTCAATTGAATTGAATGTCCTTTTTTGCTTTGTTTGCTTCTCCGAACACGTGCCCTATTTTGTTGGTGCGTCGTAAGGATCCCAATAAATTGGCGTGCGGAGTCTATTTAAGATTCGCATCCACCTTATCGAAGACATCTCATTCCGCTTTCGCAAGCAAAGATTGAAATTTAAGATACTTTAATGATGATAGATGCTCACGGGATCTCTCATTTTCATCATTTTATAGGTGTTTGCTTTTTTCAGCGGTTATTCTGGAAAATCCCATAAATTCAATTCTCCTTGATTTGATTGGATTTTCTTTTCGGGCAGGTGCGCAATGGATTCCAGTTGAATTGATATCAGGTCGGTATTATCTGTAAGCCATCAGTGTTGAGCAGATTTGTATATCTACTGCGACGGTTAAAAATATTGCAGTTGTTTTTGGGGTTATAGATAAAATGGCGGCGAATTCCGTTTGATGTTTTGACGCGGGTCTTTTGGGAATATTATCATCAATTAAAATGGCAGTGGGTGGTACCCTCTTCATTAGCTATTGGCTTTTGTTTACTTAGTAAAATACATTCACCTTTTATGGGTTTTGTGATAAAAACAAAAATTGAGATGGTGGTATTTTATACAAAACCTAGACTATAGAGAAACGCCGAATGCACAGTTCATACAACCCAATTTATGGTGGAATAAATCAAAAGAATGCTTGACATGTTATGAGGAAGATGTTTTCCATTTTTAATGAAAGCCAAGAATAGACACTTTGATTAGATTGCACGAAGAATGTTTTGGAAATGAAGCTTTCAAAAAATAAAATTGAAACTCTGTTTCTTGGTTTTTGTTTGACAAAAAAAAAAGGAATATAGCAACTATTAAATTTACTAAATTCCAACAATAATGGCTGTAGCAAAGTGCAGAAAGACTGTCGTTCTCTAAACTACTAAACAAAGTTCAAATTTTCCTTGTCTACATCTCGAGAGGAGTTCGTTAATGTACGAGAGGAGTAAAACACAAATCCTGCAGACATGCACTCATATTATGGGCACTGAATTGAATTAGCTAAGCCTCGAGTTGATGAAATGTTGAATCTGAATTTGGGAGTTACGCAAAATATCGAAAAAAATCTGTCCCTGCCTTGGAATCCGAATTGATCCTGACTCATTCTTTAGGGATGTGATTATTGCTTGATTCTTTTCAGCATTATCAGCAGGAACTCAGAGCTTGTCATTTAATTTTAATGACTATCGGAATTTGTCCAAATATTATTAAATAATATTGCTGGTATATATTGAGAACGAATTTACAGAAAACAGAAGACTTATATGTTGCTTTCTTTCCTCTTACTGGAAAATCAGAATCACCATCTTGCATTAATAGTCTGATCGCGAAAGTTCAGGGCTGCTTAAGTTTTTGCTTAAGAATTTTTAGTTTCAGACGCCAGAACGAATCTCTATATTGGATGGTAATTTTTAGTATGACAGATATATGCTGTGCAGGCTTAAAAGCTAACTGAGACCTTACAGAATCAATAGTAGGGCTTATTTAAATCTCGAAACCGATCCATTTCCTACACATCATATGGGTACAACATATGGGGTTAATCAATATTGCAGTACAATAGAACGACTTAGAGGAAAAGAGAGTAAAGGCATGATATCCAATCGAATACTACAAAAAGTCGCAAGACAGTACTTTGCTAAAAGGACATGTAGAATATAATACATGTCTTGTGATGATAAAAACACTTTGATTTCGCGGGAATTAATTTATGGTGAATGTACCCTAGGATAACGAACAAAGCATATCTTATGGAATACAGAAAAAAACAAGGCGACAGAAAAATAAGAAAATATAGAATAGAAATATAGAGAGATAGAGAGAATATCTAATAGAAATATAAAGAGAAAATATAGAATAGAAATATAGAAAAAATATAATTCACATTCGCATTCTTATGTTTTTTCTAATGTTTCGAAGAGAATCATAATTTATCCTCTTCGAAACATCGGTACATAATACGTGAGCTCAACGATAACAACCAGGACACAATCACGGGTCCTTATGTATGGAAAAATATTTCCAAATATATTCTAAGCAGCTGCAATAAATGCAAGGATAATCATCTTCTTAATCAGTTGAGAATCTTCCTTTCTTCATTCATTTGTTAATCATGATTATGTTTCGATCGAGCGCCTTGTGTTTATGGCGGCTTTTTGGATGCACTGGAAATTTCTTCGTCTACATCAACCAATCTAGTTGTTTTCATCGTTGTTTTTTGCTAAACAGTGCTTATTTATAATATTGTGTTTCTCTTGTCTGTGTAGGTTTTGGCTGTATTCATAAAATTTGATTCTTCTAAATTCAGAAAAGGAGATAAATGTCATTAGAAACTCTTCGCTTTAGGCTTTTTATTGTTTCACTGTGGCAAAATTGATCCAGAGAAGCTGAAGAAATTAGTTCAATGGGACGAAATAAGGAATTTTCAAAACTTCTTCGTATAACATGTGCTACCGTATGGCATGCAACAGTAAAGGCAGAATGTGTCAACAATATCCTGAAGAGAATTGTAACATTTGATCAACGAGAAGCCAATACTTTTGGTCCCAACCGAACCGACAGACGATACTGCTTTACCGACTGAGTTGACAGTTCCAACCGATTCACGCGCTGGATGACAGTAGACGGAAGTTGCTTGCTACGAGGTGATAGTAAACACTACATTTCCACATGATTTTCGTGGTTACAATAAAATACAGCTGTATAACTTTAGTTAAGTGGAATTTTTCAAAGAAGATACAGCCTACTATTAGGACCCTTGTACACTTTGAACAGCTGCTCAGCGCCAACTTTGCCAGGGGATGCACCACCGCCTGCATATTCTCTGGCACTGCGTCAAAACATTACTTCATACATAATCTAATCCTAGGTGAAATAAAGGAAACAGTGCAACTTACACCGATACACTAGAAAATAAGATGTTGGAGACTTACAAAAAAGGACTAATGACAAGAAAATCTCGTGGGTGAAAAATTTAAAGTCAAAGTAAATCTAAGAAGGCAATGAACAAGAAAAAGTAAGACCAAAACTCCAAAAAGTCTGAAAAAAAAGAAGAAGAAAAAGTCAGTCCCCCGTCCTTCCCGTTAGAGAGCTTCCCATAATTCGAAGGCGCCTCTAGGCGTAGGAACACGACGCCTAGCCCGAAGTAATGTGTCAAACGGTTCCAGGCTAGGTTCTCAAGTTGACGGTGGAGGTGTTTAGTGGGTAATCCAAAAGCATTTTGCGTCTGGGAGTCCCACCTTCAGGGCGTAAACAGCCTTCACCTCCCTATCACAAAAAAATATGTCTATAAAATTTTTTGTTTCCTTCGTCACGTGAGTCCTTTTGTCTTGAATTCGTACAACGTACAATGCTTTAGGTGAATTTTTTCTTCAATCATGTCGAAAAATTTGGAGGCTTGAACACAGTGACAAAATATGCAAATGAACGTGTAGCATATACTAATGTAACTGTTAAAACGTATATCCGGGGCATTGCTGTTGCTGCTAATGATAGAGAATCGATTAACGCACACGTGTTAAATACCGCAGAATTTGCCCTCAATCCCAATGAAAGGTCTTGACTTTAAATAAATGACGGAGCAGCTTCAAAGTAGCTTCTCTGCATAGGGAGGTGGGTGAGTAAAGCAAAAGGATGATGAGGGCAAGGTTAATCCCTCCCAAACCAAACAAAGGTTCGAGAGTTTCACCGACAAAAGTGACGGATGAAAGGATGCTAGAGGGCAAATTTCGCAATCTGCAGAAAAACAAAGTCGCTTTTATCTGATGCCAAACCTGCGTTAAGACTTCAAGGCGACAAAGATCCTTTAAATGATTTTATATGTACTTCAAAATCGGAAGTCATATTGTGGTAGCTGGAGCAACCCGTGATTCAAATAGAAAAATTACAACCAGCAACTCTTACTACCGAGATAGACATCGTTTTAAAATAATTTTTTTCAGATATTGGTTTGCTCTCAAATGGAACACAGACATTTCTGCTCTACAAAATGATCTGTATGGTTTCGAAGAGCATAATGTATAGGAAGTTAAGAAGAAGGTCGGATTCATTCCAACATTGGTCTTCTACATTCCTGCTACGGGTCACTAGATGGATGGCACATGGATGGACCTCCAAATTGCAAGGACGTACCTTGAAAAGTCATTATTTCGTTGATTTTCATGAATATTCTGTTTATCTAAAGGCATATTTTTAAATTAATACAACGCAAATATTCAGTATGGCGAAAATTCTAGGAAACGTCGATAGTAGGAAATTCAACGATCAACGAACAAATTATTCCGCAAAGATGACATTATTCATTGGTTATTAATTCCTTCAGCAATTGCTTTCAAACAGCAAACCTAGTCCTTGAAGTATGAACCAATTTATACTTGCGGGAAAATTGTGTTATCCCGTGACTTCATTATATACCAAGGGAATAGCAAAGAGATTTGCCAATCCCTAAAACGCCAATTAAACAACTTGGCAATAGTGTCGTCTTTATCATGGATATATCCGGTGGAATTCCGGACTATATAAAAGGAATTAAATGAACCGTTGACAGTTATTATCAACCAAATGATCAGACTGTCCAAGTAAAACAATTCTGTACACCACTGGTTATGAGCGACAAGGATATGTAGAAAGCTGGGAAAAAATTTCGTGTTAACTATTGACATGTGTAGACAACAATGTTGTGTTAACGAAATGGCATGAAAATAGAGCAGTCACAATTCGACTTTTTTAAAAGATGTTTAAGGCGCAAATACGTTGAAATGAAATTCCTTAACACCTACGTTCAGTTACTTGTCCTGAAGTGATAAAATTGTAGAAAGAAGGTACGGGAGTTGTTGATTTATTATCTGAACTAATATATCTAGGAAAGGTCAAGAAAATTGGATGCTTTATGTCACTATCCTATTGTTTTATTGTAAAGATTGGAAAATTAGCGACATTGACGAACTGGAATGTAACCGTCAAGCTGAACTCAAAAATATTCCCCCAGAAGAAATTTCGGGTTTGCCTCATTTACTGAGTAAAACTTGTAGGTCAGTCAAGCTGAAAGGATCGAAAATAAATCTGACCGTGTTGAAAAAAATTCGTCGAGGAACAAGGACAGAGAACGAAATCTGTTTCCCTTTATTTAATGACTTTTCTGTCGGAGGTGATATCAGACTACAGGAGGTTTAAATTTCAAGGATGTGAATATAAAACACATATTATTGGTACGAAAGGGAAGGTTGATCTTTGCCTAAAATTTTCTACTCAGACTAGTGCTTGTAACTTTGAAAAGAACTCTAAATTGTGCTTTATTAATTTCGAGTTCCAATAATCCTAACAAACGACGTTTGAAACGAGATGTCCACTTCAGTGTCAATATCCTGTCAGTGTTGTTCGAAATGCATTTTAATGATGATAAAAGCAAATTCAATCAACTATAATTGGTGGTTTTTAGTTGAAAAAAAAATTTTTTTGAACCTCCTCCAAGTCTGAATAGGTTATTTTACAACCTATAAATCCTTAAAATTCCATTTGTCCTGAAAAAAGCACCTACTAAGCTCGTGTTTCGATGTGTCGTTTGCTCGCAGAACCTTATATAAATATTTTTCCTTTCCTACCAACGCTCGAATTTGTTAGCCACCTGCTTGCTTTATTTATTTTGAGAAGAGAAGATGGTTTGCTTATTGGCGACGGCAGGATCCCGAATTGACATTTGACCCTGAAGCGTCAAATTTTATGTTATACTCTATAGCAGTCCAAACATATACTAAATATTCAAATATTTACTTTTTTTTAGAAATCAGGCATGACGACGCGTTTCGGCAACTCTACAATCAGCTGCACATGTTTAGGGTCACTATGTATCACACAAAAAAATCAAAGTAGCAAGGATCAATAGAGCTGAAAAGTAGGAATGCATTGTCTTGCGAGAAATCAAGTGGCTTCATTATAGTCATAAGAGTAAGGGGAAAATGATTCGTCCTTAGAACTAAGGAAATACTCCAAAGCTATCGGGACTCTAATAACGATTTTGTTAGTATAGAATTCAACATAAGAGCCTCAGAGCTCATTCTAAAAATGAATTCGAGGATATTCTGGTGCACGGAATTTCATCAATGACATATTTATGATTGATGCTATAATAATGCATGCATATGGATCTCTATACCGTGGAAAAAAAACGCGGCAATGTTTTTTTTTTGAAAATCCAAAATTGTCGGTCAAGGATCAAACGCTGTATCCCTAAGAAACTGGAGCATTTTGTGGCATATCTATAGTGTTGCAGGATTGGCAACATGACAATGTGGCTCGGATCAGGGATTCATAATAACCCTGAAACTCGTAATAGTACAATAGCCCTGAAATTCTTAATGGTAAAAATTATAATTAAAAATAGTGAAAATTCTAAGTTTTAAATCATTTAAAGTTGAGCACAACTAAGGACCATAGCAACGATGTAGTTTGAATTTACAAATTCAAATTAATTCTTGCATTCAAAACAAAAGCGTGTCGATAATTTTAGGACACATCCTATGGTTACTTGAATTTTTGTCACGGCCCTTTGGAGAAACCTCAGCAAAACCACTAAAAAATTATTTTTTTCGCGGCGTTGCCACTGGAGCGGGCTAGCAATGCTCGGTGTAAGGGGAATCCTTAATTTGTATTTTTGTGGATAATGAAGGGCTCTACTGTGAATTCCGCGATTGATTGCTTCATTTATTTGTTTTTTTCCATATTTTTTATTTTATCGAACATGCAAATAATGGTAAATTAAAGTTAATTACGGAAATAAGCTATCAACATTTCTATTTCTAGAAATATCTTCGTGAGAGCGAAAAACGAAAGTGAAAAAAGGAGGCTGAAGAAAACTTAACAGCAAGTTACCTATAATCAGACAGTTATCCTGAGATGATGACTTTATTGATGAAAAAGCGAGTAAACAGCGCTGCGAGATGGATGAATTGGATGTTTTACTACGAATTTGGAACCTCGAGAAAACCCTTAGGAGTCCCAAAGGCGCTCGTCATGAAAAAGTCATTTTTAGGATTTCATGGAGTTCAGGATCAAACTGCATTAACAATTTACAACTGAATTATATCGTCCGCAAATGCAATAAATTTACAAGGATATGATGGTACTAACACAATGAATGGAACGTCTAATGGAGTTGAAAAAGTCGTTAAAGATCTCCAGCAAAATGTGGTATATGTTTACCATTCTGCTCGTAACATAAATCTTACATAATAATGTTGTTAGAGAAGATATTGATATGCAAACGTTTTTTATGGGCAGAGAACTAGAAAATAGAATGTTTTTTTTTTCATGTTTTTAATCTCAAAAAGAAAGGGAGTGAGAAAAGAAGGAGAAAGATGTTGGGTAGTATTGGACCCTACAAGATGGACAGAATGTTGATGCTATTTTCGCTTTACGGTGTTCGCGGAAAGCCGAAAGGAACAAAATCCCAAAATTCAGAAGCAATTTTTTTCTGGTCACCTTTATTACAAATCAATATGAAGGTTTTTAGAAAACATTCAATTCAGTGGTAGTACAAGAAAAATCCTTTTTCATCTGTAATTTTTTAAGATTAAATGGAGGGCACATAAGACGAAACCACTTTTTCCATGGTGGACAGATAATCTCCGGACTGATACATATGAAACAAAAACAAATGTTTGAAAGAGCAAGGTTTCTACACAGGAATACACACTCGACAGTAAACATTTTGATCATAAAAAACAACAATGAGCTGTGATTGTTGGCTTTTTATAAACGAAAAAAAAAATTATCAAACTTTTCCTTTTTTCGTCTTTTTGCATATAAAAAATTTTTTGCCGGAATTTTTTTGTCAAAATAGTGGTGGAAAACAGTCTAAATAACAAATGCTCAAAATATCTTGAGAATCGGTCGAAGCAATCCTGAGATTAACTGCTTGCTATATGAAAAAATCATATTTTTAGCAGAACCCATTTGAAGTTTTTCGCTAGTTTTACTAAATTCTGCACGCAAAATTTTGTTTTTTGCTTTCATTCATTGCGAGCATTTCCTTTTCAATGAATGCTTGCTCATTTATATATTTAGATATTTTTTTCTACAAACGGCCGTCCCTTCCAGCCATCGGCTTCATCCTTTCAGCCATCAAGATCCTCTCCGCTCCCGGCACATACTTGAAGGCTGACTGCCAATTTTGCAGCTCATGCTTTTCACAATTTGCAAAAGGGGCGAGCTGTCTTCTTGTAATGTGGATAGTGACAATTTTATAGCAAATTAAATCACATCCTTGCTTACAAACGTATGTTTTGGCACGATAGTTCAAAGAGTATTGTTACTCAATGTCAGCGTCAAACAGGAAAACTCAGTGTTGTTTTGATTTTGAAAAAATTTGGATTTTTGAAAGGAGTTTTCTCGAAATTTTGTATTGTTTCGTTTCGATAGCAAAACTATCAACTGTGTGAGCATTCTAATCCCCTTTATTTTTTTTCGAAAATTTTGCATTTTTATTATTAACCAACCGAAATTCCGTTTCCCACCGTTTTCTTCGCGTTTAGCAAATTTAAAAAATTGAAACTTATAAAATATACATCCCTGATCTCTAGAATTATTTGATTCTAGATAAATGCATTAAGAAAAAAAAACATATCTGAATCATTTTCCATGGAAATTGTTAGTTTATGGTCTACTTTCTGGAACGAATTGGAAAATTTTACGTGCATTAGAGAACTTAGTGACTTATTAATAACAAAGATGCATTTTAAGACGTGCAGTTTTCTGGATCTACGTACTGCACTTACATATTTTAATCGCTTTAATTCTTGTGACTACACCAAATGCTGAAAGGTTTTTCGTTTCCGAAACTAAATCTAATAGAAACCCATTTTCGAAACGCTGTGGGACGAAACAGACTACTTAACTTGACTATTCTATCTATTGAAAATTCTATCTATGCTAAAGATACTTTTAAGGAAAGGAAAGCCTACAGAATAGAATTTTATCAATAAAATCTTAAAATTCAATTGTTATTTCATTATAAATGTGAATGAACCTTGAAATGAAGGAATCTCTTGAAAATAAAATTTATTAGATACCTAGTGAATATTAAAATTAAATTACAACTTAAGGTTATTCACTGGAAGGTACCCATTCAAAAAATTTCCCAATAACGTCGCCGGTTGCATTGGAATAAATTTCTAGAAGGGCAGTAAGCGTATAAACTAAACAAATCACAGACTTTCAACTTTTTGAACTTTGGCAAAAATTTATGATGAATATGCATTACGCGAAATAAGGATTAAGATAAACATATGCATCTGGGCCGTGTGCGAGTTAAAAATATTTCCATACCAGCAAATCTAGTTGCAAATAACGCATGCATACGTTGACGCTCATATCTTAGCACCTAATAATATACCTGAACAAAGGGACCTATTCCTACCGACCGTATCTTCTGCCTAACCTGCGAAGTGTGTCAATAGCTTCCTACCATTCTCATATGATTTTATTAAGGACATGAAGATTAGGTAGTGAAAGGCGAAACATGAATACCCAAATTTCAAAACAATAAAAACTTAAAACTTCCAATGCGGTAGTGTTTGATGTTCATTCCACTTCTGTCGGTCGGACTAGGGAAATTTTATTGATCATAATAAAATACGGGACGATATCCGTGTAAAAAGGAAATGCAGAGGTATGAGAGTTGATAGTTGCATGCATAATTTAGCATGCAAGTCAAGGAGGCGTTGCGTTTGCAACTATGATCCTAACATTTGCTACCGTTCGTGATTTTTTCTCTTTTTTAAATTCAAATTTTCTAAGCTCGAAGGACTAGTGAGCACGTATGTTTTGCAACCACAATGTGCATAATTTTTAGACCATTAGCATTACTAGAGGCGAGCAATGGACAAAATCATTTCCTCCTCCTTAGCCCAAAATGAATTAAAAAAATACTAAAAATCGGTCGTTTGAGGTGTTTTTTAGAGCGAAAAAAAGACTCTCATGTTAATGTTTTATTAAGGTTTTCCCGGTTTTCAAGGCAACTGCTTGTTCGTTTAAGTATTATAGCATGACGGTATTTTTTCGGCCTATTTTTTGTAAACTGTTTTAAAAAATTAGGTTTAAGGACCATTTTACCGCTGATGCCAAGGTTAACTTATATGAAAAAATGACCAGTTTTTTTGCATACGCTTAACATTTCTTCTTGTTCAAGTTTCTGAGAATATTCAATGAGTATTTAGAAGCAATTAACAGCAGAGTCGACAAGAAATTTGTTTTATGTGACCAGAGATGGAAGAGCTAATGGGAAAAACGATTCTTATTTAGAACTATTCTTTCAGTTCAAGACTTTAGCTGTTGATATTTTCCCAGAATATTAGCGAGTGAACGACACTCAAAAAAGATGTGATGAAAGTCAATAGATTTATTCTTAATACTTAATACTATTCAGAACGTTTGCAGATGATTTTTAGATATTTTCGTAGCAATCATATGCCTTAGAAATAGCCTGAATTCATGATTTAATCCTTTCCCGATTGTTAGCGGTCTGACTAAAGTTCAAAAATGCAGCAAACAATCCCCAACACACATTAATACAAACTGATAACCACACTAGCTACACATATTAACGTATCAAATGTAAAAACAATGTGTTCAAAAGTTTTCGTCTCTACAATTTTAGCTCAGTTTACCATGAAAAATCCTTTTTGAAAGAATTTCTTTGAACGTACAACATTGCTGGGAACAATAATCAAAACAAATCCTCCCACTTTAATAAATTTGCAAAATATTTAAGAACACTCTCTTCCAGTTATTGCAACCCTTTACCACCATCATACCATAAACGAGGTGAAATTTGCAGCTTCACGGTGTCCTTTCTCGAACAAATTATAATTGACCGAAAATCCCTAAATATTTATGTTTACGGTTATCACTTTATTATGCCAGCATAAGAAAATTTTGCTAATCCTTAAAATATTTCGGATCGAATAGAAAGGGTTGTTGTATGTTGATGACATTCTTCATGGCAGACTACGAAGAAACAATTTTCTTTTGTATTTGAATGTCTCGTACAGTGTGGAAAATTAAGCCATGTTTAAAATGACGAAAGACATTAACAAGAAAGGGTGAAAAGGAAGACAGTGGATTCACTTAATAAATTGTATTACACTAACGAAATGCAAAGTACAAAATTCAAAGGCTCCGTCAGTCGAATAAAGTGGATGCGATTGATTACAACAGATATCAACTTCTTACCTCTGTTATTATCGCGCCAGGATACCATTTATGGAATTTCAAAGAAACCATATGGTTGCATTTCCATTTGCACATAACTGAATTTTTGAAAAATTTGTTGAAAAAGGGGTTGATTCGCAAGGAAAGGATTAGGTGATTTTGTTTGCGATAATCGTTAGTTGGGTTGGGCCGAATTTTCGGCCTGGAATGGAAAAAATTTCACTCGACCGAAACGAAAGGATTCGTAAAGTAATTTCACTTACTCGTAAAATTGGTGCATGGGCGTTTGTCCTTGGGAATGAAAAGGGTAAATAATTTGCCAAAGTTGAATGAGTAAATCCTTAACTGATTTCAACTTGAACGAGATGGGACTGGGAAGACAATACTTTTAGGTTTTGAATTAAGGAAGGGTTTAGCAAGAAAGACCTCGACCTCTAACTATAATTACCGGCTGGTATTGGCAAAAATGTAATTTCTTGTGAATTTCCATTGTGCGATTTTGCGAAGAAATTCTGTAACGTATTGCAATAAATTTTACGCAGAGCACATTTGCATGAAATGGGTTTGTAGAAGAGTTATAAAAGTTAGTCTCCTGTTTAGTAGCTGCGCAATACATTAGGCATTGTGTTGTAATACAACTACACAAAATATCAAGGATACTTACTTGGTAATTCGGCTTTGCTAGTCTGCATATACATTGTGAAAGGTTGGTTTGGTCGAGATTTCTAATAGTGTTAAATTTATTATTGAAGTGAGTCTAAGGCTTAAGGAGTTATTTTTTTCGAAAATTAATGTTTGCCAGACGCTAGTGAGTACAGAAATATTGCTTTGTATTGTCATGATTTTTATATTGATTTGAATAATATAAATTCCTTTCTGCACTAAACTTAATTCGATTTGCATCTAAATTGTGTGTTAGATGTGTTAAAATGAGAATTATTCTTGTTGGTTCCATCCACTATCCTCCACTATCTTCTACTAAACCACATCTATGATTTCGCTAATTGGTACATATGATAGTTAGTGCAGAGTTATTTCAGCGCTAAACTTACAAATCTAAATATCATTGTCATAAATGTTACAAGAGTCGGGAGGCCTTCAAGAGAAAATTAAGAGTGAGCATATTGTAACAATTGATCGATCTTTATAGGCTATAATTGCCTTTGGTTGTTTCATTGCATTTAATTATTTTTAACGCATTTGATTATTTATCCGCGAGAGATTACATTAACCCTAGCATAGATTTTTATCTGGTATACATATTAAGATTCTAAATCAATTTATGAGAAGTCCCTGATATAAACTTCGTAGATTTGGAGCTCCATATCACTACTACACATTCTGTTTTATTGTCTGTATGGCATAAAATTCAAAGATCTGAAAGAAAACAAGTAGAACAAGAGAGAAGTTGTTTCAGGATATTTCAGTTTTTATTATTATTTATTTATATTTATTACATTTTATATTTATATTTATTATATTTTATATTAATTATTTATTTATATATTTATTTCGAGTTCTATGGAGAATGATTGGTGTCAACAGCATTTCGATCTGTATTTTCAGTTGAGATTGGATTTCTAATTCAATAGTGGTGCCGATGCCATGACGAGAGGCTCTGACTTACTGAACATGTATCCATGTGGTTTGTAAACGTTAATTTTACATGAAACATCAATCCTTATCAAATAATGGGTTTCCCGTGACATTTATCGCCCTAATCATATTTCATTTACTTATAAACCTCCTTTTTCTCCCAGAAATACTATTAATACTTCTTAACTTGTGGCAAGAACCAAAGTGATAGTTCGCTCTGTTCAGTGCTCTCGTTTTCCTTACATTTATACTAACCATCCGTCTGTATAAATATTTAAACAAGCTCTCCATCCTATGTTCTATGCTACTTATTATTGCCTTTCGCCGTCTTCCTACTGCATAAAGAAAAGTATCATCGGCAAAAGTTATTATTCGGTTATTATAGCTTGTTGGAAAGTTTGTTGCATAAATATTGTAGAGAGTGGGGCCCAAGCGAGAGCCTTGCGGGACGCCTGATGGAACATTTTTGACCTTTAACCGATTATGTATTGTCCTGCTTTGACTTTTTTTGGATTTTTATTTATATTTCCTTTCGTGTACGAAGGAAGTCATGAGATAGCGAAAAGTTAAATTCTTTACGATGTTGTATCTAGTTGTGGTGGGAAAAGTAACGACATTTTCAATATCTATTACAAAACTGTCAGTAACATCTATTAGTACATCTCTTCATTTATTTCTGCTTTTCACTAAAAATTTTTATACACACGGAAATACGGCTGTCCCGCAGCGGGACCTTTTTTGGATATATCTTGCGATGGACATGATAGCTCGAGAACGGTTCATCTGAAATCTTTCCTGAAAGAGACTTCACTAGGACATTTTTTTGGCTAGAGGCTTAACGGAGATTTTGGGAATTTTACCTTAAAGTAAATTTAAAATTTTTTTTTAAATTTTACCCGATTTTCAAGGTACCATATTCTTTTTTCTTTTTCCGACGAATAAAACATTTTGGCAATGTTATCCTTTATTCAGGCTTTAGTTATTATCACAACAAAAAAGCCATGCCGATTCGAGATAGGATTGATTAATAGTTTACTAGTGATCGTGTCCAAAAAAACACGAAACACGTTTCATAAAATACCCTTTCAAGCTATTCGCGTTCGAAGTTGTACGTTTGAATTTTCCCCATTAGAAATAAATTTGGCTCAACTTGCATGGAGTCATCGACTGCAGGGTAACATGGTAGTCCTTCTTCAAATTCTGCAGCCTGCAAAACATCCTATTTTTATTGTCTCCGAACCATTCAGCCTTCTCTTCTGGCGGCTCTTCTCTTCTGCGTTCCTCAACAAGCGCCACATACGCATCGTCCCCTCGGGAGGCGTAGACGTGCCCGTTAAGACCACATAGAACGCGAGTGAGAAAATCTTGGGCAGAGCTATGTTCAGTACGATTTATCCTAGTTACACATAAGCAGAAGTATAACCTGCAATTGTAACGGCTACCGGGTCTGTCCGGAAGATGCTTCAGTGAGATTTTCGAGATGAACCGGCTGTATAGCTTTCAGGATATCTGCAGGACGTACAACGTTAATAAGTGTATTTGAAAAAAAAAAGTTTTCTTCAATATCTTTGCGTAATACCGTGTAGCGTGGTATCCTGCGGGACATGGCTCCATAGCGGACGTGCCTCTCGTTCTAGGTAGCGCGCTTTATATACCTATAACTTCGAAACTAATGCTCCAATTATTATAAAATTCGGTAAGAATAATTTTTACGCAATATGCTTCAAGAAATTGAAATTGAAAAATTAAAAATTAAAAAGTTTTAAGAGACACCCTTTACGGAAACAGGATCAAGGGCGTTCTTAATATCTATCTCGACCAAGCTCACTGATTTTTTTACTTTAAGTCTATCTTTTTCCATGATTGCCCGAAATAATTGATGCTCTGTTCATCGATAATTCGAAGGATCAATTTATCATCGACCGCTTCGGAAATTTTTTTCGAGAAAAAACATTTCGAATAATTTCTACAAAGCTTTTAATTTAGACTTTTAGAAATTTTCAGATTATCGATGCGTCAAATATGTCTCCCATCTCATGGTTATGTGGAAAATGCCATAGGACTACAATGGTCGTTTGGGTCTTAAGTTGGCTGTAGTATTGGAATCACAATACAGTGTTTTCGGGATAAAATAAAGTAGCTTGATCTAAGATATAAATTAAATACATGGCATGAGTATTGTAAGCAGAGTATTGTATTCTTTGGCAGATTTTTTAACACGATGCCAAGTACACTATCGATACGTAATGTTTCATTACTGCTCAATGTTTTCACGCCAGGATTCTGTCTCTCCAATGTTGATATGATGTTTCAAGCAAATTTGAAGAGCACATCAGCCTTTAAAGGGATGATTTTTCAGAAATGCTATCATGACTGGGTTGTGCTAAGCCGTAGAGAAATTTATTGGTAAGAGTTTCTGCGTTCTGTTTGTTGGGCACTGGTGAAATTCTAGCCTGAAAGACTATGCCTAACATCATTCACCATCTCTTAGTGAATAACGCACCTTGAATTAATTCCTTTCGAATATTATGTAAATTTCGCACGTTGCACGAGTTAAAGTATAAATGTTCGAGCATGTTGCTTCATTGGCGGTTGTATAATGAAGATATTTTCTTGTAAACTATAGAATTAAAGATGCCAATACAATTTTTCGTAAAAGAAAGCCATAATCTAAGCTATTCCCGTCGAAGAGAGTTTTGTGTCTTAATGAGAGTCGTTAACGAGCTCTAGACGCCGAAGGTTTCTCTGGAATTTTGAAACATTGAACTCGCCAGCTTCCCTAATATCCTTGATATGTTCCCCCGGTAGCTCATTACTTAATTTGATTCGTTCTAAGAACTTTTATCCTTTTTGTTAAATAAAAAATTTACCAAAGGGTCTTTTAGGTGGAAAGCTACTCTCCAGTTGGTAACGTATGATTAAATCGACTATAAGATACCTGGTAATAACTTATTGACCGTTGCCTCTGAGCAGCTCTGTCATTTGTTTCCTATTTGCAATTTTTTTAAATTTTTAGGCCAATCCTGTAAATTCCAGGCTAACCACGTAGTTAGAGCCTGATTTGAGTGCATGCAAATCTTTTGTGAAAAGTTAGTTGAAAGTTTTTCGCAAATACAGTCGAAAATTTCAAAGTAAATAGATCTAAACTTAAGGCTGCGCTGAGTTAAAGCCTGCTGCGTACTACTCATTTCTCACCAAACGGACTCTTTAGCGCGTGTTAACATAAGAGATCCAGTCAATAAGTTCTTAAACGTAATAAATAGCCTATGCATGCAGACAAAATAAAACTATTCGGTGTATATTTCTTCAAGTTTTCTTCAACTATGAACATATCCGAAGGAGTTCTTAACTCTTCTCGGTCATCCAAAAGACACCAGTTCAACAGTACTCCTTTTTGTTGACCATTTTTTAGCTCAATGCATATAGAAAGATTTCTTGAGTTTTTTTTGGGTCAAAAAATAGGAGTTGGATAAAGAAGATTCTCTAATGAAAAAATTTGTTGAAATGGTAAGATTCCCATGCAACGTGAATTACTGTTTGCAGAGCTATTTTGAGTGTTTTAAAAGATTCACGCTGCCCAGAGCTTTTAAGGATTTCCTTTTATTACACTTTTTTGGAAATTCAAAGGAAAAAAGTGGTATCGAACGCAAAATCTAATGGAATTTGTTGTAATTTGAATAATAATTTCATAAATTTCAGACCATAATAATTTTAGCTGTCAAAACAGTTAAAATGTGGTCCTTAATTTACATGATGAAGATATTGTTTTTGACGAGTCGAGAAATTCGAATTTTTAGTGGAAATCCTCATAAAATGTTCGTTACTTTGCCATGCTCTTCTATAGTTTTGCAACCATACAGAAGACAGAGCTCAAAATGAGTCAAACAAAACTCGAAAAATAGTCCACGCAGAGGTGTACTATGTTAAGCACATTCTATGAAAAAAGTATAATGCCATGATTTCATTCACCGAAACTATGCACATAAGTTATCCTCAAGTCTTTCATTGAAAAGGATCATGGCTTCTTGTTTACTACGAGATTTTTATTTTATATTTATTCTTATAAGTATTTTTACAATTATTTATATTTTTATCATTTTTATATTATTTTATTTTATGCTTTCATATGTATTATCGAATGTTATTATATTAATTTATTATTATATAATTTAGTTATTGCTTTTTCCTTCAAACATGTTTAGCAAAAGCGACACTTGTTACCATTCTGTAGTAGATCCAACTTTTTCAAAGCTGTTGGCATAACATGTTGGGTCAAAATGACAAAAAATGGCAGAGAATGGGAGATGACAGCTAAATATATCTAAAGTGAAGTTAAAACTGTAGTAAAACAATAAAATATCATGGAATTTCTTTATCCTGATAAGCAGTCAAAGACTATTGTCCTTCGGATGCACTAATTCTGAAGGTAATTTTTCGGACAGCAACAAAATGCAGTCAAATGTGGTATGCGCAAACTGTAATCAATTAAACTTCTAACTAAACTTAACCCTCCCTTCTGTGGTGTTTGCCAGTGGTTTCTCCTTGGTTTTCAAATGTTTTTGTATACAAGGTCTTAATATCTTATTTTTTGCTAGTCCGTGTTGATTGAATTAGAATAAGATCTATGTCACAAATATATAACAAATAAAATATATAAATAACGTATACACAAATATATAAATAAAGTATTCTTATTTTTGATAGTAGTCAAACTAGATAACTATCATTTCAACAGAAAGCCGTCCTCGTTGTAATATTGGCCCTGCTTTCTTCAGCTTTTCTTGATTCCCCAGAGGATTCATTGACGCCATTTTCTTTTTTGGCATATTAGAATCATCGTAAAGTTTAAAGGAAGAGTGATTGCGAACGTGTTTTCCTTTAAAAAGAATAAGGAATGCCACAATGAAGGAATTAGATGAAAAAAGCAGAGAATCATATTGAGCAAAGATTGAATTATGGAAAGGATTTGGGTTGAGTGACTTGTTTGTCTTTTACATTTTGTGTAGTTCTTAAGGGGATGACCTACTTTATTTTGAGTGTTTGTTTTTGATCCACCTGTGAAACGAATGGGAGGATCTTTGTAGCATCTTTATAACAGCCTCTCTTGATATGTATACTAAAAATATGTCCAATAACTCAAGCCACAGTCCTTAAAAAGAGTCTTTAAAGTTCCAAATTATTGGAATTTTTAATTTTTTCCACTTTTGGTTCCACGTTCTTAAAGCATTTCTACCTAATGTAGGAAAAAACTTAGTGCTAAAAAAAATTTGGGACATTTTAATGGTTTGTACCACAGAATCTACTTAGTTTCAATGATGATAATTCAGCTTTTATCAAAGATATTTTATTTAAAACAAAAAGACAGAACGAAGAATAATTGATTTAAGCTCTGCTACTACGAGTAAGGCTAAAAGTAGTACCAATAGTATGCTAATCGTACTCCTTTATTGTACTTAGCGATGTTGCACTCCTTCTAGTCCTAGAGAAAATTCCATCTGCAAGTGTTAACGGAAGCAGCTTCCATAACTTAAAACTATAAATCTACTATCTAGAGGCTTAATAAAAATTAAAAAAAAACTTGGTTTTTGGCAAATGAATTATGCTGGATTTACTTGTAAGCATCATTGAGAGTCAACATTATATTTCCATCGAAAAGTAAATTTTTTTTTCAGTAAACAAATAAATAAATCGAAAAATTTAAATTATAGTAAATTATAGGTAGTATAAATAATTATTTTTAAAAGTATAGTGAATATAGTGTTCGCCTAAAGGATCTTGCAACTTTCCCATGCTCCTTTTCCTCGCCAAATGGCATTCTAGGATCAGTGTGAAGCATCGTGCCTATATCTTTATTGCATACTACTTAGAGCCATTATCCTTTTACTCGACGAATAGCGTTCTCAGATCAGGGTGAGTCAATTTGTAATTGGAACAGTGGAGGGGCTTCGAATTACTTTAGAGGAATCCTTTCTTCATTACACTTTCTGACAAAAATCTTTAATCCCAAGAATTACTTAAGCGAATTGTATTTCAATCATTTATCCTATAATGCAAACACTTTATCAACTACCTATACCTGGAGAAAGCTAGCCAATGATTTAAGCATGATGCAAACGTTGCTTAAATCATTTGTTGAATGTGAAAAGGATGTGAGTAACATTACTAGCGATCTCCGCGCAAAGCGAGTAGTAACGAGACCGTGACTTACCAATTTCGAGCAGCTAAGGTTGAAAATATTTTTGCCCGCTGAGTAGCTGCGTTAGTATATAGTGACAAATTATTCCTTCCTTTCGAAAGAGCGACCTTAATGTAGTTCGCGTTTTGTTATACAGACCATATATAAGGATTGTTTGTATGAGAATGGTCCCTTTATCTTCTGAATATATATTTTACTAATGGAACAGAGATTAGATCACCGATCGATTTTTTAGTGTTTGATGTGTTTCCATATGTCTAATTTGACTGAACCTAGTTGAGTTTCCAGGTCATCTGTAAAATTGATTCAGAATATAGTTCACTTTAGAAAAAGGCTCATCTTTTGGCTTTCGGCTTCTTCCTATAAAAATAGTAATTTCAGGATTTAAATCGTTTGAAAAAATGAAATTATGGAGCATTTGGAAGTAATTCTAGACAACATTTACTGAAATAAGTAAATAATCTAGTGCTTAACTGACATTTACTATCCTACGGAGGCAAAGAGTTCACATTTTCTGCGCAAATAACAATCAGAGTTTTTCATCATTGCATAATATGGAAAGTTCTATTGCAGTATTTTATGAACATTGACGTTGTTTTCCACGATATAACAAAAACACGTCAGGTGAACATTAAAATCTGTATTCTTCGTCGTGTAACATTAAGAAAGTAAATAAAGAAATCATTTTATTAAGGCATCGAGATTCTGAAGTACGTATTGCGAAAATAAATACTAAACAGATAAGCAAGCGACGACAAATAGCAGTAGACGTTCTTTGAACAGAATAGGTAGAAGTCAACTTGCAGTATTTTACTAGAATACTAAATTACTTTATGTGCAAAGTATCATGCATTGACCTGATTCCTTTTTTTTTATATCCGAGGCTCCATCTTATCATATAGCTTTGTACAATAAAACTCTTCATCCCCGGCACCAACAACTGGTGCCGGGATACACGTGTAATATGTTCAATTATGTTTTTTTCTTAATTTAATTTTTGTTTTGTTGGTGGAAAATTACAACTCACTAGAATAGCTTAGAATAGCAACTACAGGGCAGAAAGCTTTTAGCTAATGTTTCTAACTTAGAAAGAATGATACAGAAATGCTGGAAGTCTTAAGTTCTGCTTTGTTACTTTCTTCATTATTTCCGCCTGCTCGATATTATTTTCTACTTAATGGGTTTTAATTATGCAAGAGAAATTTTTAACTTTATTTTTCAAATTCACCACTATCTATTCTCATTGATTTATTTTCCTTTTTATAAAAAAAAAATTGCCAAAAAAAATGTTTTTTCTATTTTCCATACCCAGCACCCATTGCCCCCCAAAACCTTCTAGTCATATCGTCACATTTCAAATCAAAATTCATCCCCTACGTTTCACTCAACACAATCGAATCGTTAAAATTTCGTTCCTCATCCTTGCATCAACAGAAACTAATTTCGATGTTAATTTATTATTATTATTATTTGGTGTCCAAGTAGTGTTGACTGGATACAGAGATACATAAAAGGACATTGTCAACAAATCGGCGACTAGTTGGTCGTAAATATTGGATCGTATGATTGCCAGCGAAGAATCCATGGAAGGCATAACACTGTTCAAACAACATTTCAAGAGACAAGGATATATTAGATGAGTTCATGACAAGCTAGTTGGTAAGTAGGTTGGCTGGTTGGTTGCATGGTTAGCTCTGGTCACTTGCCAATTAGTTGGAAAATCTGCAGGATAGCAAGTCAGTGTATACTCTGCGATGAGGAAATGAGAATGAAAATCAATGGTAGTGATGATGAATTTTCTTACAAAATAGTATTTAGGACGATGTAATTAAATTTAATTAAAAACAAACAGTTGGATTAAGGATATTAAGGGGCGAGGAATCTGGTTGTGGGTGTTCATGATAAATAGTGATTAAGTGGAAAGTTGATTCAATCTACGGAAAAAAAAGTTGTGAGCATCGTTGCCAGCGATCAATCGAGTAAGTCATCAGTGAGTTTTGAAGACGCATTTCAGTATATAACACATTTTCGCCAGTATCGACATGATCCTACTGAACTCCGAAATATGTTGGATATCTTTCATACGTTTCAGAATTGAATATTCCTTTTAAATTTGATCCCCAAGCTTTGTGGTATTCAACATGCTCCTGTTCTTTTATTTATCATCCATTTATACCCACATAAGGTTTTCGGCATTTGATTCAAAGGATATCTGGTTGCTCTTTAGTTTGGTACACCCGGTCAACACAGGAAAGATAAAAGTTGATAATAATAATATAAATAAATTTCTATTCATTCTCAAATATGACGAAAGCAGCTCATTTGATTGTTTGAACAAAGGATTCCAACTAGATGATCCTGCTAATTTGTGCGAAAAAATTGGCTGATTTTTGTCTTAAGTTCTCTTTTACTCGATTCAACAGTTTCACTTTTGCCGATTAATTATATCTGTTTCATCACATGTAGCTTTCTTCCAAGTCGAGCTACCGCAGTATGCCATCTTCAATTCATTCATTATTTGTTATATTTTATTTTTCATTAAATGAACTTTGTTTCCTTTTCTAATTCAAACTGTTTTCCTCCTGATTTTGAACCATCCATTGTGATTCATTTGGACCCAAATTATTCTCGCAGTCACCATGTAAGGTGTAGTGACACGCAAGACTGGTAATACGAAATCCTTAATTTGTTTAAACCTTCATTTTTTTTTAAATTTTCTGCCTATTGGTGAAAAGGACCTAATTGGCAGCCTTGATTCCTACCCGTGACATGTGGTTGCCATATAGACGGGTTGATTTTGTTGCTAAAATCGGGACGAGACACAGCTGTTAAGGGGCAGCCCTTATGATGCGAACTCTTCAAAACCACACCAGAACTAAATCTGGATACTGTCCAACGAAATCTAAGTGAACGAGTTTATGTTGACATGAGGAAATTAAGCCTAGATTATTATCATTGTTTTATCAAAACATGGATGGCTATGACGTCGATGCAGAGGCTTGAAATTAGAGGCATCAGTTTCCAGAGAATAGGTCTGAATGATTGCAGTCGTAAGTTGGCATATAATTTTTCAAATCTAATATTTATATCCGGTCTTTTTTTGGAGTGGTCGTTCGCAGTGTTAGTTCCAACTTTGTAGGGGTTAGAAGACATCATTAAGGACTTGGTTTGGCATGTCTGTCTTCAAGTGATTGTCAAACGTTTCCAGGTGGTTCTAATACCGTGCCAGGTGTAGATCTATCTTACATGAAGGATATGTTAATCACCAAGTCTTTGTAGATCTTTGTAGGGGTTGTTGAGGATGCCTCTTGGCTTGATGGGAACCTCTTCAACATTTAAGACCACTCATGAATTATATATATTCTAAAAAGGTAACAATGACTGAAATGATTCGCATGTCGTGATGGAATGCTCGTCAGTACAGGGAATTTAGATAACGAAAGAGGCAAAGCATGTATTTATATCGCGGGAGCATCATCCGCAACCGTAATCCGAAAACGCCTGTTTTGAGGCAACGAGGAAGCAAATGCAGCCCAAAAATTTTCAAAGGAACTCACCAATTCTAAGGCTAGCGATTATATTACAATTTCAGTGTTACAGTTTGCTTGAACTCACTCAGTGTTAAAGCTTGCTAGCCCTCATATCCCAGAGATAATTTAAGATACTTTGATCGTTTTCCCCAGAGATATTTTGATGGTTATACGGCTGTTAAAGTCTCTTCTCAAGTTTTCCCTCTAAGCTCCCAGGTCATGAATCTTTGAAATTTTATCAACTTTACTTCAGAGGAAATACCCAAAGAACCCAATCAAATCACAGCTCTTTAACCGGGTTGAAAACGACTAAACAACGAATACGCGAAGACAGTAAGAAAATATCTGTGTCAGTAAGATCTTCTCTTGTAATCTTTTGATGAACATTTCAATTTATACGAACACAACATTTGCTTGTTTTCATGTCACTCCACACTGCAGTTGAATCAAGATATTTTGGAGGATCTTGTCAATGATTGTGTTCGATTACGGATCGAAAAACTACCAATCATTCTTTGAAACAAAAGTGTTACGTTTTGTCATCAGACAACAGCAACCACAAAACAAAGGAAGAAAGATAGATTGACGTTGCATTACATGATTTCAGGTGTATTGATAGACAATCTGTAGGTACAATAGGATTGGAAATTTTGTTGAAGCCTTCTTGTTGTCAGTTTCATCAAGATGTGAAGTTTCAGCATGCCATTTGGCAGATGTGTGTTGAAAATGTGGGTGTACGTTTATTTTGGGAGCATGATGTTTGCATCATAGTTTCAATTAAGTAATTTGGAGTTGGGTTTGGGAGATGGGATGTTCGATTGGAACAGAATTTGTAGAAATTTCAGTTTTTTAACTGCGTTCTTGTTTTGAAAACTTCAGACTTCCCCCCTCAGCAGAAAAGGAAGCGATTATCGAATCATAATCATTAATTTTCATAACATTGTTGCAATCTACAATATTGCAGTTGAAACAAGAAAATAGTATTCACCTTTAATTACGAAATCATCATACGCCAAAGGAACAGAAAAGCCATTTAGTAATTTTGCTCAATCCGACTTTTATTTTTTCACATAAATCTTGTTAAACATTGTACAGAAGACACCGCCTGATAACAGTTAAGCTTTGATGTATGCGACAAACGATCCACGAAAATGAGGACCGACATTCGGGAAAAAAAGCCAAATCATATCCAACATTGGCTATTTACAAATAAACGAAACAACAACAAAAAAAAAAACACAAAAATGACTTCCAACAAGCTTATAGACAACGTAACGATTGGTGATCCAAAAACCTTTATTACGTTTCAATAATGCCGACAAAGACTTATCAACCTTATCGAATATCAACGAACATTATAAAGTAGTCATATATAGATTATATCGATGTCAACAGCCTACAACCCATCATTGCAGGAACTTATAATATACACAAATAGGAATGTCTTCCAAGTTCGAGCTGGGTTTTATGGAAGAGCAAATACAATAAATATTCGGTAATCAGAACTGCTTGAATGAGCAAAGAAGTCTTCATTTTTTTTTTTTTCAATAAAGAACACACACGTGAATTAGGTTCTGGTTAAGTTGAATTCAATCCACACAATGGCTGTTCATCGTATAGTAACATACAATGGTTGCGTTATCATCTTGATCAATTCCATAATTTTCGCACTTACTTGTACTTCTTGTGGAAATTCCTGGCTAGCATATCCGGTTCATGCTTGATTGATAAAATTAGTATCTATGAGAAATTCATGAGAAACGAATAAAATAATACTTGGATTATATGTTCAACTAGTAAATCTGGAAGCCTTAAGTTACCAACAGAAGTTGCATTGGTATTAGTAGTAGTAGCAGTAGCAATTGTAGTTTTACTAGTAGAACCCATCCCATTCCGTCATTTCATCGGAAGAGGATGGGGTGTATAGAGCCATTTTTCAAGTGGGCTATCGGCTCATACTACATCTGATACGCCCTCTTACGAGTAACCTGGCACAAGGACCTACATCAAACTAGAGGCAAATAAAAACCGTATTTATTACAAAAGTCGATAGGAATGATAGCGCCGTAGGTTTCCAAAAGGATGGAAAAGTTATGGTCAATTATTATGTAAGGATAACCTAACTAATATTATGTCCACAACTTCCTAATCAACATGCACACAGGACAGGAATAATCAATAGACATCGTTTTGCATGACTTGACTTAAGGACTCTTTGGATTATAAGATACGGAGGACACAATTATTTTTTGAAACGAAGAGAATTTGACAATATTAGCCGTAATGTATTGAGAAGCGTTCTGGAGAAGAGAGAAATGAGTCCCACGCTCATCCGCTAGTTAGCTCAGGCGCTTCTATGGTGAACAATCGTAATTGAAGTGGTATCTATAAGTATCTTTGTATCTAAGTTTTATATTTGTTCACAAGAAGATGTCTCCCATTCTTATTACAAACTCTTTTGACAGATGATTCTATGCGGATGCTATCGAAAATGTACGATGGGATTCTCTCCCATTTAATGCTAGGAGAACTGCCATATATGTGAAAACCTGATGTCAGGAAATAGGTTGACAGAATTTTAATGCTCTGATGGTGTGCAAAAACATGACAGGTAAGTTATAGACCAAAACTAGATTAGAACAAATCATTGACACTGCTAATGAGCGCTAGCCTATGCAGACCATATCCAAAAAGCAAGACAAGGCTTCCACTCGCTCGGTAAAAGCCAAAAGCGTTCCACATTAGCCTATATCATTCATATATATAGGATGATATATACCGATGGCTTATCTTTTACCATAAAGCAGCTATCCCGAGAATTCCGAATTAATCGCAAAACCACTTTGAATAGAAACAATAATGACATCGACAATTGCAGGAATGTTCTATAAAAGACGCAAAAATGTCCTCGAAATCAGGCACAAAAACTAAATAATGTTTACAAAGATATCCACATTCATATGCGTATTGCCAATTCGCATGATAACAATAATGTGCCAGTCCTTGATCATCAAATTTAAAATGGTGCTGAATGACAAAAGCAAATGGAAAGTCAAATCCAACATGCACCTCACAAGACAGACGGTGATAAGGTTCCAAGACACCTCAGGGAACAGGAATGAGAGTATTTGGCTTGTAACCAAATAATCATAAGTATTGGGAATAATCTTTCCAAGTATCTTCCTGTCAGAAGGCCTTGCCATTAAAAAAAGTACACAGCTCAGCACAAATAAAGGATGCATTGATAAATCTATAGAATCTCCTTTAATTGTTCTCCCAGGTCGAAATCATGCTGCGTTTGATATCGAGAACCGAAATGCGTCTTCTTCAGCGAAATTGGAGACCTCTGGCCAGAAACTTTGGTCAAAGGAATGGTTCCAGATTGAAATTTGCTCCAGATTGCTATTATGCACAAAACAAGTTGATGTAACGATTGAGTTACTCTCAATTGAAAGCCAGACTACCCAAAAAACTAGTGTAATGAGTATTTGAGCAAGTCTAAAACAATTAGTGCAACTGAAAGGATATTTATTGACGGGCAGAGGATTAAAAACTGAGTTCAAAGATCGCAGTACTATCTGGGATAAGGTTCCAATGCTTCAGATCGCAAACTTCTTCCCCGACTATGACAAGAGGTACTAACCAGCATAGAGCAGGGCCATGGAAACCAAAGGGTCTTTACTGGGATTTCCGCGGAGCATTGTAAATTCGGAGGGTACTGAGAGGACATCTCATGCCTCGATAAATTTATGAAAGCCAAGAATTTTTGAAGATTCTGCGATTTTGCGAAGTAACTCGTGCTAACCCAGCGCATTTTGCTATCACATATGAGAGCACTGACATGAAGGACCCTGAAAGGCAAGCTAGGAAGCAACTTCGTTATTGAAAGTATGAATTTCGGCATAATTTAGTCTACCTGAAATTAAAGCAGATCTACTTGATGTACTCTAGCTATACCCAAAAACAGGATAAACTAAACTTTTACACTTACAGAACTCCTGGCGCAGAATCAGTCAATCAATGAACAACCAGTTGTGACAGTTGATGGGAGACATGAAGTTGACAGTGAAAAAAACTGGCAAACGGTATCAGAATTAAAGACAAAGGCTATTTCCTTTTAAAATTCAATTAATTCAAATATTACATTAAAAATATTCAAATATTTAAATGTTAAGTCGAAAATACTCAAAAATTCTGCTAGCTCCTTGGCCAATGATTGAGTAACCATTATCAGAACTCCCATTATTATTAAAAATTAGGGTTGTGACGCATTAAGCACCCTGTGAAGATAAGACCAGAAAAAGATTGGTCTATTTCATAGGGGCATCATTTAACTGGTGCTTTTTACCATGCACATGCTTCAAAATTTGTCAGAAACTATAAGAGTCTATTTTGACACCTAGATTGTGAACAGATTTTGGTTGATTTTCCTGCAAAGTTTCAAAAACAAATACTTGATATTGAATATACTCAAGTCTGTCAGTTGTCTTAAACAAGGGTGTCCAACGACAACAGTTTCTGCCGAAAACTTATGTATAAATTCCAAACACAGAGAAACAGAAGTTCAAATGTCCTATATTAGATAAGTAACTTGAGCTACAAACTGGTGAGATGACAACGCCTTTACAATAATAAAGTCAATCCTGGAAGTGCCAAAGCTTTGAACATTCAGTTAGGAATCGCGTCATGCTATAGAAAATTTTCTTCCAAAGCACGGACAACTTTTGGGGAGATTTGAGTCCTTCGTGCAGGACAAAATTATTTCAAATTAGAGAAGAAGGTCGATTGCTCGTTAAAAATACTGGAATTTTTGAACTTTTTGAAATTCTTTTTATAATGTATAACCCGCGATCTAAACATACGTCACTAGCAATAAAGGTGTATCCTTTAAATCATGGATAGCACAGAACTGAATTGTATTAATATGTTTCAATATAAATCACAGTTCAAAACTCGACCTTTGACAAACTCTTCTTCAAACTAATGCATCGCTGATGACAAATGTGACTTCAGATCTCATAGATTTTGACGAAAGTCGCAGGTATTTACTACTCTCGTACGGATATCCTGGCGCTTTTGTCATACTTATGAAGGATTAAAAGAAATCATGCGTTTCCTAATTTGCAAGCATCCTGGCTTGGAGTCATCGAAATCTCGAATTCTAAAGGATTGGAAAAATTCCAGGGGGAGTTTCATCCTGATTATCGGCAGCAATGTCCACTTTCTAAGGACGGGAACATTTTCAAAAGCATGACTAGTGCCCCGAATTCAACCTATAGCAACGATGGAACAAGTAAGACTGTATCCGAGAAAAGAATAATCCCGACAATACGAAGAGCCTCTGGTTTTAGACATAGCAAATGGCGATTGACAGTGTCAAATATCTTGGAAAAATCGGTGAAAACCACATGGAGTTGGAACTACCTGCTCAAGCCCTTTTCAATGACATTCGTGAATACAGTCAAACTAGGAGACGTAAAACGACGTTTAGGGCAGCCATGTTACTCAGAAGAAATACAAGACCGCAGTTAATGAGGTAGCCGTTTGTGAGCAAGGCGTTCAATTATTTTGTAATAGGGGAATTCAGGATGAGGTAAGAGGAGTATAATTGGATGGGTCAGAAGGATAACTACATTTACGAATGTGGACAACGATGGTTTGTTACCAATTAATGGGAAATATACAGTACTTAGACTGGGGTTCAGAAGCTGAGTCAATGACACTGACAAAAAGAATGTTAGAAATTTCACAAATGGGTTCAAAAAACCATCAGCACTTAAATAGGGATCCTGAAGGTACCAGGACTTAAATAGGGCCAAAAGAATTTAGGATTATTTTTAATTCACTATTCTCTATTCACTCTTAATTCTATACTAAAGAGATGGAGAAGAACAGGATTCTCAGTGGTGCATTAAGCAGAAAGAATGCCTTATATGAAAAAAAGGGGAGAGAAGAAACCAATGAAAATGATTCTGAAGTAATTCGGGAGTAAATACTACGTGATCGTCCCAGTGAACTGTACCAAGAAAAGGACTTGAACTTGTAAGTGACCTAATTCTAGTCCAGAAAGGTTTGTATTATTGGACCTGAATGTATTCCTCCCAAGCTATAATAATTACTATTCAGCTGAAGCAATAACTAAGCGGCTCTGGCTTCTCTCTTATCTATAGAGCGCATTGAACTGAAATAACTCCTGGCTCTAACGGTAGTGGGCATTTTAAGACAAGAGCGAAAGTCCAAAAAACGCCCTCAACCAGTCAAGGGAAGCTCAGTGTTCAATGAATTATAATTTGTCTAGAAAAAAATTTAATTCATGGGGGAAAGGGCTCCAAATTACGGGTCTTAAAAAAATTGAGGAAGTAGACTCTATCCTTATTACAAAAGCAAAAAAAAAATAATAAAACTAATTCAATCAATCAAGGAAAGCTCAGTGTCCAATGTTTATCATAATTTGTCTTGGAAAAACTGAATTTTTTTATAAATTTTTTGTAGTAGGGAGATGAAGGCTATTTAGGTCCTGAATGTGGGATTCCTAGATCCACAATGCTTCTCGTCTGTCCATTAAACACCTCCCTGTCAACCAGAGAAGCTAGCTTGGTACCGTTTGAGACATAACTTTGGGCAAGGCCCCCCGTTTCTGCGCCTAGAGGCGCCTTTAGATTATGGCAATATCTTCTCCAGCAGTAGGAAGGGAGAGGAAGGAAGTTTGGAGACTGGACACGTTTGAAAGATGTAGAGGCACAACAGCTAGGTCCAGGAAAAATTGCAGATGATGGGAGTCGAGAGAAACCTTGGGTAGCAAGGCGAGAGTTACTGGTTGGCGATGGTTACAGGATGACGAAACATTCGGTATAACAAGATTCAGTAAACGAGCGAGATTGTTATAAATTATTTTAGGTATTAATAATTATTGTATTTAACATCGAACAATGGGAGAGAAAGGATGCTAGAGATATTCAAACAAATCGCTGGAATAAATCATTGGTATGGAATGGTACATTGGACAAAGGAACGATTGGAAAATCCCTGCCAATACAAGGTTAAAAGTGTCCTACATGGGGTATACCACAGGGGATTATAACAAGGTCTCGGTGACAAGGACGATAGAAATTCAGTGGAAACTGAGTTATTTTAGCAGGAGAAGAAGTATGTACTCTACAGAGGATTTCATTAGCTGTAAAAGTATGAAACCGGAATATTCCCAAAGATAGTGCTTGTTTTCAGTTTAAGGACCGGAGGAGCTTCTTCCTTTAATAGCTCACGAAATTTGTCAACACGTAGTAACCATACATCGGCATATTTTTCTATAATTTCAAATAGGTCGCGATATGTGCCTACGAACTATGATTTGTGAGCAGCACTGGTTTTCTGCTATCATCTGAAGAAAACTGGTACGAAATCCCACAGTATGCTTTTCAAAGCATACAGTGAATGAGCTTGAGTTTAAAAATTTAAAATTACCAATTTTGACGTGAAGGACGAGGAGCGTAGCAAACCTCTGAAAAAGTTTGAAGACAGGGACTTTCATGCATTGCTGAATGATGACGATACTCAGATTCAACAAGAACTCACGGAACAACAAAATATAGCGCATAAAGCTGTATCTCTTCCTCTGAAAACTATGAAAAAGATTTCGAAATTGGCAAAATGGGTCCCACATGAGCTGAATGAACAATAGCAAAGAAATCGATAAAAAAATTAACATATTAACGTAACATATTTTCAGATTGCTAGGCGTCTTAAATTATGAGTGAATTCAGGCGAACCATCAAGACGTCCACTGCAAGACCAAATCGTTTCGGAAAGAGTACAATGCTATGCGATTAGTGGGATCAAAAGGGTGCAATATATTGTAAGCTACTAAAACCTGATGAAACCGATAACACTGATTGCTACCAAGATAAAATGATTGATTTGAATCATAATACATCAAGACCAGAGAAATAGTTAGGCAAGTTAAAACACTTAAGAAACGCACAGCTCCCGGGATCGATGGGATTTCTAATTATGTGATGAAAAATTTGCCAAAGCAAGGGATTGTGCTCACTTGCCTCTTATTTAATGCTTGCCTCAAACTATCTTATTTTCCACTCACCTGGAAACAAGCTGTTGTAGTATCACTGCTAAAGCCTGGGAAGGATCCACATGAGCCAGAAAGCTACAGGCCAATAAGCCGATTGCCAGCCTTTGGTAAACTATTTGAAAAGCTTATTCTCAAAAGACTCACAGACTTCGTGGAAAAAGCCAACATACTTCCTAACTTTCAGTTCGGTTTCAGATACGGCTCTTCAACGGAGCACCAGCTGTATCGCGTCTCAAAGGACATTAAGACAGCCCTAATAAGGAAGCAATCAGTTGGAATGGTCAACATCGATATTGAGAAAGCTTTCGATAGAGTCTGGCACGAAGGGCTACTTTATAAGCTCCAAGTGTACAAAACTGCAGCATACATATGTATTTTGATAGCTTCCTACCTCAAAGACAGATCATTTAAGGTGAAGGTCCGAGATAGCACCTCTACTGTAAGAAGCATCCCTGCTGGTGTTCCCCAAGGCTCATGTCTGAGCCCTACCCTTTTCAATATATATACTTCCGAATAAATAAATAAATAAACTGTCAAATAGCTGCCTTTGCGGACGATACCTGTTTTTATACTTCAGGAATTCACCCAAGTACAATAACAGCTAACTTAGAGAAAATGCTTGAAAAAGTATATCAGTTCTTCTACAGGTGGAAAATAAGCATCAATATTGACAAAACTGAGGCAATATTTTTCACTAAAAAACGTAAACTTTCCTTGCTGCCTAATCGACCGATTAACTTTTTAGGACAAGCCATACCATGGTCCAAAAATCTGGAGTACTTTGGGCTAACGTTGGACAAGAAACTTATGTTCAAAGACCACATTGAACGAATAAGCATCAAAGCATTTAATTCTGTACTTCAACTGTATCCACTACTCAACAGAAGGTCCCAACTGAGCATAAAGAATAAGATGATAATTTTAAGAATGGTAATTCAACCTATCATATTACACGGAGCGCCTACTTGGAGCCAATGCGCAAAATATTTGAAATCTATGCTGCAAGTCACTCAAAACAGATACTCAAAAATGGCGCTAAATAAACCTTTTTATTTCTCATCACTCAAATTACATGAGCTTGCTAATGCAAGCCCTATCAATAAACTCGCGCTCTCACGCAGAGATAATCTACTAGCTAAGGTAGAACACGCTTCGAATCCATACATTCAAGCACTCAGGATTTAAATTAATAGATTAACCTGAGAGATCATGCGTCCTCAACCGAGTATTGATAGTTATTACGAAGATCCAAAACCTATTTAATTTTAACATAGGTAATAGTAGTTTAAGTTAGAGTTAAGTTTAAAAGAGGTTTCTGTTGTATTTTCCTCTACTATTATAAATATATCATATGAATAAGAAACATTTGTGGTACAAACAGAAAAAATACTGTAGATGCAATGAATAACAAATTCAGAACTCTCACTTTAAGTATTAGCTTAGTCCAACACGTGAAAAACAACCGGAAAACGCAAAGAGCCAACATCATGACATATTCCTTCGTGACAATACTCCTTCTCCAGATATGTCTCCGTCCGGTAACCATCTGCTCTCATTGCTTGTGTGAAAATATACGAGAACGGCACGAGCACTGGTGCCATGTTTTTTGTCACGTCATCTTAATTTTTTTTGGCGTGTCATTCATAACGTGCCGCAGAGGTGGGAAAAACGTATAAATTCCACTGGAGACCATTTTGAATAAAGTATTTGAATGATTTTGAAAAAGCAGACGTTTGATTTTCACAAAAAAAAAATCAGTTTTATAATTCTATACCTGGTACTGGCAGCCATCAAAACTCCACCGACATCGGACTAGCTTGTAATCTTATAATCATGGTGATATCAGTCGATAATGTTCAAGGATCAGGTTCAGTTCAACCATGATTCTGTACGACAACAAACTTCATCCTTAGAAATATAATACGAAGTGAGTTCATCAAGCGAAGTTCGAAGAACTCTTACATTTTTGGAAGTAAATTGTTGGTTGATTAGAAAAAGCAGTATTAGCGCTTATTTCCGGATGGCAGCGGGCAGGTTTAAGATGGACCAATCCAAACGTTAGGACATCTTCGTTCTGCTTGGCGAAAATTATGAGGAATAGTTTTCACAAAAACGCCAGTCGGTCAAAATTATAGCTTAGCAACTATGCTGCAGCCATCTGCGACGGTTACTTTAAACGTAACTACTTATCTTATTGATATGTTCTTCCTGGAATGTTTTGTACAATTGGGTACGGTATTCACTATATTCAAATTCTTGTTGACAAAGCCTCTTACTTCATGCACTGTAGTGGTAAAGTCTAAGCGAAAGACACAAATTCGCAGTGGAACCTTAATGACGCGCTAACTTCATCAGCATTACCTTCAACCACCGTATATCACACTTGTTCAGTTTAACCAAGCTTATGTAGTCTATATTTGAACCAGCTATGGTGGTTTTATGTTTAGCAGTTGTAATTGTGGTAGAATGAAACCTTTAATATCAGATAAAAAAGTAAAATAGAAACCTTTTTAGGGATCACTACTCTTTTGTGATTTTCGCAGGTTTATGCACGCTGCAAATCTATATTAACAGTCGAATAAATGACGAAGTAGTTAAGTGCAAAGGACATTTGTTTGCTGTCTAAGCAGGCGGATAGTATCTGCGAATCTAACTATACAGAAGTTCGCGTATCTATAATTGAGATTTCTTGGATATTTGACCCGATTAGCAATAGATGGGCCAAGCAGTGTAGCATTCCGGCGCATTTCAGATGGAATGATTTCGCAAAATAACAGTCACACTCGATTAGTTTGGCGGAAGGAGACTTCAATTCTCTACACAATTAGTCTTTGATTGCGTTACTTGGTCAAGCTCCAAGAACCTTCTCCTATAAAGCCTGGTTCTACTGTGGAAGGAAGAAAAATTCGCTTTGACTTCCTGAAATTGAAGAAGGTAAAATGTTTCATCTGATCAGCATAAAAGCTGTTCAGCGCTAATTCAGTGGTTTGTCCTTGCAAGAGGTTATATAGAGCAATCTCTTCCTCTAACACTGTTACCCATATGCAGTCGAATTTGTTGTTGTGCAGTATAGCTTGTATGGATGTACGCCATAAGTTGTAAACGATTCTTAGATAACATTAATTAAAGCTATAATTACACTCTTAGAGCTCCTCAACGATCCTTGAAAATGGGAACGGAAGGCATATAATCGGTAACTCTCGTTGTAGCAATCTTTCTAAATTCCACGGCACATATAATTACTGTTAAGTGTTCTGAATCACATATTGCTCAGGCGTTTGGTCGACTTGATATAACAACATTCACTCAGCAAAACCTTCAATTTTCCAGCTCCCCCAGCATGACGCCTTATCAATTTTAATTAAAACGCACTATCGTTGTACAAATCTATTTGTGTGGTATCACAGGTGATTACTTGAATCGAATGTTACTCGTTGATATCAAGTAGCTCAATTGACATGTACTAACCACTACCAGTTCAAGATTTCCAAATACATTTTGCTTTCGCGCTTGCCTTCACCGATATTTACGTTTTGATATCGTCAAGATGTTAACACGCCAATTTGAAGACGGTAGATAATAATTGTTGTTGGGTTTGGGGAGACGGGAAATAGAAGGGATGTATGCGTACACAGTACACCGTTTTCGAAAGAAAGTACGAGTATATTAAAAGATTTTCCTTTTGATCGAAGCGATAAATTAATGACACGTACTTAAGAAGTGATTATAATTAAAGATGTCCCGATAAGACTATTTCACAAGTACTGGTTTTTCATTGAGGTTGATTTGAAAGATGTTGTGGAACTCAGGAAGGTGATCGTGTTGCTTCCATCTAACAACACAACTCAAAGAAAATCTGCATTGGATTAAGTAACGTAGGAGTTTTTCGATGGAATACACAACCCCTGAAACGTATCTCCTCAAATATTTGAAGGACCCTCACAATGCATTTGTTTGTTTTAAATTAAATTGAACTAATTGATCAGCGTTCAGGATTAAATCACCAATTCAATTTGAAATAAAAGCCGGAATCAAACATTGATTGTGATGTAGAAGTCATTGGTTTCTGCATCTAGGACATGCCAGCGGCATACGGTTCGTTTCATTCGCACTTTGTCGCATCCGTGTGTTTTTCCATGCAAAACAGATTATCACCAAAAGTGCATACGTTTGACTTCCATTAGTTAATCCCTTTCATATGGGATCAAATATCTTCGTAAAACAAATATTAGTCGGTCTTTATCGGCGTTAAATAGATTCTCACCTCAAGAGTCGTTCAGGGCATCTGTTCAAATATGTCGAGTTTTTCTTTTGAGTTTCCTTATTTTGCTAAGGACACGCCATAAGGTGCAAACGATAGGATTAATGGACTTTCAACTCAAGTATAATTAAATTTGTTTTGCCACTACTGTTTTTACGCCAAGTTGTTAAGGTATTTCGTCGGCTTAGTGAATGAAAAAGGCAGGATAACAATCGACGATGAAATGAACTCTGAAATTTTTAATACATATCACGCATATATTTCAGCGGGGGAAATTTTTTTGTTGGGTTATTACAGGTCCTACAAGTACGTACTAGACATATTGTCTGCAGGTGAAACGCATGCATATGTCGAATGTCGAAATGATCATATGTGGGAATTACTAATCATATGACGGAAGGAAAGTTTTAACTATGGAAATCACGGACATGTGTCAATCGTCAAGGATTCTGCTGTTGATTCAACTTGCTACATTCTACTTTTGGAAAAATCCAGGCGTATGTGTTTATTTTCTAAGATTAAAGGGTTGGGAAGCTCAGAAGTATCCGACGTGATGTTTGGCATACTTTGAATTACAGTGAGAAGTCTTCGCAAATCGTTTTGGTATTTTTATTTCCTCGAAATATTCTCAGATTAATTAATTTTTCAGGATTTACAGAAAACATAAATTATAAATAAATAAATCGCTTTTAAGTTCCTTTCACGTTGGAGTGCGGGTTACGCGGAGCAAGTGCAATTAAGGACTCGTATTCCATTCCTGTCCGTGAGTGTTTAACACTCATTGCCACCGACCACACCACTCTAGTTTGTTTAGTCGTTTGTTATTAATCTGAGGCTTTGATATGCATTTTGATTTTCTTCTTCTTGGATTTTAGGGGATTCCATGGCTCTGTTCGGAATCTCGTCCATCTTGTGAAATAGTTGTCACTCGTTTGTTCTTATTGTACGAAGGCGGTACAAAAAGCCAACACTAGAAAACCGAAAAGTTTCGGAAAAGTGCTGCAACTTCTTTAACCCGCCTGTAAAATACGGAGGTTGACAAAGAAGGTCTCCGTCGCGGCGCTGATCGCCTCAAGTGTCTCAAATTTCTAACCGACAAGTGATTTTACATGTTCGGAAACAAAAAAAAGATTCACGATGCCACATCTGGACAATATAGTAGATGGAGTAGCAGTTCGTGACCCAATTTGACCAATTTTCCAACCGAACCGAGCCAAACGGGTCCTTTGTATTGCAATTCGGCGCTAAATTGGGCCAATCATTTGGCCTAGTAGAGCCCTGTGACCACCCTGCTCTTCTCTAGGCAATTGATGGAGATCCCACCTTATTAATTTTTGAAGTCTTGAGCTCTGGTGTGTACCAGTGAACCCATGTTTCGTCGACGGAAAAGAAAGGACGCAGAAATTCCTTCGTATGGCGCTTAAACAGCGTCAAACACTGCTTTGAGCTAACGCGGCACCTATATCACCGATAGCTTTATTATACACAAAATGTCATGCAGACCACGCATTCTCTTGAGATGTCTACTGTCTCAACTATCTTCCGAACCTTCAATTTGCGATCCGTGAATACGACATTGTGGATTTTGGTCACGTTGTCCTCGGTGGTGGCAGTTATCGGGAGGCCTAGGCGTGGTTCAACAAAATTCGACGTGCCACCACGTTGAAACTCATCACACCAATTTTTTATGGTGGCCATCATAGGAGTGGAGTCACCGCTGACAACATCCAAAGGCTCTTTGATTGCGCTGCATGATTTCCTTTCCACAAACAAAAGTCGAATCACCGGTCAATATTGCTCTTTCTTCATTTTGCTAAAGTCCACAGACATGACCGCTTCCATACTGAGTCAAAATAAAATTACGAGTCCGTTTTGGCTGAAATCTTGACACTCTGAGTTTAAAAGAATTTACTACACTATAATGCATTTATTTTGCAATCAGGCGATTAGGCTCCACTCTTCCGACCAGCTTTCCAAAATAACGATTTGTACAAAAGTTTCTTTTATGGTTTCGGGATTTTTCGGGCTGTCTCTCTCGAGAGAGTTTCCCCCCGCTGTGAAATCATTTTTTTTTCGTTCTGGGTCTGCATTACAGTTTTGAAGAGTCAAGAGAGTCCGGTTTGGATATTGAGCCACAATATTTCCCGAGGGTGGACGTCTGGGACCACCAGATTTATTTCAATGTCTTCTAAATAAAGCCAGTGAAGTTCACGAATGATATAATTGAGCTTTCTTTCCTTCGGAAGGAAATAAGTATTTCGGTTATTTTTGGTTAATATGTTTGTGACTTTCCGGTGATTATGAGATGTCTCAGGGATTATCTGGATACCAAGATAAACGCTTATGCCGAAACTGTTTTGGTTTTCTTCTATTGGTCTTGTCGTTCAGCAGTCAAGTCGACTTTTATTTAGTTCCAAATATTCACTAATCCAGCTGGTAATCCACTGTATTACAAAAGTTAGTGGCTGCTGAAAGTCTTCAGTAGTCCACCGATACCATAATAAATAACCAAGCTGGCTGCCTGTTTATACAAGGGAAAACAGCATGTTATCATGGGTTCCCATTTCTCTCTGCGCAATTCTAAAGTCTGTTACGGCTTTTCACTGAGTATTAAATGAAGAAATTGAACTATTTTTCTTGTTCTCACCAAAATGATGATCAGTTCTTTACACCTCAGTTTTGTTGTGATGCCAATGGTCAAATATTTTGACACGCTAGTAATACAAGTTGGCACAGCAATTTCATGGCTGATTAATGAATTGAAACCTTGAAACCTTTGATCAGAATACGCAATCAATGAAGTACAGTCAGCTAAAATGAACAAACCTTTGAATTTTTTTTTTTGAATATCTCAATTTTGTTGCTCAATTCACCCTTAAAGAAGAACAACCAGAAGAAGAAGCAGGAGAAGAATCAGTCTACGGCAGAAACCATTAAATGTGATCACAAGGACGCATATTGATAAAAGGACGATTATTAAAACCTGAAAATAAGGAGTAGGTTCACGGAGTAGGTTCCCTTAAATGTGAGTAAGGTTCAGAATCTATGCGAAGAATCTGAGATATATTCAGGAGGAAGGTGTTGGTCAGATGAAGGTTTCTAACGTCCCAAGTGAGAAATTGCTAAAAAGTAAAAGGGAAAAAATCTCTGCATACAATCAGGAAAGTTAGTCTGGGGACTATGGAAAGTATATATAGGTTGAACAACTTTATTCTATATCCTATAGTTCTTACGTTTCACAGGGACTTCTTTTTAAATGCCAAGCCAAAATAGAAAGAGAATTTTCAGAGGAATGATGATTCTTCAATCGTCACTGCTAGCTAATCAAATGTATCCTTCTTTGTTATTAGTACAGCTCAAGCATAATATGACACCTGGTTTTATTTCTTTTCCAACTTCTTCTCTCTGATTAAGTTGCTTGGTTGTTGCCATTTTATCTTGTTTTTCAGTGAAAAACTTGCACTTCTTATGCGTCAAAGAAGGTTGATATAAATGCTCTTTTGTTCAAATATGCTACCTGCAAGCCATGACTTATCAATCTTGTACAAGTAAGACTGAAAACTTCCGAGTCCGCTCAAAAGCTAGGTCTGGTTAAAGCCAGTCTCACCATATCGACAGATCTATGGTCTTACATCGTTCATGTGTTGGTATTATTCTCCGGAGTATGCTGCCATAAATCCGAAGATCTTTTGTTTAGTTGCTCTTCATCTCTGTCAAGGTAGGCGATAAGTATTAGTTACTACTTCAATTACTACTAACGCCAATTTAGTGACTGTATGGCAAAGTAGCCGAAAGACTTTTGAATATATCCTAGTTTTTTGAAACAGCTCCTTGCTGCAAACCTCACTCTCATTCTCTGTCCCGTAAAAAATCGTAGAATGAATGATGACCGTCAAGGATCAAGGACTTAGGACTAAGGACTTGAACATGGACTTAGTCTGCTGCATTCAGAACGACAGCCTAAGTCCCGCCGTAGCCTGATCACCCATGACCATGATTTTCTCCGGGGAATTCACTTTGGAATCAATAAGCAAGCGGTGGTATTTCAGGGATAATTTCTTTAAGCTTTTAAAAAACTGAAAATCGAGGATACTTTTTATTGGAGTTTCATTATGAATATAATGAAGCCGATTATTTAATTTTGGTATTGGATCTTTAGTTTTTTACTTAATTTTAGAAATTTAATTATTGTTTTATTGTGGAGTTTGCTTGCTATTGGTTTTTATTGTTATATGGATGCTTGGTTTCAGTATTACATGTGAAAGCTAAGATAACATAAACCCCTCCCCCCCCCACCTCTATCAAGGGCTTGAGAAAATCCAAATGCCATTCAAAATTTGAAACATTTTTTCTATCCTTATGAAAGTTACAGGAGTTGGACGAGTGCTCGTGACTGAAGGTGTTATAAGTGCAACTTCATCAGCACCGTCCTAATTGTAAAGTTTTGCATCATCCAATCAGACTTCATGGGTCTCTTTGGTATCTGAAGAATGATCTTTCTCTTCAATCGCATCCTTCTCAGTGTGACTCGCTTTTTTATAATACAATGAAGGCCACTGGCGCAAGTAATGACAGAAGTTTTCATTTGAATCGTCCATTTTCCCGATCGATATCACGTTCAATAAATTTTTAATCAGTCAAGAACATTGGAAGAAGAGGGAAGGATAATTTATACACGGAAATGAACACCATTGGGCAGATATAGCATCTTTGTTAGATATGACACATTCGAACATTATAACTTAGCGAAATTTAAAAGTATTCAAATGTCCTCCCTCCTTTTTTGAGAGAATAGCTGTCAGTTTAAAGGCAGCAGGTTTTTTGATGTGCCTGTTGAAGATATCACAATATTTTAAGGTAGACCTTGACAAAATTGTCAGTCATAGATTGATTGAGATTTATGAGATTTAAAAAGGATAACCGAAAAAGGAAAAATACCAAAAACCAACATCTAATGATCGATTAGCATAGAAAGACTACATATGAGTCAAACAAACAATGCAGGAGCATAAACTTTTGAGTTTCTACACTATATTTTCGAACTGGTAGGCAATAAAATGTAAAACAAACGATTCATAGAAGTGTTTTACAAAAAATGATATACTGCGGCATACCACTGACTACATACCGTCAGACAATTAGAAACAATTGGGAAGTGCTGTAAACACTAGGGAACCGAGAGCTCAAACTGCAAAGTCTCATTGTAAGTTGGGATTACAGATCTATAATCTTAAGATTGACACAATACAGATATGCATATTATGAAAAAGTATTCAAGCTCTGGTTGACAATCGAGAAACATTAAAACATTAAAGTTCGTTCGGATGCCTCAAAATCTCGATGAAAAGAGAATAATTATTGCATCCTGATTTCCGGGCAGAAAGAACTAATGTCATGTTGAATAAATGACGCAAAAATGCTTATTGGCACTAGTTCCTCAAAACAACCAGTCAAGCAGGACGACAATGAGCTATGCATGGTGTCCAAAAGAAAAATGAAGGCAACCAGAAACAAGGTAGGGTGTCTGATCACAAAATAAAAACGACACCCATTCGAACCTCGTAACATCAATCAGCACAGCAGAGTTTAGAATTAAACTTTAAGTCGAGTGACCGAAAGGACCAACTCATCTCAATTCGAGTCACCAACAAATAATATCCTTGATGAGATATAGCTCCATGTTGCATGCGTTCATATATGGATTATACTTCATATCTATACGTCATATGTTTATATCACCGCAAATCAATTGAAAGGTAATTAGTGAATATGGTCGTAAAGATTTTCATAATCTATTATCTGATATTAAGAACGAAAATTTCCTGGTCATTTAATTTCTGGTTTCGATGTTATGGAAGTGTCGGGCAGCATTTCTAGCTGACCAAGGAATTTGCCTAGAAGGCAGGCATCAAGATTGTTTGATGAAATAGAAAGACTTTCAACGCAAGGACACATTATCTGCCACAAGAATTTCATAATTTTGATTTATATCTATCTATATTAAATATCTGCGCTCCACCTGGCCAATAAGCTTCTAGGTGATCCATTACAGAACCATCTTTTGTTTTATCATCCAGGTCAAGATTCATAGGGGTGGAATTTGCTTTGTATTTTAAACTTCCATGAAGTTGTTTAAGGCATAAGTGAAGTTTATAGTTCATTTCAAACTGATCTCCCGGATTCAGATTCTTTTCCTAATGTGATGTAATAAACTATCCGGAGAAATGCTGAAAAGGCTCATAAATAAAACGCTCAAGTCTTGATGGACCAAAAGCACATTTTTACTACTCTTAAACCTAAGACGGCGATGCCACAGCTCTCGTGAACGGAAAACTGCAAGAAGGAAAGTGAGACAGTATTCCTTCCCACCGTTCCAATGGCTTTCCAATTCCAATACAAATTGGACATTTGGTATCTGTTCCGCTTATCCTTAACTTTCATTAAATAGATTTAAATTCACATATCTGTTAGATTCATGATGATGCACATACGAAATTCAACTATGCGTTTGGTTATCATTTTTGGCCTTGGTATCAAATTGAGTGCCCTGTTTTTCAACTTTTCATGAAAAAAAGTTCCAGGGAGTGCAAAAATTAATCGAGCTTCAAGTGAAAATTAAAAAATCTTTTACTTAAAATCCTAAAACAGATTAAGAATGACGTAATTATCGAAACACTTTTAAAGAACGCTATCAAGAGACTTTAACAGATAAAACTCAAAGATGCTCTAATTCGAATAATTTAATCTATTTTAGATTTCTCAATGGTAAGACGTATCAGAATTTATTCGTTTTAATACTTAAATTTGTATATAGCCTATAGCACTTGAAATACGACATAATGATCTTCTGTGTATCCTTATTTGCACTAGTGAACATTCTCCAAGTGGAATATATCTCAATGCAAGTAAACTATAAAATATATGAGCATACTAATTACTTTGGCAAAGAAAGTGCTTAATTCAATTTTTTTCATGGAATGTCATAAATTTTTACCAGGATCGCAGCAAAAACCTCTTTAGCCACAACATTATTACTGCACCGAAAATTCGCAAAGGATTAACAATTTCGCAAACCGCAACATTATGTAAATAACCCATTCTGCTTCCAGCCAATCGTTTCCTTTGTGAATTGCAAAAAAGAAACCCCCTTCACAATTAAAAATTTCGTTTCCTGTTCTTCCTAGCAAATAACAATTCCCAAGAATTTACTTGATATCCTTCAGTGGAAACTCATAAAAAGTAACGTTGAAAGAGATAGAAATTATATAAAGGAGTAATTTTGCGAAAAAAAGGGATTGAAAAATATTCACAAACTAACGCCCACCTCGCAGCCGATATAAATACTTCAACTCGTACAAAAATCCTTTTGCAGAAAAAACACTTATGCGCATATTCCGACTTCACTGGAACAGTCATTGTTCAAGACATCGATTACAGTCGACAGCGTACAAGGAGGAAGGACATATTGTTAACTCGTCGTCGTTGTCGTCGAAGGAACCGTCATCAATGTTTATGATAGCTGTTAGTGGAAGTCATTGGATGTGACACGACTTCCAATTGTTTCCGGTATTGCGACTACCAACCAACAACCACCCTAACGGCCTACAGGGTTGCTATGATACGTCATGATGCCGGGATGTTGGGGTGCACAATCATCAACTCTTGGCTTGACGACAGCCAACCAGTAGGATTGAAGAAGCCTCGCGTTTACTGCCACCATATTTCCCTATTTCCTTTAATCATTTCGGCAAGGGTGTTTGCGGAATTCCACACACGCGCCTTGACCCGCATCGAGTGCATACGAAATGAAATCGTAATATAGAGGTCTTATGGCAAGGGCGACATGCGCATTAACTTGTGCAATGGAATCGCTATGCGCGTAATAAGGATAAAAAATATGACTACCAAAAACCTTTTTGGCAGTGCGATACTTAGATAAAATTCAAGGTATCTAGAGTGCTGATTTGAGCAATTAAAAATTAATCATATTATCTCAACTGATCCTTCTGGAAGAGATTCTTCTTAGTATGTCACAAAGCAAATATAAATTGCATCATACCCTCTTCTTAATCGAATAAACTCAGAAAAGTCTTTCCTCAATTCGTTTTCTCACGACTTATGAGCACTAAATATTCAAACAACAGCAAAAAAATCCGACTTCATTTATATTTACGCGTAATTTTTAACGCAGGACTCCGCTCCTATTACAATTTTCAAAATTTCCCAACTATTAACCAAACTATAAATTTCATGATTTGACTATCGCAAAACATTTGGACTACGAGAACTAAAAAAACGTTTTTTTTTTGTGTTTGTTCTTGTCCAAATTCCCTTTAAACAAAAGTAACACATTTCAAGTGATGCAAAAGGATAATTCCTACAGCGCCACTTGAACAAGTGTCACACATATGATAGATTTCTGATAGGACACTCTGGCACTTGTTTCATGTGCTCGAAATTATGATACTGACCCGCTGTGAACCGCCCACTACCTTGCAGCGCACCTTCCACGCAAACTCCTTGGTCAGCTCGGACTGCTGCGCGAGACCTCCATAACATTGAAATTAGAAACAATGTGACTGGGAAATTTTCGTTCTTAATATTTGACAATAAATTATGAAAATCCTTTTGAATTCATGTCCACAAAATACTTCGGTATCGATTTTTGTTTATTTAAACATCTGAAGTCGAGCAGTAACTTGAGAGACAAATTGGCGCATGGGCCACGTTGAACGAGAGAGGACTTTCTTTCCAATGATAATTTCGAGAATGGTGTCGAATTTTAAGGGTGCATTGGTGGCATGTTGTCTGACATCTTAGATACGCAATCCTGACACATACTAGTTCTGCGTAGCCCTCGGTGATATTTGTCTTACACTGCAATTCAATACGAACACCCTTAAATATATATTAAACGTATCTTTGAATTATCCTTTTTACTTTCACATTGACTCTCTATTTTCAACAGAAATTATCTAATTCTATACGTTTACTTATCACATAACTAAATAAATATTCCTTGGGTGTGTCGATAGATTGAAAGTGTAATGCGAGACGGTTTTTATTGGGCCATGGAAGAGAAATGGCCATAAATTCTTGAAAAGTGTGAAATAGTCGCAATGGCGCCATAGGAAACACTTTTCCCGACGAGAATTTATTGGTGTGAAATTGGATGATGGTTCACTTAAAATGTGTTAAGAGCAATTATCATACCACCATGAAGGCGTTAACTATTAGATAAAAAAATAAATACAAATTGAAGCGAACCGAGTTGTTGCGATACTGTGGTGCAAGGATCCAACGAAAATATAACCTTAAAAATTAGGTTTATGGAATAGTAATTTTGAAATTAGAATCCCAAGAGTTCTGAATTCATTTCGATTTTTGGAAAATTATTTAGCCATTATTCTCCATTGACACGTTAAGCGGCAAGGATACATTGTGGTAACCAAATTTACATAAAATGCAAATTTCTGTAGCAGACTTCATTTTCAATTCTTAAGCAAAAAAGTACTAGTCTTATGGATCTTTGGAAATTATTTTATATTTTTTAAAACTGAAAGAGCTCCCTGCTTTGTCTGAGCGTAAAAACTTTTGTGGTTGGGACTTCGGGATCAAAAACATGATTTTAATCAAAAACATTTGGAATTAGTGCCATAATCACAAAATATTTGTGCTATAACAACTTGTTAATCAAATATAAAATTATGTATTACATTTTTCATCCCCTGAGGAGATCAAAAATGATTGATAGAATGTTATTGGTGAATATCCTGCTTCTATGAATATGATTTATTGCAATGCGTCCGTTTTTGCACGTCATCAATGCTAGGACAGGTCTAGATAGTTTTTTGACAGGTAAATGTAAGTACCCTTATTAGATTTTTCGTTTAGAATATGAGAGGCTCAGGAGCAAATCGAATTAAGTCATATTTACTTGTGAAAGTGAGTTAGACATGCAGTTTGATAGGATTTCAGATTCATTCAACAGGATGGAATTGAAGTCAGCGGCATCGAATCCATGGAAACTAAAAACAGGATACTTTTAATAATATAGCAAAATGAATTGAGTCCCTTCACCTTCAGGGAATAATGATCTGCAGTGGTTTGATAAAGATATCAGACACATACCCATTTAAACTTGAAATGGGAATAAACGATCGAAGGATGATTTCAGAGAAAAAAAAAATCCAAAATTTATTTGCTTACTAACTTATATTTTATATTATCTTAATTATTTCTTAAATATTAATTTATCAAATTAAGAAACATAAGAGCATTCCAAATAAAGCTAGATTTCATGATATTTTTGAAATCCATCCAAAATTCACGTTAAACTCGCATATTTAATTCTTTGTGAGATTTTTAAATTTAAAGGTTTTTTTTTATGTTCCCTTTTTCCCTTTTTACTTGAGCTTGAATCTTATAGGTATGGCTTCATCATGTTATTTGCAAAAGGAATAGTCAATTTCGGCCCATTCGTCTTAACAGTTACTTTCGGGGTTTCTTATTTTTAATTGAAAATCTTTTATTGAAAAATTGGCTTTCAAAATAGGGCCATAAGTGCTCAATTCCATCAATGTTAAGAGGTTATGGAGGTGTTCCGAACGCATGTGGACAATTGTCCATCAGCTGCACGTTGAGTGCTTTGTATTGTGCATCGTTATCCTGGCTTTGTTGGAAGTTATCTTTTGATATCAGAAAAATTTGGAATTTTTAATACTTTCCACTATTTTTTTCGCAATGGTTGAATACTTTGTTTGATTAATATGCCCAACCATGACTGAGCGTTTATCTGGACCTGCAGCGGACATACAGCTTAAAACCACAATTGAGACTCCTTCATATTTCAGAGTGGACGGCAGAGTGGTAGATTGCAGTTTTTGAGCTCTTTATTAGCTTTTCGCCAAACATGACATCGATCAATCGAGTAAATTACATGACATTTATTTTCGCCCGGGAATCGCATGCTACCCGAAATGATAGGCTCCTATTTCTGTATGTTTTTGCTAACTGAAGTTTCTTATCCCTATTGCTTCTACTAACCAATGGTTTTTCATAGGTTTTTTATAACTCTTCCATGTAGATTTCTCAAGACAAATCTTATCGTTTAAGGATGTACACTTTTGGCTGTACTATCTAGGTTCCACCAATCTGGCTGTTCGAAATTTTTTAATTATATCTAAAACAGTGGAGTTTGATCTGTTTACAACGGTCTTTATAGTAAGGATCTGTAATCCTTTTAGTTTTTTACAATATTTTCGAAACGGATCCTTCTACATTAAAATAAGTTTGATCACATTTGACCATAAATTTTGTTTGACCATAAATATTTAGTTTTATTCTTACCCTTCTTACTGTTAAGAACTGAAGCCAGAATTTCGGATTACAGCTTGACTTCTACGCCCCATACTCTTGACAAGCTTCCCACATTGATCCTTTGAAATAGAATACCAAGCTTCCTTTACACAATTCTAGTGTTAAACAGAGTTTTTAAATTTTTTTGGACCAATCCTGACTTTAACATCGTTCCAGATATTTTCTATTGGATTAAGGTCAGGACTTTGATCTGGCCAATCAATAATGCTATTTTTTTTTGTCTTGAAAACCAATCTTTTATTATTATTTTATAATTTATATTATTATCTTTTATTATCTAAACATTTAGTATCATTATCATGCACAAATTTCCATTTTCCTGTCATAAAGTCAAACGCATATGATTCCATCGTGTTCGTTAAAATGTCTAGTCTACTGAAGTTTATCCATGTTTCCGTTTATTCTGTCAAGAGGTCGTACTCCATGACATGAGAACGCTCCCCACACCATTATAATACCCCCGCCGTGCTTTATGGTCTTCTGTGTGTATTTGGGATTCGATACATGGCTTTTGATGCTAGACAATTGACTATTGTTCTACCATCTGGCCAAATTCTGTTTACTTTGGTTTCGTCATTCCAAAGCACGTTTTTCCAAAATAGAGAATCCCTATTGTCGTGATGTTTAGCAAAGCTCAAATATTTTAACGTTTGCACGAGATGTTTATTGCCTTGATGCCTAAAAAGGATCTTTTTTCCATTTTCGAACAATGGCTGTATGTAGAGATCCTGTAGTGTTCCGTGCTTTTTGTTCTGGTTTTTTATCTTCCTTTAAAAAATACAATTTTTCTTTGATAAACGAATCGCATTATAGACCATTTTCCTCGTACATTTAATTATTTCGGATATCTCAACAGGCTTTTTACCACTTTTGTTCATTTCATTAATTATTTTTCTTTTTCCCACTATACAATGCATTTCTCTGCCCATTTTGACAGTGAACTAAACTCACTTAGAACAATAACACAATAATAGAACACACCAGTTGCAATGCTAAACTAATTCGCGAACAAATATACCGTTTACTACAATTTGAGCTATTTCAATGTCCACGCAGCATACTCTCGAAGCTTACTAAAAGTAACGCGTATAAAAAATTCTGAACGATAACGGTAAATTTTTTTCTTAGAATTCTACATCATGCTCGTGGTTAACAGTAGCGTTCATGAAAGTTGGAATATTTGTCATTATTTTTTTTTTAAATTTGTGTATTTAATCTTCTTTCGAATTTATGCTATTTGTATGTCCAGAGCTATATATTAAATATTTTTAAACTAAATTTTAGTTAGATAAATTAATTAATTTTTAACTAAAATTATATATTATTTATTACAATACATAAAAATGTATATTAAATATAATGAGATTTTATGATAAAATTGTTTTGCAGATGCATCAAACGTGACCTTTATCAGCAATGGTGCGACATCCCAAATTAAACCTCTATCACATACATATGATACTTGAAACATTTTTAGTTACTCCAAGGTTAGTACCTTTGAGTTCCTATTAGTAGTTGCAATAAATATGTCGTATCGAACCTTTATTCAACACAGAAATGCCCTATTCACTTAATACATAGAAGTGCCTGATGATGAGAAATTTTCTTGATAGTATGCCACTACTAACAAAGCCTTCGGAAAATTCATTAGAGAGGCACTAGCATTTCTTTCTAGTTTTTTCTTTTGCAGGACGAATCAAAATAAAATAATAACATCGAATAGAAAAATTGATTGAGATTTGTATTGTTTATGCAACATGTATGCAATATTTTTTGTAAATTTAGTTAAAAAAAGTGTTCAATGAACCATAAAGCATACGTGAATGAATTTTGTTTTTTTGTAATTCAAATTTAAATTCATCGTTGGAACGTATGAAGCCATAGTCTTGTCTGTTCCAATCAATAAGTAATAAATTTAATTGATGACACCTCACCGCAAACGCCGAACGATTATATTCGATTCCAATCACATACTCCTTACTACAAACACACATACATCGAAAGCTATAATGATTACTTGAAGGTGTCGGCCAATTATGATAAGTGACTTTGAATTCATGTCCAGCACATCCCCATTCATTAGTTGCGCATTGGTAATCAGGAAATTTATATCTTGCAAGAAATACTTTGAATATACACCTCTCATCAGCATCGAGGTGTGTCGCCCAGTTGGAGTTCTAATGTCACATTGACATTAATTCAATAAAATCATCGGCAAGATACAAAGAGATTTTGACATGATGAGGGAGACTCATCATGTCAAAAGGTTAAATATCTTTAAAAAAAAATAACAATAAAAAGTGAATATTTTATATGGTTAGTTGAAGAAAGTTTGAATGATCTGATACCATGTGGCAGTTAGGAAGATATAGAAGGTAGTTTGATTGAATAAATATGAAACCCATGATTTCGAAGGGAGGGTACCATGAAAAAAGGCCAATTTTTTCCCTAAATATTAACGAGGACGCGTTTTATAATGAATTTTTTAATTTGCATTAGCCAAAAATGTGTGTGTCTTGAATAATCGTCCTTGAATACAGAAATCCTATGATCGACTATCAGATTTATTTCAAACCAGGATCAGTTTTTCCAAGGGTCAATTTCTTAGCCAAATAGAAACTGGAAAGCTAGAACCATTTCTTTTTGACATAGATCCACTTCGAAAAGAGTTTGCAGCAGATTTCCAACGATTTAATCCAGTCAAATAGATTCGATCATCTACTGACCGAGTTTTATCACCTGCAAACCGTCAAACCAGTCTCCTTCTTCGCCTTTATTGAACCTCTCTTCTGCGTTCATTAAAATCGTATAAATTTCTAATAGTTTTCATCCGTAACCAAAGGTCCAACTTTATTCAATTGATTTCAAAAGAACTGATCAGGAGGTTCATTCGCGTCATCCCAACAATAATGATCGGATGTGGGAGTCGGACGTCTTGTGGTCTCATCGCCCAGACATGATTCAGTCTGACACCGGTTAAACGTCTTCCAATACATCTTTTCTGGCCATCAATAGAACCACTTGATTGATGAATGCTTTGGACAACATGTTTCACGGTTTACGATGAATTTGTACACTAGTGTGCTGACTTGGCGATAGTGATTGTTTGGTTGTTTTATTCCTAGCTCTGCTCCTCTCCTTGATCTTTTCGAAATTTATGATCACTTAAGTTGTACCGATTTCCTTGTAACTTATTGTTACATCCCATCATACAACAAGAATGATTGACTGCAGAACATCGCATGAATGAATGGAACCGTGTTGAACTTTGAATGGGTGAAGCCAGTGTTGACTTACTCTTTCACCAGGAATTTGGAATACACTCACCAACTACACGCTCTCCAACGCTGTATTATACCCTTGAAATGAGAACAAGATTTGAATTATATCAAGAAATAGCTCCGAAATCGTGAGTGTCCTTTGGCTTGGCAACATTTCGGTGCCCAAGCTGGTAACTCAACATCTCATCACATTTTCACTCAAGTGAAAGAATGGTCATTGTCGGCCGATAAAAAAGTCTTAGCTTGCCACGATAACCGTATTATGGACAATCACTTACCATTCTTTGCCAATGAATGAATTATTAAGTCCAAATGAATGGTTTCGGTTAATTTTGATTAATTAACATTAAACACCTCGACTGTGCACATTGTTGGTGATTATGTCGATTTGCTTTGATGATCGATGATGGATGATCAAACTATGAGGTAGGTTAAAAGAGTCTGCGCTGGACCATAGGTCTCTTACGATATGTCCAATTTGTAGCACTAATTGAGTGAGCTCACATGGCGGGATGGAAGCGTATAAGAATGGGTGGCCAACTGATTAGGTTAGGATAGAAGCTCATTAGTTACAGACACTAATTGAACCCAGTTTATATTTTTTTCGGCGATAGATTTTTGGGTTGAATGAAATCGAATAAATTTCACTTTTCGAAACCTGATGACAATTGCAAGTCGTCTAATCATCATTCATTGAAAGGTTTCAGCAAATGTAGATAGATATACATTGGAGCTGATACTACTCTCTTAATAACTTGCTAAATATACTGAATAAAATGGACCGGACTCTTTGGACTCCCAGCTCCAACTTACGTAAAGAAATCACCAAACGATTCCAACTTAACTCAAGCTCTGCGTTCTGTTCACAATTGATACGTGCTCAAAGCTACTTCCTTCGGGATCGCAACCACCAGGTCCTAGTCGGAAAAACTTCATCACTACCTTACAGATGACAGAAGCTAGTCATTGTTGACCCAACCCATGATTCCTATGGGTCAAAAGTGTTCTTTTTTGAGAGAAAGTTTAGAAAAACAAAGGTCAGAGTCTAAAGTAAAATCCCATTTATTGCCCTAGAAGCAAGGGCTGGTTCTACTTTCATTACCCTTGGGCATGACTTTTCTCAAAAGCTGATGAGACCTTTTTAATGTTCACAGGCTAGAAGAGTCAATTCCTTAGAATTTTCAAACAGGGTCAAAACTGCTTAAAAATTAGTTTTATCGAGGAAACATACTCAAAATGTAACCCTTTCTAAAGAAAATAATTTAAAAATAAACTGTTTTCTTTTTAAAAACAAAAAATTATTCCTTACTTCCTTACTTTTGTGGACAATACATAAATGAATTTCGGAAGCTATGTCGTCCTTTCTTCTTCAATTAATTTAAGTGTTAATTAATTTGAAAGTAGCTACAAATAAATGTCGCTTTTAAGATAAGATACAGTCAAAATGTATGTTCAGTCACTAATTTACTAGTTTGTTTCGAAAATTGACCTGTCATTAGGCTCTTGTCTTGTAATGATTCTGTCAGATCTTACTATTGATATTTTCGCAAGATTATGTGTCAGTTATTTTGCACTATCTTCAACGAGTTTCAAATATTAAAGAACATTTCAAATATATGCTGAAAAAGGTTTAAATTTTCCTAGGGATTGGACTCTATTAGGGCACATAAAAAATAAGTGTTTATGCTTTTAGACGCGTAGAACTTTAAGTTGGCAATACTGTTAATGCTACGGATGATTTGACACCTGTCATTTGCTTTATAGTTTGGTTTGTCATATCATCGTTATCAAGCGGACGCTTGAACAACGACTGCAAATTTTGCAAATTTATTCCAAAAAAATGATTCTGTTCGAGAACCTCATCCCGCACTCCGTCAACTTTACGGTCGATATAATCGTCCAACAGAATAATTAATTCGATTAACCGACGATCATTTCCACACTACGTTCATTCTCTCACTAATAAAACGATTTCATCCAGACGTCGTATAATGGGTAACGGAGAACCCATAGTAGCTGTAGAACACAGTATCGATGAGGACCCAAGTGAGTCCATTCGACATCTTCCTCAACAATTAAACATGTGGGTATCCATATTATGGAGGATTTTACGGAAGGAACTTGATTTTTGGTCATAAAATACAACTCGTAAAAGAATAGATGCCAAAAATCCTCCAAGCGCGGCGATGATTTGGGGTTACAATTGCCACAGATCCTGAATTTCAAAAAAAAAAATGTTGTTCAGTTATCAGGCTCGTTTCTGGTTGAATAGCAATGCCAATAAACAAAACTGCTGCATTTCGAATGAAGAACAACCACAGGCGGCTCTACAAACACCATTACACCTGGCGAAAGTCACTGTTTAGTGTGCTTTTTGGGCTGGAATTATTGGTCCATGTGTCTCAGAAAGGAATAATATTACAGTCAATGGTGACTGCTACAAAGCTATCAATGACTTTCTCGTTCCGAAATCCACTCGTTATTTAGAGAAACTTTGCTTTCAGCAGGATATATTCCAACATCCTGCTACACAGCTCGTGCCACCATCGTCTTATTGAAAGAAGGATTTGATGAGCGCATAATTTTCATTTTTGACCAGTGGAATGACCTGTAAGAGCTTGTGATTTACACCACCGGATTATTTCTTGTAGGGATACCTTGACATTCTTTTTAGACATAATGGAAAGTATTCGTTTACGTCGACAAGCGACTCTTATTTTGGAATTCTTTCTACTTTACTGCTTTGTGTTTTTCAATTTGATCCGCTGGCATCTTCCGTCCTTCGATCCTTGTATCAAGTACGTTTTTCGGTGTATGAGACTCTTCTAAATTTATCAGTTTCCGCACCTTTACAAATGTAAAAATGTTTATCTTGCCAAATATTTTGACAAATCGGGGTCATTTTTGATTTGCATACGATCCCCATTCCATTTTCGCTCTGTATCCCAAGACCCTCAGTACTGTTCCGATGCTTCAAAACTTATACCCCTTGCGTCCATATTTTCATTTTGATTAACGCCCGCTAACTTCATCCCACCGGACAGAAGACATTGAATTCCTGACAAATATATTATATATTATATATATAATATATATAAGTTCGCAATCTGCATTGACATATAGCAGGGCTTAGCTTTCTTAAGTATCCTTCCTTTTATCGTCGGAAATCTGTCTTTTCCCTTCAATCACAGTATGAAGAAATGAATATTTTCTCTCAGCTTCTGCTGAGAGTAGATCGAATACCGAGATGAAACTCGTCCATCAGATTGAACAATAGATCCTTGTTTCTTAACGATCATTGATGTTTTGAATCTTGAATAGCAATTTCTGTGAAATGATTCCCCAAAAATTTACCTAATTTACTTTGTCTTCAACAAAAGTGTTGTTTCAGCGAAGTTTCTAGCACGGCGTATTGAAATTCTTAGCGCTCCAGGACGTTAACGTATTCTCTTTTTAGTTGAACGAATTTCTGTGCCTTTAAATACTGGAGGTCCTTGTATGATGTATTTGTATTTAAGGCTTAAAATACATTTTTTTTCATGTAGTAATACAGAAGAATATTCTGCAAGCTCTCTCTGGAAGTCTTAATAAGACGTCTTTTTTTGTTGAAAATGCAACTGAGAGAATATTTTGAAAAAATTCTCCTTTAATACAAAATTCAACATGCTCTTCTTGATCATAATCTGGATCTCCAAGGGGACACAACAACAATTATGAAACTTGCAGGCCAAACAGACTGGATCTGTGATAGAGGCAACTGTAGGGCTTCACTACGAAAAGAGGTAAAGAAAACACTATAGGTCCTGCAACAATAATGATGCATCATACTAGTACAAGATCCCGACGTGAAACCAATCAATAAATGTTTAATGTATAATCTGGTGTTCATCCTCCTTTGATTTAAGGATGTGATCACCTTAAGTTTGTGCGGTAATATCCAAGTGGTGATACAACAATGCCCAGCTATGGGTTCCAGCAGTTTCTGCTCATACGGGAAATCGGGTCCTAGTTTCTTTGGAGAAAGCTGCAATGTTACTGGTTAAGAAATTTTGATTCGTTTTCATCTTCAAAGAACAGTTTTGCAGAAAAATAAGGAAAAAATTCTTATTTTTTGTTTTTGTAATTTTATTATAATTTGACTCATGGATCACTAAAATTGATTGTAACATCAGTCTTCACTAGTATCCTTTAGTCTAAGCCACCTTAGAGGATCGCCCTTCTGAGGTTCTACATACAATCATTCATTGATCTTTTGGAAACCTAGGCTAGATTCTAAGGTATAATGTTCAGTATGAATATCCTGGTCGGATATGGATACTTTTTTTTTTCTTTTAAATATTTAAGACTTTACGACTCATGTCATTGGCTCAATTAACTTTTTGAAACGTCATGGCAATTTATGATGGCTGATTTGTTGATCGTTCCATTTAGGTAACTCCTTAAGTTGTTTGATGTCACGGAACTAGTCTGTCTTCCTGAGCCTTTTGAGAGCGTAGTGTTTTACACCCATATGTCCTGCTAATCTCCTGCTGGCAATCAAAAGAATCCTTAAGCTTCATTTTCAAACTACTCATAGAGATTACGCATAGACACACAGTTTTCAGATGAGTCTCCCGAAAGGAAATCAAGTGTTGTTTTAGGAGTGTTAGGTCGAAAGCGACCGGAAGCTATTTTCTTCCCTGACATTATTTCTGCCGTCGGATCGAGATAAATGAACGGACTGAAGAAAGGGTTGAAAAGTGTTCATATTTCACATATCATTGGGTTTCCTACAGGGAGAGCAGATTTGGCCCATTGATTTTCAGATCTGGTTCATTTATGCTGGTTTTAAATTCTTATCTCAGTGAACCCAACATGATTTCGCGTTCTTGTAATCCCTAGACGTTCAGTGAAAGCAATAAACTCAAATCATTCTTCAAAGCATAGGGGCCAAGCTTGTTAGATACAACCGTATGAAGTATGCTTGCAACTTGTTTCGCGAACCTCAACTTTGAATATATAGTTAGGCACCAGAATTAGGTTGTGAGCCTTAATTCATATAAATGGAACATGTTACTGGGTTGCAGTGGTTTGCGGGCGCTTTGTAGCTGCGGGAGAACCATCGGCTTCATGTATTGTTGTCCTTCCAATCTCAGAAATAGTTCCGTATTCACCTAATTTAAAATAAAGATTGTCAATGCAAATTGTCAACCCATTCGTTACCTCATGATGTAATGGAGGGCGTAATGTGATAAATTTCAATTTGTGTCTTAGAAAGGATGTGAGGTCAGGACCTTTCTACAGAGCTACTGAAGGAATTCGGTAGAATGCGTTGTACGGGTTTTCAGTTCACGATGGTTAAAGTACTTTGAGGTATTTTAGTTGTGGTGATTCTTTGATGTGGTCAGCTTATATGGATTCTGGTCCCATTAGAACTAATCTAAATGAACAAAAGGATGTTCAACGTTAGAACAATCATTTGGATTGTTTCCGAGACGAAAAGTTTCCAACATTTACGGGAAGAGTACTTCGTCTGCGTTATTGTGTAGTGTCGTGAAAAGGATAGGTTCGCTGATTGGTATCACACATAGGTGATAGATGCAGAAGTTTTGTGGTGTTATTTTTGCCCATTGGCATAAAGGTTACTCAGAGTGTAGGCCAATCAATACCTTACAGTGGTAGCGTTGGAGAACACTTCAGGTTTTAGCGTAACGACAGGCCAAACCTCCTAGCTCATTTCACAGGCCTACTAGTTGTTATCTTCTGGCTCGATGCTCTGTTGATGGCTTCTGAAGATTGAGGACCAAAGGGACCAAATATATGATGTCTGAATCGTTGCGTATGAATTCCTTTGTATACTCTCTGCTAGGAGAGTGCAATGATAAAATATAATTCGGCTTCTTAACCACTTAATTTTTAACTGAGGATACAATTCAGCTTGATGTGCTGCACGATGGGTATTCTTCGCATATCGAGTTAACTTTTGCTTTAGAAACCTTCTATATTTGTATACAGATCAATCCTTTTAAATTGGTATTGTATTTCGCTTATATATTATCCACTAACTTTTTTCTTTTTCTAGTATTATCTATTCGATTCTTTGTAGTGATTATATATATCTTTTTTCAATGGTTGATTGCTATCAAAGTAGTTCTGTTTAGGTGGATAGAATACCAAACATTAATTGATTGTGTGACAGTCGGTTCTGAGTGTTGTAGGACTTACGCATTAGATTGTAAGTTGTCCTGCCTGCGCCTTAATGTTCGTCCTGGCAATCGGATCCCGTGAGAAACGCAGGACAAGTAGTTATACGGCCAGAATAATTCTTGCCCCGAACTATCATCTCGAAGCTTCATTTTATAATTTGATGGTTAGGAAGTGAACTACTGGGAACTCAAATCACTCCCACAACTGGCACTTGAATCAGGACCTATTGTCTTAAAGACAAGTGTTGTTTTATCAGCCTGCTTGGGTTGTTTTCTGCTACCAAAATAAAAATGTGACTGAAGTTTCCCTCCGATTCGAAAATATGAAGGCTGCGTCGAAAAAATCAAAGGACAAAAGCTTAATGCGAACCATTTTCAGCATATTTTAAACCTTTTTTAATGAAAATCGGGTTTAAAAGTCCGATGAGTAGATTCCTGGTATACAGTCTAAACTAACTACACAATTTTGGCAATATTTCATTTATGCTTAGGGCTTAAGGGCTTAAACAATGTTGTTTCATTGCCAGAACAAAGTTGTCAGTATTCGTTTGGTTCAGAATCCTTTACACATTCATCGTAAAAAAATTCATGAAAATCGATGATTTCATGAAGAAATTCTAAGAGTTATGAATGTGTGGATGTCTTATGTAATTGCGGTCAAATAAAATATAATAATGAGTGGAATAAATCGAACCCTCTCAATATGAGCAATAAATTTTAGTATGGTGATGCAACCCAAATGCATAGACCATTCTGCAGTATGCTACTTTCTCTTCAGTTCGATTGAAAGACATATTTTAGGAATTGACTCTAATGCATCCTCAATTTCTTCCCGAAGCAATCATTACCAATTCTACTACCAACTGAATTTTAAACAGGCTACCACTAAAATACCATACGAGTATTCCTTTTCAGCAGTTTCGTTATCGAATTTTATCACTTCTTAAAAGTTTCATTCGATTTTCCCATAGTTAAACTATCGAAATTAATAAACAAACGCCCCAAAACTAATTGCTCTTAATTTCTTTCACTACTTTAGATAAGCGCCATCAGCATGATGAGATGGGATCTGTTAAGTGTTCATGAAAGAGTAACATATGATAGACGAAGTGGCAGTAGAACCAGCAGCAGACAATTTGGTACGCTTGTGGGATCCGAGGATCCGATTTCGTTCATATCAATTGAAGGGGAGTTTTCAGCTTTCCCATGGGCCTAGTTCTAGCAGCTTGCAACTGTGTTGCTATTTGATGTTTATAATTTTCAATACCAAATGTTGTATATGTAAGATTACAGTGTAGTGGCAACTGTGATACGTCGAGCAACACATGCAAAATAGGAGCATGCGTGAACAAATAAACGTAAAATGTTCATCACTAGGTTTGAATTGGTTTGGTACTTGGCATACATTTGAAATGAATTTTGCGTTTGTTCCTTGCTCTGAACCACAACATAGAGATCAACAGGATACAAGGTTCTGCGTCACTGCACTAATCCTGACGCTGCAGCAAAGTAAACAACGCCACTCCTTAAGATCAAAGCTATTCACATAAATAGATTATTCGGCGTAAGATTGTTGCATTCTTGAATTATTATTATTATGGCACATTTGCATGATGGGCTCTGAAGTGTTAGATCATTGTTCCTGAATTATGGCGCTTAAGCCTGTCTTCTAATCATAAACAGATTATCCCATTCAGCCTTCTAACACTTGAAGTTCGGTCAAATGTGACAAAGCTTGCGCACTAAATTTCTGTAGTATATTTTATTGCTCGGTTGTGCTGTTTAACAAATGTTTGTGCTTTTTCAAACAAAATGACGAACAATGCAAAGTGTTCAGATGAGACACCGGAATATGTGTAATTACTCGAAATTTTATCTTTATGAAGGTTTTTCTGAAAAGAGAGCATAGGTGCTGGTTGCGGTGCCTTTTGATTGATGACCAGCACGGAATTATCAAGGTGTTGCCTTTCTCACAACATTGTACATGTTACATGCATGCGCATATACGATTCTCAAGACATCTAAGCGAAAGATTAATTATGGAGCGCAATGGTTACCTTTTCGGTACACTCTGCACAAAACAACAAATAATTGTTTACGCTTATTATATTGTGTTGTGTTTGTGTTTATTATTGTTTGCGTTAAGTAGACAAGCGCTTTTTGTCGGCATTTTACAATTCTTCCATAGAACTCACCTGATTGTGTGCACATATGAGTTAAATCACATATGCACACACTTGGGCGGGGGTGTTCGGTGATTTAAGACTCGAGGTCGTTTCGGAAATTTATTGGGGAGTTTTTGCACAAAATGGCACTGTTTTAGACTTGCTACATTAAACTGGTTGTTTACTGGTTAAATAATATAATTTGCTCAGCCCAAGGGGATTTCCTTTCTGCAAATTCTCTTCTGTGTTACAGATTAAACCAAATAAGATTAATTTTAAGCATGCAAAAGTGATTCATTGAGAACTAATTTTTACAAGCTTAGATTTGGTATTTCGTTCTTTTCAAAATAATTTTCCTTTAAATTCTCAGAAATAGACTTCCTCTAGAATAAATTAATTAAATCAGACTTTGAAGTAATTTTTGAAAAATTCATCCACCCCTTCGTCTAATTGTATATGCTAGTCACCTCTGTTCGTTTATACTATGCAAGTAAATTTATCCTTTATATCATGTTCATAAATTAAACTCCGTACTAAAGTACTAAAGTACCAAATACGTGTAAAAGAAGATAAACATTAAAATACGCTACCAAGAGATGCCCTCTCGGTGATGCTACTGCTAAGTTTAAAAAAGGCCCACAAAACAAACTCATTGCTCTTCTAGTCAGAAAAGTTGAACGCCATCTAGATCAAAGAGAATGATTTTCTCCTGTATTGCAAAATAATGTTCTTGTTATAAGTCAATTCCTGAGAAAAATGAGCGAGCTCATGAGAACAGAGGTAGAGGTAGAAGATGTGATACGGCCACTAGACGCACTGGGAACTAAGGACTTAATACTGAGTCTTAAAAAACGGAAGGCACCCGGACCAGACACAGTAACAAACACCATGCTGAAATGGCTTCCTGACAACATTCCAAACAACTTGACGGACATAATTAACGCAATTTTCTGTTTACGTAGATTTCCCAAAGTCTGGAAATCGGCTATCATAACGGTTATACCTAAAGCCCAACAAAAACCATGCCTTCCCACAAAACTGGAGACCAATAAGTCTTCTCTCATCCATCTCCAAAGTGGCAGAAAAGACACTGCTGATAAGGTTAAACGAAGTGATAGCTGAAAAACACATCCTCCTCGATCAACAATTTGGTTTCAGAGAAGCACACTCCACGGAACTCCAACTTACAAGGGTGATCCAACATATCAGAAATGGCATGAATCGCAGGAAGTCAACAGGCCTAGAAATGTTTGTCTGGCACAAAGTCTGGCATGCAGGACTTATTTTCAAAATGCATGAGTTCTCTATACCCTTTCCATCCATAAAACTCACTTACGCATTCCTAGAAGGCCGATCTTTTAAAGTTAGAATAGAAGATCACCTCTCAAGCCTGCGAACGATTCAAGCTGGAGTTCCACAAGGATCACCCATCTCACCAACACTATACAATCTGTACACCGCAGATATTCCCCTCTTGCCGAACAATGTACAAGTATCACTATGTACAGACGATACCTGCATATACTATACCTCAAGACAAGCAGAAGTCATCTCCTCAAAACTGCAACATTCAATTGATATAATGTTAGAATTCTTCCGTAAATGGAAGATTGCAATAAACAAAGACAAGATACAAGCCATGATTATTTCCAGATGCAGAGGACAACAAGCAACACAACTCCACATTGACACAGACACAATACCCTGGACCAGAACTGTTAAGTACTTAGGACTAACAATTGACCACAGACTGACATGGAAAGACCATATACGATTGAAACGTGCATATTGCTTAGGTATACTCTGCTCCCTCAATCCGCTCCTTAAGTCAGGCAAACTTAACGTCAAAAACAAACCGCAGCTCTTTAAACAAATAATTAGACCGACATTACTATACGGTAGTACCGCTTTCTGCCAGACAGCCAAGACGCACAAAAAACCGCTCCAATCACTACAAAATAAAGCACTACGGTGGATATTTCGAATTCCATGGTACATCAGGAACACGGACATACACAAAGACCTACGACTCGACACAATAGAGAAATACATACGCGACAAAGCACTAGAACTGTTCGAGAAAATAGACGAAATTCCAAACAGTACCATGGAATTCCTGAAAATCCCGCTCGCCGAAACACATAACACCTACCCTAGCCTCCGATCAATAGTAACTGACAGGACCTAATAGAGTTTTGCGTTAAGTGTGGTGACTGTTCAACACTCACAGACAGAAATGGAGCAAGAGTGCTAAATCGCACCAAGCTCCAAGTATCGCATACTCCAAGTATAAGTCAATAATTCAATAATTGTATGTAAAATTTTTCTTCTTGTAACTCAAATGTGGTACTATAAAAACACCATGGGGTGGTTCGATTTGAGTTGCCCCTAGTCCTGGAAAACATCGTAAGGATATCCTCACACGGTCCCAAAAGGCAAGCTTTTTTGTGCATCGAACCAAATCGTAGTCCCTGCACATAGGAAACATAATTTTGTACGGTAGAAAACGTAGATGAATTCCTATAGCTTAGCCTAAAATTTCTGGAAGACGGCAATCAATCAGCTAAAGTAAATAGAAGAATGCAGCTCGCATAAAAGATGTTCTTTGCAGGTTTACCAATTCTTGAACCCGATTGCATGCACAGGGGAAGAAACAACAATATCTACCAAACGATAATGCGGAATGTCTTATACTGAGGTAAAAATTCGTAAACCCTGACAAAAACCTTCGCGCACAAAAGAAATAAGTTCCAAAGGAGTGTCGTAAGGCAATATTAAAAGCAAAAGGAAGTTAAGTAAAAACAAGATACAACCACAACCTGTACGAAAGTTTTCAACAAAACAGACTACAAAAGGGTAAAAAACTGCGGGAAATGCAAGTAATTATGCAATTAAGGGTGGTTGAGCGTACAAACGAAGAGTGGATACCTCAAATCAAAGGAGTTTTAATTCACAGGATTCACAAGTAAATCTAAGGTAAGAAGACTTGTGCGGAAATATACGTGGAGCGTTTGAATGAAGGGTGGATATTTTGGTTCACAGGACTCACAGGAAAAGCTAAGGAATGAATACTGTTGGGAAAATACACTTAGCGTTGTTCAAACTTCATTGCCGAGAATATGAAATTTCTACTTGATTTTACAATTGGAGAACACTTTCGATACACTGAATCTCCTCGAAGCACCATACAAAGCAGCCCACATCCGAGAGGGACTGTAGCCTGACATGATATACTGCCGAAATTGTTCTTAAAACCTTCAACAATATTCTGTTGAACAATCCATCGTCCTACGGACACTGTGGTATGAGGTAAGGTAGCCAGTAAGGTAGTGATTTTAGTACCGCCAAAATTTTCTAAATATGCTATAAAAGCACAAGTTTTCATACGGTAATTCACTGGTAGAAGGAAGAAGACAATGGGAATATAAATTATAGCATATAAAGGTCCCCTACTCCCCCTGTACGAAAATGAAACCACATTTGAAAACCACTGAGGCTCAAATGCCTCTGATAAAATAGCGATTTAGAAAAAAGTCCGTGAAAAAAGCAAAGACATCAAGATTATTATGCAAATTATTATGCATTATATTATGCAAAGATATCAATTATTAAATTCTCTGAAAATGTCTTCAGTTTCAATAAATGAAAATGAACCTCTTGAACCGCAAATGTAGACAAAAATAGGGAAGAATTATTGGAAATGAATAAAATCTTCAAATAAATCTAACAGTCTCCGATAGAAAGGTGCTTGGAATACACTGATAGAGTCAAAGGACCCCCGAAATTTGCTTGTTTCAAGTTAGTATACACCAGTGTAACAAACTATGTCCCGCAAATTTTTTACCATAATTTCCTACTTTTCAAACTTTTCCCACTTATAAATATCATGCTCAAAATAAGAATATGGTCCCACAGTTGCGCGGGCCCGAATGTGGCAAGTGAGTGACTGGATGACTACTGTTGGGTTCAGGTTGGCAATGAATAAAACCTGGAGGAAGTTATCCATACTCCGGATTGATGATGATCAAGACCTATAAATAATGGGGAAGTGCTAATCGAATGAAATCCAGAACTAAGATATCTGAACGTATTGACAACATTGTGGAATCTACAAACATGTGCACTTGAGTACCTAAGCCTTGCGGCCATACCTCACTGCACTGAACATCCTGAACGGTATCACCATGGATTATTTGTTATACGAACCAAGATCAGACATATAAATGATATTAATATGAATGTCCACTTCCGAGGCGATTGCCTCCCTAAGCTGTTCCAACGTAATACAAGAGTTAATATTTGCTTTCAATCACATCTGCATTCATTGGAAGCTAGTTGTTAAGGATCTTGTCCGATCCACGAACTTCTCATATGTTGATCGATCGATCTATACGAGTCTTTTGTTGCTGAACACAATGGAGTATAATTTAATGAGTGCAATGTTTTTATTAAATTTGTTTATTTATTACGAAAGTCTCAATGAAGTGTTGCATTTATGAAGGCTAGTCCCTATGGTTAAACCAAGTACCCTCCGGCTATCCAATGATTTTAATCCATCCCTCTCAAAAACCAATGATTTAAAATCATGTGGGCCGAATTTCCACATATTTTTCATTATTATGATTATTGTTTTGTCGGGATCACGCAGTATCAGTTAGAATTGGAGTACTTCAATTATTCATACAGGAAGATGCGGAACCTAGCTATTCCTGACGTTGTTAAGAGGTAACGCCACTCTAATGCACCACAGCAATCATGATAATCCCAAAAGGACCAATAAACTGAACCATCCCATGATGGGGGCTCATCAATTTCCCATGGTACCTGATTATACATCTTGGGTTGAGGTTCACTAGCTGAATCCTAGTAATACACCCTACGGTGGAGTCCTAGCGAGCTTGGCAACTATGCTTTGAACGAAGTTTCTTCTTCGAGTGTTGTTAATAAGCTCGTGACCGTGGGATTTCCAAAGCTCGTTGGGATCACTGGAATCGAATCTTAGACCCAGCAAAAGGTCGAAAATTGCTTTCAACCAGATGATTGCTGACGGATCTCACTCTATTAATGGCCATCAAAGGCGAACTCACCGCATCGAGGAGACAAGTTTGCCATAGTCTGAAGCAGCCTATAGGTATTGGAGCACGAAACCTAGCCTAAAGGAATGTATCAAATGGTTTCAGGTTAGGTTTTCAAGTTGATAGGGGTCCCGAAGTCTAGTGTACAGCGTATAGTCTAGAAGTATTGTGGAAGTCCTACATTACCATACATAGACTACCTCCAAAAAGAACTAAAAGTAGTTATAAAGTTATTTCTGCGTTTATTGTTTAAAAGTTATGTAAGGATATAAATTCGGTTGTAAGCCATAAAACCTTCAGAACAAATAACAAGAGAAGGGCGTAAGACGCTTGAAAAACCAACAAATTCAGTGATTAAAAAGTATTTAGTAAAGAATAATTTTTTACTAGAATATTTAACAAGTAAAAAACGTCAGCAAGATATGGTAGACACTAATTTTACACAAATATGATTCCATAAAGGAGTTCAAATTAATGTTATTCATGCTTTGAGATAAAAACGAAGTGTTTTCGCTGGAAATAAATAGTCCTTTACTTGTAAATAGAATTTCAACAACGGATTCTTCTACCTCAAACGATTTAATTTTATCAGAAACGTTCCTTTTTGCACGTCGTCAATGCAGCATGCAGCGCATTAACATTTGTGTGTTTTTTTGAATGTCATGGCAATCAGTAACCCGTCATCACTTATATGACCAAGTCTAGATAAGATCGGCTGGGAAAAGGAAGTATAATTATTCTGCTAATCGTTTGGATATCAAATGTATTAGTTGAGATAATTAAATTTTTATTTTATTACGTTGGCCTCCAGACTAGGAAGCTTTCTTCACGATTCCGCTGCGTATTAGCACGAATTTATTGAAAGGATTTGAATAAGGGAAGGGCTTTACCTACCATTTAATAAAAGTATTAGAGTATTTCGCATCGAGTGCAAAGCCAATGATAATTCCTCAATAAGATAAAATATGTGCCACTACCCCCCCTTCAGGCATTGAATCCAATTTAATGGTAACAATTTCCCAGAAATTGAAACAGTATTTTCATCTATGCGGTATGAATGTGAACTTCCAGATAGCACACCGTTGAGAATCCACAGGACTGCTGTTTACGAATGTAATCCATCAACCATATGTCCATTTGCCAGTAATCTGTCTATATTAAACTTCTAATTTAATTTGATATTGGCAATCAACTGTCTTTTGAACGAGCTTCGATTTAGCTTCTGATTGTCGAGCAAATAGATAAAGTACACACGTCATATCAGTTAGTTCTATACTAACTCGTATGGTAAATTTATTCGTGAGCTACAGATACAAAAGCTTCAACGCATCAGCGGCCCTACTTTGCCTAATCCAAATCAAATAGACTGCACTTAAATTGCTTATCGAAGGATTTCGATGGGTTTTAATTGATTTGTGCATGACACAAGCACACAATGCATGACGATTTTACATATGGAATCGACCAAATTTATATTGACGTTGTTGGGCAATCACAGGATGCGCTCCGTGTTGTTAATGTGCCGATGAGTAGTTTGCGTTATTGTTTGTGTCGTAACGTTCATTATTGATCCATGGATCACATGCAATCATCCAATTCTGTTCAATCATAAATTAAATACTCATCATCGCCTCTCACTTTGTTCCCGGATTTATGTATATCGGGGAATGGCTCTTCGAACAGGAGAAAATTAGCATGAGGGAAGTTGCGTTTTGCATGTTGTTCGGAAAATCCTTACTGGAGATCATTGATGGATTCATTGCGAGTTGCCGTGAGAGCACATAACAAAACGTTCAATTTAACAAGACTCATCGATTTCGCAGGATTCGAGCTTTCTCCTAGACGTTCACGTAAGTATCCTCGCTAGGCCTATTGATTGCACTCAGCACTCACCTTACAAATGCTTATATCCTTTGAAACCATTTCTATCCACTGCAATCGCATATAACGGTAACTCCTGTATCATATGTGTAAAATAAAATATCAAATTTGTTACCTACGATTACCGGTAAAGGATTAGCAAGAATTTATGTTGACCGATGGAAAACATGCATTGAAACACATGTTGTTGAATCCTACTCGGCACCTGAACAGTCACGGGCAGTTGAAATGCTTAAGTAAAGGAACGCAATGGAGTTTCCTGTTCTTGCGCGGTATATCTGAGCGTAGAATGTTTAACATATCTCCCGGTGATTTTTATGACGAAAATATTTATAGTAATCATGTTTATTCTGATCTACATATGTTCAGACGTTTTGCATGATCGTTACTTGGAACGTCACGCAATCTTTAGTTAGAGATCCTACTGGTTTTGTTCTTCTCCTTCTTATTTTTCGGTTTTCTTAAGCAAATTGTTATATTGACGGTTGATGGTGATTAATTAGAATTGTTATTGCCCTGGTGAGTACTGTATGCGAAAATTTATATAAGTAAGTATTGAAAAAAGCCTAAGTATGTAATAAGTTTTGTTTATGAGCTGCAATAGTAATTTCGATAAGGCACAATCGACTTTATTAGCACTTTATCCTTATGATGGAGATTAATTTTGACAACGTATAACAAAATCAAAGCAGTAAAACTTGCTATCCCGAAAGATTGAAATAATAGAGCGCAATGTGACGCATTTGGAAGAAGATTATGTTGAATAATTCAAAATATTCAAACGAAGGATTTACGTAACTAATCACAACTATCATACAAAGACAATTTCAATGTGGAAAGCAAAAAGAGAAATCAATAATTTTTCCTAAAAGGAGATTATCCAAGAAAATCTACAGATGCATAATCGATATCACGAAAGCAGTTGATAGGTGACACAATAAGGGATACATTTTAGACATTACAAATTCGGCTTAAGTCATTCTATTTTTGGTGCTGCAACCCTTCAGAGAGGGTGAACATCCTTATGTGGAAAATTCCCAATGGAAATAAAGAGGACTATGTATGTTGATTATATGACCAACAAAAGATTGTACTCAGGTCAAAATAATCAATAATGTCTCTCCAGAAAGTTTAGTTGTTTTGGGGTTTTCTCCAGAATGTTTCTTACGAAGAAAGGTATCTTAGACCGCTGGGTTACGCAGAGGGAGGGAGGTAATTTTTACAGTTACCTCTTTCCCTTCCGATCGTTCCGCCTGAAAAATGGACTACTCTAACCGAAGGCGCCAATTGGTGAGGAAATAGAGGTCTAGCCCGAAGTAATGTGACAAACAGTTCCATGCTGAGTTCTCAGTGTGACAGAGAAGGTGTTTGGAGGGTGGTCTAGTAGCCTTCCGCTGCTGAGAGCCCCACACTCAGGGTGTAAACCGCCTTCACCAACCAACCAGCAAAAAAATCTGGTCAAAAAAATAGATGCACGTCTACATTTTTTGGAAAACATTTATTTTTCAGCTTTCAATACCTTGTAAGTAAGGCCCGTCAACTTACAAGTTTTTTAGCTACTAGTATGTTCTACACATATTTTGCATAAAAAGCGTCTTACTTGTTTTTAATATACTCCGATTTGGATCTATTATCCAAATTACAGAGTGAACAAAAAAATGCAGTATGAGAAATTTTATTGGCAATTTTTTTAATTAAATTTTTTAGTTTTTCTTTCTTTTTAGGAGAAATTTTCAATTTTTTTTTATAATTTCAACCTTTTAAATTATTTCACAACCCTTATTTGTAAGAATTTGTTTGAAATAAGCCGGCATGCCGGCTAAACGTTCACATCTTTTTTTTAAAATTAGGTACTACTTTCTATGTAATGCAGTCCACAATTCGAACTTATTTCTGGGTTTTGTATACATAAACCCTATCCTTGACTTGGTTCCACAAATTCTGAAAAGGATTAAAGTCCACAGACTGTCCTGGCGAATCGTGAACCGAAATTTTTTATCGCCGCAACCGAAGAATCGGTTGCTAATTTTTCACTGCAAAGTGCTTCGGATCATTATCATGTTGAAAAGCCCATTCAAGCGGCATGCCTTCCGCTGCAAATCGCAGCAATATGTCCTTTCGTATATCCAAATTACTTTTTTTGGTCATAATCTCGTCTGATAATCATAATCATCTGAATTGGGCCTACACCATACCAAGAAAATGCTATCTACACCATTATGATATCAAATGGTTTCTTGGGAAGATGCCGAAAATATTCTTTACCGTCCGATCCGAACGCCATTTTTTCATGCCTTCTTCTCTACTCCAATCCAAATGGACTCATGCAAAATTCAGTTGGTTCCGTATGTTGTTTTAACTCAGGAAAGGCAATTTTCTTCGTGATCGAGCTGGTAAGTCTGGGTCCAACAATTTTCTGCGAACTGTTCCAGCACTCACTATAGCATTTGTTTCCTGCAAAATAATGACCGAAGACGCAAAAGTGTTCTGTTTACAGACGTATACAATTTTTCGTTCCAATGATGAAGTAGTTTTCCGTGGCCAGCCGCGATTTTCTTTATTATTCCCCTTCATAGCGTTCTGGAGACGTTCTAGCGTTCTGCACTGTCGAAAAGCAGTGAGAAATTTCTGCAATCTCTCGAAGAGAATAGTCATCATCCCTTAGTGGTTGAATTTCGATACTCTTTTCTGGGAAGCAGACCTTATTTCGCTCCATCTTCAAACTAAAGAATTATTACGAAATCAGAAAATTTGAACTTATTAGAAATGTTTTCGCTAAACGTTTACTAAAAGAAAAAAAATTTGGAGGAAATAATTAAAAAGTGTCAGGAAAAAAATTATTTATAATCATTGTAATCATTATTTTGTCCAATGTCAAAATGATCCTTTGACTATCAACTTCAATTTGTCATGTGTGAGCGAACCATATAAACAGCCATGCTACATACACTGTCCTCCCAATCAAATGATTCATTGAAGTTGATTGCGTCACTCGAAACGTATTGCCAGCTAAAAAATGGATGTCTTACAAAAAACTGCAGGGTGTATTTATCATTTTGACCATCAGTGTATAATCAAAACTCAACTGGGTAGACAAGGGTTGTTTTTCGTTTACAAATCAAACAAAATGCGGGAGAGTAGTAATTATCTTAGCACTTCACTTTCAATATCTATACACTTTTTCTATATTCTCTCTCAATTAAATCAAGATCGTTTGTTCTGAATCAAAATATTCCTTTTTTCAGGAAACACATAACAATTATGTGGGAAGTATGGGACATTACAGCATCTACAGCTCAGTGAGATATCCTTTATGTCATCTGTTATCTACGGCTTTCAATGCGTTGGAGGCATCCTGCTATTTTATATGTCATTCAGATTTCTAGAATCACTTCTACGAAGTTCACACAAGCCTAGGCTTCAAAAGCGTCGACAGCACAAAAAAAGTGAAAAGAAGAAGAAGAAATCTCAAAATTCCGATGTAGCTTTTTCTTGCTTTCAAGAAATCAGCAAATGTTTTCACATTCTTTTTCTATCATTTATGCTAAATTGTGCACTGTGCTTCATAATCCTGTGCTCTGGGCTATTGTGTACCCATCTTCAAATAATTGTTTTTTTTTTCAACTCCCAGCTTATAAGTTATTCAATAAGCACATGTTTGGCATATTCAAAATATTTCAGTTTTGGAAAATCGATCATGCCGGGTCACCAATTCAAAAAAAAATTGTATTTATTGGGAAATTTGATAACAGGGCACCGTTTGGGTAATTTCTCCCGGGAAAACCTTCGCTCTTATAGAAATAAAAATGCATTCTGAAAATTACACTTTTCGGTAATCAAACGCGTCAAAAAATCCAAAAATTTTCACCCTGGTGTCCTAGTTTTTGTATCTTTTGACGGTGAAATTGATAAAAGGACACTCTTCCGCCAAGGTTTTCTGAAAATTTTCATTATTTTTGCAGAATCTTTGTTCCTAATGGCAGAATTTTGTGTTCGAATATTTTCTTTTTTCGGAATTCGACCATTTAGGGTCACCAATAATTCAATTTCCACCTTGCCATCATGATTTTGGGTATCATTCGAGGATAACTTCGTTATAAGTTGGGCCTTGTGAATGATTATGCCTCTGAGCGATGGATGCCTTTGAGCGTCTGTCTCCCCCATTTTCACGCAAGTGTGCTTTTCTGCGGTTTCTAACAATAAAAACAGTGAAAAATATGGTCGACCCGCCGAGTTTGAGCTGTTTGGCATACGCATACAATCCACAGTTCGCCACATGTCTGCATCAACTCTACGTGTTTTTGTTGTTGTTTCGTAGGACACTTAAATGTCATTAGGACCTTGTTTCTTAACAATTCAGTAATGTAAGCTGTATGGTGTTTATAAAATCAACCAATAGTTAAACTTGATCAACCTAAGTTGATTACAAGTCGACTGAGTTCTGAGGTTTGCAAGACGTTCCTCAAATTTTCCTGGATAAACTAAGAAAATCGAAGTATTTAATTACCAGTTTTGACTCAACGGGCTCTTCTTCGATACTGACATAATTATTCGGAGACCTTCTTTCTTTTTAGGATGTCTACCTTGGTTTACACAGTGCTAGGATGAATCCATAACTAGCTTACACACAAAGGTTGAATCTAAGTTGAACCTGGGTAATTTTGCGTTTAATCAACAAGGCAACCCAGTGACTATACGCGAAAAATACTCCACGTTACCAATCAATTAAGACTTATTCGTCAGTTCAATTTGATTCATTCGGTAACTAATCCATTGTATGCAATGTTCTCTATGGAAATAAAGATGAAGTCTTAGATGACCCTTGATGTCAGTTTCATTTTTCATCAGGCTTTCTCTGTGCCTTAGAGCAGGCTCTGGTCCTACAAGTTCTACATCAGAATCCTAACTGGATGTATCGAAAATCGTTTTATTTTTCTGGGCCTTGCATGATATTTCCTCAATTTGGGGGAGTGAGCGTATTTCTGAAATCAATTGCCAACTACACGTCTAGTGGCCCATCTTTATGCTTGCTCCTATTTCCTTAACACTTTCTCAACACTGTGCAGCAAAAATAAGAGGCAGTACGTAGAAGATTTCACGAGGTTCCATTTCTTGTAATTAATCAGCACTAACTTCAATATCCTTTAGCACTGCAGGAAGAATCCTTCACGCAAGCAGGCTTTGATTGTACCGAGTGGTAACTAAGAACAAACATGGTGGGCCGATTGAATATCATAAGTAAGGTCGCTGTCAAGACTTTGTGTTTTGAAAAAACTTTCGAAAAAAAAACTGAAAGAATTTAACAGAAAGGTGAAGAACTCTTGCAGAGAATGGGCATCATCTGTTGCATGTTGAACAGAAATGTAAAGAGCTCATATCTTTACCTTTCTCCTTTCAGATCATTTGTATTTTGTTCGTATATTCTACTTTAAGAACGCAGGCTTTCAAGAGGACATCGAATTTTTACAAAACTAGCTTGCGGCTTCCGCCGCAGGTGCAATTCCACCTTCGAAATTTCATGAGAGGCTGCTTTTTGTCACACTTGTATACTAACTAAGTTGGTCTGTATGACATCCTGATTGTAGGCCAGTTGAGCTCCTTATAATATTTTTTGACACTTCTGACACTGAGACACTTGTGACCGCTTATCGGAAATTTCATCTGAACACCAGTATATTGGAGGTTTTCCGTGTTAGGTTCTGCGTTTGACGTAGAGGACCAACAAGTGGACGAAATAACACTCGATTTTGAGTTCATCAAACCTTACCATCAGTGGATTACTACTCTATCAGTGTCTACTGATACTGATCCTGAAATACTGAAATGTCATTTTCCATCAAAGAACTACAAGAGATCCAAAAGAGGGTCTATCTACAGTTGCCACTAGTTTCAAGCCAACATTCACATTGTAGATAAAGCTCAAACCCACGAGCAAGCATCATCACTAGCGTGCATTTGACTTTAATCCTTTAATATTTAAAATCCTGACCACTCCCAAATAAAGCATCTCCGGATATTTGAAGACCTAGTGGAAGAATAGTGGCTTCGAGCGAAAAGGAGCTGGGTTGAATTGAACGTGTAGCGAGTATAACGAACCCTTTCTGGATCAATATACTGAATAGAGAATAGTAGAAAACTAGGCAGGATTTTAAATAAACGTAGTAGTATAGTGATAAACACTTATGGTGACACATTTATGAAACGGATATAGAGATTAATTTTAAAGGTCAGCGGCATCCGTGACTCAACTATAATCATATCCATTCCGGTCGAAATTCGTTCGCCATTCAAATTGCTACTGAAAAAGTAATGAACGACCTTATCTGAAGACTGTATTTACTTTCGGGTACCTGGTGGACTCTGTAGTAACTTGCCTAATTTAGTAGCGCAAGGCGTAGGTTCACAGCTAGTGTAGGACCTTAGGCAGGTCTGCATTCCCGGCACAAAAAATTAAAAAAAAACACGAGAACACAACCGCACCGCTGAACACAATTGCATAGAACAACATGAAAAAAGGAAGGAGTTGGATCAAGGATTTTCAAATAAGAAGAGGTATATCAACTGATCGAGATTCAATGATACAATAAATTGCTTCAAAAAATAGTGAAACGGATGCCCGTTAAGCCATTCTGAAAAGGGCTAGAAGTGGCCTGGATTGACAATAACGACTTCAGGATAAGTCTTGGATAAGAGTAAGGAAAGGTTCTTTAGGAAGGAAGTAAATGGCATAAGAGTAGTTGCTATCACTTATACTTCCTTTGCCTTTGCCTATACCTTTGCTTTGATACTTCAAAGCAAAGGATTCTGAAACGGGGAATATCTACCAACCATGGATTGAGAAAGGAGAAGGCAAAGAACACTTTCATCTAGGAGTTCTAGCCTGATCAGCAAAAGTCTCACTTTGATGAGACGAAGTAAAATAACACACCCTAAAAGCCTGATGACCATGAAACTGCAACATATCCTTGGTTTCTATTGGAAAAAGTAAAAAAATCTGTAAAACGTAATGCCTCCCATAGGCAGCTAATTACCGATTCAGACCTGTGGTGGATCCAACAGCGGGCATAACGATGGTAAATATATTTGTAGTGAATATTTGATCATTGGTTTTGAAATACCTAAAAAGGCTTCCTCTTCTTTTTCTTTCACTTCTTCTTAATCTTAAAGCAATGAAACCCTCCACTATAAGATAAAAAATCAGGATTCGCTTGGGGAAGTGAATGAATGTTATTTTATGCTATTTCTGCGGAATGGTTTACATTCTTCACTGAACCTCTTCTACGCTCTGTTTACAGTGAACATTATAAGGATCTCAAATAAATATATCACCGGCTGCGAGCTATTTCCTACGACTGTTCCTGTTACCTCTTCGTTGTTGCAAAGAATAGCGAGAAATGGGCAGTTTTTCAAGTTAGGAGTCAGAAAACAACTGGAGGAAACATAATGTAGCAAAAAAGATTGAAAAGGAAGCAGCCCAAGATTAAACTTGAGGGTTTTCGATATTGCGTTAAAACTAATGTTAACTGCCTTTTCTACTATATGCGCTCAGATCAAATACTGAGACAATTTTTTGAACGAAAGTGATTTCGCCCCACACAGAAAAGTTTCTCATGAAATACTCTATGAGGACCCTTCTCTGCAAGTAACTTACACATGTCAATGTAATTCTACCGCTCGTCGACCGAAGTCAAAATCAAATCTTCCCAATATAGAATACCTGCACCAATATACTGTAAAATTTATTTATGGGGTCGTCATTGGGGGTGGTTTCGATGACACTTTCCAGAGAAAACTAACGAAACATGAAGTCTTATGTATTGAAAATGCAAACATAGATTTTCAGAAATTATTGCAATGAAATAGTATTACTTGTCCCTTCCTCAAACTTTTTTGAACTTATGAAAATATTTCAGTTAAACGATAAATACTTTACCGTGTTAAAAAAGTGTACCGAATGGAATGTGGACTACGCTCGCCTTCATTATCGGGAGTGGATTTTATATTCGCAACCAGAATAAGTAATTTATCACTTTGAAACGCATAATCGGTTAAGCCTTCTGTTTCCTTGCAGCAACGCAAGTAGGGACAAAATCACAATCTCCACATGGCACCCCACATCCTACAGTGATATCCGACAGTGAATCCACTTCAATATCACGCAATATGCAGTAAAATCTTTCAATACAAAATCATTTCCGATCAAAACAAATAATTAATAAGTTTAACTTGTTCGCGCAACAAGGACTGTTTGTCCGTTCGTGCAAACTTATCGATTTCTTAAATAGCTTGGGGGCGACAATGAAAGATACCTCTGTAGCCTGCAGCCAGCGCCTGCTTCTGCTGAAGTGTCCCGTCGTCGCTGTCGCATACTTACTTGTCTTGCAACAAGACCATCTTGCCTGCATCGTCCAACCTGGAACCCCCATTGGATGTAGCATATTACCATACGATAAATCAACTATGAATTGGTGAAGGAGCTCTGCAGGAAGTCATAGTGTCCCTTTTTAATTCGCTTATTGAATTAGAATGTATCACGCCATTCAAGTATGTGATCATGCCTGTCTGAAGCTGTGATAGCTTTTAGTGGCTGGAATAACGATATCGATTCTTCCCTGATAGGATCGATATGTTCGAGGAGCATATCTTCGTTGGTAGTGAGCATCTTCAATCGAACGAACCAACAATTTTTCATCAAACAGGGAAACCTCATTGCAACGAAAATACAGGTCAGTAATTTTGAATTGATCTTCTCCTACAAATATAATCGCGAATATCCAAAAATCGTGCATATCCCTAGTAGGATCTGCATTCACATCATGACATTCCCGAGTATCAATCTGTGTTGACACTTGGCAAAACGATCAGAGGCAATAATTGCTGACTTTATACATAAGGCCAGCTCCTACCGGGTTCGTTAATGTCCAACCATTTTCTGTGACATTCACAACGGCCAGGAGTCCTGGTGCGTTTTCGTAAAAGTCATAATGCTGTTTTACTTCAATAACGGCCCACGTTGAATGCGCTCTTCCTTTTCCAATGAGCCGGAGAAAGAAAAATTACTTTTACTCAAGTCTGAAAGGCCAAAGAAAATGAGCGATGAGCGCTAAACGAGCGAACGAGTCCTTGACCATAAAACTCATGCAAAAGAAATTGTATGGAGTAGAAATAGCACATTGACCTGAACGTTTTCGTCCCGGGCAATTATTATTAATGTTGAAGATGAACGTATCGTAAATTTTATGAAAGGTATCCTGTCTTTTGCTTCCATTTCTCCGTGCAACAAGCAATGTAATAGTTCTATTGTACGATTTTAGTACATTTCTTCCGTTTTTATTAGATAATTGCTTTGACTGATTTTTATATTTTACGTAGAATAACAAAGTTCGTGGAAACAATCGTCGGAGTCGCGTGTAAATTCTTACTGTTGTCCAAACTAACACACTTAGCACATTTACAAGGATATTTCATCGCATAGTTGAGTTAAACTAGCGTTAATTCACCACGGAATTGTATTGCATACGAAAAGGGAATACCATGTGAAAATAGCCAAAATTGTGAGGATATGAATGGTGACTTTACTGGTAATGTGATTTTCAACTTACTTGAAAACTTCATTACTAAAATCTCAGAGGTCTCAGATTTTTCCATTAACTTTCCTTTGAACTTTGCATATTTTTTCACTGCCATATGACATGGACAATTCAATAAAAATAACCTTATTTGCATACTTATGTTCTACGCCCGGCAGGGATTATTATTTGAAGGGGCGACATTTTAGAAAATACGATTCATATCTGCAATTCCTGTTTACCGAGTTTAGTAAGCTTAATTGGTTTTGATTATCCTTTTGACGTTTGAATCTTAAAATGTGTATCATATGAAAATGCAGCAGGATAAGGCAACAATCGAAGTTTGTTTGTTTAGATAGCATCTATGGGTATTCTGAGGGAAATTGAAATCCTTCGAAGTAAAAAGAGAGAGCGCAAGGGATAAGTGTTTCTTGTTAAATAACTTCTGCTCTTACTTGCTGCCGAATTGATCAAATTTTCGATTTCTTTGAATTAAAATATCCTTTTTTGCTCTTTGTTATTTCTGCTTTCCTTCCTGGAAGTCCTGAACTGACAGCGAAAAAATACATCATTTGATCAGTCAAACGATGCGAACAAAATGTGAATGGTATCCCAAAGCTGTGACCATTTGATTCATGCTCGATTCATTTAAATTCTTTATTTACAAACTAATACTGAACATCTATGAACAAAGCTGTAGTGTCGTATTCAGGACTTAGTTTCAAGTTTTTCAGGAAACTGAATCGATGTCTCATCGAGGATTGCCACTTTCAGTTGAGCTAGGGACAGGCCGACTACTGGACTGAATATGTTGTCTCATCTTCTCAATTATGTCCACCAACTCGAGGTTCTTAGGATTCAAGTCCTGATAAACCTTAACATCTTGAGAACTGTTCTTACCGCCATGCTTTAAAGAGGACAAAAAGGACGTTCGATATCATTAACATAAATGCCGAGTTGTTGGATTTAATATTCAGGGCTAAAACACAATATTCAGCTTGAAGACGAACTACTTTAAACATTTTTGACAGTAGTTGGTCCTGAAATTTAGTCCATTTACTAAAAATGGATAATTTTTTGTTGGTTTTAATTGGGATGGAATGCTACCACCGAAAAGATTCACTAACTTTGTGAACCAATGCGTCTAGGATGAAAGATGTTTTCACTCAAGGAGAACACTACTTAGATTTAAAAAAAATTACGTAAGCTATACGAAATTGCCAGTTTAGTAGTAGTCTTTCTTGTTTTTCAAAACAAAGGGATAATTTTCGAAAATTCCAGGACACCAGCTTGGACAATTTAGCAGTTTCAAAATTTTCAAATGCTTTATTCTTTTGTTTTACTTAAGTATAAGTATTTCTCCTAGTTATTCATTGATTCCAATTCAGACAAATAAAGAAAAAATATTCAGGATGTGACTGGGGCCACAGCCAATGCACTTGACGACGACGTTAGAAACCAAGTCAAGAAAATTTAACGAGAATATACAGAATCTTAAAGAGAAAAATTTTATAGATGGCACTTTTTTAACAATAAAGACACTACGGAAGGAAATGAAAAAGATAAAAGAGGACCTGAAACCAGAAGAGGTAATGAAAACCACGGTCAAATAGGCTTAGACCTTATTTCGATGCTACAGCTGAAACATGCAGGAGCAAGTTACTGTAGTAGTTCTTGCCTCTGGAAGCCTGTGGCACAGATCTCTCAAAGTACACCCGTTGGGTCATGGTCAAACCCCATAGCTATCGTAAAATATCCTTGAAATGATACTCGTAAATGGAAAACGGCAAGAAGGAGATATAGTATGTAAAAAGTCCCGTAAAACTCTGCAGCAGCTACGCTAGGATATCGAAAAACTGGTACTGTTGGCTTACAAACCGCACTACTATAGAGCACTGAGACAAAGGGGCGAGTGAGACCACCCATAGCGCTTTGCAAAAGAGCAATTTCAACAAGTTAATGAATAAGGTAAAAATGATCGGTGAATACCACGCTGTCTCTACTTTGAAAAAGCACAAAACGCAGCTAAAACGGACACAAATTCTGGAATCACTTTGATAGTAACATCTCTAATGCGAGGAAAATCAGTGGCAGATATATACCTATTGCAGCTGGAAGGAGACCCAGACGAAGTCAGTCGGTCAGAATAAGAAGCTTCTCATTTAAACGAGGTTGGGAAGAACGATCGATCACCGTAGTATGGCTATTGCTGTATTAAGATCTAAGCTTACTTCTGTTTGGAAACTTTAAACCCTTACTATTGACACTGGTTCTATTGATACAGGGGCTTAATATGGTTAAATATCGTCGATGTTGGATCGAAAGATAATTTTTTCTCTGAACAGCCATGGAAGAAACTACACATGATCACTGACAGACCAACTGCTCCGACATCAACTCTTGTCCACTAACATCTTGGATGATAGATTCTGAAATGAGTTCTGTAATCACCCTTCTTCACGATAATCCTTCGAGGATACTCCAGAAATGCGAAATTTAGGGTCGTGATTGGAGGGTTTCCAGACTAGATGTACTTTTTCATGAAACGTGAATCGTCATCGAAGAATCGTATTCAAGTTGGCAAGAACAAACGTCGGAATAATATCAATTCAAAGTGACGATAGCTGATCACAGAAGAAAATCAGACATGTGCTGGTATTTTATGACATTCGCCCATGATAGCATGAAAAAAAAACTAATAGGTGTCCTTAATGTAGGAGGTAGAAGGAGAGATCTAATGTGGGAGAGGATTTGTCAAATGAATTAGTTTCAAGAAGATGATCTTTCGAACTCAATTCTTTTCATCTTGTAGTCACTATAAAGTTGATTTAATATCCCGTATAGCCTTATCCCTTTAGCCTTAATACGGCATACAAATTGAGCCTTTGAACTTATGCAAATTAGTTATAATTTCATTACAAATTCTCCTTGATTCCCTCAAGACAATCTGTTATGGACTTATAGCTCCACGTTATTAGGACAGGTTTAACAGGCTCCAATTTAAATTGCAGGCACTCCACCGAATAAACAGGAGGGCCAATTAACTCTTCCTGTCAAGGAATCACTTCAATTTGCACTTAGGATCTCATTCGACCGAAGGACTTAGACGGAGTAGCGGGGTTAAATGATAACTTAAAATAAAAATTCTGGAAGAAATCACCCTTACCACCACAGAACCTCAGAACAGGGAACGAAAAAAACGGTGTGATGTATTGAGCCAGGAAGAACTCCTTAAACGAAGTAGAAAACCATCGAGAACCCAACGAATGGTATGGTTTAATCTGTCAGGAATATAGGTTCAAGGAGCAAAGCTTGCATTTGATGAGCAACTGCAAAAAAACCCAATGGTCTTTAACACAGCTCTGGGGAAGGTGGGATCAATCATACAGGTAGATGAGATCAGAAGACCAAATCTCAGGCACCACTGAAACGAATGGTGCAAGAGCCTTCAGATATTATATTCAAGATAGGAGGCTGCAACCGATTTAGTGACTGGGAAACAATCACCCCATGGATGACTATGAGAATGTGCTAACGAGCAACTATTCCCCTGTAACGAAATTTCTCCGAATATCTGAGTATTAAAACTGATCCAGATAAAGCCCCAACGTGACCAACAATAAGCCATCTGATGGTTAAAAATACTAACGAGAACTCCATAGAATATCTGATGAAGGCGAATCATGAAGGTGAACATTATGTAAACTTGGATGGGGTGTCTTATATCATTCCCATGATCCGTCATGTGGTACACGTATAAGCCAATTACGGCAGAAAGCCTCGAATATTCCAGAGTTACAAGCCTCGTTGTTTGAAACATGAGGGGAAACTAATCTTAGTTTCAAGGACTCGATACGGAGCCATAAATGGACGAACTTATTTAGACTCCACCATACTAAGTTAAGGCAACGCAATCCTTAGAGATGGAGAAAATACAGCATTGCACTGAAGATTTTGCCTAATGATTTTGGTACGGACTTAACAGCAGTGTTAGAAGGAGGCAGCAGGGACATAATGTGGACTTGTTGTCATAATGATTTGACTTGTTGTTCGACCATTGATATCTACAACTGAGTTCCGCATCTTAAAGAAACTCATACTAGTCATAAAACTCATATAACAGACTCTACTTAGTTATGAGGAGCTGAGTTCCAAAGCTGAGATATGGGAACGTACAATAAAGTGTTTTTTATTTGAAACCTGTACCGATTACATAGAAATTTATGTCAATCTCATACACTGGTTTAAAAAACGGGGGTAGCACATCAATTCATAGCAGAATATCAGAGCTGAAGTGCTGCACGTTACTCCAGTCATAACAGAGATACTAAGAAGTTGATCCACTAAAGGATGTCAAAGTTACTCAGCCTGTCAGGCCACCAATTGAACACCACAATCTGCGAAAATTGAATTAAAAATTACTTCACAAGCGTCTCTAACCAACACATGCATTCGAACCTTAAGTATCAACCACAAAATCGGATGTATACGAGGTTTTTTTCAAAAAGTTTCGCGAATTTAATCTTTTTTCAAAATTATTAGATGTTCATCAATATTTGATATATCTCTTTCAAAGTAAATCGCATCAGATATTCTACTTTTGTGCCAACGTATTTTTTCCAAGCCTCGAAGCACTTGATACAATCATTTGTTGTGATATTCCTTCAATGCCATCTTTATCTCCTAAATTTTGGTGTAGCGTCGTCCTTTCATCGGCCAACGTGAAAAAACCACAAAGGGCAAGGACTTTGGAATACGATGGCTGTGACATCATTGGTTTATTGTTTTTGGCCACATGTTTGCGCACGAGCCATGATATGTGAGCAATTGCGTTAGTACGATGCAAAAACCAGTTACTGTTCTCCCATGAATCCGGGCGTTCCTGGCGGATTGCTTCGCGGAAATCGCAGATTACTTGTAGGTAATAGTCCGTATTATCTATTCTACCTACTTTTAAGAATTCACGATGCACCACGCTCCTGCGATTAACGAAAACTGTAAGCCAATCCTTCAAATTCGATCGAACTTGGCCAACTTTTTTCGGCCCTGGCTTGTGTGGCAGCTTCCATTGGGATGATTGTGATTTGGTTCCCACGTTATAAACATAATTTGTCGCCGATTAAGACATCTGGAGTAAGTTGAGGTCCTCACATCCAACAGCTCCTCAACAATGTTAATGCGATTTTGTTTTTGCTCGAAGCTCATCAATTTTGTTTAGGATTTCGTGGAAACCCATTTCGAGCCAAAATTACTGGTAAAAATGGAATGGCAAGAGCCAATTGATATGTTTTGTTCATAACGGTGATCTAACGGCGATTCAACGTTGGTTTATACTATTTTATTCACTTTCTCAATATTTCCGTCTGTTGTTGCCTGCTCAGACTGCCGGCATGGTGCTTCTCGTTGACTTCTTTTCAGCCATCTGAGAACATTTTGTACCACCCATAAACGTTGCTTTGGCCAAAGATATCATCATAGTTAACATTCGGAATGCGTCTACGCACTTAAAATTGTTTTTCACACAAAATTTGATACAGATCTTTTGATCAATTTTTCGCTACCAACAAAAATCGAAGATAAGCCAAAACACGTCCAAACGAAATAGCTGTCAAAAATTAACTGAAGAGAAGGGCCGAATTAGTCAGCATAATCAGGGAAAATGTGTACCAACATAACAACATACAAATATCGAAAATCAAATTTACGTGGCCCGCGGAAATTTCAAATTCGATTTACTTTTTGAACAGACCATTCACAATGTTTTCGTCAATAGTTTCGCCTAAATGATATTCCAATTATCACAAAACAAAAAAAGGAAATTGAAGAACTGAAAGATATCAAATAGCAGACTCAAAGATAATTCAGAATATTCCACCTCATAAAACAAGGTACGGACTGGGAGACGAATGATATAATTTGTTGATCCTCTAAGCTCTTTCTCAAAAGTGAGAAAAGAGGAATCGAAATCCCCTAATCTCTGATGGCCAGCGGAAATTTTCCGGAAAGTTTGTAACAATGCCAACAGCTAAACTGAAAATAATATTCATGCTTCAAAACACTCGACAAACATTTTTTTAATGGGACATCATTTGAGGGTATCGACTCAAAATCCAAGAGCTACCCAACCACTGTCAATTGTACCAGGTAACCACATTTTGAAGCATATGGAAAGAAGAAAAACAGAGAAAAAAAAAACAAAAGGAAGCTAAGTAGTAGTTCTCTCTATGATATACAGAGTCAACATGCCGATCAGAAAAAAGTGTCAAATGGTAAGCGAATTCTCTCATCTTCGACGGCTTCAAAGCGATTGAGGGAGGCGATGCTGGAATCCATTGTCAAAATCATCCCGAACTCAATCGAAGCTAGAAACTTGAGGACCATACCGTTGTGTCCAGTCTGTCAGTCCAGTCGGGCTACTTGCTCTCAAAGCAGCTACAGAAACTCCAGCGAGCAACATCAGTACCAGATCCTATCATATTCAGATTCTGCTTAACATATCCTGTTAAGCAGAAGGCCAGCACTTCCTGCAAACAGCAAAGTTTTGTGCAAGACAGTTGGTGTACGCTCCAAATTTTCAGCAGCTAATGCGAATGAAAAACAATTCTGCGTCTTTAGGGAGGAAAGCGGAAAAGGAAATGCAAACGTTGTTAACCAGGTAAGAACTGCCCAAGCTCACCAAACTGTAACCAAAATATTATCACTACCAACATTGAATAGGGAATTAGACAAAATGCTTTGAAAAGACAGATTCTAGAAAAGGCTGTTAATGTCAGAAACAACCGTGAGATAAGCCAATCCTTTTGGTCTCATGAAACAACTCCTGAGGTAAACAGAAATATAAAAACACTACTGGCTTACAGAGCAGACCTTATTGGTAGACCGAATTTAACAGAGAACAGACTGAATAGAGAATAGAATAGCACAGACCAAGTAGAGTTGGAGTTCAAAGTGGAGGAAACCTTCGAAGTGGCTTCGAAAAATGAAGAACTGATCCTTTTCCTTCAGATCCGAGCCTGGCAAGTAAATGCTTCTCTAAGTAGAGGCTAGACAACGGAAAAATTTCGTTTTTCCTTTTCTTTAATTTTCCGTAATAAAAATGCGAATCTATTTTTGTTTTAACATATATAAATTTCGGGAGTAATGGTGCTCTCTTCCTCGGTGTTTTTACAAATGGTAACAATACTGGAGTACTTTGGTTCTACCGAGCTCAGGGACAGTCTAAATTTCCGTAGGACGAAAAGAAAGACCATCTGTGAACAATGACAGTATACTCGAGGAACTAAGAACGGATGCCAGAGAATACTTTAGTGGACAGTGAACGCCCGTGCAAGGATGATAAAAAATCACGAAACAGTGATATTGCCTTTGCTCTGCTGTCAGGACTTATTGAACTATCAGAAAAAATGAATAGTAATTCAAACAGGAGGAGCCTGTCCAACCTGCGGCGAAGAAGAGGAATTCACTTAGAAGTTTTCTTGTCAATTGCTCGAAGCGTTACTAGCAAATAGCTCACTTAATTAAAGCGACATAAGGTGACAGGTCTGGAGCGCTTAGCAACTGTTGAGCGGAAGGACTAGCTTGATTTCTGTATGACCAATGGATAGACCATCTGTGAAAAGTTATAGCATACGCGATAAGCTTTAAATTGATGCCAACGTATACTACAGAGCAGAGGGACCCCATGTAGGAAGGATCGAAATTGTGTTAAAACTTGCAGTATGCTATGCCTGCAGGACATTGACTCGTCTTGATCAACCATGAGCACAATAAATGCTTTTGGAAGACATTCGGGATTCTGGAAGGAAATCGGGAGGGAGATAAGTGGCAGATGATCTGCAGGCATGAATTTTAAATTGACTTTGATGTACCAAATATCTTCGATATAACAATAGTGATACATACCATTGGACAACGGGTACCTTCAAATGATTTCGTTAGAAAATCTGAAGGATTAGGATTAGCCAGAGTGCAAAAGAACATTTGTCCAAATTGTTCAATTGGAAAAGATTGTCGCTGCTCTGTTTGTAGAAATGGAGGACGCGGGCGAAGAACCTGGAGATATCTGGAGCCGGGTTTTGCTGATAAATAAGGACCTGTGGTAGCGTGAGTATCCCAATGATGACAAATTTATACATAACAAAAGTTTTATATTTAGTATTATGTGTTAATTAAATTTGATTTATGGTTAAATGATTATATGAAAGTACAGAAGTTGATGAGAGTTCTGTTTATTTTTGGACAGAAAACACACTGATTAGGAGCAAAGAACATTTTTATCCAGCGCGGAAGAGTTTTACTACTGAGACCAGTGAAAAACACAAAAACACTCAATTACTAGATCAACCTGAGAGATCATACGTCCTCAACCGAGTATTGATTGTTATTACTATGATCCAAAATAGTATGTAAATAGGTTTTAACATAGGTAGTAGTAGTTTAAGTTAGAGTTAAGTTTAAAGGAGGTTTTTGTTGAATTTTCCTCTACTATTATCAATATATCATATGAATAAGAAACATTTGTGGTACAAACAGAAAAAATACTGTAGATGCAATGAATACCAAATTCAGAACTCTCACTTTAAGTATTAGCTTAGTCCTCAAATTTTTTAGAAACAATAAAGAACTTAATAAATAAAAAAAATAACCCTTAATTACTAATTTTTATAGACGTTATTCTAAAATTCTAATCTGAATAAAATTTAACAAAGCATCCCTCTCGTGGCACTTGCCATGATCAGAATCATCATAAAAAAACGAAAATAAATATCTAAAGCACATCAAACGTTGCTGCAGTACTTAAAAACATTAAAGTGACGTAAATGAAACAATGGCAAGGACTCACGGTCAGTATATGTGAAGCCATTAAAATTTTTCGCCACGCGCAATTTTTCTGTTAATTTTTCTACACTCGTTACTGACCTTCTCGTCAATTACCATCTCGTTGAAATATTCAGCGACTACCTCACACTTCGTCAAGGCTATAAGCCACACGACTCTCTTCTTCACATCACCCGAAGTGTACTCGTATACACTATTGCACGCACACTGCCATCACAACATATCCTTGATGCACAAATGTTCGATGCCATTGCGAGCTGAACATCTTAGTGTTTATTATTGTTACCTTGATGTTGTTAAACATTACCTTACCGTCACTAACGATTCCTAACAGACCTCGTAAAAACTCATAAACAGTCAAATTGTTCAGTGAATGCATTGTGCTTTGAAGCAATTACCATCCAGCAGCAGGATGTCGCAAGGACAAAACAATTGAACGGCGATCCTTAAGCGAGCATATATCAATGCTGTTTTTTTTTTTGGAATTCTCTATTTTGATGACTTCTTCATTATTGTAATCATCTGGAATGATGCCAAGGAAAACAGTTTTACAGTTTGATAGGGATTGTAGTCGTGATCGTGTAAAGGCTCTTGCTGAGTGTTATTTCTTCGAAATAAGATGTCAAACAAAAGGATATTTTAGCACATGTCCTGCCCGATGTTCATCTTCATCCAAGACCACAAATAGACCAAGACAATCAGATATCCATTCAGGTGAACTCATGCCGTGCGAAAGTCCTGGCGAAGCTCTTTTGTGCTTCTCTCCTGATCGAACACATTTTTTGTTCTCTTCAGCACTATCCTAAATAGGAAAGTGTGAACTTACTTCAGAATAACATTCTGAATGTTTACTATGAAGGCATAACATACAATAGAAAATTTAACCTGATGTCAAACCGCGTACCATTCTCATATTGTCCTTTTCATAGCAAAGGCATCAACAAAACTCTTACAATGAGGTTTTCAGATATTTCACTAAACACGACACTACAACAATGGGCGTATTTACCTCAGAATCAATTGTGGACGAAGCCATCAAATCCGTTGTAATGAGACATTTTGACTCCGAAAACACACCTTGAGTGAATCTTTAAGACGTTCATATGTGGGCACTACTACCAAATTGCATGTGTGGCCCGAGTATCCGCAAATATTCCATTCAATTTCAAAGGACAATACAACTCATTCGGATGCTTCAATCTATTGTCAATTTACTTCTGAATTGGTGGCACGACCAACACTTTGTTGGTGATATCTTTACTTTGGCATATCATAAAGGATATGCAGGACAATTGCATGGATTCATTTCAATTGAGAAAATCATATTGTTGACTAACTATGAAAAGGGCAAGGATTTGCAGATTCAGTGACATGTTAAGTAAGAATGGAAAAAAAATTCTACATAAATTATTGTTTAATAGGAATAGAATGATGATTGGTCTCCTAGGAAGGACTGCTCACAATTGTGAGGTCCGGTTTCTTGCATAATCCTGGCATGTAATTTTGTGAATGTTTACATGATTGTTTGCTGCACAATATTTCAAATGTGCTCTTTAAACACTTTGAAATTTTTCAACATTTCAGGAATATATCCATTTATATCTATCAAATATTCTCATAAACAACACACTAACATTTAGTTTCGTCAGCAGCTACAAGGACAAAACTCTACCAATCCATAACCCTAATCCCAAAACCTAACAATAAAGCAGCCGAAAAGTATTACGATACTGCTAAAAAGTGCTCAGACTTCGTAGGCTCATCACAAAGAATTCCCGATGTTGCAAATAACACGAGCTTGGCAAGATAGAGAGCTTTTGAATAAAGTGATATATGAGTGCAAGCTTGCTTAGCTTTTAATGTATGAATTTTCCCGATGTAGTAGCGTGTGTAAGTTAGTGAATGTTAATGATCGTGTCCAAACAATAAGTTTTGTTTGGCAATTGGCTTGATACAAATTGATTTACAAAAATTGTAACTCCGTGTAATTCTTTGCTTAGCAACCAGAGGTTCATCTAAGACCTTTATTGAACGGAAAGTATATTATAAAATTAGATATGTATCAATAAAATTTGATTTTTGATTTTCTAGAGAAACTCCAAAAAAACTCGTCTTTCGGCTGATAAATAAAGTTGTTCTAGACTATTTATAATATAAAAAAATATGTATAAAAAGGACTTAAGCATTTACTGATAGAGTTTTGGGAAGAAAGTGGGTGGATTTCTGTTATTTTTGTGGGAGTTATATTAGATTCTGTTGGAATTTCGTCTTAATTTTTTGTGTAGGAATGCATTTTTGGGGCCAAAGAGGAAACCACTAGAGTGGATCATCTTGAATAGTTGGAGGAAATTGTTGCACAAGTGATGTTCAAAAGGACACGGAAACTTCATTGATGTCAAGGCTTGAGACTATGGGATTTGCATAATCAATGAATTCAATGATCGCTTGCGTTGTGAGAACATGTGGTATAGGGAAATGGTCAATGCAAGAAATTGCTACTTTTGGTTGAGGGACGGGTCCTTAATGAAGTGGTAATAGTCTTCATGTCTGAAAACATTAACCCAGTCGCGGAGAATCGAGCGCTCCTTAATGCGGAAGCGTTGCACTTGTCGTGGTGATAGATTACACCAAATTGAGAAACTGAACCTGAGAATAGAGTGGATGAATGTGAGGTACCACCCAATTTTCATCTTTGAGGCGAGGGTTCAATTTCTGCGTAGAAGTTGATAAGGAGCTCTGAATTTGGTAGTTACATTGTTCCCTTTCTGAGGTCAGTGATGTGGGACAGTTGTTGTTCGACGATGACTCTAAAGTAGACTACGAGTCTTGAAAATTGAATGGTCGTGTTGTTTGTTTCTAAGAGTGGGAACGTTAATGCCGATGTCCCCACACCTTCATCTTTATGTCCTGTCTCTTACAAGTGTTGCTTACAAAGTCTACTGCATCTGAAAAATTGGGTCGAATACCGTTAGGTTAGTATAACCAAAGTAACCCAAGCATGCGCAAAAATATTGAACACCTTTGAGAGACAGGTCCTGAGGCGTGTAATTGGAGTGAAGCTACCCAAGGACTAATGGCGATTTCGATACAACCATTTGTTGCATGAAATTTTGGACGAAAGTCTAAACAATTGTGTATCTGTGGAAGCGGCACTGGAATGACCATATGTAAACCACGCCTTGGTGTGAGTTTGCATTGCGGCTCCATCATGACAGTCCCAAGCTTATGTAAAGTGGGAAGGATGATGGAAGAGAGCTTGTTGTCCAGCAAAGTTCAAATGAAGCCGAGTAGGGTAGTCGAAAGGTGTATTCGGAGCGGAGTTGAGATTGTTGTATTGTGTCGTTGTATTTTTTTGATATTCTGTTGATTGACGTTGAAATGAAGACAGACGTACTGTTGAACTGAGTTAATGTTGTAGATGTCTTGCTGACCCCGCTGAACTGATGCAAGAAGGAAAAGGAGTCGCGTTTTGAAGGATAGGTGGCAGTTGGGAAGGATAGATTGAAGCTAGTACCTAAAATGACGCCTTATGGGTTTTTTTTTGGCTCCTGCGGTCTGTGACTTACCGGGCAAAAGTGGAATTAAGCCTGACCGATGCGCGTTCGACGAGTTGTTGACTTCCGAACTGCTAAATGCTGAACAGCTGGAGTGCTGAACTAAGGATGAAATGAAGTGATGACTGCCGTATGCTAAATTTTAGTATACAAGATCACAGTTGGAGAGATCGGACTGGAACGAGTACTGTTGACATCACCAAAACTGGTTCTACATGCTGAGAATCTGGGGTTTACCGAGGGAAATTGGAAGAAAGCCGAACCGATGGGTGATAGCTCCTAAGATGATTCTGTGTAGTTATGATGCTGACTGAAGCTAGACTGACATGAAGTATGAAGAGGACTAATGATAGACGGACTGAATGTAAACAAATGTGCGAGTGAATTGAAGAAAAAGTTGAAAGTTTGAGAAAAACGATGCGTGTAAAAGCATAAATATGTATTGTGTGCCGTTGCATGACTGACAGATGACTTGACAGATGACATGTAAATGACGGTGTAAAACGTGGTTGTTACATGTAGACGAAGTTATGTGAAATGTATTAACAGGTCGAAAAGTTCGCATTGCATCATCAACTTGTTGATACGTTGGATGCGAGACTAGTACGCTTGCCAAAGATAGTAGTAAAAAGTCATAATAAAATGTGCTGCAAATATCAATTTCATGTTGTGACCTTTGTTGACCCGCACCTTGTAGACTGGTGCTATAAGACTGCGGCAGACACAGGAGGGCTTATGGTCTGAGCTTCGGTTTAGTCCATTCAAGCTTACGGGGGGGGGGGGGGGTATGCTGTTTGCACGTCCTCAAGGTAGTGGGAAAGGGTAATCAGTTCCGTGTGCCTGGAGTAAAAACTGAGAGCTTTTCTCGGTCTATAGAAAAGCGCAATCTGATCAAATGTTTATCATAACCACGACTAGGGAGGCACCCATGACAGGGTACTGACAGTCCTTCACACGGTGAGAATTCTATCCTTGGCTGAAACGTGGTTGTTGTGGCGTCAAAGGCCACAGAGTACGGTGAGCATTGCACCGGTTGTGTTCGGGAGTCCAGGTGGCTTAAATAAAATTACGACCAAAGACTGAAAATTGTTTCAGACCTTTGAGATGGTAATTGACACATTGTTTCAACCCCGTCTTTGGTGGCCGTGAGGTTGGAAGGTACTCACGTTAACCACATCGACTTTATGGCCACGTGCAATCGTAGCAAAAAGGTATTCGTTGGGTGAACTCAAGTACCGAGACAACGATGTCCTTTATCTTTGGACGAAAACAGTTCATCGCAGCTCTGATTACGAAATCGGAGGACGTGGTCAGTGGACCGAGACAGTTGGACAGCCTCAGAGGGGCTGTAGTTTGGTCAAAATATAGGTGCTTTCCAGTGGTTAAACTTTAGATAAGCGTTCTTTTTAATAACCCTAATATCACTGAAAAGTATATCGAGAATATTTGATGATCGTACAGAGCATGTTGAAACCCACTCAGCAAGTTGATGTGGACCATTTTCCGACCACTTGACGAGAGTAGTCTAAAAATTTTCCAATCTAATAAACACAAACATAGAAGACATTGGATTATAAATATAAATTTTTATAGTTTAGTTAGTCTCCTGGCAAATCTACACACATTTCCCAGCAATACTGCAATCTCCTCCACCCGCCCGAATAATGCGAAGCGTTTTATCTGGAAAACCATTATTTTCGATAATGACAGTTGCACAATTTTTGACAACTTCTAATTTGTGAACACCATTTTAAGGTTGATGAAAAGGAGGTCTAAAAGGCTAAAGGACAAGAAGAAATCAAGAAAAATCAAGGCTGACACACTCGTGATTGTATTGTAGTCTGTGGAGGGAGCCCGGGTCCTATCAAGCCGGTGATAAATATCATCTAAACCATTTTAGATGATATTTATCATCTAAAATGGTTTTATTGTTTTTCAAAGTATTCTCCATAAAGATCTATACACTTTTGCATGCGCTCAAACCAATTTTCGAAGCACTTTTTCCACTCCGATTGAGACACCTCCAAAACATGGGTTTTGAACGCTTCAACAGCATCTTCTGGCGACGAAAATCGTTGACCACGCATTTTTTTCTTGATGTGTGGGAATGAAAAGAAGTCGTTGGGGGCCAAATCGGGGCTATACGGCGGATGACCCATCAATTCGATGTTTTGAGTGCTCAAATAATCACGTGTTTGATGAGATGTGTGAGAGCTCGCATTGTCATGATGGAGGATGATTCGTCTTCTCTTGTTCGTTTTGCGAATTTCTCCGAAGACTTCAGGCAAACAAATTGTCATGTACCACCCAAAATTGACCGTCCTACGTTGCTCAAGCGGAACAGTGGCCACATGACCCGTTGGGCCGAAGAAACAAGCGATCATTTGCTTTGTAGTGCTTCGTGCGCGAGCAACTTTTGTTGGATTGGCCTCGTTTTGGAAGACACACACGGTTGATTGCTACTTTGTTTCGGGCTCATACGCAGATATCCATGATTCGTCACCTGTGACGATCTTATAAACGTCTTTTGAAGCACCGCGATTGTATTTTTTCAGCATTTCCTTACACCAATCCACACGAGCCATTTTTTGAGCGATTGTCAAATTGTGCGGGATCCAACGAGAACAAACCTTTTTTACGGCCAGGTGTTCATGCAATATCGAATGTATACTGGTGGAGAAATGCCTAAGGATGCCTCTATCTCGCGGTATTTCACATGACGATCTTGCATTATCATTTCACGCACGGCATCGATGTTTTCTGGCACAACAGCTGTTTTTGGACGTCCTTCACGAAATTCGTCTTTGAGCGAGCGTAGGCCACGATTGAATTCGTTGTACCAGTTTTTCACAGTGCTATAAGATGGTGCTTCATAGCCATACAAAGATTTAAGTTCATCGATGCACTCTTGTCGTGATAATCCACGTCGAAAGTTGTGAAAAATGATCGCACGAAAATGTTCACGGGTTAATTCAATTTTTTTGCCAAATTGATTTTTTCAAGTCACTGTAAACAACACAAATGATAGTCGTACGTCGAAACATTCTGAGTACGTTTATGCGTTTTTATTATAAAAATGTCAAAATTTCCAATGGAAATGTCAGATTGCACCTGGCAACACTTAGTGTTGCCTAAGCCAGAAACATATATAGCAGCCTACGTATTATGCGGCAAGACATCAATTATATTTGTCTTTGAGAATACTTGGGACGGGACCTACTAAATCTGAAGACCTCTTGTATGGTCAAGAATGAGATACGTGGCATGATTATAGAATAAGTATGATTCTGTACTTAGGTACGTTGTAATTTTTTCCGCTGTTTTTTCTTGGAAAACATGCCAATAGCGTTCACTCGGTTGTCGCGTTCCGATTATGGTGTAATTTTGCGAATTTAATTACTAATTAAACTTTCGTGGAGAACACCTCGTCATCTTCGGCTTCGAAGCGATTTCATGAAGATGTCAAGGATGCTGTATACGTGTGCTTGGATAATTGCAATACTCAGAGGTACATTATTTTGATGTTGACCATCAATCCATGATCCATGACAAAGATGTTTCCGTTCCATCCATCACTATGCCATGTGTTTTAGAAGCTATCGTAGAAAATGTAAATCCACAATTTCGAACGATTTCCTAAATGTTACTCTTTTTTTATCGTTATACACCACATAAACTTCCGATTGAAGCAAAAGATTCACCGTTTTCGGATCGTTTAGTTATTTCTATCTTTAGCTGGATTGTATGAAGTTTATTAGTCCTGAAATTCTCTTTGTTTGTATCAACACTTCATTTTTTCGGTTTTGACTCTTGTTTATGAATTTATAAGAGAAATATTTAAAACTAAACAAATAAATTAGGAAAACACAACACATTAAGGCACGTTCTAAGGCAAGACTGAAACTTTTTTGTCTTTTTGACCCGAACAATATTGCAGTCTGATGGCTAGTCTGATGTCCTCTGAGAAGGGACATCCGTCCACAGAGGATTATAAAGTTGAATTTTTTAGTATGTGCGGAATAGCGAATTGTGCGGAAGTAGAATGTATGAAAGTCGAGGGCCGTCAGTATATTTGATCTGAAACTTTATTGAAATGTCAATTCTCCCATTAGTTATTGTGAGAGAATTTTCTCACTCGCGTGAGAAGAGTGCGCTGTTGATAGTGGGAAATTGAATTCAGAAGAAATCGTTTCGCTTGCAAGTTATTTGCAACCTTTAATTTCATTCTGAATTCCCTGTAAATCTTTCAGCTTTGCATTCTCTGCAAATAACCAGCATATAATTTAATAAATAACTTACATTGAAGTAATTTCAACTTCCTGCCTGAATACTACTTTCCTATCGTAGCGATCTCTCGCGGTCAATTGTATAAGATGACATCGGGCTGCGTCTAGAGGTTAGGCAGCACGGACTTGTGACAAAATGGAACCAAGGCGCAGTATCATGTACATTTTCTACTCTTGTTGATGAGAACCGCGGGGTCAGAACCATCACAACATAACTAAAGCTGGTGCGTGTCTGTGCTCACAAGCTAAAAATTTGATTGTAAAACTGTTGCAAAGCATTTGTTGGAACCAGTTACGGTTTGAGTAATTGCTAACTAGTCAGCAACAGATTAAGGATACGAACATGGTAAGCGATATGGCCTTTCATTTATTTGTAATCTTAAAATAATTGTTGAAACTATGCTAGAATGTCTTTCAGAATGGTAAGTGCATCCTCCTTATCAGCCATAGTATTCTAGAAAAGGCTTAGAAGGATATTCAGTGAAGTATTACGGCGAGATAGAGGCAAGCACTAATAAAAAACAACCCACAGTGAATATCACATAAGAATCAACGAACCTTAGTAAGAAAGGAACCCAACATGATCGCAAAAATATTACAAGATTCAAGGAAAGTTCAACAAAACATTCATTGAGTGATTTAACACATTTTATGAGCAATTGCCAAAGTTCTAGCGGTTATAGAGAGGTCTAGGTTTGTTCATGATTTGAATACTAAATTGAATACTTTTCAGTACAGGGACAGCGATTAATCATTAGTTGTCTCTATTCGCGTTGTGTTACATCAATTTATTTAAACCCCAGTTGATTGGGGCATGTGTTTATGGTTTCATGAATGTTTTCGATGCACATTTGCAAGGAAGAGATTTGATAAATCGCAGAAAGTCACGTCTAAGCCTCAGATTAAAAGGTTAAACGAAATGATCGTGCAAGTGGGGCGTAATTGCTGTCGAAGCTCACCGATGGACAGTACAGAAAGCACGAAGAACTTCACAAGTTGACATTTTAGTGTAGTTTATGCACACTATTCTATAAATGCAGTCCTGAAAACGCAACGAGTGTCATCCAAAGGGGTGCGGTTAATGGTAATGGATGACCAGAACGTAGGGTGAAATGCCAATGCTTTACGATCAGGCAATGTCAATGCTTTACGATATCAATACTTGCCCTTTATTTTTATCGATTGTGAGAATGAGCAAGATATAACGGCCATACTTAAACCGTGAAGAAAAGCGCCAGTCTTAATCGAAGCGTATAGACTCAACCATACCAAAATAATTTTAAGGGCATGGGTCAGTACTGAAAAAACAATAGTGTCCTTATTCTGAGATTGCAATGGCGCAATTCTTACTCATTGTGTGATTGGTTTGTCAGAAATAAACCGAAGTTGTTTTAACTTGAATGCACTTAATATCAGATCGTAAAACTGCAATTTAAACAAGGAATCCTACGTTTAAATGGAGGAAGAAAGAAAAAATGTAGTAGTAAAAAGCAATTGGAATTTGTAGATGTCATTACATGGAAAAAACGACACGGAAACTAACAACCAGATATAAGGAACACACACGTTCGTTTACAGATAACAAAGCAGACTCCAACTACGCAACACACCTACAGAATCACACACACGAACCCGATACCATGGCAAACTCAATGACGCTACTACAAAAACAAAAGAAGGGACTTAGACTTGACGTACTAGAGAAATTAGAGATCTACAAGCACAAAAAAACCCAAGGAAATATAATCAACGAGCAAATAATGACCAACTCCGACACAATATTTTCAGTCCTCGTCCCAATCCTTGTCAAAAAAAAGAAAACGCGACGAACCCGACAACGATAATCCCACGATCCTGAAAAGACCCAAACTTAATGACCCTCGTTAACACCTAATTAACCAGACGTACCCCTCCGAAAAAAGTTTCACATATAAAAAGATGGACACCGCGACAAAGAAATCAGAACGAGCTGAAGATGGGTGTATGCAGCCGAAACGCGTCCTCGAGACCCACAAAGCAAGGCCCGGCGGACCCAAGCTACCCAGAGTCATTACATGGTGTATACATTTTAAAAATCTCTCCATCTCTGACCGTACTGGATCAACTACACATACTATTTACACAATTATGGGAATGTGAAGGAGTCAGAGCTAGGCACATTAAATAAACTGCACTCAAATCGCGTCCTAATATCGTCTTTTTGTATCGTTTTCACAAATTCTTTCTGTATTTGCTGGTTAACGGAAGCACTATAGAATAAAACCCTTTGTCTAGTTAGCCCGATTTCGTATCGAAAGTACGAAGGCAATCCAATCTCCTCAGCCAGTATCATGGAAACCCTGTACATAACTAATATAATGACAATAAAAACTGTAACATATCGGCTCCAGTCCATTTATAATTGTCTTCCTTCACACGAACACAACACTCATTGTTGAATTATTCACGATTTCATTATTTTCTTGTATTTTACGAGTAATTGAATATGTTACCACATACGTATGTATTTTCTAGTAACGTTCATGGTCGAGAATGCTCTTGGCATAAGAAAGTCAATATCATCAGTAATTTGACAGCCGTTCCCGCTAATGCAGCGGATCTTCACATAGGAAAAGTCCGAAACTGCTATATCATCATCAAATCAAGATCTAATTTTGACCGATCACTCACGCACTGGAATTATAACAAAAAATTATTAAATGGATGACTATCATTGTGTTGAAACTGTTCCCAACAGAACATGAGCTTTGAAATGGATGAGAGCCACATAATTCCAAGACGAATGGTACATGAGAAGGTGGTTTGTCTCCCGCTTGATTTTAATGATCTTGATCATTATCCTGAAGGTACCAATCACATCAAGGTGGATCGATACTCCGACAGAAACACCAATTCAAATATCATAGTCACCAGTGGGAGTCACAAGGGTGGTCTGAAAAGTTTCTGACCTAACAACGATAACTGAAATTTTTTTTCTTTTTCTGAATCATCTTGTATCTCTACACACTGCTCCCAGGGAAGCTCTCATTTCTTTAACACGGTGCAATAGTACTCATTGTTTTTCGCTGCAAAACTATTATTCACGATGGTGATTGGTTCCTCATTTGACGAAAATATCACTCGTCCAAGCGCAGCTTTTAGATGAGAGTACAAAGAAAAGTCGCTTTGGGTTAGATCTTGGGCTAGATCTTTGGCAACTGCTGGGGTGTTGAACGGCACGTTGTCTTGGTGAAACAGTGTTTTATTGTTCTGTTTCCAATTTCTATCTTGGAAGTGATGATGCATAGCATGCTTCTGAGGCGGTTTTTCCTTTTTGAAGGTAATTAATTAAGATAACTCCACGACTATCCCAGAAAACAGTTGTCATAACTTTTCTAGCCGTTTACGTAAACAGTTTTTTTTTTCGTAGCCGTTTCCTCCGTTGCAGTCTACTGTTTTGCCTATATTTTTGTTTCGGGTTATAATGGTGTATCCAAGTTTCTTTTACAGAAATTCATTGGCGCAAAAACTCGGGTTAATGCGCCTAAGCTAAGCCAATAGATCGTTAGAAATATTCATTCGACACCTTTTTGGCCCAACGTGAGCACGTTTGAGTCCAACAGCGTTGTGACAAACACGTTCTTCACGGTCACATTTTCATAACCTCTGCTATCTCTCTAACTTTGATTCGGCGGTTGTCTAACACTATTTGGTGAACATTAGCAATGTTTTTGTCCGTAGGCACAGTTTTTGGCTAGCTACCTAACATTTCACTGTGTTGAATGATGGTGCAGAGTCTCCATACACAGAGTACAACTCATTTGTGTTTTGCGCAGGCGTGTTGCCCTTCAAAAACAAAGATTTAATAACAGCTCTATAACCATTTTTTCCATTTTCACAAAAATAATCACACGAGTCACTCAGCTGACTATCAACTAAAAACCATTCGTGCAAAATGGCTGAAACTTTGGTGAGTAACTGTCAAAAGATGCAAAACTATCAGACATAATCTAGCTGTTAGTAACAAGTGCCTCCAGCTTTACGTTGAGTCACGAACTTTTTCGGAACACTCTCGTCGCAAGGCAGGAGTACTCACCTCCTCTGCGACAGATGAGTAAGATTTGTGGGTAAGTGTAGATATGTGAACCAGTAATCTTGGTATTTTGCTATGTATGATATTTCAACAATTGTCGAGATGGATATCCGGCTTTCGGTATAAGTATAACCATAGCATGTAATTTTATGTCTTTCGCTGGGGTTATATCTTTGAGAACAGACTGCAATCCTTACTAAAACCTGTTAGAATGCAGCTTTCTAATCTGGGGATTTTGTCGGAATCGGAGGTTGCAATCGAAGATCGAGCACGTGACAGGTCAAAATCTCGAGTAAAATTTCGAACTAAGGTTTTTAATAACATTTTGTTGTTATTGATTAAGGGGTTAAGTGATTAAAAGCCGCTTCCAGACTGTAGTTCAGTGATTGTATAAAGTATAAATGAGTCTAATGAGCAAACTTTCAGAACCCAAAAATCAGTTTGCGCTACCATTCCAAAGATTTTCTCAATATACAGTACATTGAAGCTAATTGATTGCCACGATCGTCACAGCTCATATGCTTTATATAATTTACTTCAACATTAGGCTTATTGACGGTAACTTCATTAACACCTCACAAAATTTCCCTCACTGGATTCCTGCATTATCCCAATTAGTCAAACACATCAATCCTTTGTCATTTGAGATAAGGTACTGTCTAATTTTATTTGATTTGATGAATGCTTTCGACTAGCCAAAATTGTTCCTGTAAAGCTCCACTTCAATTTCAATAGTTCTTCTACTAAGATATAGTATAATACCGTCCGGTAAGCAAATGTTGTCCGTGAGTATCAGGCACTTTTTCCAGCAGCATCGTATAAAAGTGCAGCGGTTTTCTTGCTGATATCGGAACGTATGGCTTTTTCAATAAAACTCTCATAAAAGAGAAGAATAACATAGACATTCAAGTATATGAATCTGCCATTGTCTAAACTCTAATAGTCCATTTAGTTGGTTTTTCGGGTTGTAATAAAGGAAATTCGACGCACTGTATCAACTTCGTCATATCGAATACCTTGATAGCATCTTGTTTTCTAACTTTACTCTAGCATAGTTGGCTCTTTCGTTTACTAGTTCATTTCGATTTTATTGGTAAAAAACAGTTTGAAAATCCAACTGTTTCTTTTTGTGTGCGTGTGTTTGTGCTCCTGCAGGAGTATTACCGGTTGTAAAGGGTATTCTCGCTGGTAACACTTCATATCCTGTACAACTAATCCATTCAGTACTGTCGGATCGTGGGTCTAATGCAGTATCACTTTCGATGTCACATTCATTGTACATTTTTCGAATCTTTCGTCTTCTTACATCCCATACTTCATCACGATCACCATCACTGTTCGCGTTCTCTCTGAGCTCTGAATTTATTTTGTTAAGTAATTCTGTATTAAACTCAAATTCACTCGAACTTAATTCCAAACTAAGTTCCATGGTAATGAGGATAAGAAATTGCAATTTTTCCGTTCCTACTACCAAGACTGTCAAGTTCGAGCTGGTGGTGAAATTCCAGTCTAGTTCATGAACCGCTCTAATCTCAGATCTCAGAGGGAAATTACGTCATCTTTGTGAGATAATAAACGCATTGCTTTGGAATAAACTTTGAGAAACAAAGTCATTAACACAATATCACTAGAGAAGAGGACATAAATAGTTGTCAACGCGCATCGATTTTTCCCAAACAAACAATTTTGTGAGTGAGTGATACCTCTCGAGTGCAAAGAGTTGATATTCAGGACAGGTAAGAGGATATTCAGTCCCAGATAGTATTCTTTTGATGTATTCAAATTATTTTCGAATTTTATTAATGAAAAACAAGGCAAATCAAAACTGAAATTGTTTTATTGTTATTAAATATTACGTGATCAAATATTTAACGTCAATGTCAAAAAATTTTATTTAATATTATAAGTAATTTTATTAAATTATTATGTTTGACTTAATTATTCAATTTATTTTTAAGCAATCAAATAATCATCAAAATTAAAATTAAATTGAAGAAATTGAAACATTGGATAAAAAACCTTTGCGGTAACATATTAAGCAAATGCAACCAGTTTATTTGCTACTGAACTTCCATTGTGCCGCTTTTTTACAGCTGAATGAAATTCACCTTATCAATTTCATGATATGTATTTTAAAATCATTTCGTGTAACTATAGCCTTAACATAAATCCCACGGAAAAGGGAAATACAAGTCAACGTTAGTAGAAATGACTATACGAGCCCATGCGCCTTTACTCAAACATAGTCGACAACCGCAAATTTATTTTTCCCTCTAAATCGGGAAATTTCTCAGCTAAGATTCAAACCCATAAATACGTTGGGTGCTATATTTGGTTATTCCTTCGTCTTTTATCCATTCTCACTACCACCTGCCCCATCTTTTAGTTTTAGTAATTCCGTCAGTAGTGTGTGCCTAAAAAACAACAAACGCATTGTTAAATTGATATATATGTTTTCTGGTACTTTGGATAAGCTTTAACTTCTCGAAATTCGCATCATCCACAGATCTTTCGAGTAAGTGTACAGTCATGAGAAATTTGTTCACTCATTTTCATTAAATTTTCATTCATTCATTTCATTTTTTCACTTCTTTTGAATCTTTTACTTAGTCTTCTAATGTTCAATGCAAGGATTTATTTGATTTTTTTACGTTAATGATTATCTCTGGCCACTGTGCCACCTCCCCGGGGCTAGAGATGTCTAGTGGAATGTTCTCTCATTATAAGTTTTGGAAGTGAGAGCTTCCCGAGAAAACTGCTATTTGTCTAGATATTTTGGCATGAAATATCCATTTCAAGCCTTAAAACGTACGCAAGACGTACGATTTGAATACAGTTTGCAGAGGACATGTGAAACTGCATATAACAGCAAATGGACCTTATAAAGACAACATAAGTAGACAAAATTTCGCGAAGGATATGATTCTTACACTAGCAAACATCACGTCTGTGTTATAAATTCCTCCGTCCTCGAACATTTTCATAACCCAGCACACGCAATGGGTAATTGAGTCGTTTTTTCTTCCTTTTGTTGCTTCGGTCAAGATTCTTATTATGTAAAAAAGTTTTCAGCTCCTTACCACTCCTTCCACGGAAACTATAGAACCTGTTTTCATAACCTACGACGATGCGACAACCTGAGAAGCAAAATGGGAAAATGGTAATCAGCTCACCGTTGAAACTTCAGACACTGTGCACCATCATCATCACCATCGTCAACATCGAGTCCAAGAGTCGCATTTTACCACCAACAAATAGAGCAGAAGAACTTCTTTTGCCACACTGACCAAACCATTGTCATGACATTCAACTGGCTGGTGCGGCACACGAACCAACCATGGATATCGCGTCGTGAATTGCGTTTTGTCGTTATGGTCCATTGGAGGCTGTGCCGCGGCAACAAAAAGATTGTAAGCAAAAAGGGACAATCGGCATCGTGGATACGACAAAAACTGAACAATAGGTTCACATAAGTCATCTCAACCACAATATAGCTATAGTAAATGTAGTATGTTGGCCATGTGAAATTGAGTTATCCTTTATAGTCTGGATGATAGGCTTGGAAAGAATTAAAGATAAGGTGTGCCTGAGTTTGAAGTCCATGGAAAGCACGAGTTTAGTAAGAAATATGAACTGACCCTAGAGTCAGCGAATTGAAGTTACTGGATGAGAATCCTTTCCTGCGGTTGAAGGCAATCATATAGTATGACATTTATAACCTAGACATTAGTCCAACACAATGATACCACTAAACCGGAAACAATGCTCAATTTCACATGTGTGTAGGCCGAAATTTACTATCGGTATGTTGGAGTTAAGTACTCAGTTGCAAACTCCACTATAATGTAAGCTGTTAACTATAATGGTTACTTATAGAAGTTAGAAGTTAGCCTCAACAAGGATGCACGAAATTTTCATTCAAAATTCATTCTAAATAACACTCGTACTTAAAAAAAAATTAAGGCGTTTGAATTTCAAATTTCATTTACGCGCCATAGAGCATCTGACAAACGTCAGGCACCTCGTTGCGAGGAATTTTCGTTTTTCCGAATATTTCTCGCATCGCATCGACGCATCATTGTACGATGTCGTATACAAATGTAAGTTAAGAAAACTGCTTGACTTTTGCTGCGAGACTCTCGTCGCGCTCTTGCATCGCCGTCTCGCAGTATTGTATTTCGGCCTTTACTTAATCGTGTTATAAACAAAATGATGCATGACTTCATACCCGAGACAAAAGGACAAACAAAACAATGGAATGAAAAAGGAAAACCGGCTGTAAAGAAGGCGAAGATTGTTGCATCTGCAGGAAAGCTCAGGGCGTCTGCATGAACCAATGAGCGTCAATGAATGTGCACGGGGTAATTTTCCTTGACTATCTTGAAAATGTAAAAACTATCAATGACCAGAGTTATTCGAACTTACTGGAACATTTCATTATATCAAGCTGCGATTGGCTTATGGAAAAGTGTTGTTTTATCACGACAATGCAGGACTTCCGAGCTGGCTCATGAAAGGACCAAAATTAATGAATTGACGTTTGGATTGGTACCTCATTGCTCTTTTTTTTCCAGATTTCCCTTCGGATTATTTTCTGTTCCCAAACTTGAAATAATTGGTCAAAGCTTTTCCAATGATGAAGAAGTGATGTCAGTGGCTGTTTTGATTGACCAAGAAATGACCAAGACATTTCTTATTATGAAAAGGGTATTGAGTTTTTTGAACATCGCCCGGAAAGGTAGAGAGAGTTGAATGGAGATTGTATTTAAAAATAAGTGCATTTTTTCAGAAGTTTTGCATTTTCTTCGTTGGATCATCGGGTCGCAAGTGGCGATGACCGGATCTAGGTACTTTTTGGATCACCCATGTGTATCGCGGAGAAGAAGACATATTCGTTCGCGGAAAACTTGAACTTTGACCATTGATGCTAGGGTAGAAATGGGTTTAGTATAATCAGTATCTAGTGAAATATCATGCGATGTGCAAGAGAACGATATCTTCACTACGAACTGCTACGGGAGATAATCCCGTCCCTCCATGGAGAGGCCGGCCTTCAAATAAGATGAGAAGACTTACTGTTGTAGCGTTACCTCCTTGCCACTGATGTTATGATTGATTACCTCATTAAATGGCCAGAAGTGTACTTCAGTCTTAACCAAGCAGCAACGACAGTGCCTGAATAGATCGTGATACATTTGGTCACTAGATATAACGTGCCTTCTGTCCTACATTCGAATTAAGGACGAAATTATGAGTAACATGTTTTTGGCTAAATTTATGAGGGGCTTGGAAAAGGAGAAATTGGACCAAGTTAGTAATCTCAAAGTTGTAAAACTCATTATGATGAATTCCTCTTTTTGTAGCCTGAAGACGCTGTAATAAAAAGGGAATTCTCTGCAATAAATAAGTGTAATTTGAAAAGACTTGATTTTCATGCATGTATCCTATTTCTTTCCATTTTCTTTCTCCTTTCTTTCCATTGGGACGGGTCAGAAAAGAAGTTCCGGAAGTCTAACTAGCGGTGTATGTCATTGTTCATATTATGTCGTTCTGCGATTGGAATGGATAGTTTAGTTCTTCACTTCACAGTCTGTAAGTTAGTCCTTTGTACTTAGCACCAGTAGAAGAAATCGATGACGATTTTTCCGTTTTCGTATCGGCTGCTACATTTCGTTCAGGGTGAATTGTAGGATCTAGGTACGAGGGAAAGTCTGTCCCCACTGTTTCTTTCTTTGAGTTGAGGGGTTGTTCTATCTTTTTTCTACATTGTGCCATTTGATGATGACGCTGAAGTCCTTTCTATCCCAGGCCCTTTCCTGTTAGATGATGAAGCTGAAGAATACTACTGTATTTTCATATCTTCGCCTTGATTTCTTTTCATTATCACATGATTGATCTGCAAGGAGATGTCAAGGAGACCAGCTTGTATTGTCTTCTTTTATCTAATTTACTTATCTTCTTTGCTTCTCTATTAGATAGCTAATATAGCTGATCATATCAGGTGATTGATTGAACTTTTTTGGAAAGTTATGTAAATCTTCAAATCTCACCTATCGAATTTCATCTTGCAACAGTTGTGGACAGTAAAGCGATCGAAGTTTACGTCAAAGTGTGATTAAGGTAGTCACACCGTGTGATAGCCCCTATTTTACGCCTTTTTCGGATGTTGTTTATGGCGTAAAGTGAAAAAATTGAAATTTAAAATTTTTAATATATATTTATTAGAAATAAAGAAACCTTCCTTTTAATTTTATGTTTTTTTATTTACCTATCGAAATATGCCCTATTGGCTGAGTATATCGAATGATTCAGTGGCAGGTTTTCCAAGTTCAACACAAATTTCATAGCAAGTAGGTACTTTTAGTTATTTTATTCCCCATCATCAGCCATCATCAATAAGAAATGCATAACCAATCAAACAATAAAGGCATCTGTCATTGACTGATATGACGTTGCCATCAGCTGATTTATTCAAAGCTAGCGACACCTGGCGAATTTCTCTGAAACTTAGGAGTGCAACGTAATTCAAATTGCCCGCGTTTCATTTTCGAAAATTATTCAAAATTTGTTCAAAGAAACATTTTTAATTAAATACAAGAACTTCAAACATAGTCTGCTGCTTCTGAATTAAGTAAAAGGAGTTTGTTTATTCATTTGCATACAACACAACACATAACCTAAGTACCTTTCCCTCCATTTCATTTTCAATTTCATCGACTAACAAAAACTCCAATACTTCACGGTACTTTAACAAAGATCTAGAATTACTATCATGCTACCGAAGTGGCTACTACATGTGAACATTCCCATTCGGGGAACTTCTTCATACACTTTTTTTCCATTTTTCCTCAAAAAGTGGTAATAAAAGTAAATTTTCATGCATATAAGCCTGAGTAATGTACATTGTAGGTGGTCTTGGAGTCTTTCTAGTTTCTAACTTTCCTACACGATTTCTTATATCATCTGGTTTTTCGGCCATCAAAGGGTTTCGTGTCATGTTGAGTCAATTAGTCAATTTAAAATTCATGGCACATGTGAATGTGCTGTTAATAATGTCTCCAACTTTTTTTTCAACTGAAGATTTCTCATCAAAACGAATGGAAACTCCTCGACCGCAGAACGAATTCAGATTCAAAATTTTAAACAATATACAATTACTCTATTTTAGAGGTATTACCAGAAATGATTCATTTATAGAAAATGGTGGTCATTCATTTGAAATGCAAAGTGCATTCCGTCCAAATGAGATTGTTAAAAAATTTTGAAAACGTTTTTCCTAGAATTTATAGATAGAGAAAGATAAGATGAATTTGCATTGCGAAAGAGTCCGTGTTGTTAAAAATGGGTCCAATTTTTACATTGTACACCTACAAGACCTGCCAGCATGTCTCCGTTTTTTCATGATTTTTTTCCGAGAAATTTAGCCATTTTCCAAATCCCAGTTTACGAGGAAATCCTTGCTTGACCGCAATCAGCAATTGCGCACTTGCTAATTCCAAGATCTCACGCCGGTGACTTCCCCATTCACAATTCGACCATTAATTGTTAGTGTTTTATCCATATTGACTGACCTTCTCGAAATTCTACTGTGCTTTTCACTTGGATAAATATTTAACAAAATCTAAAGTTTAATCTTCACTTTTGCTGAACGACGAGCGACAAGTAATGAACTAACGATAAGCGTCTTGCGACGATAATAGTTTGCAATGGTGTCGGTAACGTTCAAAGCCTGTGGTAATGTCAATTTACATAAACAATTACTCATCTACGTATGCCATCGGTAGACTAATCTCATCGCGGAGCCTGATCCAAAATGAACGAGCTTCAAGATTGGGCCTGCGTTGTTTATACTCAATTGAATTGGTTACCAAGTCCAAGCACGTAATCTTTGTAATAGTTGTACGAGAAAATAGTGACGAGTTTTCGGCTTCTAGGAAACTTACCTATTTTTACGATGGGTCGTTTGATTTCTTCATAAATTTGGATGGTATTACGCAATCAGGAAAATCCTTCTTATTCTTATCATTGGCTGAAAATCAAGGCGATAAGGATCACACATTTCAATCGGTAGCTTCGCATACCCAAGATAGATCTGGCAAAGGACTACTATGAAAGCAACTCAGATCGTTACTACAACAACTGAACGTTTTCCACTGGTAATAGTTGGACCTGTTCTCGTTTGAATGCCAGACAAGTTTCCTTAAACACTATGCCAGTTCCTATAAAAATTGTAACTTAAGCTTAGCCCAAACAATTAAAGACTTTCGATCGAAGGACTGAATGAATGCGTTTTTTCTTAAAGCAAGTTTTGAAAATAGTATTTAAATTGGGCTACTGGCAATAGCAATAAAGAAACTATATAAGTATCCATGACATTCCTCAAAACAGTTTCACTTAATTTGATAACTCTACGTTGATATCATTCTTTCCTTCAAATCCTTCAAAGTAATACACAACCGACTGAAAGATACCAGGAATCTGAATGAGATTTTTTCGGTTCCACTAAGAGATGGCGCTAGCAATAAGTACACGACGTATTAATTTGACACATACGCCATTTCGATCGTCTGACATATTGCTGCAAAGACGCACATGCTGAGTCCGCCAAAACTGGCGTGTTTGTCTTATCGTTTTGATTAATCATGTCGAATTTCGTGCGTAAGAGGAGCATTTGCGGCTTACATTGATTTTCTTGTTCAGCGGAAAGAAAAAAGTTGTTGAGTGGCAACGTTTGCTAGTTAAAAATATATCATGGGCACGCTCCATCAATTAGGACGTGTGAGACATGGTTTTGACAATTCAAAAGTGGCAATTTTCATGTGAACGACAGTAAGCGCTATGGTAGACAAAAAAATGTGAAAATGAGGAATTGCAGGACTTATTGCATGGCGACTCAACTGAAATTCAGCGGCAATAAGTGGAAGATTTAAATATGTCACAGGAAAAAGTATCAGCAGACGTTTACACACATAATGAGTCCCACACAGCTTGAATGAACTTCAGATGGAAAATCCAAAAGTCGCTTGTGAAATGCTGTTTCGAAGCCTCAAACGCATAGAATTTTTGCATCGAATTGCGGCGGATGACAAAAAATTCATTTATTAACGGAAAAAATCGTGCGTTTCACCTGGTTCTTTATCACTCAGGTTAAATCGCTTTGGTGAGAAGACCATCTGATCTGTCATCTGTGTCTGGTGAGATTAGCGCGGTATTTTCTATTAGGAACTCTTAAAGTCAGGCAAAACCAATAATACACAGCGCTGTCGTGAACAAATGATAAATTCAAACCGCGAATTCATCGGAAATTGATTTGAATGGTTCAGACATGACAAAGTTATTTTGTTACACGACAACACGCTGTCGCAACAGCAAAACCCGTGACGTCAAATCGGTTGAATGTGACATCCTTTTGCATCCACCGAACATTCCAGACTTGGAGCCATCTGACTATCACTTCAATCGCATCAATGGGACACGCACTCACCGACCAGCGCTTCAGCGATTTCGAGAAAGTTGGATAGGGGCTCGGCGAATGATTTTCCGCAAAAGACAGCAATAAGCAAAAGAAAGCAGTTTTTCTGGCATAGTATTCATAAATAACTACAAGTACAAGCTTATGGCCAGTATTTTGAATAGAAAAAAAATGTTCCTACTACTGTTCTTTGGACCTACTGTTCTACCGACTTAACATTTCCCCTGTCAACCGGAACGCCTCGCCTGGAATCGTTTGATACATTACTTCAGGTCAGGCCTCCCAATTTTACGTCTTTATGGCGCCTTCGGGTTACAGGGATTCCTGCTCCAGCGGGGAGGGAAAGAGGAGGAGGATTGCTAGAGAAGGACACCCTCCCACATTGACGCTTCCAGCCGATCAAGTATGCCTCTTTTCATGGCTAGAATTGCCCGATTGTAATGTGCCACTTGATTCCATTCGTCAACTGTTTCAGCATCTTCTTCTGTTGCTCGCGCTGTTTGTATCATCTTCTGCATGAAAAGAAAGTATGACTGACGTCATCCTTCACACCAATGCAGAATATACAATCTGGAAACCGTGATTTACAAATCTTGTGCAGGTAAGACTAAAAAAACCGTGTCCGCTCAGTAGCTGCGTCAGGTAGAAGTCAGTCTCACCATGCGGTCGACTGATCCACGATCTCAAGTCGTTGATGAGCCACGCAGTCCATTTTCCTTTTATCTCGCGTTCCCATGATTGTTGTCATTCGTCGAGAGTGCATCGTCTTTCACCCGAAGCAACTTTTTCTTTATTACCCTCGTGCCTTCCGAGATAGATTCCGCTCTCTAGCGAGAAGAGCGATGGGTATCACCCCTGCAATTACCAATACCGTTAACTCAGAGACTGTACAGTATGCTGATGCAATCCACAGTGCTCCTCGTCTCTACACCCGTGCTAGCCGTTTTCGGTGCAGTTCCTTGTTGAGAGCTTCACTCCATATCTCTGCTCCATATAGAAGCGTAGATTGCACGCCACTCATCAGCAGTCACCTTTTTGTTGGACTTGGTCCCCTATGATTGGCCATTAGACGAATAATTGCCGAGACCCCTGCTGCAGCCTTGTTTGTAGTTGCCTTGATTTGCTCCAAGAAACTCAGCTTAGAGTTTATCAGCAAGCCCAGATTCTTAATTGATAGTTTCGACTCTACTAATGTGTCCCCGACTCGGACCATTTTTACTCTGGGGATTTTGTTCTTGATCAGGATGACCACTTCGGTTTTCTCTAACGCTACGTTAAACCCGTGAGTGGTCATCCTGCTCCCTACCCGGCGCGTTAGTATATTTAGCCTTAATTGCGCTTGATCGACTGTGCGCCCAGCCACTAGCGAGTGTACTAGCCGATTAGCCAGTCGTGACTCTTCCGGCAGTTCAAATCCGTCGTAGGAGACGTTCTACAAGTTCGGATTGAGGATGGAGCCTTGGGCCACACCTGATGTGACTAGCATCCTCCGACGACCTTGCGCCGTGTTCTAGATCAGGCTGTGATTCTTCACGTAATTTCGAACTATCCGCATCAGATATTCTGGTACTTGGAATAAGTTTTCCAGGGCCTCCCGAATATCCCTCAATATAGCGGAGTTGAAAGCATTCCTTGTGTCCCGCGTCACTAGCTGGATTACCCGACCGTTGGACCGACTGCGTGCCTCCGCCTGTTGGAACGTACTCACCACCTCCCCGACTGCATCTATAGTGGAACGTCCCGTTTTGAAACCATATTGCCTTGGATAAAGATCCTCAGCTGCGTGGATAACGTCACTGAGTCTTCTTTTTATCAGTTTCTCGAGCACTTTCCCAGCTGTGTCTAATATGCATAACGGTTGGTATGCTGACGGTGACTCGGGATTTCCCTTCCCCTTGTTGATCAGCACGAGTCTTGCCATCTTCCAAGGCTCAGGGAAACGCCTTCCCGCAAGCTGGCATTAAAAGCACTGAGCAGCAAGTCAGGGGCAAGAGTGATAGGCCAGTTTCAGTACCTCGGCTGGAATACCTTCTGGTCCCGGAGCCTTCTTCGCCTTCATGAAAAGAACAGCTAGTTCTAGCTCATTCCTCGTGAAGACTGGACAGTTTGATCTTGTTTCCCTGTAGGCGGCATCCATATGGATGGGATGTTTGGGAAAAAGTGCCCGTACTATTTCGTCCATCATGTCCGCTTCAAGTATACAGGGGGCCCGTAGAGCACTGAGCTTCCAAATAACTAGTTTATAAGCCAGGCCCCACGGGTCCATGTTCGCGTCTTCGACGAGATTCTGCCAGCAACGTGCCTTACTCCTGTTGATCAGTCCGCTAAGGCATTTCCTGGCCGATCGATATACTGCCATTCTGGTGCATGCCTCGTCCTGGCTTCGCGCTCGTTGAGCTTCTCGCCGGAGTTTGTGTCACTCCCTTCAATTTTCAGCTGTTTCAGTGGACCACAAATACACCGGAGGCTTTCCATGTCTAGGTATCCGGCGGGGCATAGATGACTTACAAATAGTGACTTAGTGACAAATGACTTACAAACGGTGGTGAGCATCTCATGAGCGTATCGAGAAACGTCCCCACCTCCAACCTCTCAGTACTCCACACGAAGGTGGAGCGCTGAGTTTCTGGGAGTGTAGGAACATTGTCGCAAATTTCGAATGTTATGTACTGATGATCACTGACCGAGTAGTCCTCTAGTACTCACCAATTATGTGTCATAGAGGAGAGGGACTCCGATGCGAATGTCACGTCCGGAATGTACCCACGCAGGTCATGCGGTGGAAACTGGGAGTGTTACCAGTGTTCACCATAGCTAGCCCTACTATGGCTGCCATCTCCAGGATTCGCTTCCCCCTAGGATCTGACTAAGGCATGTACCATTCAATAGCCTTGGCGTTAAAGTCTCCCCCGATAAGAATATGACCTTCTGTGTTTCTGTTTCTGCGACCATTTCAGGACGGGCTTGAGCAGGTTTCAGGTCGAAGGGGCTTTGAAAACCAAATGACCCAGATTTCGATAATAAGACAACCAACTGAAACTTTTTCTCTTTTAATTTCACTCATCAAAAAGTTCAACCAAATTGACAATCTTAACGTTCAAGATAAAGTATTTAATCAATTCATGTTTCATCACTATATGATGTTGTTGATTTTGGTTTTTGGATGTTTGAAAAGTCCGTATCAAGCTCTTTGTATCAAGAAATGTATCGAAAACTGCTGCATATACTTTCAAAGCTGATGTACGATATCTGTTCTGGAGATTCCAGGACCGCTTTAGCATGTTTTTACGATGAGGATCAAAATTCTCGAAATTGCTTCAATGTAACACATCTTAGATTTACTTGAAATCTTCTTGAGAGAAGAGAATACATCCATGGAACTAGAATTTTAACGAGAAGAAAACTTAAATCCTTGTTACTTGTTGTTAATGCACCGTAAGAAGAATCTTATTAAAAGAGGGCTTATTCTAGCTAAATCAGGAATATTTTCAAATTTCCCTTGCGAAACGAATATTGGAAGAGAACAACTAGTAAAAAGTGATACAGAAAATAGAGTGCACAGTAATGCAGCAGAAGCATGTTAGGGAATTAGTTTGTGGTCTTGAAAATGGAATTTGAAAATCGGTGCTATTTCTGCAAATAATGCGGACTTGTCAGACAATTTTGCTACAAGAAACAGAGCTGCAATCTTTACTGAGGAATTCAACGAGTGTTTCTTGGTGTTAAACAACAAAGCGAGGAGTAAAGATATGAAGATGGCGTGCTGCTCCTTCAGTCTGAACTTTGGGTTTGCGTTTCCAATTGTGGTTATTTATTCCGCTGCATAAACCTGGGGCTCTGTAGCTAATAGAATACTCAGTGGTTCGGTGGTTACTAAATAGCGACAACAAAGACTTTTAAGTTCAAAAAACACGTTAATCTGTGGTTCTTATGATTTACTACGAAGCAAGACTCATAAAGGCAATTTAAATTAAGTGTTTTGGACTATATGATTTTCAATTAAAGTGTAGATGATCTACATGGCCAGCCCTGCTTATCAACTTATTCCCAAAGAACGAACCAAAGTTCCCAAGGTGCTGCATTTCTTACACTTTGTTTCTGCCGTTACAGGTACAATTTCTTATAAATTGAACTTATAATTAAGACAAAGTATGGCATTCTATTTATCCTTATTCATTATTCACTATTGCTGGAGACCAGTTTTGTTTGACTAATAGCATCGATCTAGGAATGTGGGACGCGGTAACTGCATGTTTTATGTGACTTCACATTCATATCTTCGTGTGTTCTCTTCTTTGACTTATTTGGATTCATTCAAACGAATAACTTGGATCTTCCTGCTATAACCACATTTTCATGCATATTAGCTGATCGAGATTAATCACTACACACACTATTCAGAGTTGAAAAACGTCCACATGTGTAATCGGTCAAGCATTCCTTATCTACTCCATATAGCAGTCAGCAAGCAGCAGGAGCAATCGCAATAAGCATATGAAGAAGATAGTCCTCGTAGTCGATCAATTAATCACGTCAAAATTAATTATCTTAGCTACAAACAGATCGTCTAAGCCGCGATTTTCTTTGACTGATCCGTTTCAAAGTCAACCAGCACACAAGAGGCCAGAAGGAAAGGGTAGGGCAGGATGGGGTTGGGTAAGGAAATAAATAAAATCAACCATGAGAAATGTTAATCCGCTTATCCACAATGGGAATCTTACTAGGTTTTACCCTGGGCGTTTCGTAGCATGAAGAGTTGATAGTTGGCACGGCAATGTCTGCTTTGAATGCAAAGTTAATAATATGTACAATGACCAGGCACCGCCTATCGAACGATTGTAACATTTCGTTATGATTAATAGTTGGAAATTTGTGATCTTGGCAGCAATCTTCCAACCTGTGGTATCAACTATCAAGCTCTAGTTTTGTGACAGCTTGTTGTTTGCCAATTCACGCTGCATTGGAGCTGGAATGAACAACGCAAAATTAAGGAGTAACACGGCTTTAAAGCGTCTTTCAACGGTACTTCTATATGCAATTCATTAGTACTTGTCGCTTGTGGGTTCCAATCTTTTCAGTGAAAGAATTCCTTTGGAGCTATAAATACAAAGTAACGACTTTTGCACTTAATGCTATCGTTGTAGTACTCTCAACTCCAACTTTATTATTTGCATTTGAGTGGCATTGTATTGGAGCTGGATTTTATCCTTTCTGCACCCTCATCCTGCTTGCTGTGCTTGCAGAGAGGGAGGAGCACATTTGAAGATTGATTTCGCGGTATGTTGTGTGTGTTTGCAGTTCTTAGATAGTGCTAAATGTAAACCACTCTCATATCATTGTCCTATCGTTCATCGTCATGATGGCATGTCAACCAACCTCTACCGATGATAGACAAGAAAGCATAATCACTGTGGCTAACCGCCGACTCCAAAGGAAATTTCAGAGACAGAATTTCAAGAAGTTGTTTTACTTGTGTCCTAGAAATAATGTTATGTTTTATTCATTCTTAAGATACGTCTCACGCAAAATTTCATCAAGTGAAATTTGCGTATAAAATGCTATGAAACATCTATGCAGCCATACTTTAAGACGTCAATTAGGGTACCTATGAATTTCATGATAGAAGAAATTGATTGTTATTTTGAGGTGCGTTTCCTATTCTTATAGCATGCAACACTGTTTTTAATTACTTGAAACCGATTAAAGCCACGACCATCATCATGTTTCGTATTTGCTTGCATCTAAAAGCCTGAATATTTTTTTTTGTCGAGCGTTCTATCTTTCACAACAAGATCAACTTTCACTCTTTCTAGTTCTTCCTTGTTGTAAGGAATTTTGCAATAAAAAAGAAAAAAGATGCGATAGTAATAAATCCTCGTTACTAAGATGTACATCATCTGTTGCTATAAGTTCTTTGAAGTTTTTAACTGTAACACGATCATTTTCTGACTTCATAAGCGTTATAACAATGTCTTCAACCACAGGATCATGTTTGTGCATACGTCTATCAGGATCTGATGAGGATCGGACCAAAGCTTATGCCACAACTTGTTCACATCACTTTTTCAAAACTTCTTTTTAGGCTTCACCAATATTATAAAATCTGAACAAGCTGATTGCTACAAAATACTTGAAGCGTGTCCTTTCAAAAAACGCAACAAGGAGCCATGGTCACTTATCAAAATATTATAAAAATCCTTCATGCTAGCGTATGATTTTCACACCTCTGGCATTGATTATCTTCCTTTACCCTTAGTTTCAGGTATTTGCCGGCTAACGGTATGGTGCTGCTGCTAGGCCTTCACGTTTGTTAATGCTCTCTCTAGTCTATCAACTTCGAAATTAACGTAGTGTTCGGCAGGAGCAAATTCACGAACGACTCCAAATTAATTCGCACATTAGTACGTTGGATGTCAAGAAGAATTCTTTTGGTGAACCGAAATGAAAGAGGAACTTCATATCTATCAAAAAGTACTAAAATATTACGAAAAACTACATTTTTGTCAAATTAACTCAAAGTGTTTCAAATGACACAAGGATTGAATTTTCCAATCAACGTCGCCAAACCACTCCTAGAATGAGATACCAGCTTAAGCCTTTTCAGCATACCCAGATACTACTGCTGAGTTTGAGATTTCTACTCCCTAGCAACTCCCTACAAACCACCACGTTTTATCAAAATGGGCTGTTCGATGCCTATAGCCGACAGTAACCTATTATGGGCTCCCTTGCTCGTGGTATAGACCAAATCTCAGCTCAGTTTTCCCTTTGCTTACCGTAGAAACTACTCCTCATAGCTGGGATTTGCGTCTTAACCTCTTGTTCTTAGGGCCAACAAACCCCGCAGACTAGATACATTAGGAAAAGTTCTCACAATATCAGCTCTCCTGCGATTGCATTTGTATTATGTGCAACTTCAAATAGAGAAAACAAAAAAAATGTTAGCATACCAGTTTTACCATGCTAACATGTATCCCAGACTTATGATCTGTTCTCCAGTCACCTAAAATCCTAGATAGGTATGTATTATAAATTAGCACATTGTGCTGCGAAAAATAATCATCATTGAAAGGCAAATATCAATGCATTTTCCAAAGTGTGAAAAAATTCCTCTCACGTTTCAAGAAAAGCCAAACTTGGACCGATAACTTGGGACAAATTTTTACTTATGTCTCACATACTTTTACAAACATAGCGTAAGCAGAAGACAGTAAGAATATTTCCAAACATAGCGTAACACTAATACGCGTTGAGACTTCTGAACATCCCTGAACACACTGAACGGCGTATGTTATTCGAAGAACATTTTTAGGATTAAACGAAATTTGCAAGCAAAGCTCATAGGAAACACAACATAGGGATGAAGTTGTGGTTAGATGCACATGCACATTTTTTTAAAAGTTTTATATTAATACACGATTACTCACACACATTTATACGCCGGAAAAAAAATTTTCCAAATACATTTAACCTCGGGAAGCTTGTGGTTGCCATTTATCGATTCATCCATGTTGTCCAATTTACAAGCTCTCTATCTTGCTAAGCTCGCTTTATTTGCTGCATGAGACATGCGTATCACTTTCCCGGTGAGACACATCCAAATTGTGAACGCATTTGAATAATTACGCGTTGCCTTGGATGCACTCGAGGACAATAAGTGAATTTTTATTTGGATTGCTAAATATTCTCTGATTTATGTGCTAGACAAGTTAATCACTCTCAAAGCTTTTCAGTGAAAACCCAATACATATTTAAATCCAGTTAAGCTTTATCTGTCTCTTTCTGCAAGCAATCGTCAGGGATTGTTCCTGCTGTTTGTTTCTAATCTAGCGTTACTGCAAAGAGCAAAGGAAAAGAGTTCAGAAAGTGAAAGAGAACAGAAAGTGATACAGATCTGATATTTAATGGTATTTGACTCCAATTTTCCAGATTCATTGGTCTTGTAAGCAAAACTTCTAAAAGATAGGGGATAAGACGATGGTGCCAAAGGATGCAAACAAGCGTCTTTTGAAATATTATGCTTTTTTATTAGGTTAATAAGACAACTGACTGCAACTCCTTGAACAAGACTTCCTATATTAGTCACAAAAAAGGACCAAATTGACAATCTTTGAAACAATCAAACCAGCAAGTCGCGTAAAAAGGGGTGTTCAGTATACAGTTCAGTGCATTGTGAAACTATAAAAATTATATCTACGAAACTGGCCAACGAATCAGAGAAATACGTCCTGTTGTTAATTTTTATTGACAAAAGAAAAAATCTTCTGCAGAAATAAGTGAAGTCCCAGTTGATCTCGTAGGAGACACAGAGATGTTTGAATGCACCCTGACCATCCGGATTTGTTAAAAAGGATTTACTTAATGGTTTCATCGACACATGATGTTGCTGAGCGGTTCGAAAAGCCTGGGCCAAGTTATGTATTGAAATCTATCTTTGGTTTTAGAGCTTATATTCGTTCGTATCCTTTCAAATATTATGCTTTTTTATATTCTTTATTATTATCCCGGACAAATTTTGTTTGCAGGCTTTCAAGCTCAGAAAGGTCTCAGAAAGCTTATGATCTCTCCAATTGCCTATATCGTCACGTTTCCAAGCTCTCTATCTTGCAAAGCTCACTTTGTCTCACAAATTTGAAAACGAACTTGAAGGATTAAAATGGAATGGTGATTTTTTGCTTGCGCTATATGGATCTTCGCTAAATATTAATGATCCAATGCGCAAAATGCAGAGTTATGCACGATAGAAAACTGGAAAGCATTAAAATAGTCCTGCCTTGCTTCGTGGATACAACGGGCCACAGTCTTATCTGTTTGTGTATAGTTGGGATATTTTTTGAGGTAGGGATTATTTTTTGAAAAATATCCACGACTCATGCGTTATTATAGCCTTCTAAATCTTTGATGATTCCAAAATGATTTAACCTATTTTTTTTCTAATGTAGCTTAGCTCGAATTGCAATGCAAACGTGCGAATGGGTGCCCCGTCAATGAACATAATTTATTTCGGGTTTTAAAACTCCACCTAACGTGTAATAATTTCAGAGAAACTTTCCTAACATCACGTACTACACATACACCTATAGTAGATGTAAGGCTTTGAGATAAGTCATAAACATACAATCAAATGATTTTATTTCGTGATATTTATCTTACCGTGCCCAACCTCGATCCCTGCTTATTTGATGCGCAGAAACGTTTAAGCATTTCTATCGTTCATATCCCATAAATTGGATTTATCTCTATGGATATGGAAATTCAAGTGAAATGTTATCATACAATATACTTTGAAAATTGTTTGCAATAAATAAAAGTGGTAAATGAATATACTCACACGTATGAACATATGAGCGTGTGATATGTTGACTCTTACGAATGCTGCTGGGTAGCTCCACTTTGCATGCTACTTCTTAAGGTGAATTGTGCCTTAAAGCTGAATAAATAGCTAATTCAATAGTTAACATTTGGATTAAAGTCGCTTTGGTGGTAGCGTAGTTTATGGCTGGTGAGATCATGGCACCATGTTAGTTAGCACCATGGTAGATCTCATTAGTTGCTATATCTCAATGAGTTCGAATTGCATAATCAGGACTATCGGCGATCGTAAGATTTACGGATCCTATGCAGAAGCAATTAATTTTCCAACAGTAGCTAATTTATGGTTCCAATTGATGTGTATTGTAGGAAAATGTGAGCTCTCGGACTCCATTTTTGTGTTTTGAGTCCTCTCTTGTGCCTTGATGTAATTGGACCACTGGATAAAAAAGCTACTGAAAATAAAAACATGTTTCCAGAATCACATTAATTTAGACATTAGACAGATTGAACACCTTTCTTGCTGCACCGACGAGCGATCAAAGATACCCTTTTCATGAGAGAAAGTGCCCGCACGTGTTTCGATGTGCAGTTCCAAATGATCATGTCTTTAGGGTCCAAAAAGTTTCTCATTAAACTTACTTGAGAGAGCTCGCTTATCTTCTCGGAGCAGTTTAATGGGCCCCACCATCTTATTTCAGATGCAAAAAAGATATCTTCTTCTTCGTAGCACTACAGCGCCTCCCAGGCCTTCGCTTTCTTCTCAAGCGTTGCCATCTATCTTGGTCCACTGACTACGTCCTCCAATCACAAAATGCGAGCAGTGATGAATGGTCTCCGTCAAAAGAGTCAGACCAGCAATTCCTCAAATTCTCCACTGGTTTCCGTCCTTCAGTTCTCCAAACGAATACCTTTTTGGTTTTCTTCTCTTCTCTCTCTTCTCTTCTTCTCCTTTTCTCTGATTTGGTTTTTTTGGTTGATTTGTAGCCCTTCTAGTCTTGCTTAGCTATCGAGTTTCATGAAAAGTTCTTTTGCAATTATTAGCGCCCATGATAAGATGTTGATGTCATCCACGTCGGCTTCCACCTGGCTTGACTTGTATAATAGTGTGTCTCTTGTATCGACCGGTAGGATTCTTATTATATATTTCAGAGCCGAATTGAATAGCAAAGGCGCCAGTACATCCCCCTGGTTTAGCCCGTTATTTGTGTCGAAGTCATCGGTGAGTTGGATATTGATGCAGTCCTAGGGAATTATTGACGTCGTTACCAGTTTGATAAGATGGAAAAATTTGGCTGGGATACTCAAGTGGAGTATTAGAGATAGAGTAAATTACGATCAACATTGTCGCAGGCTTGGTTATAGTCCACGAAAATCTGGCAAACGTGAATGTTGAACTCCCAGCATATTGAAGTACCTGCTTGACAGTAATAATTGGTCTTTTGTCGATCTATTAGCTCTAAATCTACGTTGATAATCCCAAATAACAGTGGTGAATGATCTGATTTTATTTGATCTTCAGAAATATTTTGTACTCCGTACAAAGTAGTGATATGCCTCTACAATTTTTCACTGTACCTTGATGCTTTTTTTGGATAGGGAATATAATTGATTGGCTCCACTCATTCGGAATATGTTCTTCTTGCCAAATTAGCGGGGTGATTTTGTAGATGGCTTTCTGAATACTGCCGCCACTGTCTATTATGAGCTCCGCTGAAACCCTATCGATCCACGGCACGACATGCCCCCAAATAAAGGAAAGAATGAGAAGTGCTACCACAAAGTGCTGCTGCTACAAAGTTAGAGTCCTATTTTCGCTTTATAAAAACGTTTCTCTTCGAAGCTTAGGCTCAAAAATACTAATAATAACAATAAAAATAATAAAAATTATCATATGCAAACATATAGGAAAAGAAAAACACAGGAAAAGGAAAACACAAGAAAAGATTAAGGACTAATTAAAAAGTTAATTGTCAACATAGAAAGCAGAACAAGTTTCAGATTTAGTTTTAGTTTAACAAGTGGAATGGTAAGAACGTATTGAAGTATCTTTAGAAGATGGTAAAAAGCTAAACCTTGTAAGGGGCTGTGAACTGAGCTATGGATTCCTAGTTCATAGAGATGGGTCCCCGAAACCTATCGAAAAAACTTTGTTTTTAACTGTCAATCACATTGGTATCTAGGCCTTAAATTTTCTAGGGCACGTATAAGTCAAAAAGAAGTGAAACGTCTGAGTTAAAAGTAGTAGTCGAACCTTTTAGAAGAGTAAAAGAACAAATGTTGCCTATTTGATAGTCAACCGATACTTATTTATAAGAGATGAATCCACAATCGGGTACAATACAACAGATTCCTGTTTTATAAACAACTGAAATTAGTGCTTCCTTGTTCTGTGAGTTCGCTGCTATACTATCATGACCATATCGCTGTGTCGGTACGATCGGAGTGGAAGAATAGATCAAGCGTGGTTCTGACCAAATCACCTCCTCATCAATTTTGTGTTGAGATGAGGTAGCTTTGGAATACTTTGAAGCCAAGGGTGCAGAATAAATATCTGCACACCATGGCTTATTACTCTTGCGGGGACCCAGAATGGAGGGATTATAATTTGATTTGCTATCTAGAACACAATTAGCCTCATGTATTATTTATTCTTTTTGAACATTCAACTTTCTCAATTAAATTTTTCATAGAATTTTCCATTACAAATGTAAAGATCTGATGTGGATGACTTAATGTTTCCGCTTCAAGAAGTAACTCTTTATGCAAAAATGCTTTTTGTACAAGATTAAATCAATCATCAATGGCTTTGATGATGTTCATGCCGATGTTAATTAAAATAAAATGAGCTGAGGGAAGGGAACGAATAGAAGGATTTATGCAAGTACTTTGCAATTAAATGATCAAATAAATGGCCGCTAAATCGAGTGAGCTGCATACATTTTCCGCATGGATTACGTTACATGCTAAACTCATCGTTACACCTGGAATCGTATCGTATGGAATAGATAGTCTTTGGCTACTGCTGATCGCTGAACCGTTTTTATTATTACCTGTTGTAATCAACAGCTTTCGTCGTCATCGTTATGACTTCCAGTTTTCTGCACATTTGCATTTCTTCATAAATCAATGTCGGCCGACATACTGGCCTCGATGAGTCTCAAACCAAGTGCATCGTTCTGACTGACACCTTTGCATGTTGCTGCTATTGGCATTATGCACTGCAGGTATCCGATAAAATCTCCTACTGAAATCGTAAATTTAACATTTTTTTCCTGATCTGTATTGCGTGCCTACGCAGACAATCTTTTGGGCTTAGTTTCTACCGCGTCATGCTATGCACTACTGCAAAAGTACTGGCATCCAATTAAATTGGCTTTGAAAATCGCAAAATCGCGAATCGCAGTGTCCTGATTATGCATGTACAAAACACATACTCGCGATAAGTGCATCCGAGCAGGAAAAATCCACCGTGATGCAAAACGAGTTCGTCTACTCAGAAAAATATCTTTGTAGCTTGCCGAAAAATGCGTCTTGCTTGGCCAGGGACCGGGGAAGGATGCGGTGCATGATCTTCACGTTGTACATCGTGGTAGGATATTCAGCGGACTCACGCGTTCATTTGCATTTATTCGATTTGTCATCTTGCATTACTGCCAGGAGCTCCAACAACCGAAATCATTTATCAGATGACTGCTGCAACTGCAGAGCCCACTTTGATTGGGTCATCACGAGCTCAATCATCATCGGAAGCAACAAGTGCATTGCAATGCACCAATCGTGGGCAGATAGTTCTTGTGCAACAGTCAGAGCATGGTATTGACTTGCACTTGTTATCCCATCTCGAGCAAATCGAGACGAATCTTTAAGCTGCTACTGCAGTTGTTTCCCAACGAAAGGATGCATTGCAATAAAGTTTTCTCAGCGTTTGGTAGGTTCAAGGTTCGCAGAAAAACGAAAAACTAAAGAGTGAAATTTAATTACAGGTCATTAAAGAAAATGTTTGCAAATGACTTGAAGATAATTGCATCGGAATGAAAACATTTTGTTGTACCAGTTGCATTAAGCTCCTCGTATGTCAATTTTAATCCTTGCGATGTGCAACAGAGTGGATGTGCTAAAAACATTAGCAGTGTTCAGAAAAAGTCCGCTATCTTGTCGAGAACTGCACGACAGCACCTAATGCATCGAGTACCATTGACAGAGCGACAACGGCGATAAGAAATTGCATCAACGTTACAAGCACCTCAGATACTTGTGATTCCTCTGGAGAATGCACTTTGCACAAAGTGCAGTGTCATTACTTATCATTAGACAAGCCTCGTGCGGATATCTGCAAATATATAATTCATTACCTGCTGGCTTTATTGATTCTGTGTCTCTTCTGATGCGATTGGGAGCGAAGCTGGATCGCTACATGCTTCGTTTGCAATTATCCGACGAAGGGTATCTTAGAGATATGTATCTAAAGATGAGAAATAGTCGATTCCAAGTTAGGATGGTTCTTACACGCGGCAATATTTGATTCAACTGTGACATGCTATATACACGTTCGACAGATTTGTGCATTAAAAATAATTTGCAATGATTATTCGAAAATTGGTCACGTTACTGAATGAAATCCTTCGTCTCTCAACTACCCTTTTCTATAGATAATTTGTTGAACACTAAATTCCTTCATTTCGGCTGTTGTTCATTTATCTATTCCAAGAGGCATCCGATGGAAGGAGGTTGTTCAATGAATAGGAAAACTGTTCTGTTTAACATGGTCCTTAGCTTGTTTGAAAAGAACTTGTTTCGGGCAACAATTGGTAAAGTACATTGCGTTTAAGTTGTACAGACCAATAACTCAATAGATCCACCAAATATCCAAATATCTGATGAATGCCAACTTTGAGGCAGGAGCTTCTTAGGCTGAAGCAATCCGAGCTCGATAAAAGCTGCAAATGGGTAAAATAAGCGTTTAACCTATTCAAGAACTAGTTATACTGCATTTCATATTGGAGTAATATGTTCCTGTGCAATAAAAGACAACTATAGTAACTATAGCAACCAGAAACATATTTGCATCAATCGACAAAAAATGCAAAACAATGTGATCGATTCGCCTTAATCTTCAATTATGACTTGGAAAACAAAACAATAACGCGTACGAAACTTCAAGACACGTGCAGGTTTTTTTTTTTGAATTTTTATAGGTAAAATTGAAAGACAGTTGTATTTTTATCCGCATGCTGAAATTGGCCTACGAAGATTCTGTCCAAGTAATGCTGCAATAAAACTAACATGTGTGAAAATATCTTTGTGTATAGTAGTAGATCAATAAAATTTTTCAGCAGCTTTCATTTTCACAGGAACTAGAAAATGAAGTAAAGCCTTCCTGTTGACTTTTTTTTATTTTCTATTATTCAAATCACTTCTCGACTATGGTCTCTCGGTTTGAATTCGTCTGACCACTGACAAAGGTCAAAAATCAATTCCGCAAGGCAAATGATAATAATGTGATCAAATTTAATGGTAAATTTACTCCATATTTTCTTAATTTTTTTTCCGGGATCCACTGATGGATCTCGCATACGCCTATCGTAGTTCTTAGTTCCTCGCACACAGTTCATTCTTCGCAAGTAGTCTATATCGCCGTTTTGAGAATATAAAACAAAGTCCTTGCAACATGTTCATAATGTCAATTTACGTTTGCCAACGAAAAACTCCAGGCTTTCCAACTCTACTGTCTGATTCCATAGCAGTGACATACGGGAGAAAGTTGACCAAGACCATGTTCAGCTCTTTTGTCTTCCTCTGTGTGATGGGACATTTATCGTCTTTCTTGGTTAATAGTCGCTCGGCTTGTTGACCAGAAAGGATTGTGTCCTTCACGAAATGCCACCAAAGTTCTTAAGCCATTCGTTTTTCTCTTCTTCATCAAAGGTAAATTTAATTTAAGAAATGGCAATTTTCGATTCGTCTACAATTAAAAAACCGATTTTCTTATGTACCGAGGAGTTGTAAAGACATAACTCATTTTTTTATGTAAATTAGGACGATTTCGAGAAAAAATCTATAGAATTGTGATTTCCGCTTTTCCTGTATGACTGGAATTCATCATTATCAAATTTTCTCCTTCCGATGAGGAAAAAAGACTGCAAAACAATAGATCACTTCATTGCATCGAAATCTATTTTCATAGTAAAATGCTAAGAAAAGATTAAAATTGATGAATTTTAGCACTTTCGTGCGTTTTTTGACAGCGGGGTAATGATGTTTGCTTGTTTTCGGAAACCAAACACCGAAGATGGAACACTCTCGAAACACATATGTGAACGTTAACAAAAAAAGAAGAAAACCAACAGATGGAGAGCGACCGAATTTCTTCCCGAAAACAAACAAAATTTCCTTCTTCATTCAAATTTTGAAGCAGGAGCTTCATCATTGAATATGGTAACAAGGTTGGTAAAGTTTTCATTTATATTTATATCTCTGAAGCTCGACAAAGATTATTGTGAAATGGTCTCTTTTCCCGAACGATATAAAATTTGACCGAAAGATATAATTGATTTTCGCCACAGTGAACTAAATATTCATTTAGTTAAGGCCGAGGTTTGACTTTGCTACAGTCTTTTCTTCAATGTTGAGAACACTTCGCGGGCACTTAATCCTCCTGCACGTTGAATCCTTGTTTAGTTATAGTTAATACTTTTAATTCCGTTGAAGTTGTAATTTGTTTTCAATTTGTTTGGTTTTTTGTGTTTCGAAATTTGGCACACAGTTGGGTTTTGGATTACTATGCAAGTTTTGCTCATTGCTTCTAAACATTTGTCACTCTAAAGAAGTTTTTCTCCAGTTGTGTTTTCATGGATTATGACTGCTAAATAAATAATCAAAATTGAAAAAAATGTATATTTTAAAAGAATAGACAACTTTATTCAATGATTTTTATTCAATAGGCAAAATATTACAATACAAAATGTTCTGCAAATAATCTTCACTTATAAAATTTCACTTTATAAAATAATTGTTTTTCAATATTGCATATAAACTAAAACTAAAATGTTCTTTAAAATTCAAAATATCTCTAATAAACTAATCTTACATTAAATATTTAATACGATTTCCAGAATTATCCGCAATTGTTTCCTCTATCATCCAAAGGATATGTAAGCCAAAGGCACAACACATTGAGTAGATATTGGAATGAATATGCTACATTTCATTTTCTTATGATTAAACATTTCGTTATAAACTCAACTTAATTTATTAAACTATTACTCAGTTTCTGAGATTGAAATCCTATTGTAGTAGCTTTTCCAGCCATGCATCATTGCGCTGTAAACTTAAAGACACTCTTATTGTCGTTATTTAATTACTTAGAGTTTATTCATGTAGGAAGCACAATATGAATTGAATGTTGTAGTTAACTAAATTAGGGCGTTATTTAACAAAATATTTTAAAATCATCACATCAAGATACTATCAACTAGTTAGTTTTATGCCTTAAAGATAGTTTGTATATTTAAATAATACGAAATTCATGTATGTTCAACACTGGAATGGATGCAGTTATAAAAATCGAGTTGCTCGCTTGAGTCTTTTGTTTGCGCGAAGGAAAATGCACTCTGGTGGATAATGGCACATCGGAGAGTTTCAATTGAACAGATAAGAATTTATGAAGAATGAAATGATTGCTGATAATTGGGTGGTTTTAGCCAAATGCATTAAGCGGTAGATTGTGAGATTCATAAATAGCTTGAAAATACTGGGGGAAACAGTAAACTGTGCGTCTTTGCCATAACATATGTGAGCGCGCACTCACAACTCTACTCCAGAATATTGTCAAAAACTCATACCGACAACAGTTTTCTTACAAACATCGTTAAATAGGAAGCTTTCAGGCTATTTTGTACTACCTGATGGATCGGAAATCTCCATACGACATTATTCCAATCGATTAATTTAATTAACGCCGCATTATGTCCTCTATACTAAATCCAGTGCGACGAGCAGCAGGTTGCCCAGGCTGCGGATGAGGTTGAAGTTGCGGAGGTGGTTGATGTTGTTGCTGTGGAGGGGGGTGAGGGGCAGGCGGCATTGGAAGCGATGCAATTTGATGCAGCTGAGATGGCGATGTCATGATAAGCTGTGATCTGGGTATTGGAGGTGCTGCACCGACGACAGCATCAGGGGGTTGAACGACCACAGGGGGCGGAGGTGGTGGCACGGCAACGCTCTGGTGCAGTGCAAGAGGTTCAAGACCCATAGGGGGTGATGTTACGGAAGGAGAGATGGGAGACAGAAGGACTTCGTCGGGAGGTTTGAGGAGACTATGATGACGGGAAAGACTCAAATTCATATGATGTGTTGGATGATGCTGAGGATGGTTGGAATGATGATTTTGATGATGTAAATGTCCACTTGTTAATCCTCGATGATGCAGAATAGGATGCGGTTCTCCATCTAACCCGATTGCGCGTTTCCGAATGGGGATAGATCCCAAAAAGTTTGGAACTGCTTCTAACAGGCCACTTGTAATTGTAGACTGCGATGATGATCCTCGATGGTTTAATTCCATTTGTGCTGAATTCAAAGGCTGATCGTTGCTTTGTTCAGAATTATTTGGCGGTTTCTTGTGGTGCAAGTCTCTTCTTACATGCAGCATTGGAATATAAGGTTCAGGTGGCTTTGATGGAGGCGTATGATTAGGCGGAGGAAGAGTTGAAACAGGCTGAGATCTCATTTGTGGCTGTTGAAAGCCCTGATGGTTTGGATTCATATCTTTTTCACGATAAAGTCGTGAGTCATGGTTTGGACGCATTGTATACGATTCGCTATTACCTTCATGATGGCAATGTGTCACTTCGGAAGTCTCTGGGTTGTTTCTACTCAGCTCTAAAGGTTCTTCGTCAGGCGCATCCAACTCTTCTTCATCATCATCTTCCTCATCGTCAAGTAGCTCATCTTCAACATGTCGATCGATTTTTTCCTGTAGAGGTCCCGGAGAAGTTATTCGTTGAACAGGACTTTGTCTTGGTGAATCCACCTCGAGCACTGTATCTTCTTCATCTCCGCTCATATGATTATCATCTTCACCCACATCTAATACTTCTGAAGGCACATCACCAACTGCATGTGTCAAGGCGTGTCGTCGAAGATCACAATTTCGGCGAAAAACTTTACCACATGATGAGCATTCGTATGGCTTATGATCGGTATGGGTGAGAAGATGTGTTTTGAGATTCGAACGTTGATTGAAACTTCGACTACAAACAGGACATTTGTGTGGTGACTCCTCCATATGCAAAATTTTGTGTACGGCCAAGGTACGCGACTGACAAAATCCTTTTCCACATTCTGTACATTTGAATGGTTTCTCCTTCGAATGAATGTATCTGCAATAGAAGCAAAAAAAGCAAATTATTAAATTTAAAATTAATTAACTAAAACGAATGCATTAGAAGCAGTTAAAATGCAAAAATTTAGCAACAATTATTGGAAAATGAGCGCTGTCAATCGAAAACTTAAGTATTTGAAATCTTATTTCAAATATGCGTGTTTAAGTCAGGAAGCATGACAGAATCGTTCTTATCCGTATTATTCACTGTTTACAAAAAAGGTTGGGAAACAGTGAGGAATGCAAGTGCAATTACTGTTTAAAAGATACACATGCAATTGTTATCTAAAGTGCATCGTCAATCCATTAAAACTTACAAGTGAAAGAAGGTAAAACATGCACATAACTCCTTACTCTACCTTGTCATCAGGGACCATCGTCGCTAAAGAGGAGTCGATTTTAGATAGAGGTAACTAGGCCCGTTTGTCAGTGGTACCAGAGTTAATATTATTTCTTTCAAGGAACAAGTGGATGCAGAAAAGTTGGTCCTTACTCGTAATGACTTATTTTGATTATTTAACGTAGATACTTTCTACTTAGATACTTGTAGCTTGTAGATTCTTGATTAAATAAGAATATAAAAGTTCCAATGAATTAGCGGGCCGTGAATATAAAAATGGGCTTTAAACCATTGCAGCAGAAATATGTTTAATTTAAACTTTACCAGGAACTAAATTGGAGACATTTTGCAAGTTGATCGAAAGCTGGTAACTTTTCAAGCCGTTGTTGATTTTTTTAATTCTTCGACAGCATTTATCGCCTGGATATGTGTGCTCACGTTCAGTTCTACTTTATCGCGATTTACGTGTTCAGTGAACGAAGGAATTTTCGTTTGTGTGTGGAGAAAATTAGAATAAAACAGGTGGTTCAAAAATTAAGGTAACTTCTCACAAAATAAACTCTAGTGATTCTTATCAAACGTAAACATTCATGAAACTTATAGCGAGACCTGAATAAAGTAAGATTACGCTCCAACTATGGCTGGTATAATGGATGGGCAATGCTTAAGTATTCAAGAAGAACGAGCCTATACGATCATATGCATGCGTGAAAACAGCTTCAAGGAATGCGATGAAAGATTATTATAATTGCTTTGGTAAGCAAAAAAATTCGTGAGGCATGTGATGATGATTTTCGTTTCATGTAGCTTTAGATATTGTATCCTATATGCAAGGATAAAATATTTTCCATTAAGATTATTTCAAGAATTTATTCATAATTTATTCCTATTTGTTAATTTGCATAACTCCTGGCTTCTTCAGGTTATGTTACATTCGTACAAATGTTATCTTAAAATATCTTAAAGATCACTACAAGGCTGCAAATGCACGACATGTACTTTTTCACCACAATTATCACCATCCTCACATTAATTTGAATCTAGTCCCACTCATGCAACATCATATACCACATAGGTAATACCAACTGTGCCGCGAAGTATACTTTGACCAAGTCGCCTTGGTCATATATTTCATGTGATTTTTAACACCACCGCCTGAACCCTTGCGGTGTATTCATTATGCCACATCACGGGTAGAGGTCAAAATTTAAGTCTTTTATCTTGTCTGCTTATTTCGAGCAGATACGTAATTTCTTTTCAACATTTTTTTTGTGCTTGTTTGTATGTTTCCGCGCAATTCACTTCACAGTTTCGAATCGTCTTCACATGTGGCTGTTGGTTACTTTGAGGTTTCTTTCAATTTTCAAGTGGATTTCTATGATGGATACTTTTTTGTATAGGTTCGATGTTATTTTTATTATTGATTAGGATTATTATTTGTGGCGTAAGAAGTATGGGAGACTACAATAAATTAAAACCACAAATTGAATGTGGTTTGCTATGGTGCATGTTCGTTAGATGAGCTTGCATTCCTTATGGTTTTTTCAAGCTTGAAAAAACATCTAAATGACGGAGGATATGGTCAAGTTAGAAAGGCAAGGAATTGAACTTGAATAAAAGAATCCAGATCTTGAGATTATGGGGAGATATTCTATGCATGGAATTTTGCATTGAGTTCCATTGACTTGAAGTCTGTAGGGTTAAACGAAACGAGGAAAAAGGGCAGTGAAAATCGTGCTAAATTTATGTTTTCCGAAAAGCTCAGGCTACTAATTTTTAAATTAAAGTGTTATCTATAGCTTTACAATGTATTCAATGGAAAATATTAATAAGTCGATTATGTTGTCACTGCAGACCAATGCAATCTCATAGTAACAATGATGTCAAGATGCGTCGTAAAGAAATGAAAAGAATAATGGATAAAACAAAGCCTGATATATAACCATACCAAGATTCTATAACCAAGTTCTAATTAAGCAATGTGAAGGGATTATACCAACTTCCTGTAACTAGTTCTCAGGATACTAATCAAGCACTTTGTATGGGACAAGAGTCCAATACTAGCTACAGGTGTGGAGCGTAACTTCTGGCCAAGGATCAAAATGGTAATGATGCTTATCCATCAAGCAGATGCTCTGTACCATGAAACATGAAATATTCCATAAAACAAAAAGTAAACAAGAAGTGGTAATCCATTTTCTGCTGTAGAAGTAATTAGGGAGTTTCCTGGAAAGCGTGTCTTCCAAGTCTTCTATTTTATTTCTCGATATTGATCAGATGCACAATATAATTTCATCGTACTTCTTCGATTCGTAATTTCGAATCTGCAACAAATTGGTGGAAACTTTTAGCCTCATCCGTTTAAATGATTGATGGACTTGATCAGGTTATGGTGTCTTCAATCGAATGGATACTTTTTTACCTTATTTGAGCTCACTATATTAGTGTATAATAAGTAAATTTGTCCACATTTTTTGTAAATCGATTACTATATTGTTATCGAATTGTACTTGTAAGGATTGCAATCCCGAGAACCCGTAATATACTTGGATGAGTAAAAAAAATTGACAAGTTCATGAAGTTATGCAGAGGTTTGACCAAGTCCATGAAACGAGTACAGAATTTGTATTGGGCCAACTTATCTTCCTGACTACAAGAAAAGCGTTCACTAGATATGATGCAACGTTTGATTCTTGAGTTCTTTAAAAATAAAGGCATTAACGCTGCCAAAATCTTCCCGAGAGTCAATTGATAAGCATTCTCCCACACACTCAATTGTTTGACTAAACTAAATGAACTTCGAGTACTTTGTTTATGAAAAATTCCTACTGTAGCTTGTTTTCAGACTGCGAATTCAGTCTTGTTTTGATTCATGAGCTATTTGTTACATCATCGTACGCGCTGATACTCAGCCCTTGTTTTTTATACTCCATGAATCATGTGTGGAAAGTTTACTCAACTCATATGACTCGCAAAAGAAACAACTCCAACTTGAAACCATTACGTCTCCCCACACCTAACAATAACTTTAATCAAACGCAAGTAATTTATTTCGATGCTGATCAAGCAATTTGTTTCATTCTCATTGTCGCCTACAACCACCATTTATCCACTTCAAAATATTTTTAACGAACATATGCATAACGGGACATACCATAGTGTGCATGAAGATCAAGATTAGGTCAAAATAAAATAATTTGCAAAAGTATTTTTGTGGGATTGTTTGGCAGCGTAAATAACTAATCCAACCAACATATGTGTTTATAGCCAAAATATATCGCAAACAAATAAGAAATTTGCAAGTATCTCAACAGTTTGCAGGTAGTCTAAAGTTGACCGAAGTAGTTGACAACCATATTTTGACAAAAGTACTTGACCCTTTTCTTCAATGAATGTCTGATTGTTGATCGCTCGGATGATGGGAAGAAATAAAGAGACTCGGATGGAAATTGCTAGAAAAATAACGAATGGCTTTTGATGAACCTATTTGTTTACTTATGATATCTCAGTTTGCTCTTTGAATTGGTTAAGCAGGAATCAGTTTGCTTGATGTATGATTTTTAGGAGAAATTTCTTTTACTTTGACTGTACGCAAAGTGGAACACGTTAAGACCGGTCCCCTATGAAAATTTAACAATAGTTGGACCATACTGAAATTCTTTCTATTTTTTAATTAGTTACTTTTATAATTTTTAGTTCACTTTGTGCATCACCACTAGTCATTCATTATATTTCTGTCTGCATTCGTTTCAAAAGCGTGCGGCAAAATAAATACCAACTGCTAGTCAGCGTAATTTTGAAACCAACATTGATTAATTACTTGCAAGTTGAATTCACCCGTGATTGAAAGTTGTTGGAGTGCACTGAAGTTAATTTTGTTAAAAATAATCTAAAGCGTGAATTATTTGTGAGCTTTACATTCAACGCATAATGAATCCAAAGAAACAAAACAATAAATTTTCGGTGAAATTTAGTGATCACTATCTTGCAGGTTACTGCGCTAAGTCTTTTGTTTTGTTCTCGGCGACACGATGAAATTTGCACCTAATGAAATTTTATCTCCAACTGAGTGGATCGTTTCACAAGTGGTGGAAATGAAGGTACACATATTAAAATTAGCTATAGAAATAAATTCCATCCCAAGTAGCCGCCACATAAATTAATCAGATCATCTAGACCTCGCAAGATAAAACGGTTCCGCCAGCACTTTGGGGACATGTGTGTGTACTCGTATATAAATTTTCTAGTCACATCTACGTTAGCAGTGATGATTTGGAAGCGATGATAAATTTTTCCATATGAACGGGCTGCAATCGCGACAACACGATCGTAAACGTGTCTTATTGCTGTGCTGGTTGTCATCGGCCTCACGACTTCACTGTCTTTACAATTTCTTCGCCTGGCTTCCTTCTTTATCTTTCCGCCATGGACAACAGAGTCTTTTTAACGATCGTGTCGACGTTCTCAGCGTACTTGCATGCCTTACTTGCTAACTTTGCCTACTTGCTAACTCGCTTGGTTGCTGTCTACGATGCAATCGGTGCATTTTCTTCAGACAGTTCTTGTTGCGATTGCTAAGATATTCATACGATGCTAAGTTTTCTGCTACCTTATTTTGCTACTTCTCGGAATTGTTAATTTAAGCTGACTTTTCTGTTTAATGTATATCGACTGCAGCGAGGATGTGTTAAACGGTCGGATCAGGCCAACTTGAAGATGATATGTCTAGTCAGACGATGGTGGATGATTTAGTGGTAGTGTTGCCAATGATTTACAGGTTTAATAAAAGATACAGCTAGTGACGACAGATAAGGACTTTGGCTTGGGAATTTTTGATGCACTTTGTAGAAATCTGCCACTTATGGCACAAAATAAATCGCTTCATTTAAACATTTAATTAAGGCTGCATGTGTCTTGGATTGATAGAATGTTTCAACTTTGACTTGTTCTTCGGTTTCTCAGAGATATAAAGTTTGGTTCAACTCCTGAAGATTTACTTTACGGTATCTTGAATTTGGGAATTTCTTAAGATGCATTTGGTAAAATCTTGAAAGCGTTAGAGTCAGGTTAGGAGTGAAAACTATAAACATATGTTGATGTCGTCAGCTCAAGCTTCCTTTATAAGGATATGGCAAAGGAAATCGGAAATGCTGGCAACCCACAATGCTAAAAATTCCTACAGTGACTTCAGTTCCATAATATTAGGGTAATATGTTGCCAAGTATCAAAGCTTAAGACACCAATACAGAATGTAGATAGCAATGAATTGATCAATTCATATATAGCTTGTGTCCATTTGCTTACCGTTTTAACACCGCATTAACCTCCTCTGCATCAAATCGCTTACTTACTTACTCATTCCGCTCAATGTTTTTCGTCCCTCTGAAGATTCGACAACAAAACTACCTTAATGTTATGCTGGCAGATTCAAATGCAAATTGACTGTAAGATATTTCAAAATTTTAAAACCAGATGAAAAATCCAAGATTTATGGCCATCAATTCGATCGTGCAAACGCGTTTTCTTAAAAGGTTCGTTTTGTTGCTTCCTATAATTCATATTCATTTATTCCTTGCCGAATATGCATATGAGGGGTAGATTATAGACACGAAAGCTGGTTTTTTATGCATTCGACATGTTATTTTTTCCCTGTCTGGACTTAACCAAGACGAAAAGGCGGTACAATGATGATTGGCGTTGGCTTCTTTTTTTTTCTTGATTTTGTTTTTCATTTTGTTAGCAATTATATGTAAACGTCCATGGGCAACTGTTTTATCGTCAAAGTAAGATTTATTTGAAGTTATTTATGAAATTTCAGTCGATTTTGGCCATGAATTATTAGTTTCTAGTTGAAGGATTCTACTTCTATCAATTCATAAGAGAATTGCAATCGATTTGATGGATTTTGAAAACCGAGTGTTTTGAAAAACATGTAGTAAATAAAAGAAACAAAATCTATTTTGGATTGAACGAAAATAAACATATAATATGAATGGAAAACAACAAAAGGATCAAACAAATTTTGTGTTTCTTTATCTTTAAGAGATTTCTTCTTAGCTAGCTGAGTATTACTTCATTGCATTACCATAAATCATTCGTGCTCCTGTTCGGGACCGTTTTCAGATGCGCATTCACTTGCTAGAAACAGTATCCGTTCATGCAAGATAACGACGTTATTATTGTTTGAAAAGGACATGTCCACTTAATTTGAATGCTTTCTTTATAATATCATCAAATCAATTTTGCATGATTCCCAGTATGTTTCATGGTACTTACTATTTAAAAAGGCTTGGAACTCAAACAAAATCAAGTTATGGCAACACAGTAGACCAGAATAAGTATCCGTACAGAACAAACCGGGGGATTCCCCGAGTTACGTGATGACATATGCAGATGCATGTTAATGTGTTTAGATCCGATAAAAGTTCTACTTAAAGTTGTGATACGTTTAAAAGTTAGTGCAGTTTTTTTAAATTTTTTAATGCACTAGAACACATGAGGACGCCCAAAACTAGCGAAATCAGTGCTCAGGAGAGGAAAATTATGCTGAAACTTGAGAGGGAAGGGAAAACTTATCACGAAATTGGTCAAATAGTAGGCAGAGCTCACTCCTCTGTCCAGTATGTGGTGAAAACATATAATAGAACTGGATTCGATTATGTTAAAGCCTTGTTGTGGTGTTCTCAAATTGTTAAAAATATAAAAGACTTTTTTTTGGCAAGTTTCTCTTCAAAGATAACACAGGAAAATACTAAGTGAGATGGGTATCGCTCACGAATAACATGTAAGAAGCCACACATTTCGGAAGTGAACAGGAAAAAACGTTTGGATTTCGCAAAAAATATATAAATAAGCCACCAGAACAGGTCCCATTCTCTGACGGAAGCAAATTTTGCATATTTGGCATTGAAGGAAGAAAGTTAATGATGCGGAGGAGCCGTACTGCCCTCGAAAAAGTAAATCTCGTACCAACTGTAACACATAGTGGAGGTGGTGTGATGGTCAGGGGGTGTATGGCGGCAGAAGGAGTTGGCCAACTTGTGTTTATAGAATCAACTATGGATCAATATTGTTACCTTAATATTCTGAAGGCGAATTTGAAGCAAAGCGTTCAGCCGTTGAGGCAAGATAATGATTCCAAGCACACAGCTCACAATGTGAAGCATTGGTTGCTCTTCAATACAATACATTAACTGTGAACGCCGCCCCAATACCCAGACCTTAATCCCATTGTCAAATCAGTGTCGAAATAATTTTATATGTTTCAACAGTTTTGATATGCAGGTAAGGAAGTCGTATTTGTCATTGACGGGGGAGCGTTGTTAGAAAAACTCCCGAAAATTCCAAAAAATTTCTTTTTCATTCTACATGGTAAGTAAAAATCAATACAAATGAATCGACACCAGAACCCACATCCACAGATTTCAAGAGCTGAACTTCTTTTTCTTCGAATTCTGTAGGGGATTGGATAAAATGTTCAGTTTTTCCGGCCATGTTGGAAACTCATCTTGTATTTTCTTTGAAGAGAGTGGCGTTTAATATTAAGGATTTGAAAAGATGTTAGACAAAATGTTGGCTTTAAAATGCTGTCGGTTTCAAAAGATGAACCTAACTTCTAGGCACACTTCGGCTAGGGATCTAACATATGAATCAACATTTTTTTTTAATTTTTTGACCTGGTATTTCATTAAATCACACCCTTATATGTTTGAAGAGTGAAAGTTTAAAGGCGGAGACTATCATTCATATTGAGTGTTACCAATCGTCAACCGTAGAAAGGTCAAGTATGGAAAGGTATCATAATAACAAGATTAAATGAGATTGCACATGGGCCTCAACCGTTCCTTCACTAGAGCGCGCTCTGCGATGTTTTTAATACGATACAAAACGTATATTAAATATGAAGTTCGTTCCTTCAAAAGTCTTCCTCGAGTTTCTGTAATATGTCAGATTATTATGGTTCCATGTTTCCTCATAAATCTTCAACTAAACTACATTCAGAAAGAATTCAGAAAGAGAGAGCATAATAAAATTAACAATATTGAAAAACAAGAGATTAGTACAAAAATGATTCGTAAAATTCACTAAAATGCAAATTTCTGTTTAAGAGCAATATTTTTGCTTGAGTAAAATTATTTGATAGAAGCATTTTCATGCACTCCACAGTATAAAATAAGAATAAAAGCAAAGTAATAGCATAGTATAGAATAAAAGTAGAAATCAAGCACAAAAGCTACTCCTCAGAAATCGGAAAATTTTTAAAATTTTTGTGAATGAGTTCAATAAATTTTCAAAGATTTTTTTTTAAATTAAATATAAAAGATGGAAACAACATATCACGTGAAGCATTGTAAGGCCTGTCATAAATTCAAACTAAAATAGAAAAGAAGACTATTTTATTTGTACCAGAGAAACAGCTAAGGTTAACTTTTTTGGTTCAGGCTCAACAAATCTAAATTTTGGATCGGCATAACCCCATGTGAGAAAATCCCAGATGTTCTAAGTTTTATCGACTGTTTTGCTAATATCTCTAAGATTACGTCCGCGTATCATTTTTCAGAAATTCTCATCTAAGATCCAAACATAATCGAATAAATATTTTTCGGTGGTTTTAAATTTCAACATCCGGCTTTTTTGGACATCATCTCTTCTAGCTCATATTAACGCTGTATCTAAGTTACAACGACCTTTTGCAGCAAAGCTAACCAACCACATGTCACCTATGGTATATACCATATTTGTATTTTTTAATACTGCTTAAGCTTCAACCAGCAACTTATCTTGAGTATAAAACGAAATTTAATGTAACTTCCCGAGAGTATCATTAATAATAATGTAAGAGTTGTTTGTACGATAAACACGAGGTGACATTGTAGGTAATGTTGATATCTATGACCCAAATGGTAATGAATTTCATATGTAGCATGTAGGAGCAATCAATTTGAGATTGATGACCGCCTTGCAGATAGTAAATGTGGGAATTGTCCGATGGAATTAGTTATAGATATTTAATGGGATTGATTTAGAGCGCTTTCTGTCTCGGGTGGCTTTTGCAGATTATCTGATGCTAAGTAATAACATAGATCGCTCGTTCAGACGAAGTTTAAGTATTTGGGAATTTGATAGTTTGAAGTAAACCGTAGAAAGATTTGTCTCAGCACATTTCTTTACATTCATTCAGATAACTGACGCAATCTTTTATCGAAGAACTGATCTGTTATTCTGTTTCATGAATTGCCATTTCTATATACTTACACCGATGTAATCAATCTTTGAAGATTAAGAAAGATTTCAAAATTCACGCTATTCTTTGAACTTAACAAAAAACAAAATTGTTAAGACATTGCATTGAAAATATGATTGAGTGGGAATGACACAGCTTGAAGCGATCACAATTCACACACTGGCCACATATTGTACATATTCAAAATCAACTAATTTTTTTCTGTTTGAACGACTCCAAGAAATATTGACTAGCTGGCCTTAGGGGTCTTTAATATTAAAGTGGCAACACATTAAATGTCTTTGGGCACCTGAACAGCAACCAAAAAAGAAAAAAAAAACCATTCAATGAATATACGCACGCGTGTGTGGAGCGATAGTGCTTCACAGAATCTGAGCAGCAGGCATAGATTTACTTTTGGTAATTTGTAATTAATTCATCTTGTGGTAGATTTAAAGAAATATACGACCTCTTGCATCAGTTAGTTTATGACCGAATGATATGTTCGACTTTGAAATACTATTCCTTGCAATGAAAAGGACGAGTTTCTATTCGCATGAAAAAGACTGCAATTAGACTCTGCTCTCGCACTAAATTTGTAGGGGAAATAATTTTTTGCATTTCCAGCAGCTTTTAATTTCGGATTTGTCATTGAATTTCGGTCTTTGTATACTGAGACATAATATCAAACTTTGTGTAACAAAAATTACATGATTTTTATGTAACTCTCACAAGGATGATAGAAATAAAAAAGAAATAAAGCAAAACATAACGTCTCCAGATCAGAACAACAAAATCAATTACTTTGAAATAGTTACGTTTATCTTTTCTACCGACCATCAAGATCCATTATTTTCCTATTTATAACTGATTCGGTCTCTATAATAAAACTTTTGAATCCATAAAAAAAGTCTTCCTTTGACTTTCGTATCCTTTTCTTGTTTTTCTGTGATCGATTTTCGTCCGATCTTTCCCTTTAACTTTTTCTAGCGACCAAGTGCTTTCGTCTGAATCGGAATTAATAGAAAAATTTCTTTTCTGTAAATTCGAACTAGTCTAGTTGATAGTTATAAAAAGGATTTAAATAGTTTCGGTATATCTCTTGTTTTGTCTAACAGCGAAGGTTCTGTCTTAATTGCTTTTCGAACGAAATTCTGTCATTTGCTGTCTGTTTATGGCTCACTGACGAAGAAAGACTGAATTTTATTCGGAAAACAAACAAGATTCAAATAGATTGGAAGGGTAAGTTAAATGTATTTGAAACAAGCAAATTGATTAATTTAATCAAATTATTTGATCTACCTTCTTGTAGCTGTGGCCTATGAACCCTTTTCGGTTTTTGTGAAAGTCTTAAGACAGACATTGAGTCTGATATACTGATTGCACCAGCATTTATTGTAATTAGATTGCAGCAACAAAACAGGAACAACTTATAAGGAAAGTTTGTGTGAAAGCCTTAAACCGATTTCTAAGCCTTAAACAGAGGAAAACATTGCAGGATGTGCGGAACTGCTAGTCTACGTCCCTTAATCATGCAGCTAGTCTCGCATGCTGAAGTAACTCTGGAAACCCAGAATGGATGTAGTTTTCATCTGGACTTCGAGAAGTCATACAAGATATATCTGAAGGATATCTTCCTGCTTTATCCCTACAATTCACGTGCTATTATTTAGAACGATATTAAAAAAATGGACTCTAAGGGACTCTAAAGAGTTTAAATTCTATTCAAAATTCAATAGAAATATCATAAGATTTTCGATCAGATTTAGATGTTCGATTTAGATGATCCTTTTTCGAACGCATACACACCTGAATCTTCACAGTTTGCTGCATGAAAACCTTATTCTAACCATGTCTGAATTATGTAAGCACTATATTAAACAAGGAGGAATTTAATTATTTGTTAGTATAGTATAAGGAGTATAATATATACTTGTAAAATACAGTTACGAATATCATAATTAATTATATTCGTAACAAATAAATACAATTAGAACTAGTAAAGCTAGTAGAATCGTATTTATTGAATTTATGATATAATAAGATGAAATAAACGAAATAAGCCGCACTTGAAGTAAAATACATTTTTGTGTGATTTGACCACAATTAACAATTTATATCCTTGCGGATTGAAGATTGAATAGAAGATTGGATTGAAGATTGAAAGATTGAATACTTAAACGACGTGTCTATTCGATAAGTTTTCGGGATCCCCTAAATTTTAAATCATAACTTTATTTTTAAAACATTTAATCCAAAGTATGAACTCAATTGCCTCCTTAAATATTAATCATATTGGCCATTTAATTTTCTTCGGACTTCAGCCACTACCAGTTCAGATTCGGGGACCTCTAAGCTTCCTCGTAATGGATGTATAGAGCAGCTATTGCTGAGACTATAAGGCACCGTCACTTTTCTCGCGGCACCACCACTACAAAATCCCCGAAGGTTTGTAACCAAAAAAAGCTCATTCATTCTGTGGATTCGTATTCATCGGCTGCTGGTTGAACCTAAACAGTAAGGATATATCAAGAAGGATACTTCATGCATTAGTATGAAGCAAACTCAGCAACTGAACTAGAATCTTGGTTCTAATATTTTTAACAAAGCGTTTGAAGACTACGAGAACGTCAACAACCGGCGCGTCAACTGACAACATTGGAAGTCCGACCCGTCAAGGAAAATTCGAAGTAAACTACTTTTCATGGGATGTGCCCACTATTTGGAAACAAATCAAGACCAATATCAAAATAAGGACGAGGTTTTTGGAGATTGAAGTATTAAATCGTCAAGGGAACATCTATATTTTAATAAATGGTTACAGAGTGACACTCAATCAAGATAAAATACGCTTGAAGATCCAAGAAAAAAACTAGACTCACTGTATAAACTAAAATAATTAGTGCGTGTCCTAATTGGTTTTTGAGTTTTCAGTACATTTCTTTTATATTGAGTGGTTTCACGATTAATTTTTCAGAAAAGGAGTTCCCTTAAATAAAGTTCTCAATCTAAGATACACAAAAACAAAGGTTTCAAACAACCCTACAACAAAGAGCTGTAGAAATGGGAACACATATATTGGCTCATTAACATCAGACTTTTAAAGAAAAAAAAATGTTTATTATAGAAGTGTTTGGGATTTCTGCAAAGGAGTGTTTCTTAAATGCCGTCTTGCAGTCGTGCCTAATTTGAGTATTGTTGAGGACGTGTATCATCTCTATCCACCAGTCTTCAGCTCGTCTTTAATTCAAAACTAGCTAAAGAGTTTGAATAACGCCAATAAGGCTACTCCAAAGAAAGATCAACAACCTACAAAATTACCTGCACAAATTCTTTGAGTCAATGCATTTGAATCTCGCGAACACAGTTTTGAATATCTATGTCGCTATTGTGTGTTTTCAAAAAAATTGGTAGGATAATGAATGGGGGTTAAAGAAGACAACCGGAAGGCAGATCACTTTTGAAAGCAGGAAGATGACACGAGCGAGCCACCACTGTTTGGTCCAACTGATGAAGAGGTGTTTAAAAAATAATGCTTCTTCATTTGAGAGGTCAAAGAGGTCTTGTCTGGTTAAACAGTAATGAATGCAGAGGATATCAATGCTCTGACACTAAGAAGGAAGTCACCACAGAACTCATTGATCACGAGATCGACTTATTGAAGGAATGTTTCTTATCCCTGCTCAGTTTAGGTATAGGAAGACACGCTTGATTGATCGTGATACATGGAGTAAATTTTACAGGGATGCTGAGATATGATAAGGTGGTTAACTGTAGCATGATGTAAAGATACATCGTCCTTCTTGCTTTAGGTTACTTTGTGTTTCTTCTCACATCCATTCAATTTTTTAGACCTTGTTTTACCTTAATGAAACCCTTTGAAACGCTGAATTCATATAACTGACTCATGTGTGTACGTTAACATATAACCCCTGGACTGATGGAGTAAATTAAGATAGGATAATTTTCGAAGAAACCTAAGTAATAATGCTTTATTTCAATTATCTTTCACGTTTTTCTGTGGTTTTTCTTTAATTTGAAACAAAACAACTTCTTGAAAAAATTCAATGATAAGCTTTCACCGCAAATGAACTACTCTTGGGCATGAGTCTTGGACTCATCATCATAATCAGTAAAAACCTCATCTTAAAATGATACAAAAAGTACGTTAAAACTCTGCGCTGATCTACAAGACATCAACAACAGTTCAAGCTCAATCTCGTGTAGGTAATTATAGATGAATTAAGTGTAATTACTCTACGACTTTTCAATCCATACGAGGCCTTCGCCAGTCACTGCCCCTTTTATACGTTACTTTTAAAGGTATCGCTTCATACATCTGAACTTATGTGACTACAATTCATAGATTAATACACCATGCTTCTTATTCTACTGTTAAATATTAAAGAAAAGAAAAAACACACACACATATCTATACGCATTTAAACATGTATGGAAGATAACATGCACACATGTATATATGATAGAAAAAGATACACGTATCTTTGCTACAGCGATGTCGATGATGACAACAAAAAACCATGTTGTATTGTTGTTGATGTTAATGTTGATTGCATGCATAAGCGAAAAGTCTTCAAGAGTGAGTCAAGTGCTTTGCTATATGATTACAATATATCTTATTTTCATTCTTATGTTTTCCATTTACATTTGATACACGAGCATGGAGCGAAACGAAGTGGAAGAAAAAAGATTAAAAATTAAATCATTTTTTTTTCTTCTTTAGGATTTGGTACACTTAGGATTGATAACCCGAAGGCATGTTGGAAGGTTGGCATTGTATTTTAGATAGTTGTAAACAGTTTAACCCATTCGCACACGACATGAATTTAGCTCAAGGATATGTCGCGAGACGCATTCGAGGATGGACATAAATGCATTAATTCAGGGTTTCACATGAATAACTCTGGATTATGTACTGATTCGAAGCAAATGTGGCTTGACGAAAGAAATTTTCTCTTTATCAGAGGTAATCAACTGGTAATTAGGACTCCTTGCAACTTCGGGTTAAAGCAAACTCACAAAATACTCAATAACCGGTTCAACACATCCTCTAAAATTACCTTAATGGAACATAACGTTTAAATTACATGTAGCGCGGAATTTTCGGCTCTAGATATACAATCCTGAAGTGGAAATCTTGAAAAAGGAACTGAAGATTTCAACACAGATGACGAGCAAACATTCTGTTTGTATGCCAAGATTCTGATGCAAAGCATCTTTTTTTTTCACTTGGAACTAAATATCTTGAGAATTCTGACAAACGTGGCTAAAGGTAAAAGTTAAGAGAAAAGACCAAATATTTACTCTGTGCATCTTTGAAACTGTGTATGGTATTTACAAATGTATATTCCCCGATTCAAGAAAAGATTTTTCAACAATCTTACCATTTTGATCTCAATCTTTACCTCCTTAAAATTTTCGTTTTCTTTTGTTTTTCGTCTCTTGTCTCTACCTTCCATTAAAATTTCTTTCTAAACGTGGTTGAGTCTTTAGTCTTAAGCGAATATTATGTAAATGTTAATTAAGATAGCCCCTGTATAATTTATGGCATTAATTATATTGAAAAAAAAAAGCATGATGCTCCATCATGGAATGCCATGTTATCCATGCTTTAGAGATCAGTGACACTGTGGAAGTAATAGATGATGGAATGGATCGTGGATGGATGATGGAATTCCTGGGTCCATGTTTGTGATAGTGTTTAAGATGTTCGATTTTCAAGTGGACTTATTTTTAGTATTGACATAAATTTTAGAAGAGCTTTATTTGCTAGGGGTCTAGTTGTGTCAAACCGATGGAATGTTGCTAATCGTAACATATCAAGTTTGTTAAAAGTCGTGATCACCTAAGGATTTCTATCCATGCTACCATGTGTAAATTATAAAGCATTGCAACGAATGTTTGTTAAAACCAAAAGTTATGCATCTAAGCAAAGTACTGTGTACTAATGAATAATTCAATTAACAAGACGTGTGTTCTAGTAATCAGTGGAAAATTCTTAGGCAACATGTTGAATAAATGATCTGGTTGAATTTCCTGTATTGCATTAGAAATGACGATTGGAATAGCAAATTGTTGCAGACTTGATACCCTCTATTGCTTCTAAATTCAGCTCAATCCTTATCACGAAAGGATCCACTTAACATGTAATAATAAGCAACTGGTAAATGAAATCGTCACCACGCTGAACCGAAGACTCCAGAATATGCTCCATCGCGTCTCTTCTATTCCGTGACTTTCTTATTCAATTTCTGCTGGATGACTTTCTTATTCAGTTTCTGCTGGATGGTCTGAACCTACTGTATTCTGGATCTGTTTGGATCTACTGTACTGTCTGGATCTACTGGAATTTCTCCAAATTGACTACAGGACTTTCAGAGTTTGTGTAAGTAGTCAGTTGTTTTATTATTATTAATATTATTATTATTTTATTCTGCAGGGAAGCCTTCGGTTTGTCAGAAGAACCTGTCGCTGAATTGATATTGCAGAATTCTGTCTTCAAAGGAATCAAGATCAGGCTAGGTGAACTACAAGTTGGCATGTATCTCTAGTTAACGTAGAACTGGTGTGTATTTTCACTTTCATTACCTTCGAATCTATGATTGTAAAACGGACAGGGGCCCAAGTTTTTGGTAGTTCTTCTGTGTAAATAACTGCAGGAATAAAAGCAGCTTTTACCGCCACACTTAGAAGAATACTTCAAGAATCATCTAAAACTACTACATTATGCCTGAATTCTGCTACAGCCCCTACACTTGCTACTACAGATGTAACAAAAATAAACAGAGAGTTTATTGATTGAAATAACGCAAAAATTTTGCATGTTAGCGATGCATATATGGCAAGATACTTTATTTACATACTAAGGATTTGCAAAAAAGTAGCAACTTCATCACTTGATCCTTTCTAGAACGCAAAACCATAGCAGTAAAGTAAAAAAGTTAAGAAAAGTAAATAACTAAAGTAAAGTACTTAAGGATATGATCGCCAAATTAGTAAAACTCGGTGTCACCTCATGACAACACATCGTTTGCAGAAACATGACTTTGAGTAACATACCCTTATTTAGGAAGATGAAGGCCGTCAACTTAAAGCTGGGGTCTAAATTTGGGGCAAATTCTTCGTTGGCAATATAATGATAGTTAAATGGTAAACAGATTGTTAAAATCTATTTTATTCCAGTTTTTTCATGATATTTAATGAGATAGGTTGCTGGATTGTGGAAAAATATGTCGATAATACCGTGCCAAACTACAGCGAGAAAGATAAAAAATTTGTGATTTCGGTCAGGAAAACTGATTTTAAAAGGACCGAAATGCGTGCCTACATTGCTTAGCATTGTCTCATTGTATCAAATGTTTAGGGCTCCTTTTTATATTACTGTACCTACGCAGTTCTAGTGTATGTCTTCAGTGTGACAGGAAAGTTGTTTAGTTGGCAGTCCAGTTGTTTAGCACTCATGGGAGTCAAACATTCTGGGTATTCTCAACGATTCGCAAGTGAAAACATTGTTGTTAGTAGTCTTATATACGTTAGCGTTTCTTGTGTTAAATAATTAACTCACCCAGCAATGATAAGATCCTGCAGGATAATAATCATACCCAAAGATCATTCCAAAGAGATCACTTTCTCCTAAGCTTAGACTTGAGAAAAGTGTCGCAAGCACTTGCTAAGGATTATGTTCCGAGAGTGAACTACCGGCTCATTATGATAAGAAATACTTTTGGAATCCGTGCATAATTCAGAATTACGGTCAGTTTATTTTAAGACCAAGGATAGACACGTTATCCGCAACACTTACGAATAGGGAAGTGGAAAGGGGAGGGCAGAAATCAGACTGGCTTAATGGGCAAGACTATGGAGTAGTAGACGCTTTTTTGTTTCTTGTTCGCCCAACGCTCTGTAGCTTGAAGTTGCAATCAGTTTTTTCCATACTTTTTTGCAGGCTTAGCTCCTCCCAAAGAAGGAACAACAAGAAAATTTCAAGACAAAAAATGTCCAACAGCACCGAGCACAAGTGCATGTTTTTCATCAACGGGAACATCATTATAGTCATTATCATTAGAGATTTTTCCGAATCCTTTCAGATTGCACTTCGAGATCCAAAAAAGTTCTTAGTTGGATCAATCTACTGAAGGTGATCGACGAAACATTTAGGAGGATCAACAAAAGTATACGTAGCTCAAGGTCCAGTTGCTTGTTTGTTGCAATTGGTACGTAGCAGTCCTGCACAACTGCAGATTTATTGACTTTTCACTGTATTTTCAACGAAAATGCTTTTTGTTGGTGTTTTTTTTTAAATACAATGATCTTCCAAAGTACATCATTATGTCAGGTTATAGCTATTAATTGCAATATCTGTTCACGGATTGCCTTCAACATGCTCTGACGAATCGATTGGGTGAAGTTTAAGGATTTAAGATTTTTGCATTGAATTGTTGCAGATGAAAAATTTTTTTTTTCGACGTAAGTCCTAGAATCCTCTAAATTGTGGATTGCTTCGGTTTTGATTTCTAGATTCCGACGAGACCTGCTTAAACGTTGAATTCTGCAGTGTTTCAGATAAACCATTATTTCGACGAGATTCCTGGAGGCTAGACAAGTGCGTGATCATCTTCTGAATGTCGCATAGCTTCGATTATTACCCCTGGACTCCAACGAAATGTGCTTTAAAATTTATTTCTCCAATGTTTCTGATAAATCAATGTATTGACTTGAGTCCTGAAAGCTAGAAAAATACATATTCATCATTTAAATGAAGGATTGCTTCGGTTCTGATCTAGACTCCAACAAAATCTGCTTATATTTTGAATTCTCAACTAGTTCTTTGCAGGTTTGCGCCCCATTTTTTAGGTTCCTATGCTGGCCCGAAAGTTAAGCTATTTTACTGAATTTGTTTTGTACAACTTGAACTTCAAGAATTATTATTACAGAGAATATCCAAGAAGCAAATTGTGCATAGATCAGGTGATTTGGCTACGAATTAAATAATGTAGCCAAGGATTCAGAGCGAACAGAAGGTAGGTACTGCGATCAAATTGATGAGCTCAAGTCTTATAAGTGACGTGAATTTCATTTGATAGTTTTAATGGTCTCTTGCACTAAGGAGTTCTCATGAAAACAAAAGTTCGTTAGAATGGCACCACAATTTTGGAATATATGAATTGTTCTTTTAGGAAAAAACAGGTGTATGGAGAGCCTAGAAATTTTACTCGTGCATCGGAACGAATTATATAGAAATTTAAGGACAACTTAAAGGCGATGGTTGGAAATATCCGTAAAATGCGTGCGATATTGAAATAAATAAAATATAAATCAAGTTATTATTTCTTTTTGGAACAACTCCTTATGACTGCGGGAGATTCGAAATTACGATATCTCATTTCAAGTGAGAACTAAACTCCAAGGGAATATTTTGAGGATATATCGTACAGAAGATTTTAAATACATGATTTTTATGTTTGTGTCAAAATCATGTATCTTTTGTTGATTAGGCTACATTCGGAGTCTAATGCGAAAACTGTGTGAAAGTAAAATTCCATCTTAGGAGGCTTCTAAAATCTAGTGTCTGAAGAAGGGTTTGTGAAATATCTTTGTTGTTTGAACTGTATGCAAACAAAATGTGAAAGCAAATAATGTTATACATAAAATGATGCAATGTTTTGGGAATTAATTGAATGCTTAAGCTTAAAATGTATTGAATAATGTGAAGATAACCCACTAAGTCGGTATTCAATGAAAAGAAAAGCTCAAGGTTAACCTCTAGTAGGGAAATTACGGGGAACCTCTAGTAGGAAAATTTGAATCTAGGGGGCCAATTCTTTTGGAACCAAAGCTCCGTTGTGACCTGTTACGGTGCCATTGATAAGTTCATACTGTTCCTTATAAATCGAAATATTATTAAGACATCTAGTCATCAGGATATTTATTAAGTAACTTTCGATACTATCTTATTAGCTTAAAATATTACTAGTTTGACCCGAATTGGTCTTATATTGAAAATAAGAATGGTTTTTTGATGAATCTTTTCCTCCTAATCATGGAAGAGCTGCAACTGAAAAGTGCTCTGTGCAGCGACATATAAGTTCCAAGCTAAATTAGTCTTGGGATATTTATCACTCAAAGAACAGAATTGTAGTTTTAAGCCAATCAAATCGTATTTATGTTGAGTTCAAAGAATAATTGCGCTTTATCTAATCTTCTTTGAAGTTAACTATTAGTAGATTAGAAATTCCTTCATTTTCAATTACCTAAAGAAGCGTTGGAAGCAGAGAAAAGGTTAAAGAATGCATTCCATGATAGTCTGATCATTTGAGGATGTGTCTTGTTTCGGCTCAGTTTCTTAATGTCTTGTAATTTCTACCCACACCCACTGTAGGATCGCGTTTGCTATTATCTTATAAAAAGGTCAGGGATTCTTTATACGAAGTTATCTCATTAATTTCCCATTTGACGGTACGGAAAAAACTGAATCTATAAACTAAAACTAGTATCCTCAAAGCCATCAAATGGATATACGTACACACGTAATGTTTTTATAATGTCGTCTGGAGGAACATTGTAATTACACAAAGATAGGTGTACAAGTATCACTTAATTTTCCTTTACCTTTGGACATAATTTTCAACTCATCTCACATAAAGATGTGGAATGACGCTGGAAGATTCGGTCAATGGCAAGACAACTGCAGCGGCAATGTAGCACTAATTAGAGTCTTAGCGTCAGATTTAGCACTTTCTGTCTAATGAGTTGCTGGCCGAAGGATGAATGGTAGAATCAAGGCAGACAAACAAAGTCGTACAGGTGAGAGGCACCTTTGTAAATATCTGATGATTTGCAACTCCTTTAAGAATGCAATCAATTTTTATTACTGCTTCGAGTTTGCTTCAGTTCTGCAGCGAGTTCACATATACCAAACTAAACAATGGCTTTCTTCTTTCTTTTTCAACTGGGTTTCAATCATCATGCAAACAAAACTCCTTGGAAAATTACAATCGTGTTTATTTGAAAAATAATGTGTTTCACGAGGTATTCATTTTTAGCTTACTGGAACCAAGAGTAGCCTGAGAAAAAATTTCAAACAATAGATACCAAGTCAGCTACTGTTAATTTATTAATCTGCTTTATCTGATGCGTTCATAATTATCCCATTTGGTATGTAGCCGAAGAAGCAATCAGGAAAATTTTTTAAAGCCAGAAGCAATTATAAAAATGGTAAGATTAACTCATTTAGTCAGCTAGACCGTCAGAATGTATCCATAAATAATATTATTTGCATTTTCTCACATGCGCAATTTGGTGAATTGGAACCGCGAATCAGGCGAAGAAGAAAAGGATTTACGTAAAGTCATCAAAAATGAATGCAGCATCTACCATCATTTTTATTTAACAGTAACGTTATTGTTATTCCTGCATACTAAGTTAGTAGATGCACATTCTTGTTTTCAACTTGATCAACAAGATGATTACACGTTGCCAATAATGATAATGTATTTTCGATAATCCGATTTACAAGGATAGCTTTTTGCTTCCTTCTTTATTCGAGGTGAAAAGTAACATCATACACTTAAGCTAAAATAATTGATTCGAGTCAAAATATATAAATATCATCGCGTATCAAATGGAAACGCAAAAGTTGTTAATATTTCCGTTCCAATGATAGCCATAACACAGCAGAAACGAAAATAACATTTGAATGAAGCATCAATTTGAGGATTATCAGTCAAATATAAATTTGGATTATCATAACATATTCCCAACCCACTCGAACTTAAATTAAAATAATTTTTCCATATTAGATTACCGTATTTAAAAGAAAAAAAATTACGGATGGAATTATAGAAAGAAAAAAGAAAATGTAATAAATATCCAGTTGTACCAGAATACATTTTTTCCGGTCTTTTGTTGGTCAGCTTTTTTTTCGTTGGCCATAACATTTTCTTTTAAGACATTTTTCTTAATCTTTTACGTTCGTTCACTGCTAGACACTGACTGACTGACTATGGGAATCGAAACAGTGGCATGTAGTCGTAAATATTCAAAGCGTCAAAAATAATATTCAAAACAGCAATAATAAAGTAGCTCTTACATACAGAAATGGTGTTATCGATATTGTTATGACCAAATCAGACCAAAAGCATTAATATTGAAATATATTTGCATTTTGAACCAGTACGAAATTTTTTCTTGTCTGTATGGGTAGGGAAATAGATTCATCGAAACGCAAATCTGAAATAATTTTTGACATGCGCGTTATTCGTTTTTATTTACTAACATAAAAACTAAATTTAAACTAAGATTGCTAGCTAACAATCTGTACAAGAAACATTGATTTACATATATGGCAAGTGAGTAATAATGAATTCAGGCCTGACCAATCGACAACCACCACCAGACGTCTTTGTGTCTGGCATTTCTCAAAGTCGTTTCCGAACTTAATAAATGCGAATCAAAGCATATAGTCGTAGTAGGCCAGAATAACTGAATAATCATACTCCTCCTTATACCATATTCCACCATTAGACCATATCCGAAATAAATTTGTGTTAATATTTGAATAGTAAGTGATCCGGTTCTAGCGCTCACAAAGACGTATTACGTGATATAAATCACCCGTTTTGGGGGCTTATGGCTATAGCAGACTTAATAGTATCGGAGTTTGAAGATGATTTTGAAAAACCATAAGGTATATGACTGAACCTTCAAGCAGTCTTTTAGAGATCTTTTCTGGAAGTTTTTCCCGAAAGATCTCTTAGCGATTAAAAGACTCATTATTAAACCACAACAAAATATCCAGCGAAGCTTTGAAAAAAATGAATTGAAATTTAGATGAGGCAAAATTACCGAATATTATGATCTAAAAACCTTCAAAGTAACAAAAAGTATCAGCTCAAAACAAGATTAAAAGCACGCGCCAAACAAAAGCTACCGAAACTTGCAAATCTAGAAAATGAGACTGGTCTAAGTTCGGTCAAACTTCAAAAAAGGATGTGATGCTACCAGACAACAAGAGTGTGGTAAATTGCAAGGATCTTGCTCTGAAAAATCTCTGAAGCATGACTCTCCATAGGATTTTGCGTCGAGTATGTAGATCTTGGTTTTTTTTTTGTGTTTGGAACGAAATTCTGTCTTACCCGCCCGTTTTTTATTGTTTCGTTAACGTTTTGTTTTCGTTGTTATGTGGTTTCGTTCTGTGTTTTGAGCGTCCTTATTTTCAGGATACTTTTGGTTACTTGTACCGTTCAGAAGTATCTAGTTTTATAAGTCCGTCATTTATACAAGAAGGTAGGCATCCTTTTCTGCAGGTAGAAAAAAGTCCTTAGTGCTCCTATTTCTATTTTTTTTTATTCCTGCGCTCTTTTGTCTATTGCTACCATTCTGTGTTTGTTTATTGTTTATTGCTACCATTCTGCGGATTGACTTTGACTGTTTTCACTGAAACAGTGGAACAGTGCTAAAATGCGGGAAAGGTCACGCAACCTCAAACATTTTAACGCTAAGCATTTATGATATTTTTTTTTTGAACTAGCAAACATCAATAAACCAAAGCAAAAATGAGGTCATACTTTGTTTTTCAAATTATTTTTTCATCAATTTTTCATCATTTTTCATAACATCAACTGATTTTTTTCCCAGTTTTCGTGATCATCCTTTTGGAAAAAGGAGCTAGGTAAACTTGATTGAAAAGATGCAAAACGTACCTCTAGGAGCATTAACTTTGTTGAAATAAGTGTTTGTTTTTAGATATTTCGAACCCATTTGACTTCCATTCTGCACGAAGCTTAAATGGCATCTGTTACACCAACGCGTAGATGCAGCCAGGTTAAATAATTCGTACAAGCTCCCAATCTAACGGTAGTTGGCCAAATAATTGGAAATTTATTGTGTAATTCGTGAATTTTCAGTCATTTTTGAGTAAAACGATAATACCCCGACAAAATGTTGTCAGCGCCTTTTCTATCTCTGTCTAAGAGAAAGTGTCTTAGAGTGTTAGAGCTATGGGTCATACCGTAAGTACGCTGTGATCTTACCTTCTATAATAAACTTGATCGGGTCCTAACACCTCTTTCTTCATCTGGGTCTCTATAGGATACATATCATGCGCCATTCTGGATAAAGCAATTCAGGCGTCATCTAACTTATGATGTTTCTAAAAATATACCTATTTGCAGTTTTGGCGGGCTTGAAAAATTTCCTCAATAGAGACAGGATGCTAGTTTCTTAAAATTTTATGTTAGTAGATATATTTTCGTTTCATAAAATAAATGGTGTCTAAAATGTATGGGATAATCGTGGTACAAATAAAATGCTCATGTACGTGAGAACATTTACATCTTAGTACTGACTGAAGCAGCTTTTACTATTGAGTTAAGAAAAACACTCGTTTGAATTGATTTTGTCTTTCGGGCACTTTGATAAAAACTTAGTCAAACGTTGGTGCGGGTTATGATATGCGTCTATGGAGACTCGAACGGATGAGAAACATTTTCTTTTTTAAAAAACTCTTGCATGAGCTTAATATCATACCCTAGGGTATAATTGTGTTCAGAAAGTCAGCGGTAACAAAGTCTGACGAATATAGTAAACGCACTGTGAATGAATGACACAATCGATACCTACTACAAGTCCTAGCAGACTTCGTTCTCGTACGGATCCATTCATTTCTTGGACAACAATCATTTTTTGTTCAGTACTTTCATTGACTTTCCTATATTATATTTTTATAATATAATATATTGCCCATTGCTGGTATTTTATCTAAGATATTTATTGCAGGAAAATTATGTTATAAAGCTTAATGTGGTTTTTACTACGATTTTTTGTAAGAGAAAAACGTGTTATTTGGCTGATAAGGAAACTTAATCTAGACCATGGCCCATTCATTGCTCTCCTTTTTTCTTTTAAACTGACACCGTTACAACCATAAGTGCATGTAGTGTTAACACTCTCGGGAGACTTCTCTTAGACAGAGAGAGAGAGAGATGGAGAGAGAGAGAGAGAGAGAGAGAAAGAGCACAGAGTGAGTCGGTAATGCCTTCTTACGCAAAAATTATGTGAGGAGTGTTCTTTTTTGAGTGAAAACGAAAGAAAATTTACCAATACAATTAAAGTTCCACTTATTTCGGCTGAAGACCGTAAGCTGAAGAATTTGTTGGAAGTCTTAGCGCTGTATATAACTACACTAATGTTTGAATGTTTTGACTGGGAGTCATTGATTGGAAGGTAAATCGACTAAGTTTTAGTAAAAAAAAGGCTAAAAAGCAGACTCGCCTCGTTCCTCTGAAAACTATATTCGAGTTTGCTCAGTGGATGAAAACTTAGTCATATTAGACTTTTGCAAATAGTTGCAGGCACCTTTCGAAGTCTGCTTTGTTAATTTGTTGCTTAGTGCATTTATCTATCAATAGGGTTCCGGTACCATGTGCTATAGAACGGAAATTTGGGCATACAGGATATAGAATAAGTTAAATGTCCTATGCCTGATTTTCATAGTATTCATAATAGGAACCTGCATTAACCATGCAGTTTTCATGCTTGGATAGATAATAAGGTAAAGAAATCGAAAATTTTAAGTATTTTCCTTATGATTGTTCTCCAAAAAATCATTGACTCATCTTTCTTGTTTTACTCTATTTTTTTAATGAGGATTGATTGGCTAGTCTGTTAATAGCTATCATTTTACGATAAAAGTGATGTGAGCTGAAGATATGAGCATTTGGTTCTCTTGGTTGAACCTCTATTTCTTCTACCAAGAAAAATAAGCTCGAACTCTGTTTCTGCTTCTAGCAGATTTGCATTTGTAATTTGAGAATATCTTCAGTCTTTGTTTTCAGTATCTATTCATCTGGATGTGAGTATTTTCATTTCATCGTTAATTCGTATATGTTTCTAACACCATATTCAATTCGCTTCCGAGAAAAAATTTCGCTTCCTACTTTTTGATTGCTTTTATTTCCTTATTTTTTTAATGGACCTTCAAATTTATTCAACATAAGCCTGCTAGCTTAAGCCAAGCTAGGCTCACTGGTTACGGTGGCAGGATTTGTTTTCAATTGTTGCTAAAGAGTTATTAGTTGATAAATATTTGGTTACCAATGGGTTGATTGCGGTGCTAGTCTGTACTCTCAGGAGGATTTCACCACGATGTGCATTAACTGTAGAGCAACAAGCTTTGCTTCAGTTTTTCTTGTAAGAAAATGCTTGGCTTTCATAAGAATTGGTTTTGATTTTCCATTGATTGAAGTATTCGTACACCTGTTTGAGGCGCTATTCTAAGTTTGCAATTATCTTATTACGTTTCCTAAGGATGCAGTACAACGATACTGATCATCTGTTAATGCAGATTGTTTGTATAAGTTAAAAGAAGTGGACAAAGGCAAGAGCCCCGGGGGACACAGGTTGAGATATTTCAACAGAGACAAGATTGTGTTATATTTCAATGGAATATTTTCTTTATTAGCGAGTAAAACATAGTCACTTAGTAATTCAGTAAGTTTGTAAGTAAGTAAGTATGATGTAATATTTCATTCCGATAACCTTAAAAACAAGAATAAATTTTCGAACCGTCAGATTTAGTTGGAATTTCCATTCTGAGGAGTTTACAGCGCCGCGTTCATTAAATTTTCCTTACGCTGTAGCGAGCTTTTTGCATTATTTCCAAAATTGTTCTATACTTCAACAAATTTTTTAAGTACCAATAGCGAGAAAAACAGAAGTAAATGCTTAAGCAATTTGCATTAATTTTATAATTTTCATTAAACTATTAAATATATAATGTCAAATAACATGCTACTGAAAGGTATTTATATAAATGCTAGCATGCATCGAATATATGTATTTTTTTTTTTAAATTTCGGTGCTCTCATGAACATTTCCAGCTGATGTTGCCAACAGCACTAGTATTATAGCCGGTGATTTACAATATTTATCCATCAACGAGGAACATTCAATAATTTTACCAATTTTATGTTCCGCTTACGGTTGCAACACGAATTATTCAAATGTATGTAAATTTCATTTCCAATTATAATCAAATTTATTGAATGGTCCACACTGAACAGATGGGTTGTGTGAAAAAATGCATTTTTCTGATTTAAATTGATTAGAAATGGAAATAAATAAATAATTAAGATTGATGAAATTGCTGGACATCAAACCGGAAAGTGGGCTTGAGTCGCTGGTTAGAACTCTGGGAAATAATTGAAAATAGGAGCATATAAAAAGGTTGTGATTTTCTTTGTAACATGATACTATTGAAAGTTTATATATATATAGCAGTAATTTGATAAGAGTCATTTATTAAAGTTTTTTTTTGGACTTTTAAACAAATCTTCAAATTATAGAATTTCAACTTTTGCAATCGTTGACTCAATAGTGGAATTTCTTGCAAAAAAACAAAATAATTCTTGCCTTAAAGTGCTTGCTCGCAACTTTTACAGAATTTTAGTTATTTTGTGAAGGGTCGAACAGAAATGAATTAATAATTGAGTTTCATTTATCGAACATAATGAGTTATGATAAGTTTTATTTCTGTATTTTTCTTTTGATTGCGAGGAGATATACCATTTGATCAATCCACGACAAGAGATGAAAAAATCTTTGATCCTTTCTATATACAAATGTGATTCAAATCAAGTTGCAATCTTTGTGCTTCACATAAATAATGGAGTCACAACAAACGGGAGTCATCGATAATTTTCCTTTAGGTGGGACTGAAACTAATTTCATTTCGTCAAGCGAATCCAACACTTGGTTAACTTGACTACGAATTCGTTAACAACTAATCGGAATTTTCTACAAAAGAATTTTTTAAAATATTTTGTAGCATTCTTTTCTTTCCCTCGGTTTCGGCAAACTTGTGCCGATTTGTTGTATCGATAGATACTGAATCCTATTGTTTGTAACAATCAGATAGATACAATGACTAATTATAGTTTCAACGCGGCTGCGAAATTTATTTTTGAGTTGTTTGTCTTTAAATGCTAGTCTTCATCGAACCACGGTATAAAAGCGAAATATTCAAGACAGCAATTGAGGAGGAGTTTGATGGAAATTTTGCTTGGAATGTCTACATGTTCTTCAGGTTGCTTTTCATTAATCAAGCATCTACATCAATGGCAGAAAAGAAAAGAAATCAACGTAATTTTCAGGTTGTATTTACTTTTTCGTCCGCTAAGGATAGCATTTATTTGTTAGTTTTTCTTCAACGTTTTTTAAATAGTTTCTACTATATACCACATTAAAGTTCTTTGAAGGGGATTTTCGAAGCCGACTATTGATCATTAAATGTGAATTGAATTGATAATGACATGATGATTAAGGAGGAATCGAATAGTTAGATTTTCAAGCTAATTCGTAGAAACGTTCGCTCTTGATTGATTACCAAGACCACACTGACCAGTTGAGTAAGGAGCAATAAATAATTCAAGAACGTATTTTTAATTTTATTTTTATGCACCAGAGAGAGAGAGAGAGTAACTTTAAAATTCTCGCGTATTTCAAAACTTTTCAACTTAAACGTGAATAAATTTGGGAATAACGTAACAAAAGATTGTTTAAAGTGATCAACAATTTTCAAAATTCATATTTAAAACAACGACCTCCTCTTATCCGTGTCAATGTTATCAATTCTTTAACTCAACCGAGGTTTAGTAGGAGCGGTCAGTACAAATATATCAATAAGGGAAATTCTGCACATATAAACAAAAATACCTGGCTCCTACACAAAAAATTTGCACCGCAAGGACGTTTGCATATTTGAAGTAACGATAAAACCGTTTAGACACTTTTCGCTCCTATATCCCTTTTGATGCTGCATGTGACGTAACCCTGATTGAATGCTTGCTCCTTAGCAAAAGAGGAAGACATACTCAGCGGCGTATAGAAATGAAAACGTACAGGATGAAATCCTTATCAAAATATTCAAATCCTTCTATAATCATTCAATGGTTGTCTGAATTAGATTGGCTTGCCACAATCCAGGAAAGAAATGAAATTTGTCCAGATCAGGAAGAGAAAACGATACCTGCAGCTGTTTTCCACATGGTAGCTTGTTGGACCCTAGCGATGTAACTTGAAGGAGCGCCACCAAGCTGGTACGCTCATACCAGAGGGTCACAACATACGGGTCTTGTGTTGGGAGATCCACCACCGGTATAGTCACGCACGCAAGCAGAAGCCCACCAATCCTGCTCAAAGTACTCGAGACACTCGTTATGAGGAACAACGTGAACTCTGCATGATGCTTGGAAATTTTCTGAATAATTTGAAACGCTTATTTCTGAGGAACTCCTTACCGCAAAAGTCCCTCCAGTAGTTCGTCATTAGAACCAAGAATTTGAGTATCACCAAAGTAAAGGGTATTAGAACCCGGGAATTGCTGTTGTATGAGGCGAGTATTTTAACCACTAAATCAGCTGAACACATAATTATTTGAAAGTGCTAAATATGATAGTTTCAAGCGATGTGTGATAAAAGTACTGAGAATTGCACTACTGCGGACGATCTGGCAACGTTATGTCTACCGGCATTTTTACACTGATTTGCCAATCCCTCCTTCTTTCTTAGTCCAAGTTTGAACTCTGTTAAACCAACACATAATTTTTGACGGTGCCATCTGTGAACTTTTGCGTTTTTTGTCAGTTATAAAAATTGCACATTAATAGAGCAACGATCTGCAATCAAGTTTCGTGTTAAACTTGGTTATTCCACCTGGTCTGACTTTGACCACCTGGTCTGACACCTGGTGTGAATTTTTAAAAGTTGGAACAGGTCTATGGAAAACAATGCTCATCAATAGCACTTTCTCGACGGCGAAAATCACGTTTGGAAAGCTGATAACACGCTGAAGATCAACCTTGCTCAGGGAGACGTTCAACATTGAAAACTGACAGAATTGTTGAACGTGGGTTCTTGAGGTTCGTGAGAGTTCTTGTGATTGTGGCTTAACAACAAGGATGATGAATGAATTGTCAAATTAGGTTTAGGCAAACTTAATTTTTGTGCTAGAATAATGCACGAATCCTGACAATGGTACAGAAATTTCGACCTAAAAACACGTTTTACTTGTTTTCGTCCCGATTTGTGTCTTTTCTTTTTCATTTCCCTGAAATTCAAGCACGTTTTAAAAGGATTTCATTTTAAGACTCTGAAGAGCATTCAAAAAACTCTGACCGATCAGTTGAAAGCCATACCATTTGAAGACTTCTGGTGCTGCTCTCCGCCAGTGAATTTCTTCCAAATGGAATTGCTTAGGAGGGACTGCTTCGAATCCTTTCGGTAAATGAAAATCAGTCTGAATTCTTACATTACTTACAGACCCCCCACAGTGTATATTTATTTCTGAATATTGAGTTTTTAAAGGTAATTCAATATTAAAAATGTTGATAGCTCCCTCCCGTCCTTTTATTTGATTTCCCGTCATATGATTATGTTTAGATGTTTCAACCAATTTCAACTCTTGATCGGCGTGTATTTATTTTTTCATTTCGAATCAAAGTTCCACCTGAGACTTTTTTTCCATATTTTCTCGCTTTCAATTGGAGCTGTCTTAACGCATCTGTAAAATGAGCTCTCTTTGCTGAATCCACCGCGATGGATCCTGACATTCAATCTTCTCTATGCTATTTAAGTAGGTTTTTTTCATGGCATCACCAATGTTTGCAAGCTATGTCCTATAAGTGTCCTTTATTCCTTTTTTATTCTTAGATTTGCTGTAACTGATTTGGAATAAAAGGCGCACTCACCTTCGCTTTCTTCGAAAAACACTTTTTCTCTGAAATCACTCATAACTGCCATATAAATTAAAACGATAGGGAACCATATGAAGCTCCTTGCACCCTATGAAAAGACTTTCTCATTCCAACTGATTTCTATGGTTTTCTCCCAATTTCAACACGGTTGTGCAGTGTGAGTTTTAATATTACAAAGTACACATGATGAAGCTTGTACTATGTTTTGTACTGAATCGGCTCCTTTTCTTGCAATAAATGGATTTTGACAAGAATCTCCGATAAATTCAAATGAATTTCCATTCGTGTTTTTTTTTTCTTTTTTGAAAATCATCCGTAATTCTCGGTTTGATAAAATTATTATCCACGATTTTGAAGAAGTTAACGCAGAGATGGAGAAGGAGTTCAATTACAATTCTTTTTGAACCCGTCTATAAGTAAGAATTGTACAAAGATCTTTCTCAAATAATATTGTAGCAATATCCAAATAATATTTTAATAATATGGGACTCGAAAAAAAATTGACTATGCGGAAGGATGCAACAAATAAAATTGAAAAATGTTGTGGTTTGCGCAAACAGTGGCGTATTGTTAGCATGTTTAGTATATAAGCTGCCCATTAAGGGATCCTAGAATTATCCTTTTGCAGATTTGATTTACTCGTTGAGGGTTTTGTCCTCTCTGATTATAGTTTCAGATGGAAGTTCTAATTGGGAAGAGATCTATGTGTCTCCGAGTATTCTTTGATTTCTGCGTTATACAGGCCATGCAAGACAGACAATCCTTAGATTTTTATTGTTTTATAGTTTATAGTTTATTTTTTAATTTATTTATAGACGTTAATAGTTTTGTCAATAGTTTTGTTTTCATCCTTCGGTTTGTAAAACCTGTCTTTGTAAATTCGGCCTTACTATGAGGAACGGAAATTTTTCTTCTTTGAGTTTTTGTATGATTTTCATTTAACTTGCATTTGTGTCAATTTTTCAGAGTATGGTATCTGATCCTGTTGTACCTTCATTTCTTCGCTTGTTAGTCGAAGTTCGCTTTGAGTTTTGTCGTGAATGGAGAAATGTTTTGAAAAGATAAAACTTGATTTCCACTTCTTGTAATGTCACTAATGGTTAAGGTGGAGAAAGCGAGGGAAACTTTCCATGATCTTCAATGTCCTCTTCTGAGGTCAGTTCTGCACAGAGGCCTGCTCTGCGATGTACTCTTCGTTCAGAACAATGATTGTTAGTTTCTTTTGCATCTTTTTCCTCAAAGTTGAAGTACAAGATCTCAAAAATGATGAACGGATCACAATTTTCCTTGTTTTTGAGAACTTTCTTTTGCTAGCTGAGTTCGGCGTCTATGATACGTTATTTGATGAGCTTCGTGTCGGTTATTCTAAGCAGCTCTTTTGTTAGTTTTAGCTTATAAATTACTCTTTGAGTTGGGATGGTATTTTCTAGGCATTTTCATGGGGGATCGACATTGGTGGTGGACATTTCTTGTTGGATCAAGTATGGATCCATTGGTGAAATCTTCACGTTTAGTTTTTCTTACTCCTATGAATTTAAATTTTGGCCAATTTTATTTTATGACTTAAAAGACAGCTTATTTGACATTTTCTCAGTTTAAACGTTTTAAGAAGTTTTTTTTTTTAACATAGGGCAAGTTTTTATTACTATCCACTCGTACGACTAGGTTCAACTATTTGACTATACTATTTCCTTCTAACTTAGAACACTTTTAAATAGAGCTCAATGTCGGGGGCAATTGGGCTGGATTTAAGGGTAAGTTCTGAAAAAGGATAGTAGAGATAGCTTTTACCTTTATCTTCCATTTTCTTTTGAGTCAAGACCGAAATCAGAAACAACGCAATAATAGGGGAGATGTGGGTGACTGATATTGACGACATTATCAACTTTGTTAGGACTCACGAGGCGGCACCATGTGCATGTGTGATAAATCAATGAGACACATCTTGGAATCGTTTCCACGATAGAAACAGAGATCTAGAGCATCTTTAGGTTAGTAGACTTTTTAAAAATTAGAGATCCATGTAGATTCAAATTGATATTCACGTCGAAAACTCCAACACCTATAAATCGATGCCATGCTCACTCAAGCTAACCTAGGTAAGGCAGCTAGTAGCAAATAATATAACGACAAAGGGTACGAAGCTTCTTTTTGGACATAAGATGGTAACATATGATATAATGACATCATATGCAAGCACATAATATAATGACTACACCGGATGATGTAGTCAGGATACTCACTTTCGGTGAAACACATACTGAGTTCAAGTTGTTACTTTTGATGGTGGTATTTTGATTTATGTTCCTGATTTTTCCTTACTATGGAAGGTGACTTTGATGCAGCAATCAATCGTGATTCTGACCAGATCACCTTCTCATCTAATTTTGATATAAAAAAGGAGGCTAAGACGCTTCACGGTCCAGGGTTTGTACTAGAACTTTTGTGATAATAAGCATAGCATATAATAAAATTTTATTTCATATAACCATGGTATCGTAGAACATCAAGTGCTCACAGTGCGCAAGTGCTCACAGCGATAAGGAGCAGGATATAAAGAAAAAACCAAAGAAAGGATTGATGTACATAAAACTCTAATTTGGCACAGGATGGGAAAAGAAATAAGATGAAAACAAGCTGGCATCAAGGTTACTGCAGAAACGATGGTAGCTACATTAAGTTCAATCAATAGTCATAGTTATTGGTAGATTTAACCTAACATTATAGCCGAAAGGGTGTAGCAAAGCAGTTACAAGTAGTAAATGGGGTATGCAATCATTACTAACGTCACCTAAGTATACGCTTTATAAAGGGGGGGAGGATATAATACAGGATTGGTTTCTCAGAATGTGAAAAAATATAAATTGAGTACAACTCATACTTGTGAAAAATTAAATTTCCAAAGATATTCAAGGAAAAGGAACAAATCGATTAAAAATCTTGTGCGGAAACAGCAAAATGGTTAGTAGCAAGTTTTATCAATATTCTTGAGGAGTCCAATAGTATCGAATGCATGAAATTGAGATGGCCCCAGAAAGTGGGCGATTGAAGTAAGTTGGATGCATGTCTATGGTTTTCGAGATTTCCTTTCAATAAAGGAGTTTGAATATGAAGTTAAAAAAGGATGCAGTGTTTTGGTTGGAAGCAATAAATTACTGTTTTCTCTGTTGCAAGTGTGTGTCGTTAGTCTTTGTCATTCATACGGCGGTCTTCAGCGGATATATCAATTGTGTTAAAGTTTTTTTTTCCAGAAAGTTGGTCTCTTGCTTTGTCATCTACTTTCGGATCTTACTATGTTAACGTCTTGATCTTGCCCGATCTTCAGAACTGTTTTTTTGAGATTTGAATATGAATAAAGACGGAATAAAACTTCAAATATGTCTTCCAAGATATATCTTCCGAGGCGATGGCCTGCTCTAAAACATCGGTATCAGCAAGCATAATTGCTAGTTGATTGCGTTCTCAAACTGGAAAGTTATCCTTTTCTAATTATTTTTAATGATTTTTTGCTTACCTATGTAGGAAACTCAAAAGTCCATTGCAAGGTTACAACTCGTGCAATGCATTCGTATTAACTAGTCTGAAAGGCTGTTATAAAGGTGTTCAAAGATAAATTTTCAATTGATATCTCTGCTTGTAGATGGTAGTATGAAATACAACTACCATAAAGAAACCGCTTTATACATACACTCCAGGCATGCTGTTCTCAATTAGAGTTTTTCATTGAATTTCATTCGATGGCAAATGATAGTTTTTATAGGTGTTTGCTGACAAACTAAAATCGAAAATCAAAGAAAGTGCGTCATATCTCAGCAATATTTTTAGATCATAATGACTTGCCACTAATGAACTAGGTATGAAACTCTGATATAAACAAGATCTTGAATGTCATTGAACTTGCTCTGAGAAAAAAAAGAAGAAATTAGACATACTTTGTTGGTAATTATTGTGCAAATGCTTCGTAATGAATCGCAATTCGAGAGTATCTTATAGTTAAAGTACGTGAATGGGAAAATTATAGTATTTTTGCATTTGGGCTTTTCATCGCGTTGCTAGAGGATTTTGAGTTTTAACGAAACTGGGTGGAAAAGTTTCAAATATAATGCTGAATTATGTAAATGCTTAGCTTTGCTGGCGTGTAGTAAACGTAAAACAAGAGAAATTGATGCCTGTTGATTCCCAGCCTTTCCCGTCATGCAAGCAAAGCTAATTGAATATACTTGAAGTCATTGTGGTACAAATGTGAAAGATACTCTAAACTGAATCGTTCAATCTTCATCGGTCTGTCTTAGCAGTATTGAAAATTAAAAATAGGTTGCAAGATACAATAATTCACGGTTCCGGCATAAGTTTCAGTGTGAACTGGGGAAACTAGTTCGACATTCAGTTATTCAGCATCGATCGGATGCATTCTCGCTATCCCAGAAAGCTGCATGTGAAGGCTCCCTAAAGTTGAACTCAAGATAAATTATTCTATTTGGAAATATTATTGCAAAAAACTTCCAAATCACGGAACATACAGCCAGCCCACTCGGAATAAATAAGTAGCACTCAAGTATCACCTAAAGCATCATCTGTAAAATGCTTCATCAGAATTTCAGACAACGTATTTCTTAGTTCAGTGATTTCAGAATGTTTCCTAAATAAAGATTGTACAAGCGATTCAAAAAAGATCAAAGCTTCTCCGCACTTTATTTTCTAGCAACTCATCTACTGTCTGCACACACTCTACTTACTTATACGCGAACATGTCGTCGTCTCTAATAGATATTAGATCTGTACGGAAATTTCCAAGATCTTGTATCTACAATGAAATGGAAAAAAAAGGAGAATCTCAGAATCAAGTCTAAGTACGTACTCGACCGCAATGCCCACCCGAAAAAAAGCTTTGAATGGACTCTTGAAAAAAGATTTTTTTTTTAATTAGTATTCATAAGGAGTGAATTTCATCCCACCGACAATTTATCTTTGTTTGATACATACAGCACCAAATATCTGCCGATTCGTCTGTGTTTGTTGACCCAACTGACTTTGTAAGAGTTCGACCGAGCACGTATGACAAATACAATTCTGCATACATTTTTCGGTAGATTCAAAAAGGAAGAGTGGTCGATTGAAAGAAAATAGTATGAAAATCTAATATTCATTGCTGACAAACGGTTCTTTGGCTGCCGGCCTTTTCTAAGGTACCTAAGATAAGATTTTTTGGAGGTTTCAACACAAAACACTTGAAATGGTTGAGATGAAATGGTCACATCTTGTTAATAGATGAAAAGTAAATCTTTGAGTTTTTCTATTTATTCTTATTCGGATTGTGCAGGCATACGCCAGTCTTTTTGTTTTTCTTCTACAATTTTCTGTTGTATTTGGATATTGGTGCAATGTTATCTTTTACTTAACTCTATTTGGCAGTTATTGCTTTTCTGGATTTGCTTTTATTTGGACGATCCAAGTGTAAATGTTTATAATTTTAAGACAGTTTACGTAGACTGTTTGGCGTTGCAGGTGAATGGTTTCTCAAGAGGTTATAAGGCAAAAAAACTCAATTTTCGAAGGAATAAAGTATTGTTTGATAGTTATTTGATTTTTCAGGTAACATCTATGCATTTGTATGAAAATCGGAGAATACATATTCAAACTATCACACCAGGTCGTTAGAATTGGAAATAAAATAAATCCTACATTTAATTGAGGTTATTTTATTCCCAATTGAATGAAAAAATAAACTAAAATTCAACATAAGATAACGTAATTCAATAAAAAGTTCATGTGACTGTAGATCAAATTAAGTTAAATTGATACTTAGTAGCTGAAATCAGGACAATGATCGCTCAGCGGGGTCCAAAATCTGCTCAATTAATAGACCACGCAACATACCATCAACAAAGACGGTGATACACAAACTGTTGTCCTCATCTGTCATCCTGCAGCTGTTTCAATGTTTTTCCAAGGAGCGTCATTCAATTGGCTGAACAAAATAATTGCAGAAAAGCTCCTTGTTCTTGATACATTATAGGATACACTATGCAGGATTTCGACAAGCGTTTCTAGGGAATAACAGCTTACAAGACTGGCCCAACGCATTTGAATTCGATGAACCATAAATGTTCAACAGGATTGAATATTTTTAACATAGCTTATATCTTTGGGAAAATTTGGCATGCAGGACTTTCATATTTAATCACTATCTATCAACCAAATCAACTGTTTATCCGTGAAAAAAGTGTTAACGTAGACAACCATTTTTTCGAACTGCCATGGATTCGAGCTGTCTTCAAGGATAGCCTATACCCTAAATCTTTTACAGGGTGAAATTGGATTGTCCTTGAAGTCCTCAATCCTACAACCATTTTTACACCGAAGGCATACTAAGTCTGCCAAGTGACCTTCAAAAAGATTTATTAGCTGATGAAACATGCATCTACTTAACACTCAGACAAGCAGACTTGTCACTCTGAAATTCAAAAGTTCGATCGGTTTTATTATGGGCTGGTCCAATGCATGGATAACATTTATTAACAAGGATATATCGCAAGCCAATCGTCTAACAAAACCAAAAATCAACATCCGGACTAATGTACCATTAACAATAAGGACATACTATGGAAATCCACGGCCAAGTACCTGGGACTTCTTTTCACAGTCAAATGCCTGGACCTTCTTTCTGAAAATTAACTGGATGCAGCAAATACGAACATAATAGAGCGATACTTTTATTATTATAACTTAGTATCAAATTTCAATCCCAATAGAATGAAAATACATCCAAATAACTTCGCTGCATTTTTTTTTAAAAACTTTCTATTTTGAAACTACGTGAATGAAATTTGCAATGACACAACATACAGTGGTTGTTGACAGCTAAACGCATTTTTTCACCTACCGATGGCTCTGGTATGTGTTTGAACCTAAGGTAAGTAAGTTTGGCGCATTTTTTTTGCTTTAGTAAGTTTAGCGCGTTTTTAAGGTAAGTAGGTTGGAGGTAAGAATTCATCCAATGTATTTAGAAAAAGAAAACATAGAGCGCACTTAAGTCATTTGGAATAAGTTCAGTTCTTGGATCTATTTGAACCAGTTCATAAGCTAGTTCTTCTTATTTTATTGATAAAGCGAAGCTATTACGCTGTTAAGAACCTGATCATCTATCCAGCACCTGAGGTTACAAAATCCAAAATATTTTAAATAAACAACATATACAAAATAAAAGTCGACTCTTTGAGAAAAAGATGAAATAATAGTCAACATTACTGTATCTTTTAGGATAATAGAATTGAAGAAGAACACTGAATTTTTATCCGGCCTTACAGTGAGTTCAATGACATTCAGGTGCTGAACATGATATTTTACAAAAGAATGACTTAGACCTCGGGGATGAAGGCACACCCAGAAAGTTTGACATATAGGAGAAATCGTGAGGGGCAACTCATAAAAGTTGAACTTTAATTCATAAAAATATTTTACGAATAAACGCCACGACCATTTGGATTTATTTTGAAATCATAAGAAATGATATAAAAACCAAATCATTTGGTGAAGCATAGGTTCAGACCATGAGGTGTCAAACAGCTGTCGTCTCGCGTGTGTATCACTGTTTCAACGAAAAACAAGAAAAAGTTTTTCGTACTATATTGCATAAGTTTTCCGTACAATGGCGGTACTGGAATGGGTGTGTGATAGTGGAAAAACGCGCAGTGTGCTAACCCTATGCGTAAAGGATCATGATCTCAGCTCGGTAATATTTCAACGTAAAACAAAAAGAAAACATCAATTGTTCAAACTTTATCCTCTGCGTTTAATGGGATCGCAAAGGTCTAATTTATCATGAGGTTCGGCGGCTAATCGCGTTAGTTTGCTATCAGTGATAGTCGGAACGTTTTAGGAAAACCTAAATAAAATCAAATGGTCGTTATAAGAGGAAAGACACGAAGAAGTGGCTTTCTTGTATGAAAACCCTTGACTGCACTTTACAAATCCGGTGAAAATCTACTTGGAAACACATAAACGGAAGCGCTGTTCCACCTGCCACCTGGAACCTGTCATTTTTGGAACCATTTGTTTTTTTTGTTATTCCTTTCCATTTGATGACACTCAAGTCGTGCTTGCCAGAAAATGGGCCATGGATAGTTGTTTTTGAGGACGACGAGCATATGTGCTGCCAAAGAAGATGGGTGTTATAGCAGGATTTTGAGATGACCATGAGTGACATGTTTTTAACACGTACCATAAAGAAGGCAATAATTTTCACGAAAAAAAGCGAATCACAATTTAAGGTTCGGTTTTGGACTTTATTATTAATTCCTACAACTCAGAAGCAAGTTCCTTTAAATATTAACCACATATCGAATACTGACAAGAAGTGCAAGGAAATTCTATCAAAACTTGCATCATTTGCACAGGAACGGGTTAAGGATTTTTAGGTCTGAGACTAAATTTTGTAGGTACATCAAAACTTTTGGAGAACGTATCTCTAAGATCAGCGATTGCAGATTGTCTGATCAATCTCAAGTGCCAGAGGTGGGCTATCCTTTATAGCACATTGAGTATCTTGAGTATCACAAGAAAGTGTCATTAGGGAAATTAGTAGTTCTGGCCGTTGAACAGCGAGACTGATTGTTTTACTTTAACCATGGATCACCCAGTCATAGAATAAAATTGGTTTATACTTTTCTCAATTTTTAACGAACCATGAGGATTCCTTTGAAAATCTTTGAAAAGTCTGGAAAATAAGGAGACCTTTCTGCCTTTTTTTGTTAAATTTTAACAGAAATTTTTAAAATTTGCGCAAATTAATTGTGTGCATGTACTTTTTTTGGAAGAAGAAATACCCTTTTACTTCAGGAGACGAAATAAGCCTTGACACAGTCATGACAGCATTATTGCGCGGTTGGGGTTCCAAAAATGCAATGGTTGATTTTGTTGAGTCAGTTTCAGAATTCAACCAAGACAAATCCTGTATATATTGGAAAAGTAACGTGTTATTAGTGGTCCCTAGACCAGTTATAACACGTTAACAAGATTTTTTGAATAAGCTAATAAGATTTTTTGAAATGAAGTATGTCGAACGGAACCCTTTCTAAAGTAATGGTGATTGATTGCAGGATTGGGTCATTTCGCAATCCGGGTACGCATGGAGTTTAACCCATCGGTCCTGCTACAGAGGACCGGAAGTGTATAAGGCACTTGTTTGGCTTCCACTTCTGCCAAAACTTCTGAATTGGAGTTGGAGGAAGAAAACAGGTGTTGAGTTGGAAGCAGATGCAATAGTAGTTGTTTTGGCAGAAGTAGTAGTTCTAGTAGTGGTAAAAGTAATAGAAGTAGTAGTGATAACAGTAGTGATGTATATTGTTGCAGTTTTTTTGACGTTTTCTTGTCCCTCAATTGTTCAAATGCGCCCCGCGAGCCCTTAAGTCGAATGGTGTTATAAACCAATTATCCGACCAATACGATGCTATTGCGGCTAGTCGTGGATTTTTGGGCTTTTGAAAATTTATCGTCTGTGAGCGGAGAGCTTTCATATCCCTGTAAGAAAATACCTCGATTTCGTATGCATAACGCGATTGAAATGTCCTGCGAGCCTAAGTTTTGTGCAGGCAGGGAGAGGCTTTCAACTAGTTATATGCGTGATTAACATATTCTCGTACTTTATTTAGCTTTTGTTATGTTCCGCTAGTGGACTGCATATTCTTCTCAGGACTTTTCGCAAAAAGGCGTTAATGAAGTTTTGAGATGCCTGTGTTGAAATCAACGTTCCATTGTCATAGCATTGTATTGGTTTGATTATAGTTTTATATACTCCAGATGGTGGAGTAGTTAGAGGCTCCAACCTCTTTGCTACAGATGACGGATTTGAGTTCCACTCGTTTCAGTGATATTTGACTACGATTTTCTTGTGTCGTCGTATCAGTTCACTAGGAATTCGGGGATAATAATCAACGTTAAATGTTTTTCTGACCAAATTACCTTCTCATTTGCGTTTGTTCTTAAGATGAGGTGGTTCTGACATGCCGCACGATCCAAGTTCTGTAGTGAACTCGTGCACAACAATAATTTATGGCCCCATATCTCGGTTTCCATATGCCCGTCTTGATTTTTTACTTTTTGATAAACATCCTCGATTAAATTGAAACCATTTTAGTGGCTAAAGATAGGAGACAAACTCTTTAATGTGTGTTCAATTTTGGTCTTTGAAATGGCTGTTAAAATATTTCTTTGGAAGTTTTCAAAAATTCAAATTCAGCATATACATCTCACATATATGGTCTTTATTTCCAGGTTGAAATGAAAGTTTTTATTTCTAGAAAACTTATAAAAGCCTACAGAAGACTGAAAAATCAAGTCACGATTTTATATGTGGTTTTATCAAATAAAAAACTTGTTGTTAAATCATTGGAAGAACATATGAAAACAAAAACGTTCATTCTTAAAAGGGGTTACAATGTCTTTAGGGTTATAAAAAGGCAGTTAATTGTGCTAACTTAGTTAGAGCAATTCCGTACTAGACTCTCCTCTTGAGTTCTACTGTTGAAATATGATTTTTTCGCGACTATATTTGGATTTCATATTTAATTTATTCTTTATCTAATTTTTGAAAAATTTATTTAAAATAAGTTGAAAAAGTATATCTTGGTAATATGATAAACGAAAGTGCAAAGTAAATATTGTGAAAGCCAAAGAAAAGTCCGTCAGGATTTAAGGGTTTTGTTGCAAATCATAGCGAGTGTTATATCATTAATTGATACATCTTAGGTTGTAGTTTAACTTGTTATTTGAACATGTATTTATTTAAATTCCACATAAGTCATTATTGATAACAAAAGCCCACAGACATCATTCACCTGAACAAAGGGCGAACGGAAAATTCTTATAGTATGAATCATAAATTGCGATAAGCGTGACGATATAATTAGTAACCATATTAAAAGCAATGAATTTATGTGTAGATAAATCAACATCTGTGCACTGGATCAATGTGGAGCATAAAATCTTTAATTAAAACCCATGCCCCGAAAGCCACATCGAATTGGACATCACTCCTAACTTGACCTAAGTCCGCCTGATTGTGGGTTCCTCGTCCTGTACCAATGTTATGTTTTATCCAACCGTATAAAATTCATTTCTCTTTATCGTCTTGTAGGTTGGGTAAAATATTTTTGAAATATTACCATCTAAGCGTCAAGCCGACGTGCCTTGAATGCTGGCAGAAACAAACCCTCCCAGATAGTATTCATTTCGCTATGGTTGGATCAGAATGATCCGGTTAGGCTGACCAACAATAAAAGCGGATTGAACTATGTAAATGCTTTCGGCGCTATTGACCACTACTTCTCTGCATATGCTTGTCTACTCTATAATTACTTGAACATTAAGCTTGGAGGATTTTATTTAAAGTTTGTAGGAAAAATAAATTTAGCCAAATAATTTTGAAAATTTTTTTAAATGTTCCTTAAAGTTATGGAAGAGTTGCTTGGTAAAACTTTAAATTAAAACATTGATTTAAATTTTGTTTTCGAATTATTTGATTTAATTTTTTGACTTAGTCACCTCAATGGAAACCTATGACCAAGAATAACACAAACTGTTAAATATCTTCTTGCGTGTGTGACTACAACCTGCGATACATTAAAAAACTGGTAACACAAGCAAAGTCATTCCATGATGAGTATTTGTAGAGGTGTACTAAAAGCTATTTCAATAAAAAGCATCTTTGTACCTGACTAGCTTGTAGTGTACGCTACAACTTATAGCTACAACTCCTCATGATTGAGAATCAACAGGACGCTTGTCGTTTGTACATACCAAGATTATTTCGCCGACAGGTAAACAGGTGAGTTTTTGCAGCTATTGAAATGTGTTCTATATATCATCATTTTTTTCTTCTTCAAAATCGTCCTCATTTCATCGTTTCTATGTTGTTATATGTAGCAAAGTGCCAGTGTCTACGAAAAATGTACAACGCTATAAAGAATTTAATGGAAGTTAGTAGAAAGAGCAAAAATAAAAGATAAACGCGCTAAGACATTTTAAGAATTCATAGACGTCTTAAAAAATGATGGCAATCTTTTATAAGTTAGTTAAAGGGGTTTTTTGATGTACTTCAATTTATATGTGCGCAGATGCAAAGAGAAATGGATGAAATGAAATGATAGATTTAGATGTGATTCAATTTATAATAATTGTTTGATATTTGACCCCGAGGTGATTCATGCAGTCTCGGATTGAAATTATAAATTGAATTTTTCGCTGTAAGTGTACACATGAATCTTGTCTTAAAGGAAAGCTGAGGGCAAATTTCACCAAACAAATTTTGTATCTTTTTGTATCTCGTACCATGACGGCCAAGACCAAGAATACTTGGTCGGTATCGTTCCTAAAACTAAAGCGCTTCTGAAACACTACGATTCAAGCATGCTATTGCATTGTAAAAATTATTCTCACATACATGAAAGCTCAGAAAGCTTGCCATGGTCATATTTGCACTCAATTACGTGGTTTAATATGGAAGCTCTCCATCTTGCGAAGCTCGTTTCAATGGCTGCGTGTGTCATTCGTATATTTTTCTTTGTGATACCCTTTCACGGTCATGCTTTGTCCAATATTTTTTCCAGCAGTCACCGTACGCTGAGTCAAAGCAGATATCGCGGTTAAAATTGTTAACAAACTTTACACCGGTTATTTGAAATCACAAATCCAAAGAGTAGTCTGAATACTAGATCATAAAAGACTTAAAGACTTCCCATCGTAGAACGTGCTCGGCGTTATCTATAAATCTCTGCCAACCACAATACGATTCACTTATAAGAAAATAATATATATAGTCTTTGGACAATTCTCCTTCATTTGGATCTGAACCAGTTTAAAGAGTTGACTCAATTTGACTCTCAAGCTATATAAGGTAGCTATCCTATTGCTAATTAAAAAAAAACCCATACTTTCAACGATTGGTCTTATCTGTGCTTATTATCAAATGTCAATTCTGGAGAGAAATGGCTGTTATCACACTTCACGGTCAGTTTGAGCTTATGAATATTCTATTTAGATTCAGAAGCACATCCCGATCCAACCCAAGGTTCATCGATATCGCCTTCTCTGCTGTGAATTACTGATTCAAGTATTTAAATGAAATGTATGTTGTAAAAATTTCAGGACGAACATAAATATTATATCCGTGAAATAGTTCAACAATTTAAGCAGTCCAGCACAAAAGATGATTTTATCGAAATGCATGGTCGGACCAACTGCAGTTCAGTATTTCGGGATTAAAGTCATTATTGATAATCTATACGAATCACATAAAAACTTTAACCTTTACTTTAACTTTAGCGACCATTGAATTGGAGGATTTTCTATTTCGATAAAGGAAACCGTTAAAGATGATAGCAATAATGCGAAAACATCCTGATTAACACAATAAATACATCCTGATGAATTTTATTGAAGATCGCAGAGAAAAGAAGCTCGGAATCTTCAGCAAGAAGTTCAATGCGAAGCAACTCATCTATAGCGTCTAATATACGATGTTACTAGAGATTCACAATGTGATCAGGCATTTTCGGGATCGACCTTAATGATATCAGTTAGCCAAGCAATTCAATTAAATATTGTCAAAAGCGTCACTCCATCGTACGCATCATTTGGAATATATTCCATGATTTATTATGGACATAGCGTAGTCCAGCGATAAATATTTCAAATAAATCCTCAACCTAACATGACTCGACCGAGAGTGGTAGAATTTTGTTTGCAATATCATTTTTTTACATTCCATTCTCTTTGATTCATTTCATATCGCGTGAGTTACAACATAACGATCTACTCATCCAACCTTAAATCTAGTAGCGTTCTAATTCTATCTCTTTCTTTGAGATGCTTTCCGAAAGTATTAGCGCTGTTTAGTGATTACGCTATGCAAGAGATATAATGGAGGCACGGCTACATCATTCTGCAATAAGCAAATTAATCGACTTATCGGAGGAAGCTATTCAACAGCTAAATCTATTGTGCTCTTCGCATTCACGTGGTTGTAATAAAACCCTCAAATAATAAGTTCGATATCGTAGAGCCAGGTAAAGTGAGACGTATTGTTGGTGTATTGATTTTATATGGTGATCAAAATGGATAAAACTGAATAATAATATAAAATTATAATATTAAATATTTTTGAACCGAACCGAATACGTAACAGTAGATTGCCCATACCCTCACCATTGCGATCCTAGAACAAAAAAATCGGCTGCTTCAAAAGGACTGACATCTCTAACCCCAAAGAAATTCAAGGCAAGATCGTCTGCCGGTAAGTTCAGATTTTGTAAATGGGACAGCCAAGAAGTTGTAATGAGATTATACCTTGATCATGAAGCCAATGTCACAGGGGGTGCGTACGAAGAACAGATTCAAAGAACTACATCAGCCAATCCATCAAGGTTATGCACCAGCATAAGTTGCCATGGTAGCGATCCAAGATGCTGACTTCAAAATTCTCGAACAACCCCAATATTCACAAGACAGGACGAACAACCCCAATTATTTCCCTGGGGAAAATTAATATTTGGGAGACAAAAATTTTTAAAGATGATGAAGAAGCGAAAACAACTGTAAGGTATATTGTGCGTAACTGATTTTTTTAAAAAGGGAGTACTGGCTCTGTAGAAAAGGTTTTAAGATTTTCGTTTTGCTTTCGTTTCCACGGGCCAAAATTTTTATGTTGTTGCTTGGGTTCACCGGACGTTGCTGGTTTATTGTCGAGGACGTTCTCATCGAAACTCGTCCTCCACAACGAACAACCAAAGTCGATTGGACCCAGAACAACAAAGACATTTAAAATGTATGAATCTACACTGCGATCATTTGAGGAAAAGAATTATATTATGCCTAGTTTCCCTCTATCATAATTACCCTCAGTACTTTTTGAACACCTCCGTAATTATATGGCCTCAGAAAATGCATAAATACTTCAATATTGCTTCTATCCTTGCAGTCAAAAACTACTTTACAAAAACCTTGTTGACTTTTAAATGTTAAATTCATTCAATACAGTGAAAACCTTAAACTTTTGATCCATGTTCCTCGTTACAGCGTAATCTATGTAATATGGTGACATTTTTCAAATATTACATATGTTACGAGTATCGCAGGTTTTTCTTATATGTAATTCAATATAATCAAATGATTTTGACATATTCTACCCGATTGCTTCGAATGTATCCAAGTGAATTATCCATCATTGCAATGATCATCTTACATTTACAGAAGTCAAATAGTTATTACAATAAATTACTCTATATTTTGCATGAAAGTCTACAAGGAACGTACTCGTTTGAAGATGATTGGCTATATATGATCGTTTTGCTTCATATGCAAGCCACAGTGGTGCAAATGATCGTGTTACTGGTTAACCTCAACGCGGCCTCATAGATATATTAATTTAACTAGCAGTTACTAAGATTCGAAAAAGCTATATCGGGAGCTGAAGCAACTGAGAAAGCCATTTTGCATATTTCTGTTGAGTCCTTTGCAAAACAACTTAAATTTACTTGGTTCGAGTCTAAGAAATTGGTCAATCAACGAGAAATTTATGAGTTTGCAAGTAATTTACAAGATTCAATCGATATATCTTTTCCCACCAGATCAACTCGCAATTGAAGGTCCCATTAGAACGCCAGGTTGAAGTCTAATATAAAGATCACGGCGGTTAATTGAATGATCAATGTTGTTTTTCCAGCAAACTGAAGCTTAAGAGCGCTCGGGAGCGATCTCTTTCCGAGCAACTAATATGTTAATAAATCAATTCTAGCTCTAGTAATTATTATCTTTACACATATGTTACACACAAGATTTCAATCAAAACAAGTACTCACCTATGATCGCGCAAATGATCTTGTCGCCGGAATGCTTTACCGCAAATATCACATGAGTATGGTCGCTCGTCTGTATGTGTCCGTTCGTGTATGAGAAGATTATATGATTTTGTGAATTGCCGATTACAGAATTTACATATAAATTGCTTTTTAGGTCGTGACGCTCGGCCAGGTGCGCGTAACAATCTGCGATCGAGACTGGCATGCATTCCCGGCGGAACTCCTGGCGGGAACAAGGTGGCGGCCGAAGGTGGAAATGCGAATGTTCCGGGTCCGGTGGGTGAAGGACCCGGGCCACCCAAGAAACCAGGCGGCGGATAAATTCCGGGCGGTGGAGGTGCTCCTGGTGCGGAGTTCACCCCCGGTCTGGGAAGTAACATGGCAGCCGCCTCGCGCAGTGCCAACTCTTTTCGCTTGTCGGCCATCATTGCAATGAGCTCATACGAAGATCCTCGTTTTGTGGCAACGTCCTTGCCCAGCGAATCAGGCGGGTCGATCATGCTTGAATACAGTGACGGTGGGCCACGTAAGCTTCTCGATGGTAGAACAGGTACAAATGCAGATGTTTCTCGATGATGGTGCTGTGGCTGCGAGTTCAGGATACCACCCGGAAGATGATGTGAGTACGCTAGATCGTAGCCGGAACTTGAGCCTGATGATGAGGATGCGGTAGCGCGGCCACCTGATGAACTGCGCATACCACTTGCTGCCACGGAACTCGAGGCCGAGTTTGCAGAACTGCCACCATTTCCGGGCGATTGCAGAAACTGGTCTATTCGCGAAGATCGCACCAGCGGAATCGCGCGATCTTCAATCACAGATGCTCCTTCAGTTGGCATGATCTCCTTACGTTGTTATCACTGAAAAATAAAACACAGAAAATTCACGTTAAACCCTTTACAACTGCGATTCGATGTTTTCACATATGAAAAGCGAGTATATGTTCTTATCACTGATACCTACTAATATTTTTTCTACTCGTCGGAAAAGAAATAAAAAAACACACACTTTACACAACGTCTATTTATCAGTGCTATACCGTTTTACTGCACGTACCCCAGAATATACACTTAGATAAAATAGATAAAACAGACCGTCGTCAGTCAGTTAAAAACAAATAACTGATAGGCCGGAAAGCATGAAAGCATTGTTTGCCCAAGGAGAACACCAAGAGCTACTTTTTGTCAACTATAACAACCGAAGACTATCATATACACTGTACAATGTGGCGATCTATAAAAGAAATATATTGCAGGCGTTACAGGCTTTCCAATGGAACCTCTTATCAGGCGCATTCAGGCAATGTTGATAAAGGTATTCGAGGCGATTGAGTAGTACACGAGCTTTAACAGTAGTCATTTGGGTAGTTAAGAAAGTGTTCGTTCTGCTGCAACTGTAATAAGGGATTTCCAACGCTTGTTCCTGTATCAATTGTTTGTTCTGCTCAGAATCCAGTGAAACCTTCCAAGTCCCTCCGAACCTTCTAACGTTGCTTAATGTTTCCTAACGCCCTGATTTACTTGAGTCAATTTGAATTTGATTTTTCTAACCGTAGATAAACTACCATTTCCCAGCCACAAATGTTCAGACAATGTTTCATAAAAAATTGTTAATTGACTCAGTAGACAATATCTGCTTCATGCTAAGTCGGTAGACGCAAGTCGATCTTTTATAAGTGCCGGCGCAATAGACTTGTACACTGATATGAAATGAAACCTTAAAAACCGCGACAAGCGGAATCGTCGCGTATTTCAGAAGTATTTTCCAACTGATAAGCATTGGAAGAACAGTAGAGTGAAATTAATAATACTGTTGTGCTTTATTGTCAACATTTTTTACCGCAGGAATTATCTGAACAAGCTTCAACCAAACAAGAAGTCATGAACAAAAATTTTCGGAAGGATTTCAAACGACGTTACCTACGATTTCGGCAAGCAAACATTTGAGTCATTGTAAGGTCGCAAGTTTATATATTACTTCCTGATATATTTGCAAGTTTCTATGATTCAACGTTTCGTTTCACAATATGAGAATAATTTTTTTTTATTTTTTATTTTAATATTCATTTAGACTTTTAGTTATTTTCATACAATATTTTCCATAATTCGTTTATTGTACTCGAGGGTACGAGGGTTTGAAACATGGACTGTTGTGCCATTGATTCTCACCATGTATACGATTGAGTTAGGGTCTCAGTTCAAGATTCAGGCGTCCAGTTTACCTCCAGTCCCTTTGTGTCTTGCTCCCAGGGCTGTTACCAATCGCTGCGAAAGCGTTGTCCTTCTGCCCTAGTGAACCCATCTTTGTTGTCTTCGGTTCTAGGCATGACAATATTTCTGCGCCTGATACACCAATTTTTAACGAAGAAGTTCATCAGTCAATCAGTCTGTATCCTTGCCTATGTCCTGTTGAGGTTGAGGCGCCTTTCAGCGAAAATAGGTCAGATCATTACAGCATTGTTGAGGTCCGTAAGGGTCTATTCGCGGACCACTACTCTTTTATTTTTCCTCGTTGGTATGCTCATGCTCAACCAACAATCGCTTGAACATCTCCCACATAAACTCAAACCAGTAGTCAGTGATAGTCAGAAGCCTTGGGACCCATTTCACACTTTATACAGCTCATTCTCAAGTAATTCACAGTGTGGGCGATTTTTTCGAATGAAGCAAAACCTGAACTTATATGTCAAAATGTAGAGAACTTTCTTCACATATTGACAAAACCTCGTTGCCTGTTAATCAGAAATTGAAGTATTTGTCTGGACTGAATGGATATTTCTACCACCACCAATGAAATTTCTTTGCTTTGCAATTTTAATAGCGGCCCGAACTTTTGTAAAACTGAGATCTATTCTCTTAAGTAAATCCTTATGGACCAATTCTAATATTAATCTACAAAAATATCATCAGGTTATCAACGTCCTATTGCTTCCTGACTTTATTAATTATTACCTCCGCGGTTGCTACAGAGGTACATACTCACCGTTGCTAGAGGGATACCTATCAGTGATAGAAGTATCCTCAGAAAATCCCAATCAAATTACAGCCACGCTCATGTCATGTCAATTTATCGTTTTTAAAACTTCTCAAAATACAATTGCTTTTTGGAGCATCAAGGTCCTGTTGAAGTTCATTTGAACAAGTGAATGGATATCTTTTGAATCTCAATGGGGTTGTCCATCCGTTAGTTGGAGAAATGGATTTCTTTTATGCTGAATTAACGTTACAAAACGAGGTGTATATGTGCCTGTCCTCCTCTCCTTTCAGGTACAATACTAAAATTTATAGCCAAGTGCAGTCTTTTCTTCAAAGACTGTATAAATGCAGACGCTCTGTCCAGCCTTTCTATCTTTTCACAGATTTCGCCTCCCGCTCAGCATTGGTGCAACCAACTTCACAGACCATTTTTGAAAAATCTTTGCTATGTTGTCTTAAATTTATTTTGAATTAAGAATGATAGAATACAAAATTTCATAGTATTTTTCTAAACAATGTTGAGGTAGACGTCACAGCTATAAGAATATCCTTTGTTTATTCCATTTTTTCAGTTTGATCTAAAACCTTGCCAGCGGTCTTACTCGTTCAAGATAGTTCAATTCTGAACAGTGAAAATCTGCAGCATGATTTTATAATAAATTTTTTGGTCCTAGATATTTTTGGATAATATTTATTTGGAAATGTGGTAAAGCAGAAACTCTTGAAAGCAAGTGAAAGGCGCGACCTTTGGATGTGAGACTCATATTTAATATGAGACGGTACTGTCGTGAAAGGCCCACAAGATGTATTTGAGGGTATTTTGTTTTGTGTTTCGTATTCAAAATCGGGCTGATAGATAACTGAGTGGGTTGCAGCAGGATTGCGTTCATACTTTCACGTCAAAACGATGGCACTATATCTAGGAAGTATTATGATATTTATAGTTATGTCTCCGAGTATCATGGATGACCTGACAAGGGGAAAGGGGGTCTCTCTGACATCAATACCTTTCTTTTCCATACATCCCTGTCCCCGAAAACAATGGTGCCCAGTCTGGGGTAATATGACAACCAGTTCTAGGCTGGGTTCTCTGTGCGACATGGGAGATGTTTTGTTGGGACGCGGAGACTATTTACGGCCAACACTCGGGCGAACCTTAAAAATCTGGCTGAGCTGGTGATCGTAGGTTCAAAACGTGTTGTGCTCTTTGCCGAGAAACAAAGGTAGATATACCTTTGCACGTAGGAAAAAGATACATGTACCTTTTTGTACATTCGATACTTCGCGAGAGGAAAGAGTGAGGGCTTTCGACCTGTGGAAGAAAGGGTTGACATATGAAACACGAGGCAAGGAAACTTCGCGTCTAGTCAGTGAACTGTCCTCAAGACTCAACAGAATACACCAAGGCACTGATAACTACCTGTCGCAGTTTCTAAGCACGCATAAGGATTCTCAATTCTACCTACACAAAATAGGATAGTCACAATCTACTGACTGCCTGTTTTCCATGGGGATCGCAAATGATTCCTGGGACACTTTCTGAAAATATGAATGATGGGTAAGGATCCTTTAAATATTGGGAATGGGATGGGTAAGTTTTCTCCTGATTGCATGGTGAAAAATAAGCTAGTATTTAAGGATAAATGGATCTATGTGGAGTGCGATGGCGGTTGTAATTACAAAGACGAGTATCCTCGGTCGCTTATTAGCGAAGAGAGCTCATTCTCTCAGCAAACCCTTAATTCGATGTTCGGTAGATTGTCTTGTTGCTTAGTGCAATTAGGAATTCGAATATCCTTCACGGGGCATGAATAGCCTGCACATACCAACTACAACAAAATCATTATTAACTGGGGTCCACTGTTGGAAAAAGCGTAGACCAGAACAGCTAACGCTAGCTTCTGCTTCAAGTACGTCTATACTCGGTGATTGAATTTACAGGCGGTTGCATTTTGAGATACGATATTGGTAGTATCAGTTTTTACGAAGCCAATATTGCCTGTTTCACGTTTTTCTTAGATTCGGCCATCCTTGCATATGCCGAACAGATTCTACCCATTCATACAAATCTATAGATTTTGCTACTGAAAAAATCACGACATTGCCAGAGTCTATACAGTAGTGACATACCTTCTACTACATTTTCCAACATTGAAATCTTTTTTTATATGAGCCAAGTGTCACATTTCAATTCAAAATCGGTTTCTTAAACAGGAAACTCCGTGAATGGGGACTACTTTTGTTTGTTTTGAAGTAAATGGTAGGTAGAGGGATGTGGGTTAGGTGGATGTTGGGTGGTGGATTAGGTGGATAGGATAATACAAGCGCAATGCTTTCCTCAGTCGGTTGTTTCATGGGTTTCCATAGTTTTTTCATAATGGGAAGTAGCTTTGTTACACTAGAAATATGATTAGTGACTAAGCTAACTATCATTTCATTTTGGGATCATTAGAATTCTGACACTGAAGTTTATTGGAGGTAAGCAACACTATCATGTTTGTCGCACTGACCCTAAACCTGGACACTATTATCTGTATGTATCGAGGGTATCGAAACAAAAGGAACTCGAGCCACAGACACTATTGAAGGATATATTTCCTGGGTTTTCCCGGCTAAATTTCGGGAACTTTCCTTCAGAGCGTTAATTATGTGGGCATGAAAAAGCGATTTAGTTTGAGTTTTCCGGCAAGTTCAAGCGTTAACTTTAATCACTGTATTGGGTTCCATATTTGACATGACTTAATTCGTGTGTTTGGACAACATTTAAAAATTTTTTGCATCTTGGATAGTTGAATAAATTATGTCTCGTGAACTCTGCTCTGCACTATAAATGCGATAGGCAACAATAAAATCAACACTTTTAAAATGAAAATCATTTTATCGTTGAAACGTTCTTGGTTACGCTGGTAGAGTGACATTAAAATTTATCAAATTATGATATCGTTTTGATAGTCCCAATTATCTTTATCATCAATAAACAATTTTTCATTGATTTTTCAACCGATAACAAACATTTTGACTGCCAGCTAATTCATATTTAATGTAGTAAAAGTGAAGTCAGTGTAAAAGTTTTTCATAATTTTAATTGAATTTGATGATAATGATTCGGTGTGAAGCATAAAACATTTTTTGGATTACCGAAAATAGGGAAAAATGATAGGAAAATTATTGGGAAAACAACAACTTGCATACAAAGCTGCATTGAACATTAAAACAAAATTTATTTCTAGTAATTATTCGAATTTTAAATGTTCTTTGGTCAATATCGATGGACATTTATCAAATTTTAATTGTTGTGTTAAACGTGCTACAACTTTCCAAACAACTCAACTTCATAATTGAGGAACAACCAATTTATATTTAAAACAACGAATATGGTCAGAATCCAACACTAATTATGAAAATGTGACAACAAACGTTGACAACTTGAGAATGTTCGAATTATTGTTAATTAACACCATAGAGAACTTGATATTTGCATAACATTAAAAATGTTAAGTTGTATCTTGCCGTCAACTATTTTTTTTTTGTTTTTCGATTTTCCTATTTCGTGTATTCGACGGATCGCATACATATCAGTCCAATATCTCCAATAATTTTTTCTAAAGATATTCAAATTCGCTGAAGATATTCAATCTTTCAAAGATCATCACAAATCTTCAGTAGATAGATATCTTTAGTATCTATGAAAAGATCTTCAAACCCATTTGGGATTTTATTCAAATTGCCATTTTGATACGTTTTCAGTATGACACCGGCAAAAACAACAATAACAAGACATTTAATCTGTTTTTATTAATTTTTTAACATGTGTTTGATAAAAAATGTATTTAGATTTGCATAAAATAGCATCGGAATAGTCTGAAATTAATATTTATATGGATTAATTAAAAATTCATAATTGCCACGCTGCATATTAAACATGTTCTGCTTTTATTTGTCCTTTTAGTTTGTTTTCATCGTTCAAGTGTACTGGGCGTAATGGCTGCTAATGAAGATTTAAAAGCATCTGGCGAACATTTTTTATCCAAATGTTTAACATTACAAAGGAAGTGTGATTTGTGATATTATAAAGAAATTAAAATAGATCTGTCACCTTCGCAATTGACGCCATCTTAGATCCTTAAGCGTTTTGTATGAATTTTAAATTCCACATCGATTCGATGGACGTAAATCTTGTGGAGTGTCAGAGAATGAATCGATTATTATTTAATATGTCCTCGCACTGGTAACAGTGATACTAGGATTGACAATTCGTATGCAAGACTATAAGCATACTCAGTTGTGATACCAACATTGGAGACAATAAGCTGGGCCAAGCGTGGTTCTGACAAAATCACACCCTTTTCTTAGTATGACAGCATAACATTCTGGAAGCGTTTGAAAGTGGTCTGTTACGCCCACGATCTTCAGTTATTTATTTTCGTGTTCTTCATTTTAACATGAAAAAAGGTTAACTTAGTTCAATTCTATAGAACATAGAAAGCTGCGTGAGAACTCAAGGACTATATAGTTAAATGAATTCTGATGCAGGAACTGAAGTTCTGTGTTAACCACTGCTTTTACTTGTAAAATTGTTTCTCATTAATCCGTCCTGTTAGGATAGCTCCTTATATTGAAGCCTAACTTGCTTTTCATGTAGAATATATAGACAGGCGAGAGATATTGTATGCAACGACGTGTTCCCTTTCTGGCAAAATGTGAATTCACTTTCAGAACCCCTTTCTGATTATTGATTTTCGGTATACAAACATTTTCGGTCATGGATTATGTATATCAAATATTTCCGCCGCATGTGGTTCTAATAAACCACAATCAAACGAATGACTTGGAGGGACCTTTCGTTGACATATGCCACTTGGACTTCAACTGTCCTACTGGATTTTTATTTTAAAAAAAACTGACTTGATTTATGTGTCGTAAGCCCCTATTTTCTGCTATCAAATGTCAGCAAAAAATACTTTCTCGAGAGGATCCGATACATTTTCCCCCAAGCAATCAACCTTTACTCAAATCATCTGTCAAAATAGAACTAAAGGATCAAAGAGAGCGATTGCTTTTCATGCGAAAAATTTTTTAGCTTTTGACATCAACAGTGAAGCAATATGGCTTTATCGGTCGACAACGGTCCTATTAGATGAATCCGGAATATATTACAGATCAGCCATTTATTTCAATACCTGAATAGCAAATAAAGTAACTTTATTTCTGGGATTAGGAACAGCATTTCTAGGGTACAAGGAACTTTCTCGTGTTATGAATTTGCTTTTTTCATTTATGAGGTTCAATTTGAATAGTCGAAACAATCGCGAACAACAGTAGCGACATTTAGGGGCTGACATTTACCCAGGAATAAAGTGTCACAAAATGTCTAACATGGATTTTTTGGGAAACTCTTATCATTACAGAAAAATGCTTAAAGTAATAGTGAGTTTTTAAATAAATTCAAATGTGTGAACTTCATTTTTAACAATTGGAACAATCGCTGAAACTGTAGGATTTTCACTTGTTTAGGAAAAAGGTATTACAAAATGTAGACCATTGACTTTATTTAGACCGGTCCAAACATTACAAAGGACTTTTTATAGTTGCAATTCGTTTTTATCATAATTATATATTATTCATGTGTGTGCATACTTTTTAGTAGATGGAACGATTGCAGATAAGTATTAAGTCTTACGGCTGACACTTGCCCAAGGAGTGTCACAAAATAAATTGTTCTGGACTTTTTTGATACTGTTTTAATATTACAACAGAATCCTCGACTTTGAGGTGGGTTTTTACTGTACTTTCACATTCCTTATATGTAATAATAGGATCATTCGCAATCAGCTTTAAGGCTGGCAATTTTTCAGGAAAAAAGTGTCACAAAATGAAAAACATTGACCTTAAAATACATGTAAAAACATGTAAGACATTGCGCTTCATTTTCAATATTCAGAACAACTGTTTTACAGCTGACATTTACCTGATATTTGCCCAAGAAAAGAGTGTCATGGGCCTTAAATGTGACATCCTCAACATTAAAAAGGAGTTTTATTAAGAGTGCAATTGACTTAGGAGATCTAAACCTGATTTAACCAAAGAAATTGAGAGAACACTCTGGTTGAAAGACTAAATCTCTACTACGCGAGCCAAGAGGAATGCCTGAACTCTGGAAAGGATAATTTAAGTTTTTGCACAACATATTAGGTCAGTAATATTGGACTCATATATTGGAGTCCTGTTCACTGGTTTGCGATGTGAATCAAGTTTTACATCATGCACGGCCGATTTTGAAATCATATGACAAATATTGTTTGAGTATTCACCTTATGGATTCACGGGTTGGGATGTCCTGCTGGTGTGTGTTACGCTTTGTGGTGTAAAGAATTTCGAGAATTCTTAAATGCTCGTTCTTTTTTCAAAAAGTTACCTTAGCTGGTCGTGAAAACCCACTGACTATATTTTTCTCAGGTTCTTGTTGGAAATGTTTATAGAGCCTTGGTCTGGATTGAAGGCAGGATAAGATCGAAGTATCCAGGTATGGCCTGCTTAGTAATAGATAGTTTCTTTCAGTTTGGTTGTCTTTAGGATGTAAGAGCTCGTTGAGGCTGAATGATATCCGATTTTCAGCGGCTGAAGTGGAAGGTAATCACGGATTGTCGATTGAGGAAAAATCGATCAAAATCAGATTATTGGGCTCAACGGGGTAGCTATCGGGCAAATGATAGGTTCCTATTGATACCTCAATTCGCCCTTACGCAATCCGAGAAGTCTTTTTTACCTAAAACAAGGAGGATGGGAGTGGCTTACAAGAACTGTGGTAAGTAGTTTCAGATTTACCATGTTCATGTTGTCTGAGGTTTTATACTCAGTTCCAAGTAAGGACTAAACTTTGATTAACTGATTCAGGCGTCTTGTGAAGAGGTGTTGGTATGAGCTATATCAACCCCGTCTTTTTATTTTATGAAGGAGCTCCCTATGTTTTTTGTCTCTTTTCTTATTCCGCAACTTACTCGTTCCGACGTTATACCATCTTTGAAGTGCCTATTTTTGTTCTTTCGTTATTCTTCGGTGATTCTCTTTAGTTACCGTGAGGTCTGGCCTACATTAAGTCTTGAACTTTACGGCCGTTTTATGGATTTTAAAACGAAAAATAAATCAGACACATATTAATGTTAACGTTTCGTATTCAGCAAAAAACTTCGCAATATGGTAGTATTCTACTGTTTAGTGCAGAAATATTGCGTTTTCAATGTTTGGAGTAACTTGAGTTAGTTGAGTCGAGTCTTGGCAACGCAGAACCATAATTGGAAACACTAGAAAAAAGATAACCCAAAACAAAGATCCTTGGTACAAAAAGTATCCAAACATGGTGCTTTATTCATCAGCAGGTGATACGAAACCAAGACAAATTGTCTCTCATGTCTAAAAATAACATCTTTTGTCATACAATAATTAAATTAACAGGTTCCGATTCGTTGCTCGTGCTACCGCCGCAGACAAAAAGGCTCGCTGTTAAGCGAAAAACACCAGAAAATTTGAATACATAATTAAATTACTAATCGTCTTGTTTCGCCAAAAAACAACTTGAAATGTGAAATTTCATTATAAATTTCAATGTATTCGCTTAATCGAAAATAGATTTGTCCGTCCTACACGAAATAACAAAATTGCTTATCTGCAATCCATTAAGAATGGAAAATAAGCAGCAACGAGAAAAAGGAAATTAATAAAAACCATAAAATGCATGTCCATCAAAATGTGAAACTGCATAATAATTAGCGCAGAATATCAACAAGTAGCTCCAAATATTAGCAGTAGCAATTCACAATCAGCGTGAGGTACAAACGTGTGGGAATATACAGTAGTTAGTAATTAACACCTCTGCGCTCAAGTGGAACCGTATGTGTATACACCGATACAAACATGTCATGGTTGACGGAACTTGAAAAGCTACCACAGCCAACTCGTTGGCTGCTTGCTATCATACTTTGTATGTTTGCAGAGTTAGTGTATAATGAAATTTATACCATGAATACAAGTTTAATTATTGTTTGCAAGCAAATGTCTTACATACGGGTGAGAATATGTCGTGTCTGAGATAGTTGCAGATACTTCATGCAGTACGTGTGGATTTCACAAGATGCAGAAGTCTTTTGAACGACTATCAAGAAGGTTATTCACTGGGTGCTTACACGGAAACAAGCAATTTTAAATGTACCTTTTCGCATAGTCCTTTTGAATGATGGAGGAAACGAATCTAAACATTAGATACATGCAATCCTTTAGTGGTACCACTGTTCAAAAGCCTAATAATAAGTTAAATGAAATGAAATCGAATGCCTTAACCACATGTTAAGCTAGAACGGAGTGTTGACCACAAATTGAAGGTAGGACCCATCACCCTGTGCCATTAGTTGCTAAGAAGGAGCTATTGATTTCCGTACCAGTATCTTTTCTGGTAGAACAACCAATGGAAAACTAAGTGCAAGATATCGATGAAACGAATTGAGCGCCACCTACGTGTTTCTACAAAAACAATGACTAAATCTAAGCTACCACCTCAATTCCTACATCAATCTCGATCGGAAGCTCACTTTAACAATGCTTCAGATTCGAAGGAGATTTCAGTGTATTCCAGCACATATTCATACATCTCGCGCCCACTTTTTCAGCTACATAACATACACATATGATAAATGGCACAGGTTTAGTCGTTTTTCACAATTCCTCTGATCTATCACTGTCGGCAACAAGTGTAAAGTCAAATTATGCTAATCGGATTTTTATTGAATTTATTTAAATTTCTTCACTAGATTTTAGATTGAACTATGGTAGTATCTAAAACCGGGCAACAATCTTATAGTGTAGAAGCAACGCAAGAAACCAACATAGTAAACGCCATAAGAAAATATTCACGTTACAGACTCGTATGATTTTAATGAATGGAATTTCGGGTTCATAAATTACGGGATTATAAAAAGGATTTGATTATAATTTTTTGAATGGTGCTACTATAAATTGTAAATGAGTTGTACGGAATGCCACGATTCCAATCGACACAAGATGTCACACCTCGAATTAATATAATTTCTGGAATTTTAAATTAGATTACTGAACTAGCTTTGAACAACCGACTATGAGGTAGTGAACATAGACACGCGTTCTATGGACGAAGAATATGGAAGTCCAAATAACATACAAAGATCTTTGCCAACAATGACTTGATCCTGCAACTTTTTAATGGAAAATCAATTTAATTCCCACATTTTACGATATGCAAAGCAAATACAGAATCAAAATACTAAGTAATAAGAATCCTGCCATAACGTGTATGATAACTGACTAGGACATCAAGGATACCGATAACTCGATTATCGTTTTAATTACAACTAAATTACAACTAACTTCCAATATGGATCCAGCAATGTTGTTCAGCTCGCTTGATACAATCCCTTTCTGTGGCACTTCAACGTCCACCATTTTCAACTTATTGACTATGCTTAAATGAAGGATTTTTTTAAGGATATTTGTGGTTTTGTGATGTGGAATCTCTGAAAGATATTCTCAGTTGAATCTGAGTTGTTTACGTAGTTGGGTCATTAATAGTATTATTCACGATTACTAGCTCCCATTACTCTAATATTGACTCTATATCAGCTTCGTCAAGGATAAGGAGCTAGCATCAAAGATTGACTTGGAAGTTCTGTTAATTTTTAAGTTTTACTTGTGAAACATTATCATCAATGTCGCCACAGCTCGGATCATGTCAATCTGTAACTGAAATGCTCTCCAACTGTCCCACTCTTAAAACCATCTTTCCGAGCAAGCTGCAGCCACCAAAAGGATCGAGTTATATTTTCTATTTTACAGGTCAGATTAATCTGAACATTTTCTTCTTGTACTCTACGCTGACATTAAAAAGAGATGCTTCAGAAAGAAGACCAATTAATGTAAATGCTCACCGAACCGAAAGCAAATATCTCAAAAGTTCTGAATCAAATACTTCTCATACCAATGAGTGTTAAGTTTTTTGATTTTATTTCCTTGAAAACGAATGGACCATTTGCTTGAGAATAAACGGAGCCAACAAATATCTTTGCTCTAACTAAATTCAGAATTATGCACTGGACAGAAAAGATCGCTCAAATAGTGATCTCATTCGTATATTAATAATATTCGTTAAGGTAGAGGTGATATATCCAAGCAAAATCTGAATCTTACAGAAGCGATTTCGTAAAGCCTTGTTTAATGCATTTAGGACTTGTTCGAATACCTTATCAAAAAGAAGTTTCAATCCAGTAAAGTCTTAAACATTGTGAACAGCTCCTTAAAACATTGATGATTCGTTTCAGATTCCTACAGCCACCTGTGCCCATTTGGGTCCAATAGCGCAAAATTAAGTAAGGTATTCACGACATAAAATTGCGGAGAGCTAAGTAAATATCTCGTTAATTCATCTTCCATTACTCTCTCTCTCTTTCTCCGAGATTTGAGCAGTAGAGATCAATAACATGTACTGAAATCTCACAACCGTAGTAATCACGGCGAAACAGATATGTCCTTGCATTCCTTGCCACCCTATCTGCGGACTAGCTACTTTTTTGAATGACATCGTTCTTTAGAACGATTCAACTTTACTTACTTATAAATTCACAGCGACACCAGGAATAAAATATAAATTACAATGAGCTAAAGGATAAAGTTCAGGGATTTGGACGGTTAGAGGCCCGTTTTGGTCTTTAGCGCCACTGAAGATCATATCCAGCAAACACATTTTGGTATGGCTAGTCATAGGAGAAATTAATTCTGTGTCGAAGCCAATTCACCACATTAGGCATACAATAGTACAGATAAAAAAATAAAAGATGAAGATAAAAATAATGCACATAAAAAAAATTGATTGTAACACAATCTGCCATGTGTATATTATATATATATATACATACAGGATACAGGATACAGGATTTTTACATAAAAATTTGCAAAAATCCTTCTTAGTCACAAAACTTTCAAATTCTTTGAATTAAATTCCATGAGCATTGATATCATTTTGCCGGAGACTACGAGACCAGAGACTTTCCATGACCCGAAAGCTCCATGATAGGGAAAAATTCGCAACAACCTTAGGAGTTCGCGTTAGGACGTCGTTGATGGCAGTTTAGAACGCATGTTGGCTCTATTTCAGAGAGAATTTCACTTTTCAGGAATAGAAAAAGTCAGCAGAGACCAAGTAAGGACTATAAGGTGGTTGGAAAATTTGCACCATGCTGTTTTGCGTCAGACAATCTGGCACCTTGGAGCAGGTAGTTCTTAGTATAATTTCTAATTACCAGCGATGCCCGGTCTCATCTCACTAACCACCAACCACTAACTGTCCACTCGTCATGTAGGAGTTCTTAGTTACCCAGCACCTTGGCATCGAAGGAAATATGAATAAGTATGCCTTTAGCACTTTGTTCATTCGAGCCCTTTTTTGGATGAGGCGATGCAGCAGTATAGCATCCGGATATTTGACGCTTTGTTTACGCGCCATATTCAAAAAAACTAACTGTCGTCTCCTTTGATAACATCCTTGATAGTGTCGAAATTTAACGCATTAGCCTTACTTTTAGCCTCGATTCTGAAGACAAGCAAAAGGGTTGTCTTCCAATACTTTCGCGGTGGGTTCGGCGCAGATCATTCGCAAGGCGATGAAATGTCGCGAAAATACAAGCCCTTAAATTACAGACACTCAGATAAAGAGCCAATTCAGTTCGAGGCCATCATAAAACTTCCACTTCATCTTAAAACCCAAAAAAAAATTAAGTTTTAATTTAACAGGTAAACTAGTTATTATTAACAATAAAATAAAAGATAGAGGAAGAGAAAGGGAAAGAGAAAGAAAGAAATAATGAAAGATAGAGAGAGAAAAGGCTAAGAGCTCAGCTTCGTAGCAGCATGTCTGAGGTTCGAATCCTCTTGTTGATAGTTACGACTGGGCTTGGGTTTCTACCTAACCTGCATTCCAAAGTTGTTTGCGGATCAACTGAGGTTTTTTTTCAGTAAATTCTGAAAGTAAAGCAATTGCCCAATATAGAACCATTTCCAAACAGAAAAGAGTGCAACATTGTTTAATAACAATTACAATTGTTGATTAACGTATGTCAAACTCTTCAAAGTGCTCATGGGTTGCATTGAAAGACATTATCCAATGAAGAAAATTTCTCACGCTTCCTGCCAAATTGTCGCGTTAGGGAAAAAAAATGAGATTATTTTGAAGTAAACATTTTTTTAAGACAATTGAACTTCCCGAAACGCCATTCCAAGTTTTCATGTTACTAAACAAAATTAAAAATTGTTGGGTATAAAATCTGGAGAACAAAATGCACTAGTTGTGGCAAAGTAAAGTGGCAAATTAAAATTCAAAATATTACTAATGGTAATCGTGAAAAACTGATGGATTTTCGTATTGGTAAATTTCTTCGTTTTTTTATCTCATTGGACCACATTTTCCTGCAATATGGCATCAAATCGATCTAATAGTTGGCCATCAAACTATTCCGTCCTACTGTCAAATCAGTTTATTGATAAGGTATAATACTCTCCTGTAATAGTCTTTCTTTTTTGTAACTAATCGAGTAGTATTATACCATGCAAATCCTAAGAAAATCCGGCTATGATCTTACCACCTGATGTTATTGTCTTCAACTTTTTCTGAAGCAGAGTAGTAATGCTCATATTTTCGACTACTTTTCAAATCTGCCGTGTAATAAAGGATACGTGTATTATAAACAGTCACATAATGCCGAAGGAATCCCATTGGATTACGCTGGAACATAGCCAGTGTCGCTTGTAAACAGCGTCCTTATGATCCGAAATTTGTCTCAAATATGCGATACGCGTCCTTCTCACAGCATAACTACCCACCGGTGAGAATATTTAAAAAAAAATGGTCCTAACGATCCAACCGCTGTTTTTTAAAGCATTGCAAAGGAAAACTATAGTACATGGGTAGTACATGGGTATAGACATAAGGACGCATAAGGACGGTGGAGTTATTAAAATCAAACATCAAAGTTTTCCTCAAATTCGTTTGCATAAACCAAACAGCACACTTACTATTACCATTTTCTAATTTTTTTACACACTTTGTAACAGCAATCACTCTTCAATCTTTCTTATAAATGTTTCAGCATATTTGCTACATGGGATATTTGTACCTCATTCTTTGTGACTGCCTTGTGTGATAGCCTTTTATTAATATTATAGAGAAGAATAGAGTAGAGTATAGGTTTATTAGCCAATAGAGAATACATATAGCCCTAACAGTTCCGGTTGACTCCTTTCAGACAGATATGGAAAAAAAGTTTATTCATATTTTAATTGAGAATTAACGTGAATTTGTTTTTTTTTGAGAACGAATGTCTTACTTCACGCAAACCAATGAGGAATACACTAATTCAAATAAAATTTCATTTATTTTCGTTGAATGCCCATAAGTCGGAAGGTTGTTATCTGTGCTTATGCAATAATTATGCCACAGCCTAGTTGCATACAGGACCAACATCTTCGGGTTGCATCTCTTAGACAGAGATAGTACTTACACCAACATAGCACCAACACTCTCGTCGTGTATGTCATCTTGGACAGACATAAAAAATTGCAAGCACCAACACCCTATGGGTGCATCATTTAGATAGAGATAGAATAATCGCAAGTACGAGTACATTTATGTTTGTATTCTATGTCGCCGCAAAGAGCTTCAAGTGATGTAATCTTGCTTTACGCTTTTAACTGGAGTAAGTTCACTAATCCCAACATGATTTCGCTTATTTTGATTGAATACAGCCACTTCAGGAGTTTGCTTGAAGTTTTCTTTGTACTTACGCTGTGGTAATGACATGATCTTACTGATATAATTGCAAAGTCACATATCTCCAAATTGACGATCGTTGAGTTATTGTAATTATATTTCTTTACTGGGTACTTCTTTGGAAGTCCCCTTTTTGGATGGCTAGGACATTATGTATCGCATAAAATGGACTAATAAGGCCACAAAGGAATCTAGTAAACCACTTATGAATCATTTGCGCGTTGGGGCAGACTTCTTATTATCCTAAGCCAGTTTTTTTCTGTTTCATTGGGCGTTTTTACTTTCAGAAAAAAATGTTTAATGAAATTGCGAACGTTACTATTTTTGGATACTTTTGTGATGACAATGTAAAAACAAAATACAAACGGCTTTAAGAAATTTTCCAGTCAACGGGCTGTCATCAAACTTTGTATGCATACTAGTACTAGATTGTATTCCTTGAGAATCGAAAGAAATTCGTTAAACATGCATCACCTTCCGGGAAATCAAGGATTCGATCAATATTGAATCCCTAACGATCAGGAATATCGATTAGTAGTTTATTGAAATTTTTATGAAAATTTTGGAATTATTGATTGAAAATGTTTATTCATATGTGACTGAAGGATACTGTCTGGAAAGTAAAAAAAGGACATTTGACATAAAATTTGAATGAAACTAAAAGACAAGCATTGTTCCCGTTATGCTGATTCCAAAGTTACTGATCTCCAAATTGACGTTCGTTTAGTTATTGTACCAATATTTCTTTGCTTGATAATCTTTTGGAAGTCCACTTTCTGGACGGCCAGGACATCGAATATCACTTACAATGACTAATATGTCCGCAAAGGAATTCAGTAAACCACTTATGGATCAGTTGTGGATTTGGGCAGACTCTTTATTACACTACACCGGTTTGTCTCTTTTTTATGGAGCATTTTTTCTCTAAGAAGAAAATCTTCCATAAATATAGAACAAAAATCTCAATATTCAGCATTAACATGGAATGTTGCTGAAGACTGGTAGAGATTTAATTGATCAAGACTGCTGAAGATTTAACTGATGGTCCAGATGGACATTGAAATGCGTATTTGTCTTTAAAAACAGAAAAATAATATTAAGGACTTCAGTAAATTTCGGGTCACTTTCAAAGCTAGAAGAATTTTTTTCAAACTCTTGTCTTTTTGGTGCCAAAAAAAAAGTAAAGAATACTTGTAACGCACATTCAGTTCAATAACAATATTGTTAAAAACCAAAATAAGAAAAATTTGCTCAAAATGGAGATTTTTTTTACAAATAAGAATAACAATAAACGAAAATAATTAAAATTAAGGAATGCAAGTGCAAGTAATCAAAAAATAAAAAAAAAAACAAAAACACAGATTAAAGAACTAGCTGAAATTTCAGGTTTGCCATGCTAGTCGCTAGATTTTCCAAATTAAATTTATATAAAATTTCTTAATTAAATTTAAATATTTTAATAAATGTTTTGTAATGAATACATCCGCAACGTCCGCGAATGACAAAAAGTCTTTCAAAATCTCTAAATTGCTATTCGATTCCACTTAAGGAATTTGCAGAAGGTAAAACCGAAATTAAATTGTCAAAAATCATTCATATTCGTCTTCTCTCGTTGCAAATTTGAAAATAATTACGTTAAAAATGAATTATGGTCTTTTACGCGCGTTTGATTACATAAATCACATACGAGGCGAACAAATCTTGTTTATTAATTCTTATTTTTTGTCTTTTGATGTTTTTTGATGTTTTATTTAGTACTTGAGCAGGTATGAGCTGTTAAAAAAAAGTTAAAAAATAAAAAACAAAAAAACAAATAACAAAAAACAAGAAAATAAATCGAGTTTATCGCTGAAGTCGTTGTACAAATCGATTCAGTTTCGCGTGGAAAAAATAAAAAAGAGTTCAATTTTGAAGCGTGGAGATTTTCAACCGTGGGATAATAATGATGGATATCACTTGAGAGTCATTACCCTCCGAAGGAACGCCCAAAATTATTACAGATAATGTAGATTGATTCGATTCGGAATGCTATTTGTACGCTACGAATGGAAGTAGAAGTTGAAAAGGTAAGATGAGATTTTCGGTAAATAATGATGAAAGTGCAAATGTCTAACATTTTTCGAAGAGGTAAATAGTTTTGCGAAGAGCTAATAACTCCTTAAAAATTATGAAAAGGACACTTGAAGTCAATTGCGAGATATTCAGAGCTATGTTAAAATATATTTTAAACATTGAGACTTTTTTTTGGGGAATTTAAAAATAGAATGATATTTTACTTCGACTCCCAGTTCCTCTACAGTTTGAAGCAGGCAAAAAAATCCACTTTGAAGACTACGTTAAAAACTGGGCTCAACCAAAATCTATTGTAGTCGACTCGGACCTTAGCGATATACCAAGAATCAATCATCTTAAATGATCACTAGCTGTTCGGAAGGCCACAATCTATATCCATCATTATAGACCAGACGAAATCTCCGAAGAACAAAACTGCTATTGCTATATCTTGTGGAGTCGACTCAGCCCAATGCTTGTACAAGGAATAAACGAAACTGACTTGAGGTCAGTATCTCATTGTTAATCCATTCTATCTTTCAACCGATAGGCATTCGTAGTTACATGGAAACTTCTTAATGGCCCAGCAACGATTCAAATAGAAGCGATCCCCCCGTAGTTTTATAATAGGTTTTCGGACTCTCACCATGATCGGCTGAAAAATCTTAAGAGCTTCACTTACCATTTGGTCCACATAAGATCTACCTGTGTGCATCCTAATGGGTTCCTGGTTTTGAGATCTTTTTTGTCTGTTTCATACTCGTCGATATCTTTCAGGCTTGGAATCTTTGTCGAGTACTGAAACGAACATTGTACATGATTTGTTGGATAGTACGTTACAGCCAAGTGGAGTTTTCGTCTTGGATTAATTTCCCTAGTAGACGGAAAACTCATTGCAACATTTCAAACATGAGGATGCACAAGTGTGTAGAAAGTTTCTAATGCCGCAAAAGGATTTTTTTTTTATGCTCGTCATTTTGATGAGCAAACGCATTACCCGAGAGAGTTTCTCTGGTCTTGTCATCAAAAAATTGTATATTTTTGTATCGAACCACGCACATACTCCTGAGTAAATAGGAGCACTTTCATTTCCTTCCATAACATTTTTTTTGTTTTGATTTTTCATCGGTGGTATAAGCATTTTCATTCCATTGCAGTCACTGATGGTGCCCAAGGGAGATACTTCGTTTCACGGTTGATTTCATGTACCGAGAATTATCTGATCCGAAGATGCTTATTGTTTTGCTGTTATTGTTATTATATCTTCGCGGTGCGGCAATTTTTAGCCTCCTTCCTAACAATCATCATTTCATTCTTTCTCTCTTCAGTTCCTTTCCTCGTCAACCTTCATCGACGCCCAATTGATGGAGTCAACTTGGAACGTCATCCATACTCATGCCTGTATACTTTGTATACGTTACGTCTTTGGAAATTCGGTTGAAAATCTGAGCTAACATCATCTCCTGGAAAGTTATTTATGTGCACTAACTTCTTACGATATCAGATTGGGGTTTTTTATCAAAAGATCTCTGGTTACAGGCGGTACAATTCAGAGGACGACGACGCTTAATGCGAAGCAACCAACATCTTTTGTGCTGTGCTGATGGTACACTTTGGAACGCAGTCAGGCTCATTATTAAGCGAATGCACTTATGTGTTGTGGAAAATGCAAAGGATCAGCCTCGAGTTATAATTAATTAGAAACGAGGAAAATCTGATATGGACGGAGAGGTGAACGAAAAAAGAAGAAAATGAAATTCCAGTTGAAAGGTGTCGCAGGTGTTCAGAAAGTCTTTGTAAGAACATATGGTATGGTGAAGTTTTTGGAATTTATGATACTGGTAAAGCTGAGGACACATAAATGCGCGGGTTTGGAATTCGTCCAGCAAAAGTAATTACATAGTTCATGCTTCTCAGTTTTCAACATGAGTATGAGATTAGTACAAAAGGACAACGTTTTTAGCACCTTTGTTCATCTTCGCTCAACATATGATGATTTATCGGACGTGTTAGGACTACAACGCTCATCGATAAGGGTGTATTCTTCTAAAACGCGTAGTAAAGAGTTGGTTGAAACAAGAGAAGACGATCGCCGCTGACAGCGGTAATAATATCTAAGCAGTGAGCACCAAGGATTCCAAACCTCTGCATGCGCTGGCACAGAAACAATATCCAACGCAAATTCAGGTCAATAATTCGCGTCAATGAACCATTTCAACAGATGTTGTTTCCATAGACATTCTTCGGGATTATATTGGAGCAAGGACCTTAAATTTTGCCAAAAGCCTGAAGAAATTTACCATGTTTGACGAAAGTTTTCGCTACAAAAATGATAAACAGCCGACTAAAAAGCGCATTCCGTCAAAAGCGTCAAAAGGGCATTGAAATTCATCGCATTTGTATTCGATTGAGCTAGAGGGTTAGGAATACGCGTAAAACATTGCGGCCTCAATAAGGACGGCGTTGAAAGAATTGTGCAACACCTTAGAAAAAACAGGAACATATGAAAAACGTGGACTTCAGTTTGGGCTCTTTGTTCAGGAACACAAAAAACCGGCCATTATCTGAAAACAAACGAGAAGTAGAATCACGAAACATTGTGACACCTCGTAGTGAGACCCCTCATCTACTTCTCCAGCATAAATTTCAAAAACTTCGCTATACAATATGCTCAATCAAAAACATCCTGTGCATTTGCGACAACTTTCAAACTATATTTCATTTTCTATTTTCCATTCTAAATGTAAACTGGCGAACCATTCAGCCATTTTTTCGATCGACTAAAAGGTGGTGAGGGGGGGGGGTAGCAAGGCTTGGCCAGAGTAGACTGTAGATCAGAGACCGATAGTTCTTTAATCAAACTCGAAGCGCTTTGTTTTTCTAATGACAACGTCCGTAGTTGAAATCTGCATACCAACATCTTTTCTATCAACCATGTATCGAATCAACTTCGATCCAATCTCTAATGGACAGTGAATGGGTAGAACAGGACAATGACAGCCACCGCATAATCCACATACTTTCCCTTAACACAGACCCCAAAATTACACCTAAAAGTCTCGGTGGCCGAGAGAGTGTGCAATCGAGGATTAAGCAAACTTCATTTTGTTGAGCAAAGAGTGCCTTCAAAATTGAGAATGTTGAAAGGAATATATCCTTCTTACTCTTCTAGTTTGGCGGGAAAATTTAGCAGCGTCAGTGGAAGTCATGGTGAATGTTTTGTCGTTGTGCCAGTGGAGGATTCTGTCGATCCACTAAAGGTAATGAAAATGTATTCTAGAATATACTTTGAAGAAAGGGTTAAGGAAATATGTTCCACGACCATGTTGTGTCTTTCGATGTCCAAACATTATTTTTTATATGTTCATTATTTTTTAAAAATATGTCCACACTTTATTAACAAGCAGTAGCACTTCAAACAACCTGCCAATCTAACGAACGAAATTTCAATAGATGCAATCGTATGTGTAAGCAAAACTTGTATGTGTTAAAAAATGCGATTATACATTCTCACCTGAACGTACTCACACGTAATAAGCGAAGAATAAATAATTTGCGCTAATACAACGAAAACATTATCAGAAAACTGATTACCATGATATATACACTCCCATAAATTGTTTAATTTCAAAGTTCTGCATTTGGCAAAGCTCTCTATCTTGCAAAGCTATCTATCTTGCACAGCTTGTTTTATTTATTACATGGGGTTTTCGTATCTTTTTCCCCGTGATGTCCCTGCGAAGCGTGAGTGTTATTTACGTAAACACTCGTAAACTAGCGCTAGGGTTTTCACATTAGTTTTCACACTGTCGACTCTTGAATATTTTATTTGCGATTAAGGTTTCATGCTCTTAGCTAGTCGTTCGACTAAGAGCTCGAATTTTTCTCGGGGTATCCACAGCTGCAACAACTAAGGACATTTATTTTCTCTATGTCATAAGTTTTGCGATACTTTTTGTATGAAGTGGTATTTAATATCGGAGGTAGTTAAAGTAGCAGCTATACTGCAGCTAGTTAGTTACATTATGACTCGCACTCAGCAATCGAGTTCAAGGTGCAATGAAAAGACCAACAAATTTCTCACATAGCGTTCGCAATGCTAGCGAAATACCCAGATGACATGGTACTTTTCCTTTGGCAATTAAAAATCCGCTCGTTATGAATGCGAGCCTGCTAACTTGGCCACAAGCATCAAATCGTTAGGTTTTCTGGTAGCACAATATAAGAAGTATTGTGCGCTCTGGTTCGGCTGCTTGCTGATTGCATAGATCAGTCCACATGCCTGAAATTACAATATTGGAATCCAGTCTTGTCGTCGCTGTACCACAGAAATATCATGAGTTCCATACCACCCTGCCATTAATTAGTTCTTAGGAAGACTATTTTCATACTCGTTGGCTTCTTGGGCCACCAATCAGTTCCATCAATTCTGAAACCAAACAGATCAAGTTCTCTCATTTATTGGATTCGATCAAAAACATTCGCGTTCTTCATACTGTTCTCGCGCCATTCGGCTTTCCAACGAAAACCTTTTTAATTTTCTCAGTTTTTCATGAAGAAAGAAGCATTCAACATGAGCAAATGCCTTGTTTTGCCTTCTCTTCCCCCTACATAAATATTGAGATAATTGGTTCACCCAGCCCAGTGTCAAAATTAGAGGCTACAGCGTTTCAGAAGACATAGAGTTTTTACCGTGTAGCCGGTGAGATTAATCTGTCATTGGCTCCAAGTATCCCGTAGCTCAGATCAAACAATTTTTCAGCTTTGGCTTCCTCTAAGAAAGTCGGGAAAAATTACCATGTTGGTCTTGGGCATTTTGGAAAAATAGAACCGAGAAATTTAGTGAAGTAGTCTTGAAATGTAAGAGAACCACATAATATGACAACGAAAGTTGAATACCAGGGTGGTTTGTTTAGAGTAATGCTCGACTGATATCAATAACTGAAGGTGCATAGCGTGTCCAGGTCGATTGAGAGCCTCCCATTAGAAGCACATATATAAGATTCACTGTCACTATTTGTATTTATATGTGCGTCCTACTTTATACGAGGAGCTTATTTTCAACTCTTTTCCACTTTTCAAAAAAAAAATGAAGGTATAGGAAACATTTCTACGATATTGGATGACTTCAGTTGGAAACAAACGGAACAGAACAAACAAGCGAAAAGCTTAAAACATGAGCTAATTTGGCAAGGAATGTACTTGGCTCCAGTACCACCTGTCACGGATTGTTAACTAGTTTTATTAAGTGCTCATTACGACTGTCAACTGTTGCTGGCCATGTCTAATTTGGTTTAAGTCATTGACACATTAAGTTGTCACCCTACTGTCAACTGTCAAATTAAGTCAGGTTTAACTGTCACTGTCATATTTCAAGCCTGAGCTGCTCTAGATGCACCGGAAATAGGGAAATAACCATCCAGTCAAAAGATCCTTTTCACTTTGCTTTGATTGCTTTCACATCATGTTGAAGAAGGAAAATACATTTTCATAGCAACCAAGTTAAGGTTTTTACATATTTTGAGCATATTAACATAACAACCAAGTTTAGTTCAGGCGGCACCATACTGCTGAATAACATACTGACATTGGGAGTAATTATGATAATTGCTAGAGAAATTTGCGATACCCTTTCATAGAAAAATAGATTTAGTAAAACATCTTGAGGTAGAGATACAATTGGCTCGTCCATATTTAACAAAAAACTTCAGATGAGCAACAGATAAGGGCAGATAAGAGAATTTTGGGTTTCATCTAATTCAAAATGTTGCAATGTGGTTGACTTTTTGCAATGCGCTTTTACTTCGGAATTTTGTAAGGATCTGCTAACAATGATAATCTTGAAAGTATCAGAGACAAGGGAAAACTTTAGTAACGTTTTGAAATGTCTGCAGGAAGAGTACTTACTATGATATGTTACAAAAAATTGAATGGGGCTGAAAAGTGTAATTTTTGTGGTGTGTCAAAAATCTCTGTCATTTGACAATGCTTTTGTCCTTATTCCATATCAAGCTAAAAAAGACGCAACCAAGGCAACATACATCTGTTCTTCGATACACCTCGTTGAACTGAAAATGTCAGTTTGGAATTAAATTGAATATAACAAATGCAGTATAAATGGAGTCTGCTATATCAATTTTCTGCAAAATTCCACGTCACTGAAATAGTTTGAAAGGGTCCTAGAAAATTTGTTAATAAATTGGCATAATATGCACTTTGAAGGACATGGTATGCACTTCGAAGGTTTTGGTATGCACTTTGAATGATGATTTGTATTGGGAAACAAGTATTGGGAAAACTTGGGTATGATGGTCCTCTGGTTGGAGGAAATAAATGAAAGACAGGAATGCTTATCTCCTGTTCACCAACCAATGATTTTTTTCGAAAGCGGGGCACAATGAAATTTAGAGACAAAATCAGAGTGTGTGTGATCAAACGAGGAACAGAAAGTCATTACATGAAAGAATAAGTGAGCGATTTTAAATGGCAGCCCCGTATTCTCTCTGGAATGACAAAGGAATAAAATAAATGAAGTCACAAATAAAAAATTGGGGCTGCAAGCTCCTGCTTAGATTCTGTTCCATATCTGCATTTGACTCTATTTAAAGGATTGATACTATCTGAAGTATTTAATTGAGATTGTCAAACAATTTAGGATGGTGATATTTATAAAGAAAAATGACAAACTTTTCTTCAAATCGTCTTAAAAGGAAGATTGATAGAGCATTATCTCAAAGGATTAACGCCAGTAAAAGTCGGAAATAGGAAGTTGTACTACTTTCTAATACATTTACGTGTAAATATGCCACAATACGATGCGAGGAAAATAAAAAGAGCACGTTAAAAGCTGTGAGTCGTTTCTGAATTCTTTCCGCTGACCATCAATGGAAGTTGAGGTTAGGGGGTTGAGTTCAAGTTGAATAACTCAATAAGAATCTACGACCTCATTTGTAAAACCTTAATACGCAACCTAGTCAACACCATGCTTAAAGCTAAAGCCCATAAACATATCCTGACGTAGAAAATCCAATAAAACCTCTTACCATGGACTACTTACTGGACTACTACCTTCCGTTCAGGATGGAAATCGCAATGATCCCTACAATTTAAAATGTTATTGATGGGATAATCATCAGCTTGCATACTATCCAACTCGATGACTGCTCAAGCAATAATCGCACCTAGGCAGGCGACCATCATTGATAATAAAATCTGCAACTCACCCCCTAGGCCACCTGCAGCGATTGACCAATTTAAATGTAAATTGCGCAAAAATATCTTATGAAAGAATTAAAGCAATAAAAATCTACCGGAGGAAAATTTAGCACCTTTAAAATTACATCTTTATTGTAGTTCAGGTTGGATTGGAATGTACCCGGTTTGGATTGCTTGAATCCACGGTAGGTAAATTTCATTTTTGTTGAATTGTTTTAATGGTGAAATTGCGTGGGTGGATGGGTGGTGGTTCATCATTACCGACACCATCCGTTCGCCAAATGGCCGATAATCAAATTAAATGGAATTTCAAGATAAATAACCTTTTAATGTATTGTTCGCGGATAAATTCGTGGTAAGAGGTGCGAACAAAATGAGTTTGAGTGAACTAGATAAAGCTTATGGCTTTGAACGTTTTATTGTTCTCATATCGATGGTAAATTACAATAGATTTAAATCGTTTAAGTGTTTCAAAATTTTAACCTATCATTTCGCATCACTGTTTCACAAAACAGATCATTGTTTTCTCCGTAAGTCAATCTTATCCGCGCGTGCTCTTCTGAGTTTTGGAATCAGGATCGTACGCTGAACCTGCTTTTGTACAGCATATAGAGTCCAGTGGACAGCAATATGCTAGGGTTCTTTTCTCTATAAACTGACACAATCTCCTTGCAGCTCATACGAACCATGAATACTGTTTTTTCCAAGAGATTAAATTGATTTTCAATAGCGCCAATTCTATAATATCCGAAATTTTAATTATCTAAATTCTAATAGTCGTCAAGGATCATCAAAATATCAGCTATTATGAGCTTCCATGATAACAATATTTTTTTGCCTTACGACGACTTTGGAAACAGCAAATTATCCGCATATGGAAACAGAAATATACGAAGAGTAACACTTTCAGGTCTGAATACTACTTGCATGCTTTTCCTTGTATACGTTGCGAAAAAAATCTAAAAATTTATCCAAAAATCAGGGAAAACTTATACTAAATAAACTCCATTCACCACGAGATTGACACTGTGATAGAAGATGAAAATCAGGTCAAAGAACCTCAATAGATACAAAGCTCCTAGGAAGAACCACAATATTCCCTTACGGAGTATAAAAATCCAACTCAGATGTAACGAAGTATATAAACTGCATAAAGTGGTGATATTCAACGCATAGTTCGACTGTTTATTCGTCCTTCCAACCAGGTTATACAACTTTCTAAAAGAAAACAGTTTATTTCAGGCACAATCACAAAGAGAGGGATTAAAGTAATCGAAATTCAAAGCAAATAGATAAAAAAATAAGAAGTAACGAAAAAGCTAGCAAAAAAAGGAACGACAAGCAAAATCTCCACAAGGGTATACAATGGGTGCAAGGAAAACAAACAATGAGAGAAGAAGGGCCAAAATCATTTGCGTTCTCCTCAAATTACTCTGAACCTCAAGCTCCCCAACGAACACCTTTTCAGGTGAACGCTGTTTGCCTAAGAATGACATAAAGCCATGATAAAAGAACCATTTTGCATGAGCAACTGTTGTTATTTGCCTCCTTACTTTTCAAAATATTGAGGTGACAGACATCCTCAACTTACCATGTCCCAAATGAAAATCAAAGGACGTGTCAAAACTGGAAGTTACCACGTTTCAGACAAAATGGACTCTTCACGGTTTTGGGAATACTCTGATTCTGGAGGTATTCTCTCTTGTTGTGCTTTTTTTTCTCTTTGTCCTCCTTTGATTTTGAGTAATAAATTCAAGTAAAACTCATATCAAAGTGTCACTGAATACTAATTACGGACAGTGGAAGAGTTCCTTTAAAAAATTTAGACCAAAATGGTATTACGGCGACATCACATTAACAAGTTTTCCAAAAGGAACAGGGAAATGAACCGATAAAATTAAAAAACGAGAGAAGTGAGGGATATAAAGACATCCCACACATAAAGCTTAATAGAGCTAAAGTGGGGATATCCCGAAACGCTCCAACTGGTCAAGGGTATCAACTGGTAGAAACCATAGCCAGAAAAAAATTGGTATCAAAACGAAAACTTCAAAATAGAGAAATATAGAAAATAATCAGAATAAATGCGATCACTTGGAAAGATTGCTGCAAAAACTTAAAAAATTTAGACCGAAATGGTATTACGGCGACATCACATTAACAAGTTTTCCAAAAGGAACAGGGAAATGAACCGATAAAAATAAAAAACGAGAGAAGTGAGGGATATAAAGACATCCCACACATAAAGCTTAATAGAGCTAAAGTGGGGATATCCCGAAACGCTCCAACTGGTCAAGGGTATCAACTGGTAGAAACCATAGCCAGAAAAAATTGGTATCAAAACGAAAACTTCAAAATAGAGAAATATAGAAAATAATCAGAATAAATGCGATCACTTGGAAAGATTGCTGCGAAAACTTACACCAAGCAATGAGGTTGGAGGTAACAACGTTAGATGAGCGTCTTGCCACCAGGATGTTTTTGAAGTGACACAAGTTTGAAGTGACACAAGCAGAAACGAGCACCAATGTAAACCAATGAAACCAATGTACAAATGCTAGTTGTAACGAACAATATAATTAAATACCAGCAAAAAGTTCAATGGAAAGTGAAAGGAAATGGACATTCGAGTTCGTCATTGGAGGAATAGATGTCCCAAAATTTTTTATCCGGACATGGACAAGCTGGATTAAGCTCATGGGTTCAAATATCTTATTTGAATTCATTGATTCATGGATTCATTTATAATGGATTCAAATATCTTTGATGGAGTTGACTCTTCCTATATCCAAACAGATCTTTCAAATGTGTTAATTGACTGCTAAAATGAATATGAATATGAATTTTCGAGAAAGGATACGGAGAAAACTCGAGGGGATTATCCAGCCCAACATCATGTTTCGAAAGAAAAGTTATGAGATCAAAAATACCTACATGAGAACCAAAGCTCTTTACTAAGTGAAAGTAAATGGCATTCTAACAGTCGTCAACTACACGGTGCGTGTGGTTCAACAATGTTGAAATACGCCGCAAAATGTGCATTTATCGGCATCTTTAATCGAAAAATATCCTTCAAATGACGTGAAATCAATAAGCCATCAGCTCATTGTCAAAGCGCTACTAGTATCAATATGGTGACGTTTTTATAATGTTCGTACTGATATCAAAGTATCATACCGATAAAGAATTTCCAAATAAGGACTAGAAGGGCTTTCCATTTTTGTTGTTGGGAATCGAAGGCTGTTAACATAGTCAGTGAGCACCAGATAGCAACTAAACTAGTCTCCAAATAGCTCCTCTATCACCCTGATATCTCAGCCTGGAAGTGTTTGTTTATTATATTGTATTCGCCTTAAAGAATCTACTAGCCTGTGGTTAGAATCCAGATTAGACTCCTCTAGCCTGTGGTTAGCGGAGTCTTACCTAGTTTAATCTGTGATTGGAGGAGTCTATACTTCAGGCAGTCAAAGTTAAGGGGAAGCATTTGGTGTAAAAGTTACTCGTCTTCCCTATGTGTCAAACTGTGGTCCAAAAATCCTTCACTCATCATAAAAGCCATTTGAACATTATTTGCAATACAGTTCCAGTTGCGAATTGATGATATTATTACATGCACCAGACATTCTGGAGACAGTTCACTAATTTTCTGGCGAAGGACAGAGTATTCGTTTACTCTACAGGAGGAACAATGACAAATCGAAGAACATAAGAAGGAATTTCAAAAATAGAAATCATTTTTGAACGTGTCTAGCAATGCGCTTGGGAAGATCACAAAATATGCAAATCGAAAGGAATGTTGAGGGTAAGACTACTTGTCACACAAGCACTAGTTTAGTGACATATAATCCATAATGAATATATAATCTATTCGTATAATGAATACACGAGTATTTGGAAATTAACTGAAACAAAAAGGAAGAAGCTGATGTAAACGTAACTCAAAATCAGTTCAAAATTAAATTCTTCAGCAAACAGTCACAAATCCCTCGTAGGGTGTAGATATACCAATAGATGCTCCCCGTTCCTGGTATCTGTTTAAGCTCCGGGTTAAAATTCAATATAAAAGATGAGACGTGGCCATTTCAAACCGAACAATGACTAGTTTGAAAAAGAGATCCCTAGTCAGAACGTTCGATTCTAGCTACCATGACTGGAATCGTCAAAAATAGAAGATTATGTTTTGGACAACGACTGAATGTCAACGAAGAAAACTTTGGCAATGATTGGAATATGAGAAACAACTGATTCGAATATCCTAACTTCGCGTACTGGAATGATAAAATTTGGGACGCTGTTTTGGGGTTAGTGACACCCAATAAGGTTAAGGGTCAAAACTACTTATCCCTACTTAAGTTTATAGTATATCGTATATAAGCACATTATAGAGTAGAAGGAAGTAGTTATAGCAGTGACCACTGCTGGAGATAAAATTTAGGCATTCTACTACAAACTAATAGTCATAGCAAGATTGCCTGTAGTTTTTTTCTGACTTGCATTCTAATACAATAGGACAACATGTGTACATATATGGCAAAAAATATATTCCAATCTGGATATTCAATGTAACGCAACCATAATTTAAGCACAAAACAGCAATAACACTTTGAAAAAACACCAGATCGAATGGGATTCAATCAAAACAAGTGAAATTTTGTTTTGGTTGGTATGTTTCTTCTCATTTTTGCATAAAACAAAAAGACTCCTCTCAAAAATTTTGCGTTAAAACGCAATACAAACACAAATTCACTTGTGCTATCTCTCTCTGAGTCTATATCGATAGAGTTATACCTATCTCTGTCTGAAAGAAGCATCTTACAAGTGTCGGTGCTGTATGAAGCTGCGTTGTGGCAAAAGCGTTTAAACCTTTTTAAATGTAAACGTTGAGCATCCTGTTTGATTTTCGCGTTTTAAGGACATGCAAACTTTGATATAGTAAAGCTGAAAGCATTTGAAAATTATTTATTTTCAAGTGAAGGGAAAAATGACGTTGATTGATAGGCATTTATCAGTCGATGTTAATTGGGTCCATAACATCCTTAGGCGTACATTTATTAAAACGCATTGTTTGCCATCTACCGTGACTTAATGCTGAGAAATAAAAAAAGGCAATTTCATGACATGCCTAATAAGAATTTCATAAACAACAAGTCAGTTTACGCTGAAATGAAACCAGCACGAAAACTGGAGACAAAAATTAACCATACCAATAAATATTTTCTTTCTCGACTTCAGGCGACATTATTTGGTTTCAGTTTCACAAATTGCAAAATGCATTTGCATAAGAAATTCTCTGGATTTGAATGCTTGTTTGCTCTGGAATAAACAAAAGCCTGTACGATAATATTTTGCAAAAATTCATCCCTTTACACCCATCCCAGGTGAAACCCCTTTTATGTCTTTCCGCTCGGCAACGTGTATCTATAGCCGCCAATATACCATGCACTAAACCAATCTTAACAAAGCCCTGGGCTCTTATGAATGCATAACATTCTAAAGTCTGCACGTAAGAAGTTAAACCGACCATGATGACTACGACAGACCATTCGATATGCAGCAACTTGTTATTTTCTTGTTGCTTTTCAATGCAATCCACCAGGAATTTCCATTTTCATTCATATGTTGTATTTACACATGGACTGCTATGACCAACTCGGAAACTCGAGACCATGAACATTAACTTCGTTTCTCGACTTGAAAGGATCACCAAAGGTTATACCCTGCATACACGATTCTGCATTCATCGTGTTATTGCTGTTTGTTTGAACGACGCTGAGTTAGTATTTGTTTGTTTACTTGGGATTCAGGTGCTAAAAGCAAAAAATAATTTAACTTAAGAGATATTTACATTCGTGGATGCAAGAAGAACAGCGAGACCATACGTTTGATGTTGACTTACGATGTTAGATTTCAATTGGTTGGTGGTGATGCAGGGTTTCTTAAACGTGGTATTGTCTTCTTAGGTTCCAGCTTTGCACTTAAAAATTTCCAACTTTTGAAACGTAAGAGCAACAGGTACAAGTCTACGAGAGTCCTCAATACAATGGCTCTATCGTTCCATCCTGATGTATATGGGAATAAACAACATAATTTCGACTACCAGTGTAAGACGGTATCTACCTCAAAGATTCCTCCAGCGAACAAACCTTTCAAATTCAATTTGTCTTAAGATACCACCACAGTTTCCGATATTTTATTACAGTCATTTAAATCAATTTGAAGCCTCTTTGAGATGTTGTGAATTGGTGTGCTCATTGCACCCGTAAAATCTCCCATTTGTGCCTCTGTTTGAGTCGAGCCTTTCCAGGATGAGTGGAATTTAAGCCGCTCATAAAACTCTACGCTGTGTAGTGAATTGGCTTTGTTGTTATTCTACCATTCCGTACTATTTAATTTTTATGACTGTGCAAAAAGTCAAAAGAAAATAAAAACTGACAATAAAAAATTTAACTTTTACAACACGACTAAGTCACGCATTTCGCTACTTTATTTTGTTGTGTACTAGAATTACTTTCATTTCGGTCCAAGCAATTTTTCCGTTTTGTTTGTTATACGTACATATGTGTTGCTCATATATGAGACAATTGCGCATTGGCGGTGTTTAATGTTGAAAGCTTATCATCTTTCGCTACTGTTTATTCGTCGTTTGAAGAAAGTTAACTGATTTTTTGCGGTTGTGGTTACTTTTCACAAACCAGGAAAAATCGGTGGAACACATTTTTTCACACCTTCACATTAACCTGAATGAATTGTTAATTTTAATTAGATTTTTGTTTAATTAAGATAAGAATTTCACAACTTTGTTTGGAAGAGAATAAGGTAATTAAGTAATGGCAGCATATGTTGACACAATCTCAAAAATGTTACTCTGTCTGGACAATATAAATAAATTATGAGGTAATAAAATCTAAGTCTCCTAATCAAGGTTCATATTTCTTAAATTAAAGCAAGTTGGATGCAACAGATTTCCTAAGAGATTTCGAAACTGACATCATTTTCCATCATATCATGTTTGAGCAGATAATGACCTCGTTTACGCCCACATACCTCCTTATTAGCTCTCAAGACTAGAATCGACTCACCTTATTCCTTTTTAATCGTAGCCGGATCCTCAGTCTGAATACGATATAACTGAACCCAGTATCATTTTGAAGCTGATATATCCTTTACAACATCAACATATATTCGGGGTTCCAGTCTTATTTTGAAGAATTAGTACGATAGTGTGACCATATCTTAAAACATCAAGGAATCAGCTCCTCTGAATGTTGATAGAATGTTGAATGGGGCGGTGAAGAAACTACATGAATAGAAAACGACAGAATGGTAGATCCTCATATAATAGAAAGATTTTCAGTCCTACAATGATCAATGATTTAATATACAAGTTCCTTTAAAACCGAATCATAAGCATGCTGCCAAATTTTGGCAACATTTTGCAGCATGACCTAAAGTTCTCGCTTAATCTAATCAATCTGTAGGCCAATCTTCAATTCAAGGTGTCGCACCACCGTTGATGACAATGGAGAATATTTCAACATATAATATGAAGGTAAAAACGAAAAAGAAACATAAAATCCTCCCTTAACTACTCTTTGGATAAAGAGTGTTTGAGGGCACACCCATTCCCTACGTAACTACAAAACTGTGACTCCTGTCTCATAAGAGACTCCTCCGACTCCGAAGAGACTCCTGTCTCATAAGAAACTCCTCCGATTGAAAATCGTCAATAAGAGACTAGGTTGCCCTTTTGATGGTTAGAATTAGAATGGTTAGAATTTTTGATTGCTGATAGTAAAGGATACGACTGTGCCCTAATTCATGGAAACAGAAAAATTTAGCAGCGGATATGAACTACTGCGGACAGCATTCGTTGCTCTTTGACAAACGATTCATTGTTATGACTCCTATGACTTCTATTTTCTCAGATTTTTTTTTATTCTCCGGCTTAGCCCACTGTTCCGGGCTGTCCTGATTTTTTTTGTGGGAAATCGTCTTTATTTGTGCGATGGATTCCTACACGTGTTTCACGCCCAACATAACAATTACATTAATATTCCAGGGTTGGCGAGAGGAGAAGTTAGGAGTGATCAGCTGTCATTCAGAAAACTCTCTACAAAACGATATAGACATAACTTTATTTTTGCAAAGTCAGGCCTAAGCACCGTCAAATCCCTTGCAAAAAAAAAATGTGAAAAGGTGAAAAATGAAGTAAAAGCACCTAAATTGGTACCGATCAACATGGATTGGTCTAAGTCGACGTTGATTGGTGCCAAGTTGCTTATTTCGGAACAAGAAACACATCCTTTCTGGAACAACAAAAGAAACATTACACACTCTATTAATTTCCAGGATATATCTGTTAAATTAACGCTTTTATGAGGTTTGTCTAAAAAGTATAGAGTTTATGTTGTCCGCGTTCTGACGCCTTCAATCGAATCCAAACATAGACTACCACTCTTTAGGAATACCCCTCCCCACACCCCTGAGGTGACAGTTCTCGTCTAGATGCCTTAGCTGTCATATTTTGAATGTCTAGATGTCTTTGTAAATAAATACATATCAAGTGTATTTATTTACAAAGGCCACTAGTTATGTCACTAGTCACTACTATCACTCTTTGACACTGACAATAAAATTGGCGGTCAAATGAGATCGCTTCAGTGACAAAAAAAAATGACTGACACGGTTTGATACGATGAACACACTGAAGGAAATTCTGAAAATTGACTTCGATGACTTTAAGCTGACGACGAATACAAAAAAATTCTGAAAATCGACTTCCAAATACTACTCCAGGCAATTGGAATACCACTGGGAGCATATTGTTAATTCAAAAGAGGACTACTTTGACGGATGTTACTCATGGGACTGTTAACAGTAAAATTGCCGCTTAAAGGACATCGATTAGATGACAAAGAAACGGCTGAAAGTGTGTGGATACGACGAATGCCATTTGATGAAATTCTGAAAATTGACTTGCAGGATTGCTAGGTACGATTAATACGAAATAATTCTTAGCACTGACTTTTAAATGGGGACAACTTGGAAGGGTGTTATTCACGGGATGTTTAAGAACAACACCAGTGAGGAGTTCTCAAGGTAGATTCGACGTTTTTGGGACAAACCTCGTATTGTGCTGTGAGTTAGTGTTAGATTATTTGTGAAGAGCATATGAGAGTTCATCAGGATGAACTGACATATTGGCATGAACGTTTGGATCTGCACGATTTTCTAATTTGCGTAGTTCTAGATGGTTCCAAGAGAAATTTCTTGTTGTCAAGTGGTTTGCACAATTAGTCGTTGAGAATGCAATTTCCGATTGCATACATCATTACTTGTGAATAAGCTCCGCGGGTCTAGTGATAAGAAAGGTTTTTCCTATCGAATTATTATATCTCATACTTGCTATCGCTTGTTAATTTTAAAAAACTGTGGCAAAGTTTTTGTTGTGCTCAACATGACGTAATTTGTCACTATTTTGTGTGCTTAAAGCCTGCTTCAAGTGACATAAACCTTCTAAGGGTGATCGATAGCCGATTGAAGATGTTACACATATTTGATGGTCTATTACGACAACTGTCAACCCATTTATCAGCAATGTTAACATCTGACCATCAAGAGAAGTGCCGAAAAGGGTAAGATACTACTTGGATTCAGTTGCGAAGTATTCATCGGGAAATGGAAGGCACACCTAGTTGCTGCGAGATTTATCAACCGTCAAAAGAGGAAGACCAAGGACCAAAGTAGCCCACTCATTCAAAAAACGATAGTCAAATGCGTCTACGGTTTTTCGTAGATAATTGGTAGAAAGGGCAGATGATTGCTTCTTTTCAGTCATATCTTAAAGATCAAGTTACTCTCTTTATTTTTCCAACTGTTTTATATGTTGAACCTTATGAAGACCAATTTTCCTTTCTGGCGTAGTGCCCTCAAAATTACACAATGACATCTTAGCTGGAAGCAGTCTGAGAGATCCTTTAGTTGGAACTGATGCAAATGAGGCTGGGCTTGCGGTCATTTATAGTTATCATATGTGAAGAGATGAAGTATAACATTGAACTTTCCTCAAACAAGACCAGGTTACATTTTGGGTATCTTTGTCAGGTTTCTGGTTTGGTTTTAATCTCAGCTGGAATAAACTGGAGATCTCAAAATCATCAAGGCTGAAAGCGTAATAAGAAGGAAACGTGCTTCTTTATCAAGCTAACAAAATCACGGTATGGACTAGTAATGACAATCTGTACCAAATTGTAACAGTTGACTAGTTTAGAAATTGAGGGCAATTAAACGAAAGTTAGCTCACATCTTCTGTAACTGCTCAGTTTTTACTCAGGGAAAAAGAATGAAAAATGTTGGAAAACGAAAAAGGTTTCAAAAATATGTCGTAAGGCAAGCTCCTAAATGATGTGAATACTGCTGCTACGTTAGAGTTTTGGCGTTAACCTCTGCTGGAGCGAATAAGTAGGCTCTTGCACATAAGTTTACGGAAAAAAATATATTGCTGCTGATTTTAGGATCTGTGTGAAGCAGAAACGTAGCCTAACATACCAAGGGTAGATTCAGATGTTCAAATAAAAAAGAAGACTAGATTTCAGATTTAGCCCTATTCAGTCTTATGACATTAGTTCTAAAGAAATACATTTGCATAAACTGACGAAACTTCTTTTCTTAATTTAGTCATCCCTTGACATTTGATATTCAACTTTTGTATAAAACAGTCTAGATTATAAGTATAAGTCTGTCAGTCTAGAGTCTAAATTATAAATATAATTATATAGTATAAGATTACAAAATCAAAAATGAACAGGTATTCGACTTTGACAATATTGAATGGTAGATTTTTATAATTTTGCTAAATATTCCATATCCTTGTCAACGTTCTATAATCTATAGACCGCAGAAGCTAGGTCATCTACCGGTAACAAGGAGTATGTAGCTGGCCACTGAGTCATTTGTTTTTGAAGTTTTCATTGCATGAATTTCAGTTGTAGGTATAGTCATTTTAGGTTCTCCGAGGATGATTGCAGCGTTCGACATTTTCATACGAAGGATACCTACTGAAGTAGGATAGATTTGCAGTGAAGCTTGTTTCAAGAATGACAGAATTCCTTATCACTTTGGCCTAAAAACCTTAAGCCTATTTTCATGGTGGGTGGGATAAGACTTGGTCAACTGACAACGTGATCCTTAGGTTCGAAAGTTGGTGAACTCAATCCGTAGATCGGTGGCAAGGATACAACTGAAGTTCATGGTCAAAGCAGACCTCAGTTCTATTTTACTTATGTATAAAAGCTATAATGTAAATTCAAAAGTATCTTAGTATATGAGTTAAAAGGCCGCAAAAGCTAACCATTATGCAAAATCGTATTCATTCAGCGAGGTTAACAAGTCCTTTTAGACAACCGATACATTAATTTTTTCAGTTTACACGAAGAATATTTGTTCAATTAAAAATTTTTTCGTTGGAAACGTACATCACAATTTTTTAAATTTTTTTTCTAATAATTAATTTAATTTTTTTCATGATTCACAAATGTTCCTCTATTGACTGAAACCCTCTCCTATGAAGCCTAACTACTATTAAAAATTATTAAGAAAAGTAATTAAAATAAAAACTAGTATATAACTCATACTACGCTATAATATAAAAATAATTAATTTCTAAACAAAAAAGTAGTATGACTAAGAAACTTGGTTGAACCTATCATTTATTTATGCTTTTTATCGCTTTAATGCACGTATGATCAAATTTCCATGTGAAGAAGTACCGATTAACTATTTTTTTTCACACATCTTATTATCTGCAAGTTGTTCATGATTTTCTCTTAAAAAATCAATTCGTTCCTACACTACGTTTTGTATAGGGACCTGTTTCGTTCAACAAAGAATGCAAATCTAGTGGCGCCAATGAATGTTTTCTTTTGTATTGAAATCGTTGATAGGGTATTGAAAATTTCGTCTTTCTTATTAACATATTGTGCTTCATTTTTTTTCTGCTGTTTTTTTTAAGTTATTTTAATTTGCTAACATAAATAGTATGAAATTATAGACTGACGAGTTGAATATAATGACGCTCTGATTGTGTTTAATTTATTTTATTTATTTCTTCTTTTTTTGCTAGAATTTTGTAGCAATATAATATTGAGTGAATCAGGATGTGCGAGTAAGTTTCTATACGTTTGAAAAGTTGCGAAGGCGGGCCTTTATTTTGGGAAAAAATATATATAGTATTAAAGATACGGAGCACAAAATTTGAAGGGGTCTGCTGGAGTCTCCTAAGCACGGTGATTTGAATATTTGATTTTAAAAAAGTTTCCAAGACTAAAATACTTTTGAGTTCTCAAGGAAAGATCGACTTCAGGCATCGAATCCTTTTTCTAGAAATCCTCCTCCTCGTTTAACCTCCGACGGCGAATGGAATCCTGTTACCCGAAGCCAACATAATGCACAAAATAGGGAGTACTAGCCTGAAGTGTCAAACGGTTCCAGATAGATATTGCAATTGACAGGCGATGTGTTTAGTCGGTAGTCCAATAGGTTTGCGCTACTGAGAAATTGACACTCATGGTATAAATAGCCTTCACTTCATTACCTAAAAAAGTTCGTTAAAAACAATGCATGGATATTTCGCTGCTTCCATGTAGTCCTGTGACCAGCAAGTGGGCAAGTGACCAACACTGATAGTGCCACATTTAAAGCCCTGTCTAAAATTATCATCATTAATCGTGAAACATTTCAAATCTTGCCTTGGCTTTTTTAATACAGCCAATAACATTTACAATAATTCGCGTTAAAGAGTTCATGTAATGAGGAACATCACTTGGCAGCATCACTTGAAGTCCTTTGGTTCGATGGTTTGCTGCGCAGAACACCTAAATTGTTTAGAGCGCGGTACAAATTTTCCAAATTTACCAGCCAAAAAAGGCTGTACAAAGGCTGAAAAGGCAAAAGGCGCATAGAACTTGGAGTTGGAAAGTTTGTATATGAAAAAAGTACGTAGTACCCAATATCGAACTGCAGCAAATTTGGATTAAGACTTATTCTGAATCGACGTCAAATTGTTTGAATGTACAAACTGATCGTGAGACGCTGCCGTTCTCCAGTAGAGACAACCAAAAAATTTAACAACAAAGTTAGTAAAATTCAAACTAAATTTAATTTAAAAAAATCTCTCCAAAAACGTATTGGCCGAAATCGGCTTCCAGTTTTTAAATTTTAAAGAGAAAGTCCAGAACACGACTAAGAATTATTCGTTTTTTGAATGAAAATAAGCGTCAAGGTTCAAACACTTTGGAAACAGGACTATCTAGGATAACCTGATAGATAAATAACCCGATAAATTGAATTGGATAGACTTCATAGGATTTTCCCGGCCTTAAACCACGATCTGTTCTCGGGTTCATTTTGTGGCTTCATGGTGACTGTCTCATGCCTCTATAAAGTGAAGATTTCAAACTATGGAGCCTCAAAATTTTAGCTAAGGTATCGGTTTAAAATAGTATTGAAATCATTTATGAAGTCGGTTACCACGGGCGAGCAGCTAACTGTAGCACTGCAGACCTAGTACCACCAACATAACATCGATATGTCTACGTGTCCCACAACTATCTCTTTCCTGATGGAATCCGTTGAGAACGCAGTCTCACGCCCTTTTGCCACGCTCTTACCGTACTCTTTGCCGGTCAGGTAAGCAGTGTAACCTTGCTTCGGTAGACACTGAAGTGCCAATAGTATGGCCACTAAAATATGCCAGTATAGGAAAGACACATTTCGAATCGGTGCACTTGAGGGACCAGAAAACGGATAAATTCAATAGCTAGGTACCTTGGTGGAAACTGACATTTCGACCAACAATTGACATACATCAAAACTAAGTTTAAGACTTAGCTTACTTAACTTACTTAGTAAGTTAAGTTGGATGCAAATACTGGAGGATATCAATGAAGAAATGAGTTGCACACAGAGCGCGGTTACTGGTTTAACTTGCGCTAGCAGTGGTTAACCCGAGTAAACTGTGTCACCGATGGCCATGTTGAGCGTTTCCTCTTGGTCCAAACTCAATGTAATTCAATGCTGTTGAAATAAGTGAATCAGTACTGGCAAAAAACTTGTTAATCCATGTCAAATTTAAACATATGGAGTTTTTGTTCAAAGTGTAAAATTGGGAGTACATACGGGAATACTCCTGAAAGGTGGCCGACTGCCTTAGTTAACAGATGCTTCCAAGTTTTGATCGTAATCAACCTCCTCTCAGGAAAGCAAAAAGAGTGAAGATGAGTTTGAAACACAACGAAAAAGCAATCCAAGTTAGTTTAGAAGAGTTGGTCGCTGGGGATAATATTCTAAAGTGGAAAATAAAATTACTGTTTGACCAACCTGCCGAAAACTATGTGTTCTCGTTTTTTGTTAGTTTTCTTAGGACAGGTAAAGACACATATCTTAGTCAAATGTATAAGAGAAGAAGAGTCGAAGGTTATCTGTCCCTATTCCTTGTAAACTTTTGCGTCCTAGTTGTTGGTACCACCAAAATGATGAACGCGATGCATTTAGCAAAGTAGATTCACTCAAGGTAGTAAGCATTAAGCACAAACCATCTAAATCCTTTTGACATGTGATCAAAAACTAAAACGTTAACCTTAAAAATTGTTCAAGACTAGTACGTTCAAGTTCAAAAAAGTTCAAGACTAGTACGTTTGTGCTGTGAGCCTTCTAGGAACAAAGGGTCAGACGTGCGAAGCCAAACGTAACAATTGCACAACAGCAAGCGCTGATAGTTGGAATTTGTTTAAATTCGATTTGAATTCGAATCCAACCGAATTTTCCAGATGCAACCACTACTGTAGGCCAAGTAATGTTTCATGTGGAAACCCACTCCTTTTTAAGAAAGATAAAGCTTTTCAGCACAGAGACCTTTTTATTGTTTTGGCCAGCAATAGTTCATATATTTCATTTGGGGTTTTTCCCGATCGAAAATGGTTTGGAACAAATAAAGGCAGAACTGGCGAAAAACCTTTTAATTAAGCACTGGTATTGGAAAAAATAGACCAAGTATTGGAGACTTCAAAATCGTGCACCTTTAGCATACTACATCACGGCATTAACAGGATTGTGGAGCAACTAACAAGCGGAAACGCTTCTAAAACGCTTCTTCTTATGGTTTCTGGCTCTAAATTTTCAAATGCATAGGAATTTGGAGGCAAGATTTGGTGGAAATATGGCTATTACGATGAAGGTGCAGGAAGGCTTGCATTAATATTGTCTGAAGCCTGACATCCAATCCCATTGTTTCACGTATGCTATTGAACCAGACAATTATTTAGACCCACATTTATGCTCAGAAAGTAAGCCATCATGATCTCTCCACTAACCTTCGTTATTAAGACTTAAGCTCTCTATCTTAAAAAGCTCGCTTTATTCGCTACATGGAGAATTCGTATCTCTTTCCTTGTGATGCGACTCCAAGGTATGAGCCCTTTATCGTAGATACGGTATGGTGACAATGAAATAAACTGTTGAGACCAAATTTTCGGAGGATTTCCACATGATACGTGCTGTATTCTATCCTAGCAGAAAGCAAAATGCGTAAACATCAAATAAACAATTCATTACAGAATTGCGAAATAAGTCACAAATAAAGCATCGAATCAGTTTATAATGCAAATAATTGCAAATTACTTTGGAAGAAAAATTAAGTGGGAAATAATTGCAAAACTAGTCTGAAATTGAATACGACATTATTTGTAAGTGGAGTACCGAAACGTTGGAAACGATGGCAGCAAATTTTGTCGAACGTACTAGGGTTTATTACTCCTGGCAGATATTTGATCCTATAAATTTTTGAAGACGCACAAGACCACGTACGCAGGTTAGTAGTGTCAGGATGTCAGTGCGTACTGTTTGGACCCGACAAACTAGTATCGGTTGTCCTTGAAGCAAAATCAGATGAAAATCCCAGCTCGGATTTCATTTGTTGAGCCAATGACAGGATACTTTCGCTCCATACAATGATTGAGAGACTTTTAGTGCATGCGCTCATAGAGTTTGCGGTGGCGATTTTTGGAAGGTGTTGGAAGCACTAACCAGATCCTGTACGTATGTCAATAATGATCCTGAATTACATGACTTTATTCTGATACAATTTTGATGTACATGTAGATTGTGCATGTGTCTAATCATTGAGCGACAGCTTATCCATCTTTTTAACACTTCGAAATAGAAAGTTTTGTTGAGTTCCTGTAGGTGATTCTGTTCTAAACCAATCTTCGGACTTCACATTACCAACCTTCATGGGTTTCGCGACATACAATAACAAAACCAGAAAATATTTCAATCCCTACTTCTCCACGATCAATAATTTGGAGTATATGTCCTTGTTCCATTAGTAACTAAAACGAATAAGAGTTCAATTTATTGAAAGAGTAAGGTTGCAAGAAGGAATATCAAAACCAACCTATCGTATATGATTATTCTGTATTTTGATACAAAAAAATATAACGAGATATCTAATTAGGACATAAAAACTAAATTGTCCTGATAATATATTTTTTTAGGCAAAGCTGGTGAAGTTTTGGTAAGAAGTACGAATGTAGCTTAAGTTACAATGCAGATTTGTGTAAAAAGAACAGCAGAGCAAAGTAAAAGAAAATATTTAATCATCATTAAAAGCAGCAACTCCTTATAGTAGACGCTACAAGTGTAGCAAGAATGGGTTGCCTCAAAATTTTTGCACGAAACTCCGTCACCCATATTTGTGTTTGAAATTTATACACAGATAAAAACGTTCAAGCTCATAAAGTGAAATGATTGATTATGAGCTTACATTGAACGCCACGATACGAATTACAATCAAAGAATTATTTTCCTGGCAACCATACCTAAAATACATGCAGGACCTCATTCATAAATCAAATTGCATGTTCTCCTACATCGTCGGCAGAATTCCAAGCGTATTAACCGTTCGCAAACTATCTTTTATGTACACCACATCATCTTTATACATACTCGTATCTTTGAAGCCATATCTATATTCATGAGGGAATTTTGAAGATACTTTTCTTATGCGGTTTTGAAACATAAAATCAGTTAGTCCATCACCATCGAGTATCAGCTTGATGAATGACTTACCGAAATTTGATCGTCTTGAAAATAACATGCTGAAGGTCATCAACCGGTGGGCAAGCCAATGGGGTTTTTCTCTTACTCAGTTGACTTACAAAGTAGAATTAATCGTTTAACAAACAGTCAATTTGCTGCAAATCTTCGTGAGGCGATCCGGAAAGGATGCTTAACACATATTCAAACTGGAAATTCTGCGAGACATTAAAAATCAGAGCCAATAAACATGAAACCAATCATTAAACTGGGGATCGAAAAAACATCTAATTTGCAAGTATTTTTTTCAAAATGAGGAGCTAACTGGGAATTTTAATCGAATTAAAACATTTGATTGCTTGCTCAATCAATCGAGTTGGCAAAAGCCTAAAAACTTGTCATGTTGATCGAAGAAACTACCGAACGTTTGATACAAACCACTAGAGAATCGGGAATTGCATTTAAATTCATGTGGCTCCTAACTATTGCGTTCTCTGATCCAAACGCACGATATCAAAGTATTATAAGCTAATTAGGTATTTAATGGATCCAAACGATATCAGATTTTCGGGACCAAACTATTTTCCTAGATTAATCCATTAGCTTGAGTCTTTCTGTGTTATATGTCTAGATGTGAGTCTGCTAATGTATTCGTTCCAATCGGGCAACGTAATCTTTCAAAAAAGATTTACTAATTTTTAATACATTTAGCCGCGATGAACGTGATCGCAATAAAACTACTTAATGAAATAATATCTTACTAATCGTAGAAAACTTTTTCTCCCCTCCCGGGGAACTGTTAAGAAGATGCTCGGATTTTTTACAAAACATAAAAAGTTAATATGAATATTCAATATCAATTTGTCTTTGAATGTTTTGAGAAATATTTTTATCATTTTCTAATCACTGGAAAGGTGAAGTAAAAAATAAGCGTATGCTCATCGGTCACTCACGCCCCAAAAACCACCTCCACTGGACCATTAAGGAACGTGAAATTATGCTAATCAAATGAGTTAAATTAGGATTAGACACATTTGAAATTGAAAATTTATTAAATCCACGGTTTATCATGAAAAAATCGCTGCATACGAAATACAAGGATGGAATTTTTGTTTTGGCTGCTTTGGTTTGTCAGTTCTTTGCTCGTGATGGTTTGTATCCCCCCCCCCCCCAAAAATCTGGTTTCTTTTCGAAAACAGGATCTTTTAATTGACTGCTAATATCGTTACTTTCATATGATTTAATTTTTTTCACTATCGTTAATTACTGTAGTATCTTGGAAGAAATTTACAATTCACATCATACCTAAACCACTCATCTTATCTGTGGCTTTTTATCTAAATATCCACGAAGAAACTTGATAGGTGAGTTTTTTTTCGAATCTTTTTTCGTTTCGTTGTTTTCTTGCTGCTCCTTCGGTTTGTGCTGCGGTATGTGTTACATGTTAGTTCAAGCGAGTGTGCACCAGCTCAAACAATTCTTCGAAACATTCCTTAGAAATGTTTTTTTTTATCTTACAGTGTTTGTTAATCTTCGAAAGCTATTCAAGAAAAATGAGTATATCGGTCTTTTTTGCGAGACGCATCAAGTCAATAGTTTAGGTAGCGAATTAGTCAACGCAAAAACTAACATCGAGATAAGAAATAAGCTCGAAATTGAACGCAAGTCACAGATGGGTAGCTTTATAAAATAATTACAATGGAATGAGGATCAAAAAGTGTGCACTGATATTCGAAAACACAAAAAAATGAATAATTGATTTCCAGTTTGATTTCGGATTTTCGCTTCTTTACACCTCAGCACGCGCAGAGCTACCTTTAAGCCTTTTCAACTGTCTCCTCGGATTTACAACACCTTTGACTCTCACTATCTTCTACTGTCATCTTGATTTCAAAAATGATCCCGAATCAAAGTCTCCTTAAGTTCCACCACGAAAAATGTCATTCTTTACAATTGCTAAAAGCCTTCACAAAAGTTCAAATTTAAGTTAAATTCAAATTCAAACTGAAGGAACTCCAACCTGCAGTGCACAAGTCAACGAAATTTCTACTTTCTGTCCCCGTCAAACCTTGCCTAGATTGTTTCGAAGGAAGTTGCAGGGCATCAGCTTGATGGAGTTGTGTTTGCTAATATAAGAATAACGGGATTCTAAGGATTTCGAAATTCTAAAAGAAATTCGAGGATATGATGAGTCATAAAAGAAATTCGAGGATTTGATGAGATTTAGGTGTTATCGTCACCGTATGACCTGTCTAATTACTCTGTCAGGGACTTTTGCAGAAACAGTCGAAAATTCCAAAATTTTTAATGAAAAATTTTTCGTTTCCTCCTCCTGTCATAGTTTCATTTGTCTGGATAGTAGAATTCACAATCCAAGGAAGTCTAAGACGAAAACTAGACGGACCAACTACGTAACTACAACGTAAAATATTCAAAAGAGAAGGAGTGCATGGGAAGAGTCAGGGTATTTAACTAATACTTATTAGTTGTATGTAACTTCTGGTATTAGAGCGAAATATTTGCACTAATTTTTTCAAAATACCTCCTGAAGGATGCATCATTGAAATTACAACGTTTTCGACTTTTTTTTCCAATTTTGAACTTTTTTTGGACAGAACTTTTGAACGGAAATTTTTTGATAATTTTCTTTCCCAATTCCGCGTTGCTTCTATTCCTTCATTACCCTTACTATTATCCTTATTTTCTCTTTGTCTTACAGTTTTTTCATTTCTGTAAAATCAATGATGAAATTCCAAAAGTGGTTTTGTGAGTTTTGTAGGATACAAGGAAATAGACGGGGAAGGACGTAACTTCGTTTGGAGAACAAAAAAACAGTTCCAAAACATAGAATATAGCGAAATTTTTGTATCATTTTTTAGAAAAATTCACACTATTCGCAATTTATTCGCAAACCCACAGAGAACAAATATTTTGAATCATCCATTAATGTTGGAATCATCTAAAAGATGTATCCTGAAGAGCGTAAAAAACAGAATTTTACGCCTATATCTATTAGTAAATACAGAGAAGACTTTCGAACCTATGATCCTGTGTTCTTCAAACCGAAAAATTACCAGAGTAAGTTCTGCACAACATACGAATCCTGAAGTAGATGAAAAGAAGCCAAGGTAGTTAAAATACGAGAAACAGAGAAAGAGTACAGCGAAAGGAGTTTGCTCGACAAGCCAGAGATTTCGAAGAGTTAGAGTTAAGGAGTTCTCGGAACTCTAACGCCATCGCATTCAAAACAGGCCTTTTCAGCTACGAGGAAAGATCAGACTCGCTCAATATTCTAAATCGGAAAATCGGATTTACTATCGGCAACCATGCAAATCAAAAGACTTGTGCTATTGTTGGGATAAAACACAAGAAAAAGGGAGGGCAAATGGAATTTCCACCCGATTTTCCGACCATATTTCTGGCCATAAAAATGCCAAATATGTGAGGATAATGTCCGATGGGTGCGGGGGGGGGGAGGGGACAAAAAATTAGGTATTCGCAGCTATGTCCTTGAATCTTGTAGTAACCCAACATTAGTTACAAACTATTTATCATAAGATTTTCAAAGTGGACACACAGAAATGTAATGTGGTTCCGTACATTCGAAAATATAACAAAAGTCAAAGTTTGTTACAGTTTACACGTCAGAAGGTACAGCGAAGAGACAATCTATTTTTTTTTTGTCAATTTAAAATTGCGAAATCTTAATTTGAAGGGTGGCATGGGACTCCGCGTCATGCATGGCTAATACCATAAATCTTTTTCGCATATTTGAGAGCATACATGTGCTGATATCAATCAACACTGATTTTAATACGATTATTTCATTTTTCGCCTTTTCAAAACAATTGTGAGTGTCTCATTTTCGTTGAAAAAAGTGACTCCATGATGGTTTAGGTGCACAAACGCGAACACAAAATGTCACTTTTTGTTGGTTCAATACTATTCCATGGATCTCAAATGTATTCTCTGTTTCCCCAATGTTGTAATTAAGCTTTCTGACGCTGCTAGGAAGTGAGAAATGGGTCCCCTCTGTCACCGAATTTCGCTTTTAATCAAAATCAAGTTCAGTGTGACTCATTTGATTGGCTGTATGTCCGTATTCTAACTGACGTGTGAGGTCCTTGGTGAATACTCTTTGTGTTAATTGCTCTTTATATGGAAACAAATGCAATAAGTTCTTCAAAATTCAATGTTGCCAAAATGCTGATCCTGATGACGACATAATACTTTCGGGTTTTGAGCAACGTGCTCTCTGACCGTTTCTACCAGTTCATTAACACGTCTTTGTCGTCGTACTCGCGCTCAAGACAAAACGATATGAAACGACATAGTGTTGCCAGATACGGCTTGTTGGACACAATATTTTTGACAGGGTTGAAAATGCATGTTGAGTTAACATAACTATCCATAGCGTAGGCTTTGCTTAGCAAAAAGGTGCACCAGATACTATATTTTTCTATTCTATTTATTTTGATATTTATAGAATCAATGCCGAAGACGATATGATTGTCACGAAAATTTGTGTAAAAAGGACGTGCGGTGGACAACTTTCGAAACGTTTACAACAAATTGCTTGCAATTTTCAGTGTTAAATAGAAGGATCTGATAAAACCAGGTGAGAAGATCTCATAATTCTCAAAGCTTCCGACAATGTTTATAGCTCGATCGCCAGAACCTAAGCAATGGATACCAGAACCAGACTAAGACGAAAATTCAGAATATGAATAAACTTGTTTTTTCTTAATTTCTTACAGGTAACATTCAAATTGTGTATTTGACACATGAATAAAATGAATTAAATAAAATTGAAAATATTTTTTATGCATGGATTTTTCGAAAATATCAAATACGATGCTAAAACAATGAATGTGTAAAATTTCTTGTAAAGATCGGGTTTCAAAGTTTTGCAAAAGAAGAAAATCATTTTCATTATTTAACAGGAAAATCTTAAAAACTGAGATGCGCTTTGCTCAGAACATCATTTTTGTATTTCATGGTGAATTTTTATTAACACGTGAATGCGTAAAATAGAAGGACATGTGCGTGTTTTGAAGCAATTAAAAACCAAGGTAAGATCAATAATTGATCTCACAAGGATCAATTATTTGTCTTTAAAAACTTTTCTTTTGAACTTATTTTTTAAATTATATTTATAACAAGAATTAAAGCCATTACAATGTTTCAAAAATAAAAAAAAAAATTAGATTATTTGTATAATTTTTTAAAATATTTTTAAACAAATTTAATGCGAGGAAAGAACGTTCCTATAGTCAGAGCATGTTCATAAAATTTCCGAAAAAAATTCTCATCACATGTAGGCCTGGGCGAGCATCTTACATAGAAATGTGAATTATTTCCTGTGTTAGTTTATCAGATAGATACTAACGAAACCATTTGAGATAACCAAACGCTATTCACTACAGCTCTCCAACGTTTCCTGGCCTAATTATCTCGCAGGATAAAAAAAAAGAACCGGACTCTCCTCGCATTTCATGATACCCATCACAAAAACTCCAATTACTTGGAACACCCATCAATCTTAACGATCTATTATAATTTGAATCTTTTGCATATTCAAGACATCACAACCTGACGAGTTCACGTTTATTCGAGAAGAACAGATTAGAAACGCACGAAACCAACAGCAACTACGAAGACGACGAAATCTTTATGGTATTCTGTGACATCTATGAAACCAGCTTTCATTTGAAAAAAAAAGGAACAGTTCAAACTGTGATCAAATGATCATTTAAATTTTATGTCTTCCGCTTACAGTCCTCCCGATGCTAAAATAAAATTAGATAAATACATTCAAAACGACAGTTCGGCTGGTTTGACTTGTTGATGAGCAGAAGAAGAACGTAAACATTATCTTAACCATTTTTCTTGACATTCTACTCCTAATGGGGGGACTTGTGAAAGGTGAGCCGAGTGTCACTTGTAAGACAACGGGGGAAAACCCACTCCACTTAACACAACACTCCATACGCGACATGTTGACGCGTCTTCCATCTTTGTGTCGTTTATTAACGAAATTTTTTTTCTCGAACCACCTCCAGTCTGAATTGAGCCTCACCAAAATCTCTTGACCATTATAATGACTAATTAACGATAGTTATTTTAATTTAATTAAGGTTCTAAAACTGAACTATTTGGAGGTTTGTCTTTTTTATGTGCTGCAGATAGTTGTCAAAGAAAAATAAAACTGTCCAAGCCAACATATGTTCAATCGTCTGTAAGAATGTTGGGTTAGCTGGATAATACTTTCCTATTGTAAGAAGAATTTCGAAAACTTGTCCAACATGTTAATTCGAACTATTATGGATCTCATAAAAATTGTAAAATGTCAATCAAAGGATGAAAAAAATTGGTCAGTGGCATCACATCTAATCGATTTCGGTCGAAGAGAGATAGAAAAAATAAATATTTTTCATATGTGTAAACTGAATTGGGGTCTATCATAGAATTTCGATTTTATTGGCAGTCCTCTAATGAAGTTTTGCGTTAAATGGGTTTTATGTCTTGTTTGATTGCCACTTAGTGAATTTGAACTTATCAATAAACTGGCGATAACTTCAACGTGGGAATCATCGGCAAATAGAGCAGCTTTGAATAGATTGCATTTAAGGATAACTTGGTTGCTGAAAGGTGCTACGAATCATTTCAGATTGCTGTAACCTGTCTATCAACAATTTATCCAACAATTTCCTTACGATAAATAGTCGAATCAATCTGTTGGAAAACTATTTATTGAATCACCCATTGAGGGTCCAATTTTTTCTGATTTTGACTTTAATGCACTTTTGCATTTAAAATGCGAAACGCCACATTGAGATTTCGAAAAAATTATAAATAATTCAAACCAGATTTCATGATAGGACCCGAAATCGTTAGATGTACTAAACAAAGTCGACAGGATAGGGAGCGATGGGTGCCAAATTTAAATGTCAAATGGAACGCCTTGTTCTTAGGTGAGTCAAGAAACACAGCAGAGAAGTTGAGATTGAATTGAAAAATTCAGCACGAACAGTAAGAACAAAGTTTGCAAAAGAAATCATTAAAGAAAACAACCACAATTGTAACTGATTGCAAAATCCAGGCCACCAATAGAATGCAGAACTTTTATGTCCGTATGTAACCATTGAATAACTGAAAAACCAAACGACTTCTGAAGAATTTTGAATAATTATTGAATTATAAAGAATTTCGTATTCAGTTTGGTCCTTTGCTATAATTTGGAATAGTTTTTGTACAAAATATCAATCTAGTGAACATCTTTATTGGCCCAAGCAAAGGTGATTCTTTTTACGGGGCTATCTTAGACGGTATAACGATGATTTCGGCATGAAAGTTTGCATTGCCTTCGTCAATGGTACCTGTACGTTGCTAGCGTACACTTTGTTTTTTAAATAACCCTAGAAAAATAAGTCTAGAAGGGTCAGGCTAAATCTGGAGATCTGAATTGCCAGTCAATTTCGCTTGGTTTCCGCATCAGGCGTCCAGGGAATTGGCACTGCAGAACCTTTATTGTCCGATTTGAAGCGCGGCATGGCACACCGTGTCTTTGGAGCTAGTCACCATAAAAACCTTTTCACGTATTTGAGAGCAGACATGAGCTGATATGAACCAATACAGATTTTTGACTGACTGTCTCGTTGAAAAATGACTCCATGATGATTTGATTTAGATGCAAAGAACCAACCAAAACAATCACTCTATGTTGATGCAATGGCATTTCATAGATCTCGGGCAAATTCGACGCTAGACAAATGTTGAAATTTTGCTTTTTAACATCACCAAAAAGTGGGAAATAGGTCCTGTCGGTCACCGTAATTTTCTTCTTAAAGTCAAGTTTGGTGCCACCCATTTGAGCGACTGTTTGGCCGTGTTCCAAGTGTCATGGATGGTCCTTCATAAATATTCTTTGTATTATTTGCTCTTGATACAAAAAGGAATCCAAAAAAGTGCAAAGCGATTTCAATGTAGCCGAAATGCAAGTCGGGTTGACGATATAACATTTTTGGAACTCTGAGCATCGTTCTTTCTAATCGCGTCAACCAGTTAATTGTGACGTCCTAATTGACAATGAACGACTGAATGACGACCTGCAACTGACTTGCGCTCAACACATACGATAATAATGACACAGCGTTGCCAGATATTGCCTTTTAGTCCCGATATTTCGATATTACAATGCACAGAGAGTCTTTTTTTCGGTGCGTTGTTTCAATATGAAGCGTATTGGGCGAAAAATTATTCACTAGTTATTTGTTTGCGACATATTTGTAGTGAATATTGTAGGCGAACTTGTTTCATTTCATTTTGAAAGTCTCAAAAATGATGAAATGATCCATTGACATTGATTTATCTGATAACATTTCGGAAGATGAACAAGAAAATAGAGGTGTTAGCAATGTTCATTTATTCAAGAAAGAAAAGCAAACGTTTGATCGTTTTATAGTCAATCCTGTGAGATGATGTTGGTAGAACCAATGGTCTTGCCCCTTCAAAAAGACAATTTTCGAATTAATCAGCCTGGAAAAAAAAGTTACAATCTGGACACAAAAATAAGGTGTCTGAAGTCGGCCTCGTTGTAAAGGCTAAATTTTCTCTCAGATTTTTCCACTATTTGTTTTTGAATGGCTGATTTAACTGGTATGGAAATCTAGCCAAGCGCAAAATTTTCAAAAACGCAAAAAAATATCAAAACACACAAAAAAAAAACATTCTTAAAGTTCGGACTTCAGACACCCAAAATTTAAAAACATTAACACAGTAGCCCGTGTTAATTGAGCCTTTTTGAATGCTATGAATATGAATATGAATAATGCAAAAATTGTCTTTTTTAGTCAATTTCATACCAAAAAGTACATTTCATACAATTTTTTCAGCATATGCAAATTATGGCTAAGAATAAGGTTTGGTGGAATGACAGATTTATTTTTAACGTAGGGTTTCTGCAAAGGTTTGTGCAAAGCTAAAATCTTTTTTTGAACTTGGAACTGATTATGTCTGCCTTAACTAATTATCCTAGAAAGTTAATGTGTCATGCAGTTTCGTTTGTTTTTGACAAGTAATGTTTTGAGTAATTGCCAGCTCCTGGAGTTTTACCCAAGTATACTTTCACATTCGTCGTGTAATATTTTATTCCATCGTTGCTACTACCATTACTATTTACCATCACATGGTATAATGGTACTACCATTATACCATATGTTTCAGATTTTGAAGGGACGTACTCCATATTGTTGAATCAACCCAGGAATCGGGGTAACAATTGCGCGTCAAAAACTATGGCGTGAGGAACTATGAAGAATTACTGAGGTGTTCGATAATTTAGAATTTTCCTCCTTTTAATTTTGATCGTAAATCGGGAAAAAACGAAGCAAAGTGCATAAAATTTAAAATTATAAGAATTTTAGTCCAGGAATCCACAAAAAAAAACGAATAAAAAGGATAAAAATTCGAGACCGATAAAAATTTCGGGCCTTGGCATTTTTTGTATTTTTTTATGAGGTGAGAAGTTTTCAATAAAGATATTCCAAATATTTCCAATCCGGAATTATTCCATTTAATATCCGACGGAACATAATCGAGCCGATTTGTTGGCAAATTAATAAAAATAAAATTTATTTAAATCCCGTCGATTTGATCACTTTTTTGATGTCTGTTTGCCACCATACTGTAGGCAGGGCAAAATAAAAACGAAACAATGAAGTTTTCATACATTTTGATACTAGTTCCATTCATTTTTCGGACTCAAGAGCACTTCTAAATTGTTACAATTTTTTTAAGCGCGGACCGATTAGGTTTGAGCAACCTAGAAGCAACTTTCGACTCAATCAAATCTATATTCTAATATCCGAAAAATTCCTAGTCAGAGAAAATATCTTACTTTCTTCATTTTTTCGTTTGTATGAGTAACAATAATCCTTAGCTTATTCGTGAAGGAAAGGCTCCCTACTTCTGTTGTAATACCGTGACACCGATTTACACGATACACGAATCATTCAATAGACTTTCTCCGTTTTAGGAGATACGAGTTTCAGGAAGTTTTGTGATCCATTTAAATTCTTGAGCAAGACATGCAGCGTTTTCCTTTTTTCCGAATAGAATATTTGAACAGAGTTTCCATTTTATTCTTTTTATTTCATTTCTATTCCTTTATACGGACTCATCTGTCTTTTCCTATATCGAGGTCGGCCTCATAACTTAATTTTCGGGTAAGGTGTCTGAAGTTTGCATCGATGTCAGCGCACTTAATTTTTTAAATGTTTTTAATGTTTTTTTTGGCAGGCTGACTTAAAACTTTCCTAAATTTTATGTGCATTTTCTAAGTTTTTCACTCTTCTTTGTTTTCATTTCAGTTTAATAATTCACTTAAACCAAATATTGAAAAAATTTGACAATTCCGCGTAGCAAAGATGCAAACTTCAGACTCATTCCGATTAAGATATCTGGAGTTTAAAACGATTCAGACGTAAAGGTCTCTATTTTTTATTCGAAACCTGATTTTAATTTTGTTTTGGAGGTTTTTTGGTTTATGAATTTTTTCGAATAATTGGTGTTTCTGCATCGTACTGGTTTTTCAGTTGATTCGAATTATCTAAAAAAACCAAAAAGTAACAAAAGCATCAAATCCGTTGTCATGGAACCATAAAAGTATATCCTATACCTCTATGCGTTGGAACAGCACAAACTTCAAGTTCTGTCAGATTGTGATTGGTCAATGACGTAAGAAGATGCGTCAGAACAATCATTGGAATCTTACCTATAATTTCAAGGAATATTTTTTTATAAAAAACATCGATGAATGAACATATTCGAGTATTTATATTGCTTCTTGGGTCTGATCAGACTTTGTTGTTTCTTTTCAAGGACACATATGACCGATATACAGCCATCGTCAGCTCGTTTTCGAGAAGATGACTGCACATGGCCCAATATCCATGTCAGAATCCTTGAAATATTTCAAAATAAGTACGAAATACAGATAAGTAAACATTTTATTATAAATTCATGCAAAATCAAGGAAAGAGGCGAAAGTAGAAAACACGTCTTAATTAATTCCAAAGAGTACCTAGAAAACCTAGAAGTACTTTAAATACTTCTCTCAACCTCCTTCTTCCTTTGCCAAAGAGTAGTATGTTTTAGAAGATTTGTTTATTTATATTTTGTATTGTTTCAAGCAACATTCTAAATCGTTTAAGGCAATAAGTTGTACAGGATCGTCGTCGATGGCGCTTTGAAGACTTCTAGACAATAAACAGACCCTTCCAGACCTTACGTTAACAGGGGTCTGAAGTTTGGATCGTTGCAAATGCAAAGGTTTCAAATTTTTTTTAATTTTGAAAAACAATTGGAACAAGTGTAAGAACTCAAAACCACGATAAAAATTTACTAAAATTTCTGTCCAATCATCCAAAAAACTTAATAATAGCGAAAAAATTCGAGATCATTGTGTTTGGAACGATGTAAACTTGAACCAGCTCAAAAACTCAGAGAAATTTAAAAAGGGGACACATATATGAGTAAAATCCGAATTGGGAAACGTTGCATTGAATTTCCAAATTAAAAATTCAAGCCGAGAATATGGCGGGTGTGAAATTTTGGTATAACTATGGTTCACGTTAATTATTCTAATTTTTAAAATAACCCTTAAAATCTCTTAAATATAATGTAATTTTTACCCTTTTTAAGAAATAATGCTCGAGTGGACTCTCGTCGGTTGTGTTGGGAGCAATCAAATAACTACATCGAATTTGGGAACCTTCACAGAAATATGGGTCTCAATTTTATAGCGGACTTTGAATGTCTACACAGCAACATTGTTTTAAGCGTTGGTGGAGGTTGGTGAACGAATAAGGTTATCCATGCTGAAGGGAATTTGTAGAATCAAAGTTGAAGTAGGATATAAGAAAGTTAAATCTGGCGAAAAGAATGATCTTACAGCTTACGTAGGTCTCGCCATTGATGACATCAAAGTTTTTGGTCCCAGGATGTGAGTGTAGATAACCCAACCCATAACCCTAAGAATTATATTTCTGTCATCCTTTTGGCTACAAACGTAATTACGTTCAAAATTTCATACTCATGTACCTTGCTGAAATATTGAATAAATAATCTAGTTAAAATAGTTAGATTCTTAAGAAATCGTGAATTAACTAATTGAATTAATCAGAAAAAGATTCTGGATATGCTGATCTATCCGAAATAATATAGAATGATAATAAAGAAGAAAATTTCAAAGGACAACATATCAAGGCTTGGGAAATTTATCTGGAACTAATTTCACTTTTCGAGTTTGCTCGACGATTAAATCGAAATAAAGAGCTAGTAGACGGTTGCCAGGGTCAAAATTAAACCACAAATAATTATTAAAATTTCAGTCTAATTATCCAAAAAATACAAAAAATGAACGATGCGAGATTGGTTTAGAATTCCGATGCCTTAAATATATCAAGCCTCCTCAGACAACTGATATCTGCTCCTTAAAAAGTTAACTAATAAATTTACTAACATAACTTCAGCTATAGTTTTTTTTTTTTTTGATATTTTCACCATTAAATATGATGTAAAATTTGCATTACTAGTACGTATTTACTCAAAATGTTTCATGTGAACAATGTAGTGATTTTTTCACATCCTTTTGGACGCTGTAAGAAAGTTGTTTAAATTTCACTATTAAGGTATTATTTTTAAGGCATTTTCATCCATAAATCACATCACAAAATAAATAGGATAAGACTAAAGCCATTTCAAACAAATTTTTAAGGATCATTTTAAGGTTTCCAATTTGATTATTCAGTTATTAATTTTGCCCCATGTCCACTCATAAATCGTATAAACCATATCAAAATTTTCAAATCGAAACCGTGAAATAATTGAAAATAAAGACTTTTTGCATGCAACTGAATTCCGAAATGAATATTGCGGAGACTTCTTCATTTTCTGGTTTATATACTTCGAAATTGAAAATACCTTAATTTTTCCTTACTTTCTTCTTGCCATTTGAGGTATCTAAACATCATAATATGTTTATTTAATTTAGCATTATTTCAATGTAACCTTTTCTACCCTACTATAATTGGGGTTGCATTAAAATCAAGTACAACGCCGGCATTTCATAAGGCCTTGCTAAAATTTGTGGAGTTTGGAAAAAAATATATTAGAAAAATCTATCTGTTGCGGTATTAGTACTTCGGCCAAAGTTCTGCACTGGACTGGTTGTCTTTATAGAAAGAATTTCTCCACTAAATTGATTATTGAGTTTAAAATATTTTTTGTTCATTTTTTCCGAATTTTTCTTATTTATTTTTAATTTAATTTAATTTTTTTAAATTAAATGAAATTCAAATTAGGCAAATAAAATAAATTATAAATTTGGCAAATAAAATAAATTATAAATTCGGCAAATAAATTAAATTAAAATAATTGGCAAATTAAATTTTTAATTTAATTTGCCAATTAAGAGGAATTTTCCCTAAGAAGCTTATTCGCGCTAATTTATTTTTATTTAATTTAAAATCTTTTTGAATGGAGAATAACCTTCCTATGAGGCTGTTTTTGGCTTTCGTAATAGTTGGTAAATTAAAACTCCAAAATTTTAAAACTGCTAGGGAGAGATTAGAATATTTCTGTGATTTATTTTAAAATAGTTTTTCAAAATCCATTGTTCTCACTATTTTCATGAAAACTTATGGAATCCCTGAATTCAAGGATGGTCTTTCTTTGACGTAGGGAAAAAATTGAGCTAGTTCCACTTACCCCCTTCGAAAGCTAAATATCTACTTTGTGTAAGGTAATCCTTTTGATGTAGATAGTATCCATATGATGTGCTGAGGTTGGAAGTTCTACAAAAATCCACCGAAAATAACACTCGAAAGTGAGTACACACTGGTTTTCTTTCTTTTTTCTTTCTAATGATTCAGAAGTTACATACACTGCCACATTAATAAAAAGATTGCAATGATAATTTAGAAATTTTATGTTAGTATCAAATGGTAACACATTGCTTAGTACGCGAATATAATATTCCGGTTTCGAACCTCACCCGGCGTAAATTATGAACACCCTTAAGGCGGCACCACACTGTGTTCAGTAGCGAAATAATAGCACTCTTGGATTTGGTATATTTTATTGCTGCAACTCGTGCAGACTACATAAAGTATTCAGGTCTATGTAATTGACTTTCTTAGCGGGTGTGATTGCATGGTAAGTGCATTCAATTCTGGCTAATCCGATTTCCATGGACTTGCAGTAAAATGGCCTATAACACTCCGGACTGCGTCCACAACCAGCCGCGTGATATCCTCGACTGTTAAGGCGCTGATAAGATAATTTATTTAAAATTTGATTACATTAGGTAATTTCAGTTGGCTGTAGCTACTGAAATTTAATCCGCGTCGTGCAGCAAGAGCCTAGCAATCATACGCATTCGTATATGTAAATGCTGCGCGCACTGCAGTCATAAGGCCTAGTAGGTAATAGTTGCGCGCTTACAAGCCTATTAGCGATCCGGTTAACTTGATCCTGCGTACGAGATACGTTCCCACTTGAGCAACTCGCAACTATACAGATACGAACGGTGTCGGCGCGATTAAACATAATCCGCACAATTGCACCTGAATATTGGTCGGAATGGAATTCTAAAGATTATTGCCGTTTTACGACCATCGTCTTAGGCACAACCGAGGTCCCAGGTATTCGCAAGACGCACGAAATACTGCAATTTTAGCTTGCACGACACTTTACGCAAATGAGGGTCGAATTGCGCGCTCGCGCCAGCGTCACATTTACAGTAGTGCCCAGATGACGCTACCAACTCTCGACCGAATAATAAAACGTCGCGGGACCACAAAACGAACGACAAGACGATTTTTCAGTGGCAAACGCCTTGGACAGCTCTGAATCTTCGCTCTTTCTTCGCAACAATCTTCGACAAAGATACAGATACAAGTCCCGCGCCAACGTGAGCGGGATAGAGTGAAATCGAACACCTTGTTGCTCAGGTTCTGCTAAACTCGTTTATACAGGTGCGCAAGGTACGATAAACTCTTTAAGACTGACTGGAAAGCCACTTCGAAGCACTGAGGAACGCCGATCACCGTCGGGGGCACTCCAAGTAGAGAAGACTTAGGTAGTCTCGCATTGTTCGGATCTGGGATCTCTGATCTTGTCTGCCCGCTTCCATAGACGCTAGGCCCAGCAACAACAGGCAGACCAGTCGCCATCCCGAGTACCGACTTCCAGAGTAGTTACCTGACGAGGTGGATCACCAAGAGGGCAGCGGAATGTATCTCACCACGAGGCGATCACCGATTGAACAACCGGAGCTCCAGTAACAACAGCAACAACAACAACAACAAAAAAAAACAAACCACGTACTCATAAGAAACCGACGACGATGTCGATGTTCTTCGTTTTCATCTTGGCTTCTCGCTGCTTCGTTGCTTCAGTTCTTTGATTCTCCGAGACCACGTTGAACCATGGATCAGCCATTCCAACAAGACTTCAAGAGCAAGGCAAGGGTTTCAGGCATGCGAAGCAAAGTATAATATTGGATTGGAATTCGCCTCGTACCGTTGAGCTACTCCTTGGACTTAGGCTGAATCTTAAAAGCCGCCACACCGTACGTAGCCAACTACTGAACAACATTCTGTGTATCTCTACCGCAGACGGAGGAAAATCTCGTAATTTTTCAGTGAAGGTGAATACACAAGACGCTGGCTCAAGAAAAGATACAAGATACAGCGAAGCGAAAGAATAGTTCGACCGCTGCTAATAATTTAGTATTTCGGTTTGCGCGACATTAAAGGACTTTACTAAAATTAATTGTAATTAGTAAACTTACAAATCTGAAGATTGATATTAATTTTTTGGAATTTACGCCTAAAATATCTCATTTTTAGCCGAGTTTCATACTTTTTCCGGCATTGAAATTTTTGTTTTTCATTAGTTCTTCTGTTTTGTTGCGCTGATGTTTTTTTTGATTTTATCTTAATTTTTTTATTTATTCTCTTCAATGTTCATATGTTAAAAACCACAAAATATTGAACAACTCGCATTTAAAAGACGAAGTAAAATGTTGACCAGGACTATCTAATCCCCCAATCCATTGATTTCGGCATTTCTAAATATTAGCACACAATAGCAATCATACTTTCTTATTCTTTAGCTTATTTAATCTTAAGCTTATGTGGTTAGATATAAGGTATTTTGAGTTAGGCTAGAGTAGTTGTAAGGTGAAGTAAGGTTTTTTTAGTTAATTTTCTTTTCCTTCAAATTTAAATTTAATAACATTCAATGAAGAATATACACACAAGCTATGCTAAATTTTATAGAATTAAGGTTGCAATGAACTAAATTCAGATCTCCAAACCATATTGTCAAATTGAAAACACAGAGAAATATAAGTAAAATAGTTTTGAAATTAAATTGAAAATGTTAAAAACAACAATTATTTATTTCCTTTTCTGTTCAACTTAATGTTGATTGCATTAAAAGGAGTTTCAACTCACCCGAACCGAGCATAAACTAATTTTGGAGAAGGATTTGAGTTTTTTTACAATGATAGCGAGAGTAAAGTATTCTATAGAGGGACAGGATTATGACTAAGGTTAAAGATCATGGAGGATATTAAGTTTTATCTAATATATCCATTTCGGCTGTTCGTACAACCTTAGTTTAAGTATCAAACGATCTAGTCCAGATGAAAGAGTGATAATTTATCCTCAACAGGACTTGCGTTCAAATCCAACAGACCTTAGTAACATTCAACCGCATCCTTCTAGCACCCAGCTATCAGCGCACTTAATTTAGTTGGATACGTTCAGGATAAAGCTAGTTAAAGTATATTATGAGAAATGCACGTTAACCTTTAAACAATTATTGAGCCTGGTTTTATCAGTTTTGAACCCACGATAGTTTGTCAGATGAGATTGAATCAATAGACTCGGCAACTTCAAAGGAAAATTGATTATACTACCGGATCCTGGAATGTAAAATAACTCAACAAATCTGGTGTTGTTAAAACATTGTTACAACAAACCAGTCTAAGCAAACTAGATAATGAATAATCGCTTAATGCACATCAATCTTTGAAGATGTATTTTTCTCCCTTTTCTGGAACACTGAGAGAGCATTTTAAGCAAATTAATCTTTATAAGAAAGTTAATGATGTCCTTTGGCTTCAGGCGTTCCAATCTTTTTAAACATGAAGAGAAGATACTTCCTAAGCTGCCCATTTCCAGCCGGGACAGTGCTCTACAGTTTGCTAGCACTAGTATCTCGTCTGCAAAGTTACAGAGCCTCCACTCACCTTCAAAACCATTGTTCTACGAGTCCTTTCAGTGTGCAATGTTTCGTGGAAATCCCAAGAGGCTTGTGTTTGCGATACCAAGTCAAAATTTCTTCTCGCGATAAACCTCAAAGAAAGGCTCAGAAACTTGATGCCATGGAAGTCAACTTCAGAGTTTGAGTTTTGACAGGTCTCCAAATCTTGAATATCAACTGAAATCAAAAAATTGTAGTTAAACGTTGTGCCAAAAGATCTCAGAATAATTGTGTCAAACGTTGTAGTAACTGAGCTGACCAAGTCTGTTTTAACTCAGCGGCATTTTGGAAAAAAGTTGAGCTTCCGGTTTCAACTAGAATTGAAGTGCAACGGAAGTGATTTGAGTACTTGAAAAGGTTCATGATGACTATACTCTCATTAAAAAGTTCTTCAATGAACTGATTTCATAATCAAAAATCTCGTTCAGGGTCGGGAAAAAGAAAATCTAAGGGTAATAGTTCGAGGCATAACTTTACGAAGATAGGAGTGAGCAGCTGATTTAAATTTAAAATTAAAATCTTTTGTCAATGTTTGTACAGGCATGCAAGGTACGATAAATTCTTTTAAGACTGACTGTTAAGCCAGATACTAGGTGTGGTTTGATTCACCTAAAAGTTATTTCCACTATCTGGTTCGGGCAAAAACGCAAAAACAGACAAAAGCCGTAAAGTGCGAACGCAAAAGTTATCTAAGATTTCAAGAACACACAGAAGAATTTTTAGAAATTTTTCGAGCCAATATTTTTGGGATGCTTAGAGAATTGAAAAGGTATCAGTGCGTAAAATGAAGTCTACAAAGCTCACTTGCAACAAAAATAAGGATAATTTTTTCGAAATTCTGCATGGCAAGGAGAATCGTCCGTCAAGTATGATGTCAGTAACAGAGCAAGGTGCGTACAATCGTATGGGTATGGTACGTCTTTAAAAGTGTCCAACTTCACAGTGCAATGTTCACTTCTAATTGTAACCCTGCATAGTTGTATGGCTATGGACCAAATAGTACCATTAGCATCGGTCACACAGAAAAAATATGGAAGAGAAAAAAAATATTGATCCATGCAAATAATAAGGTGGACAGAGGTCAAAGCTCAGGTTCCAAGAAAATCGAGTCCACTTTACAATATTCTTTATCGACATGACGTTACAGTTCATTTCGATCCTGTGAAACTTACATAGGATGCTTTCAACAGTTTTGATGCACTTGGTCTGCTTAGTTACGAATCAGATCAATGATTCGTTTTTCTGGTAAACAAGACCGACCAGTCTTCTTGAGTCTTCCTGAGTCTCTCTATGGTCTGCGCTCATAACTTTACATGCCAACAAAACCTTAGACACCGATAACTTGTATGTGATGCTTCCAACAGTCCCGGCGCATCGACCTGATCTTATCATAAGAAAATCAGAGTTGTGTTTTTTTTCTCGTCCAGAGAGATAGACCAGTGGTATCCTTAGTTTCTTTCAGAACTTTGTTCCCAGCTTTATGTACGAATACAAATTTCAACCCTCACAACTCGTATGTGATGGTCTCAAAAGTTTGCGAGTAGCCTCTTAGATAACTACTTACTTCCCGTTTGCTGTATGTGATTAGTTTTCAACCTTATTCACAATGGATTTTTGATCTTTCTTGCAAATGTAGTTTGAAGCATCTGGTTATGGTGGGCTTTGGGTGGATTCGGCAGACAACCCATTCGATTATAATTTCCATTGCCTAACAGGTGCATTGATGCCTTTTCTATGATATAGCACCTTTTGCCCTATTTGGATCACAGTCGTTGGTCATGTCCTGATAGTACTTATACCCTTCAGTGTCTGTCTAATTGCCTTTTTGACGTTGGTGCTCACGCATTTTCTGCCTGATTGCCTTTTTGGCAGTGGTGCTCACGCAATATTTTTTATTTCCAGCGTAGATATCGGCTGAACTATTTAAAAATTATCCTTTTTCGTCAGAAGGAATTTATTTTTTTGTTCTTTTATTTCGTTCACTAAAGCTGCTCTATTCACTATTGCTTCATACAAATGCATCGTGCATGGTTTGTTCTTTTATGGTTAGTTCTATTTCGATGCATGTGCCCAGTTCCCAAAGTTCCTGTCGAATATCAGGAATCGCGTACGATCGTCTGTCTACTGGTTTAATCAGGAATGCGTCGCTGTTCGTTTAATGTTCCTCGTTAATGACCTCGATTCTGCAATTTGAGTCTGTACGTCTATTTCGGGCAAAGTTTGAGTCTAGTTCTAAGTTCCTTTGTCTTAATTTCTGACTTTTTTTACCTTATTTTGTGTCTTTGACGGCATAGTCTGGAAGTCAACTTTGCTCTTGCCTTTTCTTGTCTTTCTTTCTTCTCTTTTCTTCTTTCTTTGATGCTCTGGGAACGCTTTGCCTTTTCTCCGTGTCCAATCCGAGTGAGTGATATGTCAATCATTTTCCTATTTCAGCGGAGCCATTGTTTTCCACGATGATTGTGTTCGCTGTAACTTTTTATGGTTTTAGTCTCGTGCGTCTGGAAATACAACTGAGAGGTTTCTTGGAGCGTAGAAAAGCGCAACTTGATCAAAAATTTATAAAAAAAAAACGGTTTGAAGGATGCCTGTGATACATTCCTGTCAGCCCTCCACACGGTAAGTAGCCTATCCGAGGCTGAAACATGGTGGTTGTGGTTTCGGAGGCTAGAGAGTGTGGTGAGCATTCACCAGTTGTATACGGGAATCCAGAAAGCTTTGAATTTATCAGCTCCTAGGACTGAAACTTGTTTCAAATCTTGGGGTGTTGGCGGTTGACATATTGTTTTTACTCCGTCTATGGAGACCGTGAAATTGACCCGGTAAAGTTCACGTTAAACCTCTCGACTTCATTTATGATTTTAAGGAAGTCGTTGAGCCATTTCATACCGTTTTTGACGTTTTGTTATTTTTTGCTGTGCATGGCCACAAGTTCACGATCAAGTGAAAAGTGGAAAGAATCGAAAATGCTTGGTTTGCTGCCATGCAAACTCAAAGCAGTAATGGATGGACACCTCTGTCAATTTCATAGTAAGTGGAAATATGAATCCCTCAAAAAATTCCTAGAAAATGAATACACTCTGAACTTCAAATTCAATCATTATTTTTCGGTCCAAAAACGGTTTGTAGTATACAAATAAGTTTGTTTTTGACATTTCTATTCTATAAAATTTTTTGCAAAACATCCCAACGGATAATAGACTTTCTTTATTGTTTTTGATATAAGAAATAACTCTGTGAAAATTCAATAGGTCTGACCCGGGTTTTCTGGGGTGAAATTAACAGATCAGAGAGAGAGAGAGAGAGAGAGAGTTGATTCATTTTATAAATTATGTTTTGAAAGAAATTTTTCCTGGAAATTGTTTCTGGCTGTTCGAGGTAAAAAACCTTTGGATTTGCGATTTTTCATTGAAAATCTTGAAAAACAAAAAACCACTTTGTCGTCGTTTTTTTCTGCACTTATTTTCTGCTTTCAGTCTGTTTATTTTTGTCTTTCTCAAGAAATTCGTTGAAAGTGTCCACCAGCTGCAGAAATTTTGAAACAAACACTCGTCAGAAGTTCTATTTCGTGGTACACTTCATGCAGGATACTTAAGGATGGTCTTCCCGGTTTATTTGTTAGAGCTGTGAATCTCTTGCTTTCCAATGGATAATTAATAGCAGTTTATTATCTTTGTAAGGATTTTTATTGAAAATTATATTTGCAATAACTATAGTGGTAGTTCATGCTCAACAACCTTTATTTGTATTTTATTTTTATTGCAATGTGTAGTTAAAAATGTTATAAATGAAGTATAAACGTGTAAATTTTGCTTATTGATTAATTGTTAAGAAAAATCTTTTGTTGTTTTAGCGATTCAAAAATTTATCACCTTAGTAATTAGGTTCCGAATAATTTTCAAATTCAGGTTGAAAGCATCCAAAAACCAATAAAATTTTATAAAAATTATTTTTTACCATCATTAAATTGCATACAAATGTCTCATAAGCTATGACAGATTTCAGAAAAATTTGGAACATTTTGTGTGAAAAATTGGAAGCGGAGTATGCATTTTTAATTAAGTTTCCTCGTCTTTGCACCTTCATTCAATGATTCGCATAAATTACAAAGTATTAATTTACAACAATCAAATAAATTGAAAAATTCCGAGGCACGCATTGAACATGGATAGTGTTAAATGACTTTTGCCACCAACTATTCGCATCTTAAGCACTTCAATGCCTAAGTCGATCTTCGCTGCAGCCAGTTTCTTAATCTTAATTTGAAGATCTATCGAGGACTAGCAAAACACCAACTACATCGGCCATACAACAACAATGTACATTTTCGAAAATTCAATCTGAGCGGTTGACTATGGTAGAGGAGCTGGCCGCCGCCACTAGATTCAGGGACTAAAAGGTGAACAAAGACGGTAAAATCTTTGGCCAGATATATCTCAGGTGCAAACGAAAGAGATGCAAGGAATCTGTTGTAGCCGGTTTTGTGATTATTTTTTCTTGAATTTTTCGTTTTCTCCGATCTTTTTTTCAGTTTCTTCGACGTTACTACTCTACTACCACCTTTACATGATACATACCTTTCTGCATAAACGAAATGTTTTATGTTCAGCACTAAAAAAGTTTAAAACATGGAAGGAAATCAAACAACAGCAACAACACCAACAAAAAGAGTAAGAAAAGAAAAATCAAATCAAAAAGAATAAGCAGAAGAAAAAAAAACAGACTGGAAAATTCTCTTCGCGTTGTAAAAGTATTTGTTGTTGGCTTTTTATCAGCTACTTCAGGTGAAACAGTCAGTCAATGGTGGCAAAGCACTCATTTGAGAATGTTTTTTAAATGTAAAGAAATTATAATGGACTTGAATGTGGGATTTTTCTTCTTATTGCGTGTTGTATGTTTGTTTGTAAGATAAATTCTCTGACATATCTGGAGTACACATTCATACGGTGCGGATTATATTTACCAGGGCTTGACATATTCATACAAAGTTGCCTGATAAGATAAGGAATCATCCAAGTCGATTGTAAACATCTGATGACATTTCCTAGTTCGTATGCATAGATACATATGTTGATTCCTTGTTTTACCTGGATTTTACCCTTTGTTGAACTTTTCCATGGCTTTGGAAACGAAAAAAAACAGAAAATTGAATGCTGGAGTAACATTCAACGTGTGGTGGGGGTATATAAAAGGTATTTTTTTTTCAAAATAAGTTGACGATAATTAAGAGCATATGATAATCGCACCTTAAAGTTTGATGAACCCAAAGTCAATGTTTAACTATTTGAATAGTATGTGTTGAATGATGGTATTCACTGGATGGACATTAGGTGAAGCTCCAGGCACTCCAATCACAACCCATTATAAATGAAATAAAAAATGGTTCCATAATTCAGCCCTTGAAGTTTTAGTTTCCAAAATCAGGTCAACATTTGTACAATCTACAACAATTTTGAAACTGGCAGTAATGTTAGCAATGTTCACTCTCGTATTCAAGATTTGCATTGATGTTTAGTTGTTTTCATCTTTGCCTTAATTACTTACGATTAAAGAGATCATATCTACTTATAATGACCTGGAAGCCAGTAGCTTATTTCCTGGAAAAACTCAACCATCTGAAAAGCGGTGTCCGCAGATTTGTTTTGATCTAAATATAGTATCTCAAAAATTAGACCAGGTACTGCATTTTGTCTGATAGTAGAATACATTTAAAAAAATAAAAATTAATACTTCGCCTATTAAAAAGGGGCTGAGGAATCGTCTCTAGATGACTCGAGGCCAAACCGACAACTCGATCGGTGTCACTTGGTGTCCTCAAAATAGATGAAAAAGAAGCATATCCTTCCGTTGCGAAACTCGCTATTGTGAAGTTATTAAGGCGTTATGGCAGCAGAAATCGGGGACCGGGTGCTTGTAAAGTTTGGGGAGAATGCACATTTACGGCAACGAATAAAATCCTGGTAGAAGAGTGTGAAAACGTGGAAAATTTGAGTCATCGAAGTCGTTACAACTCCAGTTTTACGCCTGACAACGTTGTAGTTATTCGCAAACTTATTGAAAAAATCGTCGCGGTCCTGCAGCAGAAATCAATCAGGAAATGGGAATTAGTGTTGGAAGTCTACATACTCACGTTGAAGACCACTTTGAATTTCGTAAAATCACGGCAAGTTGCATTTCATTTCTGTTTACTCAAGATCACAAAAATGTGAGGGTTGTAGTTTGTCAGAGGCTTCTTGCTTGTTGGCAAGATAAAAGGCAGGTTTTCCTGGAACGAGTTGCGACGTCTGTCAAACGTGGGTTCATCACTACACTCCCTAGAGCGACTACCTTCAAAAGCCAGAACATGTTTGTCAGCCACGAAAGTCATGTCAACAGTTTTTTGGGATTCTCAACGAGTTTCACTCGTTGATTTTCTTCATGATCGTCGCTAAATATGCGCTGCCTACTATTGTGCCTGTATTGAACTAGTTCAAGCCACAAATCCGTCAGAAAGACGCTGTCAGTCTATTCGAAACGTCTTTCTTCTGTATAACAATGCAAAATCGCACACTGGAACCCTAAAAACCTGAAAATTGACTAAAATGCAATGGATTGCGCATGAACACCCTTCTTACAGCCCCGGCTTTACACCATGTGATTTTTATATGTTTGAGCCATTCAAGAGGGTACTCGGAAGAAAGTGTTTTGCTAACAACCAACAGGTTGAACAGTTTGTGCGAAATTGGCTGGAATCACACCCGAATTCATTTTTCGAAATGGCTGGAATCACACCCGCATTAATTTTTCAAAATCGTCATGAAAACCTTGTTGTTCACTGGGAACATGTATAACTAAGAAAGAAAACTTTGTTAAGAAATCACTAAAAAGGCATCTGTCTTCTCACATGTAAAATAAATTTTTTTGTGGAAAATGCTCCTTTATATTTACATGCTCTTCGGAAAAGCGCGAAAGAGGGAGATCAAGTAGTCAGAAATTGTCTCGTGTGTCAAATATTTGTCGAATGTACCCTTACTGCACACAAAAGTCTTTTTAAATTCAGAGGGAACTCGTACCCAAATGCGATTCCAAGCATATATCGTGGGTGATACGCTCGAGTCACCTGAGTGCAATTTTACCCATTTTTATCAACGTTGATTTTCCCACTTGTTAGGTGTCACATTACAATAAGTTAAAGGCACGTGTGTGACTTCCGTTCCCAGTAATGTTAGATTGTTATCCGAAATTTGACGTTTCTACAAAATTGTCATTCTACACTCGTTTTCTGTCCTCCGAACGAAGCTCCGGCTTTCAGCGTGTGTTTCCTTGTATCGTTCACATACGCGTTTCAGCGTTGTGCCATCTTTCTTCTGCGGTTTTTTCCTCACTGTAATCATTTTGGTTTTCAATGCAACATGATTTTTTTTTGCGACTATAAGAAAAGGACAAACAATGTTGACAGCTACCACTTCTGATGCATGTAAATATGAAACTGATCCACGGAATTGATCTTAAAAATTGACGGTTAGCATCTGAAAATTGCCCGATGTAAGCGTAGACTTGAATCATCTTTTTTTTACGTACATCCTCGTGAAGCGAAGTTCAGAAATTAGCTGTAAGAAAAATACAGAGGACGGGAGAAAGAGACAACGAGAGAGAGAAGCTTTTGAATATCACACCGTTCACTGGTAGAATCTGTAATGAATCCTTCTTGGCATTCTAACTCAGAAGTTATTTTATAGAATCTCAGCTATATTAATTGCATGTTTCCACTTTAATTGTCCTTTGTTTTTAAATTCAATTCCATAGGTTGATTAAGGACTTGCACTTCAAAAGCTTAACACCATTATATCAAAGAAAGACGCTCTACCATTATTTTGCATCAACAAATTTTGCATACGTGTTGAGACTTTGAATTCAGGTGAGAACAAGTTGAGTATATCCTAAACTCTGAGCATAAAAAAAATTGCTACCAATTTTAAAGGGATTTCAGACCGTTTCGTAATGGTTCTGACTTCCTTTTTGAGAAACAAAGACACAATACTGCAACCAAAAGTTGATGAAAAGTGTAATCTGAAGTTGTTTGTTATCTGAAGGAGTACATGAAAAAGAAAGGTCTGATTTATCATTCGGGAATCTTTATCACATTATTTTAGGTCCGCTGCGAGAATCGCTGAATCGATCTTCACAAACAACTTCAGTTGCCCTTTTGTAACCAAAAAGAGCTTCTAATTCTATGGCCACCAACAATTTCAGGTCCTTGTGAACCAAGCTTATCCAAAAGGGTAATTTGCCTTATTTTTCTTCCAAACTATCTCGTTACCATTTGTCCTTCTGAATACGCTGAACATAGATCCATAAGCTTGAATCGGGTTAGTATAATCAGGACAATGATCACAATTCGTTGGGATGACGTCATTTTTTGTCAATTCAAGCTAAATATACATCATGCGAGAAGGTTATGTTAAGCTCTCTTATCTCTGTCATTCCTGGAATTTCCATCCCACTCAGTTTTCTAACTGCTATCTCGTCCGCTCTATAATTTTTTATTCGAGGATACTTGTTAGTTTTATTTCATTGCTATTCAATGAAAGTTTTGCTGTTTTCAAGCAGTCCCACACTAGCTGTAGTAAATCTACAACAAAAAGAAAGAAAGAAAGTACAAAGAGCGTTGACTTGATAACCAAGAGTTTTATATAGTTCTCGCTGCTCGTTTAAAGTTTTTGGTTAAATGAAAGGTATCCGTCTTAATCGCAGCTTCAATTCAGTTGTGAACTTCCATGAAAGTTAAAAAAGCCCAAACTTCGGAAGGGTATCATGAAAAAAGATATATGATATTATTGTAAACGAAGCGAGCTTTGTAAGGTAGAGAGCTTGTAAATCTCTTCCCTACAAAGCTCGCTTCATTCAACGAAGTGAGTAAGTGGAGAAATCGTCTTTGCCAACTTTCTGAGCTTAAAAAAAACTTTCTGAGCTTAAGTGTTTGTGCAAATATTTCTTCAAGTTAAATAGAATATGTCAATCATTGTGTATGCATATATAATTTCAGAGAATTTTAATAACCGTTTCCCCAGCATATTCGTCTTTATGTTCTATCGCTAAAATGATTTGCCGTCGGCGTGAACATTACTTTTGTTTAGTAGCTCTTGACATGGTGAGTTGCAGGAGTCGTTCTTGTCTTCCATCTGTTTTATCCATTGTTCTTAAGTATAATCTCACATTTATCTTGAGGTAAAATCCTAAGATATTTTTCTTTCCACTTCTTATGGGGTTATACTTTTTTTGACTGGGTTAGGGTGAAGTTCATTGTTGCTTTATGAGACAAGTTTCTTGTTTGATCCAAGAATATGGATTTAACGTTTGATCCAAGGGTGCAGATTTAACTGATTCTCCACGACCGGTCGCCCGGCCGGTTATCCTGAGTTTCCATTTAGAGAAAGCAAACAACTCCTCTGTGAAGGTCAGTCTTGTGTCTTGATTTGGTCAAGACAAAATTAGAAGAAGAACACAAAAGACAAAAAGACAAAATTAATCTTATCATGATTCTTTGTGTCTGACTTCGGCAACGAACATGACACAATTTTGAGGACAAAGTTTGCCGTGCTTTGAATTTGATTTGTAGGACAACATAACCTACCATACGGATTTGATGTTGAAGAGATCTTCGGACACCATAACAGTGCAATTATGATCATGTGCCCAACGGACCTCTGCGCTTCAAATTCCGAATGGAAAGAATATCCAGGTGACGTTAGTAGGTATGCCCTTGGTAAAAAAGGATATGAAATTTGCAATGTCTTACTTCAAATGATGACGCCTTTGGGGATTGTTTATAGGATTGTTTATGGTAGAAGCTATCTTTGTTTTTACGTGTTTACTTAATGTTAAAGTTGAAAACACTTTTCTAGGTGAATCCTTAGAGACACTTTGCAAGGATAGATGGAACTCATATGAAGTTCATTTTTTTGTTGCCGCAGCCGAAATTTTCTTGTTAGCTGAATGGGTCCGTCAGGCCTTGGTTTCTTATTGTTGTCGAGGATACGTTTCGGTGATAAGCAAATATCTTCAGCTCGTTCTTTAGTGTTCTCTTCCACTCCCTTTCTTCCTACTTGGGAACGGATTCATGTAATCGACCGGTGACGGTAGAAATAAAAGCAAAGGCCCAGCTCAAAGTTACCCGTAATGATACCAGGCGAGGTTTAATGGTTGACAGAAGAGGTGACTAAGAGATATTCCAGAGTCTGACATGCAGGGTGTAGATAGCCTTCATCTCTAGGCCACCCATAAAATATTAAGTTTACTTACAAAAGAGGATTAATATTTTAGTATATCATGTCCTGATCTCAGACACCACATTTTTTCAAGTTCGTGTTTCCGTTGCCACAAGTCAACATTGTTTTATTGTTCCTTGAGTCTGCCGGGACTGTCCACCATCTTCAGCCATCTTCAGCTCATTCTTAGGTCCTTGTGATGCATGTGGCCAAAAGAACTTCTAAACGAGCAGAAGCCAAACTTGACATCAATAGGAAAGCATGGCCAGGTGGACCCAATCAACTATTAAGGAACTCATTTTGTTGATACGTAAGGTTAAACCTATGAAGAAGAATCTTGGGAATCTTCCTCAAATGTTGTGAAGAAAAGTTCAAGTATCGAGGAAAGCAGGCAGCAATATAGGATTATATAAACTTGACTTCTAAGTAATTTGAGTACTACATTTGTGTATAGGATTAATTCCACTAACTGAAATCTAATTCTGGAGGCGTTAGGTACTGTGCAAAGATCATAAGCGTCAAATTTCACCATTGGATCGAAGGTTACTCCTAGGTTTTGAAAAGAATGCACTAAAGGCTGGGACATGCCACATAGAGGTTGGCTGAAAACAAGCGGAGTACCCTTGGGTGCGAAGGTCATTTCATGTCATTTAGCAGTACCCGAGCTGCTTAAATTGACTCCAATCGCCAAGGGAAATCAAGTTTTCTTGAGGATGTTGGCCGCCTTGAAGATTATTTGTTTCTGGCAGGGTCTGATCACCAACTCCATATATAGGGCACATAGAAGATCTAGATCTCTCTAGAAGGATGATCATTCAACAAAAACTTAAGTATAAGTGAACCATAGCTTTAAGGGACACCGGCTATCGGTAGAAAAAGAATGTTTGTTTTCGCATGCAGAATAATTCGACACAATTAACCGGAGACGTAGGACGAATTCAGGAGTGAGCAAATACCCTAAGACATTATTTGGAGCACAGGAGTGATTCAGAATTGGTCATACCTTTTCTTTTCTATGCTATATTGTGTTCACTATCAGCTAAAGCAACCGGCGTTTCAATAATTCATCGGAAGATTCATGGTTTTCCAAATGGTCTGGAAGATCAAGCTGCTAAATTTAACACTTTCAAACCTTAAATAGAATCAGACTGATTACGTTCTCTGTTTTAAACCAAAAATAGATCTAATAATTTATTTCACGTGCGTCAACGTTCGTTTAAAGAAATTCATTAAGTTGAAAAGTCGAAACAGTGCAGATAACAATCAGAATAGATTGATTTTTCAAGTCTTTCTGTTTTATTCACCATGCAAATTTAGGTCTGACGTACTTAAGAAGACATGCATGTCGTCACCTATGCTCCATAGACAATTAATTAAAACAATTCTCAAAGTCCCGCAAGAATACATTTTAATTAAGTAACACAAACGATTAAACATTGCCACCTAAGCTTCCGTAATCTCATGAAAATCACAATAACGTGATTGAAGTATTTTTTTCGGGCATTTAAATTTTCATTTTGCTGACATCTTAATCATAATTTATGTAGAAAAATTTCAAATTTGAATTGAAAACGTTTGAGAGATGAAAGTCGTTCTTTTGTGTAAGCACAAGTCGTCGAGGTAGTGCTTTTTGTAAGACAAAATCCCCATTTTATTACCTTAAGCTCAGGTAATTAATTTGCGTCTTAAAATCTTGCTCTGACATCGATCCCAAGTGAGGCATCTTTTTATTCATATCGGGAGGATAATAAATGAATTAAAGAGGAAAAAAATGGAAATAAAAACAACATAGTACACATGAAGAGATTTCCACCAACACATTGAGTCAAGCTGCCCCACACTAGCAACTTCTCTTGGATCTTCTTATTCTTATCTGACACCTTTTCACTGATGCTGGTTGAAGTACAAACGTATTTGGATTGAATGCAATGTTGATTTGTTGACGAGAAGGAAGACGTTGTGTTACCATTTGAGTCTTATAAGATTGCTTTAAAATTATTAACAAAATAAAATTTACACCGACATACTTTGACCGATGCTAGAAATCTCTGGAAAAATTGAGTATAATGGCCCGTTTCCAACAGTATCCTAAGAAATGTATGAAGCCATGTTTCTAGCCCTGCCGTATTCAGATCTCTCATCTCTGCCTCACGATTCTTTTTTGACTACGTCTTTTCCATTCAAATATTCTCTGTCTTCCGAGCTCCAGGATTGATTGTCAACTAATCGATAGGCCTAAAAAATATCCTTCTAAAAAAACAGTGTCTGCTGTAGAAGACGATTGAAACAGGCTGTTGTCAAATTTTTTGACGGAGTTTGTGTGGATCACCAGACTTTAATTGCCAGCTTTTCTAGCGGATCGAGTGAGTTGGGTTGTCAGTGTTTAGGGGGGACCAATATTTGGGTGCCTCATTGCCCAGCTCCTCACATAAAACATAAATTTTACAGATGAACCCTCTCGTCAAACAGAAGAAACTGAGGAGAGCTCCAAAGTTCTAAACTTTCAAATTGCATTGCATGTTTCTTATCGAGCTTTCTAAGCCTGTTACCACCAATCAGGTACATTGCTGAAGAATTCCTCCATCCAACGCATGATAATTCAGAATTCTGTAAGGGTGCGTCAATGACCGTAACTATGTCTATGTCACTTTCTGTATTCCTTGACCACAGTGTAGTTTCATAAAGCGAACATTCTCGGACAACTTATGTCATATCGAGATGGAAGAACAACAAGAAGAATGAAGTTGTTGCAATTCCACCCAACAGGGTTGAGAGAAGTCATCTTGTGTTATGCAAAAAGGGGAGAGTTTCAGCAACCATGAAACTTATTTTTGTCAGTGCTAGCGCTATAGAGTCTTACGCTATGCCTTACTTCATTCGGCGTAGTTATGACCCTTATTAGTTCCCTTAGCTTCAGTAGATATTTTATAACTTCTTCCGAGGTCAAATTTACTCCAAAATTTGGGTGTTTTCAACCTTCGTGAACTAGGGATTTAAATTTCTGTTTTGTGTTTTATACTTTTTGTTCTTTCATATTCCACTATGTTATGTACTTTTTTCAATATCCTGATCATAGTTCTATTTACTGTATCTAGATTTTCAGCTTTCTTCAGATGCAAATAGTACTTTTTTATGCTACCACACCCAATTTTATAAAAAATTTTAAAGCTATTCTTTATAAGGTTCTTCTGAGTTCCATCTTTCTCAGAACCACTCCCGATAACACGTCCTTGGTCATCCTTATTTTAAAACTTCAAGGAAGTACATCGAACATGAGCCTCCTTTTCAGAAACTTGATGTCCTCTCGTAAGACCAGTTAAAAACCAATTATAGCCTAAATTAAGGAAAGATACTGTAAGGCTAGGAAACAATTGCTATTGAAGAAGATCGGAACTTACTACGAAATGAAAAATTTGGCAAAAATAAAAAAAAATTGCACTTTCTTTGAAAAAAAAATAACAAAAATTTTTTGAGAGAATCCAAGCGCTTAAAAATGACCTGAGTGTGATTACAGTATGTGGGTACATCAGTGTGGTTCTGACCATATTTATTCCTTTGAATAAAGGACAATTTTTCTCGAACGTGATAATCCTGATCCAGCCATCTTCACTTGGGTCCTTGCACTCATTGAGGAGAGTCTATAACACACTATTTGCAATTGGTGAGATTCGTAACACTCATGAAAACATCTCTGAAGAAGATTTCGTTTATATAAAAAAAAATCAATTCATCTTAAAGAAAAAACAAAGATAAAAACTTAAAAATTCAATCGGCCGAATCCTGTCAGTTTTGCCGGGAAATATTAGAAATATAAGGAAGGACTCCCGCTCCTTGGCAGTACTAGTGGTTAGCAAGGCTCAAAGCAGTTTGTCAGTGCTTCACTTTCGACACAGTTGTTCCGCGAGAAAGTCAGTGTAACTTGAGTGCTTGTGTTCTCTGAAATGTGCAGATGATACCTGTCATTTGTATCTGTCAAAATATAAGCAAGGCACATTTTAAATCTCGTTCAGAGAATATCTTTTCTCATAATATGTGCTTGATAAGATGTTGAAAAAATTTGACAAGCTGTCAAACAGTCTTCTAACGATTCTTCCCACACAGAAATTCAGCCACAATCAAAAGTTGGTAAAGAGAGTAGATAAGTTCTTATTCCAGGAAAACCTAAAATCTCTTTCTTTTGATTTACTTGGTATGTAAACACAAACTGAAGGATAAAAATGAGCCCAGTATGTATTTATCAGATAAATAATTCCAAGCAAAGTATTGAAAGCAACCGAGAAGGTGCTGATTGCGAAGCCCTGATGATTTATGCTACTGGAACTCATCTATGCAGGGGTAGTAAAAAGTCTTTGCGTCCTACTTTCAACAATAGTGACATAAGACTATATTAATTTGGAAAGAAAACACATTGAATTTCCTGTGATCATATAGTATTACTCTATATAGTTAAGTAGTAAGAGTACCTACCCTCTCGGCAATATATGCCTGCCTGCTTCAGGTTCCTCTAGTGGCAGAGATAGTTCGGAGAATCAGACCACCCAGCCGTGAAGGTACCTTCGCGAAAATGTTCATGGTCATGTGTGAAAGTGCCCAAATCACAAACTGGTGTCCTTATTGTAATCAGCCAAATTTTCTGTAGTTAGATGTTGTACCAAAATAACAGTAAAATGAATGTTATATTTCTGATTAAGCTACGTATGCCAGATTCTAGTTCGGGTTCTTCGTCATTTCCTCCTTAGTTGGGTATAATATAACTCTACGAAACAACCTTATTATCCTGTATTTCACCTGTAACTTTGTAAGCTACCAGAGATCCCGTTGCATAGAATTTTCTTTTAGTTGATAGAACTTCTGATTCTACGCATTGCTGAAAGACTTTAAGAGAGTGTTTCGCTTATTCCTTTTCCTCAGCGGCATGTGTCAGCATGGACGGTCCCCGTCATTTTCCTCGTTTAGTCCACAGACGCGCTTCAGTGGTGCGTCATTTTCGGTGTGATATTCCGTTCTGAGTTTTGTCGGTCTTCTTATTTATAGATCTTTCGTTCACGCAAGCGACTAAGTCTCCTTTCATGTCGGTAGTTCAAGAAGTTCGCGATTTTTTTATTTTGAGGGGTCGGATTTCCGTTTACGAAGTCGGACTCAGCAGTTGCGTCCAGTTTCCGTATATTGTAGTCCCTGATGTGTTCGCAAAAGATTGTTCTTATTTGATGTACTAATTGACCGATGTAGCTATGTTGAAATGCACAGGTTAATTCACTTACACCAGATATAAAACAAAGGAACGTTACGAGGACTTAAAAAGGGTACTCTTTAAGATGATTCAGTAAAGCGTTGCTTCATCAAAGAAGGCAAACATGTTACGATAAAAAAGAGTAAGAATGTTACCCTTTAACAAGAGTAAGAACGTGCTTCCTGGATCATGGTGCATTCTTCTCGCTTTCCTGAATCGGTAACTTTTCAGGATTTCAATTATGTGTAGTCACTATTCACGGGAGAACGTGTTGATAATACCCTTCAAGTCGTCTATCGTGATCGTATGTTCTTCCTCCACTATATGTCTGCCTAGAGATAATTTGAAGTTGTTGATTTTCTTCGTTCTAATTTTTTGTTGTTTTTTCATCCTCGGTCAAATGCTTTACATGAGGGACCCCGACTGGCTGCCCTGTTTGCCTGATTTGACACATGTGAAACTCGCCGCATTTGATGCTGTAGACTCCATTTCGTTCCTTAAGACTTTAAAAGGAGTTCTTTCTAGAACAAGGCGGGTTGTTCATTTTCATTTTTTAATGTCACTATACTGATTTAAATATTTTTCCTTTAAGTGATATTTGCGAGTTCAACCGATGTTTTTCTTCTAATTGTTGGACTTGTCTAAAAAGGGTTGTTCTTCGACACCGCATTAGCTTGTTTCCTTTTCTGATATAACTATTTGGATTGTTTTGTGACTACATCAATTCATCTTAGCTGAATCCATGATATTTTTTTTATGTGTCACTCTTCGCTCAATAGAGAGACTGGAGACTATCAGGATCTGGCCTTCTATCTGTCTTTATAGATGACGACATCAAGTTCACCACCATTTTTGAAAATTTTTTCTTCCAAACGTGCTGAATTATTTTAACTCTACGTTTCCAGGCTGACTCAATGTTATTGTGGTTGGAACCGAGATGATTATTCTCACTAAGAATTCTTCTTGAATTTGCTCCCTGGCAAAGAAAAGAGGGATCACAATTGTTTGCTAAACGAACTACCGTCGTTCCAAGCTTCTATAATTTTTTTGATCCATGTACGGGTTTCGGTGCTGAGTCCTCTGTTTTTTTTGGTCTGTAATAAAACGTGTTATTTTTAAAGCACTCCTTTCTTCTCCCCTATCTATCTGTTGAATTGATTCCGCTTGTCTGAAGGTATCATCTGGCGAAGGAAAGAATGGTTTTTTGCAGTAATGTCCATCGTTTGGTACACCGTGGTGGAGGAAATGCGGGCTTCTTCGTAGCAATGTGACGTACGATTCAATGGTGGGTGTTTTCATGGCCTTAACTTCATCGTCCCTAAAAATTTCTGTCTCATAAACTGGAGGGCAGTTGATGGCCTGTGAAATCAAGAGGCAGCTGCACAATTTATTTAATGCCATGTAGAGAGTTCTTGCATTTCCTTCAATATTTCTACTTGGAGAGCTTTGATCCGGTGTCATCGAGAATATGCAGAAATCGGCTGTCAAACGGATCTATGCTCAGTTGGCTAGAGGCACCGGGAGTGGGTGGTCCCTTCTCTGAAATATGGATTCCTATGATGAAAATATATCGAGTGGTAGTAAAAAGAGGCCTGGACTGAAGCAATGTATCAAATGGTTCAATCTCAGGTTCTGTGGTGGAGAAGAGAAGTCTCCAGCAGTCTCCTTCCAGCAAGTTTGACCACTGACAGTTCGTCAACCCTCTCCTTACAGAAAAAAACTATCCTTATCATTAAATCTCTTGTAGCTTGAAGCTCCGATATTCATATGTATATTTACAAAAATGATATACTTCGGTAACACTTTCGCATACTAGCAACATCTAGAAAAGACTTTTTGTCTGTTGTAAAATGGAAGACATCGCGCTACCACTCAGGAAGCCGTAATGACTTTAGGCTTGCCGAACGGAATCAAATTCAATACACGGTCAACACTATTATTCTCCATCTGCACATATGTAGGTTTGGATACCACGCCACCGCCGCAGCCACTCCACTTTGACTTGAAGTTTGTTGTTTTTTTTGTTGTTGTTCTCAATGTAATAAATTTAACCGAGTGTGATATTGTCTTATTGCTTACTTTTTCGGTTAGAGAGAAGTTGATAGCAAAGCGAAATTTCCATACAAGAATAGAATATAAGACCGAAAATTGTATTGAAGTAATACAGAGCACCGTACTCGTACATAAGAACGTGTAGTACGTTGGCTACAAGAAGAAGTATCTTTAGATACTTGCAGACGTAACGTTTTTTAGTTTATCTATTTCTATCCATATCATCTATTTGCAGCATCACTCTCTTGCCGAGGTAACATTCAAGTGAATTTACGATATCTTCGGTTTCAAAGTTCTTTCATACGATACTGTTAGCTTCTTAGATGGTGGAGACGGAAAAAAATGGTTCTATAAGTACGTGGTTATTACGAGAGCAATATAATATGAAGTGGTTCTGGTTATAACATTGTATCCAGTTCATTACACATTCAAGAGAGATAGGCGTGCACATGCAGAGTTATATTGTTAACTTAAATTGTCCAATTTTTCATTCCGGAGCTTGGTTTGGTCTTGCCATAATTTGTTGTATAGTGACTGATTCCTTTGGTTAAAATTTATATTTGTTATTTGTACAATTTACACATATTGAGTGTAAAATTATTAATTTTTCAAATTATTTAATTTGGAATTAATTCCAAATTTCATAAGATTGAATTCAATGTAGTTTGCAAGGCCTTTGTTGTTTCTTTCGACCTATATAAACATCGTCATTGAATGAGGTCTCGGTTGTGAGTAAATTTTTCATATGATCGATTTTATTTCTACTGATTTTTAGCAGATTTGCAGAGGTCCCAGAGGTCCCAGGTCTATAAGAAGAGGTCCCAGGTCTATAAGAACAAATGACAAATATACATTTTACTCCCTTTTCCTTTTTTCTACATTTCTCCCTCCATTAAAAAGTTCAGTTTGTCCCCTCTAAGTAAATATTGTTGTTAGTTCATGGGAGGAATGAGAGTTACGGGTCGAAATGCAACTTGAAACAGCGATATATCAATTTGTGATCCTCTTATTGAAAAATAATCACTTGTTTTATGTTACATTCATGATCGGAATGCCAAACAGAATCAAGCCTGGTATTGACCAAGTACTTGAGATCTGGAAATGGACTCAACTACGAGATAAGATTTAGGTCACGAAAGAGATCTGTAGCGCCATTGATTTTTGTCGCAATCGTAGTATTTGGGTTTGCAGGATCACTGAGGCGTGCATTAGCGAAGATTCATTTTGACTGTCTATACTCGTTCTCAGAGCATTCTACGACCCTAATAATGAAGAAACCGCTTCTGATTAGATATAATCTAAACGCATCCTCACTATAGATAAAGGCCGTCTCGCAGACAAAATACAAAGCGTAATAATTTTCTCCCACAAATTTTATTTTAACTTCTGTTCAAAATTTTATTTCAACTTTTTTTCCAGCCTTTACATCAAGGACCTTCAGTCCTACTATCAAGCTGCCCCGATCTAGACAAGTGCTCTCAGCTCCGGGCGAGATAGACGGTGAAGCTCGCCGAAACCGCAGAGATTTTCTTCTTTTTTATTACAACTATTCTAGTTTTTGTGTCCCATTTGAATCCTAAATAAAAATTTTAGCTGTTTTCAGATGTGAATATAAAGGATCAAATTAAGTCAAACATCGAATTTCCAATCTAACTTTAGTTTAGATTGGAAATTCAATGTTTGAAGAATGGCGGAAGGGTATCCTATCAAGCATGATATATACTGTTGAAATAACTGAGACTCTTAATTAAGACAAATCCTACAATATGTGATGTTCTACAAAAACCTACAGCTGAAGCGGATCAAAGAATGGTTCCCATTCATTTTTTAAGAGTTATGAAGTTTCTTGTCACACATGGATAGATCTACAAAAACATATTTGTAGCGTAAAATACCAATTTTTTAGATTAGTCAGGCAATAGTCCTTGCATGAACTCACTCGTTTACCGTCGAACAGGGAAAAATGGCAAAGGATCTGACTACTAAGCACAATTATTTAAAAAATTCTTTGTGGAACAGTACTCTAAATTCAAGTGTGGAACAGTATTCACAAAAAAGAGATTGTAAAACCTTTCATCTTTCGCATACAGCGTCTAACTAAGGCACTAGTAGCCGAGCGTAGCCAGTAACCAGCAGTAACCCTTCCGAAAAATTCTCAAAATTGCAATATTTGACTGCGAGTTTTCAGATACATTTGTTGATAAGCTTATTAGAGATAATACAAAAAGACAAAGCTGAGAACAGGTATGCCTCAAAATTCTCTAAAATTTTGCCCTCATACACAATGACTCATAAATACTATTAAACCGAATAAATACTCTGACATAAATTTATGCCCTGAAAGCTTTCTTGAAACTTGCAAGCTCTCTTCCTGGCAAAGCTCGTTTTTTTTGCTACTTGTGGTATTTGCATCTCTTTCTTGGTGACGTCCCTCCGGAGTGTGAGGGTGCTTTCATTTCAATAACGCTAAGCTAAAGGAAGTTAAAGCGGGAAAAGAAAATATTGAATTTGTGATGATATCAAAAAGGTTTGGTGATAACTCAACGGGAAGTATGTTTCACTCTATTGGAAACTTTCTGCGGTTAAAAGGGATTAAAAGAAATCTGTGACGCTTTCTTCACCACTTTAGTCCTTTCCTTTCAAGATCTTCTTATCAGATGAGCAACTTTCTATTCGTCGACTTAGCAGAGGTAATAGGTAAAATTGATGGTGTATGTGGCTATATGTGGTGAGCTTTCTGGAACCACAATCAGGTGTAACATAATGCTGCTATTTATTCAAAATATTTGAACTCATAAACACGGTATACGCTGATGTACGATCCTGCTAGAAAGGAGGACCATTCATCATAAGTTGTAGATAAGCTATTTGCATAAATTTCTAGACGGTGTTTTGTTTTTTTCTTTGTAACGTTGGCTAAGCTAATATCTCGCTAAGATTATACTCTTTCAGGGGGTTAGCTAACGCTTTGCTGCAGAATTTACTATTCAATAATACTATTTCTAAGATATTATTTTGATTTACAGTTGTATAGGTTAGGAACGTTGTTTGATGTCCAAATCCTCACTTAGATCTGCAGAGTTTAGGTGATAGCACTTACCTCCCACCATTGTTAGAAATTTTGCGTATTGGGTGCCACAAGAGTTAATCAATTTAAATAAAAAGTATCAATTACTACCGCAAACTAAAATAATTGCCTCAAAGCGAAATTCGAGGTATCTTTGGGGCCAACGAAATCTGTCGCTTTCAGCCCTTACTATGTCTTCACATATAATCTGAACAATATTATGGCTAGTGATCTATCGTCTCACTAATCTTTGGCTAATCTAAGTTTTTACAATTAATCACGTGAGGCAGTTCTTTGTTCATAGGTTCGGACCCCTCCGAGACAACAGCCGGTGTTGCTTTTAACCACTAGTACTCATAGTGATGTTTAAAAGCTTCATTTAGTAAAAAAGGTATACTTTGAAGGACTATCGATGTTTTTGAACAATTGTATCTTGCGTTAACCGAGGGCACTGACCTTTTGTTTAAAGTGTCCTTCATCATTTGTAGAGGTTTCAGTAAGTCTATCAGCGATAACTGCTCAACGTCAGTTTCTTTCGCGCAACACCTCCGTCATTCCGTTGCATACTCCGGAATACGACATGTTTACACACTTCTATTTTCATTGAAGAACTCTACTTTACATTGACTGAGGGTACCAACTTCTCACTTCAGATGTCCTTCACCAGTTTGGAGTTCAAAGAAAATCGACCACCAATATCTCCACAAAATCGGTTCCCTTTCTTGCAACACGGTCTTGGTTTGCTGTATAACCCTTTATCCTGCGGATCTTTACTCTTCAATTTTTACAGATAAACTCAATTTTGCGTTGACTCAGGGTACCAATCTCCTCGGTTTAAATGTACTTCATCAATTCTAGAGGTTCGTCATCGACAATATCTGCTCGACTTCTCGCAATTTGCTCCATCTCTTTCTTTCCAAAAATTTTAGCTGAGTTTACAAACATTTGCTTCTAAGTGGTCATTCTTTATTTTATATCGCTTCAATCTGTTATAAATTTTTAATATACAAAACAAATTAAACGTGAAAAAATGCAATATGTTATGGGTTAGCGGTCCGTTGTTCGTAACTGGTTATTTGAGCATATAAACAAATGGTGGTGCTTGGAGGTATAGAATTTTAGATGGACAAAGCATTTTATGCTACGTATAGGATGACAGCTGTCATGAGTTAATTTGTTTTGCCATTTTATCATGACTAAGTTGACGCCTAAGCAACGTCTGCAAATTGGGCAGATTTATTTCGCAAAAATGGTTGAATTCGAGAAATATATCCCGCACTACGAGAATTTTATGGCCGATATGATCATCTGCCAGACTAATTAATTCGATTGACCATGGAACGTTTCCACACCACGTTTACTCTCACTGATAACATGCATACGTGCAGACATTGTACGTTGCGTGATGAAGAAACAATGGCAGCTGTAGAGCATAGTATCGATGAAGTGACTCTTTTCGAGATTGTGATTAGCAATTAGACATTTGGAAGATTTTACAAAATTCATCTCGTGCAGGAATTGAAGCTGTACGACCACCGTGCACGGCAAAGATTTGGTGGATGTGCTCAAGAACAAATTGCTCACGTTCTGAATTTCCTAAACACATTTTTCAGGGATGAGCCTCATTTCTGGTTGAATGGCTACGTTGATAAACAAAACTGCTGCATTTGGAGTGATAATCGACTGCAGGCAGTAGTCCAAACGCACTCATATCAGGAGAAAGTCACTGCTTGAAGTGTCCATATGTGTTGAATAGTCCATATGTATTGAAAAGTGATGATGGCAATAAGAGTAGAGTCAATCATTACCGCTGTAGAGCCTTCATCAAATACTTTCTCCTTCCGCAATCACCTCGCCGTAATACAGGGACCTATAGCTTCAAAAGGAGGGCACGACATTCCATACAGATTGACGATTAACAGCTCGATGTTTCGATGTGGCTACGAGGCTTTGCGAGGATACACTTTATAACGTTTATTCACGTACAGTTCTATCGAAAGAAACGCTAGGAATGCTCTGAAGGATTCCAAAGACTCCAACATTTGCTTAACATACTAGCTTTGTTCGTTTCCCAATTTAATGCTGGAATAAGTTTTTTTTTTAAAACTCCAAAAATTTACATCCTACATGAGCCTTGCGGAAGCTGGGGCTCTACAATTACAAATTTACTGTCTCTTTTTTTGACATATTGTCTCTGAAAAAAAATGGAGGAAACAACCATTAATTCTGCCTCGATGAACCTATTTGTTTTGCTGAATCTCTCCTTGATCTTGCGTAGCCGTGACAGTTCACTACCGATGTGCATGGTTTCTAGATGTTAGCTACTTTCAAGATTTATTTGGTAGTTCGGCTGTTTTTCTGAGGAGCTGACTATTTCGTAAGTATTCACTTAAAGAATTTTCGCAGAACAAGGATGGTCAGCTCTGACGGCTTTTGTAGAAATTGATTAGAGGCTTACAGCGCTATGTCGTCCGCATATTTTACAACGTTCACTCCTGGATCTATTATGACTTGAAAAGAAACATTAAGGGTCCTTCTGCACGGAGGTTTTCCTCTTTGTGGACTGCCCCAGTGCGAAGGGATAATATATCTAATTTTTAACCTTTTCAACATGTCATTGTTTCACTGACTGATGATTTCTCATCTACGGTCTCGAACGATGCATTATGAAAGGCTGCCTCCACATTAAGAAAAGTCCGGGTCTTTTTTTATGATAAAAGTCCATTCGAATGTAATGAAATTGAAAGAGTCACTGATTTTCTGGAGTTCTTGTTTTGGCAATTTTTCAAGATGAAATTGATATCCATTCAGCTGGCGCATCTTCGTCTTGTGGTGAGCTTGCGGCAGAAGTACTTGGTAGAACATTTTGTATGTTTTCGCGTAATCTGTGACTCAGATTAGGAACTTGAAGCCTTTTCTCCATCCATGGCTTTCCTAAGTCAGTACTCAATTCTGTCATGAACGCACGCCTATTTAGGGTTTTTTTCTCATTTGAAATAATACATTGGCAATAAATGACGTGACTGTTGACAAAAACCATATTCAGCATGCCGTAGAATAATGCCATAGGCCATCTAGTTGTCTTTCTACTGCATGACATCTGTTCGCACATTTGGTTGAATGAATCAACTCCTCCCTTAGTCTGATTGTAGAATACAATCATATCGAGCTTTCCGGGGCTATTTATTACGATTGCGTCTTCGCCAGAGGATAATCATCTTTGCAGGTTTTGGTTTATTTGACAGTAAATTTAGTGAGCCATCCTAGCAAAACATGGAGGTTTCGGCAGCTTCAGACATAGTATTATTTAGCTCTTCTGGTATTTTCCTTTTTGTTTTTTTTTGAGCGCATTGTACCAACTTCAGTTAATTTCTATGGCTCCTTGGCCAACGATTTTGCCAAAGGTACCGACGTAAACCAATTATCGCAGGTTATATATCTACATGACGCATGGATGGTTCTGGATAGCTTCTTCATATAATATTCTCCAAGTGGAGGTCCATTTGTTTCTGTTCACTTACCTTAATTGGGAATGGCATCGAACATGTATTTTGTCGAACTATCACAGATCTTTGGAATTTTCAGCCCATATTTGTTAGGTTTATTTGGTATGTACATAAAGAAGGGACATCGACCCTTAAATCCCAATAATGTTCATCGGCGGTCTCATGAGATCCTGGAGTACAAGTTATTTAATACTGGACAATAAAAAAAATTCATATTTTTTTTTGATGGGCGCAAAAACATCTTCACAAAGATAAGTAGGACCTAAGGACTTGTCGTCAAATCGCAGCGATGCTAACAGAAACACGAATCTATCTCTACTCATAAACGATACGTAGCGTGTGACAGAAAATCAAACGTCAAAAAATTCAACAGTCGGGAGATTGTTGTCCTTCATTGCAGCTGTTAATATTAAAATGCTCTAATTTCGTCAAAATAAGTGTCTCTGAAGGTAGCAGATAAATCATTGTTTCGTTTCTAACAAATCTCAACATTAGTCCACGGTGCAATTTTCTCTATTATTATTCCGATGTAAATAATGCATCAAAACAGGATAATGGGTCCGATAGATTCCTACAAATTCTTGTTGGCCCTCTTAATGTTCGTATTATATTTATAAAGGAAGTTCTTGACTGATTGCACCCCTTTACTGTAGACCAGCAGTAGTTGTTTTTTCCTTTTATGGATCTTCGCGGTCAAACGGTTATCCGATCTGAAATCCAAGTTAAAGGATGCTGTTTTGCTATATTTGGAGAATTTTTGCTTTCCTCTGCATCTTCTTCGGAAGTAGTGTCATCCACTAAATCATCTTCTTAGTCGCTTTGGACGTCATTTACACTTAAATTATCCTCTTCTTCATTACATACATCGATAGTTTTTGGTTCTTCCTCCAAAAATTCTTCATCTAAAGGTCTTGCAATGCCCGAGATGAAGTTGTTGTGTTTTAGAAGAATAATCGATTTCTAAACCTAAAACAAATACACATTTTCAAAACATGTTCCAAATACACTAAAAAAAATATAAATCTCATAACGTGGGGTCATTTTCACTCACAATGGGATCATATCCAAATCTATACAACGCTTTCCTGCAACGAACGTGCACCATTCGACACCTCTGACCACGAACTGAATTGGCTAGGAAAGACAACGGGATGCATACAGTGTTAGGAAAGAGACAGATCAAAACGTTTCGCGTGTCAGTCGTTTTCACTGACGTTATGTATGCAGGGTTAACTTATGAAATCTAGGTTCGCGCTTATATAACCTACGAAACCATCCATTGGATTTCACTTGTGATGCTTATGCTGATGTTATATGATATGATGCATTTCGAAATGTATGAACGTGTAAAAGGACCTCCATTTTCGATTGAAGATGGTGAGCAATATGGGCATCTTGCCAAGATTACTGACAGACCAGACGTGAAAAAGCACCGCTCCGGTAAGGAGTAATTGATGTCTGGTATGTTGAACTTGATGAAATGTGCAATCGTGCTATGAAAATTAAGCCAAAATTGAGAAACAAACTACGTTCGGCTGGCATTTGTACTACCCCTGATGATGTTCGACCAAGTCATTTGCGTATAGAAGTTATTCAATGCTTCAGAAGAACGTGAAAATTCGCTGTCCTAGAGCAAAACAAACATGCTGAAATGGTGAATATTGGAACGATGTTCTAATGGTACCAATAGCAAGATCAATCCACCACTCAATCCAGAAGCTAAACGAAATCAATCTAATGTTAAGATGCGGGCACGGTTGTTTTCGGTCCTACGTGTAAAAAATTGACAGATCACGTTCTCTTACCTGTGTGTTTTGTGCAAGGGAACCGGATGACGTCTGTCACACATTCTTCTACTGCAAAAGGTGGAGCCAGCAGCAAGGGGTCCTACTCAGCAAAATTGGAGAGCTCTGTCCGGAAACTATCACCGGAGTAATGCTGAAAACAGTTGACAATTGGAATCGCGTGGCGGAATATGCTCGGGCAGTGATAATATTGAAAAAAGCTTTATTGGAGCGCAGAGACTCATCGGGGATGGATGGATCTTTTTCACTTCAGCATCTCAGCACTTCCTTCCTCTCCCGTCCTTCCCGTTAGAAAAGAGATTCCCATAATCTGAAGGCGCCTCTAGGCGTAGGAACACGAGGCCTAGCCCGAAGTAATGTGTCAAATGGTTCCAGGCTAGATTCTCAGGTTGACAGGGGAGGTGTTAAGTTGGTAGTCTAAAAGCATTTGCGTCTGGTAGTCCCACACTCAGGGTGTAAACAGCCTTCACCTCCCTACCACAAAAAAACGATGTTCCTTTCAAGCTCTCGTTTAACGGTCTAGGTTTAAGTTTTCGTTGGTACCAAGGATGCTAACGATCACTGGCTGGCTCACTGGATCACTGATCACTGAATTACCTAATTGAAGTTCTGGGCAAGTGGGGCTTTCCAAAGTTCTGAGGGACACGAATCATTGCAATAAAGTAAAACATGGATGAGTGGAGGCTGGTATTTCCAAAATGAAAAATTTTACGCCCATTAAACCCAAAGAACTCAAGGATATTCGTTTAATCCAGCAATATTGACACCTTACTCTCTTCCCTCTGTTTTACCGAAACTTGCGCTATCTTTTGTGTTCTTATTCTTCCAAGAATAGCAAACTTTGAAATGAAGACTAATAAGGATAATTTCCAACATTAGATAAATACGTTTCAGAATGTTTAAGGATGTTTTCAGGAGATTAGAAAAGAAGCGTACTGGGATTCAGTCAACAGTTAACCTTAAATCTTCTCTTGATGGGAGGAAACTTCATTCAGAGGACTCCGAGCATGTAACTTCCAAACCTAGCACATTTGCTTTAGTACATCTTTTTGCGTATTTTTTTCGACTAACTTCGCGCGTAAGATACGTAAAAAAGATATTCCTTCTTCGAATTTTGTGGAAAAGTATTTTAACAAGTTAAATTTGAATTTGCATTATGTTTACTTTTTTCAATAATTGTACCAGATCAATCCAATATTTATTCTGAATTTCATCCTTTTCCTTATCAGATTCCAATCTTATCTTTCTGTGCGATGTCTCGTCGGACATTGATTGCTCTTACTGAGCAAAACCAATAAAATTCCATGCAAAAATCACACGCAGATTTGTCACCATTGCATTATGTTGCTTCGGCGGGATTGTTTAAACACAAACGTAAACAATGTTGCAGATTAATAAACAAATTCGCCAAAACTTTGCGTAAACATATTGCAACAAAAATGCAATCCAAATATCAAATCAGCACTTTATAGTTCTCATTGGTCTGCTGTGGTCAATGTGTTCGAGTGGTTTATTTTTGTTTTGCCATCGATCAATAGGATATATCAAATTTCTGACCTAGACATTATTAAACGAAAATAAAAGAAAATAAAAAGGAAATATTAAAGAAAATCGGCTGGAATCTCTTTGTATGTAGTCGCCTGTGGTTGAAATTTAAAACGATGGAATTAACTGACGCACACATGTTTAGAAGCGCCGCAAACGGAAGGAATTGTATATTAAGTTAATTAAAAATGAAAGGACGCAAGGATCAAATTCATAAAAATGAAAGAGCGAAAACATTTGTGAAGTTGTGCAGTGCTTTTTGAAAATGAAGCGAATTCCCTCTGAAAATGAAGTATGTTCTAGTTAGGAATTAATGGAAATTCGGTCGAAGTTGAAATGAATCCTTTACAAACGAATGAAATCGACGTTCATACCGAATTATGTGAATGCCCAAAGTTAAGTGCACGAAGGATACATTAATCATTGCGTGCCTGATATCTACCTTTAAATTCTTAGCGTTTCCACTTCATTTATCAACAGAGCACCTTCAAATAAATTATCGTTCCAACTTTTAACATCCTACTAATGTATCTCGCTACCATTTTACTTACCGCCCGACTGCGTCAGGTAATTTCCTTCTCACCCGGATAATTGTTCGATAAGTTGACTTATCTATCGGACAAAGGATTTCAATAATCCGATGACCATAACTTATGGGCTGGCTTGTAAACTATTATCGCAACACAAAACTAGAAAAAGGGATCAGACACGTTCGTCGTTTCATGTAGCCAGTTCGACCCTTGTGTCACGTACAATGCATTCTATTCTTCTTTTCTTCCTTTTTTTAGTGGCTTATATCCTTTTGAACACTACTCGGTTGTGTACTAATTTTTTTTTTGTATTTTTCATTTTGTTTCATGTCGTTTGCGGCGTGAGGTATGACAGCATGCTTCCTTCAGTCGAACCTTCAAATGGAATTCGACACTTTTGAAAAGAAAACACGAAATACCTTCTCAAATTTCAATTAATGCACCTGTCAAACCTTACGAAATGTTCATTTAAGTATGTGTGTGTGTGTTTGCGAAATTTCGGTTCATTTTTATTCATATTTACTTGGCAGTTATCATATGCCGCAGGCATGTAAGACATGATGAATCTTAATCGAGAATTTTGTAATTTACAGGTGATTTTTTTGGGTTTCGTTTTTTTCAATGGCAATCTCAAAATGCCACACTAAACGATGAATCTGTGAAGCAATTCGCTGGAAGCGGAAAGCCGTAATTTGTATGCCGATATATAATCAATCTTAATCACACATTTCAGATGCAAGCAGGGACACATCATCTTGGACGTGTGCAAAAATAAGAAACGGAAAAGGGCAAGCAATATGAAATAATTGCCGAAAAAAGCCAAAAAAAAATCGCTGTACAAACATAATAACCAACGGCATTTGCGCGTATCCATATGTGTAGGTGAATATGTATACATATATCAGTGGAATTAGACAGACGATTTAAGTTTTTGTTTCCATGGAATGGCAAAATGTGGTCCTGATTGAAATCTGATTTGCTTGGTATCAGCGGCGGATAAATTTTTCAGCGGAAAGAAATGGTAAAGGATAAGTTTGGGCTGTGTGCAAAAAGGTAAATTTAGAAAAAATTATCACAATAAAATGTGTATATGGTAGAATGATTTTGACACTGAAGCTACCTTAAATATTTTAAAAGCGAAACCTTTCGGATTGGCGTTTTATGAGCCCACTGAATCAAATTCTTGGAAATGGATCTTATATATTCAATTATGATCTTTCTCAAACGAAAATTGTTTTAAAAGTTTGCCCAGATTATGCTGATTTCGAAAATCAACAATCCAATTTTTACAAAATTCACCCAGCAGCAGAAGTATTACAACGTTAAAAAATCCAACATGAATTTTTTTTAGATATTAATGTATATCCTTTTGGATTTACTTTGCGTTGACTATAAGTCCTGTTATCACTGCATTCTTATAAAAGGATAAAATTAATCGGAAGCCAGTATTCGGTTTAGAAATTCAATTTAATTATTAACTACCCTATTACAAAAGTATTGTAACATGCGGCAAAAGTATTGCCACATGGCTATTATCACTCGAACTTGTATGAATGCACCTTGTATTTGACATTTTCAGTGATGTCAATTGTTTATGTAGTCTGGTTGTCATTTCTAGAAAAAGATGTCGGTAGAATTTGTTGAATATTTAAGTTATTTTTCTTAAAAATACAACAAAATTGTTAAAACACGGAAATTCGGCATGGAAGAAAGAACAGAAATCGTTGAAAAATACAGAAAGAGAGTTTTCAGCGACTGAAATCGCTTTAGTCTATACTACTAGGTGTATAAATATGAAATGCCGGGTATGTCGGTGATAACTAACTGGCATTTGCAGGGTAAACATCTGTCAACAAATTCCAGTATGTCATACGTTTTGATTGTACAAACAACATAGTTTTCTTTCGCTTCAAACATGTCGAATTACGTGCCAGAAAAAGAGGTTTTGCGGGTAAGTCTAGAAACCTTTTTTCATTTGAAGAAAATGGTAGCAGAAACTTATCGATTGTGAGTGAAAGCATATGGTGAACATGTCCCAAGCCAAGACACTTGTGAATGATAGTTTAAAAGATTTAAAAGTAGCGATTTCGATGTCAGCAACAAAGACCGTGGAAAACCACCAAAAAATTCGAAGATACAGATTTGCAAGCATTATTAGATGAAGACAACACACAAACTGAAAAAGCGTTGGAAGTTACTCAGGCAGCCATTTCACAACGTTTAAAAGCCATGGGAAAGATCCAAAAAGCTTGAAAATGGGTACCGTATCGATTGAAAGAAAAGACATCGAAAGGCGAAAAACCATTTGTGAAATTTTGCTTGTCAGTCGGAAAAGAAAAGGTTTTTTGCATCGGATTGTTACTGGCGATAAAAAATGGATTTATTTCGACAATCCCAAGCAGAAAAAATAAAGGGTAAACCCAGGCCAGCCATCAACATCACAACCAGTCCGAAATATTTACGAAAAGAAGACTTTGCTGTGTATTTGGCGGGATAGTAAAGAACCATTGTATTACGAACTGCTGAAACCAGGTGAGGCTAATACTGGCAAACGTTCCCGACAACAACTGATCAAATTGAACCACGCACTTAAGGAAAAACGACAAGAATTTCACCAAGGACATGATAAAGTCATTTTTCAAGATGACAATGCTCGGCCGCATGTTGCAATACCTGTCCAGAACTACTTGGGAAACATTAATTGGGAAGTTCTGCCCCACCCGCCGTATTCACCAGACTTGATTCCTTCTGACTACTACTTGTTTCGATTGATGCAGCGCGGAATTTTGGAACAGCACTTCCATTCTTACGAAGAAGTTAAAAATTGGCTTGATGAATGGTTAGCCTCAAAAAATGAGAAGTTGTACTGGGACGGAATGCATCAATTGACAGAAAGGTGGGAAAAAGTCGCAGTTAACGATGGCCAATATTTTGATTATTGAATTCATTCGTTCTTTTATTCAAATAAATGCATATTTCAAGCAGAAAAAATTCGCATTTCATATTTATACACCTATTATATGGGCTGAAAAGTCCCGGATTTTTCAATAGGTGGCACCACTAGAAAATCAACAGCCTCTCTTTTCAAAAGATTTATCTGTCACTAGTTTATGTATGAAGTTTCATGACATTTCGTCTATTGGTCAATCTGTGTGACGCTGCTTTCAGCTTCGTAAGCAAAATGGAAAAACAAAATTTTGCGTCTTGATCAAATATTGTTTTTTAATTGGAAAAACCTCTGAACAATTATTGCAATGTACGGACAAATGTTATTCCATATCTGTTCCTTCGAGAAAAACAGTTTATCAATGGTGTGATGAATTCAAAATAGGTCGTAAAAGCACCGAAAACGCACCTTGCTCTGGAAGACGAATGGAGGCTAAAACTGCGGAAATCGTAAAGCAAGCGCATGATATCGTCTTAAATGATGATGAATTAGTGTTGCGCGAGTTAGCTTAGGCTGTGGGCATTTCAAAAGAATGGGCAGGACACATTTCGCATAATATGTAGAAAATGAAAAAGCTTCAAGCGCGATCGGCGCCGCCTTTGCTAGCTGTCTGCCAAAAACCGCAGAGCATTGAAGATTCAACAACCGGTTTCGCGTTATTGCAGTATAATTGAGCGGACTTTTTTCGATATTTTGTGATGATGAATGAAAAATGGGTCCATTACTATTCGCCTAAGTCCAAGAAGTAATCTGTAGAGTGGCTGGAAAGCCACGAATGCGCACTAAACCTGCCAAAAAGACAACCTTCGGCCGAGAAAGCTATGGAGACCGTTTTTTGGGATTTCCATGACATAATTTTCATTGATACATCCTCATCTATACTATGCGGCGTTCTTGGACAACTTGAATGACGCAATAAAAAAAACAGCCCCATTTGGCGAGAAACAAGTTCTCCATCACGATAATGCACCATTACACACGTCCTGAAAGCGATAGAAATATTGGACCAATTATGAGTCAAATTAGTTCCTCATCCACCGTATTTTCCACACTTGGCTCCCAGCTACTATTATCTGTTCCCAAATCTCAAGCTTTGGCTCCAGAGAAAGAGATTAAGATCGGATGAGGAAGTCTTCGCGAAAATCAAGGCGTAATTCGAAGGCTTGGACATTTCGTATTGCAAAAAGTGCATAGAAATGTTGTACAATCGCTATACCAAGTGCATTGCTCTTGGAGACAACTATGTTGAGGAATAAATACAGCTTTGCCCAATGAAAACTTGTTTTCCTTGAAAATGCCGTGACTTTTCAGCCTATTGTTGACAGCTTGGAATACAGGACTGGAAGAGTGTGGAGTTTGAGCAAGAGACAGCCCAAATTATTGGGCTTAAGAGGGGTCGCAGCGAAACTTAAACCGAAGCCGCTTAGCTACGACCGACAACAGTTTCGCATTAACATTGCTAAGAAGGGATTGGATTGGGTTTGTGATAATCCAAATTATTTTCCAGGGAGTCATATCTTGTGACAAATCATAGTTTTATGGCTATGACATGGAAATCAAAGCTCAATCATTTGATTGGAAGCTGCCGAATGAGCCAATACCGACAAAAGTGGACAGGGTTCTGTCCAATGTGGAAGTCTTGCTCAATGTTTTCGCCGATTACATAGGCGGGGTGCATCATAAGTTCTTTCGACTAGACACAGTGGTCAAAATTGAATAATACCTGCGAGAAGTACGCGATTCACTCGAAACAATCTGGCGAAAACCCCTGGAATCGTATAGCTACAAAAATTTGCCTTTTCTTCATGATAACGCCCCTGTTCAAACACCGTTGCTTGTGAATTTTTTGGGTTTCCTCACACCAGGCCCCTCTGTGGTTCTAACCCCCCCCCCCCCCCGTAACTGAAGAGCTGCATGAAAGGACGACGCTACGCCATGATTAAGGAGATTAAAACTGCATCAAAGGAATAGCTAAACAAGACCACAAACAATGATTTTTTGAAGTGTTTTAAGAATTGGTAAGAACGCTGACATAAGCATATTATATCTGCTGGGGAAAGAGATACCATAGATAAAGAAGGAGACCCTCGGTTTTGGCTGAACCAGGCAAAAAATGCAGAAAAGGATTGTGAATGGATTCGTACATTGGGTTATGAATATGATGTTTCCGAAGAAGAGATCAAACGGACGCTGCATTATTGTTTGAATGTGTGTATTTGAACCGCTAGCACAGCTAAAAATATTTGACAACGGATAAAGATATGCGTTAATAACGTACGGTTATTATACGCTTTTTCCATTCAACTCAAATGAAGAGTTTGTTTTGTGAGTAGAACGTTTTGGCATAGACTTACAACTCAAAAGAATTTTGAAGGTTTCATCGTCGTCCGTTTTCACAACATTGCACACAAGGGTGAAGATTGATGGTTTGCTCGTCGAAGGGAGCCCTTTTTTTCATTTTGATTTTTGAGAATGAATTTGTCTCTTGGATTCGATTAGGCATTCTCCATTTAACCTCACTAATGTCACCTCACACGATAACCGCCGATCAAGACCACTTTGCTCTAGAAAAATTACATTGGCTTGTCAATGTGCTATAAAATCACTGGCATATGTTGTATCTAAAAACTCAATGCTGAAATGGTGACCATCGCTGAGATGACTTAGAACTGCGGAGTAGATAGTCATCGCACACCCAAATAGCAACGATAATAAATTGTTCATAGAATCAGCCATCTTCCTCTTAATGTTTCTGCTTGTATATCAGCTAATTCTTGCTTTTGTATATGAGGGTTTGCTTACATGTCAGTAGCATGTTTACTCCTTTTTCCTCGAAACCTGGCTTAGAAAAATCTTAAATAAGACAAAGATCAAACAGTATTCATTCAATATCAAGCCTTAGCTCCTTGGACTCGCATGTGAGTTATGATTGACTCCTTACCCTTAAACATGTGCAGGATGTATTATTTTTGGTTTTTGGACCCTTTTTGGCCGTGATGTTACCAAAACCCAGCCTCTTGCAGCACGGATTGTAGACAACCCTGCGGTTAATTCTTCTGACTAGTCTCGCAATTCCAATTGCCTCTTTGTTTAGAAATTGCGCAACGTATTTTCCTGGCAGTTTTATGTGTGGAACTTAGGCTCTCAAGGCTAAGCAAATGTCAATCTCATCTTCACGTTGTTTACTTCAGGAATGGTTCTTTCTTTCTGTACAGCCGAACTTGCAGTTTCCAGCCCTTTCAGCAGCAATTCTTTCACAGCATTTTCAAATCATACCTTGTCTGTGACTTCTGCTCTAAGCTCCACGGCAAGGCCATCTACTTTGATGCCATAGTCCTTATTCCATTCTTTATTTTTGTCAGTGCTCTTGTACGGCTCCGAAGTCAGGGCTGACGTCTCGCACAGATACAGAGGCGAGGAGCTCTGCAGGTTGTAGCTGCATGCCGTACTGTCTCTGAACCTGCAGTGCTGGTTATCTCGAGGCTGGTTCCTATTATGATAGTGTGAGAAGCCGTTAGTCGAGAGGAAAGGAGAAGAACCCTAACTTTGTGGCAGCAATTATGGGTAAGTAAAACGCGAGGTAGGTGGACCGCATGGCTTGTGAGGGAGTTGAAACCGTGGTTCTACAGAATGCACCATAAAAAAACAATTCTCGCCTTTTGCCTCCTACCCGTTTCTTCAGGGGTGCTAACGTAATTATTTTGATTTATTCTATTTTAGTCATATATCAAGCATAGATTATATATAGATTATAGAATAATAAGCGAAACATTAATATGTTGTTTTTGTCTGATATTTTCACCATTGATCGAAGTTATCATGAATGGATTTTGTAGCTATTTTAGATTCTACGCGCTTAGTCATTTTAACTCTCTTTTTTGATCCATGGAGCCAAACGAAAATAATTTTCGATCTCCTTACTCTGGTACTGTGAAGAGATCTTCTTTCGTTTTGTTTTTTGTTCGTTTTTTCCCTGATCCGGCCCTATATGGATATTGAGTAGTGTTTTTGCTTATTCCTCTGCAGGGGATATTTCCAACCAAAGTTGTAGCCTCTCTGTTGTCCAACCTCTGCAGTTGTTTTGCTCTGTTTAATTAATCAGGTTTAAAATTTGAAGGACATGGTCCTTAAACTCATTTTCAAAGTTTTTTTGGCACTGATGATGAATGATATCCAAGGTTTGCGTTAGTCGATTTGCCAAGGCTATTTTCCTTGCAATTTCAGAGTCAAGCGAAAGATTGTTACGTATTCCGTCGTGTAGGCGACATAAAAACAAACAAAAGTAACAAAAGTTGCAGTAAAAAAAATGTCAGATAAAAAGTTTCAGAAAAAAAATTTCTCAGTAAAAAAAAAATTCTTGGAACGCTTTTGAGAAAATTTTTCGGTCAATATGATTCACTTGTTTGTTGTGAACAACTAGCTATAAGAAGCAGAGCAAGATGTTGAGTAATTTGAATAATCCAGAATTGAGAAGTATCGATAAATGGGGAATAATCCAGAATTGTAAAGTATGGATAAATATATATTCCAAAAGTGTGAAGAAATATTGATATATAGAATCCAGAATTTCATTGAAGTCCAGAAATCAAGCAGAGGTGGTCAAAATCAGCGCAGCAGAATTCATGTAAATTGAATATTTTATTTTAACTTGCATTTATTTAATCACTTCTATTTATTTACTATATTTCCATTAAATTTTTTTTAAATGAATCAAAAAGAATTTTCCCAGTGTGTGTGACGTTGAACGATCAGGGCTTTGATAACGTCCTAAAACTCCTACATCAGCTTGGGGAGCTAGTCGGTTAAAGGTAACTTCCTTCGGTCGCAGTTATGCGGCCTTTGTATTTTCAACATATGCCTGTCTTACAACCTTGTTCTTGTTTTTTTCTGCAAATGCGACCTATCAGTTGCGACAGTTAATTATATTATTTTTAATTATTTTTATCATTTTTTTTTTTTTTTTTTGAAAAGACATCACCTGATCGCGAACCGCATTTGCTCTTGCAAAGCTTATCCTGTGCTTGATAATGCACCAATCTTGAGGGATGAGCAATCAAATAAACTGTTCGTGTTTTTTGTATTTTGACTGCACTTTTCAGGGATACAGCTCAATCACCTTGCATTAGGTTAACCTCAGCCTTTGAAACTCCTGATCGCGCTATAAACGCGAAGTACAGAGATACAGGCTGGCCTAAGTGCTATCTCATCGCAGTTCCTCTTTGATCCTGTCGTTATGTTTTTGGGAAGGGAGGAGGGTGGGTTGTAGCTGTTTTGATCTCCGGATAAACAAGCCAGGCTCTATGCAGTGACGACTTACACGCCAAGGTTCTTGAGCAGCCAAGTGTTCTACGAACGGAGAATAGCAGGATGAGTAGTACCGAACTTTGTTGCTAGCAAAAAGCATGCAAGAGTGACTCATGAAGGAAATCACCTCACTCTGCTTGGCTTATTTTTTTTTTCATGTCCAGAAAAAAGACCATATTTTCTAGGTGCTTTAAGGGGCTTGGCCTTACGTCTGGAAGACCACCAACTTCACAATAACATTTCACCGCATTAAGGTTTTATTGTACCCTCCTTTTGGGAGGATAGTAATAACAATATCAATAATACTATTAGTTGTTAGTCAAAGTCGATGGGAAATTTATCAAGGATGATTTCAAGGACGTCATAAGAGTTTTCAGAACATATTTCCATAAATATACTTAAATCATGTCGACTTGAAATTTCTCTTTATTGGCTTTGGCAGTGCTGAGCATTATAACTTTCCCATTTATAAAATAAAATATTTAAATCTCTTAAATTAATTCTATCTAGAAATGTATTTTTTTTTTATAAAATACATAAAATTTTTTCTTACTCTGACATAACAATGACGTTGAATATGAATGATTTTTCTAATCAACATAAATTCATACCAGTGAAATCAAATATAGTTTAACAAATTTTAAATTCGGGCGTAATTACAACAAAAGGATAATATTTTCAAAGATTAACGAAAATAAGGTACACTGAGCAGTCAATTGCAAAACAGAAATTTTTCCGCACTAGTCACATATTATTTGTTTCTAATTATTTACAGCATTTCGTTGAGCATTTGTCAATTTTTATCTTTGATTTCATTGGATAATTTATGCAATCAACATTAGTTTGTGCTTTTTAAACAATTTTAAGCCATTTCAGGAGCTTGCGCTTGAAATGTATTTAATTGGAAATCACACTGGTTTCACTTGATTTATTGTTTTGATTATATTTCATGTTTGTTTTTCTTTTGTTTAGCTTAGAAGAGTTTTCTTTCGATTTATCACACATGAAAGTAATTTAAAGAGAGATTTTTCGAGTTTGGGCTGAGATTGAAATTAGAGAAAAGAAGGAAATTTATTAGGAAATCACCTGAAAAATTTCGATGTCTAATGTATTTTACTTAATTTTCGTCTAGCTTTGATGAAGGAACCAAAGTTTTTGAATTATACAAACTAGGATATTATTATAATAAACGTCTATCAATACCGATTTGGATTTGTTTTTTCGTTTGGTTCTTCTATTAATTCTTCTTTTTTTTTTGGTAAATATACATATCTCTGTGTAAAAGGAAACCTCAATATAAGAATCGTAATTAATTTTAAATTTGTAAAAAATTTGTCTCTCCTTTGTTTATCATATTATTGTTATTTAATCTCTTTAAATGGATATCTCTTCCTATGAAATTTAGCATCGTTCATTTTATTTATATATTTTTAATTTATTTCATGTAATATTTAAAAGCACTTGTTTGTCAGTTTTCATTTGATTTATCTAATTACATTTACATAAGTCTACTTTTATCAGTTTCTAGTTCGTCCCATTTTCCTTAATCGTATTAAATATGTTTAATACACTTCATTATAATTGTTTAAACATTTTCGTAATTTTTTTAAAGTATTTTTCTGGTAACCATGTGAATGCAAGTGAAATGATACAACATTGACACTGTTTTTTGTTTTTCCATCAGAATGGCTAGATTTGATATGAAAACCGATTCAGAGGGTGTATTTGAGTGTTTTGTAAATAATTTTTTGGACTAGTTCGCTCATTTTATAGTCTCAGAATGCCAATTAGAATATTTTCATTTGCAATCATCTATATTTGAATGTGTTTAACAAGTTGTTATAATGTTTCTTTGATAAAATACAACTTTTAAGGTGTGAGTTGCTTGTGGCATAAAATAAATACTTTTCTGCGAATCTGGAATACAAATTTCGGTTCATACACCGTGACTAGACTTGGTTAACAAATCCTAACTTATTTGTTCCGCTAGCTTTTTTTCAAGCCCAATAACTGATCAAAATGGAAAAAGTCGAAAGGCTGAAACAATGAAACAATGGAAGAAAGTGTTTCTTCAAATTCTTTCAGTGTTTGTGTATTGTGATCAAAAATAATTAATGTCATAGTCTCCGTAATATACGCTGCTTTACAGAAAAAGGAAACTTATCAATCCACCCACTGACAAAGATGCGTACAAAAAGATAATTAGATTAGGTCCTCCTACCAGCTTACCTAAAGCGGCAGCCACTCAACTTTGTCGGCAACGTCATTTTGGATTTTTGGCTCAAAATTTTGGCGCTACATTTATCTGCCACGACGTTTTTCCTTTATAAAGCTCGACCTTCAACTGAAAAAAGACCTTCCCGGCCTCATACTCCAGAGCAAGCTGGAAGTGACACAAACGAGCTGAAATGCTTCATTGGGGAAATTTAAATTATGCCACAGGTAAAAAGATGATGAGGGTGTCCAGTATATTCAATAAATCCGCTTATATACGCTATGGTCCATTCAGGTTAAACAATTGAAGTAAAATATGCCACATGACACAAGCTCAACCCCGCAGTAGTTTCAAAGCGAGACACACTCTCTTTTCGTAGATGAGAACTTCGAAACTAATCAACTTCATATAAACTTTCGATTTGAATCCTTAACGCGAATCTAACCATATCAGGCTGCACTGAAAACTATATTCTTTAGAACCTTCTGGCTAGATATTGAAGTGCCTCACGAGATTTTCATCATCGATTGGACGAACCATCTTAAGACCATCACAATCAGTCACTGAGAATTAACAAGTCATGTCATTGTGTGACATTTTCTTCCAGCATATGGCTCAAAATAAGAATTTAAATAATCTTTCCGAAGCGGATCTAAGCGATTTTCATGGTTGCTCTAGTGAATATTTTACTGGTGTTAAAGTTTTCACAAGTCACGTGCATAGTCAATTACTTTACAATCCATACAATTTGAGGATATCAATTTTTGAAATAAATTATACCTTCAACGCTCTCTTTATAATGCTCAACTAATATGTAATGATCGTAATAACAGAAATTTACCCCAAGGAAACGAGCTTTGCCCATTACTGTTCCAAGTATGCAATTTTAACCCGCAACCTCATGAGGATTCTAGCAAAAATTTACCTGTAATATGCGGATGACTGGTTAATTTTGAAAGAGAAGCAATACCTTTCACTGTAACACCAACTTCTTCTTTCAAAAGGTTGATAAACCTTTTGAAACGAAAAAAACGAAAAAAACAAATCCAATTTTTCTCATAAAATTGGCAGACACTGCTGGATACCTTAACAACCATATTAACAAAAATGTAACAACGGACTGGCGCTCAGCAGCCTAGAAGACATCCAAATGGATCTAAGTTCTTCATTGTACGGGTAAAATTTATTTTAGGATATAGCAGTTCGAATAACATAATTAAACCATTTTTAGTCTTACATATCACTTCAAGTTGACCCTAGTGGTGACCTGTATAACTCATTGGTGTAAATTATATATAGATTATAGAAAATCGGTCGTATAATCAGCGATTCCGTCAATTTTTCTACAAACATATCAGGATATATCAGGATATATAACTGATATATCAGGAAATCAGTCAAAGTACTATCAAACAATTCCAGGGTCTAGCGGAATTACTACTAGATCTTCACAAAGCCAATACATTTCAATCCCCGAAACATCGGAATGACCGTGGTACCTATAAACAACCAAAAAAGTTAGAGAGAGAGAGAGGGAGGGAGAGAAACAGAAATTATAGCATTTTAGTGGAGAAGAGCTTGGCAAAATGTGCATAATCAGAACATTCAACGATGTCTCTTCGGCAGGGAACTATGAAGGATTTTTTAACAAGAAAGACAAGCTCTATCTTTTAGCAGTAATGCTGAGCGCAAAGCTCATAAACCATAAAAAAAATTTATATGTCTTATATGTCTGACAGTTTCAAGTTCAAGGATCATAACGCAAAATTTTGCAAATATTCTCGTGTTTAGTGCTTCTCTTTATTCTTAAAATTCTTAAAATTCGAATCATTTTGGGAGCTAATTGCTTCGTTAGTCAGGAAAACTATTTTTTTCACAAAATAATTACCCTTCAAGCAGTTAGGATTCTACCCCCGAAAATAAATTTCAAAAATAAGACAACGAGAATAATGTTTCTTGATAAAACGCAAACAGGTGAAGACAAAATTCCGAAATATCAGGTGAACTCAACCGAATTTGCTAGTTAACTTTCGAAAATTTAAAAATCCACAAAGGTAACCCAGCCAAATACTTCCACATGCAAGGATACTCCAGGAATAGTACAACTTGAACAGGTCCATCTGCTTTAATTTAAGGATCTAGCACCCATGTTAAATGAAAGAGAGTATGACATTTACAATGAATGGTAATTGATGACAACACCTTAAGGTTTTCAAGGATTCAAAAATGGCCTCTACAATACTCAGCTTACCGTTGTTAAAGAGAAGTTAACAGAGAAGAGAGAAAATGCTGGGAATGTAATACAAAAGGAAAGTGGACCGCAGGTCTGATCCCTGACATGAGGTGGCGACTAAGTTATGTACATGGTTAGATTGATTTCAACTTGCTTTTGAAGGGTCATGGATTTATTTGGTCTTACCTTAAGCACCAACCAGAGTGGTTTTTGTTTTGGTCTGTTGTTTGTTTGGCCTGTTGTTTGCTGCTTTGGTCTTAGCAGCATAGTGACCAATTCAGTACAATTGGGAACTTTTTCAGGAACTGTAGTCGTAGTAATCCAACGATTGACAGATGGGATTCCGTAGCATATTCAGCTCGGTGAGTTCTGGCAATTCAAAAAAGCATATTCGAGGATAAATAGTTGTCAGGAATGGAAAATCCCTTCGTGAGCATTCCCTTCCCCTACCATTCTTCTTGCCTCGAACGGGATTCTGGTGAAGGCTTTGGCAGGTATATGAACAGAGGCCTAGCCCAAAGTAATCTGCTGAAGGATTACAGGCGAGGTTTTCTGATTGACAGGGCAAGTATTTATATAGAATACTTGCCCTGAATACTAATATTTATTCAGAAGTCCCACGCTAAGAGTATAGAAATCTTGATCACCCGATCGCCGACCTCATAAAAGAGGACACGTACTTAACTTTAAATAGCAAAAAACAATAAAAAAAAACGATAAAAAAAAGGTTAAGTTGCTAAAAATAAAAAACGGGTATTTTGCTGTCCTTAACTCAGACACCAGACTTATGTTCTACTCAGTACAACGATACGAAGGACTTGTGAATATTTGTTAGGAGTTATTTGTTAAATCCACTTTGAAGTCCGAAACCAAATTTTCGAATAACTTCTGGATGAAGCTAGTGAAAACTGACAAACGAGAACTTTGAAACTGACAAAACAATTTAGTCCGCAATTTCGGAAAATAGCACTTCATATCAAACAAGTCATGCTTTCATAATTATAGTTTCTCCAGTAGCTCAATCATGACAATGGACACTCATTTAACAAAAAGAGGCTGTGGTAAAAATGTGGAAATTTCCATCAGCTTGATTTAGTCTTTGAACAATATTTAACTGATGGGAATCATTTTTTTCACCAAGTACGAAAACAAAAAGTTAAACCAATTTTTCTCAAGAAATTCAACTGAATATTATCCAGCGCAGGGCAACAGGGTAGCGTTTAAGTTACTTTTATCAACTGGAACCCTAAAAGCTACCCTGTTGCCCTAAGCTGCGTTCAAAAAATGTTCATCTCGACCTTTAGTGAGTATCAGATAAAAATTCAATGTATCAGATATCAGAGTATCAGATAAAAATTCATAAAAAGGATAGTCAAGTCATCCTAAACCAACTCACTCCAGATGTCAAATGTATAAAGGGGGTGACCGACAAAAGTATGAGTGAAATCAAACGAGCCTTGACAGTTATGGACATAAGAACTTTCGAGTAGACAACATGGAGTTATTTCCGAACTCTGCCGGGAGAAGTGAAGTTGTAAGGAAGTTGAAATAATGCTTTTAGAAGGAGGTAGGCTTAGTTTAGAATGACAGGTGTCATTGACGAAGAGGTCAAGCTGCAACCCATCCGTGTTTTGCCATCAGTAAAACTGGTTAATAAAATTATGATAAAAAGTCTACAAAAATTCAAGCTGTTTTGACCCCTACATCATTCGATGCGTCAGGTCAAAATTGTCAAGTGACGTTTTCTGTCAAAATTTGGTACAAAATAGAGTTCATAACAACAAAGTTTTCCGGTTTGAAAGGGACTAAGACCGATGATATACGAGTTGGACTGTTTTTACGGGAATTCTGAGCCCTCTTTTGTAATTTTCCAACGTCAGGTTGCTGAGTTAAGCCTGACTGAATCAGTTTTTGGCACTCGAAACCTTTCGGGCGTCTAACAACTGTTAATTGGTAGAAAATGATTCATTGATTGCAGATGGTGATTATTGAAGATCATCGCTGTTCTGAGAATCGCTGAGACAATTGTAGAATATCAGGCGAATGATTGAACACAACTTTCTATGAGCTACAAATGAGAAAATTGTCCGCGGATTCTGTGCCACGCTTACTGACTATCGATCTAAATACCGTATTGAGGGAAATGCCACGCGAGTGGCTCATTTTTTTCTAGCAAAATGGGACTGTGTTACTGAGGGGCGTATAATAACCATTGATGAATCCTGGGTCCATCGTCATCAGCGTCATCAGTGATGGAAACAGCTCCGAAGAAAGCGAAGGTTTTCCTTTTTTCTTTTTGCTGGAATGTTAATGGTAGAGGAATTTGTGGCTTGCAAGAGATTTTCGTCATATCTATCGATCATAGTTTGCATAGAGCATGGAGCAAGGTCAAGTAGTGAATGTGCGATGCTGCACCAACTTATTGGATCAAGAACAACCGACACCAAGGGGCTAAAAAGAAATTGATCTTCTAATATGAAAAAAAAACAAGTCTTCACCTTTGTAGTTGTTGTTACAAGCATTTATAAATTTCGATTGGAATTACTTCCTCGTCGAACCTGAACACTAGATGATGGCCCCAGTGACCTTTTTCTATTCTTTAAATTGCAAAAAATTGTATTGGAGATCTATGAGGCCCGAGCTTAGCAATTCTGTTGAAGAGTTTTTAAACAAATTATTTACTTATTTTTATTAAATGCCTTTGGAAAAACTTGAGTCGAATAATTTATCTTAAATGGAAATTTTCGTAAAAAACATATTTTTGATTGGGTCATTTTTCGAAAGGGACAGAAACTTTTCAAATGACTCTCTCATAACCGCAGATAACTTTATATAACCTTTCATATCTTTAAAAAACATTTGATTTTGATGCAAGGACATCCTAGTTTTCGAAAAGTCATCAGGTGTAACATAAATGATGTTCAGTCAAAGAAAATAGGTTGATTTTATAAAAGAAGTCTCCGTTAATAGTTTTGCTTTTAATTATTCTTTTTGGACATTTTGAAAATTTTTGACCGAAAATGTATCAGGAATTGGTGAATAGCTTACCAGCTATGAAGTCCTACGATCTATCCAAAGTCAATGCAATCTATCTATTGTTATTTTTCCATATCTTTCCTATCTACATTCCAACTAAGCACATATACACACAGCCACATATGAAAACCATGTTACACCTTTGCGCAAACTAGCAATAATTAGCAGCAAAAAGTCTTCTAAGGTTTTCACTACGTGCGATAGTGCCGCCTTATATTGAAAAATCTATAAATTATACTCTAAAGTATTAATTATGGTGCAATTTAGTAAAGAAATTCAAAATTTTCGGCGAAAAATTATGGTGATGGCGTTGCTATTGGTGTTGCGTTTTTTTTTGTTTTTTTGTTATTTCTGCTAAGAAGCTTAGCCCTGTCTCATCGGAAACGATAAATCATTGAAGGATTAAATCTTGTGTGAAATGATATTTCTGGAAATTTAGATGATTGACCGAAACAGTATCTAATTTTCGATGCAAAAATTTCAGATTCCATTAAGCGGGACTGTTTAACTCTTAAAATTTATCATAAGAATTATTAATAAATATGCTTTCAGCCCGGACGTCTAATTCTTTTGATTGTTGAAACATTGAGCCAATTTGAATTTAAATGAGATTGCGAAAAATACAGTTCGGAGCAAGATGAATTAATTTACTGAACATAATAATGGATAATAAAGGACTCAATCCTAAAAGCGAGCGACCTAAAAAAAATCTTAGTGATATTTTGTGCCACGAGCAAAATACTCTCCATTCAAATTATAAACTTTTAGTTTTAAACAGTACTAGTAAAGCTCTAGAAACATTCATATGATTTACATTTATCCACTTTTATCTAGTTAAACATCCATTATATTATTTTGGTATCATTTCGAATTCTAAACATTACTTAAATCATTCTTAAATCTTTTGAATTTTCTCAATATTTCATTATTATATTTCTTTTGTCTTTTGTCGTTTCTGTTGTATTTATTTATCTCTAATTTCAATAAATATCTAAATGGTCTTTCCCTATGGGCTTTTGAACTTACCTATAAATTAGTTTTCTGCTGTTTGGCTCGTTCTGGCTTTTCCCCCCGAATTAATTTCATCAGAAAAGAAATTCTGCAATAGTTGAAACAATCAAAAATTTTTGTTTTTCCTCGAAATATCTATCATTGATGAATACTCTTCAAGGAAATATCTTTTCGAAACTCATGACCTAACTGAGTCACGGCTTAGCCCATTTCAATATCTATTCTAATTCAATTGTTTATTAATTTTTATAATAAAATTACGGTGCATAAGACTTTTTACGCAAAATTTACACATCAAATTCGAGTTGTTATTTATGTTTTGTTACTAAATTGGTTAATATCCTTCTGCTGACGATAGCAAACATGCTTACAATATTGTTGTGTCATTGGGGATTTCGCACGTTTCATTTAGATAATTTAATTATTTATTACACAGTAATATAAGTCCTTTCTTTTGGCTTTATTAACAATAAATTTTACTACATTTATCAGTCCCTTTCTTAAGGAGATTTAATTATTTTCTTTTTAAAAATTATACTATAGGGTTTTGTTCGGGTGTATGTCATTTTTTCTTTGTAAATTTTGACTAAGTGCGAGTTGATCATTCACCTACAGAGTTTTAGTCCATTTATCAACTTCCAAAGCGTCGATAAACAAAATAAAAAACAACATTTTTTCGTGGTATTTCGATTCAAAACAGCTTTGATATTTATGGCTCTCGATGCCCAATAAAAGACGCAAATACAAATATTGTGTAGCAAACAATTATATTAGGAGGGGCTTAAAAATTTCACCAAAAAAATGTTTAGCCTGCTTTCATCCAACGTTCAATCGAATAATCCAGTGCAGCTATCCATCTGCAATAGAAAATATTTAAATATTACCAAGTCCAAAGTCAAAACTCACACGGACCAACCTCTTTTTGTCCAATTCCGATTCTGTACTAAAGAAAAAGTGTCTAAGTCGGCCTTCGCACGGAATCAACTCAAAAACAAACTTCTTTCCAATAGTACTGCTGGTATAAGGTTGCGCTCGATAACCTTGAAGGCATGCCATTCCTGATACGAAATTTTGAAAGTTTTTGAAAAGTTAAAAGTTATAAAATAAAACTATTTAATTTTTAATTAACCCAATTTCGTTATTTTTTCAAATTTTTGTACGAAGGTTGTCCCAGAATCAATGCACAGCGCGCTCTAGCGGGAGTTATACGTAACTTTTGTTGTCCTTTTGTTGTACCCGTATGTAACCAAATATACAACTTTTCGTTCTTTTTTTAAATATTTTATCTTTTTTCTTTTCGTCAGCGTCAGTGTTTAGAGTCAAGTCTCACAAAAAAACAACGCCGGTATCATATGATCTTAGGTTTCAAAGGAGACAACGAAAAGAAGAGTTGTATTAGTCTCCATCCGCTTACTAACAGGAGTATGTCAGGATCGAAAATGTGTGCTAGAAAAATGATTAATTTCATGCCACTTTCGAGGAAGTAGGGGTAAGTTTCCTGTGAATCACATAACAAAGATGGCACACGAATTTGAAAAGGGCTGACAAGCCATCGAAGAACGATTATTGGAGGCGACCATTGACGACCATAAAAGGATCAAGGATAGCAAGTCATTGGAATATTGCTTGACGACGCTCGATGAATCAAGTAACATTCAGTATGTTGATCGAACATGATCAAGTATCATGTAAACAGAAATTAAGAAAAATTGAGCATCCAGATCTTAGGCCAACGAAATCTGGTGGCACAAGGAATGTCAACGAAAAGCAACAGGCTCAGATGTTGCCTACAATCTGCCCGTTCAAAAAATGATGATGGAAATGCCATCGATAGCATCGCCACAGATTGTCAAATAGATATTCAGGACATTTAGCCTGAAATTGAATCTCAGAGCAATGCTTGGAAAAGTCCAGAATCTTCGAGTGCCTTAGCCGTTCAAACTCAACTATCAAAAATGAAAAGAAAAATGCTATTGGCCTTCAATAAATGATTGTTGCTCGAGTTCAGTCCGAAAAGTAGTGAAAAAGTGCCAAATCTTCTTCAGGCGATTTTGAACACAAGAATTCGTCAACTGATTCCAGGAGTCTAGCAAAGTAATGCTTTGATTTTTAACAATCATGTTCACTCAAACATTAGTGCATCGTCTTTGGCACTTTTTCTGGAAAGTTACGGCTGGGAACGACTCAATAGGGTCGGATTATAGTCCTCCATTAAGTCCATCTGGCTTCAATCTCTTCTCAAAATTGGATGGTATTTTTAAGACGTATTTCTTATTACTGGGAGGATTCCAGAAAAGATAGAACTGACAGATTCGGATATTCAATAAAAATGGGAAATTAAAGGGAATTCAAAGGCTTTCATGCCGTTGTCAATTATGAGTCTCCTGCATAAATTATCACTCCTGCATGAATTAACAGACATTCATATTCAAAGAATATATTTAATATTCCTTTTTTTCAAATTTTCTTTTACACTTTAAGTAAAACCTTCCCGTTTTTGTCACATGTTAACAGCATGTGTGATAAGTAAAATTTTAACTTACCAAATGCATTTTTACTGCTTGATTCCTGGTAAAAATAGAGACATGCATCCTTCAGTACGCAATAACGTTTGGTCCAACCTCGCCATCTGCTTCCTAATTTCATGAGATAACCATGACAATCAGGTTTCGGGATATTTGTTGCTGGTAGACGCATATATCGAGTGCTGATGTGAAAAAAAAGGTTTATGATTTTATTATTGCAAACTGATTTGATACGAGGAAAATTTTCAGTTAGTATAAGAATGTTTGAAAATTCACTTTTGAATTTGGTTTAACGTTGATGAAAGATCTAAATGCCATTGCTGTATATCCAAACTTTTGACTCAATCTTGAAGGACAGAACTCATACCATACTTTTATACCATATATCCGCCAATACTTCTTCAGCTTTCAGAAAAATTAAATTTCGATATCCGCAAGGATCACTTATTTTCTTTATCTGACACGAATTTCCCATTGAAGCTATGAGTACGCTTTGTAATACTTAAATAGTATCATAGTCTGATGACACTGGTTCATTTTGCACAGGACGAAGCTGCTTGAAGGAAGATAATTTCGAGAGGAAAAGACGGACATTGCAAGGAACAGACACCTTGTTTTGACAGACGTAACACTTACCATTGAAGGAATAGAAACGATCTCACCACTATCAAGTTTTTTCAGAATAAGTTTGTTGAAGGTATCGGGTAACTGACTCTGATTTTCCAACATAAATTGTCCTGCATAAACCATTGTTCAAAGGAATATGTTGATTCCATGCTACGCTATATTTTGGACCCGAAATTGGACCATCAATCATCCGGTGAGTATGTGAACATCAAGACTAGAACATATGGGTTACGAAAGCCACCCTAACCACTGATCAATCCCCAAGAAACGCTTCTGTCACTCTACAAGGTGTTAAAAACTGTTCTGTCACTCTACATGGTATTACAACAACGACACGCCCCTATCGCGTGTGAGTTTTGATTTCTTCTTGCTTACCACGCTGCCAACAAATACGAAAGGATGGAAATCCTATAGTTTAGTTTCGTATTTGTTGCTCAACTGCCCTGGATTGTCCTTAATCTAGATTTTCGTTTAAAATTGAATCTTGAATTGATAGTTGAATCGGAGATTATCATAGCCTGATGGTTTTTATCCATTCACAAACTGCTAAAATTTTTAAAAAGATCCTAAATCACCGTTGTCTATGTATTAACGCATTAAGTCCTCGTTCACAATCATATAATTCATATTATTCACTCCTGCATAAAATAGGCATCTATAAACTACTGCAACTTTGCGCTCAGGAATAATGCAAGTTATTCTCGTTTTTAACAAGCCCTTATTATGTGAGGTCTCTAATTTTCACCAAAAATTTTTGGCTTTTCAGAGGCTTTTCATCACAGATTTAAATCTTTATACCAGAGATTTAAAATTTCAAATCGCACAAAAATACCACTAATGTGTTTATTCTGTTAAGATATCCAGGATAAGTTTCTTGCAAGCAACAATAATTTTTAGTACCGCATCCCTTTTGATTGGAGGTAAATTGTAATTGAAGCAAAATTTATAAGGTAAATTATGCTTTGCGGGAACATTTTTTGGAAATTTCAACAAGAAAACAAAAATTGTTTTATGCACTTCAACGAAATGGTAGTGACTCAACGTGATTCTTTTAGTATTTGACAGCAATTTGACACTTTGGTTTGACAGTGTGGCCAGATGTGAATACGCAATAATTACGTTATCTAAATGAATCATAATATTCTTCAACCAGAATGTCACCAGTTGAATTGAGTGATTTTTTTCTTGAATGCTCTGTCTAAAAAAGGATGAAAATTTTGCAAACAAACACAGTAATTTGAAAGCCCACTATTTAAGAGACAGGCGAAACTCTTCATCGATTGTTTGAAGCAATAAATGCGAAAAGGAACATTTTGTTGTTGTTTTGACTATTGCTGACTGCATAACATGAAAGATTACATGTTTGGCTAAGTATTGGCATGGTACGCGAAAGGATACTGAGACCGATTCCAAAAATACGCGAAAAGGAACTCAAAAAATTCCCAAGGAAAACTTAAAACAACAATTGCCTTTATAACTTTTCAGTACCACCGAAATCTCTTAAAAGTATCGTCGGATGCCAGAAATCATACGTCGTGACCCACAGGACTAAGAAAATCTACTGGTTTGTTGAGTACGCTTTTGAGTGTTGATTTGCTTCCTGAAAGCCCAATACCAACATTTATGCTTGGTTCAAAAATGACAACAGATTTTTAATTCATAATAAATGAAATAAGAGCCTTTCACATTCAAGTCACTTTATAATAGACGTATGTTGATTTCCCAATAGGAACCAAAGAGCTCCATGTCACACAGAAATGTCATGTTCTGTCATACATAAAGCAAAAAAAAAAACATTAATGTTTGATATACTTGATGTTTATTTCAAACATATTTTTTTTTTCGATGTGGGTTACTTTCAAATAATTATTTTTAATTTCAATAAAAAAAAAGAAAGTTACTTCGAAGTGTGTTTTTGAGAGATATAGAACTTACGCTTTGGCAACACTTTTAATGCTACGTATGGTGTGACAGCTGTCATGCGTTTTATCATCAATATGTTTCGCCATTTTACCATGAATAGGTTGACGCCGCGTGCCCATACACATTATGCCCATCCATACTATAACTGATTTCACGGAAGGATATTGGTTTGCGGGCTTACAATATCCAACTCGTGCACGAATTGAAGCCCAACAACCACCAGATACAGTATAGATTCCGTGGATAAGCTTAAGAAAGAAATGCTGCAGGTCCTAAATTTCATTTTGTTTGACGATGAGTTTGAAAATTCTGTTTGACGATGAAGCTAATAGTGGAGTGAGGAGTGAGCAACCACGGGCGGTTTTGCAATCACAACGATGCATCCGTCACTGAGAAAGTAATTGCTGTTTGGTTTGCTTTACGGGCCGGTGGAATTATTGGTTTCCAGTCCATTTTTTAACAATACAAATGATTGTTTGTCATATTACATTGTTTTTAATATGATATTATAAAGGGTGACAAATAAGACTACGGAAACTTTACTAGAGTGACATTCACATATTTTGGAGGATATGCAAGGATACTGAAGTACTCAAGGTAAAGTATACTCGCATATGACGCAGAATAAAATTCGAATAGTATTAAATCAGCCAGCCATTTCGAAAGGATTAAAAAATATTTAAAAAAAATAACAAAGTTGATAGTAAGTAATTCCGCACTTAAACCGCCAGGACATCATAGCTGAGTATCATTAAAAATTGATTCAATATATACAAAGTTTCTGTTTTGTTGGCACCCAACATTCGCTAAATATTTCTTACGGTCCAAGGCTAATTCGATGGTTATGTTTTGATTTTTTAAGGTTAATGTTGCCAGCCCTATTAAATAAAATAATTGTCTTCATTTTATCAAATACGGCCATTGGTTTCGGTGTGGGCAAGGTGACTAAAGTGAACAAAAATCGAATCAATTGGACAGGGCACGTTTTTGCCATGTTACCAGAACTGTGTCTCTTGGATTTTTATGCCTTTTCGAAAAACATTTAGTAGGAATTCGTATGTCATAGGTAGTAAAAATTATTGAAAAGCTTATTTGAGTAGGACGTCTTGAAACACTTTGCAAATCGTGCAATAAGAAAGACTTGATGAAACAGACAATTATAACTACACGAATCTAAAACTGAAAATGATGAAAACTGCCCTCTCTAGGTTTCATCCGACCCTATCCATTATTTTTTGCTAGTGTATTAGTTTTAGCCATTTTCATGCTCCTTCTCAAAAATGTCTTATTCCTTTACGGGCAATTCTCTTACCACATATGTCGTAAAACAATGGCGGGAAACAGTCAAAACGCGTCCTCCAACTTACAAATATCGCTTCGATAGATCTACAAATGGAGGCCGCACTTTTTTCGTCATTTTTCGTTTGAAACCTTGTTACCTTCTTCAGTAGTGAATATGTTAGTAGATAGCTGTGAGGTTGGAGCCAGCGATTTCAACTGAACCTTTTTGATTTTCGATATTATTTATTCTTGTTTGATAATAGAGGCATCTAAGATAGTTTTTCAATGTAACTTTTCAAGTAATCCCCAAATAAACTTCCAACGTAGCATTAACCAGCCCTAACACTTCCAACAAATTCCTGATTTCAAGGCGTGCAACCATCATCAGCGAAATTTTATTTGGATTGGTAAGTTTTCTCACATTATATCTTTCATTATAGGGTGCAACAAGAACACTCCGCTCGAAGCCTTAAATAAAAAGCTACAAATAAAAATCTGTATATCTTTTTCTATCTCTTTCTTTCTATCGCTCGATTTTGTTATCGCTGTAAGTATCTACGCTATGCCGAATAAAACGTTTGACAAAATTTAAAGATCCCTTTTAAACGCAACCTAAGTTAGTTTCTGACCAGAACTTACCTTGCTTCCAGCCATGGATCACACTGAGTTGATGCGTGGCTCATGACGGCAATCCATCGATTTGCGGCTTCATCAGTATCAGCAGCCAAATACATTGAAGTTCCATCGCCAGAATCAATTTGAAAAGCGTGCGGTCGTCCAACATCTTTCATACAACGTTCTACATTATGATTAGTCAAAAGGACAGCACCAACTGGTTGAATATCCTGCAAGCGCAATCAATATAATCAAATAGCTCAAGAAGAGTTTCCGTATTCCCTTGCAAATCACTTACATTTTCACTTTTATAATAGTAAAGGCAGTGATCGGATCTCAAACAAAACCATCTTCGCACCCATCTTACACTTGTCGATGGTCCTCGTATATGTCCTGCTTGACGCCACAAAAATCCTGTGTACAGTGCTGGCAAATTGGCTTCTGCCTCTCCCGACACGATTCCTATAGTGCGCGCAACCTCTATTTCTAACGTATCACAACCATCGTGTGCAATTTTCACAACTTCTGAATGGTTTTTATCGATCACAGGAATACCATTGACCGACAAAAGGATATCACCAACTTCCAAGCCGCAGGTTTCCGCCGGTGTGTCCGGTTCAATGGCAGATACCACCACCGGCTTCGAACCATGTATACGAAAGCCAAATTCACCAGTTTTACTGCTGACCGTGATTGTTTTGTCCGTTGCTGGAAAATTTTTTGGGAAATATTAAAAGTAAAAATTAACGATGGATTGGAGTTGCGGGTATTATTTTGGTTTTTAGTTTGGGAGCTGTTAAATCATAATTTTTAATAAATAATAATAAAATAAAGTCATACCGCTGTGCTTTCCGGAAAAAGTCTTGATTGCACGGCACTGTTTCGACCAAATTACAATCATTCGTCGCAGCACGTCCTGCAGTTTTTCCTCAATCGTTCCCGGTACACATTTAATCAAGGTAAGTTCTGAATAATAAAACAATGCAATAGTGAATTACAATTTCCACGAACCAAATTTTCATTTCGCTTGAGTATATGCAATCCGCGGTGTATGTCTTCACTAATTCAGCAGTGTAACAGTGAATACACATGTGTTCAAATTTCTCACGTTGCAGATAGTGGCGGTCGTCTATAGTGGACAATAAATCCCATGTGAGTTACATGTGGTGTGACGATGTTTGCGAGATTTGTCGTATTGCAAGAAATCATCGGAGGTGCAATTTTATAACTTCTAGTCCCAAGCAGATGAGGAACTTAATTTAAAAAAAACAACCACCAAATTATCAATTCGAGGATAATTGTTTAGTGTTTCTGTTGGGATGCTTTTCTAGTTACAACAGCGGCAACTGCATCCTCCTTAGAGTTTCCAAATAAGCTGGATAACTCAATATTCGGTACACCCTAATTAGAGACTCGGCAGTGAATAGAACAGGATTATAAATAGTCTTTGAAAAAAAATAAGGCCTGAGTTTTCATACTGATCCTGTGCTCATTGTCAAAGTAATGAAAAGTTACATTATGAGTAATAGTTTTCTAGAAGTACTGAAAAAGAAAACTCAATAATTTAGCGTTATTTTTATATTTGGTTTTTCCTGAATTCTATTTCTGTGCAATCTAAGGACATCGTTTCCCCTGACAGCCCACTCAATAATGTATACATGAATGTGGCAGAGAATGAATTCAGAAGTAAAATGCGTAAAATTTTTTGTGAAATTTCGGAGGGTTCGAAAAAAGTTCCTATTCGGAAAAGGGTCGTAACTACAACTAAATTAAACTAAATAGAAAAACTGCTGAAAATCCTAATATCAGTGAAGGGATAGTGGTCAATATTATACGGCGGTGGAAAACCGATGAAGAGTGGAATTAAAGCGGCAAAATGGTCAACCAAGGTAAATGAATGTATTGGATAAACTTTTATTTAAAAAGATAATTAAGAAATGTCCAAAAATAAGTGCATGTAAAATTTCATCGGCAATTTTCCAAGAGCTCGGCAACCAAGTTCATCCACAAAGGAATTGAAGAGTACTCCACAACAACAACAAGAACTGCTACGGAAATGTAGCAAGGAAATGCTTTTTGCAAAATTAGACAGATATTTGCTAAAGACTTCAGCGAAAAGGATGCTTGCTGGTGAAATGATGCAATATTCGTCGACGAAAGAAAGTTCGATCTTTTTCAATCAGCTGAATGATTTAAATGAGGAGTAAAGGACATAAGAGCGAAATGAATGAAAACTTAGCCCAATCGGAAACGTTTAGTTTTGAATGATGCTTTAGCGAATATTGATGGTTCACGGGTACACAGACGCCACCGCAGTTAATGGATTAGCTTCTTTTAATGTTAATGCGGACAAGACAATGTTCTTAAACATTTTGAAAGTCAACGTCAAAGAGCGCTGAAAATTTAGAGGTATCACAAACATTTAAATTCGACATAGGCAAAGACCCTAAACATAAATCAGCTATCGAACACGAATTGTTGCTTTACAATTGTCCTTAGATGATTGGAACTCCTCCTCAATCACCAGTTTCAATCATGGGATGAACTAAAACGAGTAGTATGTCATTTTGGAACAAGTTTTTTGTCACGCATTTCAAACTTAAAATATTCGAAAAATGTTCATGACATGTGCCAATCGATATGTCAACATCATATGCAACTTCTCAGATTGTGGTTCGACCATCTTTCATAATCAGCTCTTTGACATTTTTAACGTTTTCATTGATTGTTAATGTGTTTGAATTGTCTATCATCATTGGCGTCTTCTCGACCATCTTGGAAACGCTTAAATCACTAATCAATGCTTGTTTTACTTATAACAGACTCATCTTAGTTCTCCAACTCATGTTCCCTTGTTTGGCTAATAACAGACACATCATGCGCCTTCAATGTATCACTTTAATAGACATAAAATTTGATACAAATTCCTTGATACATTTTTTTTAAAAACTGAAAATCGACGAAAAACACGTCTAACGTTTGCGGTTGGTACAGAGTAATTAATAATTGTTTAAAGCTGAACATGTTATCATACTGCAGGTGCATATTTACCAACATAAAAAGCTTGTGGCTAACGGACTGTCTAGGAAAAGCAAATTTAAGAAGTCCCGTTATTTTTTGTAGACACCTTATTTACTAACAAGTACAAAACGCATTAAACTCAATCTCATCTAGTTATTTCAGTACAGGATTCTTTCGCAGGACGACAAATAAAAATTGGAAATTGTTTCTGAAAAAATCAACTGAATGTTTTGTGCATTGCTATCAAAAGTGAAGGCAAAATTAACAAAATTTGTAATTAGTGGCCAAGTATCTTCCATAAAACATTAAGAAATGTCTCCAGAGATAGCTAATTTCATAAATCGACTTGTTTGTTACTGATTCGAATGTGTCTTCCGTTAAATAGACCATATTTTCGGAAGATTTGGCTTTTCTGCTTTGATTTAGAGGAAAGTGTAGGCAGGCAGTGAGTCAATTGCTTGCGAAAATCAATGATGAATAATCAAATGCTATGTATCAAATGGTTTTGACGTACCAATAAGTGTTATTAGAGCATTGTAGTATTCCAGAGGTAATAAAGGTCCATAAAGGTTTGTCCAATTGGGATATAAATGTATATGAGCCTGCAGTCCCTAATCACCATTTTTCAGGTTTTGCGATTGATGGTTATGATAAAATAAGGTTGATTTGGCTAAGCTGAAACCTTTTGGAGTGCGCTAGCAGGCGTTTTTGTTGAGAAATCGATGGAAATGATTCTGAATTAATGAAGATTTTCTTAACAGCCAATCAGTTGACTCAAAGGAAAGCTAAAAAAGGAGTTTTCTCGAATCAGATTTAAACTAGAGGTGGGTTGTGGATTCAACACCGCTAAGACAAAAAAAAATATATATAAATCGACACCTTATAAATCAAAGTCATCGATATTGGTATTAACACTGCAACCGAATAATGATGGTTCATAGGTCTATGTACCATGTGAAGTCATGAGGATTTTGTGTTCTACCAGCTGCTATAACTTAGTTCATTCGTTAAGGATAATCGAAATGATATGATTAACTAATTTGAGCAACATGTTACAGAGAAAATGCCGGGGTGCAGACAATGCTATGACTAAATTGGTCTTCTCCATGTCAACGCTTGTCTTCATACAAAAAAAAAACAAAAACGCTGAAAATGGATGGAAAACTTTAAATTGGATATTTTGCCATCATTTGTTGAAGATATTTAAAAGTGTTCTTTCGGTAAATGAGTTATTCCGAGGAATGCAGCACTGCTTGACAGTTGCAATCCTTTCCAAGAAGTAGACCATAGACTCTTTGCTTCGATTGACTCAAAAGAAGAGATATTCTTTCTGGATTTAAGTCGAAACATACAAATAACCCGAAAGTTGAAAAATGTTGGCAATTAGATACGGAAAATATTTCAAATCTTCTGTTCATTCTTTTTATTTGGAACTACATGAAATTTTCACCACAAAAGGGGACCGTACAGAATTGTATTTGCTCAATCCTTTTTTTGTGAAACATTGCATCTTAAATTCCACAATTTCACAATTCCACACATTTTTGTTGCTATTTTTATCGCTCATATCAATGTCTTGAAATTTTTAAAATTTTTAAAAATTGATTGAATGATTTATATCAGTTGAGAGACAACTTCAGTGCTTTGGTTCTAAGCTGCGAAAGAAATAAAGCGGAAAATTCGAAATTCGACAGTAAAAGAAAAACTGCAAGATAATTGAGAATGTAATGCCTGGGACACTCGAGACTGTTTGAACTAGTTCATGACGTCATAAAGACTGCCAGTGTTAAAAGAATTTCTTCAAGTTTTCAATGTTACCGTTATTATCACGTTAAGAACTAGTTCAAACGGAGCAGTCTGCCCCAATAATAAGGCTAGTCTATTCATCAGTCTATAGTCTTTTATTTTAAAATCTGATAATTGAAAGCCCTACTGGATCTTATATCTAGGTACGTTTCAATGTCCACTTGTTGTTTTCCACAACAGTCCTTTAGTCTTTGAGTCTTTTTAAAACATTGGGTACCCAACTAAGAACGTTTTAGAACGAGCCACTCATTAGGAATTTGTATCATTTTCAACCTTTACACTTTCGTATAGTTAAATATCCTTACCAATCATATTTGGTTATATTTCAATCGATCTGTTTGAATATCTAAAACATAACACTTGCCGTAGGTTCTTTATGAAAAAAATATTCGAAAGTTTTATTTATAGTCGCAAAGACGGCCCACTTTGAACTTAACACATTGCCTAACAGCAAACGCACATAATTATAAAATAAAAACAATGCAAGCACTTTGTAAATTTGGTCGCAATTGAATTTGCGTGTTTCTAGTTCAAAATTGCCGAATGAACTGATTATTTGGCACGCATTTTACTATGAATTCAAAGTACTCGACGAGTCCTCTTTGGGCTGGTACATACCAAAAAATATCTCACAGTGCTTTGTTCTAAATTAAGTCACCAAACCTAATTTCTTCTAGTGATAGCGCATTTTATTTCCTTTATTTTCATTCCATTTGTGATTCATTTTGGTTCCAACGAGTACTTTATTTCCATTTCGATCAATACGCATTGAAATAGTCACGAGGTCGCTAAAATTTCAGCCCCGTACTGAAAGGATTTATTACTTTTTACTATTTATTAGCTTCTTGACCGTGAATCCAGTTTTTGTTTCAAGATAACTTTAAGGTAATAATCCATGAAATATAAAAATATTTCACAGAGGACTTCCCCATTCAGTTTTATGAAAAGGATAGAGAAAACATTATGACATTTAAAAATTAATTATTGAAGCACAAATTCCAGAGAAAAATTCCCGAAGGGAAAGTCTTAAAACGTAAAAAAAATATTTTAATGTTAAGTTAAGACGAAAAAAAATTTCTAATTTTTAATAGTTTTTGTTATTGCAGTTTTGATTAGGAAAACTCCAATCGGATTTATTTTACTACCGTCAATAGGAGTTGAACAAGAAGTCCTTCTATTTACCGATTTCTATAACTTGTTTCAATGGAGTCCAAAGACCCAAAAATATAATTTAGCGAGACGACTTCAATAATTGTTAGCTAACAACAAAATATTTGTTGCTTTAAATGGATCATATCCTTTACAACTGATCGGACGCAGACATTGTTAGAGCACTTGCCCTCAGCCGAGGCTCGAGTACAATTGGTTGCGATGATTATCGTATTCTTATCAACGATAACACATTGCTATCAAACCAAACTCTTATATGACTGATCTGGTATTCAAAATTCCTGCGAACCACTAACAAGCATTTGGTACTGATTGAGACTGGGGTTTTGTGTCTTCAAAATACGTCGATTTTTTATTGGGATCTGAAACCCTTCCACTTGTTTAGAATCCAGCTTAAGGATCTAAATTTTTCTTGGAAGTACTTCGAACCCCTAGAAAGGAAAAAGTTCAACGATACCAACAATTTTATGTTTATCCCTTCAATTAAAATAACCCTTTAGCAAAGAAGGAAATAACCCCGCAAAGATCGCTAGTAAGGCTTGACAACAGTGTTGATTTCTTGGTAATTTTTCACCAAATAGCAAATCGATTATATTCAAAAGAAAAACCCACGAACATACCAAAACAAGGGTCACCAATGAGTAAAAACGGTCTTAAACATTGGATTCAACAAACTCTCACATTGGTTCCGATTTTCAAAGTTAACGTAACCGAGAAGTATGCTTAACTGAGAAAAATTAAGCGTAACTTCAATAGACGCCATTAGGATAATTTTTTCCAGCCAGTCACTTACTTGACAAAATACGAACTTATTTAGCAGGAACGACTTGCCAATCTTACAGGAAAACTTATGTTTCCTCGTGGAATTCAGCGGGCAGCACAAAATAATATTGTATTTTGGAACCGAATATTGTATGACTGGAACCTGGATCAAGAACTGGACTGGAACCGTCAAGTCAACCTTTCCAGCAGATTTATTAGTTGGCTTCCCAGCTTACCTTCTAAACTAAGTGACAATGCTTCACAGTAAGCTTGCAAACACGCTGGTGTCTGTTCAGCAAAGTCTGCATTTAATTTTAGATCTCAAGCCAATCTTCTTGGAACGTCCTCCGAGTGTAGAATCCTCGGCAGTGATTCCAGTATGGATCCTTAACTTCTTCTTGTCCATTCTAGCGCGATCTGAAAGTGCTCTCTTGACCTAGGCAAGAGGAAACAGGTTCAATATTTGGAAAACTAGACGTAACTTATACTGTTCGCTATCGCATCCTTAATGCTTTTTAGGTCCTGCTGAGTTGAGCTCATATTCCAACTGACCGAACAGATTGAGGATAGATTAATGTTGAAACTTTCTTTCTCTCTGGCTAGACCGCCTACTCATTACCCACCATTCCTGCTTGACTAGTCTGCATTCAGCATTAGATAGCTATATTATCGGTGTTCAACCTATAGAGTACGTTACTACAATCAAGAATAATTTTTGGTATGATCTCTACAGATATTTGTATACTTGGGGCTACTTGGTTGTCAAATAGGGTAGATCTAGGTTTGTCCTTGCATTGATCGTCAACATCAAAAAGCTATACACTACCATTATGATATCGTCTTTTGCCGAAAAATATACTCTTGGAAATTTTTGGTGACAGGCCCAAATAATCTGGCCCCTGTTCTGCGATGCCTAGATCCATCCGTGTATCATCAACACGCTTTCACTAATCCTTTTTCTGCATCCATTCTTTTATAATTTAACGTCAATGGACTCGAGACCAAGTAATTTATTCTGAGGGAAACTTTATAGAGAAATCCAGCAGAATTTTTCTGGTATTTGAAAATTTCCAGTTGAGTTGGACTAGCACTGTGCTTCGATTTCAGTCCTTCTAGGTTCCTTCACAGATTTTTGCCGTCATACGTCATGTATTGACCAAACAATACCCAGTCTGCTCTCTACAGATTGGAATTCCGGACGACGGAACCTGCCTTAAAGCTGGTTATAGCCCCTTCATCACAAAATCAAATCAGAAACACAAATTCAAATGTCACTGTCAGTGCTCTAACAACTAAATATTTCCAAAGGACCAGGGATGCAAAAAGTGTTAAAAGTAATTTTTAATTAAATTTCTGTATACTTCTGTCAAACTTATGCGGGATCTCTCTGCTGTAGATGCATAAAATTTCGGCGAAGATAGAAACAAATTAACGATTTGTAAAAATGCGTATCGTTATCATGACTGAAACGATAGCCTAAGTTGATTTTTGGCTTTGTGAAGAAGTTGGTTACCTGTGTATTGAATTTGGGTTTTCACATTTGCAGCTTGTTGCGGCAAGCAATGATCCGCTCTTTCGTTAAGGCTCTGCTTGCCCATCGTGTACTTGTATTCTATATTGGACTGTTTTCTCCTACGGAATCCTATCAGTTGCCCTCAAGGAGTCAAGCATTTGAAAGTCGGTTAATATCAAGTCAGTCCGTCTAGTCTTCCAATGTATCTAGCGCATTACTTTCGAATTTGAATTATCCTAAAAATTATTATAGCTTCCTTAAAATGAATTCTCTGTTCAATTCGCTCCGAAATTCGGACAAAAACGGAGAGCCAAATCATTAACTATAAATAGGATCTCGGTTAATTGCTTAGCTTTTATATAAGTCCTTGTCCTCTTATCTTGTGGTCAGAAAGAAGAAAACTCAGAACTCATTTGGCTAAGGGGAGCCAACGTAACAGAACTTGAACACTTGGTGACTGCCATTTGTATGTGAAATGGAGATATTCCAACAATGTTTGATTTGAAGGATATCGAGATTTTGCATGACCAGCTTGTGACCCAAGCTTCACAGGCTCGAAGGTTTTTCAAAATGGTGCCTTACTCCATCTGATGGTGAAACAGAGGCTTCTTTTGTAGATCCCTATACTAGTAAACCGATTTGGGTCTATGAAGCCTATGGATTTCAAAATTCACTGAGCTACGTGCTACGGGAGCTACGTGCTACGTGCTAGAAGCTACGGGTGACCTAGTGATCCTGAAAAACACGTAGGGAAGCGGAAGATGATATCTGAAGATGAACTTTCAAAATTCACTGAGCTACTCATTGATACCTTTTACTACAATTTGAATACTTAAGTTGATCAGGATACTGTGGGGGCTGTCTGTTCAGTTCAGTTCGTCTTCAGATATCATGTTCCGCTTCCCTACGTGTTTCTCAGGATCACTGGGTCACCCGTAATTACACCAATCAACGTCATTCTTCTCAATATTCTCGAAAGTAGTCGAAACATAAATATATGGGAAAGTAATACTGAAGACTAGTCCTCCAGTACCTCTTAGGTAAAAATCAGCTCCTAGCTTAATTCATAGTACCAGGACTGCGAAGCAATCTCTAATTATAGTTTCTATACAACACTTATGTTGGGAAGAAAGGATAGACCAAAAGTCACTGTGAGAAAACCCTGATCTGGCTGCACCTCTAAACCCACTTTACTTTCCGAACCCGATGAAAGTGTAAGGGTTTACAAGAAAGGTTGATAAAACGTCAACCTCATGAGAATAGTAAACCTCATGAGAATAGTACCTTCAATGTTCTAGACAGTATCTTTGAAAGAGTTGAATTTGGCTTGGAACGATCGGGAGTGGTTCCCTTCATTTTAAATACATAGGAAAGAGGATTACCGACCCAATACTAATCAATTTACTCGTACGAGTATATGACACAGCACCTTGAAAGGGACATTGTTCTTGGAGTAGATTATGGATGTGCCAAAACCGTCAGGGTACCTTGCAGACGACTTCAAATTAGGATACTGATTGCTGAATAACATTTTATATGTGTTCATATAGATCATGTAGGTAAAAAAGGTCACCAGGTAAAAAACTTAAGAAGTCATGTCAGACCCCGTACTATCGTATGAGATATGACCGTAGGAAAGAAACTCAAAGGAAAGGAAATCAGTTGTCCCAACTGTCTCCCGAAAACTCATCATTTCTGCAACGATCATTTTTCAACGGACATGCGTTGTCTCAGTTGCTTCTCAGGTTCACCTTGCTGAAACTTCTCCTAATAAGCAAACTTTCTGTTTTCAAGACCACCTCCAAAAGTTGCCAATGCACAGATTTATACTCCTTTGTAGTTTATACTCCTAGTTCAAATTTTAACTCAGTGATTTGTGATAGCCGTAATTGTTTCAAAGAAGGCTTGCTTTCACCTGGCATCACACCTGGACAGCTATTCTGTTCTTCGAAGGACAACTTTTTTAAAACAAAATTAAGCAGGGTTACCAAATTTTCCGTAATCAACGGAAATAAAGAAAAGTCAGAAGAAATAAAATGTTGCAAACACTAAGGTTTAGAAGCACATGTTACTTGGACTTTTCAAGATCCAATTTTGGCCATTTCGTGGAAATGATATACCATTTCTGCGTCTTCACTTTACATGCTTCTCACTTGACACTTGACAGTCTCATGTCACCATATTCGGTGTTCTACTGCACCATTTTGGTCGGATAATATACAGTGAAATTTTGTCAGGTAAAACTGGGCATTTCTACATTTGAGATTCTCGAAGTAGGTCCTTATTTACCCTTGTCGATCTAAAACAGAGAATTTTCGTTCAGAAACAAACTATCGAATCAAACTGCTTGTTCGTACCACAACTTTTTGCAAACATTAGAAATACTTCGGGCACCTATGATAATTTTATCAGCAACTATTAGCAACGCGAATTAGCCGAATTATTATATATATTTAACTTTAAGGGTTGTTGTTATAGTAAGACTCCCATCCTGGTAATCGGCGAAACAAGAAGAAAATATTTTTCACTCACACGACTTTCCGGTACACACAATTAGGATTTTATGGCAACCGCCAACCAATAATTGGTGTCAGAAGTGGGTAACAGTCCCACTTCTGACACTAATATACCAATAAATTGATGGCAACAATTTTGCGATGTATGGACCATAAACCGACCAAATGTGGTGTTATATTTATCAGTCCCTGGATATAGGTCAATCGCTACAGATTTTGATACTGATGTTCAGCAATGCTAAAACTTTATCCAGGATTGACGTGGTTTTACTGGAATCTGGTGACGGTTCCTTTTGTTATTGCTTAGTAATACACAGATAAAATGATTAGAGCTTGGTGGATTAGATATCATCCTTATTTTTATCATTAAGATCAAAAATAAAACTGTTAATAATTTCTGAGATGAAAGTTATTTCTCAGTTTAAAATTTAATTAATTTCTCAAATAGAATGTAAAGTTCACGTAATAAAGATATCCATTGCAGGTTACTATGAAGGCGCGGAAGGTGTTGTGTTGAAAGTTGATGGCTAAGTTACCGGTGCAAGATTCAACGTGTTCCAGATATGCAAGCACTTGGTCTGAATAATCAAGGATAATCCTCGTAATCCCATCCTTATATAAAAACATGCTTGTAATCCCATCATCATATATAAATAAATACATTTTGACAGAAAAATACTTGTTGACGTATTTTTCTAACTTAACGACGGCCGTCTAGTCCTGACGCAGAATAACCTTTCGGCTCTCATATGGCACAATGGTGCACTTTTTTCCTAGCATTCAATTTTCAACCTAGCGCTCCATGGAAGAGAATGATAGGTTTGATCAAACGTCGCAAACAGGACGTAAAGCTGCGACAAATGACTGGATAAACAAGTTAAAACCGCGAAACTAGGTAATGCACTGTCTCGCTGTCCGTTCGGAGAAATACATTTGCCGCGTTACTAATTTTGGCTTGGAAAAAGAACTTAAAATGAAAACATATGAAAAAATGGGACTAAGGATAATTCCATTGTTTAACAGGGTTTATAACATTGTATTAACTTACATAAATCTAAACATGCAGACTTACTAAAAGTGTTGGAGGTCTGTCGACGATACATTTCAAAACATGATTTTCGATGAACAAGACGATGTGTGGTGGATTGAAATTTTTTACGAAATTCCTCTTCAGACTCAGTCGAGCCACGTCGTTCTGCTCTTGTTCGATCTGAAAATTGAATTGTTTTAATTCACGGTAAAGGATTGCACCGACCGATTACCCATATTGCGAAAATCATGTTGTTGCCAAATATCTCGATCTGTTAGCCAGACCCAAAGTCCTAGACGATAATTCCCATGAAAAATTCCTTGCTCGCTGCTATCACTTCCATGCGATCTGATGCTAGACGATCTTATGGGTACCACACAAGGACTTGATCCCGCCGGACGTAGTATGGGTGAAGTGGTTGCGCTCAGATCCTTACCCCGCTCTTCGCTCTAAGTAAAACATGATTCAGTCAAACAAAAGGAATTTGTTGCTTAAAATATGGCCTAACACTTAAGTTCAACATCACTAAACAGTTCTTGATAAATATGCAAGGATGAACGTAATCAAAACTAAATACCGCTCCTGAAATCACATCACATTTTTGTTTTGGATAAATGTTCAAACATTTTAGACCTCCAGATGCTTCTGTTGATTATGAGAGCATGATGATCATACGAATAAATATATTGAACTGAAGCGAGGGCTCATTTGCAATCAAATAGTTACCTTCGCTCTGGTGTTCTCCTGACGGGAACGATAGTGTCTTCGGTCTCCATGTCGTTCCTCCGAACGGAAACGTTTATCCATTTTTTTGTATAGCCGTTGCGAGGTCTTAGTTGTCACCGGAGAATCTGCAAAATCGGCTGGTGGTTTGACAATGTCGCCACCGTTGCCGCTGTCGTCTCCAGTATTAGTAGTCACCGCGATCGATTCATGAGATCCTGAAACAGCTGTTACTATTTCCACTTCCTTTCCACAATGCGAGCAATGAACTTGTTGGTCTGGAGCAAGATCTGCCTCACTGTAGAAAACTGAATCTGATCCAGGCGAAACTGATCGCAAGGACTCGGACGATTTGGCTTTCAGACGTTTTTCGGAACTGATCTCATCCTTTGCTTTTTTCGGGCTGGTACTTGACTTTGCATATTGACAAGCAGCATTCACAGTTGGTTGGGATATGGGACTTACTTTGGGCTGTTCAGGACTTTTGACGGTTGGAACGGGTGGAGCTGCAGGAAGTTTCGGCTTTCTAGCTAGTGTATCGTCTCCCGAGGTACTACGGTTCCTTGGCGTTCGTCGAGCTTTCGTTCGAAACCGTTTGGCAGCTTTATTCGGACTTGTTCCGTCTAGGATATTCAATGCAGTTCGATCTTCCGGGGAGATTTGCTTGAACACTCCAGGATTTGGTTTCTTCACAGGAGATGTCAATGCTCTGATGTTTTCCCGTTCAATATCCAATTTCATATTACTTCTTCTTCGTCGTCTCTCCTCCTCATTCCAATCCCGCTGTTTTCGCCATTTGGCTTGTCTATGTTCTTCATCATGAGGACTTTCATAGTATCCCGACGACGAGTATCGCTTTTCGCTGCGCTCATCATCCGAAATGGATTCAGACTTTGTTTTGGTTGCAATGGTCGGCTTAATGATGGCACTTACTCGCAAAGGTGACGACGTCTTGGCAGCCGCCTTTTTACGTGCAAGATTGGTTAAATTATAGCTACCAGATGAACTACTACTCACGGAATGGGAAGGAGATGGAACATTTGTGGCGGAAGCAGATTCAGTAGACGCTGGCGTGACAGTGTCATCGGGCTGAGGATTTTCTTCCGATAGACCATCGCCACGTGTGGAGTACAATGAGGACGCGCTCTCAAATGATGAACCCCCGTCGTGGGTAGCCGTCTGCGAGCTCTGTGCTGAAACTTTTTGAAGAAATTTCATAAGTCATTTTGCATTGCATACGAGAGAAAACTATCCGACCCATTTAAACTTCTTTCAAAAAATAAATCATATACCCGGTAAAGTGGATTAGTTCAGTTGTCCAATTTTTTTTGGGAAAATTACTCTTTCTACCCGGCAAATTGTTTTCACTTTTTTCAATTTCAGCCAAACACATGCAACTGCGTCCTGTAGCCTTGTTTGTAAAGCACTAAATGGTACACATCGAACTTTGCTAGCAATAAACAATTCGCATGCGGCAGTACGAGTCCTTTCAATTGCCTTTGTTATCCTTTGAAAATGCGTGAGTGCTTGCGATAACCCAATGAAAGGACGACCGAGTACTGTACTTCGGACTGTTTGATAAACGACTAGGAACACACAATTACTGCGAGCGTGCACTTGATCTAGTTGGTTATTAATTCAACTGCAATGGTAGCACATCGATTGGAGGCTATAATCCTGTTTGCATTTCATATTGTGTGCAGTACAAACGTTTTGAAGAAGTTCAAATGGATCATCTCCGAAACTCTAAACATCTAAATCACATCGTTTCTGTATCTTCAACTGGCAACACATTGACGAAGAATTCTAAGAACTCTGGACTTATTGCAATCATCATACAACACCAAGAAAGGTACCATCAACACTTGAAAGCGGTAGGGAAGAAAGCCACTATTAAAATGTGTATGCTAAGCATTGTTTGAGGACAACATCGATAGCATGTAGACAAATCTATGGCTAGGATTGGCTGGAAAAGATTCTCAAACCTGGTACTTGTGTCGATGATGAGCTTGCCGTAGTTGGAGTCTTCATACCTGGCGCTTTCCTGGAAGTGTCTGTGCATGTGACATATTCATCGGTGTTGGTGCTGCATTCGGAAACGTCTGTATTCGTTTTAGGTCCTGAATCGCCCCGCGCTAGGAAGTGTATGTCACCCCGTTGTGGAGTTGGCAAATCTGTCGGCGATTCAACCGGCCTAGAAAAGGATAATGGAAATTTAAGGCATGCTCAGCTTTGTTGAGCCTCAACACTTGCCTTTGTGGACTATGTACATGTACCATTGGCTCAATTTTACGTTTATCCTGAAGTGACGGTGAAAGTGTCCGGGATGAACGTCTTGATGATGGCGGAATCCTTAATGGAACTTGATGATCGTCTCCGTCAATACTCACAGAAGGAATCACAGCTATTGATGGGGTTTGAGTATTTATTGTTGGTGGTGTTGGTCCAGATGTTGATGGCGCTTCTGGCGAAGGCTTTGACATTGAAACCGTTTGAGTTGAAGCTGGTTTATATTGCGGGGCTGGAATAAAAGGAACCGACTGAAAAGAGAAAATGCGTTGGATATTTTAGCAGTGCTTTTCATTAAATCGTTTCACTATCGTGGCTTGATTGAAAATAGAACTTTATGCAATGAGAGATTACTTAAATACAAAATATAAATGCCGAAACTTAGCGGACAATTGATAGAAAAAATAAAATGAAAATGATTGAAGCGTTTGAAACGTATGGAAAATGATCCTTCATAGAAGGATTTCTAGGCATGATATCAGGAAACATCAGACTTTGTTCAAGACATGACACCAATCACGAATCATTGTGTCAAAACACCTTAAGGGCTCTGCCTTTTTGACGAGAAGATGGTTAGAAGCCATCTAAATTTGTATTCCGTCACGGAGTAGAAAATTTGTAAAAAATCAAAGGTTGAATGGTAGAAACTAACGCTCCCCCATGGTTTTTCCAAAAGCGAATCCCGGGAATAGGAGAAATACTTGAGGTCAAGCGTAGTTCTAACATAACTTTCTCGAATTTTTTCCATATCCAACTGACTGAATAAGATGATTCATGATGATGTCCTTTAGGAGATAGTTCGGGGTGCGTGCATGTACTACGTCCCTCCACTGTTGCGGAATAAATGAGAAGTTGAACCTATTTATACATCGGATCATTTTTGATTGTTTAGCTGTCCTCTATAGTTTAAAGGACTCATTCATTTAAGAGAACCGATTTGGTTTATATGGTGAGTCCTATCATAAATATCCAAATAATCGTGCTTTCACTGACCGGCCGTGTTTGTTGGCTCAAGACAGTTTGTAAAGGCTCACTAAATTTTCTGATCACATCCTACCGTATCAAAATCCAAGCACCGTCGCACGTTCATCATCAATTGAATCTGTTCAGCGCTCTAAAGATATTATCCTTTTGGGAACCTCAGAGACTTTCATGAGCTACCAGACGCTTCCCTAAATTTTACCACATTTTCCAGTTTGGAGACTACCAAATCGTTTTTGTTACGCGGAACCCATTGTTGCATTTGATTTTCTGCTGTTTTCCATATCGTTTTACTAAGATTTACTTCTTCGAGGATGCTCTTTGCACAAGTGCCTTGAATTTTTTTCCGGACGCTTGTATAAAGATCCATAGCATATTACCGGACTCGTTCTATATTTGAACACTTGAAGCTTCGTTAATGTGCGTTCCACGCAGGTAGGCTTGAAAATTCCCAGGATGGAGCTGAACCCGTTGGGGATTCATCGTTTCGTCCCGGCAGTTTTAGTAAAGCGTCTCGGAAATTATGTTCCGAGGTAGCAAAAGGTATCCAGATGTTCTAATTAGTCACTATTGTCACGATAGTGTTGTTTTTCGTGAATTATTGTGGTTAATTTTATTTTTCACTTATGTTTTGATGACTTCGTTGACTTCTGATTGGAGGTTAACTTATGCAGAGATTGCAGAGAAAATAGAGTGCGATTCAGATGCCACCAGCATGGCCTACTTCAATAATCAGTTGGTCTTGCAAGCCCTATATACCTGGTGTCAAAACGATATGTACCAATGCCAAATTAAACAAAAGAGGGATCAGTTCGTAACCTTATTGTATGCCGGCCTTTGTTCCAAGTATCTCTGTTAGGTTCTTGTTGATACTGTTTTCTCCTGTTGGGTTCAACATGGTTCAGCATGATTCAGGCAGTTTGTGCTTTCATCTCTAAAGCAAATCTAATTGTATACAATTCGATTTGATTTATATTGTTATATGCTTGCTACAAGACAACCGAAAATGAGCTCCCAGGATTTTTTCTTCACCCAATCTTACTTCATCTAGACACACTTATTGGATGTTGTTTTTGTAGTTCCACCAATTACAGCTTGTCTCCTGTGTGGGATTGGGAAGATTAGACTTATGGACCCTTTTTTGGTGCATTTGCTGTTGGTTCCAAATCTTACGAAATTTTTGAAAATGGAGTTTCAAAACCGTTGTTTTTTTTTCAATTTCAGCTGTAACGTCGTTGATGCCCTGTTTTATGTTGTTTTTCTTCTCATCTAACTTTAAAATTGCCCATCTAAGATCTTCTAGAATTGGCTAAGGGTTAGTTTTTGAATCAAACTCAAACAACAGAAATTTAACTCACATACAAGCTCTTTATTTACAATGTCCGACGCAAATAGACTCGCTTTGGTATTATATAGTTCCAATAGGATCAAGCTGAGACATGCCCTTTTAATTATTCAGGACGAATCAAAGTCCTGCCATTGACGAATCAAAGGAAAAGATGAGCAACGACGGACTATTCCGAACATAAAGAAATAATTATTCAGGACTTAAGTCATCAACAGCAACAGCATATTCTTCTGTACTAGAGACAATGTTCTCTGCGGAAAAGAATTTTGTTTGGAAAGGTATTATTGGTCCTTTGGGTGAATGTAACCATATTTAGACGAGATCCTTTACTTTGGGTTGTTTCCAGGGTGGAAAAAAACTTCTCATTTGAAACAACTGCATCTTCCATACATTTATCCTTTAGCACGGTTAAGATGTTTTTCGCCTTCGTTTTCAGTCCAAAACATTTGTGCCCCATTGTCCTTGACTCCGAACAGATAGATATAATTTGTCGTACTTTCGGGATTCTATTTAGTTAACTACCAGAAACCCATGGTCTAACTTAGCCTCTTCGCTTAGAGTTTCCTTCGTTCTTAGATTAACTTGATTCTGTTCGATAGGGCTAGTGCCAACTTTTTTCATCGTGAGGTTTTCTGTCCACCGTGAAATTAGGACCTATATGGATAAAATAGCAGCAATATATGGTACCATGCTTTAAATCTGTATTCATAGTTTTTCCAACCATATTATTTCTCGGGAGGCTGTTATTAGCCTTTACAGGTATTACAAGGGTCTTACAGGTCTTTTTGCGCTATGATGATATCAGTTCCTATACTTCGCTGCCTTTAAGTGCTTAAACGACCGTTTTCCTTGTGGATTTGGTTATTTGGTCTTCATGTTTGTAGTCTAGTTGCTCTTATAAATATAATCACAAATGTCCCCACTGGAAATCAGAACTGTTGCTTATGTGTTTAGTCACATTGTTTCCTTGGGCATTTATGTTAAGCAAGAAGACAATATGAGACCGTTTGGTACTGGCCTTTATAGAAACAATGGTAATGTTTGTTGTTAGTACCCACCGTGTTTAGGTCTGATTTCACAGTCGCTTTTAACATTAGCTGCAATTCGTCGACTATTCCCCGCCCATTGCATTTTTATAAGGTACATAATTACGTTGAGTATGCCAAATATTATACTGATAGATGCAGAACTTAGCTATTGCTATTTCTTTATGGGAAATACAGGGCAAAGATTCGAGTAGGGAAGGACACTCAATTTTACCGGCACAAAAAGAAAATAATAGATAAGAGGTCACCAGGGATCGGTAACATTCCAAGGAATGCGGCGTTAGGGCGAGGTGAACCACCGGTCGGATTCCCTTTATGAGGACATGGTTCATGATGAGACTGATCCCTACTTGATTTAGTTCTTGAGCCGGCATGGATATATTTCTTAGATCTTACCTACCCAAACTTGATTATCAACGGTCCCCCAAATATATGCTTGGGATTAAGGAGGTGGAAGCAACGTGACGGACATTTTTTGCTGATAAAAAAAAGAGCAAGGAGTTTGGTTCTCTTCCTGCAGACGGAAGCCAAGGAAGTGGCAACAACCAGTGATGACACATTCAATAGCCATGGCGACTGAAAAAGCATATGATATAATAATGCAACATCGGGGATGGAAAGATATCGTGTATTTTCACATCTTTTCCCTCCTTTTCTCTCCGCTAGAGAAAAAATTCTCGTAATCTGGGCCACCATTAGACATGGAAACGAAAAAGTAGCCCAAAATATTGTGTCAAACGGTTTCAGCCCAGATTTTTCGTCCCAGCAGTGGTTGATTGCCGGGTTGTCTTTCAGCTTTCTGATGCTGAGAGTCTCTAGCTCAGGGATTTCAACGGGCTTCATCACTTTCCCTCACAAGAAGATAAGGCTACACTTGTGCACCATAAGCTACCACGAAACTCTTCGAAGGATGAAAGTCGACAAGCCAGCCGAGATACTCACGCGTCTAGAGAAAACGAACACGGAAACATCAACTCCTGAGAGATTCAATTGAATCCGAATTCGAGCCCAACATAAAGGATAAAACTTTTATAAACCATATCAGCCTACCCTGTAGGGGATGGCGATATATGCTCGAATTCATACCAGCGCTGGTTAGGAGTTTACATTAAACGATCAAAGCACCAGCACTCTCGTTAGAATTCACAAAGAAAGAGATACGAATATTCCATCCAACAATAAAGTGAAAAAAGGGAGCGTTTAAAATCATGATGGTGTAGGTGAGGTGGGAGATCACCAGGCCCGGCTGTTTAGATCCACTTCAATGCAAGAAGAAATTTTTCGATGCGTTTTTTAATGTAACTTATTGCGGATGTATTTTAGATCAAAGTAAATGGCCCCTCTGGACGCTCTGGACGTTCTGTCAAATGTCATCTAACTGTCAAATAAAATGCTTGGACTACTAATTGGAGACACAATTTCATGCTGCCAGCATATGTTGAAGCTCGAAGATTGTCTAAAAATTGTCTGACCTTTATTGAAGTTATTTTACCCTTATTATATTTAATTTAAATTTTCCATCAAATTTTCCTGCTTTTGAGCATTCCAACCGACATAAATCATATATTTCCTTTCACCGCCACCCCACTAGCAACACAAAATAGAAAATTTTATGACTTTCAAAAACATTTCTGTTTTCCGAAGCTAAAGAAACTTATTTATGGCCATTACATTCCGCCCAAGAAGAAGGTTGTATTATAAAAACTGACCCAGCCATAATCATCCCGTCAAACTGAAAAGTATATTCCTGACAGTAGGAAATCTCACTTCATAAGCTACACCTTTCAACAACTTCCTTACTGGTTCTGTTTTCTTTTACCTTTTGTTATGATTCAAAAAAATTCAGATTGCTTTCATCGATTGTGAACAAAGTTAGCTTCATTACTACCAGTCAAGTCACGGTTCATCAGAGAAGTAATAAAGGACACAAAGGGAAAGTTCACGAATGCAAATTACATTTGAACTTCTCTGCAATTTAATGTTCCAACAACAACAACAACAACAAAAATGGGAAGCAAGTCTACAATATGAATGTAATCAATGTGAATATTTTAAGCGTCATATTTTAGAAAATTTTTGGGCCAAAAAGTCAGTTGAGTCGTTAAAATGCTCGTGGAAGTTAACTATAAACTTTATCAAAAATTGAACACGAAATAAAGTCTCTGAAATATTCAACCCCTAGAAAAAAAGGTAGGGTTGTTTCAGCTTCATTTTCTCGTGCTGAGTTCAGCTATGGTTGATTTGAAATTTTATTTCCGCGACTCTTTGCTTAGAATACCAACTAACTTCCAGAGCCAGCGAGGTTTTACTCTTTGCCTTCGGGGCTTATTGATTTTCCAGCCGCATGTTTTTAGATGCTATCGAGGAAGAGGCGGTTGAAGGACAAGCAGTTGAAAGGAAGAAAAATTACGAGGATATAAATGAGCGTATAATCCTTTACAGATGACTGTGCGGCAGTGGCTTGAGTATTACATTCGAAGAATACAAACAACAAAATGTATACCTTGGGAAAATATTTGAGCAGAAGATTTGCGGTTTCGCAGGATGGTGGTTAAGAGCTGATGATTAGGTTGCGGCAAAAGTAGATTAATCCATCGCGCCGTAATTTCATATTGCAATGGATATTTTATCATACTTAGAAATTGTTGTTAAATTATCCGAAAGAATTAGATACTTTCTACAGTTCTGGTTTAGGAAAATATGGTCCAGAGAGTATGGATGAACTTTCTGTCATTTTATCTGCATTAAAGAAGCATTTTTTCCCCTTTTTCTTATATATTTAAGGATATTGCTTACATAGCTGATCAATGATAATCAATGGCACACCAGATCATATTTGGGGCCTGAAAGTTAAGAATTGTTAAGGTCATCGCTAGTTGTGATAGAAACAGAAGAGTGGCCACTCTGAATCATTCTTTAGCTCAGTTTTCCATGTGGAAGAATCTATGGAACCTAACTCATAACTATGTCTGATAATATTCCATTATCAAAGACAACAAGCAAAGTATTGCTGCCCCTAGACATAACTCAGCCAAGAACATGTTTCACAGTAGGTAAGCTTACAGCAAACAGACCACTAGGTTTCATATCGACTTCCATAATTAAGAAATCTGCGAATTCCATAATGATCGCCTCCACCTAAGGAATAAACGCGCTCACATCTTGCTTATTTTCAATGACTAGTATTTGGTGAAGGGTTTGGTCAGCAGTAAACTTATTGCATATTAGCAAAGCGGAACATCAAATATTTTCCTATACGTTGGAAGCAGGTGAGGTTCATATTACAACAAAGGAAAGCGATATCCTTAGGTACTGTCTTAATCATAAACGTCATCATTGAGGTTATAAAGGCATTTTGGAAAGTGGAAGTTCACAACCCACGCTCAAGTAAATTGTGCTCATCGTGACATTAGATACGAGGAATGCTTTCAACTCCGCCAGATGGACCAATATAATTGGCGCTCTAGAATATACCTATAGAGTACCGGAATACCTGACAGTATTACCTAGTATATCACAGGGTGGTGAAGTATGTGTAGAAACGTGACACGTGATGCTTATGACATTCTCGGGACTCGCCCAAAATTCTATTCTGTCTCCTGTGCTTTGACGGACTTTTGAGGCTTAAACTTCGAGAAAAGTTACTTAATGGCTACACAGATGATTCTACAGCTTTAATCGTTGGGTCCTTGACGGAACCGACACAACTCAAATTGAGTGCCATGATGCTGAGAGATGAGCTGAGAGATCAATCTGGCCCTGTATAAAATGGAATTGGTTACCCTAATGAGAAAAAAAAATGTATCACCATAAGGAGAACGAAGTGGTAGAAACCTTTCTGTGCAAGCAGGGGAGACTTCTATTAAGTCAAAAAAGGCATTCAAGTCCTTGTACTTGAAAATGAATTCTAGAGTGGCGGTGGCAATTTAAACTGTAGCGACAGTATTTGCACTCAGTTGGCTGATGGCCAACACAGGGGGACTATACTGAAACGAAAACGCCTATAAATTACCGCCATAGAGTTTAAAATAGATCCTAAGTCTGGCCTGACATCCTCTACAGGTAGACATACCGTAAAAAGTTTAATACATGTAAAGAGGCGAGGAGCTCTACGACTCCCATTGGCAAATCATACCTTTTCAGAACCAACGGTTATGGTTTTTGTGAGGGTAGTGCGTATTGACATCCTAGCAAGAGAGCGTAGGGAAAGGGATCTATCTTCGGAGGAAAGGAGATTAAAGCAATCAATTCTTGTTCTGTGAAAGAGAAACAGTGAAAGAAAGAGTAGGCACATGGAACGCGGGCTACGTTAGGACATTAGCATGGACTCATTAGCTACATTAGGACATGACTTAGTCGGGGACACGGTGATACCAACTGCTACCTGCTGGAATATCCAAAAGCGCAGTCAAACGACTGCTTTTTCATTATAGAAGGTGTTAAAATGCTGTAAAGTGGTGATCAAACGCGCAGTCTGCTGCGATAGAAGTTCTGTCTCCTTAATGTCTGGCGGATTTGATAAGATAATCGATTTAAAAATGCAACTGTATGGCATATCCTCGGATGGTTTGGGGGATTTCAGTGTTGAAGCATAATCCATACGAATGTAAGGTGAAAGAATATGAAGGATAGAGACTTAGATCTTTTATTTCGCTTTAGAATTGGCCGAATTTGAACATACTAGTGGACTTAGATGATTCAATAATTCCGGACTACGATATCAACTAGGTGAACTTCAAATTTTTAAAATGTTCTGATAAACACAACTTGAAGAAGATATATATGTTATCAATATACATAATTTGTATTCTAGATACGCAAATAGGCTTAGGAAGATAAGAACTACAAAAACTTTTAATCGTCTCATAGCAAATATAGCTGCTAGTGACCTCGATCTTTTTTGATTAAAATCGGAAGCTGCACTTTGGAATCTTGAACAAATCTGAATTACAAGACAGAATATCTTATTTCCAGTGAATTTCAGGAGACTGTGGTCATTATGGTGAGGTTTGTACATATGTACCCTTCTTAGAAAATGTTGGTATTGCGAATGGGAAACAGGATTTATGGTTGAAATCAGTAAAGTGGTACCATAAGTAATTAGACACGACGGGATCGGATTTGATAAGTTTTTTTCTGTTTAGTTTTCTAAATAAATAATGTTTTGAATTTGGATATGTGGTTGCCATCTTCGCTGATGCTTATTAGTTGATAAACACAAAAATCTGGCTAATGCCGGTCAACAGAAAACAATTTCATTGATTGCATGGAGCATATAGGCTCATTATCAATTTTTTAACAAAAATTGTCGGTCAAAAAGAGTCGGAGTTCCAAAAGTGTGGACAATGCCTACCCTTACATTAAAGGAAAAGCTCATTTGCGCGTTCAGATTTCATAGTTCTTTCGAAATTCATTAGATCTCTCAAACTAAAATTGAAGCTACATGTACAAGAGCCACATTAGGAAGTAGGAAGTAGCACACTATAAAGGACATACGTATGTTGCTGTATGTTGTCACGTAAGGCTGTTGGATTTATCACTGCTCAAAAACTAAAGAACAAAATGATCAACGACTGTTTAGCTTCACTGATACATTGTCATCTTGGTCAATGAAAAAGTTTCGAGGAATTTAAAAAAGAACATCCGACAATTTATCAATTACTTTGAAAAAATTTTCATAAGTAACTAGTAAAATTTCAAACTTTTTTTGTGCCGAAATCCACTTCTAAAACTATGTGATATTTTTCCAAATTTTCCATCTACCTCCAAAAATCGAATTCTCAACCCGCAAGCTTCCTTTCCTCCTTGCTTTTCAGTTAAAAAAAACCCGAATCCCCTCCTCTTTTATTAGCCTGCAATCATTTTGTATTCTTGAATTTCAGACATAAAAGATGGTCATAACAACGTGAAAGACGATAATGATAGAGGATCAAATGATAATGGGAAATTTTACGAAATAGATAATCTGTTGTGAAGGACTTAGGCATGATGAGGTGAGATGAATTTTCATTCTTTTCGTGTGCCGACAGCATTTCAAGACATGGCCAGTACGTTGTCGTCGTCAAAGCATTTAATTGGAATGCGCCCCCTTGTAAAAACCAGGCAAGGTGGAGAAGTCATTATGTGTTATGACCAATAAAAAGTCGAAATTGCCTATTTCACTTTAATCTGATCTATTTAAGTTATATTTTTCACCGAGGTTAATGGCCAAATTTCCACAGGACCTGGGAGTGGGGTTTGAGGCCGAATGTTTCGTGGAAAATGAGACGGGGTGTAAAATTATAAAAATGCTACACGAGCCTATTGTTAAGTGTGTTCATTTTTTTTCTTGCTTGTCGAAAGTTGATTAGAGTCCTTGAGTATAATGATGCCCTGGGGTGATTTTTTCCTTTGATAAATTAGCAAATTAGTTTTCCCCTCCTTTTTAATGACGTTTTATACTTCTTTCACGGCCATGCCTGGAAACTAAATAATTGAAATTGCATGCCTTCAGAGATTCATATTCTGAATTTTCAGTTCCGCTCTTTCTAGCAAAAAAGATCAATATTAAATCACAGCAAACATCTATGACAAATAATAGTTGGCTTCGGAATTGTTTGTATTTATTGAAAACTCCCACATTTGCCAATCCATCCACAGCAAAATCAATTCAATCAAGTAAAATAATATTTATTATATCAATGCCGGATATTGCAAGGAACACATTTTACGCAAGACTTCAATGGCATATTTCCTCCAGTCTCGAACGCACTTCTCTAACTACATCCGCAACCGTACACTTTCCCGATCCTTTCTTTTGCGAAATGTTGTATGCGGGGTATATTTGATTTACGACAAGGATAACATTAATAGGAAATATTTAAGGCAATATAACAAATAAACGATACCACGTTGGCGAAATTTTCCCAATTCATCCTGATTTTCCATTAGATATGTAGTGACTAATGCAACAAAAGCTGTCTTAGTTGTCGTTTTCCTTTTTTCTGTGGTAACACATAAACTGGCAAACGCAAGGAAAAACTTCTTCTTCGACTGCCGTGACAATATGAGCCATCTGTGGTAGCTTGAAATCAATGTTGAGGATATATTTTTTTTCCTTCCTACGGTAGAAAGCTTTTATATTTATTTATTTTTATTTGGGAAAATAAGCTAGGACTTATCAACTTGGGGATGTTTAATAAAAATGAATGACTGTAAGTAGGTAAGTTTATACCTAGGGAGGCTTACGATGAGACAAGAGACTGCAAAGAAGTTTAGTTATGTGTTGAGTACTTCGTAATTTGATTCAGTATAGGATTTTACTTTAGAGAGTGGCACATTCAAAAACGATTCCAGCAATTACAAGTGTCATAATTGAATCAAATTCGTTAATTCATTGATTAACAATAGGCCATCAATGAGAGTACTCGTCATTTAAGGGAAAATTATTAATTTAAACACTATATTCGACATAAATTCCAGGACATTTACTTGGACTTTGGTGTTTCTTGAATGATTCTTTGGTAAACGTATGTTATATCAATTATTTCAAAAGTTGAAGTATGTCAAATTTCTAAACTTTTTCTGTCATCATCGAATTTTAATCATATTTTCTGGAAAAGACTTCCAGATCTATCAAATTTTAGGCGAAAGTTACATGAGCTCTCGTGTTTTTGGGACATTTTGAAGAGCAAGTCTTAATTATTCTTCGTAAACGACTATTCGCTGAGTGAGTTAATGTTTTTTGGTCGCAGCCAAAATCTCGCAAAAGTGCTCAAAACTCAGAGCGACACAATTTCATCCTCAGACGAATAATAAAAAATCTGCGTGTATGCTTCATCCTGTTAAATTCCGCCGTCCAGGAGTCACCACAACTTTTAGTACTTGCCTTATACCATATTGTTGACTCTGGACGTTTCAAGTATCATCTATCTCCTCTCTGTGTGATACAGTCAAAAAATATGGTAGACTTTCTCTATATGCAAAAGTTTTACCACTCGCATGTATCGAGAATTGATCGAATGTACTGGCTAAATTTTAGGTTAGGAATGGTCTCCCATCCCATCATTTTTTTCAACTTTCTCAAAATCGCTAAAGTTCTGCTTTGCGAGCGCGAGTTCCACTATTGCAGGGAGGTGATAGTAGATGGTGCCAAGTCTGGGGTTCTGTCTCACTGTCGCTCACTGTCTTTCACATTGAAATTACCACTTTTGAATTGTCCAAACCATGCCTCTCACGTCCTTATTGATCGAGCGTGTCCACTTTATATTTTTACCCGAAAACTTTGTTTTTTAGGCTAAACAAGGAAATCAATGCGTGCCACAAAAGCTTTTTTAGGCACGAAATTAGACATGATTGATCAACACAATCAATCGTGGTAGTTTTGGCGGACGGAACTTATATGTAGTTATAACTAAACGTCAGATGATTTTCGTTTGCGCCATCTCTTACTAAAACCGGAAAAAACTCATGCATGCATCTGGTATGATCATAAAAATGCTATGTAGTAGCGAAAATATGTATGTGTACTTGGAATTTTATACCGTGTCGCATGTAGAGCATGCCTCGAAAAGTTGGGGGTATTATAGAAACATCGCTTTGTTCGTGCAAAACAAAAGTCCATTGGGCGCAAAGGAAGTGAGAGAAGAGCATTTTGAGTGCTTTGCTTACGTGTTTCTCAGAACCATGTATGAAAGGTCACAGTTACTACAAAATTTGTACGTGACTCTGAAGTCAAAGCATCCTACTTTTTCTGAAATCTCAAGTACAAAGTGAAGATCTAAAGGGAGATAGCTGAACATGCCGCTGTTTTGTGGCTAAAATTACCGAAAAATGCACGATATAGTATCTTTTTTTCTTCAAAATTGTGCGATGGTTACTTGACGGGACAGAAGATGTTTCAAGTCCTCTTTAGCACAGGAAGAGTGTGATGAACCTTTATACTATTTTAGAACTAATAAACGTTTCAAAGGTGCCCAAAACTATACATCTAGAGATGGATGAGAAAGAAAAACAAATATCGGCAGACAAGGTGGTCCTGGCTAGTATTTTAAAAGCATCAGGACTCCGTTCATAACCAAGAATCATATTTTATCAACTCAATCACTTTTTAATCGACTCCGTACAAGTAAACGTACAGGTGAAAGTATTGCAGGGGCAGTAGGAAGACATACATTCAGTAACATAAGAATGTGTATTTAATGCCAGCCATTGTTTTCTTGGATCCATATAAGGCATTCTAAGCGCCGAAAGCTTGTGATGTATTTTCAAAAATAATAATAATATATATATTTATTAATTAATAATAAAATAAATACTGGGCACACTTTGGGCGCCATGTGATGTATTTTCAATTTTTTTTTTCAAACAATAAAATTTTTCAAAAACAAACAAATATAATTAATTAATAATAATGAAATAATATAATGGGACAACCGATAGGTCGCACCTACAGCGAAAGAAACAAGGTTAAAGCGACAGGGTTATTTGAAAATACAAAGGCTGCATAATGGTGACGGAATAAAGTTACTTCTAACGCACTAACTCACCGCGCGAGCTTCGGGGTTTTAGGAAATTATTAAAGCCCTGATCCTTCGATGTAACATACACACACACACAGAAAGAGCTTACTCCTTCATATTAGATAAAATTAATAAACTAATAGAAATGATCAATTTAATCATTAATTATAAAATATTTAATTTACGTGAATTGTGCTGGGCTGATTCTGACCACATTTGAATTATGCTGCGCCGATTCTGACCACTTCTGCTTCCTCTAGCACGAATCTCCACGTCAACTTGGTTTCGGGACTTGAATGAATTCCACTGCGCTACCTCTGACCACCTCTGCTTGATTGCGAGACATTAAAGAATTCCGCTGCGTTGCGTCCTGAACACCTCTGTTGCCAGCTTAATATCTTTTTGGCCTCGATCTTAATGTTCTCTTGGGCTTTGTGATTTAGCAATTCGAGGACTTCTGGGGCTAAACACTTGAAACAACTTCCTGATTCTCTTTATTTTTATTTTACATCTTCTATCACTTGATACCTCTATCCATTCAGACTTCTATCCATTGATACTTCCCTTGATTCACAATTTCTATTCTTCTTATAGCGATACGTACACAACAATCAAGTGAATCATATCAATAGAAAATTTCATCCCAAATAACTTCCAAGAAATTTTTTAGTTTTACATTTTTTGCTACTGGGAATATTTTTTTCTAAGCCGTTTTTTCTGAGATTTTATTTTTACTGAGACTATTTTTTATTTATTTTTTTGTTTGTTACTAATATTATTTAACTAAATATTACTTAATACATTAATCTAAGTATGAATGTTTTTATTTTAATTTTATTCTTAGTTCTATTTGATCTCGTATGATTTTCTTTTAACTCAAAAATATGGGTACATATAAAAAAACCTAACCAAAACAATTAATTGTTATATTCAAAATTAATTGTTATTTTATTTATTTATTCATTTATGCATATATATATATTTGTTTTGTTTGTTTAATGTTGCCTATACATCGGAATACGTAACAAGCTGATGCAGAAAGTTTTCACATCTCTAATAAATTAGTTATTTTATTAAATGTCTTGGGTCCTTCAGAAAGATAGGTATAATCTCTAATTTCTAAATTACTTAAATTTAGAATATTCAAAATAGAGAATGATGAGTAAATATAAAAATTCGTTAGATCAATAACTAGTTTTGCCAATCACGTAAGGGGAATTCCCAGAAAATGCATTAAGTGGCTACCAAATGAGATAGGCTAAAGTCACAATGATAACTTGAGATTGTTCATAAAGCCTTACTATAGTTAAACATAAAATACACTTTGCAAACACCCTTTGAAACAATTCCTGCCAGCAATTTTCCTTTAAACACATCTCTAAACATTCTCAAACGAATCATTTTTGAATGATTGAGTATTTCGGCTAACAATAAGGAATACCAACTAATGCAAGAAGCTTTAAGTCCTCTCCACAGAGAGCGTACTACGGCCACCCACCTTGAAGGTATATATAGTCAAACCGGTGAACACACCACAAGATGGTTTTAGAAAGTTGTGAGTAGGCGCAGGCGTCGTCTTGTGCTAGGCATGTAACATAACGAGGTCACTCAGCTAATAGAGAAAAACGAACGCGTTAACTTCGACTTTATCCGGGTGATAGACAAACCTAGTGTAACCAATCCTCTGCAACAGTAACAAACATGAATTACGTGTGATCCATGTATATCTCCCTCTTATAAGTGTGACAGCAGAAAAGCTGGTAGAAAATTTTCCGATCACCATCAAGAGGAGACAACGTGTAGACCACTATGGGGGTACATCCTTTTTTTACGATCCATCTAACAAAAGGGCGATAAGAATACATACCACCAAGTGACAGAAGCAACAATAAAAGGGAAACAGACAAATCAATAGGGAAAGAAATAAATGCGGCCTATACTGTCAGGACCAACTTGGGATAAGCCCTTTGGCGGTTTGACCCTACCACAATGAGGATAAAATAACTGTTTGGATATACTGAAAAATGTGCAATAGTATTGGTGACAGTAGAAACCAGCCAAAGTCTTTTGGTTCAACAAGCAAAGTCAATAGGATTACGAACAGATAACACCTTTCGAGGCAAGAAAACAGGAAGTTCAATACAATCCCTTCCGCATTATCCGAGTCTAACCTAATAGCATCTCACTTAGCTGAAGCATATAACAGAATCACAATATTTAGCAACGTCTCTTGGTTTCTGTAGGACGTGATGGTGGACCATCTATAATAAATGCAGTATGTGCAACAAATTCTAATTTAATGCCGTCCTATGCTAACCTGGGGGTAGATCCCAGTTTAAATAAAATTTTTAAAAAAGGTCCTTTTCATATTCACTTTGTTTTCTCCATTTAATAAATTTTTTGCGTCAATTATAGACCAAAGCATGTTGCAATTGCACCAGGATCATCACTCATTCAAGCATGACAAGCGAAGATCACGTAGTTCTTGGTAACAAGTTTAATTAAGGATGAAAGTCGGGATTGACAGATATACCGCCTTGAGTTTGTTTTTGGGAACACTAACTAATAGGACCTACTTGTCACAGTTGCAACGGTGAAATCTAATCAGATTGTGTCCTATGACCTATGACCTGTGTCTATAGACCTGAGTCAATATTGTGACATGAGTCATGTGACAGTTTTGTGAGAGCAGAAGGTGGACCAGGCTTCATCATGGCTCATACTATTGACTCGAACCGCAAACGAAAGAAAATAAAAGAGCCTGATGTCGGAAGCCAAAATATCTTTGAGTCACGGTAGATTCATTGCTTCCACAAAGGAGAATCAGGAATTCGCTACTATCTTGCAAGAAGCATGAAGATACTGGCATTCAAAACGCTAGATGTGGAACTGCAAGGAGTAAACGAAGGACAAAACGGTACTAGAAGACAGAACTAAGATATGACACGACCACTGACAAATAACAGGAACTGTCGGTACAGGAAGAACATTCCAAGCAGTCAAACCATTTGAAATTCGAATGTTTCCTTTCCCTTTTGCTCAGGACTAATCTCCAAAATGTTTTGAGATTCGAGCTACAGATTATTGGTCAATATAGTTGAGGGACTTTTTCAGCCAATTGTTTCAAGTTTTCTTTAAGCAGGAAGAGAAGAAACATAACGCTGATCTTTGATTCTTTTGTCCCTGCGTCACCTATGAATAACTTTTGTGTTTCGGACTTGCAGTGAAAATTAAATAAGGCTTACGTCATAATCTTCTGTTGCATTATGCCATGGAAACGTTTTTGAACTTCCTGATAATGCTTCAGTGATTCCGGGCATGACTTCCTGGTTTGCCTGCAGAAAATGATCATACTTTACATTGTCGTAAAGCAGATTTGTTGGGGTTATTTAAGTTTCGTTTAAGGTACTAGTGGGTGATACGAAAACTTTCAACATTTCAAGTGAAGATTTTATGCAAATTCGTTATAATACCGTTATTACACATTATATTATAATACCGTTATATCCCAAAGTGTCCTTTCTCATCACAAAAATATCTTTAAAATGATGGTACATCAATTTTTTGAATAGGGAAGCAAAATAGAGAGTAAAGTGAACATGTTATAAAAATTCGTTATAATACCGTTGTTAGACATTATATTGTAATACCGTTATAATCTATAAGAGCTTTCCTCACCGCAATTTCATCATTAAAATGATAATATAACAAATTTTGTGGATATGTAGGCAGTATTGGGTAGAGAATATTGAGTTTGACTTGCACTTCAGAACAGAATATTCCTGTGACCTTCAAGGTTTACACGCCTAACCAGTGATTCGCCATTAATTCTTTGTTTAGGGCAATGACTGTCAGGAGTCTGTCTGGCTGTCGTGGAGCCTGTTTATTTATAGTGTGTTATGCTTAACGAATTAATTCTCAAAAACAGAGGCATCTTTCTTCATTATGATTAGTCAGCTCATACATTCGGTTTTTGTTTTTTGAAAATATTAAATGCTTTTATAATCAGGGAAGTCCCGATTTGAGAATTCAAAAAATGGTATCAATTCGAAAACGCTATGATAACTTAACCGCATACGACGTCGTTAGTAAAAGCCTTTCACACTGCTGAAACTATATCAGACTGAAGAAGCCAAAGCGTAAGCGCATACATCGCTAACACATCCAACAAACTCCCGTTTTAACGGCAACCAAGGATAAAATTTGGTGCTTTTTTAAATTGGTGAATTTCCTTTTATATCTTATGATACCTTCCTTTCTTTTTCTTATTTCTTAAGAATATCGCTCCCCAAGCTTCTACATAAGAGCACAATACAACTATGAATATATTTATGCTCTTCCTATCTCTGTCTGACAGATCTCGCTCGTGATTGTCAGCGCTGCATGTATATATGCTATCGATTGGATGAATTTTCTTATATAGCATATGTACATGCATATTTTGATTAAAAATATAATATTATTAATTAAAGATAATTTTGACAATAAGATTAAGATTATGGAAGAAAATTTGAAGGAATTCGTCGCCCAGTTGATCCCAATCAGTACTAGTGCCTAGTTGTGCACGCAGGACATCCTTCGGAAATTTTCGCTTTGTGTTTGCACTTTGTGTTTTATATTTTTAATGTTTCTGACGTATATTGCATGGTAAACGCTGAGGACAAAACTGACCAGATAAGCTCTTATTTTTTGCAAAAACGTGAGGATGAAAATTTGAACTATTCTTTTTTTGAAATTGTGAATTTTTCGCAGCCTCAACGGAACTCTTAATTGTTTCGTTTAAAGGACTTTCAAAACTATGAATGTTTATTAATAACTGCGCACTTTTCATGGCATGGTCAACTCATTTCGTATGATTATCAGAAGTTTCGACCAAATGGTCTCAGGCGAAACTTGGGTGGAGTCCAGCAGAGTAAATAAACAGCCAGAGGATAAAGTGGAACTTGTCAGGCAAAAAACACAACTTTGATGATAATTTCATTACTTCACTAAACCACTTGCAAAAGCTATCAACGCCTTATGTCGGCCATATATTCTGTTTTTACTATCAACACTTCACATACTGATTTTTCCCGAAGGAATAGAAATCATCGATTTCCAGCACAGAGCGGTGAGTTGTTGGTAATAAAATACTCTCGTCCTTAAAATGCTTTTTATAACATCAACAACACAAAAGATGCGATGCCGTCTACATTGGCTGGTGGATTTTAGTTAAACTTGTTCTGAATATGGACACAAGAAAAGCTGCTATAAAACTCTAATTCAATATGATTGGCCGACAGGATGGATTCCTAATGACAATAATGGGTCACATTGGCTCCGAAACTTTTCCCTCTTCAGTTGTTCACTTTCCTTTAATGATCTGTCTGTCTTTTTGGTATTCAAGTCAACTGGATGAAATGAGTGACGTAGGAAGTGTTACGATGACAGACGGAAAGGGCAAGAAGGAATAGCGTACAAGTTGGGCAGCAAGGATAACAAAAAAGTTTTCCATTTGGTGTAAGCTTCATGTTCAATGATTTATTGTTGGCGCGACCTCGAGACTGCACAGCATTCTCATTACTGGTGTGGCATGAAACGGAAATCTCCCATGGGGAAAATGACCGTGTAGGGATTTTCGGGAAAATATATCGCTTCAGCGAACAGCAAAATTTGGGTAGAGAGTCCTGTATATTTCGGAATCAGTGAGTATTGGTAATAAATATATTTTATGGGCATCGGGTTTAGGTCTGATCAAACAAAAAAAGGATAAAAAAATGCCTCAAAGCACTGTAACCGCATTCATGGAAAAATGTCCTTTGAATACTCGCATTTCATCAGTTTCATATTTAAAGTGGACAAAAATACCAGGAATGCTACTAACAACTTCTTAGTAACCAGAAACGAATAGGGGACTTTATAAATATTGAGTCACAAGTGGAGAAATCGTTTTCACGTTGGAGCTTGTGTCAGGACTGCATGCTAGGAGAGTAAATTACGACCGCACTTGTGCGGCTTTAAGGTTTTTACTGGATGAAAAAGAAAAACTGTGAAAAGTTGTACCAACCTGATCTGATGAGAATTGCTCTTCCAAATCTAAGGCATCTGTATCTATGGAACTTCGTTGCTGATGCTGTAGGAGTAAATGCTTACGACGCGATGAGGGTGTTAGTAGAGGCGGCACAAGCTCATTTTCCCTGCAAGTTAAGAGAGTTAAATGGCGGAAGGAGCATGAGAGGAGGACTTGGCCACAAACATGTTTGAGACTTTGTACATAAAAGCAATCGTAATAAATTTTGGGACTCACGATTAAACTAGAATTTATTACCTGGGCTCGGCCGGGAGTACAGTCGCTTGGGACTCATTCCAAATCCCATCCGAATGGTCACGAGTCAAGTCGTTGGTCAATGAATCAGTCGAAGGATATGCCGATTGAACAGCTGCCGATAGTTCTTCCTGGCAGGGTGATGGCGGTGTCGATTTTGGTAATCGCGTCTCTTGTTCAGCCGTAGGATCCTCTAAGCTTATTGAACGCTTTCGAAACGCTTCTCGTTTTAAACGTAGTGTCCCAGTGGATGGTACATCCGTAGTTTGAGTGGGTATGGCTAATAATTTCTGTTTATCACAAATTCCTTCATCCTTGATTGGTAGATTTTGATATTGGTATTCCTGTGATGTTGGCGGGTTAGGTTGCGCTGTTAAGTCTTCGTCAGATGCCGATGCTGTAAGCATAGTCTCGCGTGATCCTGGCCGCTTTTCAACAAGAATCTCGCCTTCCGATAATGTTTTTTGAAGTTTCTTTCGTCGTGAACGGGGACTAGGTGTAGGTGATATATGTGGCTTGAAGTCTATAAATATTTCTTGTTCTTCCTCATCATCGCCCTCCTGCAGATTGAAATGGATGTAAATTATAAAGTGGCTTGGATGTGTTTGTGAGTTATTGCTTGGCATGTTTACACTTGATTTATGTGTTTTTTTTTGCTTAGCAATTGTTTTGAAAGTGATGAAATTTCGAAGTCAGGACTACCATCGTATAGTTTATTCCAAAACAATCGTTTAGTGTATTTGGGTTGAATGTTAGAATAACGTAAATGCTCAATGTAATTTGGTTTGGATTTGATCGAAAAGGAATACTTCTGGCCTATTTAAATCAGTTCTATCCTACTTCGAAGAAGCTTCACAGCTGGGGAATTTTTAAATCTCACGTAAACAACAATTTTTGACCGGGAAATTTCATTTATTTTATTTAATTATTGCCACAGAGCCAAACTAGGAAGCTTATATGAATGATGTGTAAGCTATAAATTGAATATCGGAATCTCGAGGACAGATATTGACTCTCACCTGATTGAAGATTGAGCCTTGCATAACGTTTAATATATCTGCTAGATGAATGCTATAGTTGGGAGTAACCAAAGGTAAGGACTTTTGTCCATTGCAATGAGGTTTCAATTCTGTTAAGAGTACACCTTTCCTAACACGACGATTTTGTACAAATGATTCAATATTTCTTTTCAAAAAGGACAAAGACTTGTCCTTCAACTACTCTTGCCTCATGGACAATTATTAATAAAGGGAGAAGGTGCCATTATCAAACCTTGTAGAAAGATTTGAATCAACACTAGAACTAAAATCTAGATGCCAAATATGTAACTATCTGCAGTTGATTAGGATACCTTCTTAAAACAGTTTGTAGCATCTTCACCGAAAAATATTAAATTTAAGATATCGGCAAATTAGGAAAATTCAAAAAACGAAAGCACCAGAAGTTAAAGCCTTCGTAAGAGTTGGATGGCAGAAAGTGGTTTTTCGACATTTCTTTCGGTTAAAGTTTAAAATTTACCTTTGTTTTATTCAACATTTGACATTTATATTTTTCGATATTTTTCTACCACAAGTAGACCCCGAGAGCCCCTCTCACAAGGTGTTTAGATTGAACGCTTTCTTTTGAGACATTTTCAACTCATACTATAAGGTGAAGGGTCCGTATTGTCTTTTTGCAACGATTAAATCCCACAGATTCAAAAGGACGAGATGGATTAAGTTAGGACTTGTGCGGAGCAAGGAAAGAAAAAAATTTGAGGATAGAGAAAAAATTCCGTGCAGATAAACGTGCACAAAACGACCTCTCTCAACTCATATAACATCTCGTGAACCTTTCCCGCTAAAGCGCAATACGAGTCTAAATGAACTCGTGCCTTTTCTATCTCTGTCTAAGGGAAGTCGCCCGAGAGTGTCAGTGCTGTATGCAGCTTTGATGTGGATCTGGTACTTAACGTCCCTGGGCGTCGATCATGTTCTGCATTTGGACAACGCACCGGGGTTTCTTCAGGTTTTGTTATTTCAGTGACTTTTGACTCGCTGAATATTTCATATTTATTACCACTGGTCTCCACCTAGTTATGCTCTGATGATTCTTCAAAGGACACTGCTCAGAGCAGTAGTTCTAGCAATGTCAAGCGTGGCTCTGACCTCTTTAGGATCAAAGATACGATGGAATATCATCTAGTGAACCTTCGAGTGTATTATTTAATTTACTATAACCTTCTTGTGTCCAATTGGCCTTGAAATGAAATGATTCTAACACTTTCTGTCTAACACTTTCTGAAGTCCTGTTGTGAAGTGCTGGGCCACAGCTACAACAAGAAAGAGGAAACAATTTATGTCGACGGCTAAAACAAATGCGAGTCCTCGAGCTGGAATCCTTTCCCCAAACCATTATCCACTCTCAGCGTGAGCTGCGAGCTTGCAAATGATAGTACAGTGTATCATGGGGTAATTTTCAAAATCCAGTTTTCAAAATTGTCAAATGACAATGAGAAAAAATTTCTCAATGTTCAGTCAAAATCAAGTTAGAAATCTTCTTTCTTTAAGGAAACGATTAACCATAAGCCAGTCTTTAATACTGCAACTAACCAAGAGGAAGTGGAACTAACGCGGGAAATTTAACACACATATTGAGAAGAAATTCAAATAAAGAGAGATCGAGAAAAGTGGTTTGAGGTGGTCAACAAGCATCACAAGTGGGTTGAATTATGGTACCATAAACATATTTGAACAGGAGTAAGGTAAATCCTTCCGGACAGCGGTAGACTCTGCTTGAAACGATAGAAATTACTGCATGTGAAAAAGAACTTGTTGGCCTCAACAGAGAAATGTGAGAATCAAACAACTCTCCGGAAGACGCAGGAATCACGTATAGGCTCTGTTAGTGTTATGAACAGGACACAAGAATCTTGCCCAACATGCTACAGGAAGAAGCATTCTAACTAACGATACATTCTGGAATTGGGAAGAAATGAAGAATTGCTTGAAACCGTTTTTCCTTTTTCCTTGCATTTCCTTAGCTTTGTCCAAACGCAACCTAAAAGGAGCGGGCAAAACTACGTAAGACAGCTGGTATAACTGGTAGTTTATCAGAGGCACTCCTTAACCTTTGATACCCAACAAGTTGGTTGGATATTTCGATTTTAGAAAAGTTGTGTCCGAGAACCGTGAACGGAGAATTTTTACAACTACAGGAAAATGCAAGTTTTATCTGAAACAAAAGCTAGGACCATGAGCGGCATGACGCGGTATTGGTAATCTATAGGGGTTGTATTGTAAAGGAGTCGACCCTAGAATGGCTGCAAGTGCAGGAAACTGACGGAAAAGGATTGAGTGCTTTCGTGTCGACCCAAGGTTTAAATTTATTCTTTTACTTTCACATTCTTTCATTGGGTCATTTGACAAAATTTCCAGAGCCATAAATTAGTCGTTGGATTTCATAGCTCCATAGGATGAAATTAAAGTAAGTGAAGACTAGGCGCAGCTGATTTATAGCATCAAGCATCACTTTCAACACAAGGTTTATATGTGGGGATCAGTTTTCTTAGTCAAAAAACCACTTGGATAATTTATTTGCTTCGTAATGGCAAGTTGATTGGTTCAATTTGAAAAATTTTGTTGAGGAAATATGCAACACATATATTATTGGATACTTTACGTATTACATAAGCCTTGCATGTAAAACTTGAAGAAGATTTTAAAAATATCCAAACTTCTCCTTATTTTTAAGTAGAACAAGAACAACCATTATCAATAATATCGGAAAGTTTAAATGAAATGCAGATGCCATCGTCAATAAAATGTTTACCCCCAAGGGGAAAAGTCCACATCGCATAAAAATGTGTTTAACTTTGTTATCCTGAATGACTGAAACTTATGAAATTAACTCCTATCGCACAAAATATACTTATTATTAATATTATTATTCGCATCAAGCACTAGCCTTCCGTAGCGGGAAATTTCTTCCTTACCTCATCCTTGCCAATACCATCCATTGGAACGTGCTGGGAAGTTTGACGCTCGGGGGCATTTGAATCCGCCTCGGAATCGCATGTTGAACAAACTTCTTCCGACGTTTCCCTACTCTCAATCCTTATAGGAACACGTTGGTACTGCCAGGGCATGGATTGTCTTCTCAGGACGGCATGGGTTTTGGGTATTAATTCCGGACCCACTGATGCGCGTCTTCGCTCCAATGGCAAATTCGTTGAATCCGTTGAACTTTCTCTTGAGATCTGAGGCTTGTGGAATTTCATCGTTCCACCCGTTGCTATTGTTCCATTTAGAAGTTCCGAGCATTCCGTTACGTGTCTGCAAACCTCATGTTGATGGTAGGTGGTAGGAGCGCGTGGTAAGCTATACGTGTAGAATTCTTCCCGCGGGTGATGACCACACGTACGACGTGGTAAACTATTCGATTCATAGTCAAATGTTCCGTGACTACTTATACTTGCACTTGCTGCACGTGACAAATTTCTGGCCATGTCCTGAGACGTTTTCGTTGTTGACGCCGCCGTTGTGGCCGTGCTGACCATGCTATGGGTGGAAGATATCAGGCCACCTATGGTGCCAGTGTCGAAAGATAGTCCTGCTGATGACGAAGCTGGTGTCAGAAGTGTCATATCTGATGACCGATATGACACCGCACTATCCTGGGAATGATTCCGGGAGTGGATGGATATTTGGTCCGTGGGGTTACGGCAGGATGAAATTGGGCGCGAATGTGGTAGTTGGTCGAAATAGCGTTCGTCATGATGCGGAGTGGCAGGAACCATCAGTGGTGAGCGAGGTGGCTCTTCTGAATATGTGCGATGTAGGTGCTCGTGATCGGATGGCCTAATCAGATGGACTCTTGAGATATTCAATTAATGCACCTCTGTCGATACTTACGTCTTTGGCTCATCCATCAAAGAAGGTTGGTCCTGGCCACGAGCACTCGTCATCTCGGACAGACTTTTCGTCAGTTTACGACCGTTCAATATGCCATTGGTTTGCGCTCCTTGTGAGACCATTCTTACCTGAAATATCAGGAAAAATTAAGGGTAAATTTCCATTGAAGCATACAAATAATGTTCCTTAGCTCTAAATTGAATCTACACTCAGTTCCTTTTATCAAGAACAGGACAACGCCACACAATACAAAATAAATTCATTCAATCCATTCAGAAAAAATTATTGCATCACAAATCAATTTGTATCCCTTAAGTATGGCCGACTCATATTAGCGAACTACTTAGAAAACTACTTTACCAAAGTTAAGAGATGTCTCTTTGTGGAGCTTATTTCCTATCCTCACTCAAATATTCTTGTAAAAGTCATCCAATTAACTTGAATTTGCAACTTAGGACTTTGTCGAAATAAAGTTGAACAAATTCTACGGAAAAGGAAAGTTTTCTTTTGCACTAGTTTCGGCAAAATGGAAAGTATGAAATAAATTGCAATGAGACTAATACCGTGTAACATTTTTGCACGCTTTATGTGGACATGAGATCCCGAACATTTGCATTTAATTAAATCTCATCGAAAGTTCAGGAATTTTCGGTATTTTCGCAAAGGTTTGGAAGGCTTAGATTAAAATTAGACTTCTAGATAAGTGGACTTTATTGCTTTGGGAACGTGCCGTCGATGTATAATCTTTAAAATCGTGAAATCATGATTAGAGTATCGGCTTATGTTGGAGTTCCTTGAAAGAAGCTTCCAGAGAGATCGTTCTTTAGTGGAAAGGATATATACGTCGATAAGTTTGAGCGCTGGTACTTAGATTTTCTGTAAGTTTTAATTGAAAATTTTGCTTTCAATATTTGACACTCTAATCTGGAATCGGTAATTTCATACTTATTGATCCTATTTCATAGTGTCCTTAACATAAAATGACATCTGCAAAATCTTCTCCATGAAATATAAAAAAATTCATAAATTGACTCTGGACAAAGCAAATCCTTTGTCCTTTTTTTTGTAATCTCTTGCACTGCTTAACTTAGTGTTGCAACTCTTGCTATACTTCTCGCCAATAAATAGGACAATAAATTAGCTCTCAATTCGATTGGTATCTGTTATGTCTGTCTAGTTTGAAACGTCAAAAATTTTGGGATGTACACGGTAGTATTATCATGATTGTCAATTTTATTGAAGATCTTAAGGACTCTGCCCTGTATGTATTTATCAACGGTCTCTAGTCGTAGTTCTATATGTGTTATGTCTTGAGTACCAAAGATATCCGACGATTCTCTTCAGAGCGAGATTCTGACACGATTGAAGTGCTTTTTTGTTGGTTTCTGTCGTCTGACAGAAGGCAGTACTGCCATAGAGTAGCACCGGTCATATAACCTGTTTAAAAGTGAAGAGCCCTTCAATTTAACTGCTGTGATTTCACCAGGGTGAGTTGGGATGTAAGGATACCAGAAACTAGCCTCTGTTTTGTTTGTTTGAATCCTGTCCAAGATAATCTGTTGTCTAGGGTTAGTCCAAGATACTTAGGTATCGTTTTCTTTGGTATATTCTTCGGGTGATGTTAATCTTTTGAATTTGGTCTGTATTGATTTTTATCTTCCATTTGCGAAGGTTTCTCAAAAGTACGGTGATGCAATGTTGCAATTTTAGAGTGAGGATTAATTTGACATATGTGATTGGTTAGTATAAAGTATGGTATGGACATCAGTTGCGATCCCTGTAGCACTCCGGTTTCAATTTCCCGCAGATTGGCAAGTTGGTTGTCTATTTTAACGCGGAAGAATCTGCCTTGGAAGATACAGTCTGGCGTTTGTATAATAGCATCGGGCTCGTGATGTGCATGCATTTTGAAAATCAGTCCCGAACGATAGACTAAGAGGCTTTTTGACTATTGTGGCCATTTTGTACTTATTGTAATAATTTTGTCAGTTGGAGTTTTAGTTTGGTGCAGTGCTTGGACCTGTAGCCAAAAATGACATCTGATCTTTAGAGTATTGGTCTTTTTAAAAATTTGTCTAGTGACGATAACAGATCTATGGGGCGCCTATTTCGGAAGGGGTGGATTTTTCCTGGTTTTAGCATAACTGTGACAACTGCTGTTTTCCATGTGTTTGGGGACATAGTTTTGTTATGAGTTACAACAGTCTCAAGAGCTCTTATTGAGAGGTCTCTCGTATAAACAAGCAGGTAAACGTCATTTTATACAGGTAGGAATTGTTTATTCAGGTAAGAAAAGTCCGATATTTTACTCCTTTGAGGGAGTCCTTTAATTCAATTCCTCCTTTGTCTGCTGACATTGCGCAGTATTGCCTAGCCTACAGCTTGAAGATTTTATAGTAATGAGAGCGTTTCGGTTCGATTATAATTTATCCATCGAGTTTTGTTTGTTTCTAGGATTCTATGTTTTTGTTGTACGTACGCAGGTACGTCCGCTCCAACGCACTCCTCTGTGTTATACGTGTAGTACTTCCATCAGTTTTGTTACATGAGTTGGTATAAATTTGGTCTTAATAATCTGGTTTGCAAAATTGAGCTCAATTGTTGCCAGTGGCTTACGTATCCCTTTGTTTAAGCCCCCTATGTATATCCAAAATCTTGTTCTTACTTTACGTCCTGATTGACCGATGCACTTTACTGACGTGCACAAGATAATTTGTTTTAATTTTAAATTTAATTTAAGCCTCTTATTTTGTGTTTGTGCGTAATATTATTCCCAAACTTTTCCTTGTTTCAACTGCTGCCTTGATGCATTTAATGATTAAATAATTTCGCTACTTGTTGAACTTTCTGTCCTGGTTTTACTCCATAATGATGTCCATGCATTTCTTTGAATCGTTAGTGCATACTGTAGGTGCGCTGTGGTGAAGTGACTTTGCTTACTTATTACATGCTCCAATAAAGGATGTTGAACGTACTTTTAAAGTGCAATAATGCACAAGTTATTTCAGTTTTGTCCAATTTTTTAGGGTTAATTACACAAAAAAATAAAACAATAATGCAAATAAATTAACTAAATAAATAAAATTAGTAAATAATTTCACATGCTTCAACTGAATTATGTTGGATCCTTAAGTCATTATTCCTCTGTTGCCCAGGCTCTACTGACTTTCCTCATTTCCCTGTGTATTTCACTTCGTGTCATAGCGAAATCGTTAAAGGCAGCCCACAAGTGCATTACAATGAAAGAGAGCTAGAAGAGCGAGCTTTGCAAGACAGGGAGCTTAGGAATTATATGAACTGGGTGAGTGCAGAGAACACGATGGTTAGATTTCTGAGCTTAAATATTGATGGGCAAAATGTAATGTAATATTGTATGTGGGTTATTGTGTATGTGATCAAAAATTTAACTGAATTTTAATGGAAACTAGTCCGCAATTTTGTTTATATATAGTGTTGTAGATCGAACGTATAATATATGTTCTATATTCAACAATTTATGCTTTCACACTCTATTGAAGCTGGGAAAATTCGGTTGAAAGACGTTAGGTGTGGTGTTTATGTATCATGGTAACATTCTTCTCCGCGTGACAAGCAATAAGAATGCATCATTTAAACAGCAAGGATCCTTCGAAATACGTTTGAAATATGTTCGTAAATGAGAGATCAAGGCAGTGACTACCATTGTAAAGAGACTACCATTGTTTATTATACGAGATTGTTTCTGCGATTTTGAAAATATGAAGAAACAGTGCGGATGCAAAGAGAAGAATAAGTCAAGAATCCTGAACGAACGATTTGTTTGACGACCCCACAGGATCTTGACAACTCGAAACTGTGGTCTTTGTAACATTTGCCGAATGTTGCCTCATTGGTTTGAGACAATGGAGGGCTCAACAGCTCGTTGTATAAGGATTAAAAAAGGAGATATAACTAATCTCCTTTTGGTCGTCTGTATCTCTTATCCTATGTTTATCTGTAGCACGAATTGGTGGTTGGCCGTGATGACATATTTTAATTGCGGTTCACGGTTAGTATATTTTGCGTACAATATAGTTGATCTTGTTTTTTCGAAAATATACAGACTATTTAGGAATATGATTTTATTTGAGAATCTTGAGGGAATTTTACAAGCTAGAACGTCTAATTTCGATCAGTTGTACTCAGTTATGAGAGGAAAAAAAGAGTCAATGGTGAATTCGATACAACCATGAGTCGTTTGAAATTTTTGATGAGCCGGAGGTCATAACGATAGAAACATTGCGAAAGCTGCAATGAGCCAACCATGTGAACCGTACGGATGAACAACAGATGCTTAAAAAGGTATTCGTTGGGAGAACTGAAGGTTGCTGACCACAAAGGAAACCGAGGAAACATCCGTCTGACTCTGTCGAAGAAGAGCTCATCGTTGCTCGGATTTCAAAATTAGAAGACGCGATCAATGGACCGAGACAGTTGGCGGACCTTGTTTCGGAAAGTGAAGGCCCGCGATTGGCTGTAGTGGTAAGAAGAACAAGAAAATGAGAGGAGGGATAGAGACCGCAGTAATAAACCAACTCTTCACGAAAAAAGGCCTTACAATAGTTATAACGCTTGTCTTTCTATGAGTATATCATATCGTTATGGAAAAAAAAATGCTAGCAACAAAACAGAAGCAACCACTGATCTTATTTGATGGTATCCTCAGTTTCGTTCCGCAAAGAAAGGAAATTAAAATAGTTTTCTTTGTGTAAAGTATAGTATTGCAATATAAAAGCCATAAACGCAAAAACACTATTAAGGGGACTTCAATTACATGGATTCCAGGACCAGGATTTGTACGGAGATTTCAGTCTAATGAATTTCAGGACTGCTTTATCGAACTCAATTCCATATATATTGGGTTGATGGCAACACAAGATCCAAAGAACCAGATGTATTCAAAACCTAGATCTCTTATGATACCTAGGCGCTCGGGTATGTTCGATAAACCAGAAAAATGGTACACAACACGTTTTTGGGGTCAAGTTTCATGATTCTAAAGATTGTTAGATAGGGAATGAATGTCCGTTTGGAGTAAATCCGTTATTTTTGTAATGATCAATGGTACATTAATCCTTTTCAGCTCTGAAGCCTACTCATGAAATTAAAACCAAATTGATTGTTTATTTTTGAATAAATCTTGATTGAGAATTTACTCCGACGTATTTAACGAAGATGGAGATGGGCCTGAGTGCAACTGCCATCAATAGTACCTCAACATAGATCCTGTTGAAATGAGTGTGAAGATCTTTATAACAAAACCAGCAGACAATTTTCCAAACATGGTTTTACTGTAGAGATAATCATATCTGAAATGAAATATACATATTCTGGTTATAAAGAGTTGACAGTTTATTTTGTTGGTAGGCGCAACATACGGCAGGAGACCTTAAAATTTGCAAAAAACTCGAATAAAAATACGTGATCATACAAGCCCTAAGAAAACCCATTTTAAAGTATCATTAGGCCTCAAATTAATTTTGAACAATACTTAAGTGTGAAAATTATAGCTTATCTTATAGTCTTTGTTTTTGGATGCGTATGTGCTCTTTTTTGTCCCTCGATTAATTTTCGTTTGTTCGAAAGGTTGCGTTTTATTTACAAGTTTTTTTTTTGGAAATTCAGGAGTTAATCATTTCTGGAATCCAGGAGTTAATTGTGGGGTGAACTTTGCGGGCACGATTGGTAGATACAATCGTATGAAATATTAAACTCTAAAATTGTAAATTGGCACTAGGCATGTTTCTTAGTTCTTTTTTAATTATGATTGCGTATGCTATTAGCTAATAAAGACGTGGAGCTCAGTACTTGCAATTTTCATAAGATGCGCATCGAAAGGTTTAATTGAGATATTTTATTTGTATTATTGAAGCTGTTGGAAATTAATTTGGAGACATTTTTGTCTTCATTTATTTCCACAAGAATATTATATTGACCGTCATGCAGTCAATCTTCTTAATTGATTTAAATGCGAACCTACCTATTCCGTTCAATATTGCCCACTTCTGACTGCGTTCTCTTGTATGGTAATGTCAAAATCAATCGACAGGTTGCATCATGTGAAACCTTTCAGAGTTTAAGTAAACTTCTTTAGGGCTGTCTGTAATATATCCGTAGAGAATACTTTTGTAGGCTTTCGGGACCCCGATGTGTCCTGAACTTGGACGAACAATTGCAGTTTGCTTAGCTTCACAAGGATGGTGAAGGTAGCTTGCTAAATCAGCTGCTCATATTGTCCGTGTGTCAAACTGTTTCAGTTCTTGGTATTGAACATTGCAGAATGTGGTGAACGATAATTTCGAGTGGATCTAAATGAAAATCTAAGTCTAATTGTTACACTTACCCAAATCAAATTAATACAAACAAAGTAGGCATTGATATTTTGAATTCAATTGAATTTAAACAAAGTAGACATTGATATTTTGGAATGAAGAAAATCAAATCAAGTAGGCGACAAGTGGTATAAATAGAAGTGGAATTGTCTCGAAGAGTTAGTTCTCGCTTCAAAAGGTACGGACAAGCCTCTATCTCCTTTCACCCAATGTGAGGCTGCATTGGGGTGCCTTTTTGAAATACCGGGAATTTAATAAATAAAGTTGGTGTTATAAAATAAAACAAGAGTTTTATTTATCCGTCGAAGAAACATAAATTCTAATCTCAGCTATTTCAACGCTTGCTGAAACAGTATTCCCGTGAGAACAAAATAATACAAGCCAAATTTGAAGTTTAGAATGTCTATGTGTGTTCTATAAACACATTTAAATTGAAATAATGAACAAATTTATATTTAATGAATACAAAAATATTTGAACAATTAATTATTAACCAAATTAATGCAACCAGTTTACTAAAAGGTGCATCGAACACTAGGAAATCTGTATTAATCGAATTGAAAATTAAATCCGTGTTAACTGCTAATAAATAATAATGTCTGTAAATATTAAAATTTTCATCATTGTTCATGTCCAAGCGCTTGCGAACAGATAATAAATATTGGAAATTTATTAAATGCTTTAACAATTACAAATATCAGCTTAAATAATTTATGGCAATTGTATGAATAAATGCAATTTATTCTTGTGTGTGTCATCATATTCCGAGAGGCACAATCAAATCCTGTGGTATTAGAGTGGTGAACACAATTTTCAACTGTTGTTGCACTTTGTCGCCATAAATCCTTTTTCGGATGCATTGAAATTGAAAATTGAATTTCTGGATCCGCAGAGTTGACAGAGTTTTTCAATGATGACTGGCATCTATGGTCAAACGAAACGTGGTTGCCACGTAGCATGCACATATCAATTTTTCATTTTGTATCCTTGTTCATGTTTTTCCTTATTCTTTTTTTATTGAACTTTTTTCGACACAAATGAAGGAAAGTATTTGAGTGGATTTGAATAATGATGTCCTCATATTTACATATTTTCATTTAGGCAGGCTGTTTACCAGCCGATATATTTGAATAAGAATAAAGTTAGAAATTACAATCTGTGCCTTGTGGTGATCCTGAAAAGTGACTTGAGTTGAAGCTGCCTAGTAGAGCTTCTATTCGCAGGATGCTATCCCATTCAATCTTATAAAAGCCTTTATAACCACATATGAGTACATTAGCTGACCTCAATCTTCCTCATGTCGATTGGTTAACATATGTGTTTTTGTGGCTCTAACATATCTTTCTCTGGCAGTCCTTTCGTATGAAATAGGTTTATGTCCCTACGAGAATTTTCTTGTTTTTTTTCTTTGTAGGTCGAAGTACTAAGCACTTTTCCACTTGAGCTTACTTAAGGAAGAAAGCATTCAACTGAAAGGACGCTCAGAATATACTACACTCGTAAGCTGTAGAACTACGTACGAATAAGAGAGTGCCTTAGTTTACGGTTCACTAAGCGTCGTTGGAGGCGAGCACCTTAGTCTTAAGTCGATTGTACGAGAACCACTCAATGGCATGTGTTATTATCTTGCCGAGACATCCTCATATCGTGGTCTATTGGAATGTTCGAAGATGTTAAAGAATAAAATGTTCGTGAAGCAATGAAAATTTGGTTGAAGGTGATTTTAAAAGGAAGGACTCCACGTATCCACTCGTTTATACCTATACGTATACCTGTTTTTACTTTCTGTAGGATATTACCACTTTTTTAGGTCCTCAAATGCTTTGGAGTTTTAGTCTTCTTCGGATAGAGAAAGTAGTGAGCCCGTTATACAGAAGAACATGAAATAAGCATCAACGCTTGCCGTCGATGAAAATCAGATAGTAGTTAAGGAAATTTTCTAACTGTCTTAAAAATAATGAATAAGAAAGTCTTCAGAAGTATATTTGACAATGGCCAACAAATTATCATTCGCGACAAATGAGTCAATAAATTTAAATAATATTTATGAATTAGAAAGTAGCAAAGGCGTCGTTGTAACAAAAAAATCGACCTTAATGAGTTGAATCCCGAATGGAGAAAATTTGAGAAACTCAAAAAAGACCGAAAACCCTTGGATAAAATGATATTAAAATAATTTATATATTAAGTAAATAGAAGAACTGTGTGATGATATATAAGCAAGACGCTACGATATATGGACGGGCAGGCTAGTTTCGTTGCTCTGAGTCCCATAATTTCATATAATAATAAGTCAATATAATGGCAAATTAAAGTAAGAATGGTCAAAATAAAACGGATATAACAGTAAATCAAAAGGAAATCTAACTTAATATCAACAGCACGAGTCAAATTAAAGTCCTCGGGAAAATGGCTGCAACTATTACTGATCTTCAGTCGAAAATGGGATACTGTCAGATCCACCCTTCAAGTCGATAAATGCCCCACAGACCCTCCTCCAAAGTACCCATTGCGATTTCTAGAGTTAACAGTACCAATTAAAAGAGTCAATTCTGGTATCACTGTCTGCAATGATAGTTGAACATATGCTTATGCGAAACAATTGCATTCTTGTAACGACTACACCGTCCCGACTGACAACACAACACAAAATTAAAATATCCAAGCAAGGTCATCCTAGAGCTTAAGATATTGCTTTACTGAAAATGGTTACAGGACGCTCATTGCAACGTCGTTTCATGAAATTTTGATATCGTGGTTTCAAATTTTCCAATCACACGCGGAACGTGGGGACCCAATATAGTTTGGATATTATGCTATGCAAGCCAGCGTTGCGGGATCGGTGGTATGGGAAGGATCCGTCGAATCTTTGGAATCAGTGTAACCAAGACGGCAATTTTGACTCATTTGGCTCGAAACGGAGAGATCAAGAAGCCCAAGTGTGGGGTATGGGTACCATTCGATCTGGATTATTTTCTTACAAAAAACTAGAGACGAACCACGTCTTTCGCTCATTTCACGCCAAAAATCGATACATGTATGAATCAAATTGTCATAACCGACAAAATTTAAGTCACGCATGATAATTGCAAATATTTATTACAAATGCTTAGAAATATAAAACCAAGTAAATACAGACTGAAACGTCAGATCAACCAAATGAAATCTATCGTCACTGTTTGGTGGTCTGATTATCCTCTATAGCTTCAAGAAAACTGCTGTCAGTTGATCACTGCCAGTGACATAACTTTGGCCAAATTACTGGTACCGGGAACTGTTTGTAATGACCATACGTGCCAGACCTTACTTCAAAAGACTGTCACTTTCTTTGCAATTTGGATAACTTCTAAATGGGAAATTTTTTCAGTTGCAAAAATTATATTTAATATGCGTTTGAGCACCTCTTGCTTCGTCGGGATTAGCAAGGAGTCCAACAAATAAAAAAACAAATTCAAATATCACTGCCACCAGTGAGGATCATTCGTTAGATATGTTGATATGTCGATATGTTAGAAAAGTTGTTGTTCAAAGACTTAACGCAATGGGCAAACTCACCCTTCTCTCAAAGTAATGTAGTTTTTAAGTCGCAAACTCTCCACTGGTAGTGTTGTACCTCTCCCCTCCAAAGTAAGGCACTACGGAACCGTGGTAACCAACACGATAGTTGACAAGGCTCTAGCAAAGTGAGGGATTCGCACGCCGAAAAACTACGGTCTTTTATCCAGTTCACATGAGCGTTTGTTTGGACCTATTTGGAGCGACGAGTCTCGAGTTTCAGGATGTCTCGTTATCTAAAGTAGCGTTGTATAATAACCTTATGTTTACCTCAAAAAATTCGTCATGGAGGCTGGTTAGATGCTAGAGAATATCATGTCTCCTAGCATGATTCATCGCATGCGCAAAATGTTCAGGAAGGGTAAAGACAATCAAAATCTTCCGGGAGGGTAGAGACCACGTTACGCGCCCACAAGCGCCAATAACTATGAAAAAAAGGAAGAAAGTGGAGGACATGTAATTCAGGTTATCGCATGATCATTCTCTTTCAAGAATACTTAGGGGACTGTGGAACGTATCCAAATTTTTAAGACAATTCTACAACGGCCGATAATATGAGCGGGACGTCAATTTTTCGAATACAAACCGGAGTCCAAACAGAAAAATGTAGAGTTGTATACTCCAGCTGCTTGGCACCTTATAAAAGTGTGAATTAGCAAAGCAATACTTGCCATGCTCGTTGGCTCAGAAAACGCTGTTCATGCGGGATTAATACCACTAGGACAATTGCGCACAGTAATCTTCACTTCGAATTCCTCAGAAGGTAGCACAGCAGAGTCAACCAGTTGATGAAGGAGACCACGAAGTCCTGGCGTCTGATGACAGCTACTAAACCCAATTTGACATGACTTTCGTTAGTATCGGCTTATTGGCCAAACGTGGTAACAAAATTTATCAAAACACCTTAGACCCTGGATTTACCTGATCCGGACTTCCTCTTATTGCCCAAAGTCAAGAGGCACCTACAAGCAGCTCGAAAGTCCACGACGAGGTGCTGGAAAGAGATCTTTGACAACGCCTTCTAGGACGAGTATCACAAGTGGAAGGAACTTGGTTGATGGTCTTTAATGTTAAGGGAAAGAATGTTTACTTCAAAGAATTTTAACTACTTGTAGTTGCATGACCTGTGATATTTTGCCAAAACTCATTCACTCATTTTGGGACAGATCCTTCAGTTCAGTCAATAGAGTTATATCCAATTTAAGTAGTTTGTCTTAAGAAATAATAAGGGTCCAGCGTTATTATTCCCGATTTGATAGCAATACTGGAAATTTGCTTTGCATTAAGTATGAAAAGCAATATTGGAAGGTAAGCAGAGTATAAATGTGAGAGGATTTTATTATGTTAATTTTAGCTTTTTTTGATAATTTAATTCTTAAATTCAATTTTCTGAAAATTAAATTTTCAAAATTTGCTAATTTCTCGTAATTATTTTAATTTTATTATCAATAATTTAATTTTTAATCACTTCAATTTGATTAATTATACATGGCCGTTTTTGCCTGAATTTGAAAGTGCGACATTTTTTGATGCAGAGTCAGGATATTTTCATACCACACATATCTATTTTTCGCGAAAAATTTCGGAAACATTCGAACCGCGCTATTCTCTGGCCAGTAAAGGCACTGAAACCATAGCTATGGCATTCATTCTTTCATCTCAATAAGGATCAAATGACCTAGATTATAAATGTAATCATTTATAAAAAAATGCATATTTTAAAGAAATACCGATCAGATGAGCACTATATCACTATTTAGAGAAGAGATGGATAGACCAGTTTTTTAAATATGCGCACTGTATTACTTTTTCAGCTGATCCCCTGACTTTCTCGGGCTAAAAAAAGACTTCTGTACCCGAGAACGCCAATCAGCGAGTAAAAAGGGGCCTGTCCCAATGTATTTTGACAGGTCAGGTCGAGGTTGCGTTTTCAGGATGACATATTAGGTTATTGCAGGGTAGTCTAGCAGCTTTCTGCTGCTGAGAGTCTCTCACTCTGACATTTTGACAGCTTCACCACCAAACCAATAAATAATTATCCAGGATTTTTTTCTCTATTTTTGGTTTTGAAAGCGTTGACATGTTTACTTTCACGGGAGGAATAATCTGTCAATTTCATAAATTTGTGGTTCATCTTCAAAATATGATGTATGGAGTATTCATCTTTCTAAATGGAGAATATTCGCACAATATGACATGAAGCAAATCAGTTTTACCCTTGCTTAGTTCTGAAAATCGTTGTGCTTCTTGTCACCTTTAAACTAATGAAACATGTACATCAAGTCCACAAGGATTAAGTTTTGAATTTGATTTTTGCCAATCTTTAACCAACTTTAGCGTTTGACAATCATCTAGCGTTTAGCTTTTCCAATGCTCTCTGCATTTTTTTTTGAGGGAGGGGGATGGTCAAAACAAGGCTTTTGGCAATTCGCCATGCACAAAGTCGAAATCGATTGGCCTGTGTTGCACTGTTAAGACGTTGAATCGTTTTGAAACTCTCATGTAACCTTCCATATATGCTCCCATATATCTACCATATTTTCAACTTGGGGAAGCATTTTTCAATCGATAAAGCTCATCCGAAAAAATTCACATTCATCGCGAACCATTGTTCCTTTTCGTGTACCGTTAGGAATGCTTCGAAATAAACTACCAATTTCCCGAAAATTCTTCAGAATCTATCAAATCGTAAAATGTCAAATTTATTTAAAAAAAAATAAACATTCATTTGTCAGCAATAAAGCTCAAGTATTGCCTTAGAAATTAGGATGAGGATTGTGAAACCTGCTTGATATACTAGACTTTTTTGTTAAAAGATTTTCAAAATAATTTTTTTTTTTGTTCACGTTCATAATGGTTTTGACACTATTCAAAAATTATGAAAAAATTTCTAATCAGAGACAAAATTATAGCCTAATTCACTGAACCCAATAAGCTTTCAATCAGCTTCATCGCTTCTAAGAGGAACCATGGGAAGAGTGACGGGCAACAAATAACAAATCCTTGATAGCCATGACTGAATGAAAAACAACTCTGAGCTGGAGTCATCGAAGCCAGCGTCTTCTGAAGGCCAAGCTTCAGCTTGGGCTGTCACCTGAATGATGACCGTTTTTCTGTGTGATTAAGATCATGTCAGTCCTTTAAGTTTACATAGTCTTTTCTCCAGAGATTTTTCTGTCTCTGATCCTTTTTGACTAGAAAATTTAGAAAATGTTGAATTTACAAAATGACCAACATAAGTTTGCAAAAATTTCAAAAACCACTTCAATACATTTTCTATCCCTGAAATTTCCGGAGATCCAAGGGTGGTACAACCATATGAATCGTCCTTTTTATCCCTATTTTTCTTCGTTATATCTAATTCAATTCGTTTTCCTGTATTTGCAATTAGATTCACCATAATTATCCATAGTACTGTACGGCGCCGTACAGTCTCGTTGAAAGGATATTGGCATCCTTCGCAGATATTCACATGCTCAAATACAACTGTTGAAAATCATGTCTGAAATTCTGTTTCTAGCACAAAACTGCCAGCGCCGGCATCTGTCATTTTGTTACCTTACGTGTCACAATCAAAAGCTCCAAAACTAAATGCTCCTGCCCACGTTAACACATAGACTTAGGACATCGTTAAGGCATAGACTTCAGACTGTTGAATCTGTGTGTATTGCAAATCGTGTTATTACCTCTAATATAAAATCAATCTCTTTGACTGTCAACAACATCCACAACTTTGGATGCCTGCTGATCCTTTTGTTTTCCCCATACGTTGTTCCTTTGTTTTTAGGTTGATGTACGGATATTTTTGGCTTAGAATTTCCTCTTTTTTCTTAGCTCGTATTCACTTAACCGTGTCATATCGACAAAATGATAGACCTCCTTCGTCTTAAAATAGGATTTTTGTAAATCGTAACATGTCTAGGACGAAAAGTCCCTTGAGTAACAAGGAAAATTCTCGATTATTGAGAAGCTACTTTCAACTCTCGATAGAATGATAAATTTTCAACTGACAGCTAACAGCAAATGTCAAAACTATAAATTAAATATGGCCGCTGAATTCTGAAAATGGTATTCGCATTTTGTAAGCAATCCTACTTTCATATGTGTATATACGGTGTCATGGACTAGCGCTGTCACTTTCCTTTACCCGAACCCGGCTCTGAGTTGTTGCACTAGTGCTAGTTTATAATTAAAATTTTATCCTGAAGGCTAGAAAGTCATACTTAAATGGAAGAACTAACAAGTATGTTTATTATATCCTGCTTACATGCATCATAATATCACGCTCATCAACTCACTGGGATTAAATGAAGCCTACAAAGTCCTTTGTTACTTTCAGTTAGTGTTCATAATATTCAAGGACCTTAGTATTGCTAGCATCGTTTTTATTTGAAAAAGACAGTAAACTGTTCACAAATCCTAGATTTTGCAACAAAAACAAGTTGATAAATTTTGTAGTCCAGACTTCAATATACTTTCAAAGGACGATTTATTTCATTTATTGAAGTATTTTCAGTGATTGAAAACAAACAGGAAGTTCAATTCTGCTTAGGAAGTAAACTTTCAAACGAAAAAGCCATCTAACAAGAAAGGAAAACACGGAAGTAATAGTTCAACCACGGAGTTCTCACCGCAGGGCTACAATTTTCCCCACGTCTCAGAGTCAACGTAATAAAAACTCAAAAACAAACAGCAAATACTCTGAATCTATTTCGAGTGCTTCGTTTCTATTACATATGTAAGTGCTGAACAGTACATATACTTGGTATAACGTAGAGAGTTTCACTAGAGTCCTTCGAGTAGCAAATAATGTCAGTTTAAAAATTCATGTAAATACTTGGAAGGTCTAGGACATGAAAGAATCTCTGCAATGAGAACTTAATAACAATCCCGTCTGGCAAATATATCCACTATTCTCTACACGGGATCCATGCACATGCATAATCTGCAAGGATCCCTATACTTACCCGATGTATAGTTCTAGGACTCAACGATAAATGATGTGGAGTCGCACCCTTGCGATTTAAAAAGGCATCGGTTTGAGTGGCTTGAGTTTTCATGGCGCTTCGTTTGACCTTCTCCACCACCAGCACTTCAGGTTGGGGTTGAAGGGGCTGCTGTATTACCATAATGGGACCGTGTGTTGAGGTGGACGTTTCACGTTGATGCCGCATGACCATCGGGGCTTGTTGTTGCATTTGTTGTGCAAGGACTTGGGCGGTAGGATGTTGGAGCGCCGTTCCCACCGGTAGGGATTGTTGGAGGTGCTGCTGCTGTTGCTGAATGTGAGCATGATGATGCAAGCCGGGATGATGGAATCCAATGGGAGGCGGCAGGATTTCTTGCATTTGATGCGGAGTCATGGTCATTTGTGATGCAGGAGGGGGCTGTGGTTGTTGTAGCTGCTGCGACGGCTGTACCAAATGACCGGAAGTCGATATGGCCTTTTTACCACCAATAAGACGTTCTTGACTTCGGGCTGAACTCATCCTCCCCGAAGAACGTAAACCAAGCGAGGCGGCTTCATCGAAAGACGTTAGTGTATGCGAACGGGCAAAGCTCACGTGTTTCGTTCTGCAAATACAAAAAGGGTACAAAGCTTAGCAAATTTTGCATATCGGAAATTTCTAATGAAGCTATTAATAATTGATACTCTGCCAACAATCCTCTAAATAACAATCTATGAGAAAGGCACCTTGGCTATATTTATCTGTTATCATGATTTACTTCGGAAAGGGTTCTATTTCAATTCAAACTTAACAGTCATTGTAATTAAATCAACCCAACAAATTTATAATACAAACAAGGTAATCCCTTACATGAATTTAATTTCTCATACTCGTCTATACTATGCGATCCCCAATAATTGGATTCAACTTGCGTAACGTGCTTTATCCTCTTTAGAAGGAGTTGATATGTTTGCTGAGCAACAGGTTTCGTTTGTTTTAAATGCATGACACCTTCACATCAAACACATGCAAATCCCTTACTCCTTCAAACATACACACACACGTACCAATAAAAATTTATTGATTCATCTTCCGCCCTTGCACTGCATACATGACAAACCTTTAATATCCACCAAACCCCACCCCTGTCACTCCGTGGTGATCATGAATAATGCTCTTCATTTTTCAATTGAATTCATTACGAATCCTGGAGGTACCATCAATAACGTTCTGAAGCAATCGTTTGATTTATGCTACGTGAAGTGCAATCGCAGTCAAGGTAACCCTGAATTCGCATCCACCTTTTCCCTGTATTCTTCCTTCGGGATGTTTTCATTTTACGGTTCATGCTTTATGGAAAAGAAAATGATTTTTCATTTACGAAATAGATCTGAAAATTGATGCGAAGGAGGCATGGGGATGGAAAGTGCAGAAAATTTATGGGGGCAGGAGCAGAACGGATTGCGCAGACAGTTGTGAGTTCAAGCTGACTGGCATTGGGTATCAAGGATTGTAGGATGAAAGGTAACCTAAATACATTTAAACTCTTCTAACAATAATTTGTACCCTCTGATATTTTGAAAGTTTAAATCCATTTCACACCCGAACACATTGAAAGGGATAGTGGAATTTATATGAAAAGAAAAAATACTGACCCAGTTGATTTCCAATTAATCTCGATGGAGGGGGGAAACTTGAATAAATGTAATCAGGACCAAAGGCCTTATTTTCAAAGTACATTTTGCACCCTGATAAGGTTTAAATTAAGTGTTGAGAAGGGCATGGAGTTACAATTTCGTGAAGAAACGTAGCAAAAAGTAAATAAATGAATTATTAGCACATGTGTTTATTTGAGAAACAAGGCTCGGCTCTCAGTGATTATTGTCAGGGGGTTCAATGGTTCGAATCAATGGAAAGGGTTGCTAAGTTTTTAATCAGTGCTCGAATCTTAGCGGTGGGTGTTAAGTGCTCGTTATCCTTCTTGTGTTTATGAAGAGAGGAAAGGGATAACAGATCTGGCATTTGTAGAGAACGAATTTCAAGGACACTGTGGTTCGACTTTCTCATTTCAAACCGAAAAGGATAAGCAGATCGATTTTTTATTGTTAAAATTGACGCAAAAAACTCAGAATAACAATAGTTAAGTCAAGAAGCTTTTTTCGGCTTTTTTGTCAGATAGAGGTTGGTTTATTTGTACGCCATTGCCATGTATCTTAACCGCTATAAGGTCATGTACATACGAATCGCTTATTGATGCTAGGACTCTTATCACATTTTGTTATCAGTCCACATTTTTGCAAAAATGGGATCTCATAGCTACCATTCATTGTTTCCTACCATTCTCCATTATTCTTATTTTCATCATACTAAAGAAATATATGTTTATTTAAGAAAGGCTTTTCGCACGGAGAACCATTAGCGCTTGTCATGTAAAAAAAAATTAGGATCCGAATTTTACATTTTACCCATTATTATTAGATTTAGATGAATTTCGAATGAAGTGATTCTGGAATCATCATGTTTGTCTGTAAATACTCCAATTTGTCAACCTATCATCAGTTCGGATGGAAATCAAATTAATAAAAACATATATTTAGGGTCCTAAAACTCATCATCTGTTTTCTGGTTGTCATATAGTTATATTACCCATAATTCCCACTTTCCAATAAATTTCCATTAAGTCCATATAATTTTTTTTAAACTAATTTAGATCTCTTTTAGACTCAAAACTACAATTTGATTTGAAAATAAAAAAAGAAATTGAATTTTGAATGGCCGCGCTCATCCAATCGGTACATTCAACGTTGGCAATACTTTTATTGCTGGTCTGTGAAATTTTGACACATATCATACGGTTACTGTTCAATTGCCATCCATACGAAAATTCGATTAACGCTCGAGCCTAAAATTTTGTGTTAAAAATGAAATTGCGTATGCCGATTCGTTCAAAATGTTACAAAACGCGTATTGTGAAGCGTGTTTGTCGAAAATTTGAGCGTACGAATGGTATAAAAGCTTCAAAGGCGACCGAGAGAGCCTAGAGCGTGATGCTAGACGGCCATCAACGTCTGTTAACGCAGAAAACATCTAATTGACGAAGCAAATCGTGTTGAAAAATCGTTGTGTGTCGATTAAAGATATTGCTGTGTTATGGAACACCTCATATGGATCAGTCGAAAACATTTTAATTGGTATTTTGGGCATGAAACGAGTCACTTCTCGGCTGGTGCAAAAAAGCTTAATTTCATTCATAAACACCGTCCTATTGATTTTGATTTGGCCACAGATATGATTTCCAGCGCAGAAAACGACCCAAAATTCATCGAACGTTTCATGACTGGTGATGATTTATGGGTTTATGAATTCAATATGCGGACCGAACAACAATCGTTCGAATGCTGCTTCGGAAATGAGTCAATCCTAAAAGACCGAAAACCGAAAAGAAAGCGCCAAAGTCAGTCCAAAATCAAAGTTTTGTGACGGGTATCTTTCATATTCGTGGTGTGATGCACTACAACTTCCTTCCGTACGGTCCAACCGTAAATAAAGAATACTATTTAGGCGTTATGCCTCGTTTGCCTGAAGCCATTCGCATAAAAGGCCCGCTTTTTGGAAGAACAATTCATGAATTTTACACTAAGAAAATGCGACATCTCATACGGACTTCATTGTTTCGGAATTTGTGGCCGAAAATTCGCCCAATGTTATCAAGATTTTAACAATATGAAAATTTTTTCAGCATTACTTGTGAAGTGCTGGGGCCGCACCCCAGCATTCAAAATAATGAAAAAGGCTTAAGCAGATAAGCAAAACTAAAAAATTATAGAAAGGATTAAACCATTGTATAAAGTTGTACTTCATTTTTTAATTTTGTCAAAACAAATATACCCGCCCTTCCATTTGTTGGTTCATGTGCTTGTAAATATCCAGACAATGAAAAATATGTGCCAACAATGTCCTGATTAATTTTCATTTTTAAATCAGAGTTTCGAGCTGTTCCCTGGCTATCAAAATTCAGTTTAGAAATTGGAACTAATTATAAGTTTTCGTTATCATGTTTTCATATTTCATTATTCAGTATTATATCTTTCGAATCACTAGAGGATGACTGTTTGCTTCTACACATATTTTGTAATTGCGTGGTGAATGCATCTACATGCGGGACTCTCACTTCTCCAGGGACTGAACTACTTACTTAACACATCCTTGGAAACCTTAGTACTGAGTCATGATCCATTTGATATATTGCTTCGGACGATGTCGTTTTTCTACACTGTCAGGCACCTTTAAGCTTGGCTATCCCTCTACTAGCGGGAGAGCAGGAACGTAGAGAGGTTGTTAGACAAGTGAGCCCCCAGCTCTTATGTTCTCAGTTGCTGTGAGTCCTTCTTTGCTCTTAAGATAGCTCAAACATAATGTACCACGTGATTTTGTATACTTTAGAGTCCATCTGTGATCTGCCCTTTCATTGTGGCAAAAAAAAATTCACATCGTCTTTATTGGATGAAAATTGTAGAGACCTTTTTAAACCTTCCAATTATAGTAAAAACGTACTATTTATGAAATCGGACTTATTTAAGCATCGAAAATATTATGAATATCATATATACTACAAATACCATAAGTTTAAAAAGTATGAAAGCCGATTTAAAGGCTTCAAACTCAATGTGTTGCCTGGATTATATGCCATATAACATAATTGTTACTATTCGATAATGAAAATAAAACGTGCGAACTACATGCCTTCCAGCATAATATTGCTGCCAATTCTTCGACCGGCGGGTGTTAATTTGAAGAGGCTTTCAACGAAAGCTATAAGTTTGAACATTCCATCAAGTTTTGGAAGCTACACCAACCACATTTTAACCACTAATGACACTTCGGACAACGTATAACCTAAAGATATGCTACCAATATTTTCAGAATGCAATGGAATGTAAAACCAAAACTTAATGGAGGTCGTAAATAGAGACAAAGGTGCGCATAAACATTATCTTCAGTTTAGTATTCATTCGCAATGACTTATAGATACCGTCACCGGAAAAATGTTTCGCAAATACATTTAGACAAGGAAAACTACCCATAGTGATGTTCCCACTCATCTACGTCGTTAAATACAAAGTTCTCTATCACGCAAAGCTCACTTCATTTGATCACACTAAGTTGGGTATTCGTTTTCGTTCTTAGTGATAGCAATTTGAACTGGTTATGCTTTTTACTGGTTACGCTATGCGTCAACAATCTATTGAAGATAATTGCAGAAATGAAAAATGTAACAACGAAAATTTTGAGGAGACTTTTCCGCACAGCCAACGAATCACTATTAATGCAATATCCACGTGCTACCGCCGAGCTTTTCATGTAAAACATTCGCCCAATTTAGACTGATTGGGTATATATATTGGCAGTTGTAAAAGGTCCTGCCAAAGATTTTTCGGTATACATGCTACTCCAATACAATGTTCACGATGATGATGATGACGATGTGATGATAAAGTGTAAGAATACTTACGTTCAAATCAGATCAATCGTATTTCCTGAACAAAAAAAATGTGAAACGGTAAAGTTACCAGAAATCTGCTAACGTGAAAAAAATGACCTTATAACGAAACAATTGCGTCCTGCTTGTATTATATAATGCATCGTAACTATACAAGTGACTGCAAGGAAATGATTTCAAAAATTAGGTTCGAGATTTCGCTATAATTTCTACATGGTTTGATCAGCAATCTTTTACCACCCGAAAACTTTCCGGATGCATCGTTGATCTTTTACATCATAAAGGGCGAAAATAAAATCCAAATATTTGACAAAAAATATTGATTTGGCTATTTTTCGTATTGGATCGAAAGTTTAGTATTTTCTTACATTGGCAACCCCATTTACAATGAAGTACTTACATACGTCATTGGTCATCTGTCTTATTTGAAAATGATAGATCACGGTCGGAGAAGTTTATGAAAAAGTTGAGCCTAATTTGTCGGTGCATTAAATATTATTAGCTTTGGAATGATAAGAAGAATATGGAGCGATGGAAAAAATATATGTTGAGTAACCTATAGAAAGGAGTTTTGAGGCTAGGAGTTTTGAGCATAGTGAAAAGTCAGACGACGATGCCAACTGTTGATATGATGCACACATAAACCACCTCGGCTGCATAATACTTCAAACTCGACATTTACGAGACAATTGTGGTGGTGATGTAGAGCGAATCCGCCTGTCATCTACATCGAGTGAAAAAAAGGATGATAAAGTTAATGAACCACTTTTTGCTATGAGAGCCGGCACTAGACGCCGAAAAGATTCTAAAGCCAAGAAACAGAGGACTGCAATGTGGAAAAAAAATTAGCATATTTTCCGTGTACAGAATAAAAGATACAACCAACAACAGGATGAAGTCAACCTTGTCATAATCGATCGAATGTTTCAGGCTCGTTTCTCACAAAGGTTTGGTGAAGCATTTTGCAGACCAAACAAATCTTTACACGGGTCCGAAAAATCGGACGTTGATTGTCACTGAAGATGAATTATATGTAATTTTGAAATATATGGGCGGTATTTTGTTGTCAGGATATGCAAAGCTTCCAAATTAAATGCTACATTTCTGGAGAGACAACAATGTACCAAAGCTGTTAGCAGAGAGTATCATATGCAATCGATTTGAAGCGAAACTTAATTGTTTACACCTAAACAGACTTTATAAATTGGCCCGCTGCTAGATAATCGAAGTGAATCTTTTATGAAACACTATTAACTCAACCCTATTGTCTTTCAAGCTATTTGGGAGAGAACCATTCTTGTGACCTTAAGTTATGGCTAGAGACCCTTGCTAAAGGAGTAGAATTGATGGTTTCTCAGGGATTTACGAAAATTCTGACAATGGTTGGATCATTCCTCGGGATTGGAGGCTCATGCTAACGTACCGCAATGATGTACGAGGTAAGGAGCCTAAGCGGCTGAAGGGTAGTAGCTGCGGTTCCCGAAATAAACGAAATAATGAACATTTACCAGCTGCACCAAGTGGTTTTGATATGTTTTTTTTCTTATACCCTGAAGCTCTTAGTGTTCCGTTTGGTCTCATTAGCACGAGGTTTCCTGCAACAGAACATCAAATCCTTCTGTGGTTAATGTGGCTGATGGTTGACTAAAGTATCAAAATGCAGGTACCGACATGCCCCTATTCTCCTTGCTTCTCCTAGGAACACGTGTCAACAATCATACGTTGACACGTCTTCCTAGTCATACTATGAGGAGTTTAGAAAATGAGATTCTTTCAAGAAAGCAAGAACATAACGCATTTTATATTCAGGATTCCCATTTTTCCAGTATATCGAGCAAACAATTTACACAGTTCATACATTTGTTAAGTTTTATATGAAAATATAAATCAGAAGTAAGGTCAATAGGATTTTCACACAGCAAATATTCTTGCTTTGAATAGAAACAAAGTTGAATTTTCTTACAGAAGATACAAGATTCTAGTTTTAAAACTACAAAATTTATCTTGTGCAGCGATATACATATAAGCATTTAAAGCATCCACATCCTAAGTTGCCATAAACTGATACCGAGGCCTGTAATCTCTTTGAAAATAAATCAATAATTGAGAATAACCTGTATTCTGCACGAGCAATGAATCTTTTATTTCGCCCATTCCAAGCCTTGTTACTATCTTCATATATGAATATTCACCCAATATATCGTTGGTGACATTTAGACTGGGGCTTAGTCATTTGTTCAGTAATCATTTGCGGGCAGCACTTAAACATCCTTTATATCTACGATGCCCAGCAAACATAACTCACGTTTTATCGTAATATTCATGCCATATTTATAACCCTCATTTAGATTTCAGGCATATGTTGCCCATAAAAAAATAAAACCTTCATTTTTATATTAATATCATCGTAAAGCGACCGACCGTTCTCGTTTCACACATTATTATACATCTATACTTAAAAAAGTATCCATTCATAAAGAATATATTGTTGTTCGTCCTCCGCATCAACACGCGTCTCCAAATGAAAGTTAGTTGCAAACACTGTGCTGGGAGAAAGTCTCCCAAAATTTCCTATTCTCTGAAAAGGGTGTTCCACGTATAATGCAACCTACATACATACATCTCATCCACTTTATTCGTTACACGCAGTTTAAAAAGATTCGCATAAACGTTAAAGTTATCCCTGCGAAACGAGAGGAGATTGTACAGTACACGTCCTTGCAGGCTACACCTCTCCCATGCGTGCACGAAAATATGCAAAATCACAGATCTTAAGTCTTAAGTGTAATGTTTAGCTTACTTCGTCCTGCAACTTTTGAGGATATCAGCTTTTTTGTCAAGGTATATTGCACAGGTTTTTGTTTTCGGAATATGTTTTCGAAATTTTTTAACCCAACATTCTTTGCAACCAGTTGATACTATTTTGATCCTTTTCAAATTTGCCTGAGCTACGATGAAGTTTTAAAGGAAACATGCAAGCATGTATGTTTTTTTGCGAAGTTAATACTCTCCCTTCGTTAAAATTTCGCTATGAGAAAGCAACAATAGACTTGGACGCTCCCGGGACCATAATGTAATGAATACAGGTCCCATCGGGTTAAACACAAGTTCTTTCTAATCTCCTCATATTCCTTGCGTTTCACTTGAAAGTTGTCATATACCCAACGTAATACGCCTGTATCCTTACAACATTAATTTCCATTTACGGTGGATGAAGTCGCATAAATTACCCATACGAATATCTCAAATTTTCATAATGTCCTGTCGGAGTTTAACGTCTTGTGTAATAATAAGTGAAAAGACAAAAGTGTTATGGAATTCACTTTCGAAAACAATAATGTAACTTTGAGTCTGCCATTCTCACTCCATCGTCATAAAGTAAAACGGAGCAAATTGAATGACACCAGCTTGTAAGAAGCATTTTCATCCTATGCCTGAATATTTAATTATATGAATTTCAAAGTGTTATTGTGTATAGGTTCCTTGTCCCGTTCGGTTTGTCCTAAACGGAAGACACATGTAGGAATTAATGTCATATATCACACTCTGGCTGAGATATATTACATGCGTTTCACTAAACAGCTGTTGATGTCATCAATAGAATGAATTATATGCTGACGATGAACAGGCAGCCTTTTAAAAGGACACTAAACAATGGTTATCTATATGCTGACTTACATTTGCATTGATGTCAAGCTTTGAGGCACGAGATCCAGCATGGCAACAGTGTTAGCAGGTGAGTGGCAATTCATTCGATTGAAATTAATAATTTTGACTTTACTATTTACAATCCCAAGCGGCTTGGCCATAATCAGGACATTAAAAGCAACATAGATCATTCTGTAGACTACGTTATCCTTGTATATTTTGCCGTGTGTATTATGAAAGCAAATCTTTGCTTTCGAGCCTGGTCCATTTTTCCCGGGAGGGGGATATCGATACAGGGGATGACACACAGTCCAAAACAATGTGTCAAATCGTTGCAGGCTAGTTTTTAAGGTTGACAAGGGAAGTGTTTAGTGGGTAGTCAGGAAACTTTATGCTTGTGGGAGTTCTATTAGCTGGAAAAAATAGCTTGAATCTCCCTTACAAAAAAACTTAGAACTTTTCTTATGAAAGAGACCTGTTAGACCTGCCGAATAAAGTGTAGTTTCTTTGTTGCAGTTGTGGAGAATCATGTCTTGAATATCCTTTTGTGAATATTATAAATTATCATTTTAGACTATGGAAAACGAGAAATATGTATTTTCATTCTACTTTCAAACGTTTTTTTTTTTTTTTTTTGTTAGAACGTATTAGTGTAAAGATCCTAGAAATCTTTTTCAAATCAGCTAATTTTTATAGGATTTCTATCGATAAAAATATTAACGCAAAATTTTCTGAGTTATCATCAGGGAACGACCACGCCCTTGCAAACAAAGTGAAACAGAGAAAAATGAAATTTCTTCACAGTATGAACACAGTTTAGCTACATACAGTGCGAACACTCTCGGTTGGCTTCTCTCAGACAGAGACAGAAAATGTATGAACTATGATCAGTGTTTGAGTGAAAGCGTTGAGAAGCAAATTCCTCTTTGGAGCGAAAATGAGAGAACATTGACAAGTCCATATCTGATTCGACTGCGTTTGGCTGTATTTTGTAAAATGTCGAGTTTTTTCGAAGAATTTAAATTACGGCGTATGTACTAACCTCCGACGACAATCTGAAGTGGCGAGAAGAAGTCTCTTTATTTTATCTGCAGAAAGAGACACAAACATGGGATATAGCAAACAAACAGAACTTTGCAAGATAAAGAGCTTGTAAACCAAACGACGAAGACGCAGACCCAGACGAAGATATCCCGATGGCTATCTTTCTGGGCTAAAATCTTTGAGAGTAGGTTCCCTGATGAAATAGTATACGAAGGCGGCTTAATAAGTATCCGTGGTAGTAATGAAGACACAATTTTTTCAAAAAATTGTTTTTTATATTTCAACATAGTTCCCTTTTAGGAAGATACACTTCTGCCAACGTTCCTGCTATTTCTTCACTCCTCCAAAAATAGGATTTGTCAAATTCTACAAAATACGCCTCTGCTTCGGTGATGACTTCCTCGTTTGAGTTAATTTTTTTTTCTGCGAGCCATTACTTAATGTTAGGGAACAAGAAAAAGTCACAGGACCCAGATAGACTGAACCTAAGGTGAGGCAGCAATTCGTAACGTATTTCATGCAGTTTGGCGACGAAAACTCTGGATAAATGTACAGATGCGTTATTGTGATGAAACAGCACGCTTTTTTCGCCAAATGCAGTCGTGTCTCCTTCAATTTTTTTGGTCAAAGTTGTCCAATAACTCACTGTAGCATTGTCCAGTGATCGTTCTTCCTTTTTCTAAATAATCCATAAAGATGACGCCTTTCGCAGCCCAAAAATTTTTGCCATGACTTTTCCGGCCGATGGGACCATCTTTGCCTTCTTCGGAGCAGATTCACTAGGAGAAATCTATTGGTTTGATTGTTGCTTAGTTTCTTGTGTGTAATGATAAATTGAGTTTTCATCAACAGTGACAACTCGACGCAAGGACTCCTTCGGATCTGGCTTAAATTACTCCTAACACTGCTTCGAAGTCAACAGCCGCATCCGCTTGTTGTCCACCGTGAACAATCGCGGCACCCATCGAGCCGACAACTTATTTCCATCGCCAACTTATCATGTAAAATATTAATTGCCATCCCGGTCAACATGACGTAGACGTTTTGAATGACTCCCTCGGCAACCTTGTCTGACTGGCATCCTGGTTGTTTTTCTCATCAAAACTGATGTTCGCCTACGTTCAAATCAACCAATATCTAACTGTGGTTATAGAGGGCGAAGCAAGTCTTACTCAAAATGCCAAATGCAGCTAAGTCCAACCTAACGTAACAATCAGTCTGATATTTATTTTATCGTTGTTTGATAGATGGCAACACACGATGGTCATGCCAACTTCCCTAAGAAACGCCCGCTGTCGTCAAACACGGATACTTATTGAACCATAATCCAAGTCATCAAAAAACCCATCTCATCTCTCGTGTTCATGTCTTATCTTGATCGTGACTGACCTTCAAACTGTCGTTCTACATTACGAAAGCGTTGAAACCACGGCTGACATGTTCGTTCTGTTGACATATTTACTCCATAAATTCTGGTTGTATTCGATCTGGTTGAGGACCGATAATACGATGGTCAATGGCTGCGTGGTTTCCAACATCAAAGTCGTAATTTTAACAATTTCTGATATGAACTTTATCAGTTTGAAAATTAAAATTGCAAATTCAACAGTGATTATTTTTTACGGTCGGGATAATAAGATATCCGAAGTGTTCCTGCTGCCAAAATGGGGTCAAAAATTTATGATTTACAAGAAAACTCTCGCATACACTCAATAGTTAGGCACTTAACTTAATAGTTAGGCTTGACTTAATAGTTAGCCTATGGCAGTACGTAGAAATACACAGCAATGAGGTTTCTATCTATTATCGATCTAAAGAGACTTTTCCCTCTCTAAGATAGAAAATGCATCGATAGATTTTTGTTTGTAATGCGATTTTACGTTAAAGCTATGAGAGAATTGAATCTGTTTGACTTAAAAATGAGATGAACTTTACCAATCCAAACATAATTCCACTTATTCTAGTCGAATACGGTCAGATATATACTTTGTTTAAGAGTTTTAGGGCTGTATATTCCTATCCTTTGACCACTGCTAGAATTATCTGAAACTGAATCAGTTGATTCATTTCATCGCTAATAAGGGCATTTGGATGATTGATTTTTTTCGAGTTTTACGTCTCTCTGTGCTCAAAATGTCCAGTGGACTGTGAGTCCCATGATGAATACTTAGAATTTCTACACATTTTTGAATTATTCGTCATTCAAAGATGACTTAAACTCGATAAAGAAAGCATCGAAATTAAAATTTGACGGTTTGATAAGTATAAACATTGCAGCTGTTGAATTTTTGGCGTTCTTAGATCCTGTATCTGGTTTTACAGCGCCTTGCTTGCTCTAGTGAGGGTATTGCGGTGTCTGATATTCGTTACTTCAACGTTCAAATTAAATCTTCAACTAGATTTCATATATTTCTTTGCTTTTTAATAGAACTTGGGAAACCTCTTCTACAATTTTAAATTACTTTAGTAACAATCGTATTTTAGAAAATAGTCTGTCATTTAAGTACTGCGTTTTGATTATGATCTTGTACGAATTTCGCAGACATATCTCATCGTATCTTTTTTTTTAATCGTGAAAAACAAACCCAGCATTTAGACATTTACTTTCGACCATTCGTATCAACTTTGATGACTTATTGATGACTTTATGATGACTGATGATTACATGTTGGAACCATTATTACCGTAAAAGGAATACCATCATCTCCACAAAAAAAAAAACCAAAAACAAACAAAATAATTCAAAGTGTATGCATAAGTTTATTCGGTTTTACTAAAAGATGGCACCAGCGAAAAGTACGCAGCGTATTGATTTGACGCATACGCCATTACGATTGTCTGACATTCAGCTATGAACACACAGAAGTTGAAGCCACCTTACCTAAACTAGGGTGTTGGTTTTATCGAGTTGATCAATCATGCCGAATTTTATAGATACGTGATAAAGAGCATTTGTGGCAAGCATCGATTTTCTTGCTTAGCCAAAAGAAAAGGGTATTGACAGTCATCATTTGCTGGTAAAACATATGGTGAATACAATCCATCAACTAGAACACGTGAGACATGGTTTCAACAATTAAATAGTGGAAATTTCAATATCAATGTCAGTGAGTTCTCTGGTAAACCACAAAATTGCGAAGAGGAGGAATTGCAGGATGTATTGGATGGTGACTCAACTCAAAATCAATGGCAATCAGCAGAAGCATTAAATGTGTCACAGAAACGATCAGCAGACGTTTACAAACAATGACTTAGATCGGAAAACTTTTTAAATTAGTCCCACACAATAAAGATGAACGTCAATTGGAAAATCGCAAAGTCATTTGTGGAATAATGCTGGGGCGCCAGGAAAGGAAATCATTTTCGCATCGAAATGTGATGGCTGAAAATCGTGTATTTTATCTGTCGAACCCTGTCCTTCAACAACAAGACAAAATCGTTCGAAAAAAAGACCATGCAATGTGTCTAGTGGGACCAGATACAGTGAAATTGCTTGGACATGCTTCTACGCACGCAATCCTTCCCAGACTACCACCTCTTCACATCAGAACAGCACTTCGGGGATTCCGAGAAAGTTGAAAAGTGGCTCGAAGAATGTTTAGCCGCAAAAGACAAGCTGCATTTGAAAAATGACACAATTGTAAGATGAGGCAAATGTGTAGAAGCCGATGCCTAGTATTAGAAAAGGTTTTTTCACCCAAAAAACAGGAACAAATACATACACCTGGCATATTCTTTATGTTTTATATCATTCAAATTCGAACATGCTCATAGGCTACAAGATGAAAAATCCACGAAACTATCACAAGATTTTAATTTACTGGCCGCAGAAAAGTTCCTCTTGCTGCAAGATTATAGTTCTAAAGAAAATCAGAAGTGAATAGATAGGAATTGACATGAATATTTTTGGAGAACTTTCATTTGCCCCACCAACTCTGGATGATTGTATGTTTCACTATTGAAGTCCAGAAGTATCCTACAGCGCTCTGCTTTGATGAAATTCCAGTGGAGCTCATTGAAAATGGTAGTAGCATTGTTAAAAAAGCCATCCTAAAAATCATCCAGTCGATTCCTATGCCGAGCAATTGGTGTCAATCAATTATATTCCCTTTTCACGAAAAAGATTATAACCTACATCAAGTCGAAGTGTTTTAAGCGGACCCGTCATATTGGCCTTAGTCCACGATCTCCCTAGAAGTTTCCCTAGAAACAATGTGTCAATCGCCACCCCCATGATCTAAAAAAAGTTTCAATCCCAGGTCCCAATTTCGTTTAAGCTATCTGGATCACCGTACACAACTAGTGAATGCCCAACACACTCTCTCTCACAGTATCGATCGTAATGTTCTGTATGAAACAATGCTTCCTTTTGGTATCTCAGCCAAATTATTCCGTCTTCCAACGTGCCAAGTCCGTATCAATAACCATCTCATAAACGCCTTTGTACCGGACTAAAGCAAAGAGATGGGCTGGCTCCAAATAGGCTCTAGAATATGTCATAAGAAAGCTATCTGTCAATAAAAGAGCCAGACTATTATGCAAATCAAGCCAAAAGGTAGCCTTTGTAGATGACATGAAAATTTTGTCTCGGTCGCTAATAACGCCAAAAGCACTTTTTCTGAAACTTGACAGAGAAGCAATACAAAAAGTCCTACAAATCAATGAGAAGAACACACCGCCTAGGACGCAGTCGAAAAAAATACTTAGAATACCGAAAATACCACAGTTGGTCAATTGAAAATGTGAGGAAATTTGCCTATCTAAGCGACAAAATAGCAAGGATCGAAGGAGACGGAAACATAATACGCTGAAGAGCATAGTTCACAATTAAAACCTTTTAATCAGTTCTTTCGATTTTAAGACCCGCTGCATACACAGGAAACTAAAATCCAAATTTAAAATGCTGTGATGAGTCCTCTACTGTGCTATGGGTATGAAACATGGACCGTTACCAAAGCCTCGGGAAAAGTTGTGCGGATTTCAGCGACAGGTCCTGACGTGGATGATTAGAGCGAAGCTAGACGGGGACCATTGCCGAATTCGATACAACGATGAGCTGTAGGAAATTTTCAACGAGCTAGTGGTCTCAACGATTGTAAACCTTTGGAAGCTGCAACAGGCTGGCCATGTGAATTGAATGAACAAACTACGGATACGCAAAAAGGTATTTGTTGGGAGAACTGAAGGGCGAAGACTTGTACGAAAACCAAGGTCGTACTTTGTTGACGAAGATAATTCATCGCTGTTCGGATTTTAGGATTGGAGGACGCGGGAAATGAACCGAGTCAGTTGGAGGCGCGTTTTGAAGGCAGCAAAGGTCCGGGAGGTTCAGTGGTGCTACGAAGGAGAAAATATGTTGGCAAGAATCTCCTGAATTGCAGAATCACCTTTCAATTTAATGGAAAAAAGCGGCCTTTGGGACATGGTGGTGAGATATTTGTTTATTAGTACTCCTATGGAGCTACAGTACACCTCTTTGACTTTTTTACAAGTTTCAGTTTTCAAAGCACTTAGTCAAAGCTTCTGAAAATGATTAGAGCGTGGAGCGAAAATAATTCATTTATTTTTTTTATCTCCTTAAATTTTTCATAAATATAGTTTGGTAGTCTCTCAAATCGTCCATCTGCATTGTTTGAACATCTAATGCTTTCTTTTCAACACCAACTCTTTGATCAACTCTTTCCAATCCATCATTCCATCAACTCTACCATTCGTCCTTGAAGTCAAAAATTATCGCTCAAGTGTTTTATAATTTAACTTTCATAAACTTCACCGGCACGAGACACAAGATCGGTGTCGATTAGAAACATAAGACACCAGAGTCCTTTTTTCGCGTTTTGATATTCGAACTTTGAGAAGACTTTAGCGTGCTCATATTTCAAGTGAAATCAATTTTTCCAGAATGAATCGGATATAAAAGATGCTTTCCATTATGTTATATAAAATTGCTAACATTTCCAAACAATAAGACTATCCTATTTCCTACGAGAAACATGCTACCGCCATTTCCGTATATATCAGCCAAGTTGCATTTTTCTTAGCTTCCATCTTCGCCTGTACATGATTTATTTCTTCTGATATGCATTTTCCCGAAGTCATAAGCGCTCTAAGATAAATGTTATCTCATAAAGTTTTCATTTTCTTCTTCCGTTTCGTTATTGCTGATGGGATTCAAAATGGATTTTTTTAGTCCTTTATGTTCCTGTTGGTGCAATAGAATATAAATTCAAGCAGTAGATATTTCCTGTTGCCAAGCTTATCTGTATTGCATTCGTTTTTTTTTTGGTCTTTACATTGACCAACTAATACCAATCCTGAATATCCTGAAATAATTTCAGATTGTATTCGAATTCGTTTTACTTAATTATCGTTTTGCACTTAGTATCGTTTCTCTGAATGTCGGTTATAAAATTGGAAAATCAGATTATAGTGACCGTAAGGCCTAAGGCTTTTATTATGTTCAGTTTCGACCGTCGTCACTGAGAAACCAACGTGAAGATTCAATTTGAAGGACTTAGCCGATATAACGAATCCATGGTGTAAACCATCGTGGTCGTGTGGCACCTTAAATGGTGCCTTTATATTTCAGTAGACAGAGATGAGCTTCATAAAAAATCAAACTATAGCCCGGCACCATCAACCAATTCGCTAAAAAGTACCTTTTATATAAATTAAAACGATAAAGGACGAAAGCCGACATATCATTTCCATTAGCTAAATCTTCATCAACCTTCGCTATTGTCTGACGAACTTGTATACATCCCTAAAGTCTATAGTTCATCATGCGAGATAAATATTTCAATCTTCTCAAAGTAGCGCACAACGGGCCGACAGATGACAAAGTAAGATTAATAGGACTCCTTTGGACGGGGAACAATGTTTCAATGTAAACATTCCTTTTACATTCACTGCCTATAAAATGTAAACGAGCAACATACGCCGTAACCAAAGCAAAAACAAGACTTACTCTCGTCAATTCACCTCAGATTTCCTATTTAATAATTTATAAGAAGGCTTAGCCACAAAAATATCGTCGTCGAAGGATATCAGAGAAAAGACAACACCCCTGCCATTGAGCTCGTGCATTATCTTATTCATGCAAGATCTTCCTATTCCTGGACTCCCTCCGCAAACATATACAGAATACACCCCAAGTGAATTTTGTTTCGGGTCCTTCGTAAAAGCTAAAGATCCACATTTGAAGTTACAAACACACATGCACAATCGTATACCGTTAAAAATACGTGTGTGGTGTATTTGCCAAACAAAAAAAAAAATAAGAGGAAAAAAATCAGAAGAAAATGGGTGGAAAACACTAAAACACTGCAGTATAGCAACAGGTTGCCCGTAATAGTCCTTACTCATCATTACATGCTTTATGTGACGACTAGGATCCAGGATCGCATGGCACGCGTGACGCTTGGTTGGATACCTTGTCGCCTGACGCTCTATCGCAACGACAAGCCACATGAATAGGTGCGAGTGAAGGGGGGGGGGGGCAACAAGATGAGATTTGCAATATTAAAAGGCTTCCTTTGCAAGCATTTTGCGTCGGTTCTTCCTGTTCTGCTGTTTTTAACTCACAGCATCTTTACGTGGCTTCAAGAGGCTTTTCCGTTTCATGGGAATACCAAAAGTAGACGACACTGTCTAGGACGACACCAACGAGAGGATAAGAGCCCTTTTTGATGTAATGATTTGCAGAAGACGTTTTCAATTTCATACATGGAGATATTTGTCCTCGCCAAAGTAAAGCGCGTTCGTGTTGAGGAATACTAAACTCACATATTGGTGGCTTTTTCCTTTTCGTAGAAATGGAAATTATATGTGAATGGACATGCAATTAGCAGATTTTCAATGAATTCCATTCAAGGGGGATGGAAAAAAAATTGAAGAGTCCTGGAATTGGATTTTCAAGCATATGTAAAACGGGTCTGTGAAAAGTCTCTTTATTGAAAATTGGCGAGAACAGATGAAATGTGATGGAATTTTGAGGATTTTGAGTAATAAATTGAAAAAAAAGATTCTTCTTGAAAGAAAGGCTTGGTCGGGACGAAACATAGTTTGAGCTTTATCCAATATTTGATCCAGGCATTATTGGCCAACAAAAGCTAAGCGAACCGCATTGAGTGGTGGCTACGAACCTTTGATTTTCAATGCAAAAATTTAGAACCTGACAAGGCTGGTTGACCCTATTATTGGTTCATATTTAATGGACGAATAAAAGAATAAAAGGACTGAGAATTCTGTTTCATCATTTTTGCGAACGAAAGCATCAGGATTTCCTTCTCTTTAAAAGTGCATACAAAAATCGATAACATTCTTATGAACAGCTTAAAAACTTAATTGTAAACCTTCCTTGAGAAACATTAAATTAAAAATCTGGTAAAATATTAAAAAAGGATATAAATCGTTTTAGCGCCAAACCATTTGTCAAGTTGATTGACAGATTTGATGATGATATGATAGTTGCAATTAAAATTGTTAGCCTATAAGAGGACTTGTTAACGTTGCACTGTATCAACTTTATTCGAGGTTGATATGTTAAAGAAACCAAAACTGCCACCGACAGGATCATGGACGACTGTTTCCACTGTTTTGTCCTTAATCGGAATCAGCCTGAGGAGACACATGAATTTGTTTCAGCAGTTCAAAAAATAACAAAAACCTTGCCAAAGAGATAATTATCCATAATTGATAACTGAGCATTAATTTAAAAAAATATAACGAAAGGATGTCAGATGAAACGTAAATAACTCTGCGTAGAAATACAGAGAGTAGACGGATTGCTATCGATGTTTCAGTCATAGTTAATTCAAAAGAGCGAGCTGGATGAGAACTGAACAATAAGTACCTACGCTTGCATCTGGATTCGAAGTCTTTCTTTGTCCTAGCAAATTAGTGCATTATAGAGTCCTATAGTTTAATGCTAGTACTTGGCTTAGTACTGAACAACCACGGGAGCAGGCTGGTTTTTAAAGTGGATACACTACAGATGATACCCACGCATTACGTGAAGTCGTGAGTAGACATAGAGTATGAGCAACTCCTAGCATTAGCCTTCATAGATTTTGTGAAAGCCTTTGACTCAGTATTCCATGATGCAATGATAAATACATAAGGCCGCAAGGTATAAACAAACAATGTGTGAGAGTTCTAGCTAACATCTACCGCAATGATAGAGCACTAGAAGTACGAGAAGTCCAAGTCCTTGTACTTCAAGCACTAGAAGATATTCTAGAGTTTCCCACACAAAGAGGGGTACGATAGGAAGACACCATATCGCCAATGCTCTTCAACGACACATTAGAGGGCATCTTTCGAACTCTGCATTGGGAAATTAAGAATTGAACATCGGTGGGGAGTACCTCAACCACTTGAGATTTGCAGATGTTAAAGTCCTGAAAGCTAATAGCCAAGAGGAATTACAAGAACCGCTGAATGAACTCAACGCGGCTAGCGGAAAAGTAGGCTTGGAAATGAAAAGCAAAGTCAAGATTATGCTCAGCGATTATGTAAGCACTCAAGGACATGCAAAAATGAACAACACCACTCTAGAAATAGTCGAAGAATATGTATACCGTCGTCAGCTAATACACAATTCCGGCTCGCTACTACCAGGAATCAATAGACGAACCCATATGGCATGGAGTGCTTTCGGGAAGATCTCGATTATATTTAAGTCTAAAATGAAGACGTACTTGAAAAAGACAAACTTTTGACCAATGCATCCTTCTAGTCCCGTTATACGGTAATGAAGCATGGGCGCGTACTACAGGATAAACAAGGAAACTCGAAGTTGCTCAAAGAGTAATGGAAAGATGCATACTGGATACATTCGTGGATACAAGAAAGGACCCAAGTAACAGACGTAATACATAGAGCAAAAACCTTGAAATGGCGATGTGCTGGTCACTTGGCGAGAATGACAGACGGCAGATGCAGTACAAGAATAACGCAGTGGTACCCAAGAGGAATCAAACGACCTAGAAGACGCTCAAAGATTCGATGGGATTATGAGATATAGAAAACAGCCGGCACATATTGGATTAGAATACTTAAAAAGCAATGAGGAGTCAGTATGCAAGGGAGGCAAAATATGGGAGATATTCCGTTAGACAAGCTGAATGTGATGATAATGACTGGACTTCCTTAAGGCTAATCCCACAGTCTTTTCAAACAAGATTTAAGATTCGACAATGACCGTCTTGCACTACATCGTAATGAAATACGAGTTTATATTGCGATTGCGATTGTTATGCTGTTTGATATATAACCCAGCTATTCCTTTAAGCTAGAACAAACTGCTAGAACAAACTCCACCCTCTTGCATTCCGTTGTGTCCTCCGTTATGTCTTTAATCGGACCAAGCTCGAGCCAGCGAGGCAATCTGTCAACGTAAGTCAAAGAATATCAAAATTCTTGCGTAAGGGATTGTTTATAACTCGGTAAACCTCGGTAAACTTCTTGCTCATACTAATATAACAATTACGCATGTCAAAGACGTATTCGATAAAGACGAGCTCTCTACAAAAGTTCGACATGGAAAGGCTCTAAACGGCGTCCTTAGCCTAAAATTTCACGGTATTCCACGACAAATAGCTAGCTCCCATTCTAACAGATACCTCGGTGAAAAAAAGCAACCAGCTTTGCGTAAAAGTGTAAGACCGTGGCAGAAGAAAGTTACGAAAATCAGGACAAAAGAGTATGTAAATCTCAGAAAAATAGCGAATAAGATAATTCGATTTAAGAAAAGAAAATACTGCGTAGACCAATTGAGGAGAATCAAGGTAAGCCTCAGGTCATCAGCCCAAAACCACGCTTAGCCATGATGATATCGGCAACACTATTGCCAATAGAAGCAAGGTTAAGGGCACATAAGCTTCATATTTCAAGAAACTCTTGAATCCTTTAGATCTTTAATCCCTCTTTAATCCTTCTTCAGTCCTTCGTTATCCTTCACATAATTTGAGCATGAAGATGTAAATATTCCAGTGGCCTCACGAACTCTGGATGAAATCTATTCCGCGATCAATGCCCGCCGGGAATCGACGAGATTCCAGTGGAAGTCAGTAACTATGGTGGCAGCAGTGTTCAGAAAGCTATTCACAAAATAATACACCAAATCCGGCAACAAAAAATTTTCCGAACGACTGGAAGTAGCCATTTATATTTCTTCTAATAAAAGAGGTGACAATCAATTCTAATAAAAGAGGTAACAGTGCGAAAATTATAGAAGCCTATCACTACTTTGTACCACGTACAAATTATTTTCGAAGGTCCTAAAAATTAAAATCAGGTCAGACGCTAACTTTATTATTGGGGAGTACCAAGGTTGCTTCAGAGCTGTTAGATCAGTAAAAGATCGGTTTTTGCTATCAAGCACATTCTTGAAAAATGCTTGGAGTTCAACATAGACCTTTGACAGATATTCGTTAGCTTTAAGCAGGCATACGACTGTATTGATCGTAACGAACTGTACCAAATACTGCTTCGTTTTGGTATCCCAGCCAAATAAGTCAGTTTGACCAAAATGACAATGACATCGACAATCTTCTAAGCCCGTATTAATAACCAACTCAGGACTATAAAAATACCGGACTAAAACAGGGGTATGGGCTGGCTCCTTTGCTGTTCAATTTGGTTCTGGAATATGTCAATACAACAGGCACATTATTATGCAAGTGAAGCCAAATGGTAGCCTATGCAGATGAAATCAATATTTTGTCACGGTCGCTAATAACTGCCAAAGAACTTTTTCTGAAACTTGACAGCGAAGCAAATTTAATAGGGTTACAATACAATGAGAAGGACACACACTTTAGGGGGCAGTAAAGAAAAAAACAATTTCAAATATCGAAAATATCACACTTTGCAAATACAGTGTTGAAAATGTCGGCCAAAATAACGAGAACCGAAGATGATGCAGACGAAATGCACCGACGAGTACACCTCGCCAATAAAACCTTTTATTCAATTCTGACGATTACCCAGACCAGCTACATTTACAAGAAAACGAAAGCTCCAAGTATATAGTTCTGCGATAAGACCTGTGCTGTGTTATGGGTGTGAAACATGGACCCTAATCCAATCACCCGCAAGTATATTGAACGCCTTTGAGGGGCGGATCCTGACGCGGATAATTGGACTGAAGCTAGACGCGGACCAATAGATTTCGATACAACCATGAGTTGTATGAAATTTTCGACGAGCTGGAGGTCTCAATGATTGTAAAACTTTGGAAGCTGCAACGGGCTGGCCATGTGTAATGAATGGAATAACAACGTATACCCATAAAGGTATTTGTTGGGAGAACTGAAGGGTGGAGACTAGTGGGCATACTGAGACAAGTATGGTCTGACTCTGTGGACGAAGACAGTTCATCGCTGGTCGGATTTTAAAGTTGGAGGACGCATTCAATAGACCGAGACATTTGGAAGCACTTGTTGCGGGAAGCAAAGGCCCGAGAGGGGTTGCAGTGCTACGGAGAGGAAGAAGAAACAGAAAGACTACTTTTCAACAAAGAGAAAAGGATGAAATTTCAATGTTGGTGGGACTAAAGGAGCAAGGAAGTTTTTAATAAGTGGCTTGTTGTGGCCTTGTTTTTTGACTCGTTGACAAACAAGACAAGCTTTGATCATTTCCCCCGAACCTTACTTGGTTGGAGGCCTGACGAAACGAGCTGTCAGCATTGGAAAAGTAATCAAGACTCCAACTGGATGGGATCAAAAGCTGCTTGTCGCATATCCTTTAGAATTAAAGGACAGATTACATCATTTGAATATCTGAATTTCGTGATCAGTTACTCGTGTCAATTATTATTACTTTGTTATTATTTTTAATACAAGCAGCATTATGTAGACGGGAAATTTAAATGTTATATTAGTCACACACCTATTAAAACTTAGAATTTAAACTTCCAATCACATGGAATACGTCTGACACATCAATTAGAAACGTTATCAGATACACAGCTTTCTAAATATTTCCTTTTAAAGTATTAACAGGACCCCTTTAATCACCACTTAAGAAATTATCGACTATATTTAACAAGATGGACTCCTAAATATCGCGATTAATGCTATAATTCATATTAATTGCATTCGATATTTAAATGTAAAGTACAAAATTTTAATTATTGGTTGCGCTAAACTGAAGCTATTAATTATACATACCTTGGTGTGGCCGTGTCAACCGATGCAACAGGTGGTGGCGGAGGTGGTGGCAAGCCAACATGTGCAGGGCATCGATACAATCTGGATACAAGATAGAAAAGGAAGAGAAAAACAATGTTGCGATAAATGACTTCCAATTAAACTTACTGTAGGCTTTATTTGAAGCTATGACTATGGCAAGGACATGGTATGATATTCGCACTTGGCAAATACACGAAACAATTGCATTCTATTCTAATGGGAATAGTGCAGCAGTCTTTAGTTTTCGGTATGCGTTTGTCAGATTTAGAGGAGTAGTTGGATACGGGCCATGTCCTTCTGGGGCGAGAAACTTCACTCTACCGATGCATGGTCAACGTTTGTTATTTTGAAAGGAAGTTGGTAGATTTCATTGTTTGGTTTTATAAATGGGAAAGATTGTAATTAGACGCATATCCTGGGTTCGAGGAATTGAATTAAAGGAATTTCTAGTGTGATTTTGAGAAAACTCGGTGATAGCACTAAGTAAATACTTATTTGTAAGTGGTATGCATGCTTTATACCAGATCAGATCAGACAACCTTATTGTCTTATTGTCTTATTGTCTTGATCAGACAAACTTATGGTCAAAAGTGACTTTATTCTGTTTTCTATATAAATTGCAGACTTGACCTGTACAAAGACTAGTAGTCCTTTGGCAATATTTGAATTTTCCAGTGTTATTTATGAATATCATTGATTTAATTAAGCTCTTTGGGTTGTAAATGGATTTACTTTGCTTCAAGTCAAAATCGCCCTTCGATGTAGTCATGCTAATCACAGTGAGCGCAAATTGGCTACCATGAATGTCCTTTGACTTTCATTTTCTACGGATGCTCGGCATTCGGCGCTATTCATAGGTCAGGTGCTAAAGGAATGCGTGCCTGGAAGTTCTAACCCTAAGCGAAATAGTGCATGCACATCTATTAAACCCATGTACATTGTATATGAGTGGATTAATTGGTGTAAATTCGGTATGTGCAGTACATGGCATGTAAGTGCACCAACATAATTGAAAATCTAGTTACCCGGCAATTTGTTCGGTGCTTTGGCTTAAGTACGATTTCGGTGGATATGAGCCAACAACGTATGGTCCTCGATGAAAGTCGTCGTAGTCGGAACAAATTGGTCTGAAAATTCATTAAGTTTAGCATTAATGAGAGCTGAAATTCGCCTAGAGCACTGCAAGTGATGCACGGAGCCTACACATTTATGCATGAATGTACATACACATATTTATGTTATATGTTTATCTAGTTCAAGTGCAGACTACAGTTTCCACTACTATGATCACTACACACGAACACATGTGCTCTCAAATGTTTGTGATTATTACAAGTTTAGCAAGGACTTCCATACCTTGGACCCTCCAGACGGACTGCCTCCTCGTCGGCCGGCATCCAGGTGTAACGCTTGGCATCAACCTGAGCGCTGCTATTACTTGTACTTAAAATGGAAGTCGGACGTCGTCGAAAATAGGAACTATCTAAGTCTTCATCGTACTGTATGCCATCGTGCTGATGATATCTGAAAGGAAGCAAAAGTTACTTTATCTAGTTGAAAGTTGTTAATCGTATTATGTTTGTTCATCTAAGATAGTAAAAGGTGACACAACTTTAACGCATCCATCGATTTCTGCTCGAGTCTTTGTAACTTTAAGGACACTTGCATAATTGGAAGGAAATTAAATAGCCGAGAAAATGAATCCAACTTTTCAAATTACTACTAAAAAAAAGATAAAAGTATATAACTGCAGTCATTAGCAATGGCGTTCGTTGGTCGAACTCAAAAAATTGTCATTTGATATCCAAAACTTTTTAAAACTTGGCGAGTATGTTTCCAATGCTCCTCATAGAAGCTAATATGCAACTTCAAACATGTAGTTGGCTAACAATCCTGCAGTTATGTCGCAACGTTTATTTGAAACCAAACTAGTTTTCCTATGATATTGTGTTTAAATGTCCTTTTGGAATTGGTTCCACCCTTGTTTTTAATAGTCATGAAACAGCTAGTGTCCTGTATGATATGATTTTAGCAAACAAATACTCAATGAATATTCAACAAACACAAAGGTTGGACATTGCAAATACTATGAAAAAGTTGCAATCATCAATATCAATACTAATTCATCCCAAATTGGAAGATGAAATCCAGAAAAAACGGGATCTATTGTCCATATGCCTTAACCTTTGGATTTAAATTGTCCTTTTGAGCGGTAAATATAATATTATAGTATTTTAAGGATTAATTCTAATGAGTTGTTCATTATATTTTTAATTTATATTATTCTTGAATTATATTCAATGTGAATAATGTAAAGAATAAATCGAGGAAAAGTTAAACGTTGCGGGGCATTGAATGAAAACAAAACAATCTCCTTAATCCGTCCAGATAGTACTCGGCGTTTTTCTTTGCAATATAATGTTTTACGAAGGCGATTGTCTCCTCATTTGACGAAAATGTCCGTCCTCCGAGCGCAGTTTTGAGATGAGGGGACAAAAAAAAGTTGCTTGAGGCTAAACCTGCTGAGTAACGCAGACTTTCAAGCAGTTCAAACCGAAATCCGTGGATTTTCGCTATCGCTATCGATGTGAGGCGGCGCATTGTCTCGGTGAAACAGGATTTTCTTTTTCTGCAAATATGGTCGTTTCTCCGCAATTTACCCCCTCAGCTTGGCAAATAATCATGATATAGTATGCTCATGTAATGATTTTCCTTTCTGAAGACAAACGATAAAGATAACTCCATCACTACCCCAAAAGACAGCCCCAACCTCTTTTTCAGCCGAAAAAATGATTTAGCTATTATAGGAACAGGTTCTCTCTTTGGAGTTAACTGTTCGATTATATTTTATTTCAGGGGTATAATGTTATTTCTAAACTTCACCTGCAATGATTAATCGGCGCAAAAACTTGAATTGGTAGCGCTTAAACTGTGATTACAAAGCGTTGGAAGTTCGAAGACGTTTTTGGTCTGACTAGAGCAAATGCGGCACCCAACGCGCGAACCTTCATGCTTAAATTTGATTTAATATATGACAAAAACGTCCTTCGGGCATTTGTAGAACCTCTGCTACCTCTCTCACTTTAATTCAGCGGTCTTCTAACACCATTTGGTAAACTCTAGCCGTGTAGTTTTTGGACGTCCCAAGAGTTCACCATCTCTCAAGCTGTTACGGCCACGTTTAAATTCAGCTGTGCTGAATTTCACCTTCTTCAATTCAACTTTTGTTCGCGTAGGCGTATTGCCTTTCAAAAATAAAGATTTCATAGCAGCTCACAATTTTCACAAAAATACTCACATCGATCCAGTCAAACGACTATCAACAAAAACCTGTACGTACAAAATGGCTCAAACTTTGGTAAATGTCAAAAGATGCACAATTACATTCATTAGCTTTTATTGACGAGTGCCGCCATCTTTACGTTGTGGCCGGACAATTTTTAGACCACCCTCGTTGATCCGCTTTACTCAAAGCAATTTGACAGTGAAACTTCAGTTGCTTCTTATGCTTCTGTGTGCATGTGACAAATAGGACTTGGAGTAGGTTAACTGCTGAAGTTGTGAGCAGTCTTCTAGGAGCAATCCTGAAATACACTTTGGACAATCAAGAGATGTCAAACGAAGAGTAAATCCGGAGCAAAGCTTAAAAAATAAGAGACGTTTTAGTTGATAGCTCAGTTTTTCTCAGACCCTGATGAGCATCAAAAGCCAATGGTGAAAGAGATGGAATACTGCCTTTTAATTTTTTAATTTGATTCAGCCACTTCATGTCGCTGAAGAAAACCGACCGATTAGGGTCGGAAATCGATTTCAATATTGAAAGAATCACAAAGTTATAAGCAAGAATTTTATCTCTTAGACTACTTTGAGTATTTTGTGAAATGAAAACTATTACAAATATTAATAAGCTAGCTGAATCAAAAGTCGCTTTCTGGTAGAACTCAAGGTTTTCTTTGTAGTATCGATAAAGTCTGATCTTACAGTATTTTTGGACAGGAGTTGAGCCTTTTCAACCACCTGCCTGCATTATACCGTATTTGGGCATCAGCTTACAATGAAGATATCAAATTTTTACACTGACAGATATGCAACTTAGCCTTTCAATCCATTGTCAATATCCAAGCCTAGGATAATGTCATCTTTGTGCACGATCTGCCGCCACAAAAGTCCTCGAAGGCTCGTAATCCAATAAGCAATAAGCGTAATCCGTCCTTATAAATTGTGGCTTAACAGAATATACCTATCCGTGGTAACAGAATATACCTCCAGGGTTGAGGTGGCTCCACAAATAAGCTGGAGCAAAACTGCAAACAGTAGTATCTGACAAGCTCTACCGTTGTGCTTTTAACTTAACATCTAGGAACCGCGCAAGCGTTAACACCCACTGGGCTGTCTAGAATCGTAACCTTAACCCAGTATTACGTAGTTTGTTTTATTCACCTCTTATTTCATAGAGATCTGTACACCCTACGGGTATATCAGCACAACAGTTGACCGGCGAGTATATCGATTGTCCAACTCAGGATGACTTACACTTAAATGTAGGTGACTTTTGTTGAATGCTATGCAGAATAAGTTTGTCCGTGTAGTCTCAGCAAGGATCAAACTGGTAGCAACTACAGTGGATTGAATGTACGTACTGAGCAAGATCTATATTTGTAGTGTTTACTCTCGCAGATATGCAGCCCATCCCTATCCTCCCTCCCTGAAATTATACCTTGTGGTGTATTTCGTTCGAAATACACGGTTACTTGAAAAGTATATTCAGTTTGTATGTATTGAAAGCAGGGTATTCATTTTTCTGGAAAATCCTTCTTGCTTCTACTCCGTACTCCTACTAGCCGTACTCTAGACGGAAGTTGATTATGCCTCAAGGCGTAGAAAAAATTATTATTCTAATGTATCGTCGAATCGTGTCAAATTTTTACAGGCTTTGTTCTAAAATTGACTGGAAATTTATTCGGAAGATCTAGATTTTGAAGGACCCTCCAACACAGCTCCCTTTCTCACCGTAGAAAAAACGTAGTCACACTTTCATTCCTTAAAAGATTAGAGTGCTGAAAGGCTGGAATAGAGTGAAATGGTTATTCTGATTGCTAAACTAAATGGCACTTGTTCTATAACAACAGGATGTGTATTGCAAACTGGAGCAACCTGTTTTCATATTTATTCAACACACTTTGTGTAAATGCCTCAAAATCAAACCATTTCCCCGAGAGGTTGCCTTATCATAAGAAAACGGGGAATGCCCTTCTCTAGAAGCACATAGAGAATTATTTTCTAGAAATATATGTAGCTTCACTACTAAAGACCCAACCTATCTAGAGATTAGCTCATTTACCTTGTTTTTAGATATTAAGTTTAGAATTTTTCTAATTGCATCATTAATAAATTGTTGATGCTACCGATGATACCACTGGAGAACGCACCGCCTAAACATTTTTTCAAAGTGGCCTCCTAAGAGTTACCAAGCCTTGCTTGGTTGAATCAAATGGCTGAATGGTATACAATCATCAAAAGTAAAATAATAATCCTAAGGCATCGCTTATTTAATTTCATTTTGCATTAATTTCGCATTATTCCCATTCCATCAGCTCCTGAGTATAACACGCCATAATCATTTACAGTCGGTTAACCTGAATACTAAAATGAGCAACTATTATGGTGCCAGCACAGAAAGCTTTTTAACCTTTAAGTAAAGTTTTTGAATAAATTAAAATTAATATTTTCTCTACTTATAAAGTCATCAAGCTCAAACTATCCTCATCGTATGGAAATTGTGTAAGTAAATATCCCGCCGCATCTTTTAAGATGGAAGCCATCTCGAAGAGATAAGGGGTGTACGGGAGTCATGTGGCCATTTAAGGAGAATGAACGAACATTCAGCTATAATCCTGTTGTGAGAATGTTGTGTGTTGGGTTTGCGTGTGTGCACTTGAGCAGATAACCACCAGCAAAGGAATTTAATCAGTTACTGTCTGAATAGTTCAACAAGTTCTTCAACAAGGATCATTCGAGAGTATGAGAAACGTCACGAGTAAATAGGAGTTCTTGTTAATAATTAATATGGTTTTAGACAAGCGTTTGTCTTGTTTCTTGTTTTAATTATTTTTCCTTGCTATCAGTGGAGTCAAAAATATTCAAACCTTTCCACTATACTCAAGTTTTTGGTAAAAACGGCAAGATAATGCGAGTGTAACATAACTATTATTGGCACCAAAACTTAAACCGGTTCGGCAATAATCATTACGATACCAATAGTTTCGCTAGCTATCCTGTCGTCCCACAGAAGCCAAGGAATTCCCCCAGTTCTGTGGTCGCCAAGTGTTCCAATTCTGTTACGCCAGTACACCAAAGCTAAATAAGGCGCTTGTTGGCCAGACTCGGGCAATCCAGTAGGAAGTGTTCTGTACTTTCTTTCTCCTCGCCGCAAGCTCGGCAAGTGTCATCCGTCTGGCGTGTTGACCTAGAAGATTATGGCCCGTTAATACTGCCACCAATGTTGTAGCACCATTTCGTATTTTTCCTAGGAGTTGTTTTGTCCTCATTTGATAAGGGTGTGACCAAAGAGCTCGGCTTATCCTGCAGTCGTTCCTGTCATTCCAAGCCATATCTGTCTCTTTCCAGAGGATCTCGTCTAGTTCCCTTTTTACCGTTGCCAGTGGCACTTTAATTGTGTCTACTCTAGTGGCATTTTGGTCGGCTGATCCAGCTCTCGCTAGCTCATCCATTCTTTCGTTTCCCTCTACACCGCTATGTCCAGGGACCCATGTCAGTTTAACATTTACTCGGGTTGTTGCGGTTTTGAGAGCCTGCCTACAATCCTGCACCAGTTGTGAAACTACGCGGTTAGAGGCAAGCGCCTGCAGTGCCGACTTACTGTCTGAGAGTATTTGTATTCTTCCGTTGAGGTTGTTTGTTGCCGCTTCTATTGCAAACACTTCCGACTGGAAATCTGTAGTGTGGCTCTCCAGTTTATAACTTCGGTTGAGTTGCGGGTGATCTGGGAAAAAGATTCCGGCGCCGCTTCCCTCATCCGTTTGGAACCATCGGTGTAGATCATAATCTCACTTCCAGATGTGAAATCCTGCACCGTTTTCCACGCTTCTCTGGTCAGAATACTGATCTTGTTTGGAATTGTTGTGTCCAATATTGGTTGAATTCTATCCAGCTCCCTTTCACTTGACGGGGTCATTCTCTCCATTTTTTCCAAAATACATACGTGCCCCGTTTGGGTGTGGTTAGATAACCCATATGTGGATTTGAATCTGGTGCTTGCAAGTGATGCTTCTCTGAAGATGTATTTGTCGAGTGGCACGAGATTAAGCATTATCGCCATTACAGCAGTTGGCGTAGTCCTAATGGCAAATATGATGCCAATACAGGGCATTCGCTGGATCTTCTATGTTCCTGGTACCCATCCACCAGGCGTTCCAGGCTTTTCAGCATGAAAGACGTTTAGCTGATAGGTCGGTAATCCTAGAGCAACTTATAACACCTCAATTTTGAATCACTTAAAACATCTCATTAACGATCAAATTTTCGACATTCTTCTTTTCTCCCTTCGCCACTTTTTTGCGGGACCAGTCTCAGAGTGTCTGAGAGTTTTCCGCAAACACGGTGATAAGGATTGCGATCACTTATAACTAAATTTTCGCCACATCTTCAAAAAACTCGATCTTGAAGATTACATTTTGTTATGGAAATAGTCGGATATCTCTCAGAGCCAGATCTTGTGAATCAATAAGAAGTCCAAGGACTGTGACACCGCACTTCACAAAAAAATTTGACCAACAAGGACATATCAATGGGCTGCAACACTGTCCTAGTGAAGACCAAATTTTGTGATTTCTACAAGACTGATTTGGACAAGACTTATTCTCGCGGTTTACTATTTTGTGAAGCTCAAAATTAAGTTCTCCTACTAGAGTCTGAACTTGGAAACAAAGTTCCAGCGAATGATTATCTTGATATCGAAAATTTTGATGTGCAATGTCTTCGCTTTTGGAATTAAATCCGTGCATTTTGGTAGGATAATCGTTTTCAGGAGTTCGTCGATCGGACAATTGTTTCAATAAACACCAATTTTCACTTCATGTAATCACGTTTAATGAGAAGTCTGCAACAACATCTCGTGCTTTGAAAAATTCTCGAACGTCTAAGCTCCTTGCTCTATTTGGTCTGCTCTAATAAAAAGAGAAACAAAGTTTTCAGAATCATCTTCCATAGATCCAACTTAGAATGTATGAGGATCTGCGTCATGTCTATCACAATCCCTATCTCAATTCCAATGCTTTTAAGATTCATACGCCAATCATTTCGAAGGTTACTTGGAGTAAGCTTCAGAATTTCCTTACTCCAAATGGTTACAGGACTACCCAAACATGCATTGCCTTCGAACCACTCTCGAGCGTTCTTTAAACATTTCAGCCCACTCAGTCCAAGGTTCAGCTCCAGTTTTACCACATTTAAAACAAAACTTTATTATTACACCATGCTTCGTTCTTAAAATACTGAAAATATTTCATAAGGACACATACCTAATCTGATTATGAAAATGTCAAAACTCATCGCCAGGATTATAGCTACTCTGAACGATGTCCTGCTCCATTTCTTTATTTGAGTGTCAAACTACCACTGTTCCTTCTTAGTTTGTTTTAGAACTTAGTTTCTCAAGTCTGCAGCTATAAGTCGGAGGCAAAGATACCCTCCAAGGTATCCTTCTCCGAGCCTTCCACCCTTTTAGAGCGACGGTGGCTGGGATTTACAGGAAATCCAAGGTGTGATTTGGAATCTCATCTCTTTCGTCGAATGGTTTGAGTGTTTTATCTCGCTTTAATTTTTCTATTGTTTCTAGTCGAAGATCCATGTTTACGTCCGTGTCGTTAATGTACCATGGAATTCTCAACATCTACAGTAAACCTCAATTTTGCAGGACTTCACTGTAAATGGGACTCCGTATTCCGGAATCTCTAATATGGGATTATAATATGGGATTCCGTGGGACCAAATCCTCAAGACCAAACTTGAGGAGAGTATTTAGAAAGGAGAAGATGCCTCTGCAGTGAGCTCTTTTTGTGAGCGATGTGATGGGTGTTGTGTTCTTCCCAGGTCAGTCTGTGGGCAATTGTAAAGTCCGACATATTTGACTGCTCTATACCTTTGCATAATTTAACAGTCAATTCGTAGTAATTTTGATCGTTTTCTAGGGCATCTTTGCTGATAAAACTCCTTTTGTCATGTCGATGTTAATCACAATTTTTCGGTTTCGGAAGTATTCAAGGATTATTATTATAGAATTTTACGATTTGGGGGGGGGGGGGGGGGCGAGCGAAGAAATTTCGCTTCTCTTAAAGTATAGTATATGAAGGTTTCATCGGCACAGTATCATCATATCGAGATGATAGCATTGGAAGACCTAAGGAACGTTGCTTAGTAGGAGAGATCTTGTATTACAAGATTATTATCGGTTATTAGAAGAAGTTTATATATTACAGTGGAGAGAAGAGATCTCTGTGGAACTCCAGTTTTAATTCCAGGTTTTATCTGGACTCTTAAAAAATTTGCATTAAGAAATTTATGAATGCGTTGAAGATATGGCAGTGGTATAGAGAGTTCATGGAATCTGTTCAAGGTCCTGCTCCCAAAATCTGATTTCTTCTTTTCCTCCAGCTCCGGTGTATCCATTTCCTCTTTGTCATATGTGATGCTGTTAATCCGATGTCTTGGTGGTACAACTGGCTGATTCTTTTGATTTAAAAATATTTTGACATCCTCCAGAAGGCGTTCTTGCCAAGCTCCAGGCTCTGCAAGAAATTAATTGCATTAGTCGGTTCGGAACTAATGTATTCTGTTCCAGGTTTCGTTTGTCAACTGGCTGTTTTTTGTTTACAGCCTAGAATCATTCCCGCTCCTTCTTTGATATCGATTCTCCCTCCCTACCATAACTCTGAGGTTTTGAGGGAGTTTATTGCAGTAAGTTTCCTTTGCTAGAATGTTGACGGTGTTGTCCTATTTTGCCTGCTTGATGTGATCTGTAATGTTTTTGGTAGCTTCGGCTGTGTTTAATCCTTGGGTGAAACGTTCATTAGCCGAAACGTCATGAGGCTGCCAGTTGGTTTACAGACTCGTTTGCATAGTTGATCCTAGAATAGTTTATTGAGGACATTTATTCTAATGTTCGACTGGACTGATCTAGAGATGCCGAAGTCTATGGCAGTGGCTCTTGGATGTGTTGGTCTTTAATGTGTGGGCGCATTGAGTGTGGGTAGGCCCGTTTCTTCTCTATTGATAAACCTGTGCCGCACATCCCCGCCTGATCTAATACTTCAGTACCTATGGTATGCATTGGAGGCTCGAAAAACCATGAGTGATTCCAACAATGAGTGATCTTGTTCTAATTGCTCGTTACGGTGCGGATTACTCAGAAAATGGGCCATAAGTTTAAAAGAACTCATCTGAACCTTGATAGCTGTCGCTTTTAATTTTTGGAGTTCTGATCAGTGTATCACATGGTGATTTATGTCTTCCCTCAATATATTGCTGTCCCTCCTTTTCTTCTATCTTCTTCTTATTCTTCCATCTATCACCCCTGCATAAGTTATAGTTAGAAAGCTTGAAATGGATTCCTGGCTTCAAGAAAGTTTTCTGGAGGAGGATAATGTCAAACTTATGACAACTTATGATGAAAAATAAGTAACCTAAGCTTTATGGAACGCGTGAAACTTTAAATACTATCATATCACACATCAAGCCTGGGAATGGCAATTACGTGAGAAGTGTTTAAACTGCTGACAATTTCGACGCAAGGTTTAGCCGTTTCGAAGTTTCACGGGGTCAAGCTTGACATTGAGTTGAGTTGAGTTGGATATTGAGGTTTTTTTCATATAGGTAGGACTTTTCTTAATTTTGAAGCGACTGTCTTCATTTAGTGGAAATAGTTGAATGAGGTGGAAGTCCTGAGTCATGTCAGTCATGTCCTTTAGGTCTATTCTGTGATGGCCACGGATTAAGACGTTTAGGTTTCTCTTGTCTGGTAGATTATATGCATGATATTGCAATTTTTCTCAGCCAGTGCTGTAGTTAATCGTTTGCGGTCACTTCTCGTTTGAGGTATAATTTGTACTCCCAGGTACACTCGCTGTTTTTAATTTTATTTTGTGTTGCACTATGATCTGTTGTTATTTGTCAGGCTTTTGTTATATTGTCAGTACCGTCTATTGTTCGGTATTTGTATTAAATGCTGCGTGAGACGTTTTTTGGAGACCTGGATATTATTTTCAGTTGAGGGGATTCATAAATAGTTAAGAGACTGCAATGCAGGGAACTCCGGGTCATCTCCTGTTCATTCATTCATTTCTTCACCAATTTCTTGGTTCTCTCCTTCGACCTCCTTTACACTGATTGCTTTGCTTTGAAGGAAGACTTCGACTCTATAGTGGTACTCCGTTGTTTGTTTTTGTTTTTTTTCTTCTCTGTTCCTTGGTGACATACTTTGCTTTTTATTGAAGGCTGTTGAGAAGGTCGATTTCAGACTTTGGCCAGCAAGATCACTAAGGACCCTTTTTAATTGATCTTGGCTGGTAAAAATTTACTTTAATCAGCCTATCTCATCAATCGTCTTTAAAGTGGGATGGGCGACTCTGAGTAACTGACTCTGAGCAACTGACGGAGTATCCTGTTGGTGTTGTATGTATAGGTCTTTGCCTGCTAAACATAATATATGCTGGGGTGGTTGGTTTTTGGTAAGACCACCTCTAATTTGAAATATTTATTTTTTACTCAGACCCTTGTTTCGTCTGTGCTGAAATATTCTAAAAATATTGCAGCAAAACGTTTTCAGCTTCAGACATTTTCTTTGTCATATGCTCACGAAGTTTTTCTGTCTTTTCCTATTCAAGCAGCACTTCTCAATGTACACTGTCGCGAGTAAATATTCTTTCGTTTTTTGTCGCACCTCACTTCTTCGTTTTCCGTACGGAACACTCCGTACTGAGTAACTAGTTGTCTTCCTGAAATGGTGACCTGTTCTTTCACTTTCATTTATTTTAGTATAACTCGCGGATTTTTCGATCGGTTAGACACGCAAAAAATTTTGTCGGGATATATCCACTTTTCGGCTTTTGTTCAAAAAATATGCTTCGGAAGGAGACAGAAGTGTAGTCTACATAGTTCCTTGGTTCTCCAATGAAGAGTGTCACTGATAGTTTGAAGTTCGAGACAAATACTGGAATTCTTGGCACAGAAAGTGAATACCAAAATAAATCTTGCAGCGTAACGAGATAAGAAACTAAAAACCTTTACCAAAAGGCATATTATTATTTTGACAACACTGTATTTATAGAATAGTTAATCAGCTACCGAATTGTAAGAGAGGACATTTCAAATGCAGGAAATCATAGAAACATAGCTTAAAAGTTAATGTCAGATAATCGTTCCTTCGCCATCGATGATGATAGGGAGAAAGGACTTCCGCCACAGGAAATAAACTTTTTTTGCGGGGCTAAAAGTACGTTCTTCTTTGAGCAAAGCAATTAAGTTAAGTCGACAATAGGCTTAACGTGGAGAGCAATTTTCCTACAAAGGCATGACAGAGAGGTTGTTGAAGCCGTGTTCTGCATCCATTCTCTGGTATTTGTACCATTCATATAGTTACTAATATCGCTGTGCACATAGTATAAATGTCTAACTTGTTTTTCATGACACGTCTGTCTTTGCTAAATGAAATAAAACAAATATCAAAGAAATACAATGAGTTTTCGTTACCATTATATGTGATGTTTTCACTACCGGGAATTCGCAAGTGCACCCTGAAAAGCCATCGAGGGAATTACTCAAAGTTTTACTGGAAAAGTTTTGAACATAAAAACAATTCATAATGTCTTATCTTTCACACAGTTTTGCAGTCGTTCCCCGATCTCTGTCTCATGTCACTAGTATAAATGGTAGCACGTATTATCATGCCAGCCATTAAGAACACACCAAATTTGAAAGAAAATCGGTAATTTTCCAAGCAATTTCCTAGCAGCCAAGCATGAAGAAAACTTGAGACGAGTGCAAGGACTTAAACTTACAAGTATCTAAAATCGACAACTTCCCACACAAGTTACATAATTACAATTTCTTCTTACATCGCCGAAGTTAGGAGTTTATCTTCTAAAAATAGTTTAAAATATGTAGACCATAAATTTTCCAAGTTTCAATATCGATCAGACTTCTCTCAAATCTCTCCAATTTTTTTTCCCAGTCCCACCTACTACTATTCTTCAACTTAATTAAACCAACTTTCAGGTGAGTATATCAACCCACAGCGGCAAGCTCTCTTCATAATTAATCGATACATGTAGACGATTAAATATCAGCGGTGAGATACTAGACAAAGTTAATATGTCTATCACGTCAAAACCCTTAATCTAATTCCGTCAAACGTTAACAACCTACTTATCCGCAACTCTGCACCAGATCCTCAACTACACACATGCAAGGCGAGGCTGGTGGCGTGCAACGTACACACGTATTTTACGCAACTACTTCAAGTTGGAGCTAAAATCCTTTCGGATATTCATTGTATCCCTCGCAGGATTCATCAAGTAATGTTTAATAACTCAATTAGAGACTCGGTGCCCATAAAAAGTTTGGCTGCACTACATGAGATAAATTTGGTTGGCTTTGGTTCGTCCTCGCATTCCGTCTTCCTCGAAAACAACCAACGTGCACTGCTTGTTGTGTATTCATAGTGGCCATTAATCAAAACATGGTAAATTGATGTAATTTTGGTTATCGGGAGAGCAGGCCAACCTATCAAAAGCGAATTACGACATTTTAGCTCGAGTCTTGCGTCGGAAAAAGAGGATTCCACTTTCGATGTTCCGCCCAGTAATTGTGAGTAAAACGGAATCAGTCGAAAATCCCAAAAGGGTATACGATAACAAGATCGAATCTCCAAAGAATTATTTATCCATCAATACTTGTACAATACATTTACACTGTAATACTGGCAGCAGTTGAACGTATTCCATGTTTATGGGCTCATGCTCGTACGGCAGGAAAACAAGGATCTGATTACTTTTGCGTACTAAAGGGTATGCAATTGTATTGGGTTTAGATTCCGAAAAAGTGTTTGTCTCTTGAGAGACTGCTGAAAGCCGACTGGTATAAATCGAACAAATAGTCCAAGGATACAAGTTATGAGCTGAGAATTATCCTAGAAGAATGGAAGAAAGGTCCTTTTAAATGCTGCAATTCTTGTTATGTGACAAAGGATACTCGATTGGGAGTTTTACTTGCTGAATGTCAAATGAATATAAATGATTTTTATTTCTTGTTAAGGTTGCATATTGGGAATGGAAGGAATGAATTATTCCATGATCCTTTAGAATCGACATTCAACTCGTAGCCGCCTGCCATCTTACACGGCAGAAAGCTAGCAAAATGAATAAGCAATAAATTATATTAGCACTCTCCCAAGATATTATATTGAAATCAGTGCTTTAAATAGCGCATTACAGAGGAAACATACCCTAAAAGAAATTCAGGGAAGGCCCATTGCTATCAGAAATAATGATTCATGTCTTTCAAAAGCAAAGCTAAGACAATAACACATTGGGATGTTAAGGCTGTTAACCCTTAGGATAGAGAGGCTGTGATAGAACACCTGATAGAACACCCTGACCGCGGATTTCGCAGCAGTTGACGACTATTTGATTACTTCAAAGCGCCTGTCATTGTGTTAAACCCAGCCTGAAACTGTCGCATTACATCGAGCTAGGCCTCGATTTCCTGCCCGTTTGACGCCTTTGGTTAGTGAATTTTTTTTCAAATGAAATGAGTTGAGGAAGAGACATGTTCCTGTAAAAGCTGCTCCTCTTCCTTCTGTGTTAACCAGTGGTCCAAAAGTCTTCTCTTCTTCGGAAGAAATGCCCAAGTGGATGCCACAAAGTTCACATATCACCACATTCGCCAGCATTTCAAAGGGTTCACCAACGCTCTCTCATCGGAGATAGCACTCCTTCGACTGGTGTCTGCACTTGAAAAAATACTTCAGGCGTTGTGCACGCTCCCTGCAATGAACAGGTAGTATGCGGAGAAGGTCTTTCCCATTCTGCAGGCAAGATAAAAAAAAAACACATGGCTATTCAATATCTTAATAAGGTAGAAATTGGTCTCACCGTTAAAATTCAATTGTGCCATGGCTTAGCCTACTCCAAGACGTCATGATATTTGCAGTTATCATGACACAGATTGAGAGGCTTTTCTCTCCTGTTTATTTCTCGGAAGATAGATCTTCTTATAGTCTCCTGCCAGGCGATAAGCTTCACTACAAGCTCTGAGACGGTGAGGTATAATGATGCAGTTCGCATAGTTCTTTGTCCTTCAGTAAAATCTTTACGATACGATCACATGTTGAGAACGTCAGCTCACGATTCAGATCCGTATAAAAGTATGGACTTCATGGTGTTCTTTAAAAGGTGTATTTTGCTTGGAGAAGGTCCGCCTATGTAGGCTGGACGATGACTCTCTCGCTGCAGTCATGTCTGCTGTCGCCCTAACTTGTCCAATAAAGCTCATCTTAAAATTTATTTACAAGTCAAGGTACTTGACTCCATTCTTGGACTCAGTATAAGTCTCTTCTAATTGTAAAGAAGGAGTCCTGAGATCTGGTTTTCGATCTATTTGGATTTTTCGTGGAACTGTTGGATCAAGGTGCAAATTTTGAGATACGCCTGCGTAACCGAAGTCACTTAAGCTACCCCTTCAATCACGTCTCTTCTGGCGGTCACATCCTCGCAAGCTTGTCATATGCGACGTTCCACTCCTAATATCACGGCCAACACACGTAATCCCTCGTCCGTGGAGTCCAACACACACTGGAACCTTAGTTCATCTAAAAGTCCTCATAATATATTACTGTACTATAAAGTTTGTTTGAGAGCACGAATGAAATCTGTCCGTCTTTCAGAGTTGAAAACGTTCATCATATTTACTGTCACGGGCTTTTCCTTTCCAGACCTCGTTCATAACCTGCATTGTAGGGTCTAATGTGAACCTGCCAGGTTGGAAGCCGTATAACTTTGGAGGCAAACCTCCAGAGCCTCTGTTTGCATCCGCGACATATCTTCTGATATGCTTCTCCATTACATTCCCAGCTGAATTCAGCGTGCACAAAGGAGAGTATGAGGATGGCAGATCAGGAACACCATTCCTTTTGCTAACTAAAAACAGCCTTCCCTTCATTCGTCTGCTCCTCGAAGTAGCAGACCTCGGCACTGTAGGCTTAAAAGCTGCAATACCTCAGCCAAAGTGCATCCAGTGTCGTAATCATGCTGATTTTCATTGATGCCACCGTTATCTCAAGTTCGCCTTCTCTGGGGAAAGCGGTGTTATGCTTTCAGTCTATGAAATTTGTTAATCCTTAGCCTGATAAATTACATGAAATAATGACTTGAAACATTGACAGTTGGAAAAAAATTGGAATGATATGTAATATTTCGGTAGAGCCCTGCAATTGACACTTCAAACCGGATCAATCACACGAGGGTGTGCTTTTCAGTTCACAGAATGGAGGGGCAGGTTATTATTAAATGTAATCAACGGAGTGATAACTGAAAGTGAGTGTTACAGTTACTCATTATCAGTATGCATAGCTCGTTTTGTCTCCATCGGGTCAGTAATCCTTGAACGATCGTGGAATAAGCATCTCAAAATGGAAAATAGTGTAAATTATGAAAAGAATCGGGTACCGTGTGGTCATTCCGTTCCTCGACAATCTTGAAAAGTCAGTTGGAATCATACTTGAAGAGATGACGTCCATTCACGGAGCCTTTTGACCGAGTAAAACCATAGCTTAGAAGTGGTACAGTCTCATTGAATAAGCCAGGTCACTCCTACGTCTTTAGTCATGGCTCGAAAGTGACTACTCTGGAAATTATTCAAAAAGTCGAAAAACTAAAATTGAAAGATATTGATGGAGTATCGGATATGACAATTTTAAGAATTCTTATGACTATCTTGACATGACAAAGATCAGCGCTAGATGATAGATAAACTTATCAGTATGAACCTGAGTCCAAAGAGTACTCTTTGCATGGTCACAAAAAGTGCCCATCACCACTCAAGAAGTTTGTGTTGTCACAGCTGGCTGATGAAGTCATGGAGACAGTCTTTTCGGAATAAAAGGGATCCTGTTGACAGATCACGAACATAAAAGTGTCACAATAACAGGAGATTACTATACTACAATCGTAGAGAGATCGATGGAATATATCGAAGGAAAAAGAAGCGAAAATTCGACCAAACTATCAACATATGCCCTGTTGCGTTGGTTGCTCTGCTGAAGATGATTCGATATTTTGGGTCACCAATCCTCCAGTGCTGACCTGGTTTCTAGCGATTATTATCTGTCCTCTAAGCTTGAAAAAGATCGACGTCAGAGAAATTTACAAATGGGGAAGATATAGCAGTTTCAGCTTATTTTTCGGACAAAAACAAAACATTTTTTTGATGGATCTGAAAGGTCTTCTAACTATCTGAAAAAGTCTGATGTCTGAGAAATGTCAAATTCAAATTAAACTTCATTACAATAAAGAATCAAATACAAAAATTCAAATAGTAAACGCTTAAAATGGATAGATTCTATAGTGTTACAGCAGAGAATGTGAAGTCATCCGCCTCTAATTAAATCAGCAGAATATACTACGGATACAGTGCCTGAAAAATCGTCTTCAATCCACTTTGTTAATGTTTTTAGGTAAGTTAGGATTGAAATGCTCTGAAAAACTGATTGTACGTGGCCGCAAACCGTTCCTCGTGCTATTTTTCAACTTCCTATATCACCAAAAATTTACTGCCCAGAAATTTCAAAAACTTTTTGAACACAAAATCCTTCCGATAGAATTGTCAAAATGAAGGAACTTACCTGGGATATTTATAGAATGGAGCATAGTCTGCAATATTTTCGTCGGAGGGCGCACGCCGCCCCACACATACGCCCAAAAATGATTGCGGTGCACTTCTGCCTGACCAGCATCCGAAAAATCTTTCCCGTCGTGGTCTTTCAATCGAATTCACTTGTCTGTCTGTCAAACAATACTAGAAAATATTCAGAAGAAAAATCCTTTATCCGCATATATAACTATACAGGATGAGTGAGATACAAAGATATAAAATCAAACTTAATGGGATGTGTTGTCGCAAAACAGAGCATTCTCCCTGGGGACTTGAATTGATTTTCTTAGAAGGACCTGAACACATTCGAATGTTAGATATACTTTATGTCCTTGTGTATGTCAAGTTATGTCCGATAGGAAATCAATGGAAGGAAGTAGTCAACTGGGTGTAGTAATCGAGATGAAATGCTTCGTTTAGAGCGAAACACATTATCGGTGATACAAATCGACATTACGCGTATGAATGTTGACACACTTTAAATGTGGATTAACTATAAAAGATAATTTATCTTTTGGACAATTGAACTGTGACCTACTACCATGGCATAAATGTTTCTATTAGCTCGCAGCGAAGATACTTCAGACGATTGTATTATTTATTTATTGTTGCTTGTTTTATTGACTTTAGTCGGTAACTTTTTAACTTTCACAATGACGTTTACGTGGAATTTGTCAAGGATCTTCTTATTTTCTCCGGCTCACACAGTCCAATGCATTTCAATTGCGAAACAATTTTCTATCTCGACATCAAAAAGTCGAAGAAGTACTAAGAGGGATGCAAAAAATAATAAGAATAAACTCCTACAATCCCCCAGGTAACCGCAGAAACAACACATCCCCGAAGTAATATGAGAGATTTCCTAGCATGCTCCTTACCTGTTCGCGTATGTCTCCTTTGGAGTAGACAGACGTTCGTGGATACATCCCCGCCCCCGTTTGCGACGACGGAGGTGGCTTCTTACGGCCCATATTTTCATCTTCCGAATCGTAGCATCGGCTCGGCGTATGGTAGCTATTTGTCTGCAAGGAAAAGCCAAGAAGGAAAAATTGAGTGAATAAATAAAAGAGCGTGCGAACAAGGAAAGAAAATTGGTATGTCAATATGATATTATTGTAGTGGTTTTTTATTTGGTCGAATAAATATGAGAGTACAAGGAAACAGATATGTTGGATAGTTCCATAACGCTGCATCGAAAGAATGTAGGATGTGTCGTCGGTTGGAACTCAATTTATAGAATATCTGAGTATCTTCATCCACGAATGAATGTCTGATACCGAACCCGAAGACTGTAAACGGAGAAAAAAATAATCAAAAGAAAGTGGACATTTGTAAACGTCCGAAACGATATTTGTATTGGGCCCAATGATATAACAATATAACAACGTTGCATTTAATTGGAATGAAAGAAAATGGCGACTTAGCTATCACATATTAATGATGTCCAGCCAGAGGTTGAGCAAAAGTTATTCCGAGAATTGACAAAATACTTTTCGTAACTGCATGCCATCAATAGGAGAAGAAATGATATCATGAAAAAGTCTTGTTTTTCCTTCGCAAGACTTCAACTTCGTTTTTCATCAAAATTTTTGTATTTGAGCTATTGAACGCTCGGTCACGAGGCAATAAGCAGTTCATTTTCAACAACAAATGGGCAGTGCAAACGCATCATGTAAATTTGCGCTACTGTCAGTTTATTTCCCGGGAAATATCAATATCTCAGGGAAGCTATGTCTAAACTGAGCAACTCTTCTTAAAATTCAGTCACTTTACAAAATCTTCTTCAAACTCCACTTGGTTTCAGCATGCCAAACATCTTTCCAATTAATTCAAGAATCGTTAAGTTTCAAAATCTTCGTTAAGTTTCTGAGTTTTTGGGGAGTTGTGTTTAAAAATATTCGGGTTTTGGTAAGTTTCGAGAGCTTCGTGGATCTTCGTTATGTTTCAGAATTCTCCAGCATTTGTGAACCTCCAACTTTCATTCAGTTTTCCGTCAAGCTTCGTTAAGCCCTGTCAACGGACACCAAATTTTGCTAAGTGACGTTCATTTGCGTCGAATGTCATCAAATTTTATTACGTTTCATCTAATCGCGTCAAGTTCTGACAAATTTCCTAGCATTCATTCAACTTTTAAAAACGTTAGGGTTCGAAAAAATCAACTTAACTAAGAATCGTAGCCTTTGTCGAGTTTCGTTACGGTTCAAAATCTTTGGGAATTCTTATTGAATATCGTCAGATTTCTTATAATTGTGCGTTGTTTGGGAATATTAATTTTGCTTTGTAATCATATTCGACGTTTGCCAAGTTCCAAGTCTTTTTCGAATTCTACAATGTTCAATAAATCTCGTTAAGTTTCGTAAAGTTTTTTTAACTTTTCCCCTCTCTGCTCGTTTTTAACAATCTTTTGACCATACACTCAAAGCTTTGAGGATAAGTTATTGAAAATCTTAAAGGAGTGTTGATACTCGACAAATTTCCCGGTTTCTGAGGATACCCCAGTCTTGGCTGCAGTATCCTGTTTGTTATTATAGTATAAACGTAGAAAAATAAAATAAATAAAATTATTTGAAACTTCAAAAAAATTAAAACGATTCTTAGATCCTACTCTATAAGCTGCTGAAATTTCCAGATGTTCAAAAACGACAAAATTTACAAAGGGCAAGAGGTTTTATTGAATCAACTGAATTCATGGAAACATTTTTCATGCAGAAATTGAAAATATCACAAGAAATGCACAAAACGGTATTTAAGACTAATTCGGATATTTTTTTGAATGATTCAAAGATTTCATTTCTGAGAATAAAATCCTTAACCGTTCTCAAAAAGATACGAAAAAAGGAACGAATTAAAATGCTGTAGTCTCAAAATCCGAAACAAGATGTGGTTTTTTTTCTTTTATGAATGCTTTATCAGCTTGCATAAGTTCCTGTGAACGTAATTAGGTAATGAATTCCTGGAACTTTAGGATTCACGTACCTAAGATTAAGAATATCATAAAGGATCCGACAAGACGTTCGCACCCGAAATGCTTGAAGTGCACAACGCCATCAACAGCAATCTCCTGGTTAAGCCTATTTAAACGTTCAACATAATTTCCTATAATTCTAGGAACTTTTGTATTCCAAACAGATTCCTTACGAAAATCGTGACTGAGATAAGCAATAGACAATTCCACGTTGGCAAACGTTAACTGACTGGTCATCTTAATTCCACGAAATTCAATTCTTCCCCAGAGAAAGGCAAACATTTGTTTCAAAAACATGACAGCGGATTTAGAAGGGAGGATATAATGACAATGACTTGAATATAAGATAGGCCGAAGGTAAAATCAATTTTCAATAAAGGTATGAACTCAACATTGACTTTATTTATTTCGATATTTATATCGGAGGTTCTTGTGAACGAACGTTCTGATTATTGCGCTCGAGTTCGCATTGGGTCAAAGGCTAATGGAGTTTGTCTGGTTGTAATAAGTCAATGAAAGTCCGCATTGAATGAGCGTTTCAAAACAATTGAAAAGGATATTTACTAAGGACAATATCGTGAATAGATTCTGTAATCTGTTTGATTATGCGTGAGAAGTTGTGCCGCGAAAACTATACCGAACAAACCTGACAGAGGTTCCGTATTTTCCGACAGTGGTTTATAAATAATTATTTTGTGTAATTCTCAGAACTATAAAGTGTAAAATTTCCATATGAAGTCAATATGATGAAATAAGTTTTAATATGATCAAGTTTTAATGAGATTAAATAAGAGCACAATACCATGTACTAAAAAGCCAAGTCACCTTTAGTGCCCTAAAATTGTATCCCTAGGAACACCTCAAATATATTTTGTGAAGCGTCGACTGATATCTAGTAGATCAATTCAAAGAATATTGGAGCATACCTTTGGGAGAGTCCTTTAGAACCTTTCTAGAAGTGTCGGACGTGGCTCTGCCAGGAAGACCAAAGCGAAAAAACAAAAATTTCTGTTTTCATTGCCCTTAATAATTAAGTTTCCAAATCAGAAATTTTGACGGTTTGAATTAGTTTTGAATGAGTGTGCTAAGTGTTTTGAATTATGCATTTTGAAATCGCATTTGGAATTGAGCATGCGGAACTAAAATTTAAATTGCATGCACGCACCTCTTGCTATCATGCAAACGATAGGATTATTCCTCCAACGCAGACTATTTCGCGTCAGAATTGACAAACCACTTTTCGAACCTGCGGCCAATTGATGCTGGAGTTCCACAAGGATCGCCACTGTCGCCCATACTTTATAGCATCAAAATGGCGAATAAAAATTACCCACAAACGTCATATTATTTCTCTTTGTCGATGATACTCGTATATTTAATACATTCAGACAAGTAGAAGTCATCATTTAAAACTCAAACAGTCCATCAACGTAACGAGTAGTCTACTAAAAATGTTAACGCTGTGTGTAGCTACACTTCGAAAAGAATTTGCCTGACAACTATTGCGCTTGTAACAAGAAAATAGGATAAGCAAAAAACTCTATTTTTAAGAAAGGATACAAGTTCGATGCGACGAGTACAGTGAATTTCACTACTAACCGGTCTATGGAAAGGATAACTAGGAAAATGGGTGAACTAATGAAGTAAAGATTCTCCAGACTACTGGAATATCCATGGAACTCGACGATCGACGTGTAATCAACGTCGGACATAACAAGTACTAAAAACTAAAAGGCACAAAAGCATTTTGCCTTTTATGGTAAAATTAGAGGGGGGTTAAGCTCACTTAATTCTTCCCGATTACTCAGAACTCAGTAAGAGTTAATTATCGAAGAACGAATCAGAGTTAAGTGAAAGCACTCATCGAAATTCTACCTAGAAGAAGTGGTCAACCAAGTTGGACGACATCAACAATAAATAAACAAAGGATCACACTAGTAGGATGATAACGAGCCCCATTTTGTTTGGCATAGCAAAAGCACTTGACAAAGTCTGGCATGGAGGACTTATATTTAAAAAAAAACATGCATTTTAGGTTGTTATTTAGTAAGAAGAGGTTTCTTTGCCAGATATCATAACATATTCTCTAACCTGCTAAAAATGTTAAATGCAATTCTTCAAGGATCTCCGCTACTCTATTCAAACAAGACCAAAGCCTTCAAATTCCGAATAAACGACAACGTAGCCTTTAGCCAGCACGGTATTCCAATAAAATAAGTGGAAATTTAGTTGGGTTGTTAGTTGTTCTCGCATTTTTGCGTTTACCATGAATTCCTCTCGCAAAGCTTTTGGGTGAAAACGCAGAACAAGTAGAAATGTGCATATGCTTTATCTATCTCTATCTGTCAGAAGCTGTCAGATGCTTACGCTGCGAACAAATCGTGTACGTGCTTGAATACAAGTACTCTACTACATCTATCGGCATACATAAGTAACAAAATGAGGCCCATGACAGTTAGCGATATGTAGGCATTATACTTCTATGGTTTGTGGCATTTGCCAGTTCTGTGCGATGTCGTAAAGACATGGAAACAAACCGAAAAATAGGGTTTTAACAATAAATGTTGCTTTAAAATCATTTAAACTTTATGAAAATTATCCTGCCAAGCGAGAAAACCCGGCTTTATACAAATTATATAGAAACAAAGGTAAAACCAGCCCAATAGGTTGGCCAACGTTCATCACATTCAGAAAAAACGCATATATAATTCGCATTTTTATATTACAGGGATTGAAAAATTGTTTTGTTGTCCTGTGAACGAATTTCCATTGTTCCCGGTCTGTTTCCTTGTATCGTACACATACGCATTTTGGCAGTGTGACGTCTTCGTTTTGTGGGTTCGCCCAGATTTCGTCGGTGAAGGGTCCATCTCTGCACGTTTGGACCATTTTTTATGTGGTTGGGGAAAAGTCTGAATCGGAATCCTTTTATTTGGTTCCACGCTCCTTTGCCTGTTGTCATTGTGCGGTGTGGCCTTGGTGTTCTTTAAAAGTTGCTTTAGTGGCTTGAATGAACTTCTTCATGGACTTTTTCCCAACAGCTTAAAAAAGGATCCTTTACTGCATAATAGAAACAGAAAAACTCAGGACAAATTGAAGATGGAAAACCGCAGAAACGTACGATAAAAGGAAACAGACGGGGAACGACAATAGAAGGGACGACGGGATTTCGTTAGTAGGACAGAAAGTAATATTGATGTTGATCGTGTTTTTGACGTTCAGGGAGTTGTTCATTACAAATTTTTACCAAGTGGTCAAACAGTGAAAAATGTGATTTCACTATGATGTTTGGATACACTTAGGGACGTTGTGCGACAGACCAGCCCTGCGCTATGGGAAAAAAAGAATTAGATTTTACACCAGGACAATACGGCAAGTATCTCCGATCTACTTGCTTTTTAATTATTAACCAAAATCATAACAACCGTGTTTTCTCTTTCTTCTTACTCGCATTACTCTTGTTCCTCAAATATTACTGAAGCAGACTCTGAAAGTTCCTAATTTCCTCTTGAAATTCCCCTCAAAAGATTGATGTTGCAATGCATTAAATAAGCTCGTTCTCAGAACGAGCTGAAGATGGCTGTATGCAGCCGAAACGCGTCCTCGAGATCAACGAAGCAAGGCCCGTTGGACCCAAGCTACCCAAAGTTAATTTTGGCCTGCGGCAACACCAAAACGAGCGTTAAAGAAGAAAAATTATTGACAGATCTAGATGACTTCACAACGAACGAGTTTAAGGAGCATATTTGAACTGTGAAAAAGTGGAAGAAAAAAAAAGCCGTGACATACCTAGCAAACAAAGGTTCTTCGAAGAAACTAGGTATAGGTGCAATTGCAGTTATTGTCATTTAGATTGCATCATCAAATTCGGATCGTTTTTGGAGCAGAGTTGCATCTCCTGCTTCATCAAGGTTAATAATCGAAGGCATTTCTCTTATTGTTCCGAAATTGAACAAAATCCTGAAAAATGGCGACGGTTGTTGATTGTCCAAAACTCAAAATGTGTAGTGGCTTTCATCAACTTCCAATCAATGGGCCTTCGGAGTATCGCTGCTAAAAGAAGATTCAGAATAATTCAGACAAGACACAAGGATTTATGATGACGGTGGTGGAGGATACAAAAATGCCACCAATGACTGTGAAGGATGGAAAATCAAATAAAAACAAAAAGTCAAGTACATAGGAATCTCAATACTATTTGGATTGCTACTTTGGAGTCACAGCCAAATACCTAAGTAACAATTTACAATGACGATGCCAAAAGGGATAAAACAAGAGTAGTCGCGGCAGTCCGCATCTCAGTTGTAACTCTAAACTTGCCTAAGTATCTCAACCAGGACCACAGTTTTCAGGTTGAAAGTATTTGTCACAAAGCAACAACAACAGAAGCTACAACAAACATCCTTTAAATGGGCACACAAATACTCTTCGACACCAAGTTGCCACTATAGGTGTTGGGCTCTTTTTTGCCTCTCACAACGTAGTTTTACAGCAAGTGTAGGATTGTTGGCAGACTCTGAAATACTCAACAACCCGAGAAAATGTAAAATTTACATTGGTCCTCGACTACAGCGTAGGAGAGGAAATCGAGAAAGCAAACGAAATAGGAAACGCTGAATCAGCTGACAGAAAGAGAAGAAGTAAAAGGACTATAGAAGACACGGTCAAAGTTCTAACATCGGTAACAAGGAAGCTAGATGAAACCATGAGAACTGGAACACAGAAATGACTTGAGATAAAAAAATCGGTTGCAGGAATGCTCCACTTAACCCTGACAAAACAATAACAAAACAGCTCTAGGAGAAAAACAAAAATGACAGAACATTGATGACAATACTCACAGTGATACTATCAAAAACCTTTGGGTCAACACGCTACAGGAAAAAGAATTCAAACTGACGACACCTTCTGAGCTGGTCGAACGGTAGAAAAAATTACAGAACCCTTCCTTCTGGGTTGTCTAACCAAACTTGGCTGTAACATACTATCGTAAATAAACTGAAACGCTTGACGACTAAAGCACTTGGTGACCTCCTGGACTTCTTCACAACAGCAGGCATTTGGGACAGCCGCTAGGAGACTTTCGCAGTTTTAGTACGACGGCAGATTATACAGGATCATCTGTAAGGGATTTTTTACAGAGTAAAGTTACGTCTGATTTTGGCTTTTTGGGTTTTACCACTGTATTGGCAAATGTAATAGCCTTTCATAGACCTGCCACATAAACGGAAAATAGGAAATCTGTCAAGGATTCCTCTTCAACTTTTCGTCTCCTATTAAAACCAGAAGCCTTAACATTGGAATTGATTGCTCATTTACAAACAGGTATAGGGCCGAACGTGCTCTACTGAAGTATGGGTTCTACCAAACGACATAGACGTTAAAACGCTCCAGTCCTTGCAGAAAAGAGAAAAGATGTGGCTTTTTCGAATAGTATTGTACGTCTTGAACGAATATTATTGTACATCAGGACCTAAACGTGAAAACTTTTGAGAAATTTATGCATAATAGAGGACGTAAAACGATTCACAGCCTTACAAATACAAATACAATGCTATTCGCTGTCTTACTCGAATTACGATCTCGCAAGAAATATCGAAATTTAAGATACATTTTACATGAATAAAAAATTACAAGGATTAACCGCTAGTGAGGACGTTCAGTGCTCACAGGCAGGGTTCTAAGATGGTTCGATTGCATCAGCTCATGCGAACTCAAACACACATGCCAGACATTACGTTGTTAAGGGTGAAAGGAGGTTCAAACATATTTACCATCATTGTTTCGTCTATTTTTGCGCTTCCTACTATCAAATTAAATCGATACCATAAAAGAGATATAAAAACGAAACCAAATTAAAATTGTTTCTTTCAATGTATACACATATTTTCTGGGTTAAGTATCACATTAGTACTCGCGAAAATCCTTTTCGTCACTAGACATAATACACTGAATCCTTATCCATTGTATAAATACAAGAACCAAACGAAAAACGAAATGAGAAAAATTGCATGGATTTAAGGAAACAGCGAGCATAAAATCGTCTTTATTGTATCTAGTAATGGTGGTAATTTAATGAAGAAGCTTTACACGAGCAACTAAGCGATACTTTACACAAACGGTCCAAGAAGATACATTTGTATTAAGATTTAGCAAACGTGTATATTATCAGACTACACAACATAAGGTTGACGCAGGAAGCGAAGAAAACTTACAGAGCATTGCCAAAGTGCTTTAATCCGTTTGAAAGTCCTGAAAAAAAATGAGCACGTTGCTCTGTGAAATGTTTTCAGTGTCTTTAGGAAATCTCCCATGATGAACAGAAATACGTTGGAGTGGGGTCGATTGTTTTTTTTTTCACTAGAAAAATGGAAAATACATGAAGCAGTTTTCGCAAACATTTTAACCGGTGTTGTGCATGGAGTGGTCCTGGAGTTAAAGAAAAATAGAGTTGGAAGAACATTTCTGATAGAAATAGGAATCAGTTACGAGAGAAAGGACGAAAACATTACGCTGTATTCCACACCAACTAGTACGTCTCGGTCCACGTTTCTAGTTGAGCAATTAATCTAAAAGGACGAAATAAGTCCGGAATAAGTTCTCCTCGTATACGCTACAGCTCTAGAGTCTAAGTACCTCTGAGGACAGTGATACTAGGACTTGTGACTTTGATGCTGACCTGTGAATGGTTTTAACAGTAGATACCTTAGTGCTAGTGAGCAAGCTCAAGGGTGATTCTAATCTTATAAGTTCCCTCAAATCTCAAATCATGATTTGAAAAAACATGGTTCAGATTGCGTCCTTAAGAGTTTGGGGAACGTTCTTAGAGAACAAAACTAAGGCACCTTTCTCCACCTGTCTTGCATTTAAATTTTGACAAGATAATTTAAGAATGGTATCGAAGGATTTTGCAAGCAAATTTAAAACGCTTCAACTCAACTCAGGGCTGTTTAATAAGCACCCTTGTTTAACGACAGAGGGTATTCTTGAGGAAAATTGGTACTATCATTGCGTGGTGCCATTTACCAAACGACGATAAAACAAATTTCAGACTGATTGATATGTTAGTTTGGATTTGACGGCTATTTGTGTAAGACGTGTTTTGTGATTTTCGCTTAAATGGAAAAACAGCTATATTGTTCGGTTATTCGGTTAATAAAAAACACGAGGAGATAAAAGCAAAGTTGGAAGCTATTTATACAGACACTTCACCATCTATGGTCACAGCTATATATTGGTTCAACGAATTTAAACGTGGGCGAACATCTGTTTTTGATGTGGAGTGACCAGGATGCTCGGCAGATGTGCTGGTACCGAGGAAATCATTTAAAAAATCTACGACAGGATACCCACTGATCGACGAACGAAAGTGCGCCGAGTAGCAGAGGCCGTAGGTGCACGACCGAAATGGGAATTAATATTTTACATGATTAGTTGGCCATGAAAAAATTGTTGGGCCGATGGGTTCCACGATTGCTCTCGGTGAACAACAGGCAGATGCGATGGTTAACTTCGCAGCAGTGTTTGGAGCAATTTAAGTGAGATCCGAGAAGTTTTTGCATCGAGTTATTTCCGTTGTTAAAACCTGGATTCAACATTGCACAACAGAAACTAAACAACAATCAAAACGATAAATTTCTCCTGGCGAATCTGCCCCAAAGAAGGTGAAGACGGAGCCATGGGCCGGAATGGTTGTGGGAACAATTTATTATGTTGCGAACGGTTTCATCCGGATGGATTTTTTAGATAAAGGAAGGGCGATCACTAGACAATGCTACTGCGAGTTATTGGACCGCTTCGACGAAAAATTGAAGGAGACATGATCGTATTTGGTGAAAAAGAAGGTGCTGTTTTACTATGATAACGCGCCAGCACATTCTACCGGAGTTTTCGCCGCCAAACTACAGGAATCGCGATACGAGTTGCTGCTGCGACCTCTGTTTTCTCCAAACCTGAGACTTTTTCATGTTTCCTAATGTGAAGAATTGGCTCGCGGGAAGAAATTTGGCTCGAACGAGGAAGTCATCGCCAAAACAAAGACTTACTTTTAAAGAGTTCGACAAATCCAATTTTTGAGGGGTTAAAAAAAGGCAGGAACGTTGAGAGAAGTGTATCTTTCTATAAGGGGAAAAACGAAAACAAAAAAAAATGCAGTCTTCATTTCTAACTCGGGTACTTATTGAACCATCCTCCTAGTTTTACTAAACGAATAATTTGGAGTCAGTTTTTGTCGCTAAAGTAAACGAGCGTGCAACTGGTGCAATGATATTTGGCATCTAAATCCACTGAGGCATTCCAAGAAGGCGTACCGAGAAGAAAACAGAAGGCTTCCCACGAAATATCAAATGTTTTCCTGCGATTGGTTGATTCCGCTGTTTGCAACCATCTTAATACTTAAAAAACAAAACCATTCTTGTGTGGAGTTTTTAAGGACATTTAATGTTCCACGGGAAATCAACCAACAGTCTTGAATTGCACTCAACAGATTTCAATAAAATTTTGTCGAAGTACTTAAGTAGATGGGTGATACGCAAGAAAATTTTTGAAGATTTCATTTCAATCTTTCCATATTTTTGAAAAATATTTTTTTTTGTGAAAAAATGTCCTACTGAAATTATCACGTACACATCGGTTCGAGTGGCATTCAAAGATGTGTGTAAATTGTTTTCCTGAACGTACAGCCTTCACGTACGGCTTGTTTATAATGGTCGAGTAGTGAAAATCTGAAAAAAGTGCAAAAAACATCTTCGTCAAAAAGAATGGAGGAGTGTCCTTCTTGGATTTTTTATAAGTTGTACGTGTGTGTGTGTGTTACTGATGTGGTGCTGACACAGGAGAGAACTTACAAAGTATGATATGAAATAACACATTGATCCCTCCGTTTTTTTTCGGCGAAATCAAGGATTTGTTTTAGTTAATTACGACCAATTCCTGTTCATGGTTTTTGTTTTTTTAAAGAAAAAGATTCGATTTTTTTCTGTAACCAAAAAAAATAAAACTAGACTGAATTGTTTGCAACAATCGAGGAAATTTATTTACTACCAATCATAAAACAAGAATAAAGAAAATTCCGATTCCATGATCATTTACTGGTGCTGCGAACAAAAAGAAGTATTTTGGGTTTTCCCAACATCTAGGGTTTCAGTTACATATCATACTGCACTTATTTACTCCTTTGATTATCTACTATGCACTATACTACAAATTAACTATATAACTAACTACTATTCTACAAGTTATCATTAGGGCTTTGTGGAATGCCTGACGTTTCCTTTCATTCCAAGACCTCAAAGGGTCTAAATTGGAGGCGGTTGAAGTTAAGGAAAGTCCTGGGTAGCAAAGAGTGTAACTGTAAAGATTAAAAGACGCCTTTTATCATGACTACTATTACACGATTTTTTGGAAAACCATTCATTTATTATAAAGGACGAAGTGCAGTGCTATCAATAGACTACATAAACACACGCGACTTTTCATCCTTCCGGTTTGTATTACTTACTGATATTCAGACTGTTAGTTCCATAAAATTTCAAAGGAAAGAAACTGTCAAATAGATTTTCTCAATATCTCACAATTCTTTCAACATAGATATCCATTGTTTTACCTTTGAATGCAAGTACTTTTCAGACGAAATACTTTTCTTCCGCGGTAAGTTCGAAAAATCACCCTATTCCATAAATATATTTCTATGTATTGGGTGGGTAACTAAGTAATCTGCCAATTTGTTCAAGGAAATAAATCTTTAATGTCTTTTGCATATTGTTCGATGACCTTTTCCCAGCTAACTGACAACTTGAATGTTCCACGCTCGTAGGAAGTCTGATCCTTTTTGGCTGAAAACTGAGTTAAGTGAGATTTTACAGCATTATCATAATTGAAAGTTGTACCACAAAGGAAGTTGTCCAGGAATCGAAACAAGTGGTAGTCCTATGATGAAAAAAAAGGGCAAAATGGTGGGTTTAACACGAATACCCAACCAATATCCATCAATGCTTGCCGAGTGGTCCAAGACATGTGCAGCGTAGCATTGTCCTGGTGGAAATGACAAATTTTAGTTGCTTTTCCTTGACCGCTGCATTCACTTTGTTTAGTTGCCGACAGTTGACCTCGGAGTGAATGGTTTGGTTCTTTGGAAGCAGCTCAAAGTATACCTTTTCCAATCCCACCAAAGTGGCAAAGAAAAACTCTTTTTTGTAATATATGTGCCAATGTGATTTGGGATGAATCATTAGGAGTGCATCACGATCGTTTTCGATAGACATTGTTGTACAGAATCCACTCTTCGTTTGCAGTGATGATTCGTTTCGATTTTTAGTAGAGTTTCCAATCGGCTAAGATCCTTTGCTATCATGATTTGAAATCTGTTTAGAATTGAAGTTATTTTGAAGAAAAGAATTTGGTTGTCTTATTTTGTACCAATAAATGGTTTAAAACAGGACCTAAATATCATGCTTCATTTTTTTGTGACATCTCATTTTATGTGGTTACCTCGGTTACCCCAGTTTACGGTACGTAATAAACGTCAAACGTTTGATAGGGCTCTTTAGGTAACCAATCGTGATGAGAGGTAAAACCCTTACTTGGTGGCATTAATCATGGGTAAACGAAAAATGCGACTGATGAACTGCGTATGTAATCAGTGAGTCAATACTGTGGTTAAGTTAGGGACGATTTGAAACTGGTTTGTGACTGATGCAGCTGCTCAGATGGTACGAGTATTTTCAGTCTTACCAGTGTTGCAATCTTCTTTGCTTTGTTATTGCTTTATTTAGTCTGGGGGATAGGAATGACGAATTTGACAACAAGTTTTCATGTGGTAGATCGACCAGGCAATGCGACTTTCCTAAACAGCACACTCTCTTGAGACAAATATAAGATGCGATAGTATTTTGTTTTCCAAACTGTACGACAAATTTCGTCAGGACAGTCCTTTTCATAAAGAAGGGAGCTTATCGCTTATCGGTGCAGGGGGAGGGGTAGTAACTTCCTAAGCAGTCTCCCTCCATTGTATTCGTATCTCGTGAAAGAGCACTATTCTCACAAAAAGGTGCCGCTCGGCAAGGCTTAAGATGTCTAGATCTAAGTAATGCGACAAACTCCAGGAGAGGATATGACCGAATGAAGGATTCATCGGTAGGACAGTTGCAGCTTAATTCCTTGGTATGATTGCGGAGGTGATGACTTTTCTTCGCGAGCCACTGAACAACTTGGAGAATTGTTTGTGCAGCTGAGAGCTCGAAATTCAGGAATTGTGAAGACTTCTCTTTCCTACCAATGATAAAATTATGGTTTCAAGTTTCTCAACCTGGACATGGTATTATTATTAAACATAATGAAAGTAAATCCAATTCTACGTTATCTTTTCAAGCTTTGCTTTCATAAATTTTTTCCTTTCCTTCTCGCATTGTCTTTGTATTAATTCCATTTATTTTGAACGAAAGAAATACCAATTATTTTAACAATCCTAGAAATAATTACATCAAATCCCTCTCCAATTACCGTGAAATAAGAAATTCGATTATATTTACGGCTCACTCAAAACAATTAAAAAGACGGAATAGGATGAAAAAAGTTAATAGAGTTTTTCGCCAGCATGAAATTCATTTTGTTTAATTTAAAATAACAATTTTCTCAGATGTATTTCAAGCATGTCTAATGTATTGCATTCATCAAAATATCAGCATTCGATTCAAAGCTACTCGTGTTCCTCCTCGAAAATGAAGTGTACGCTGAATATTTTAATGGTGAATGAAGAAAAATGATGAAGAAAGAATAAGAAATAATCAATTATTGGTTTATTTTTATGGAATGAGGGACTCTTTGCCATATTGAATGAATAATATTTAGAAAACAAGCCATGATTGATTCCGTAGAAAAATGTCTTTTGAGAATGTTAAAGCAAGTGCCATATCTGTATGTTTTCCTATTATCACTAATTTATCCACGAATTTCCACTATACATACCTTTGATGATATTTCGATGTTTCCTAATGATATAGCATGTTGCAGACCTGTATAAAGGAAGCAAAGAAATATGTGAGTAATTTTTTTCCTATTCCAAGCAATTAATTCAATATTATTCCAAATATTCAATTTTCGGTCGATTCCCGATACGAAAAATACGATTTTGATAGGGAGAAGCTATAGATTTGCTGCTTTCAAATATAATTAATAATTAAAGATTGATATAAAAGTTTCAAACTGAGCGACATTGGTTGTCTGATGGATATGACAAAGACATCTCAATGAATAGGTACAAGTAATCGAAAAAATCCAAAATTTTCATGAGCCCTCCATCTGCAAAGCCGCTGAATGCTTCCTTTTTCAGTATTCAGAACGACTCGACTACAATTCACTACGCTATTCCTTGTCAACTATTGTCAGCATGTCTTCCGCTCTGGTTTCTGGAGAGAGTCCAACAATTTTACTGAAGAGGTTACTGTACTGCTTATTCCCTTTTTTCTCTTGAAAACATGTTTAGTAGTCATCATCTACCACTCATACACATAATAGCAGTTGGAAAACGGTGACCTATTAAACATATACAGATAAAAACCGTTGAATTAGGTACAAATCAGTCTCAACACGCTTTCGATCGATCCTGGCGTAGAATCAGGAATCAAGTCAGTCCACCTTTTCTGTCTGTTACAGACTACAACCTGCGTTTTTGTTAATCGATGGGAAAACAATATCTCTTTCCCGCAATGTTTGGAAATCTTTTTGATTGGCAGACATTGAGTGTTTAGCCTGTGACGAATACGTCAAACTCAGTTTGCACTGCCATACCAAGGATCTACTTGCCGTGAGCATCTAATTATAACATGAAGAATGAGAGGTCATGTTCTCTATCATTTTTTTCTAACGTGAATAAAGCCTGAATTGTTTCTCTGTAAATAACAAAGTTTTTTTTATTAATTCATGCAGAATACAATTTTAATCTCTTAAACTACATTACCTGTAAATAACAAAGAAACAACATTTAATGTTAATATTCATAGTGAATCTTCTTCTATAACTTTCACACTATCTTAAACTATATCTCATTAGCTTCGTGATACTCATCCACGTGTGGCTCTGACATATGACGTATGCTCATGAAGAAATCTGCATTACCGATCCAGTCACGTGCACAAAACAATAACAGCGAGGATACTGTCCTTACCCAGGTATAACTCAATTGCCTAGATTTAGTTTCATTTCCTTTCCGCCTATGAAAATGTAGTTATCTTTTACGAAAAGATAGTTATCCATTACATTCGGAACGGTGTTCTGAGGAGGTTCAGAGCTCAGCCATCACTATGGGGATTCTGAAAACCAAGCGTAATACATGGATCATTTGCCGAGATACCAGTGTGTTATGATGTTATTCACGGAACTGCAGCAAGTTGGACTATGCACCCCTGTCAAACTGCTCAAGTAGACGATGATTGAGCTAATTCCAATGCAAATTAATTTTTAGGATACGACGCATTGCAGAATTGATTGAAAAACCCGTATCCTCCTTCTCCTGGGATGTATTTATGACGAGCACACAGGCAGTCCTTTTATGGTCTATCCTACAGCAAATTTTAAAACAGGCGATCCTATTAATTTCATTTGGAATTTCAATTGATTTTTTTTCAAAAAATGCACCAAAAAGGGCTTATTCTTCGTCGTTTCCTACTCAGCCTATTTGGATTCAGTCCTTTCTCATCAGCTGCTGAAGTTCATTTCCTGTTAGACCAACAACGACCATGTGCTGAACCTTGTTTTTTGATTCTGTTCAATTAACTTTTGATCCGGTTTATCTGGAAAAGTCACGGTTAGAGCACCTTCTATTTGCCAATAGAGTTCAAAAATAACAAATCCTTAGATAATTAATGCAACGAGTTTTACGAGGCAAGGAGTCACATTTACAGGAGAGATACAATGAGGAACCAGGTATTGCTTCTCCAAAGAAATTTTTTTGCCAAAATGCTGAAAGGAATCAAGGGTTGTTTTGATCATTAGGAAAAATAGGAATACTTAGCTACCAGATGCATATCAACCCCTATGTATGCTAAACGGTGCTGGGAAAGTGATCGAGAAACTCATCAGGAGACTCGGGAAACCCATCCATCCTGCTGCGAATCGTCTACCTAGCAGTACAACTTCAGAGCTGAACTATTTAAGATCGATATAAAGCAGGTATGGTGACCGTGATTAAGCGGGCAGGTACCACAATCACCACTCGAAGAGAAAAGTATTCTTTATAACACTCGGTGTGAGGAATGCCTTCAGTTCTGTTAGGTGGATAGGGATTGTGCTCAGTGCTCTGCAATACTTACGGGTGCCAAAATATTTAATGCGAGTACTGAGGTCCTACTTAAAATGCCGACAGTTCTTTCACAACAAATAGTGGGGACGGCGGAAAATGGATGAAACTTCTGGGCTGCTGTAAGCTTCTCTTCTTGGTTAACATCTATGGAAAGTCTCGTATGAGAAGTTTTTGAGGCTGAAACTACCGATGGAGTCGTGTCTGATCGCTTTTGCTCATGACGCATTGAGTATTAGTCATTGGGTACACCATCGAACAGGTGCTACTCAAACTAGATATGATACAGCTCCAAGTGTGTTAAGTCTAGCGCTGTGAAAAACTGATTGTCATACTGACCAAGAAGAGGATTCTTCGTGTTGTTGCCATTTGAGTTGGAGCAACAAAAATCGAATCGAACGAATCACGTTAAATGATTGACTGCATCCCGCACTGTCTCTGGGCTGACGATGCTACTTATCGGGATAATGCTCTTCATAGTGCTTCATAGGCGAACATCTACTTACGTAGATGAGGAACCGGAATAGAATTGAATCAAAGAAAGCAAGAGAAGGACCCTAGCATTTTCGCTAGAAGCTAGGCGGGTGCACCTTGGAACTCATTAATGATCTGCAGTCGTGGCTCTACAGAACGCATGGTGATACTGATTGTTACTTGACGCAACAACTCACGAAGATTTTCAGTCTTCAGATGGGAAAGCCACTATTTTCACCCAATTTGCTTGCTCTGCCCGGGGACGTCAGATCACGCCAGTCACACCTTCTTTGCATGTAGAAGATGGACCAGGCTTCTTTCATATCTCCCCAAGCAAATATGAGTGCTCTCTCTAGAAAACTTAACATAATAGTGCTGATATCTAAGGACAATGGGAAAGCGTGTTACATTACATGCGGAAGGTTCCACAAGGCGAGTCCAATGAGGCCTGGTCAGAAGTAAGTTGACAAAAAGTTCTAGGCTGGATTCTCGGTGTGACAGAGAAGGTGTGCAGTTGGTAGTCTGGTTGCGACTGGGAGTCCAAAACTCATGGCATAAATAGCCTTGAACTCCAAACTAGAGAAACAATTATGGCCAATTTTAAAAATGATGGACGGAATTGAGGCCTTGTTTGATCAAAAAGGGAAAAAGTACCCCTGTTAACCTATATAAGCTGAATGCCACTGGTAAAGTTCTCTAGAATCGCATTAGAGAGTGATTTGGAGAGGCAATAGGGTTCTAATTCCTCAGCAGTACTTGCTCAGAACTGGATGATTCATGTTTGACGCAATACCAGGGTAAATGCGGTCGATAGGCGGAATCTTCCATTCACCACTCGAAGCGAAAGTTATTGTTTAAGACAATCGACAAGGAGAATGCCTCCAACGCCTCTGATAGATGGATAGATGGTCACACTATTGCGCTTATGTCAGATTGCCACAGTACTTAGTGCAAATAGTGTGAGCCTATCTGAAGGACGGGAAGCTCGTCTATGGCATACTATACGTCCAGCGACCAACGGAGAAGTTGTCAAGGGTGGTGCAAGGGTTCCTTTCTTAGCTCTATTCAGTTGAGAATACTTGAGCTCTCTCCAGATAGTTTACTAGACAAGATGGGCTAACTGGAAGCTAAAAAAACCAATTATCACGTCTAACTCGAGGGATTCTTCTGGTGAATCCATTTATCTTTCGATTTCTATCGGTGCGAAAGGAATAAATGACAGTTTACCAGTGCTCCCTAATCTTTCTATCCGGTCCAACTGAAATTAGTGGAAGACAGTATCTTGAACCCGGAGATCTCGAAAAAATACGGAAAATAGATGAAAGAAGTGTTAAAAATAGTTCAAGACAATGTTCTCCGGCAAGAGAGAAGCTGGGTTGAGGTGTATCCAAAAATGTTGTGCCAGAAAGTCAGTCCTAGACTGTGCTCGTTTACTTTGCGTAAAATTTTGATGGATTTTGTTAGAAAGTAATAACCTCTTAATGAAGCCTTCACAGGTAGAGCACCGCTTGGATTTAGAGGGTATTTCCACTACTTTAAAACTCCTCTCCAATGCTTGATTGGCCATGACATTTATTCTGAATCGCTTGCGCACTTTCGCTGTATAGAGTCCTTTTTAATGCAAACCAAATCAAAGGTATAACTTACTGGTACGGGGCCGCTTTTCAGACAGATCTTCAAAACAAATATTCAAAACCTACCACACGTGCAAGCACACGGATTTTTACGGATTACTACTTATATACACAGAATAACTTTAATCTTGAATTACTATTGAAAGAATGTTAAGGTTTTCTTCTGTATCTTGAGTTAGACTGGTTGAGACTATTGATTTTCTCTTAAGTTTATGGTGGAACTGCATGGCAATGCTCCAGTCATAACCAAATCTGAACGAATACTGAGATTTGATACGGTTTTCAACCAATGTAGTTAATCAATTCCATATGTAAGAATAATGCATGAGATGCATGTTCTTCTTGGTACTCATTTTTATTCAATAATTTACTCATATATTGCTTTGCTTTGATTCATTTTATCATAATTTATTTTTCCTTCGCCGAAGTATTCTCTTGAAACATTTATTTAATGGGAAAGTTGGATTTGCTGGATCTCTGAAGATGATTATTTATATACGACATATGGATTTGAATTTGAAACTCTGCGACTGGCTCTTCTGTATCCTTTGCTTTACAGGTCTCTAATAGAAGGAATATACCTGTTCAACAGTTTCGACGAACATCCAGGCATACAGTTCATAATTTTCGTGCAATATCTTCTTTAGTACGAGTATCATGCATAATGTAACGCTTACTACATAGATGAAATATCCTAAATCTAGCCGTTCGGCTATTTGCCATTAATGTTTTATGGAAGTCTGCATTGAGATGTTTGCTGCCATTACGAAAATTTGCACTACTTTTGCTTGTGAATCATGAGCCAACCCCCGAAAATGTTTTTCATGTATGCTTGTTTCATACTAAATTTCGCCATAATGCTAGCAGAATATCATACGTTCTCGTCCTTCACATCGGACACATACATTTCGGTAATGGTAATTGTATGCGCAAGCAGAATGTTAAGAGTACGAGAGTTGATTCAGGACAGCGTGCTTGCAATCATGAATTTCTCTGCAAGCACGTCTTCATTCCGTTCATACAAGACGAAGAAAAAATTCTTCATTCACGACTTTAATAACAACTTTTGTTTTTACGAGCAAATTTAACGTTTGAAGTCCTTGTACTACACATTGCGCACTGTTGTTGTATTACAAGAAAATTATACTTTATTTTTATTGCTTGCTCCGACTTTGTTTGACTGTAGTAGCTTTTATTTTCGACGAATAAAAGGATGAACTGAAATGAGCATCAAAAATGTGCAATTCAGATTCGGTTGACTACTGGCTGTGTCCTGCGGCCAAAGTATGTAGAATTTTGCTTTTGTCTGTTGAGGGCGCATTATTATACGGGAAAAGGACACGCATGTATATGACAACATGCAAGCTCGAAAGTAATGATAAAATAAGCTTATTCTTATCTTAGTAATTTAATTGAGGGATTAAAGTTCTGCAGTCATTCAAAATTGATGATGAGAGGACCGCATGGTCCTCCCAAGAATAATGCAAGTTTTGCTGCTGAATTTCGCAAAAAATAAAAAAGAGAAATTCGTAGCAGAATACACTTTTGAAAGCAATAAAATATTGCTGTCCTGTTTGCTTCCATTCCTATTTGAGGTCTCGTGCTTAGTTCTAAAACTGTACTACATAATTTCTCGGTATGCTGATTTCCTCGCCTGCTCCTGAAAGATTTCTATCTGCTTACGTATGACCAAGCTCAGCTGCTTCCTTTTTTAAAGTTCATCAAGCAAATTACAGTTTATTGTTGATGTAATTATTGAAAATTTTCAGAACTTCATCAAGGATACCAACTACCACCCAGAGTTCCGGGAATTTTCGAGACGAAAATAAACAACTTTCCAAGAAACTCATTAACACCCTTTATTAATTTAATTTCACCTCATTTCAATATTGCATTGGCGTAACTTCAGTTGTATCGTCTGGATATCATTCTCACCTTAAACTACATCCTAGTCCTGTGAGAGAATTTTACAGCACTTGAACATCTCTCAAGTCAAATGAAGAGGTTGTTGTTCCGCAATGAAAAAAAAAACAGAAAGGAAACAATCTTAAAAGGGTTCTCATAGAATTCTCCACCAACTCAACTCAATTACAATCGATATTGAGTGGTGTTTATGTCCACACACTTGAAATCTTACCATGACCATAGTATAAACTGAAAATTTAATCCTTCGTTAGATCGACAAGAGCTCTTGCGTTTTGACCTTAATTAAATTTGAGTGACAACAACAAATTACTTTTTATCGACACGTTTAACGTTGCGTGCATGACTTTACTTTAGAATATTAAAAGGTAAAGCAAGTTGGTCGAATTTACTGAACTGGAAAGTCCTTATGTCTCCGCACCGTTAATAATTTCGACATCATATGTGTTTTGCATAATGCGAACGCTATAAGGGACGAAATTAATGAAGAATAAAGTTCAAGGAAACGCAATACAATGATTACATGACATCAACACCTTTTAGTTTGAATGTGACAAAAATCCAGGACACTTATGCAAGCGTACATTCTTTTCTACACGAAACTTCGCACGTGATCCAATATAAACATTTTGCTAGGCAGCTGTAATGAACGTGTGCTGCTGTGACATCGACTAGTCAATTCAAGTAACCTATTCCTATTACATTTCAGTTGTTTATTATCCGATCCCCTTTGATTATCTTATTTGCCAGGATCTTTTACTTTATCTGACATTCTCTACATGTCAGATTGTGTACTCCTTCACATCGACAAACATATTTACACATTTCTATCACAAACGCACTGTACGTGAATGAAGGATTAAGTTACTCTTTATGTCCTGACAACGTTATTGACTCTCTCGTTAAGAATGTCTGATATATGAAGTAGAAGTAGTGGTATATTAAGGAGCTACGACAATATCGAGTAAATTAAGCTGTTTTGAGTTATAAATAAGATGTTAGAAAATCTGATCCTTCAGTCTTGTAATTGTCCAGTCAAGGTTGGATTTTTGGCTCTGGGCTTAGAGGAGTGAATTGGACTGGCTTGAACTTGCCAAAAATAACTCAAGTTTTATTTTAGCTATAAAGATGGTAGAATGATGATTACATAACGGTATTATCGCATAATTATCCAAGGAATAAAAAAGGATAATTGGACGTTCCATTTTAATCAGAAAATTAAGCTGCATATCATCATTGACAAGGGCTTTGTCCGCTTTGGGACTCACCGCCTATTTGTAAAAACTATTATCCTAATTAAGGGATATTAGTCCTAGACATATCTGTACTCGGTATGCGAAGAGTTCTTCAGGGTTGTAGCAAGAGTACTTGCCGTATGTGCAAAAGATGCTAGATTCGAGTCTAGAGACGGTGAAACTTAAATTTGTGTTTCTTGTATTGGAGTATAAACCCACCTTGCTGTAATAAGTACTTTTGTGGTCGTTAGTAAGGTCAAGCGTGATTCCGACCATAACACTTTCTCGTGTACTTTTCATGTGGTGGCTTTAAAAAGCCTGAGATCGTGTTGTGAGCTGCCGCGGCCCAAATAACAAGTACCATAGATCTAGGAAAGCAACGATGTACAGTCGTGGTCATAGAATTTGCATCACATATGATTGTTACCATTTTGATCCTAAATGTGAAAAGAAATAGTGGAATTGAATTTGTCTACCTACTAGTATCAGAGAAAGATGTAATCAGTGAGTCATAGTTTAGTTCTGTCCAGAGTATCGAATATTAAGCACGTATTTCATATTATAATGACTGATAATAGACTGAGTTTCAAATAAATGTCCTATGAGGGAAAAATAAGAGATGAAGGCTGGGGAACAATCATTCCACTGTGAATAAGAAGATAAGAATACTGAAAAAAATGTTCCCCAGGAATCTACAGAGCGAAGGAAAGGAACTGGAAGAAAAAGTAAGACAGATGATCATTTAACACGCATGATGATGAGATTGTCCTTGGAAAATTGCTACAAAACTGCGAGGGAAATATGCATAGATCTAGGGGTTAGAAAATACGCAGGAGTAAGTCGAGAAACAGTTTACATAAGACTCAGAAAAAAAGATACATGTGCAAACAAGGAAACCCAGTCAAAAAACATTTACACAAAAATGAAACAATCTCGCCTAAATTGGGCCCAGTAATTCAACACTTGGACATCTTGGAAAATGATGTTCTCAGATGAGAGTTAATTCAACATTTTCAACTCTGACGGTGCTTCATATGCAAGATGTCGGCCAAATTAAAGATTTGACGAATCCTGAACTATCAAAACAGTGAAACATTCGGCAAATGTGGTGGTCTCGGGATGTTTTCCCTACTTGGGAATGGGTCAAATACACTTGAAAGATGCGACAGTCAATACAGGAAAATATAAAAAAATTTTGGAAAAGAGTTTGATTCGCTCTTCCTCACTCTATAGACTTCATTTTTCAGGATGAAAGAGCCAGACATTCGTCCAGATTTAAACTCTATAGAAACCTTGTGAATGATCATGAAAATACAAATAAGTATTTTAAAGCCCAAGAATAAAGATGAGCTGAAACAGGCAGTCGAAAAGATGTGAAGTTAGGAGATTAGTAACGAAATCAATAAAAATTTGATTGGTTCAATGCCAAACAGGATCGCCTCAGTTATGAGGGCTAATTGTAGTTCGAAAAAATACTAGCTTATATCAATATGTCAATAAATAAATGTTTAACGTTTTCATGCAATTATTTTAAATAAATTGAGATAAGAATGTAAAAAACATTTTTCCCTAAATTCCTCGTTAACACAAAAAATTTTATTTATAATTTTATGAATATTATTTATTTTTTTCATGGGTTTCAAACATTTTTGATGGCTCATAATAAGCCCTTTTGATTCGCAAAACATTTTAAAATTATCGAAAGTCAAAACCAACATTGGGTTAAGGAACTCCTTCATTATTTACATGTGATTCAATTCCTATCACCACGTCTATATCTGTGGGACAGAAAAACAATTTTCTCCGATCCAGCCGAATTAAGGTTTGTTCTTCGATTTGTAATTGTTTACACTCATTTGACGTTTCTTTTAAATAAAGTTTTTTCCCGAAGAAACTCGTCGTCATAGCTGCTGGGCATTGGAAGCTCTTACATTTCTCCAACCATTCACGAAGGCTTGCGAATCCGTTTTCGAACCATAGACCAATATATGCGAGCATAAGCGCTGTTGAGAAAAGTCATTGCGAAGATGTTTTGGGTCAACAAAAAGGGAGTCGTGCACTTGTTCCTCAAAATCTCCGTTCATTATTTTCTTTTCTAGAATTAGGCTAACAATAAGGATGACTATGCCTTGTTATTACTAAAGACCTTCATTTGTTTCGTACAAACTAAGATAAAATAAAAACCAATTTTTTGATATCTATTTTTTGAAAGATAAAAATATATTTATGTATTTTAGATAATTTTAATTACAATTTGAGAATTTCAGTCGGAAACCTTTGGGTCATTATCAAATTCTTACCTCGCGGTCAATTCAGTGCATCTAATCCTACATTCGACAGAATCGAATAAGGAGTACGAGAAGAACGAATCAAGTGCGAAGAGAACAGAATCAAATTAGAAAAAATAAGTGAACAGTTGGGAATCCTTCTTTCAGATTTGATCATCCAATTTTCGTAATAAGCCAGAAATGATATAAAGAAAACAATTTCCTCCTGAATCATCGCAATAAACACCCAGCGCTAAACCTTCATCATCCTGGGAAGCTTCAATTTGACTGCATAGATTTGATTTGATTTCAGACGGTATCAGCCACGTGACCTCACTGCTAATTGCAAACTCCCTGCAATATCATATTCATCCCCAAGTCAAAGTCAAATCAGTCCTGTAAACGAATCGAGCAATTTCTCCGTACTAGATCCTCAACAATCGGTTTGAGCCGTTAGAGGAAGAATACGTTGCCAAAAAATAAATCCATGATTGAATTTTCTCGAATCACTTAAGCGGAAGGCTATCGAAGTAATTCAGAAATTCTATCCGTTGTACATCCACACACATGGCTTAGTCGTTTTCATATATAGCAGCGTATCCTCGCAGACGAGATTGAGCTTCTATCATCCAAGTAAGTGAACGTTATTCCATTGTAAAGGATTTGCTTTCGCATAATGATGGTACTAGTCAAGTGAGGGATGTGGCTCATAGAAAATCCATCTCGTGCAAATGACTTTGGAAAAGGATGGATAAGCATTGAAGGTTACACAATTTGGTATTGACGTTGCGACGAGTTGAGGCGAAAGGATAGAAATATTTATATCGAAATATGTGAGCAACTATGTTGATATTGGGAGTAAGAATGATAATTTTGGTATAACATTATACGGCGAGCAAGTGCTACTTCGTTGCAAATTTACATGCTACATTTGTGGAAATATTTATGGAAAATTCATGTTAGTGGTTTGTTTCGATAGTGAAATGTCTGGGTTAAACTATTTATGGCCAATGCTAGCGTGTTTCAAGTTCATTCTCTACTTCCGCACGATTATCGAAAAGCATTCTCAACTATGGCCTCCTGTGAAGAGAGATTGTTTCAAGCCGTGAATGTTGGTTTAATTCCGTTCTGGTTGAAGGAACAAAAAAAAAAACGAGATAAAACCGCAAGAGACTCTTCAATTCGGAGACTAGAATCGAAGATTTCAAATAAACTTCGTGAGAAAAAGGACTCTGAACGTTTGCTGATTTATTGGTCCTTACTTTTTCTAGCGCATGTGCATCACTTTTTTCTGTTTTAACGAATGAAATAGTCTGTTTTTATAATTCAGTCAAGAAAATATGCAGATTCGGCCAGTGCTTTCCGAAGCTTTCAATTAAATTTTATTTATATATTTATAAATAAATAAATAACGTTCAAATATTGACCTACGGTCTATGACCTATGACCTCTCTTCGTTGTCACGACAAATAATGATAGATTCATCTAAAACTAAACAAAGACTTATCGTAAGTAGATGTGTAAAGGCTTATTTTACAAAAAAAATAAACAGAGAAAAATAATGAAACTCGTGTGTTGGTTTTGCTGAGACTGTACGTTTATTATAGCAAACTTATGTTGACACATTCAATGGCAGGTGGCGCTATTGTAACAAATTATTTTTATACTACCATAGACTGCAGTCCGAATTGGAACAATGTTTAATTCAAAATAACAAAAAATACAAGAATTTGAATTTTGTTTGAAGTTTGACGAAAGCCCACCCTGTTTGGTAAAGTTGGAACAATATTTTGCCGTATTGGTTATTGAAAAACAAAAGGAAATTTGGTGGATCAAATTAAACAATATCTGCTCATCAGTTTTCAAAAATTTTTAGAAGATTTTGTCAGTTTGTAGGAAAACAAGGTCCCGATTCTCCAATTCACTGTCAAGTTCTCAAAAATCCCAATTAGCGTTTTAACTTGATAGAACACCCAAAGACAATATTTTTTCAACTTGCATATAATCAATTATTCAGTCCTATTAGCCAATTAGTCAATTCCTACATAAAAGTGTAACGAATTTGCAGCAGCAGCGTCAATATGCCGCTAATTCCAGTTCGTTTCTAGTGAAGAGTTGACAGTGTACTGCTCTTTCCCTATGTATCCTTTAATGTGGAGGAAATAAGTGAGAAAGAGAGTCCGTACTATCTGTTCTTGTGCACTGAAATTTCTGATAAGTAGTGACTTTGGCCTCTATAGCCAAGGCCCCACGTGTCCCTGTACACGTATTCGACAAGGTTGTACCCACAGCGAGCCTTACTTCTATTGATAAGTCTGGGTGGCGTATCCTCATTGGAATTCTAGTGTCTACCTGGTCCTGGATTCCCGTCGGTTAAACTTCTCGACAGAGTTTGTGGCACTTCATTCGTTGCCTAGCGATTTCAGTTAACCACCAGATGGACCAGATCTTCGTCAGCCATAGATGACTTACAAGCAGATTTGATAGTACTCATTGTAGAGTTTACCATGTTTCAGGAGCCAATCTTCTGTTACCTAAAGTAAAACCAGACTGTAGTGGCATCTTCAGAGAATGTCAACCAAGTGCTCCACGTCCATTCACCCAGCATTCCAATTAAAGATGGAGCACTGAATGTGTGGGAGTATAGGAGCATTATCTTGGATCTGCGAGACTATACACTAATGGTCACTGGCCGAAAAGCCTCCTGGAACTTTGCAATTGTATGTCTTTGAAAAGACGGACTCTAACGCAATTATCACGTTCGGAAGGGTGCCCCCACACCCCAAGCTATGAAATTTGGGAGTGTTAACAGTATTCAGCGCGACTAGTCCCACTTGGGCTGTCATTACCAAGCTTTGGTCCCCAGTTAAATCTGGCTAAAGCATACCCCATTGGATAGCTTGGATAGCACAGTAAAAAATAATATCCTTTCCCCCAGAGATGAATATGACTCTCTATGCTTGAGACAGTATCCTCTAACAAGTTGAGCCTTGCCCGAACAGATGTTATTAATTCGTTTTGAGTCTAGCACACACTGAAGCATATAAAGTCACATAGTCACCGGTGTATAACAAATCATCTACTCGCCCGCAGCTCTGAACTCGTAGATTTGTACCGTATGGAACCCCGATAGCGCAAATACCAGATTCGTCAGAGTAACATGCCGACAGATTAAGAAATCTGAAGATCTGAAGATGTTGTTTGTTAAGCAGCAATAGATCGGCTTTCATGTAACTTCCAAACCGCTCGATCAGGTCATTATAATTTGTTTGAAATCCCATGTAAGTATATTTCAGGACACACTCACTGCCGAGATTCTCAGGCTTTTGCTAGGATATTTTAGAAGATTCGACACTTCCCGGTCCCTTAAATATGTTTCAGTCATCAGCTTTGGGACAGAACTCTTCCAGAAAATATAAAGCGCTTCCCACGTGCATTCCAATTTTTCAGTACTTTTTCTAATCAATCTGGCCGGATGATTTCAAAGACGGCTGGTATATTGGTTTTGAATGCTTCAAGAGTTGCTTGTTTTATCAGCAGAAACCAATGACTTAACATAGCTTCATAAAAAGTAATCGTTTTTATGTTAGCCGCTAAACCTTACTGAACAAATATGTCAACACACTTTGACATTCTCAACTGTCAAACCGTAGACAAAAACCATCAAAACTACTCACTCAGAGAAAAAACCAGAAATACAACAAAAACACAATACATTACTTATATATTCTGTAGAAAATAGCGCGGAAACTCAAAGGAACCTAATATCAAACCTTAATTTCTCGAAATCACGTTTTTAAGTTGATGGCCATGATTTAAAAAAACTTGTTGCGCCCATCACTCTGAATTTTTCATATGTTGTTGATGACATGTCTGGCTATTGCGTGATTTTCATGGATTACGTTGATTGAAAATAATTTTTCCCAATTCTAGCTGATTTTCGAACCACAAAAATCGATTTTTTTTTCAAATTGCCGCCATTTTTTTTGTTTTTCGGCGGAAAAAATTATTCGAACTTGACGTTTTAAATTATTAAACAAGAATAAATTTCCGTTTGTTTTAGTTTTTTTTCGTGTGTTGCAATCTCGAGAAATCTGGTCCGTTATCAATTTGGGACACTTTTCTGAAAAATTCGTAAAATCTAAAAGCAGTTTCGAGATTCTGAAAACTTTAAGTTTACCTAGAATGTTAAGAAATTTTTGTGTAAAAATTCAAAAAGATATATTTTTTCCTTCTATGACGATAAAATCATCGACAAAATTTTTTTTTTTGGTGAAAACCGTCACAAGGCTTCCTAAAGCGAAAGCCGCTAACTTTTTATAATAAACTAGTGGAAGCGAAACAAAAGATACTAAATACCTAAGAAAATTAAAATTTCAATGAGCTGAGTAGATTCCGTCAATGCAACCCAGCTCGTGTTGATTACCAGCATAGGATAAGTACAAACACTCTCGGGCGACTGCTTTTAGAAAGAGAAAGAAAAAAACACAAGCCAATTTAAACTTGTATTATTGTTTTACACAGCCTATGGATCGGATATTTTCTGTTTTAGACAAAAATTAGGGGAAATCAACCAATACAAATAAATTTCTACTCATGCGGGCGAATACTGTTAGATCAAGAGTTTGCATGAAGTGACTACGCTACAAGTTGTTGGGCTATTTCCATCAACGAAAATCTGTACGAGCAGCAACCGTGGATACGCAACACCTGCTGAATTAGGCAGAATTAGTGCAATAACATACCTAATATAGTGGAAGAGCGAAAGGTTGCGATGTTACCATTTTTGGTTTTCCAATTTGGCCTCAGCTTTTTCTGTAAACATTTTGTTGCAAGCTTTTTATGATCGATTTTGCAGGCGCAGCAGCTTACGAATGTGTTGATACGCAGTTGTTTTTGCATCAGTTTCGTATGACCCATTTGAATGCATACAAGTCTTCTGATAATTTGATTTAGGTACTCCTGGAATATTCCTGCGCGATAAACCTTCTTGGCAGAGAAATTCCATTTAATGTTGCCAATTCTCCTAACAAAAGCAGGATTAGCGGTGGTTAGTTTCCACAGCCATAACTAAACATGATTTGTTCTTCTTTGTCCTGCAGAAGTGCTTCGTTTATGAGCTATACACTAGTATGTCATCCTTGACAAATGTAGTAAGCCTGTTGCATCTAAAAGCTCCAAGTTTGTGTCTAGTTTTGCAAAGCCTTTGTGCACTGCTTGCAACATTTAATAAAATTAGCTTAAATGCTTCAGATTTGAAAATATCCTCAAAATCTCAACAATCGCATTAGACATTAAAATACGCACTGCGAGAATCAAAAACTTTTTTTCGTGGGCATAATGCATCAACTGGAAACAAATTTGTGTCCTGAGGGAAAGGGTTGATTTCCTTAGAGCTTTTTCGTTTCCTTCCAGTTCTATTTCAGACTAAAATTGAAAAAATAGGACACTTTAGTCCTTCCTTTGGTCATGCCAGAAGGATGTTACGAAAATTTTTCGCACCCGGCGTCCTTTTCTCCTTCAATTGTTAAATGTGTTCAATCGAGAATTCCCAAACGAAAACATTTTTCTTCCTGCTAAAAACATGATGAATAGTTTTCCTATTCAACTGAGGGTTCATTTGGGATTGCGCTGGAAACGTGTTAGAGTTCAGAAATTATTCTTTGCACATTACAACGGGAAAAGACAAGAAGAAAAAGAAACTGGTAAAAAAAAGTTGATACAGCAAGGAACAAACTGCGTTTGGGCGAGTATATGGACATTCTCCCAAGAGTTGCTACTCATCGTTAAGAGCTGAATATACTTTTAGTTTATCTTTCGAATTGCTAGAAGAAATATTGTGTCAGATTTTCATCCAAGGGTAGAAAGCAAACAATGTGAATAATGGGAAGTTGTTCTGGCCACTCGAAAAAGGTAGTTTCAGATCAGGGTAAAGGTGAATTAAAAAAAATCGCTTGGTAACAGGAGTGTATGATAAGGTTGAACGTTTTATCGTAACATGCTTTTTAATATACCGTCCAAATGTTTACCTTCAGGATCGGTTTGCCTTAATAGAAAAAATTACTCAGACACTGACAGGTCTTGCGTCTACGTAGCATTAATTTTGAGGCTGGATTCTGTGGTGACAAATTATATTGTGTCCAACCTGGACATAAGAGCGAGTAAAAAGATAAGCTCTCAGGAAAAATGATGTGTAAACTTGTCATATTTTACAAAACGATGTTTATATGAGTGATTTTCTTGATGACAAATGAAAATTGAATTATTCGGCAAATTCGTATTCATCAAAGGGACCTTTTTATTTTATTTTTTAAGTTGTTTTTTCATTTGATACATTATTTCGGTTTTGGTCAAAGTGTACAATACTACAGCCGCGTCAGAGTCTATGTTACGTCCTTCGTGCGCCATATTTGTCATTCTGAGTGAAGGACATTGTTTGTCCTTACTCTTACAGCCACTTCAAAAGGAAAGTAAGGACTAAAAGACAAAAAAGTTGCATTGCATTTACCTTATCGTGAGGTTTCCATGCAAAGCTGGTGAAAATCTTTATACAAAAGTTTCTAAGGCTGTAGTTTTAAGTATAGTGCCTTGGTAATAACCCTACTAAGATGTTTCTTTTTGATGCTTCAAGTGAAACTTCAATTGTTAAATTCAATAAGTTCTACGATGATGTTTCAACTGATTTAAACGAGAAGGAATAGTGCCTTCAAAACTTTTTGAAATGGAACTGCAAGATAGTTTGGGTAAACTTTGAAAACAAGCTCCAACAGAAGTTTTTTTGCTTCTGATTGAACGAGATATTCAAAAAGAAAAGGGGAAAATGCGACGATTTGAAAAGGAATTGATTTGAACGTTTCAACACATTCAATTATCTAAAACGTTGTTGAGACATTCATCAAATCGGTCCGCCTAGCTACTATCGAGTCCTTGATGGAAATTCATTGCTAATAAGAAATAGGAAGCACAATTCTAGTCACTTGCTCAAGTCTGTATCTTGTTTCCTAGCAATAAGATTTACAAAATTCTGTCTTTTCTTCTAAAAGAGGAACGTTAAAAGTTCTTATTGAAAAGGATAGCAACCAGGAAATTTGCCTTTGAATAGAAGAGCAAATACTGAAGTTTATGCTTGCAGACCTCAAAAATACCATACCAATGGAAAAGCAAGACCTATACTTGAGAGCTAGAGTACTAAGCATAAGAGGAATCAGGCCGAAATCCTTTCAAAACATATGAAAAAATTACAACGCTGACGTGGATATGTCTTTATATAAGCTTGACATAATTTAAGGGACCATACTATTGAGCTAACATGCATCAAACTAAAAAAAACGCTGGTGTTCCTCGTTTCGATTACAGGAACTTTACTAACCACGTGAACAGAATGAAAGATGGGAGACTAGAGAGAGACCATGACAACTTCTTGCAAAGAACTTATCCTTAAGAGAAAACCGTCACCGGGAAAATAAGACATCTTGGTCATTAATGCCTTCAACCCATATAAATCAGCCAAAATCAGCCAAAGGGATGTTTCAAAGACATTCATTCAGTCGAACTTGATATAAGTCAAATTAGCATTGCTACCGAAGCTGTCAAAATCAAGCAATTATGGAAGCCTCGTACTATCAGCCTCAGTTTTTTAAGGGTTGTAACTCTTGAGTGTTTAGTGTATGCTTGCCTAGATTAATGGGAATGTGAACAGTCATATTAGTCATCAGTCAAATAACACACCCCTATGGGGTGTACATTAAATTAGTCAACACACCCATCATATAAAATGTCAGCACGGCAAGGGCTAACTTCGTAGTCTCACAGCCTTTGCAGGCATTCAAATCTAGATTCAAATGGGAGAAATTGAAAGTCAGTTGCCTCCATATCACAGTGAAGCCACATGTAGCGTAAACACTCTCAGGCGAATTCTCTGAGACAACTTTGAGACGGGTATTCTAACTTTCCAAAAACATAAGAGGAAATTTACAAATTCACCTAAAATTCCACCCATTTCGGTCAAAAACTAGTAATTCGGGAGTATTTCGACGTGCAAACGTCTCTGTCATTGCTTTGAGTTATCCTAGAGCTCTTTCATAGTATGTTTGGGGTGCCCCACATACTCTTTGAAGATTTTCATCCACGTCGCAAAGCATTTAGCCATGGTTTTTGCTACATGGTTCTAGAGAGGCCGAAGACATCAAGTCCGACCTGGAAGACCGTCAATGGCAAAGTTTACTTCAAAGTCTAAAGCCCCTAGAAAAGCCGTTCTGGTGAATGACCAAATACAACAGAGTAAAAAACAAAGCAGGCACAACTGCGACTCACGGTACAAACGGACTGCAATTTGACAACGAATGTAAAGCTGAAGCCTTTGCAGACACTCTGGAGATTTAATTTTGTGAAAATCAGGCCCAAGAGAAGAATTTCCACCACGACGACCAGGTAGAAAACGTAGTGAGATGGATATTGCACTCAAGACTGGAAGAGGAAGAAGATGTGGTACGACCAATAGACCTGACGGAGACCAAAGACATGCTAGAAGGACTAGACAAAAACAAAGCACCGGGATACGACACACTCACAAATACAATGTTACGATGGCTTCCTGAAAACCTGATACAGAACACCACGGACATCATTAATGCTATTTTTGGCTGTGACAATACGCAGAAAAGTGGATTGTCATCCATCATTCTCATCCCAAAATCAGGCAAAAATCTAATTTCTCAGTCCTGAAAAATAAAATGGCCCCGCGAATGCTGTGGGCGTCAGGGTTGACGATGACTGCCCCGGTAATCCCACTTCCTCTCTCCGTTCCCGGGGAATTTCCCTACTTGAAGGCACCTGATGACGTGACAGAGTGAAACCTGGGCCGAAGCAGTCAATTCCAGGCTAGGTTTTCAGGTTAACAAGGGAGGTGGGTAATCCAGTCACTTGTGATTATGGGAGACCATCACTCTGTGCGTAAGTGCATTCACCTTCAAACCAATAAAGCACTCTCTGTTTGGGGTGTGCTTGTTTTACCCAAAAATGAGAAGAAATTCACCATTCCAAAGAAAATTCTACCTCCTTGATCGAATGCCGTTATATCAGGAGTTTAGTCAACGTAGAAGTTGTGCACGTACTTAAGTTAAGCTTGAGGAAAGTATCATCGCATTTCCTGCGCAGGCCACAGCATCTGCTTAGCCTTCAGCTTCTACATCTGGATATACCATGGCTGTTTGAACCTTTCATTTGAGGATCTATGCATATGCCAGAATTATGCTTGGTTTTATTCCTGACAAACGTCAGGAAATAAAACGTCATTATTGCAAATATGATTCAACTCGATTCCTAATGTTCGTATCGTTCGTTCGTAGTTCGAAAATATCAAAGGTCTGCCTAGTTTTTTCGTTATCACTCACGGAAGAATTGCGCTCTGTAACTCTTTTGCAGTCAAAAAATACAGGGACTACCATTCTTGTGGTTCCTACGTATCTGAATTGACTTTTGCCGACTTGTTGACCGACAGTACAGTACGGTTTCTGCAAATTATTTACTTCAGACCCGGAACATTTAAAGCCCTTCTGATTTGCCCAGTGAGCTTAGCTATTATCAGCTCCTTCTTGAGATTAATATTTCAATATTTCAGTGTGAAACATGATTCTGATGGCCATCCGCCTTCGCAATATTGGAAAATTTTTACCTTTATTTTCTTGTGGTAAGGAATTGAAGGTTGCTTACGCCCAGAAAGTGATATTTCCAGACACGCTATGCTTCTAGAACATTTACAAACACCTCATCTGTCAACCTGAGATCCAAGCCTGGAACCGTTTGACACATTACTTCGGACCACACGTTCGTACGCCTAGAGGCACCTTCAGATTACGGGAATCTTTTTTCTAGCGAGAAGGAAGGATGGGGAAGGAAGTGCTACAAAAGAGATCTCCCCTATCCTCGACGCTTCCCAAAGGTCGTTTATAGCATTTATCAGTGCCAGCACTGCCCGAGCATATTTTGAGGCGTGATTCTATTTGCTTTCACCGTTTTACCGATCATCGTTTCCAGATAATAGTTCCTAATTTCTCTGAACAGGTACATCCTTTGCAAGCGACGAATGTGTTACAGGCTCATCCATCTCTCCTGCGCAAAACACACACTTGAGAGACCGTGACCTGTCAATCTTGTGCGGGTAAGACAGATAACAACCATGCTCGCTTGGTCCAGAGCTGGGTCCAGTATATATCGGTCTCACCATGCACTCAATTAAGCCACGGTCTGAGGTCATGGATCAGATGTGTATTCCATCTTCCTTTTTTGTCTAGCTCCCAGAATTGTTGCTAATCGCTGAGAAATCGTTGTCTCTTGTCCCTGGAGATATCTTCTCTGAGATTGTTCGATATGTGCGTGCAATTCGCAGCGCTCACAGTGGCTGCAGTGTTTTAAATGTCGGATAAGGGTTTGGTATTCGGTAGAGCATTTTTCTTATAGGTCTGATAAAAATTTTACGTTGGGAATTCGGTTCTTTTCCAATTCAAATAGTGAAGTGGGACTTTAGCCACAATGTGTTTCCATCGGTTTTCTTGCCTCTTATTTCCTTTGTTCATTATGGTAGTAAGATTGAGCTTCACTAAGGACTCAATCATCGTCTCTTTGATTTTGTTTGTAGCCCTATGTTTGTTTGTTTATAAAGGCTTCTTCTACTTCTTCTTCTTCTTCTTATAATTCGCTTCTACTACCTACAGAGATGAGTTTGCCATTTTTTTAATTTTTGTCTTACCCTAGCTTTACATATTGGTGGTGAGCTTGCCAATTTTTACACATTTTTAAAGAAAAATCTTATGTGAATATTCATAACTCCAGTTGTTATAATTTTTAAAATTCCAGCGAGCCGATTTGAAAAAATCTTCAGGACATTCACTGAGTATCAATCGGAGCAAATAATTTAAAATAAATACAAATAGACCGAGAAAACTGACCTGTGGGTATGGTTTACCAAATGCTCAATAAATTCCAAAATTTAAGTGCCTTATCAGAATTATTACTTCGGGGATCATAAAGTCTTTATGGTGAAATTCATAAAACGTTAATGAAATCCACAAAAACCATAGTCGCGTTGTATGGTTTCATCAATAAAGTATTCAATCAAAAATTAATCACGAAATGGCATCAGGTTTATTTAATTCACTTATGCGCTGCTTTTGTTTTGGATTCATTTATCTCGAAACTTTTTTCATACTCCTATCGCAATTCAACGATATTGATTTCTCAACTCTACATATCCAGTCGACATTCGTTTCATATTGACCTGGGTTTACCAGCTTATAAATCTAAATTTACAGAGCAATAAAATGTCTCTTTGGTGTCCATTTTATGGATATTTTGCTCTCATGCTCACCCAGTCGACTATGCTTCCTTGCTCAACCTTAACCCAATATTGTGGGAACGTCTGTTGCGTCGTTTGCATTTTTTTTCTTCTTCCTTTTCTCCTAAATTTATTCGATGTGTCTCGATAGTTCTTTTCTATTGTTATTTGCTACAAAGATTCATATCGTAAAAATGTCCTTTTTCGTATATAAATTACAAACCCATATTGCTTATTGTCCCCCGTAATGCTGTGTTCAAAGTAGACCCAAGAGCTAGGGTTATATTCAGAAGTAGATTGTGGTACTTTTTCGAAAAATTTACATTGTCCAGTTTATACTTTTGCGTTGAAGGATTACGTCAGAGCTTAGTATTTTGCTATTTATATATTTCATCGTTTTGAACAAATATCTCGATTAAATCCCTTTGATTAAAAATGCAAAGGAACTTGCGCTCGATGTCAAATGGAGTTAAAAGTGTGGACCATTTTCTTTTCAAAAGATGCTATTCTGATACCACATATCCTTGAATCTAGTTCCAAGAAAAAGATAGATTGGCCATTTGAGATTATTCTCTTATATACACAATAATCCCGAACTATACGAAGGACTATTGTACATCATATATAACTGAAAATGGTATGCTTTCGCTGTTGTCACGGAATCGAAATACAAGGAGCACCGATTTATACTTACGGTCACATAGAAGAGTCACAGACAAAAGGATTTTAGCAACAATGAATAATCGTACTCTTGTTTGAACAATCACTATAGAATGTCCTTTTCGGAGTCGCTGTCCCAATAGCGGTTTCAGCTGGTTGGTCAATGAGAACTAACCAAAACTGACAGGATTCAGTTGAACTGGAATTTTTTTCCGGGAGCGAAATATATAAAAGTTGTGGCTGCGCTGATTTCGTCTTTGATTTGAAAATTGAGACTTGTGTAGTACATGGTTTGTTGAATGGCAAAAGAAGACTTTCTATGGTTTTTTCCCTATGTATATGCATGTTTGTTTACTTGCTTTTCATACGGATGCGACAGGACTATTAAGGTCAAGTTTAGTTGATTGGCAACGCTTGGGAACATGCTTTTATCTCGATTCCTTTTGTTTGTGTGTGTGTTCATCTGCTCGGTCTTATGAGGATGGACACACAAAATGGGTTTTAGTAAATTGAAGAGGGATTGAAATTCGAGTCGATGATATGCTGTTGCTACTAATTTCAGCAAAAAGAATGAATTGGATGTTACTCTTAATTAAGGAATTGCTGTTTCGTTTGTGGTCAAGAGATTGCTTTTGTGCTTTTATAGAAATGGAACCTGAGATATATGTAGATAAGTCCTGACGCATTTGTTTGATTCGATGACGTTAATGTCGTTAAGTAAATTTGTTGGGAAATGCTATGCGGTGAATTTTTTGAGTTCGCACTTACTATTTGGTTAGATTATTCACAGTTTGTTAAGTACAATCGATTTTCTACTGAGAATAACCTGTGTATGAGATGTGTCAAAATTGACAGTTCGCTGACATTTGTTGAGTTGGCCGAATTGATGAAGGTTTGCTTTATTGCACTCATAATCATTCGCAGTCAGGATACAAAACCGACATATGTAGAGTGAAACAAATCCAAGGAAACACTTCACAAGCCAATTACATCCATGTAAAAATACTGTGTAGTGTTCGAATCAGGCTAATTTCATAATCCAGCCATACGACGTCCGAGATGCGGGAGCAGTTGCCATTATTGGAAATGGTGGACATTATCTGAGCAAGTTCAATGAATTCTGAAAGCATTTTGGCTTAACAAAACGACGTTACGTCCCACACAACCAATAAAATGGACTAATCGAAATTGAAATTTGCATTCTTTAGCGCGTTAAAAAATGATTTGCATGTGTCACTACCGGGGTCAGCCAGAAGAGTTACTTTAATGCAATCAGGTATTCCACTCATGAAAAAGGCTCTTCGTATTTGTGATTCTGGACATTCTTTACGATAGACAGCATGTCCTTTAATGGCGTACAGCCAAAGAGACAGTCGGCTTATTACTTTAAGGATAGTTTGGCATATGCCAGTAACAAAGTCGACTGTTTTTGATCAGGACAAGTGTCTTTTTGTGTCTTTTTTGTTGGGTTTAGCTATTAAGAAAGTTTTGTGTCATTTTATTGTTTAAGGACATCGTTGAGTATAGAGGGAGATTTCATGTTGACTTTGGACATAGACCTACAGTCAATAATCAATTTTTTGGAACTTAGTTATTAGGTAGGAACCTCCTCATAAAGGATACGTTTGAAGTTAACTTGTTTTATTGTTATCTACGGCTGTAGAAACGTTTTACTCTGAAGTTATTGGCAAGTAACTAAGTTACTAAGCTACATGAAATGTGTTCGAATGTCACAAAATCACCTGGCATATGTTTTGTTTCTTATACAAGACTCCATTTACTACCAAAAAAATGACTAAAAAGGAAGCAGCCAAACAATGTGGATTAAGGTAGTCGCGAAAATGTAGATCTTGAAAGTCTTTTATCTTTAGTTCTCATAGAAATAAGAATTTTTTAATGTGAAAAGGATTAAAAAATTGTCACGAAACCAGAGCTGTGAAACCAGCATAACTTTCTTCATTGACGCGTTTCAAATCACGAAGATTTTTAAAAGACCAAGTACATGGTCCCATGGCCCACCAATGGGTGGGCCATTTAAAGTGGAAGCATTTGTTTCTGAAAAAAATATATGAATATATATAATATTTATTTTTATTTCGACTATAATTTATTTTGGTTCAAGGAGATATGTTACAGCTATTTGTTGAAAATGATATCGCGTAAATGGCCACCTTTGGCCTCGAGTACAAAATGTGCCCTTTTATCGGCGTTTTCCATCGTTTTGGCCAACGTATCGGTCGATATGGCGGTGATTTCACGTCGTATGTTGTCTTTAAGTTGAGCTATGGTCCTTGGCTTATCAGCGTGTACCTTGGATTTCAAATAGCCCCACAAAAAAAGTCTGTTTGCGTCAAATCGAATGAACCCGGGGGCCAGTCAAAATCACCGTTTTTCGATATAACTCGTCCGGGGAACAATGGTCGTAACAAATCGATTGTTAGTCGACCTGAATGGCATGTTGCACCATCCTGTTGAAACCAGAAGCCATTCAAACCATTTTCACGCACGATGGACATCAGAAAATCATTTATCATGGCTCGATAACGTTCGCCATTAACAGCTCCATCATCGTCTTCGAAAAAAGGGAACAATGACCATATGCACACAAACACCACACCAAAATGTAACTTTTTGGTCGTATGGAGGCTGTTCCTCAATTAATTGAGGGTTTTCAGTGGCATAGAACTGAAAATTTTGTTTATTAACGCTTCCATTTAACGTGAAATGTGCCTCGTCTGACATGATGATTTTTCGCCAAAAGTTGGCCTCGTTCTTGGCCATTTCGGTGATCCATTTGGCATAATTGACGCGACACAGATAATCATCTGGGTTCAGTTTATGTGCCATTTGAATTTTGTAGGGAAACATCTTCAAATCGACACGAAATATGCGTCGGAGCGTGGTCCGAGCGATTCCCAACTCCTGAGAACGACGACGAGACGATGTTGTCGGCCCCTTTCATTTTCATCGGAACGTCTTGTTCGTTGTCTGGATGCATGACTGGCATTACTAACATTACCACGAATCACAAATTTTTATTATAAACGTCTTATAGTGCTATCACCGGGAGCACTCTTAACTTCATTTTTCGAACGAAACGCACGTTTGGTTTTCACAATTGAAAGGTTATTTTGAATGTAAAGCTGAACAATTTCAGCGCGTTCTTTTGGTGTGTACTGATCCATGATAAAATTGTCTTGGAATCACCCTTCCAACGCGGTATGTCATTAGTCGATCTGGCAATTCTGTCAAAAGTTATTGGGTTGCCCGATGCTTTCACTTTAAATGGCCCACCCTGTAGAATCCAATACTTCCATTTCTGGTAGCTCTCATAATTTCATAATTTCAAGGTTTAGAAGAAACCCTCAGCAAAATACAGATTGGGTTTATCCTTTCTTGAGGCTTGAATATGTGACCATAAAAAGGAGCTTGAAATGACGAAACTTGATGATAACAATCCAGATTCAATTGAATGGATCCATCTGACAGGATAACATGGAAAGGGAATTATATGGAATGTGTGAATCATTATTATTGCATGTTTTAAGCCTAAAGAAATGATGCTACATTGGTCAAAGATCCCTAGAAATCACGCAAGCCGGAGTACTAAAAACTTTGCTTTTCTTTTTGTTTGTCTTTCTATGGGGTTAAAATCACGAGTATCAATGGATTTGGAATAAACCTTGATATTTTTCATTTATTCAACTACAAGATATACTCAAAAAAAGATTCGTCCACTTTGTGTTTGTTCTTTATGCCTAGTTTCGATTTTGTAGAATACTACATAAACTGAAAAGTCTTGGGATTCTTTTTGAAAACAAACGTTTTTTGTGCAAATTTATATTTATTTTTCAATATACTTGCGTTGATATAACTTGTTATAATGGCTTCCCAACATTTCGATGCCATATCTGTAATACGAAACGTCCAAGCCTTCTAAATACGCCTCGGTTCCCGCGGTGGCTTCCTCAGTTGATCTGAATCTCTTTCCAGCAAGCCACTTTTTTGCCAGCCCTAGATAATTCTGCGCATCAGGAACCCATCCGAGACAAAGTTGGTCTGATTTGGCTATCGTTTTCAAGGAAGTGTCTGTCGGTGCGTAATCATGGGCGTACAGAACTTTTTTCTTTGCCATATGGGCTATTTTTTCTTTATTTTTTCGTTCAGCTTGCCCAAAAACACTGCATAATACTTTTCTGTGAATGTCTCTTTCCTTCTGCCGATAATTAATGAAGATTATGCCTTGGACATCCCAAAAATTGAGGCCATAATCTTTCCGGCCGAGTGTTGGCTTATTAGGCGCTTTGGTCTGTTTTCTTGGATTTCCAGCCGCTTTGCGGACCTCCTTTTGGAATCAGGCCTATAGTATCAGGGAAACAAAACGTCGAAAAAAGTCCAGTCGATTATGCTGCAACGGACCAGACCGGCTGTTGAATCATCAATGCGCGTGTTTTTTTTATTGACGGTCAGAAAACGCGGCTCCCATTGCGCCGATAGCCTTTACATCTTCAAAATATCATTCAAAATGTATCCTGCGCATTTTTTTGAGATGCCCAAGGCCACAAAAACTTAATCTATAACCAATAAACTGTTATTCTCGAAGGACAAAATGTGGGATAATATTTTTGCAAAATTACTATTTTTTTCGGAAGTTTTTCCCATCGAAAATCAACGTTTGATCAAGATGCGATATTCTCGTTTTTCCATTTTGTTTACGGAGGTGAAAATTGCTTCACTTGAAAAATTGTAGTTTCAGACATAAACTTCAGACATAAATCACAACTATCTGTAACATTTGGTGACATCATCTGTCATTTGCCACATTTAGTGACAGATGAGCCTCTCAAAGTAAGTCATGTGCATTTGGTAGTGTTGCCACGTATTGAAAAATCCGGGAAATTTTCAGCCCATGTAGCATTTATACTGGCTCGACACATCCAACATTGTTTTCAGATTGCTGCCTTTATTTGACAAAGGTTGTAAGTCGTAGCTGAACATATTTGTATGCTGTTTTCTGTTTGAAATATTTAATGCTATGATGCTGAGTCTCCTTGAACCTATATTACCCAGTGCCTAATTTTTAAATTTATATATGCCTAATTTAAGAAAAGAAAGTTGAGCTCTGACCATAAACAAGAGGATTCTTCGCCCTCAACTCAAGAGACGCCTAATCTTAAATGGAAGTTGCTGATATTCCAAAGTTTCCTGGTGTTGCCGCGAAAAAGTTTATACAGAATTACGGACTTGGAATGTTTGAGCCTCCTTATTTAATTGCCGAAATCACATGAGAACGTGTTTTGTCCAGTATCACGCTTGAATTTGATACTTTATAAGAGCGCATCTTCCACAACTAAGTGGTGTATTACACACCAGAAGAACTAGTTCAAATATTACTATGACCAGTGACATTTAAAGTTGGTATCAGAAGGTGAGTACGGTAACTATTATATGATCTACTTATTGTATTATATACTCACTATGTTATATACTCTGACTGTTATATGCTTTGACATTTTAGAGAACTGAGAACCTAAAGAACACAACAAGAGTCTAAAGAAGGCGACATTTCACAGGATCCTATGTCCTAAACTAGAGAGGTACCCTAGTAATAGATTACTTTCCTGATAGTTCTGAGGTAGCTTTTGCTACGGTGCTAACGTCCCTAAGAGAACAAGAGACGTTTAGTGTGTTTGAGTCACCTTATTTCAAGACCAAAGTTGGACGAGAATGTGATGTGGTCAGTACCACGCTTGACCTCGCAATTTCCCTAAAGGTTCCTACCAAAGCTAAGTTCGCTAATGTCAATAAACAAAAATTAAGTATTGCTGTGACCAATTGGACTCAAACCCGGCATAAGACGGTGATTTACCTACTATACCTACTTTACCTATATACTATAAAACGAAGTTTTTTAATCAACCTAAAAAATAAAAATGAAATTCTTCGAAATTCTTCTTCGGTCTTCTTCAGGGACTAATGTCGTTGAACGATTACTATCGAAAGACTTGACTTCGAAAATTAAAAAAAAAACGCAAAATTAAAAGGAGAGTTTTATTTTTATTTTTTTGGCTTAAATATATCTTGCGAAGATGGAATCAATCACAAATTTTGAAGTTTCTAAATTTTCGGAATAATATTCCTTTTCTAGAAATGGCTTTTATATGGCAACCACTTCTTATTTACTCTCTATATGGTGACCAATAGATCTGAACAACATCTTCAACAATAGCAATAACGTGAATATCTAGCAATACAGCACGTAGACGTAAGACAAAAGAGTCAGTAACGAATCGCAGGAAGGCATGAAATAAGTAAAATTGTAAATCTTTGTAAAAAAAACAGCCAACAATAATCTTCAAAATGGATTCATTCGATTAAAGTTTTCCTTCAAAATTGATTGAGGCAATCGTCTTCCGCTTAGCCAAGACGAGTCCAGCCAGCAAGACAATATCTGATGGGATCGTCTATTTTATTCGAGTCCTAATGTCACTTTTTCTAAACATTAAACCGATGGCAGTTTTCATTATTCTTTAAAAAATGGAAGCGCTTTCCTGTTTTACATAGTTTAAGAATAGAGGATCCTTGTCATTATGAATTTCGAGTGTTCGCTGGAGAATGTCGTGAAATCAACCATCATTCAAACCACTTTCTAAGTATTTTTTCCGAATGGAAATGCTACAGACGAAATAAATATAAATGAATTTAAATGAATAGAAGCAAATTAAATACGAAGCAAATATAAAGTATGCTCCGTATTTCTACTTTTAAGGAAGGACTTTTTTATGCAATGGGTAACTAGGATTATTTGATAGTTTGATGGATTTTTCGAACCTTTGCGAGATTATTTTCGCATCTCTACTAACTTCAATTTTGATGATGTGTCCTTTTTCTTCAAAACTGAAATCGCATTATATTCCACAACGTCAGAAAGTTTCGTTCGAAATATTTCATGCCCACACGGTGGCTTAGCAGTGAAAGGAATTTTTTCCTAAACGTTTCTCCGGAAGTGGGAAGGAAAGGCACAATACCAGCTTTACAATTCTAAAGTCGAAAATAAAATCAAGAAACGTTAACTTACTTAACTTGGAAGATGATGACATAAGCATCTTTTACAATCACTAACAACATGAACGGATCCACCCCTTCAGCATCCTTCCCATCACATACCGCCAAACCTTGCTAAAAAATTTTCGCTTACGTTTCGTACTCCACATTCTTCCTTCAGACAAGCCTTAATTCCAACAAATCAGTACTTGACACAGAAGAACGTTGAAGGGATACCTCAATAACCCAAATTTAAAGACGCCGTTCCACAATACTTTCTGCAAACGAGTGATAACAAGTTGTCTAGTTTTCCAGGAAGCAGGCAAGGACACTAACGGGAAGATAAAGCATTTGAACAAGTCAGTATCAACAGATGGTTTGTTGGTAGAGGAGAGTCGTGAGAGATGTTTAGTTGTGAAATATCCTTCTGGAATTTGAATTTCAGGCTACTGCTAGCTTAATTTGTATTGAAATTACACGTTGGAAATCAATAAACTCCTGGAAATACTAGAAACTATTTAAATTTTTCAAGTCGGAAGAGCCCGGTGGAGTTTTCAAGATAAAGACAAAACGAATAAAAATTCTATTTCCAGTTGAACTATCTGATTTCCCAGATTAAGGGCATATGTCGTATATCTGGTTTTTACATCCAACCCGGGATTCAGCTCTACATTGACAGAAGCATTGAGTTAGCTTTAACTTTACCCTAAAATTTTCACCATAACTGAATTGTCCTTTGATCAAAGTTCATATTGCTTGGAAACTAAATTGTCAGTCAAAGAAAGGAAAATCGATATCTAAGGCTATAAACATTTTGAAACAATATATAGAAGGTTAGGATTAAAAGACAAGGGATGACAATTTATTTTAAACGAAATTGTTGGCATATGTCTCCGATTTCACACTTATTTGTAAGGTCTTCTAGGATATGAGCTTTTTTTTTCTTTATCGGATGTATGTCAAGATTTTTTTGGTTTAGAAATATAAGTGGAAAGTTTGATAGGGTTTCAAATTGATGTTTTCTGGGCGATTTGAAGATATTTTCATTTATTTGAATGATAGCGAAGAACATATTTGCAGTAGTTGACGTCAGTCCTTTAGTCAGATAGTTTTAAGTGCAACCATATGTTTTATGTCATAGGTGACCGAAAATTATAGTAGGAGAAAGAAAAGAAAAGTACTCTCAGGACCATAAACTTTCAAGTAAATTTAAATGTTTTCTCATACATGAAAATTTCATTTATTTAATTTTATATAATATTCGATAGGATTGCATACAAAATTTAAAAATTGTATGCAAAAACATATGCCCTGTAAGGCAAAAAAACTCATAAAAACGCCTTTTAATCAATTCTAGCCTAGCTCTACATTGATGAGATAACAAGGATTGCCTGTATAAAAGGGCATTGATATACGGTCTAGAAATGGTTGATAAAATGTTGAAAACAAAATATCGATTGATAATTTCATCAGTAGCAGGAGTTTAGTGATGCGGCTTTTCATCTAAGAGGTTCAATCGTCCAGTGAACTGCTACGCGTCTTTAATTTATTCTTGCTGCTAGCTTTACATGGCACACAAATGGTGCTTTTAAGGACATCAAGCAAACAGCGAAAGCGGGTCATCGTTGTCTCAAGGGCATGTCGCACATTGAGAAAACGAAATCAATGCTTATTAGTGGGTAAATCTAGGAAAGACCTTCGGGTCAGATAGTGGCCTTCACGATAAAACGACGTACTGTTTTCGAAAGGATTCAAGTCTATGCATGTGAAGATCAATGCACTATCTCAAGTGCGACAAAAGTTTTATAAAACACAGTGTACAAAGGATGGGTATAATAATTTCCAAATTTTTATTTTCGAATAAATATTTTCAAATGTATGGTCTGGAATTCTTTAGATCTACATTGAGCGAAGACCAAGAGCCTTTTATTACTACGGAGATGTCTAACATAATGCAATTTGAGCAATGTTTTGTTGTCCCTGATAATGCTAGAGTCGATAATTTTGCCTCACTGCCAAATTAACTTAACTTTATGGTCATTGTGGGTACTAATCATTACAAGAAATGATAATTAGGGCCTTTACGAGTAAAACCTTTACCTGACATTTTCTAAGCTTAGAATAAGGTAAATTTTGTGCTTTTCAATAAAAAAGTAAACCTACCTCGGAGAAATACAATATCTTTTAAGCACATGATAACATGTTACAGAAAATCTACATAGAGAAGATGAAAAGCATCCAATAAAAACTTCATGTATTCCCTAAATGAAAATATTAAAAAGCATTGGACCAATATGGATACCTTGAGGTATCCTAGAGCAAACACCTATTATAGTGGGCAAATCCTTGAAAGTTGACGTTGAAAGTCCGATCAATTGCATAGCAGAATAAATAACGCGATATATTCTCCGATGCAAGCATTCATTGGCAATGGCATCATTGGTTTGACGATGAATGCCAAAAAGCAAAAAAGAAAAAAGTCCTAAGGAAGAGCCAAATCTATGGAAATCTTTAACGGATCGAAGTTGTCTTAAATGAATTCGAAAATTGAATTAAGTGAAAAATTACTGAAGCAAGGAAATTAAATTTGAAAAGAATCTGTCAAGGATTTGAATGGCACCGGGAAAGTTAGAACACGAATACCAATATTGAAACACAGAGATCAACCTAGACTCTATTACAGAAACATGTGAACGGTGGCATCATCTCTGACAGTATCGCAACCAAAAAAAAATAAGCTGGCTAACTATTTGAAACAGCTTCTCATTTCGAACAAAACCTCATTAATGATACCTGAGGAACGTTTAAAGTGAAGTCAAACTCGAGACATTAATATCGACCATTAGTATCGACATTAATATCATAGGAGCATTTAAACGCTTGCATAAATTATGATAATATCATTACTAAGGAAACATGGATGGGCTAACTATTGCAACAGCTCTTTGTTTTAACCAAAACGTCAATAATGGTAACAGAAAGGTGGTCAAAGTGAACATCATCTGATAACATAAATGTCGACTCAGGCTATGTTTAAGATGTCAGTAAACGGTTGCTTCATATCTGATAATATTACTACCAAGGAAGGATTGATGAGCTAACTATTTGAAATACCTCCTCATTTTATCCGAAGCCTTAGTAATCCGATGTTGTCAATGTTACCTATGGCTCTCCTTTATAACTGCTAACGTTCGAACAAGTAAATTTCGTTATCAAAAGGCAACAACCGGACGAGTAAAATCCTGCATCAAAAGTCCGATTAATAACAAATCACCCAATTTTGAAAAAATTACAGCAGATCTCTTAAAATGTGGTTGCTGTTGTTGCGTTCCATTAAGTTAACCCAAACATCCTATTGCCATTATTTCATCTTTTCCAAAGCTATTTGTATGTCTTGTATTCAACTGAGTCTACATTGAAAGGTGGTCAATTATTGGTCCAGACCGATTTCCTTAAAGATCTTTCTACGACTGCTTAATTGACTGTATCCACAAATGACGTAAGATTGAGAGGAAGAAGAGAGGCATTGATCAATATGGTCTTCACGGTATTTTCAAAGGCTTTTGACAAAGGGTTTTTCAAAGGCTTTTGACGCAAGGTTATTGGCATCTTTGGATCATTTCTGTCTTGAATGCAGTCTTACTTGTCCCAACATTCCTATGCAACATTCCTATTATAGACTTTACTTTGGAACATGTTCAACCCATTTTCATCCTTCATCTGGTGTTCCCCAAGGTTCGTTTTTCTGGCCTTATTCTTGGATCCCTTCTCTTCATTCGTATAATAAATGTCTATCCCTTTATGGTCTCTTTTACTTCTTGTATTTCGACGATTTCAAAATTCTTTCCAGGATTATTTTATTTTGGGATCATCAGCTATAATAAGACGACGTGCCCAGTCAGTCTAACTGGTGTTTATCTAACTCTTTAGGTCTTTAGGTGCTAATATCGTTAAGTGTCATCGTATAAAAATCGCACGAATTTCGTTAACTTAAATGTTGTAAAGACCTTTTAAAGACCTTGTCACTCGTGTCCTTAATAGAACCATTTGAGTGACCAAGGTTTCTGGCGTCATTCTAAGGTATGTTTAAAAATTTAATAGTTTCTCTACTACTGTGTGTTTGTTTGTTCTTTCAAAAGGCACAATGATATAATTGGCTCTAATATTTGTTATCTCTCGTGAGGTTTCTTTGCTTTAGGCCTGAGGTAATCAATGATTTCTTTATATACCATGCTATTATTTACAATATATATGTTATTAAGTAATTAAGAATATTGTTCTGTATTAAGAATATTGTATTTCGATGATGCAATATAATCAAAAAAAGCTTACTCGCTTCGAGTTCTATAAAGATAGCATGGAATATCATCCATATGATCCCTATTAGCATTTTATTCGTTTCTTTCATTAGAGTTCCGTCTTTTTTCAGTGGAAATGTGCTCTCTGCACCGATTCAGGAGCATCAAAATTATTGTAGTCTCTGCGATGGTTAAAACTCTCTTCCACTTCTACACGCTACGAGATTAATTAATCTGTTTGTAATTCCATTCGCTCTTACTAATACCTAGACATACTTACCAATTTTAAATATTCCTAGAACATATAACAATTTACAACTTGGGCCTTTTTTTATTCTAGATCGAGAGACTTATTTCTTGATCGAATAAAACCCCCTTAACTTTAATTCGTATCACCATTGTTAGGGTGTATTGTGGAATTGGAAAATTAGTCCATCAGATAGGATGCATATATTGAATTGAGAACAAATACCGTTGAAGCCGTAGTGGTCCATTATAATCCCTGATCAGAGCAGGCGAGGTAAACTAGAGTGTGAAAATTGTAGAGGCATATCACGACGCTTCGCATCACTAAGCTGCTAGGGATTATCTGCTAACCAAAAGGCCTTTGCTACTAGAAGATTGACCAAATTTATGCTAGCAAGCAGATACTAGGGCAATTCTGGGGGCTTCATGTTGATGCTCACCAAATGTTGTGTGTTGTTTTCACACAACAGCTTCGATCGGAAAATTTTCAAAATTCGCAAAATTAATTCGTTCAAAAAAATTGTATAAGCTCGAAAAACTAATATTCTGACCGATACCGTCGACACAAATGGGGTGAACTGAAGCAAGGTAGTGAGCTGGCTCCACTACTGTTTAATCTAGTTCCAGAAATATGTGTTAACAAAACTACTTATAGATTCAAGAGAGGAACCAAAAGAGAAGGAGGAATCAAACTGTAACCTACGCAGGTGATATCAATATTGTAGCTGAACACCAAACACCAGAGGTGAGAATGGGTTGGCCAAAAAGGAGCGAGGACGAATGTAGAGCGAGTACCTTTTAAGGTTTTTGTAGGTAAGGCGGACGGTTGAAAATCGATGAGGAAGCCAAGGAAGCACTGCCGGGACTTGGTTAACGAGAAAAAATAATTATTACTAGAACTTTTCTATGCTAGGATGCCGTCGATGGACCGAAATTGTCAAACGTACCACGACGTGTGACTTTCAGCCTAAAAAGGGCTTTTGATTTGGAGATATGATTCAAGCTTCTCATTCGATAGACTGCTCACTTCGAATTTCTTTAATTTGTATATCGGGCATTTCATTGTTGTCGCAATTAATGTCAATCAGGATCGTGATTCGTTTGGGATTCTTAGGGGATGCTAGAAGTCACCACTTTAAGATTCCTTTCCGGCGAACGATTGCATGGAACTGATGCTGTACGTCATTTAATTGAGGTTCAATGATTCCAGAATAGGCCTTTTTTTCAAATAGTCGCAGGGTTACTAGTAGAATGCCTGTACTTCTGTAAATAAGAGGACTTTATATGGAAGGTTGGGGGGGGGGGGGGGGGGTATGGTATCTCAGGTATATCATGGTGGTACTTCGTGATAAAATCAATTGTTCTTTTCAATGGAGCAGTAAGCAGGGGTGGTATCTCAGTGGGTTTTCTTGGGATATATCACTTTCTTTGCCTGCAAATAATTCAAAAAATAATATCTCCCCCGACTTAATTGACTATTTCATGACCACGTAAGGTGTACAGAAGGGGAAACTGGAAGAACAATAGTTGCTTTTTGTTCTGCTAATGAAGCTCCGTCGTTTCTGTGTATTTCTTTGTATTGTGCTCATATACTGTGGTGTATCATCTTCCATGTATGGTTTTGTCCTAGAATAAGACCAAAATTGAAAGCAAGTTTTCAAATTTTCACAGATTCCAACTGGATATTCTTTGGATTATTTTAAGACGTTAAGTTTTTGATTGCGAAAGTGAGCGTCACAGCTAGGAAAAGAATCATAACTCCAACAGTTGGCGCTAAAAAGGACAAAATGAAAGGGGACTGAGCTCAATAGACTTCGACTTTGCAAATCTTCTTTCAAAGGACGAAAGAGAATTGTCCAGAAGAGATGGAGTCATCGTGGGTCTTCTGTAAGGAATAAAGGTTTGAGCTAGCGAAGTACCATCAGCTCCAAGTCCTGAATGTACAATCGACCCGGAATTTTACTCTATACTCATCGTATAACTCCGGAACTTCTAGGGTAATGCTAGAGTCACGACCCAATGTTATACTATCGCAACTCACTTTAAAGTAACACCTCAGTCAACTGAAGTAAGAAGTAAAAAAATAAGTAAATAGAATATAAAATGGCGAATAACTTATCAACTTTACCATTACAAAATATACCTCATTCCTTTACATTCACTCACTTTGTTCAGTTAAAAAGTTTCACAAAAAAATTTTGCCACAAAGATTCCCATCTGTTAAATATTTGGTTAAAAACCTTTTTTTATCTAAAACCATCCTTGCAAATTGGTACCAGAAAAAAAAACAAAGTTTGCCACGTTGGCGAAGTGGAAATTTTAAGTAATATTATTCCTGGGGTGAATTAAATATTTGTTTTTTTTTTCTGTAAGTAAAGCAAACAGCAAGAAGGATCATTATGTTGTTGGTGTTTTTTATTTCTTTCTTTTCGCTTGCAGTTGCTCACGTTTCAATTTCTTTCGTTCGTTAGCAATTAATAACAAGTTTCAACGACATTACAAAAACGAAAACTTTGAAGTTTACCCTAGCACCAGTCTAGTGAAAATTATTTTTTTTCATTTCACCTCAGGGGATTTCTTTAAGTAGAAGCAAGTTCAGGAAAATTTTAAAGAAGAAAGTTGCAAACGAACTCTTCTGCGGATGAAAAACTTCAAAAACTTAAATAATAATAGTGAAGTTTGTCTAACAAAAACTGATTTTTTGCACTCCGGGGGGTGAGTTTTCTGATTTTCCATGCCATTTTAAACGTTTATTGCAATGAACTTTTCAATAGTGCAATGGCAGTTCGCTTTGATGATTTGTATTTTGTGCAAGGTGAAAGGATGTAAGTTGAACAAAATCAAACCACTTTAGGCAAAAATCCTAAATATACATCGAATAAAGGTAAGTAAAGCCTTAAATTACATTTTAGTCCCTAAAATGTAATTTAAGGCTAAAACCATCATTCTTTTGTGCTGTTTGTCATTTGGTTTGACCAGTTTTCGCTTTCGCAAATCTAACACATTTTCTGAGTTTCCTAAAGCAAAGACACCAATGACATTATGCCTGAAAATGAGAGTAGAATCTTCTCCCGATACAGAACGAAGTTTACTCTATGTCAAATATTCTGAGGACTCCTATTGCTCCAGTGGACATGAAAAATTTCAATAACCCGTTACAAAATGCCGTTGTTACAAAGGACAATTTAATGAAATCTCCATGGAAACTATTCATGGACCTTCTGGTGTCTATGGTTCATGGGAAGATATTTTCCAGCAAAAAGCTAAAGAACAGAAGGAGTGCTAGAGAATGAGCCCAACCATTTCTATTGCCTACAGACAACAAAGTACGCCTTTTTTCTGTAAGGATCACCCAAGCGCTATGTAACAGTTTTTTCAATGTGTAAGTTGCTATTTTTCACTAGACTATTAGGACGGGGTTCCTTTCATTCTTCGGTCAAATCGACACGCTATCTGTGCAATTTTCGCATGAAAGGTACGTTTGACCTTCATCATCCTTATCTCCAGGGTAAGTGCTTACCACCATACGGTTGCCAATCTGACTGAATGGGTCATTATCAAATTACCTAATAATGACTTGATGGATCCGGCTTAGTCTAATCGACGGGCCTATGAGGGTGCTGTATTTGGGCAGGCATATATAGCATTCCGGACACATTTGCTCAAAACGCAGTAAAATTATCCTGAAATTCGATCGCTAACAGCTACAGGTAGATCATATTCTGTTCTCATCCCCGTTCACTCAGTCTTAATTTATTAGAACAACAGATTCCCACAGTATGTTAAAGGATCGTACGAGACATACTTGGCTTACCATACTCGCGATCACGCAGACGTGTATACCAGCACCAGATCCAATTTGGATCAGTACGAATCCTTGCATCCTTTCTAGAGCTAGAGCGAAAATAGCCTTAATTAGAAAACAGAACAGAAAATACACATTCGAGCAGGGATTGTAGCTATCTGTTGGGAACCAGTTATCTATGAAAACTTATCAATAAAATATTGGGTTTCCCGCCGTTTTTTCAACAAAGTTTGTAGTTGATTTCAAAATTATGGAATGCGGTCACATCATTCAAAGTCTACACTATTTGAAGCTATGACCCTCTGCCATCTTTCTGGTAGTAAATGGATTCCCCAGAAAAAATCCCCATCCAACGATTCGATCCAGCCATTCGATCGAGCCATTTTTTGATGCCTTCATAAGGAGTAAATCGTTTTCCAGTGAAGGCCGATAGCATGGAGCGGAACAAACGGAATCCCGTAGGAACAATGTCTGGGGGGTACGGTGGGTGGGGCAAGATTCCCAATTCGCCCCTTCCAAATATATTTTGGACGATCTGGTTACGTGTGGCCTTGGCGTGTCATGCAGCAAAATCAGTTTGTCATGGCTGTCATTCCATGCTGGCCCTTTTTTCATTCGGAACTCGGTTCAAACGGATGAGTTGCCGTCGGTACACATCCCCAGTGATTGTTTCAGATGGTTTCAGGAGAATAATAGATGAAGTCACTGTGGTACCATTAGAGGCACAACATAACCTTGGAAGAGTGAATATTTTCACCTATATAATAATAATATATAGGTGAATACCAGGGTTCACCTGGTATTACCCAATGTTTGGGTCGCTTAATTCGATGCATGAAACCCTTTCTTTTTTGTCGTTGAAGAAGAATCTTGCACGTCACCAAACGCTTTTCGATGTCTCTCCCTCTCAGTTGATGCGGCTCCCAAGTTCAAGTTTTTGGATCGTTTCCATGGCGTGCAAGCACTTACGGGTAGAAGGGTAAATCTGTCAACATTGAATTCCTGTGACAATTCTTCTAAGCTTCGACTTGAACTTTAATCGAACAATTTCCGTAGCTGTGAATCTTCAAACTTTTTTGGTGCCTCTTCACGACTTTTATCTGTCATGTCAAATTCACCATTTTTGAAAGGCCGAAACCACTCTCTGCAAGTTGTCCAAGATGGAGGATGATCCTTGTAAACATCGAGCATTATACGATTTTGTTTTGAAGTTTTGGCAGCGCTTTTTCTGAAGAATGATCTAAGACTAGAAGACTAAGACTAGACTAAGAAGAATAATGAACTAAAACCTCTGCAAATGTAGCTTTTTTCGGTATGAAAGTTGACATTTTCGAAATTCGAGAAAAAAACGGTGTTCACGCTTTGAAGAAATGTTGAAAACTGCGTTCATGAGCCTAGGCATACTACTTCCAATTCCAAGAACACTACCACAGCAGGCACTAACATAGTATTGTATAGTATACTTGAGGTGGAAATTTATTTCCATACCCAATAGGATACCAAAATGTATCAAACAATGTGCTTGTAAAAGTGCCCAAATGCATTCATTGGGAATTCGCTTACCGCAAGACGACCACGGTTATAAAGAATTGCTTCGGCGTGAAAATTTCACCCGGAACCAAGAAGACGAAAGCTGATTACGAGGCAAGTCTGATTGTAATGCTCTGGGCATACCAAAAGGAGTAGGTTTGGGGTAAGGTTAAAGTGATTCTCGAATAGGAGAGGGAAGTCCTAAAGAATTTTTTCAAAAAGGATACTTACTGGAGAATAAATCTGAACCTGTTAAAACAGTGCAAGCAAAATCACCATAGAATATTCAAGGATCTAATGTATATTCAAAAGTGGCCTAAGACGAGATACTGATGAAATCCCAGCAGATTTCAAAATAAATACTACTAGGACTGGCATGTAGGAGCCTTCATTGAACCAATCAATGGAAGGCATTATTAAGCTGAAGAAATTACTTGAGGTTATCTCTGGATTTCAGCAGAAGTGTCTAGAAGAAGAGGTAAAGAGTTAGAAATTACTGAACATTGCGTTTACGGCTAAAGGAATCACTCCAGTAAAGCTTCGTGGATCCATAGGACACTTTTTAATATGTTGTCAGTTGAATCAAGCCAATAAAAAACCCAGGAGAATCAATCTGGATTAAAATACCGGCCTCTGACCTTAAGATTTAAGAAATGAAGCACGGACTTAACCAAATAAGGCTGAAAATCCAAGAGAGCAACTGATACTTGGGAAGAAAGTAACAACCTACAAAACTCATTAAAGAAAAACATGACAAAGCCATCTTGAATCCAAAAAGGTTTGTAAGACGTCGGTAGGTGTGGATAGTAAAAGCTGCTCACGGACTATGTTTTTGTCATCATGTGCAAATGGGCACAGTGCAACAGAATCAGGAAGTATTTGATTCCTCTGTCTTCTGAACTAAGCAATACCTCACACCGTGTACGTTTACCATGTCTTATTTTCAAAATGTTTTTGCCATGGACCAAGAGTTCATTAACTCTCCTCTCCTCCTTGTAGGCCCTTTCTTTTCAACACGCCTCCACAAAAAGAATCGCCTACGCTCGGCAACTATTGAAAAAACGATTTACGCATTACAATGTCAGTCAAAAGACAGATTTTGACTGACTTTTGTAAGACTGATATAAGTTAGAGATTTTGAGGTATGCCGATATCCTTTAACTCTAGATATAAACTGTTGAGATTGTCAAATGACACTTCTGTTGATGCCCTAATTGCAACAGTTTTTTGCTGGGAAGCCATGATTTGCCTCTCCAGCCTGTAGGCTGAGTTGAGGGTCTTTGGCTGCAGAGGAGGATTCTTGCTTCAATTTTTGCAGCCGTCGTTGGATTATTTAAGTATACTATAATTTTTCTTTCGATAGAATTGAAGTTATATGTTAATTTTCTGCCTTCATTTGTCGGTCGTTTGAGCCTAAACTGAGGCAAAACCCGTGCAAAAGTGTTAAGGATAATATACAAAATTGTCACCGTTGATGTCACTGCAACGGCCGAGCAAGAAATAGCAATGGAGATTCAAATTAAAATAAAATCCTTCAAATGAAATGAAACTAAAAAGAGAAGTGACTGAATCGAATGAGATGGTGTCTTCCGGAAGCTTGAAGCATGGCAGGATTTCTCAGTGAGATAAAACCACCCGAATAAAGATTACGTTGAGATGGTACGTTGCTACGAACGCACGGACTGTGAGAACTCAAGCTATAACTCTAATGGTTCGACGTAAAGCTTTCACTCCTGGAAATGTGAAATTAAACTCTGAGCATAAAGCATTGCTCAGGATTGATTAGTTTCCTTCCATCAGATCAACTGAAAAACAAATTGGTTACCTACTCTATCGACATGGCGAGGAATAGGGTTAAAACGTGATAAACCTCATCTAAAAGACCTAAAGAAATGGTGTCCTTTCGCTCAAATAACGATGGTGAAAAACATGATAAGATAAAGTAAAGCTGGAAAATATATATGACTCCTGTATAACCGCAAGGGGACGACCTCCCTTAAAAGGATTTTATTTGAAGCAAACTTACTTTCAATCGTATTCAAAATCTGGTGACGAACTAAGACTATTACGTTTCGAAATAAGTGATAAAAGGTCGACACTAATTATCACCAAATACAATGAATTGCTTCAATGTTTACGGAAAATTACCATAATTAAGTTTCCTGACAATCAAGTACACAAACATTACAAATTCTTTTTAATCTACTCCTTTGATTTTTCCATTTCCATTGAAATCCTTATAAACTCAGTCGTTTGAACCAGATTCAGCCATCGAAACAACGGTTGCTTCGGTCAAGAAATAATCAACTTGCCTCCATTAATTTTACTCAAGGCCGTGTTGCATTGAAGAACATTTGAGGACGGTGCTGGAGGACGATGGCAATTTAAGGCTAAAAGAGTTGGATATAAGACGAACACAAAAAATTAGATTAAAACACAAGATTTGAATTAACGATGGCGCTTGATTAGAAGGGATTAGCAGGACTAGAAGTGGCACAGCAGAAAGGATAGAGAACTCATTGAAGCAATTGGTTTGAATCTTAATGAAATTTTAATATTAGCTTCATCGATTAAAATTCTGATTGCATGGAAAATTTCTGAAAATCAATTAAGAAGAAATCTGAAATGTAAGTTTTTTATTTTAAACAGAATAGATTTTCTTTCTATATTTACAGAAGAAGAATTTCATTGTGAAGTGACGATTTGGAATCAAAAGAGATCATTTCATAAACATAACTTAAAATAGAAAATGCGAGGGTGAATATATTATCCTGTTTTTCAATTAAATTTAAATCTTCAAGGTAATGCTGAGTTTTTAAGGTGGGTTGAGCATCTGATGGGCGCACGAAGTACATACCAATACCACTATATTTAGTAATTCATCTGGATGGATTTGCTTATTTGTAAAATTTCCACCAGGCTGTAGGATAGACCTTACACCACAGTGGAAGCCCTTTCTCGGAGCTCAGAAAGTTTCAAGTTCCGAAGAGACGTCTAATTGCTACTCTGAAGGAGAGCTGGGTCTTTGTTCTCTTTTCTTCAGGGTAACTCCACTCTTTTACTCTGTTTCTACCCCGTTCTAACACAAATAGCTTGGAAGCTCGTTCCAAGGCTCAGAGTCTGAAATAATTGACGATGTCCTCGCATGTTTCAAACTAATGAGCATTCTTAGAAGTCCTTGCATGTTTCATGGAATTCAGTGAATTCCTACTTTTCCTTTTTCACAGGAAATTCGAGGTGCCTTTGAAGAATTTTGTATCATTTTCGATTCTATTGTAAAAGGATGCTGGAGCCCTGCATCTTGTCATTCATGCTGAGCGTGATAATTTCACCAGATTTATTCCAAAGCAAGCGTCTCTCCTTAAGAATTTTACAATATTCAGACTGTTCACATATTGGCGAGTGTACAGTTGCATTGACACCTAGTCTCCTTTTTGCAGGCATCAATGTCAACAGCTATGACTTCAGTGGATTAACTCCGCCTGGCATTGTAACCAAATATATTTTATTGAACCACGTTAGCTTCCTCTTATAGTTGATACCATTTAACTCTAAAAATTTCCAAGGTAGAACCTGCCTAAGGACGTTATATAGGTTGTTGAGAGTCGGAATTTAATTGCAAACTTATTTGGAGGGAATTTCAAGCAAAATTTCATTTTAAGGCCAACATGATATTCAGAAATACTAAGGACTGGTGTATGGATCAATCGCAGGGCAACTCATGGGTAGAGCTCCAGGTCAACCCCAGAACCCCCGCATTGCTGCAATCATTCCCAATCACCGATCTTTGTTTGACACAGTCGAAGAAGCCTTACGTTAGCAGATAAAAAAGGCCGTACACCAATTTTTGGCATCTAGATGTTGGTAGATGGTATAAGGCACATCATACTGTCAAAACAATTTCTATAGCAGATTCATTGCCTCCTTGGACGTTTTCTCAACTTTGCACTCTATAATAGTTAAATATTCTGAACCATAAGAGGATAAATTGGATGGTTTCTTAGATTTAGTGTTATTATAAAGGCATCTATTTCGGTTTCATTTGAGTAACAATCAAGTCCTCGTGGAGATCTTTACTATCTCTTAATGCCTATAGCTTTCAAACAAGATCTGTGCAACTCTGAAGACGTTTACCTGAGTGTAGAAACTCCAAGGTATTCCCGCAGACCATCGTCCCTATTCTTGCGTTAGCCATGGTTTTTTGGTCGCTATTCAAACGAAACACTGAGATCAGCGACTTGTTATTGATAGTATTAGCTCTTTCAATGATTTCCTCTTTGCCCGTAGCTTAAGCACAAACAGCAATAACACTACTGGGTGGCTTCTAGTAGACAGACACAAAAAAAGAATAAGAACATTTATATTGCGTTGTTATTTCACAGTTTCGAAAGAAGTATTCTTGTTAAACGCAGTGGCGAGAGAAAATTTACCAATCCGAATAATTTTCTAATTATTTTGGTGGAACGCGATGAGATTGGGAATTCGTTTGAAGTGTTGTTGCTCTCTTATGCCTTCACTATGTCTGTGACTAGAGTCCAGGCGCTCAAATTGCTCCTAATCAGAAAGACATGCTCAGAAGTATTCTCAATGAGCTAATAACTATAACCTTTAGTTAGTGAAACCTACAGAAAGTAGAAAAGAATGTAGCAAAAAAAGTCTTGACAGTATTAGCCTTGGTTTTAATTTATTATCATTTTTTCTATCTAAAATTAAAAAGCGAGTAATGATTAAACACGGTTTTTCTTATTTCTGTGAAAAAAGATTTTTTGTGGCTGCGTAGTGAGGGGTGTTTACATCATGTTTTCCAGTAGCAGAAGGCTACTAGGTTTCCCTCCGAATCCCTCTTTGTCACACTGTGAGCCTAACCTAGAACTGTCCATCACATCACATTGCGCTAAGCCTCCATTTGCTCGCCAATTGACGCCATTGGATCTCTTTTAACCGGAGAAGAAGAGGTGGTAGAGTTACTTGCACAAGTTTACCCAATTCTATTTTCGTCAAAATATTAGTCCATAATTCTGTTCATTATAAGAATCACCAGAGGTTTATGTGAGTAGACTTAACCAAACCTTCTGGAGGGTTTGCTATCAGCAAATAAGAGAACGCTCGCTTATCATCCGTCTACACATGGAATGGGTTTCGTAGGTTGGTGAATTGCGTTCTTGCAATTTTGTTTTGTGCTTTTGAAGCTAACAAAGGAAATCCCCATGCCACTGAACAGCTGAGTGGGATAGTCATTGGTTTCATCGTATCCTAGTATAAGCCATGGCAGCACAACTTCCACCGTCACTCCTTCTCATGTTCCCAGGTGTGCTGCTGGAGATCTATGGTCCCGTCAACATGTCCCTGACAAAGCCATGGTTTCACGCCTTCCATCTACCTTTCCTCTCATCTCATCAGGTGTTCTGCTATAGAGCCAGGGTCCGTTTAGTCTTTTCGCATGTGGTACCCTTCCTCTTCTGTTCATCCCCGTAAGATACATCCTCCTACGATCACTTGCTACCGGTAGCACGACCTATGTGTGATCAAATATCGTGTCAGTTTCTAGCAAAATTAATATAGGAACATGATACTGAGTTGCTTTAATCTTAGGTATTCGTCGTTGAGATTGCCAAGTGAAACATCTGTTAAACCCTTAATTGCAAGAATTTGTGGCTGGTAAGTCATGGCATGTCTTTCTAGCTTATATTTCCATTCGTCATGTCAATGATCGCAGAGGAGGATTCTCACTCCAACTTTCTCATCTGTCTTTGAACCATAAGAGGATGCTCTGATTTGTCATCCTAGAGAATTGAAGTCCTATGTCATTTTATAGACTTCGCCTCTCGCTAGCTTGATCCGTCAAGAGATGTCTGACCATTGCTGTGAAGATTTTGACCAAACCATATTGTTTGACTCTTTAATTTAATTTTCTCAACATTTTATTCAAAGGTGACTGACAATCCCTAGGTTAGAGGATTTGGCAGGTTTTATACCCCGATTTTACTTCTTCATTTTTGTCAAACTACTGATGAAAGCTTTACCAAACTTATAATAGTAAATTAAAAAAATTCTTGTTAGATTCCATTTTTAGGTTGATATTTTTATTTTGCAACAGACAGCTGTTTCGTGGCCGATATGGTCCCTTCTTCAGTGTTATGTCTATAACTATATAAATATAATAGACATAACACTGAAGAAGGGACCATATCGGCCTCGAAACAGCTGTCTGTTGCAAAATAAAAATATCAACCTAAAAATGGAATCTAACAAGAATTTTTTTAATTTTTTAGAAGGTTGCAAACATCCGAACCAACAATTGGAAAAAGAAAAAAATTATAATAGTAGTTTTTTTTATTGTTTATTAGCCAGCAACAGCATTCGCGCCTAAGGATTCGACATAAGAAAAGTTCGAAATGGACTCTGAAGAAAGCAATGATATTATGTGGCAATATGATGTATTGAATAGCAAATCACAACTAAGTTATTGATAGTGGTTTCAGCTATTTAAGAGAAGTACCATGCCTATGTATCACACTACGAAACATTATTAAGGCATAGGCAGCATTACAAAAGGTGTTAGATACGAAACAAATAAGGCACAACGTCAGCAAAAATGTTCGGCAAAGGACGATCAAAGATTTTCATCAAAAATCATCGGTTCAAAGCGAATCATATGGTCAAAGAACTAGAAATATCGAATCTAACTTAACGTTTTTTAAAAATTGAGTTTAAGGCCATCCTTCTCAAGTTTCAAAAGGCAAACGATCTAGCAACACATCAAGGAACAAAGGTTCGTGTTGAAAGAGCAAAGGAGTTGTTCTGGTGGTTCTGAAGTAATCAAATCCCAAAACATTGCGTTATATGATGGAAAAACTTTTCTGATTATAAACTTCGTGAACTTTTACGACGATCCTATTTTTTGACTAAACCTACGAACGGGACTCTGCGTTTCACAAAAGCTTCCATCATAAGTATTGATTTGGGAGCTCTACCACGAATGGTTTGAACTATTGCATACCTACTAAAAACCACACGTACTAGGCAGAAGAATCACAAAGATGGGGACACTACTACCCAAATTGGCGAATATAGTGAGCTTTGCAGGATAGAGAGCTTGGAAATCAAATGATGTAGATAAGTGGTAGGAGGACGATGGTAAACTTTCTGAGCTTCCGAGCTTGAATGTATATGAGAATAATTTTTCGGTGCGAGAGGATATGTGAGTTACCGTGTATGAATACAAAATTCAAGAGAATGATCATGCGCATCTCTCGGGCATTCAGTATTTCTATGCCTTTATATGCTTTGATCTTCGGGTCATTTCTTCAAGAAGCTTTGCCTTGAACTACCATTGCAACTGAAAAACTTCGGTCGGTTTTGAGCCAATTTATTTGGAGTTTGTTCAAACTCTCTGCGTTTGCGAGTACTAACGTAATGGTATGAACGTTGATGAACGTTCTTCAATTTTTTTTATTGGTTGTGGCATCAAAGCCTATGAATTCTGGAAGCATTTTGAGAGCGGCTATTAAGACGTGTTAATTTAAAAGCTTTGGTAAATGGGTCATGTACCTTTTATCAAGATGGGGAACACATAGCTTGAATGAACGGAAAAAAATTGGTTTAAAAAATGGGCTCAAAATGCCAACTTGTTTGATCAATAGCTTTTGATTTCTCCTTGCATAATTTCTTTTGGTTTTTCTATCTGGTCCATTTGAGAGTGAAGCTTATACCATGATGTACTTGCTCAAAAAAGCGATTCACCGTGAACAGGCTGAATCACAGCTGGATGGTATTTTTGCAGCATTTAATTTTTTTGGAAAATCATCTGAAAAACTATTAATAAAGTTCTTATGCACACAACAAGCCTATATTAGTTTGATATGTCTAATTGTCCAGCTATGACACCATCTTGTCATATTCTTACTAAGCTTTACTGAAACAAGAACCCAACAAGGTCATGTTCAACGTAAATTCAATACATGCACATATCATACACAAATCACTTCTCCAGGCACTTTATTTTTGTATTGTTGTATTGTCGCCTGGGGAATCCTTCGAGCGATTGAAATCAACAAAGCATTCAGAGCCAGTCACATATAAAAACGCTTTCATTTCAAACTGTCATTCACTTATTTTCAATTGCCATAAAGTTACAGGACGAAGAACATAGCGTAACATAACACAACATCTATTGTGTTGACGTAGTACATATAGCGATAGCATTAGTTTGCTTGGCTATGAGTGACAAACCCGCACAAAATGTTTCCCAGTCGGCTGGCTTTCACAAGATATCAAAACCAGAAACAGAACATGGACCAGGAGCCACTATTTTATGATTTGCCCGAGTAGTCTCGAGGATTTGATGCAATAGTTTACTCATGTACCGCCTGCAGCTTTTTTGCCTAGATCTACAAATAGTGTAGAGTTAGGCATCTACAGGAAGGAAGTAAAACGTTGAAGGAGTAGCTGTTGTAGTTGTAAAAATAGGACATGACTATTGTTGTAGCTTTTAAGATGAAGGACGACCAAATACAAATTAGTGTTATCGTTCAAAATGGTTTTGTCGTACCTTGGCAACAGCTTTTTGTGATCGAAACAAGGACTTTCAACGAGAACAATGACCATACATGCAACGAGGGTGTAATTAGAGTAGCAACAGTGAAATGCTGTATACCAGTTCGAAAAAGCATTTTCAGGTTTGATTCAAACTAAATTCCCAGTGCAGATTTCACATTCTAAAGGAGTTTCCTACTTGAAATTGAAATTATAGTTAGCTTATTTTCTACATTCAAGTATATTTAACTGAGATGAACCTGAAGTCCTTCCTTCGACTCTTCTACGCTTCGTTCAAATACAAGTTTGCAGTCCGTTTAGGTCATTACAGTCAACTTTCGTTTCAACTTGATAATTAAGTTTAATTTCTTATCTAGTTTCCACATAGTTCAATGCAACCATTTTCACCACCTACCTGTTCATCACAATTTTCTTGCACACTTGTGCAATGCGTTCTATTTAATGTTCTTGAAAAAGTGTCCTGAAGTAGAAACAATTATCTGATTAAGTACTGCTTTGTCGCGCTTCCATACAATACGTTGAAGTACCCGAAAGGATATAATTCACCAAATTAAGATAAGAAAATTTTATATTGCAATCGTTGGCAGGTATCATCAACTCGCTTGCTCTTGATTCGTCCTTTTCTCAGCGAACTTAGACAATTTTCTCGTATTGTTGGGGCGTCTGGAAGCACCTTCTACGTACTAGAGCATGCTTGCGCAGCATGTGCGTTGAAAACAGAAGTGTACTTCCTTAATAGGGGACATGGGCTCATAAAAGCTGAGTGAGATGGCAGCAAAGGATAACGCACCTTTCGTTATGATAATTTTAATAAGATTAAGGATTTAAGGGTGAAATTTCACGCTTTTATGACAATTACTTTTTGGCTGGCGTCTCTGGCGTTGTAAAAGATTTAGAAAGTTACTTTTCTAATGGTGATTTTTATTCGATCAACGTTAGAGTGTAATTTTCGGAAATTAACTTCGAAGCAATTAAAATGATAGCATCTAAAGCAGAAAATTTAAAAAGGGGAAAAAGAACATTTGAGGGCGTCGATCGTTACTTTAATTATCATACCGAAAAAGTTGTTGCCGATACTTTTCGGCTTAATTGCCAATTAAAATTCTTGTAAGACAACTCCTTTCATAAAACATCGTATCGTTACATCCTTTGAATATCTGAGTCTCCCCCGGAGATTCGGCCTTTTGAAAAAATTTTTGGAACAAAAGCTTTGTTGTGTGAAAAGAAGAAATTAACTTTCAAAATTATATAAAATAATTTGCTAAAATACAACCAACTTGGAAATAACCTTTTTGAACTTTTTTTAAAAATAATGAAGCGCTTGCAAGGTTTTAAAACACCAAACTAGAGGCTGATCTCCACCATCTTCCATTCATTAGATGGCCGCATGCTTTGTAGAAGGGAAGTGAGAATTTCTTACGCCCAAACTGAAGAATGTCATTTAATGCAAGGGTTCTAGACTAACAACTCCATGCTTTTGCTACGAAACCGAGAGTTCTAGCGTAGAATAATTTGAACCCTTACTTCAAAATAAGGCGCCTCGTGTGTCCATGCCTAAATTAGCTCACACTTATCTCTGTTTCAGTAGAAATCGTGGGAAAGGGAATGACACTGTCAAAGAAAATTTGAGCCTCTCTAAATGATTCTATAGAATCAAATGTACCCTTTCATTTATAAGGTAAGCTTATCGAAATATGCTACATGGTTCACTTAGTAAAGGAACATGGTTTATTTGATAAATGATCTAAAGATTCCTGTGATAAGACTGTCTGGAGCGGCCTAGCCTAATTGTGAAGTCGATTCCATCTCTTACATGAATGTGCAGGAGCCACAGAAGCCTCTTTTCCGGATAAAATGCACAAAATATTCGAAAAAGGGTAAAATCAGGTTGAAACCGTACCATTATCATATTCAGCATAGTGTAAGTAAATATAGTGCAAACACTCTCGGCTGACTTCGCGTAGACAAGGATAGAAAAAGCACAAGCGTACTAATATTTGTATTGAATTTCCACGCTAAAGCTTCGAGAGAGAAAGAGAGAGAGAGAGAGCGGAATCAACATAAAACTACATTTGTTTTGAACTGATCCTATTACATTTATAACACGTTTCAAGTATAGTCAGTCCCAATAAGAAGTTCAATTTGAAAATTTAATACGACCAACAACCATATTTTGGCAAATTCCTTTATTTTTTGGAAGTATAATTCTTTCAGTTATTTATGGTAATTTTACTGAAACAGGAGTCGCGGCTAGCTTTGGTTTACTACATTCGGTCAATCGAATTTCTGATATCACTTTTGGGTTATATTCGGTTCTATTGCGGCAATGGATGCCTTTGATCTTGGCTTTCAGATAGTCAATTATTTTTGAAATATCAATTGTTTTATATTTGCATAAAGTCCAAACAAATCTTCTTCACGGTAGCCCACAACTAAAAATCCAGAGGCGTTAGATCACCGCTACTTGGCTAACATTTGACTAACTTGGCTAACATGCCGTCATTGAATTTTTGACGCACTTTGGCTATAGAAAAGCCGAATGAGTGGCACGCGGAACCATCTTGTTGGAACCAAAGATCCTGGAACCAAAGTGAATGAAAATTTACGAATTGACCTAAAAAAGGATATCAAGATGTGATGGTACTTGATCGAAGAAGCTGTTATTCGCAGAAATGCGGTGTTAAAATGGTGCCATGCCACAATCCGAACCAAACAGTAACACAAAAATGCTCCATTGGCTTTTCTAGATATTCTTGTGGGTTTTCCAATCCCGAAATGTGAAAATGTTGCTTGTTTGAGTACCTGCTGAGATGAAAATGCGCCTCCTCAAACAAAAGATAATTTTTGAGCGAAATCCCTATCGATTTCAAGTTATTGGCGTCTGTTACTGAAGTGTTAAGTGACTCATTTTGCCAACTAGAAATAACATACTAGATTTCTGTGAAGGAAAGAATGGTATTAGCGTTCTCAGAGACAAAGTAACCGGTATGCAGATCTGAATCACTTATTACATACTGTACTTGCGTTGTACATCCTGTTAGGTTGCAACCATATTCTTTACTTGCTGTACATATTCTGTATCTTCTGAGACGGCAAACAGGAAAAAGCCATTGTGGGTCAGAATTAGAGGTTATAGTGTATGTGGAAGCAGTTTGTTGCATTAACCATGCAACAGTTCTACTGTTTTTATTGATTAGTAACACGGTGAACCTTTCAAGAATGAGCATTGCCCTCTAAGAACAGCATTTATTTATTGTCCAAACGGAAGCTTCGAACGGTTCGATAACGTTATGTATCCAGAAAGGTTGATGGTACGACCCTTTTAAACATAGTTAAAGACTATCCTAATGTGCTCTTCCCGAACGCGCGTGCCATAACTTTGCCAGCCGACTACTTCATGATAATGCTTAACTCACAATGCTGTATCTTACAAACCTATTGTCCAACTGCTGCAAAACTTGTTCATATGTAGTTTATAGTACGTAACTAACTGCAACATATATCATATCAGCTAAATTCTCAACGTAATCTACCAGGTGTCTCTATATGTTTATTTCCAGTTTTACTAAGAGATGGCGCCAGTGAAAATTACGCAGCGTATTAGCTGACTCATTTCGACGCCATTTCGATCATCTGAAATTTGGCTACAAACACACAAGTTGAGTCTGCCAAAACAAGGGTGTTTGCTTCATCGGTTTGAGCAATCATGTCGCATTGAGGTGCCTGGAAAAGGGCATTTGAAGCATGCATTGCTTTTCTTGCTAAATCAAAAGAAAAAGGTTGTTGAAAGTCATCCTTTGCCGGTTAAAAACACATGATCGATACGCTCCATCAATTAGGCAATGAGAGACATGGTTTCGACCAAAAATATGCAAAGAGCAGGAGTTGCAGGATTTATTGGATGATGAAGTTCAACTCATTGGCAATCAACAGAAGCATTAAATTGGGTACAGAAAACGATCGGCAGACGTTTATGAGCAATGGGTAGGAACAATAATCTCGGTAAATGGGTTCCACGCGATTTTAACGAGCGTCAAATTGATAATCGCAAAGTCACTTGTGATATGCTCGAAAAGGAATCATTTTTGTAGCGATTTGGGACGGGTGACGAAAAACTTTTCAAAAACATTTTGAAAATGTTATTAGTACTTTTAAAAATAAAAAATATGGATAAATTTCATTGTTTTATACAACAGTAAAATAGTGGCAATAACTTTGCCAGTACAAGGATACTCCCTCGGATATGATGCGCTCTTTTTGTGCCATTTAGTGCAGTGTTGCTCTAATTCTGGTTTATAAAGATGAATCCACGTTTTCTTTTCAGTTAAAGACTTGTGTAAAAACCAAATTTCTTTTTTTTGCCACAATGAGCCACAACTACGAAACTCCAAGTTTCTAGCGTGATGAAAGCATCGGTGACAGTGACATTTGGAAAAAGTTTGAAATCCTAAAATCGCCATGTTAGATGGCCGGAATTATTGTATATAACTCTGCGATCACTTCTGTAAACTGCAAATTGCTTTTTTCCTGTAGACAGGCATTTCATGATGAGATTTTTTCAAATTATTCAAACATATTTTGTCATCGAAATTTCGAAAAGTTTTGTCGTCAAACATGTTCACTCAATACAACACCTGGCTCAAAGAGGATGGGCCACATGTGAAGCGTGGTTTATCCAGAGCAGAAGAAGGAGACATTCAAAAAGTCGAAACATTCAAAGGAGACATTAAAAGTCGAATTTCTCCTATTTTGAGAGATTAAAAAAATCAGACTTTCCCATCCGCGTCTTTTTCAAAGTCTTTTGATTTGGTTTTATGTTGATGTTGTAGTTTTTGAATAATTTTGCTGATTTTTATGCTACTCTGTATGTCAATCTTTGCTTTGCTTTCTTGTCACATCCTTCTTCCTGTCAGTTCTTTTTGGGTGTTTTGAATTTTTTCCTTGCCTCACCACCAAGTAATCTTTGTATTTAATGTTTTTTGCAATAATTGGTATTTTTCTGACTCCTTATTGTTGGCTTCAGCTGTCAGAAGAGCCGCCGACAATCTTCTAGTCCTTATTGCTGCGTTTTTCTGCTGCTGTGGTAGGTTGAAATAGTAATATACTATTGTTTCTGTGGGTTTGACTTAATCTTAATTTTGACTTAATGTTTTGTTTTTTTTTTTATTGTTTTGCCAAGGCAACCTTTTCTTCCACTTATCTCTGTCTTAGCTGGCAGTTTTGAATTTTAAAAATTCGTGCTGTGTTTTGGATTCTTCCAGAATTTGTTCTTCGTAAGTTTCGGTAAGTGTGTATAGTTCTCGTCTTGCACGAAATATCACTCCCAAACTAGATGTTAGTTGCTTTATGAAGTCCTTCAAATGGTTTTGTTTCAAGACTCCTATTCCTACATCAGTTGTTAGTTCATAAATGTTGTTGAACAAGAAGTAATTTTTTTCTTATCTTGTTTTGAGGATGGATATGCTGCGTTGAAAAGTCTTATCCTTGTTTTCTCAAGTAGTGATTCTTGCAGTATATTTAATGTTTCCATGACTGGAATTGATCATAACGAATCTTTTATACCGAACAAAACCAATTTAGTGTTTTTTGTGACTTGATTTTACTTGATTTGTCAATCAACAATTAATCAGTCCTTGCTACACTTAATTTCAGTTTTGTCAGTCATTTTATAGTTCTCCCCTAAACCTACTGCGCTCAGTCTGTCTGAATTCTTGCAAGGTTAGTGCCCTAATAAATTTTTGCAGTCATGGCTTTCTTGACTCACAAAATCTTGTGACCAAACTGGAGCGCGAAATCAAGATCCTTAGACTAAGAATCGAATAGTCTACAAACTGAACTATGTGATGTTCTTGGGCCTATATTCCTCTTTTGGTAATTAACTAATTCAACCACTTCTCATGTCCTTTTGGTGTATCTGCATGAATGAATGAAGGTAAGATGGAGATGACCAAGCATGCCCAGCGATCCTCCCCACAAGTATCCAGATAGATTGAGAGGAGTTGGCGTCAGTAAACTTTCTGCAAGAGTATAGGATCACTGCGGAATCGATATCCTGGTTCGGCAGGATTTTTTGGTTAATATATTTCGAATTCATAGACCATTTTAGTCTTTGGTTCTGTCTGATTTTTTTGTCTGAGTTTAGTCTGATTGGATAAGTAAAAGGGTTCAGGCAAACATTGTCGTTTAGTTAATGAAGTCGGGGCTAACGATTTGAAAGTTATTATCTCCAACGCATTGAATTAGTTTTGAAAGACTGCTTGAAGCTCTAACAAAAAATAGATACCGATTTAGATAACGAATTTATGAATTTTCAAAATTCAAAACTAATTTAATAGCATTTTTAATGTTTAAATCAGACATTCTGCTTAGTAACAGACATTACTCCAAATTGTTATTTCCATTCGTGATCAGACTGCAAATTCAAGGCCAAAATTATTTTGGTTATTATCACGTCCTTAAGTTTTATTTTTGGAATTCCCTCTTATCTATTGGAAAACGGGTATGAAAATTATTATAGCTAAACTTCTCGTAAGCATTAAAATGTCTTACAGACCAACAAAATAACCTCTCTTTCTCCCCAACTAACGAAGTTTGACCGGATCATTTTAAGTGGATTGGTAATTTTCCACAAAACTGACAGAGGATGAAACCCTGGAAACTGGACTGAAATTAACTTTCTCTTTGAATTTGTGCATAAAGAAAATACCTTACATATATACTTAATTCTACTCACAATGCACTGAAGTTCAGATAATCAGCCATCGTGAACTCCCCACATACCTACGCCGTTTAGTTTGCGCTCTCTCTGTCTCTCTCTACCATATATGTCATTGCATCTCTTTCTTCGTGATGGGTTCATAGAGTTTAGTGCTTCTTAGTGGTAACGAACTGGTATTGTGATATTTAGCCAACCATAGAAGTTGAGAGCAGAAATTATTCATGTTGATCCGCTTTCATATGCAGGTGTTCCTACTTTGCACAAACAATTGTTATATCTTCATAGAACTCAAAAGATGTAATCAAAAGCCATCCACATTCAGCCACTCTATGGTCTTAACTGAATAATTTTGTTTGTGTCTTATCAAAGAACGAATGAAAGCTATTATTCAGACATTTGATTGCAAGTCCTCAATCAAGCAGAGTCAGAAGGCTTGCAAATAAAATTAAATTATCTATGTGAAGTAGTGATCCCCACAAAGTTCTTGCAGAGCGCTCGAAGAACTTGTAATTACGAAGTAATTTCATGGTTAACTTTTAAAAAAGGATCTTCAACAACAAAAACCAGCAAAATGCAAGCCCGTTCTAACTATACTGTCATCAAAGATACAAATTCATTTGAGGAAAGTCACATTAAAAAGCTTACGTTAAATCTCATCTAATTACGTTCCGTACATTTCACAAGGACTCAAGTTAAATTAAATACTTTTATTATTATTTAATTGGGAGCGTGCTACTGCATTGCGCGGTGACTATAAATGATAGCTTTAACCACGTTAAAAATGATGGAGAAAAACGCACCAAACATAAATTAAAATTTTTTGCATTGAAGGAGCTTTATGCAAAATTTAAATCCCTTCTTAAATTGTAGAAGTTGTTAAGGCAAAATTCAATTTGTACCTTTGAGAGCAAAAAAAAATGTTGTACAGGACTTATCATCTATTTGACCATGTTCAAATTCAATTTACAGAAAGAGTTCCTTATGATTGCTGCAGGTTCATATTTGTGTTTGCAGAAATATTCACTGAGATTGCTTAAATTAAGTAAATTAAAGTTAAGGACGTTTTTCGTCTGGCAAAAGAAGTTCACATGGCTGAAGTCTTGCACGAATTGCGAGTGCTTCGTAAATATGTCAGAAAAGAGGATTTATCGATTTGAATTTTATTTTCTGAGCAACATAATATAATATGCGCAAATTTTTGGGTCAAGCGGAGCTATTTTCCATTTAAAAATTGAATAATTTATAACATGAAATGGTCAAATGGTTTCAATATCTTCAATTCCAGTGACTCTAACCTCTAACTCTGGTAAAAAACCATCAAACTAATGAAATTATTCAGAATTATGATGAAAAGCTTTCGTTCAGTTTCACATTCACAAATGAGAAACATGACTTCTTTCGATGGATCCTTCACAAAGAATAAACTTATTAATTTGCTTAGAAGCATTTCCTTGCGTGCATTCACATTTAAATTTCTTAATGGATTTCCAGTCAAATGGTCAAAGTGGGAAAAATGTCAAAAGATTCAATACAAGGATGTTTCATTAGAAAGAATCCGAAACCAGAAATATGAAACTTTCTCATGCTTCATGCCAGACTGAAGGAACATGGAAAATTGCATAAAAACAGTCCTTTGAACCGCGACATGAAAAATAACTTTATGTGTGATTAATTCATTAACTTCGCTCCTATCTTACTCGCAAAGTTAAGTCCATGGGAAACAAACTTTTAACTCAATTTATGTCTTCATTTCTATCCTTACGAAACGCTTGCTTGATCTCAACACACATCACTAATACTCACTGACAATATCCTTACATATATTGTCCTTGCATTTGCGTGCTTCAAGATTTGACAACTTTCGAATTATAGTAATTAAACTTAGTATTTTCCGTAGAATATTCTGTGCTAAGTGCAATACTACAAAATGAACTTTGACTCCATTTGGATCCTCTAAAAACCCAAACTACATTGAACTCAACAAGATTCTAATTGCAGTTGTTAAAAGGATGAAATGATGCAAAATAAGTTTATTTCCCAGTACTGTAGAAAGCATTTCATTGAGGAAAATTATTTCATTCGGATTGGTTGTATCCCGTCGACAGAATGCATATTCCAATTGTATTTAGGAAGCAGCTATTTGCTAAGATCTAATGGAACTCTGATTCTATGAAATGGTCGCTACAAAGGTATATATCCAGCAAAATATCTATCTTGGGAATGTTTGAGTTAGCATTGTTATTAGCATCCTTGGAACAATGAATGGTTCGTTATACTCAATGCATCACTGGTTATTAGAATTCGTCTCATTGTTCTGGGAATACTCACAGTCGATGAAAGAAGCCCAAATTTATTTATGAATAAAGTCAAATATTGTCCGACTTAATTCTTATTGAACCGAATCCTTTTGGACTCTATTTCAAAAATATTCTATTATTGATTAAACGGAAAAGTTCCATTATGTTACTTCTAGGCAACTAACCAGAATATACTTCCTCCGTTTTCTATTGAATTTTTAACCCGAATGTAATGTCCTTATGCAAGCTAGGTAATCCTGTCTGCCAAGGTTCTAATCACTTGCCGATTCCCTTGGAAAGGTCCTCTGAATTGATTCTCAAGCATTTTTCCTCTTCCGTTCGAGCATTCTCATATTTAGTATAGTTTTCTTCACTTGGATAGTTTTGATGCAAACTGAACGTATTGTTCTTTATCAGAAGAGTCAGCTAGCTTACAGGGATGGAAAAGTTGTTTTCTTGTCCTCGGAACTATCCCAGCTCGGCGGTTTTCCCTCTCTTAAAAACCAAACACCCGACAGGAAAAAATCACATACTGCAGATGGAACACCGCTGAGGCAGGAATATGTACTATACAAGGAAACAGACGGGTAACGATGGACCCTCGTTTGTAGGACAAATATACAACCAATTCTGTAATTTTTTGTGGGATTTTTACGGGCCGAAATTGATCTTACTTTGTCAAAATGAAGAATTACATCCTTCTTATTATCGATAATCGAGCGTTTCCGTTGAAATTCACTATTTAAAAAATCAAGCGGCGAACAAAATTGAATGGTCCATGTTTCATTTTTTCAACAACTTACTAGTGCACTACGCACTGCCAAACCAACATAACCATCTTTTAATTCACACGTATCAAATTTTGAACAAGGACAGTAAGTTCTCCCTCCTGTAGACAAACGAACTTTGCTAATCACATATACAAACGCTACCCACTTGGATCGCCTTATAAGTCATCTCGAGTCACTAAGTGGCCCAAAAACTAAGAGTTTGGACATGAAAAATAGGATATCCTTGTGTCAACTGGTACTCTCATTCCACCAGTCTTCTGGTAGCATATTCATACACCTGAAAATGCCTTCTGTTTTGGAGGCAAAGTAGTCTTTCACTTCTCTTTGCACATCGGCGTTAGATATATAGTTATTTTCTATTCGAATATTTTGAACAATGTTTTTATTTTATTATTTTGAGCAACGTTTGAACAAAAACCCAGCCTCTGCATTTGATGAATTCTGAGCTTGGAACCCACGTCTGTGAAAGCTTGCACAGGATATATCCTGTGTTGAGTAGTTGATCATACTGTTCAACGTTTCTGATCGGCGTTCATACTTCAAAGAGAAATCACTGGAACGAACTTTCGCAAAATATCCTTTTTCAAGTCGACCTATTACTGTATTTCTCCAAAAAAATCACACACACACACACACATTTAAGTGTCTCCGTCGGGTTATTTTCTGTTTTGGAACTCATACAACATACACTGTTTTAATTGCACTTATTGTTCCCTCATGTTGACAGTTTCACAAGTTTAAACCAACTAAACGACAGACGCCATGTGGTAAATCATCAATCATGGTCACCTAACTGTTAAAACTGGTTTTAGTTGAATCTGGGTTGTGGCTGTTGTCCAAAACAATAGAATTTTCGCATGAAACCAATGTCTAGGCATTTTTATCCAAATAAATTGTGGGTCGCCTCTAGTTCAGTGACAATAGGGAAAATATTTGCTAGTGTCAGAGTTGTTGCATATTTTTTTTTTCATTAAATGTCAATAATTTAACAAAATGTTGACCTGATTTAGAGTTAATATGAAGAGCACAACGTTTTTGCTCCGATCTTTAATATTTCTAGACTATACAATAACAATTTTTCGATATAATACTTTATTATATTCCAATAAATCATTCATACTCCCAATCTGTTAACACTAAACTTATCAATAGTGTTCAATATTCAATAGTAGTTCAATAGTAGATGAAGCTGACAAATTATCCTTCGAATTATCCCAGAGGTCATCGAGCTTTCTTGCTAGAGGACTCTATCAACGTAGTGGACAAGATCTAAAAAACGCCTCTTATGTGATACAATTTCAAACAAATATTTAGGGAAATGCAAATCAACGTGCAAAATAGTTTCAAAATAATTAACCAGGATACTTGATCACATTTCCTGCACTTACTGGGGTTTATTCCATTTAATTATGATCGCTCCGGTGAACGCAGGATATATTCGACCTAGGCTAATCGTGTAGTTCTTTTAATAGAATCAAGAATCGGCACTAATGTTATGAGGCATTATACGACAAAACATTTTCCCAAAAATGAGTTCCAAAACATCTTGACAGGCTGAAAAACTAGTAAAGAACATTTAGCAGTGCTAGAAAGAATGGCTTCTTTTATTTTTCAACAGTTCAACAATTCAGGTTGATTCCGTTTTCTAGATCCTGAAAAACTTATTTAGACTATTTCGACTGATGGGACCCAACAAAAATCTGGGATCAAATACGTAACTAACGCTTCTGACAAGTGTGATTGGTTGCCCAAAATAAAATTAATGAGTTCAACAAAAAAATTTCCAGCGGATCTAGTCTGTCAAGTAGGTGATATACATCTAAGTGTGTTAGGTTAGACACCGTCGCCAGGGTTTCTTCCGCTCGCGTGAACTCTTTTCAAGCATCTTTTGGCAGCCATTCGGGCCGCTTTTAAGGTCACATAATGGTAGCTCTTGTGGTGCTTCAGATTAGCCTCTTCGTGGCAGTTATTTATACTACTTAAGTGCCACTTTAAAGTCACACAATGGTGACCCTTGTTGTATCTCTTGATACTTGGCGATAGGAAGAAGGCTGAATGGCCTCGCTAGGTTGTAGTGTGACTGGGTTTATGTTTCCCAACCAAGTATGGCTATCTCGTTTGGATCTGTAATGACCAGCAACAAAAGCGATGGGCTAAGGTCTTCGAAGTCTGTTTTCTCACGGGGTTCACATTGCCTTGCAGTACTACAGGGGCTTGTAAGCAGAATTGACTGGTCAATTTTTATCCGTTTATAATGAAACGCAAATAAACAGTGCATTTTGAGTCGTAGAATTGAATTAGTAATGGTCATTTTGCATCCTTTTGGAAAGCAGAGATTGAGCACTTTGCGATTTGTATTTCTGATCCGTTTTTGGGATATGGCATCATCTTCAAAAGCCCCATGTAGCACAACAACATTTTTGGGACCGCTTTATTGCATAAAACTCAAAATTTTATTTCGTAACCCCGTCCTAAGGAAGGAAACACCTTCAAAATTTGACAGGTTGCTTCACAGAGGTCTAACAAACGGTCAGATGTTAGCAGAAAATGAAATGGCTTACCAACGAGTACCTTTCATCAAATCAGAACGGGTACCTGTATGGGAAGCTGCAATTGTTAAGTTGTTGCAGTTAAAACATAGTCCGAAGCCTTTCGCAAATGAAAAATGCGCGAAAATATCTGATTGCACTTCGAAAGTCATTTACAACATTCAAATTATATCTCAAAGAAACGCGAACTCCCTTCACCAAAGTGTTTAAACATCAAAATTCTCCCTACACCAAAATTGAGCATTTCATTCAGAGGAAACGAACGATTTTGACGGAAACTGTCATTTTAAACCGGATTTTGACTGGAAACCGTATTCAAAACAAGTAAAAAGGAATAAATTTTGAAGATTTTTGACATTTGTCAAATTAAACATACAATGAGGTGGGAGTTACTATTTAATTTTTAAACAAGCACTAAATGTCCTGAAAAACAAATATTTTTTCCAGTGTTTACTAACAAAAAATTGACTCATTTCGTGGTTGATTTGACTTGTCACAATGTTAATGATACTTGGAAGGGACGTCTGTTGTTTTTATAGTAATTGAATGTAATCAAACATTGAACTAATTGAATATTAATTTGAACAGCCAAACTAGCAATTTAAAAAAAATCGCCTTCTTGGAATGGTTAACGCATATAAATCAGAACCATTAACAAACTCGTTGCATCTGAAATTGCTTTTGACATTGATGTGGATGTTTTGTTCGGAAAAAGTCTTTTAATAAAACGAACGAAATATTGTTTTTCGCAAAATTCAGCATTTACCTCAATTAACAATAACTGAAATTTCCGATACTTTTTGTGTTAGTATTTAATTAAATTTTCATAAGTCCACAAACAAACACCAAATTCAATTTAGTTCAAATGCCACAAATAAATTTTAAGCTTTCACGGAACGCTTTACATGCCACTTCATAATGAAAGGAGAAAAAATGCTAGTTTATGCATTTTTTAACTCCTTGAACGCTCAATATTTTCACTATCAAACACATGATTTTTTTCTAAACTTGATATTTATCCACCAAATTCACAAAACACATTTCATTCGATTTGATTAAAAACTTCCCGTCCTTTTAGCCGTAAACCACAAACTGCAACCATGAAGTAAATTAAAATACAAGCTCGAATAAAATTGGCAAAAAGGACATAACTCGCGTTGGCTAAAAATAGAAATGGACTACTGTGTAGTCGCTTTATTATTATTTTTTTTTTGTTTGCACTGTCACCCATTCAAAATAAAACCGCCATCGCGACGCTACAACGACACTATGAACATCCTGTTTGGAGATCCTTTTTTCGCAACTCGATGTCCGTACGGAACAAGGTGACGTCACAGACTGTTTAATTTCATCGTGCGAAACAGCATTCAGGCGAGAAAATACGGAAATGCCATCAGGCAACAGCAAAAGGGGGTCCTTTTGGTATATTTCTGCATCTTGCGTAGTATGTAGTCCTTCCTGTTTTCAATTTCCCGCGCGCGCCGGTCACCCATCATCAGATGGATGAACAATGGGATGAGGTGGATGATGGGGGTGGAATCTTATCGACAGTGGACTTGCAGTGTTCTCGGATGTAGAGATTGCCGTGTACCAAACTGAAAATAGCATAGACTAGGAGCACCCGCCAGAGATCTGTGGAAAAATTTTGAGTCAGACTGTGTAGCCGTTTTTTTTTTGTATATTCTATGAAGGGTGATTCCCTAGGTTGAGATGCAGATGGCGTTCAGTACTTCAGTAGCATCCTTCGGCTTCAGGCGATTTCTTTGAGTCTCCTCTACTTAGTCCTTGCTAGCTGTGAGTAGGTCAGTAAACGGAAAGGAAATGTTTCCTAGATGCATTCGATGCGCTATAGCTGTGCATCATTTGCTTGTGGTAAAAATCCAAGCAACAATTTTTTCCACTCACCATAAAAGTTTACATGGGGCAATTTCCCAGAAGCTGTTTCTTTTGATTTGTCTGTGGCGGATGAGCCTTTCACCCTGAACTCTTCTATGCTGCACTGTTTGCTGCGCTCATTCTTTATTCCAGCTAAGGATACCATCACATTAACAATATATTATTGATTTGTGAATGGTTGAAATGAACAAATGCCTGTCGGGGATCAGTTATTTGAATCATTAAGTATTCGCCTACATAGGTAAATAGTGGAAAATTGGTCTGCACAACTCGATCCTGAAAGACTCCAATTTCCTTCCGTTCATCTCGACACAACGTTTGAGTAAAGGGTTTGTATGTATCTATGTATGTACGTTCAACATTTCCACCCTAAGGAATACAACGAATGAACTTAGCAAGGTGTGCTTAATGGCTTACCAATTTATCTTTAGCAAATAGCATGGAGAAACTGTGAAAATCTCTTAGACAGGGTGCTATAGCAAATTCAAATGATTTGATTGTGGAAAATCAACAGTTTTCTGTGCTTTTTTGCCGGAGGGTGTGGAAGATAAATGAAATGAAATAGTACAGATATGCGAGAATAAATGTTAGTGGGTGGAATATGATTAAGGGTGGTTTTAGCAAGTATCATTTGTTGTAGTAAAAACATGTTGATTCGGCAATCCAAGCATCACACAATTAAAATCGGGGAAGAGTACAAGGAGACGTTTACAGTTGGAAGATGAAAATAAAAAAAAAATTCTTTTGCTGCATTTCACCTCGTGTGCCTGCAATATACACTTGGTGAAATAATCTGATAGCAAATATTCCGGGGTAGCGTTTAGATTGCTGCCAGTTTCGGGAGCGCTTTCGCTCGGAATATATAGCGTAAAGGATTGCGATTTGATGGTTCTGGCGCTGAATGAGTCCCAAGTTCACGCTAAAAGGAGGAAGAACAACTTCAATTTCTTTGATAATAATTGGAAAGCGTGAGGCATGACGCTAGAAAACTTTAAGTTTTTTTCACAATGAATCCTTGAGTTTATTTTGTATTTCAACTTTCATTGCATCTGTTTGCAGTTATGACTGCCTTCTTTGCGGGTCTAGAAGGCTGCTATATAAGCAAAGCATTGAGATCAAAAGCGTGTATCAGCTTCAGCGTTTCAAAGAAAATTTTAAAATAGAATGCACGAAGGACTGTTGAACTTTGTTATGCGTACGGATGAGGGAAAAAATAACAGAGAATCGCTGTTTTGCTCAAGAAATTCGCCACCTCTCTTACTCAAAAAATCAAATTGTGACTTGTTGAATAGTCTAATTTTGACTTTTTGAATAGTCTATTTTTGACTCCTTAATTACATAGGATGGCGATCGTTAATTTGCATCAGTGGGCGACAGAAAAGCGGCAATGACCTTACCTTTTAAAAGGATTATCCCTTAAGGAATTGTAGACGTCGAATCTTATTCCAACTTGGGATTCTTTTGATATCATCACACTTAATTTGAGTCAATTTTGAACAGACAACAATCTGAGCATTCGGCATGTTATCCTTGTCTTTACTATGATCAAAAAATATTAAAATTCGATAAGATATGTGGCCCACTATAGGTGGCTCACTTTGTACTTTTTGTACCCTTAGTTTGTTGCCAAGGATCATTATGCATTAGAATCAATTTTAAAAGTGGTATTCCGGAGTTTTTTTGGAATTGCCTCTTTGTCAGTTTTAATATGGTTTAAACTGTAAGCGAAATCAACATTTGCTCATGACACACTGCGAGGATCACCTCTATCCAGAATCTTAAATTGTTATAGTAAGTTATTCAAGATTATTCTCTCCCCCTCTTTCTCTGAATACAAGATTCCCATCCCTCTTCTAAAGTTTTCTCCTAAATTTCATAAACATGAAATCATGGGCAAAACTAAGGTCTTTTTTTTCTGTCAACTTGCTTCAACAAATCACTGACATCCCTTTGCTGAAAGAACGAAAAAGTCTCTTTGTCAAATTAGTATTAGCCAGCCACAGTATCCCTTATGTCATCGCATAACTTTGAACTAGTGGGTAGCAAGTTCCTTGAGAAAATGCAGACCACTCTAACCGGAGTCTATGGCTAACCTTGAATTGCGGGCCTTTGACAGTACGATAAATCAATTCGGGATGAATGATGCTTTAAAATCAGATTTGCGCGGGTTAAACAGATCAATAAGAAGGCTGGTTAAACGAGATAACGCATGATAATTGATCTCCTCTCAAAGAAAGCAGCTGCTACCAAAGGACAAAAGCTACGTATTTTTTATGGTATGGCAAGAGTAATTGCTTGTCGGATACGTCAAATACCCTAGAAAAAGGAGCACTGCACAGTTATGGAAGCATAACAGTGAAAGCTCTTTGCTCTACAATCGTAGCTGACAGGACATATGAACAAGTAACGCACAGAAAGGTTTTTAATATAAGACCAGCGTTATCTAACCATACACAAATCGAGCACGTATGCATTTTGGAAAAATGGGGAGAATGGCAGCGTCAAATGAAAGGGAGCTGGATAGAATTCAACCAATATTGGACACAATAATTCCATACAAAATCAGCATTCCGACCAGAAAAGCGTAGAAAACGGTGCAGGATTTCACATCTGGAAGTGAGATCATGATCTGCACCGATGGTTCCAAAACGGATGAGGGAAGCGGCGTCGGAATATTTTTGCCAGATCACCCGTTACTCAACCTCGAGAGCCACACCACAGTTTTCTAGTCGGAAGTGTTTGCAATAAAAGTGGCTATAGAAGCGGCAACAAACAACCTTAACGGAAGAATACAAATACTCTCAGACAGTAAGTCGGCACTGCAGGCGCTTGCCTTTAACCGCGTAGTTTCACAACTGGTGCAGGTTTGTAGGCAGGCTCTCAAGGCCGCAACAACTCGTGTAAATGTTAAACTGACATGGGTCTCTGGACATAGCGGTGTAGAGGGAAACGAAAGTGTGGATGAGCTAGCAAGAGCTGGATCAGCCGACCAAAACGTCACTAGAATAGACACGATTAAAGTGGCACTAGCAACGGTAAAAAGGGAACTAGAGGAAATTCTCTAGAAAGAGACAGATACGGCTTGGAATGACAAGAACGACTGCAGGATAAGCCGAGCTCTTTGGTCTCAACCTAATCAAACGAGGACAAAACCACTCCTGGAAAAAAACAGAAATGGCGTTAGAACATTGGTGGCAGTAAAAACGGGCATAATCTTCTAGGTCAACACGCCAAACGGATGACACCTGCCGAGCTTGCGGCAAGGAAGTAGAAAGTACAGAACACTTCCTCCTAGATTGCCCAAGTCTGGCCAACAAGCGCCTTATTTAGCTTTGGTGTACTGGCGTACCAGAATTAGAACACTTGGCGACCGCAGAACTGGGGGAACTCCTTGGCTTCTGTAGGACGACAAGATGGACCATCTGTAAACAATAGTACTACACATGGGGAGCTAAGGGCCCATTCTGGCCTATGCTATTTTCCAGTGAGTGGACCCCAGTACAAATAATAATAATAATCTAAGACCAAACGACTTGAAATACATGTTTCAAAAAGTTTAATGCTTTCAAAGAAGACCTTTTCGAAATTCGAAGGAATTCTTCATTTAAAAGAGTCTCATAAAATCATCAATATCGAAACACTGGTTTGTGTTATAAAGAAAGAAAAGAAAAGAACTTATTTCCAAGTTCAAGATTAAGATCGCGAAAGTTTTTTTTTCATTTGGATTAGTTGTTTGTACAATTTTTTGGAGTATACCTAACCCCCAACGAACAATTATTCTATTTACAACCATGTAAATAGTGCTAAATAGTGTAATAGTGTGTTGGAGCTCGCTGTTTGATTGAAGAGGACAATACAACTCGAACGCTCATGCAAGCAAGGGGGGCGTTTCTCATTCAGATCGGTGGAACAAGGATCTTGAATATGACAGCTAGACTGAGACTGTTATTTTTCACTCTTATCAATCGGGTTCGTATTGACGGTGAAGTATGCTTGGTTGAAAATGAAATGAATTTCTAAAATTCCACATTTCTCAACATGGTGAAATTCGTGAAAATGCTCTTCGATACCCGTATGTTCGGTTCAAAGTACTCCAGTAAAATACTTGATAATTGGACGATGGGAGGTTTTCAATAGACACCGATACATTAGGGTATCATTAGGGGCCAAAAATAGGTAAGAATTGTAAAAGAAACAAAAAATGAGCACGTTTGCCAGAAAGTCTTCCATTCTCGTATGCAGATCTCAGCTCGGCAAGCCCTCAGTAAAGTGGCGGCTTCCTGAACTCGCTGGAAAGCCAAGGAAGTTTGATAAGCCCAAATGGAGGTCCAAGTGGACAGGGGCAGCTAAGCTTATAAGTAAATAAAATAATGCTTCCACAGGCTTATCTACAACAAAAAAGATCTCTCATAGACGAGTTTAATGGCTGACTTTAACAGGGATTACAAGAATGTAGGCTACGAACTAGTGCTGTGGGTACTTGGCATCCGACGGGTACGCTGCTCATACCAGAAAAAGGAGATGGACAAGATTTTTTGAGTTTTTTAAGCTTCCCATATAACACTCGTCGCAATTACTTTCTGCGAGAAACCAACCAATCTTATTTGTGAAGATAAAAAGACTTCAGGACCAGGTGGGATTCCAGCTTGAATAATGCTGATGTGTAATCACTTGGACTCTTCTTCTCAGGCTCTTCTTCGCTGGCTTACTTCTCAGAATGTTAAAAGTTAGCCTGTGTGAAGGCCTATTCCTAGAATGCAAAAAGGGAGTAACGTTTTTGGAGATTAGTAGATAAAAATATCTCTATTTACCTTGAGACTTTGGTATTAAAAGGATATATTTGAATTTCTTAGATTCAAAATTTCCAGCAGTTTTTCAGGCTTATGGTCAGAATGTGGTATTTCAATTCTGATATCAAAGGCTATAGCCAACTTTATCTCTGTAATCATATTTCAATGATTTGACGAATAGATCCTGTATTACAGTCTAAAATAAAGGGCGTACTAGGTTGAGAAGGTTTTCTAGAGGAATCCTGAATTGTGGGCACCATAGATACCAGGTAGGTTTCTCTCTATAATTCTGAAGATACACTGTGCGATATCTAACGCATGGTGCATAAGTTGAGTGGGTTGGTAGACAGACTGTTAAAAAAGGATATAAATATGGTTTGCCAGAAATTAATTGCTGAACAAAACAGGGGAACGAATTGCTGGGGAAAGAGTGAATTAATCAACCTTTGAGGAAAGAGTCCAACCGTCCAACTGTATTAAAGACCTATAATGCAGGTTGGTTTCCAAATATGGGCGCCCTGGCAAATTTTATGTTTTTTGACAGCAGTTGATGCTCCTAGAAACACAGTTGACGGCATCATCCAGGTTGTATAGCATAATGCGCGGGAATCATCCTTTGACTGTTCTGAAATTGCGAAAAAAATCTCACTACAATATGGCTGACAATCTTCAAATCTTTTCTCTTCATTGTTAAATGCAGCTGATAAAGTGTTGCTTACTACATTTGATTAAAACATTCAGGATAATCCATAACAAAAAGATTCATGGTTCAATTGTCGGTTGGATTTATTGCCTCGTTATATTTTAAGTAGCGAGAATCTTTCATAAAGTCTGGTAAGCAGAATGATTGTTTGAAATGCATGACTTCCAAAGACACTGCCGCTCATTTCCAGTTTTTGCTAAATCTAGGGATTCAGGATGTTAAAATCGATAGCATTCTCTTTCATTTGCCAATGATTAGAGATGGAGTCCCTCATGGATCTCATATTTCCCCGCTGTTGTATAAGTTTTTCACTGTTGGTGCTCCTATACTGCCTTAAATGTACAAATGACCCCGCACTCTGCTCATACGTTTCACAGGAAAAAACTCATAATTCAAAATCGCTAGACTCAGACAGTGACATACTGGAAAGTAGAAGACAGAAGATAAAATACCACGAGGAAAAGATGACAACCACTGAAAAACTTAACCGTCGACAATGAACGATAGAATGCTTAGGACAAACTTTTGACAATAAACTACCATGGACCGTCACGGTTCAATATCACATTTATGATTTAGCATAGAATTTTCGCCAAATGTCGAGTGTAGCGAGGAAAGAGGTCTAACTTCATTTCACCATTAGTGGAACTACCCATTATCAGTAGGTATGTGAAGTTTGAACTAGATTCAGTGATTGAATTGGTAGTAATCCTTGAGCTAACAAACTAATCAGAAAGAGCAAACCCTGTTTAGGTGGCTTTAAAATTTAATGCCTCATTATGATGTGATTCCTCGCCGAACAAAGTAGAGCGCCCTAAAAAATCTTTTTATAAGCAAAAGCCATTTACTGAGAGCCCATTTCAGGTCAAATTTTGACCTACATGGGGCATAGCCTATCAAATTATTTTTGAAAAAACCACACCCTAAAATAATTAGAATTATATTATTATTTAATAATTAGAAATAATTGTAATTAGTAATTATAAAGAATTATAACTATTTTCAAGAAAGGTTCATTTAAGACAATAACACACGATTGATATTATCACATAAGAAATTGATGAAAAAGTAGATAATTATGTTCGAGAAGTTGTTCGTCTTTCAAAGAATCAGCTTGCGTGCGCAGTTGTAGTATCCAAAACAACCAGTTGATACATTTAACTTCACCGTTTCGGGATGATAAATGTCACTTCAAAATGGGGTGAGACATTTCGACGCTTACCACCTTTCAAAAGGAGACCCCGTCAGATTTACTCCGTAGCCTCCGGGTTACTGCGGATGAGAATTGTAAGAATTCATGGCAGATGAAATGTCGATTTAACAGTGTTAGCTTGACTCCAAGAAGGTCTTGCCACAACGGCATACAAAAGGTCACTCTAGTTTAAAACATGTATCAAGAACAGGATCTGGCCAAAAACATACATCGCGAAGATCAATACGACTATTTTTTCCGGTAACGGCGGAGTGCTCTGCGTGCTCACTGACAAAGTTGAAGGATGTTATCAAAGATACTCACAGTGCTATAACTAATAAAAAATTTAAAAATCAATTGATCGCTACTAATACACGACAATCCTCCTGTATACGCAGGATACATTGCAATGGCAGTCTTTCCCCAAACCGATTTTCAGCAATTTGAACCACATAAGCCTCGGTCTTAACAAGGCATCTAGTAACTAATGTTTATCTCCAAATGGACGAACTAAGCCAAAACATGGAAAAGATTTAAATGACGTTGATATATTTTATACCAGAGATACATGAACGATGATTGATTTTTGGAAACTTAGTATTAAAATCTGGTACGAAAAGAACGTTTTGAAAGAAGCAAAAGGACGAAGGGAGAAGGGAAGGAAAGGACAAATATTTTAAGGTTTGGTTTTGCATTGGTTTTGGTTTCAAACAGAGTTTGTCCTTCTTTTCGAACAGTACTTCCTCCAATGGTTTCATGGTTTCTGTCGCTGGGATCAACAATTATAAATACTTTTAACCATTCATGAGTTTTATCACCGTGCAGTCGATTGCTGGGAAAGGGATAGCCCAGCATCAGCGACTAGCTTCCTGCATATGGAACTATTGCTTGCAGATCGTCCATCCTGTTCTTCGATAGAAATCAAGGGAGTCCCTCCGATTTATTCAAGTTCTTGTTCCGTTTCTGTAACATTCCTGCAACTCAGCCAAATGAAATGTTTGTTGCACAGACTTGACTAACCTAGAAAGAATTTTCTGTACTTTATCATTGAATTCTTAAAATTTTCATCCGCAGCGATCCATAAACTGTCGAGAAATCTGACGCGGTCGCTGTGTTACCGTTAGAAAACTTTAAAACAAAGAAATCGTCTTCACTTTCTTCCCCTTTACGACAAACTCGGCGGGTTCCCTACGGTTGGATCCTTATTCGTTTGGCAGGTTGATATCCAAGATCAACTAAGGCCACGCACTTGCTTATGACATATCTTTTTTTTTCGTCAGTCATACTTTTTCCCCGCTTCAGAAGTTTCTGGTATTTCGAGCTATACAGACCCCTTCCAAGAACATTTCAACGAGGTCCAGTTTACCGTTACTAACGGTACTTTGATTACCGTTACTAACGGTACTTTGAATATTTCTCTCCTTTACGCATTTTGGGCGACTGATCCATCTCTTGCAAGATCAGCCTGGTTTTCATTTCTGTCTCCATTGCTATGTACCCAGAGACCAATGTTTCTTTTGAGCTTATTAACTTGATCCAGCTTTTAGGGCCTACTTGCAATCCTGCACTTGCTGTTGAATCACACCGTTAGTGCTAAGTTATGTATTCTTCTGTGAAGGATGTTTGCTGTTGCTTCTGTGAACTCACACTGTGGACTGGAAAACTATGAAATAGTCCTCAAGTTTTCTGACTTCAGTTGAGTTGAGTCTGCCTGGAGAAGACTTTTGTGTCCTTTCCTTCCAAATATGAATTCCTGCATCGTTACAAACTCTTTTCTGGTAAGCTTATTACTTCAGCACAGGGTTTTTCCTTCTACTACTGATTAAATTTTATACGACTTCCTTTTCGCTTGACACAGCTTTCCTCGACATTTGTTTCAAAATGTAGTGGTGCCCCATTTGGGAATGTTAAACAATTTCGTAGTTGATTTTAATCCGTGTCATCTTATTCATGGTGTTAGATAGCGCGCATTTGGAAGAATACTTTTCGGCCTCACCACTAAAAGCAGCTACTACAATTTGGGAACTCCCAAACACAGGACATTTCGTCGAATATAGTTTTCGTAAAAATTACGAAATTTCTACATAGAATTCCTGTTACGGCTACTTGAGTATTTTCTGTACTTTCTTTGCTGTTACTTATGTAGCTATTTTATTTAAGGATTTTTATATATTTCTGCAGCATTTGTCTACATTTGATCAGAGAGGCTGATGAGAATATTGGACAGAAGAGCAGATCCGATAGTTGTAGATTGTTGGATATCTCTGTGCAAGTTAGGTTTGGCTTCTTGGCATATGAACTCTTGATCTTTCAACATTGTCCTTTTTTATCCTTTTTCGGGATTTCTTCCTAGGTTTTCGTCGAAATATTCATATTTTTTGTGTGAAATTCCCTAGTAATATTTAGTGAAAGACATTGTAACTAAGGCAACTTACAAATAGTGTAAGAAGGATATTCTCTCCCATGAATCGTTTCATATGATTCAATGATATAAAAAAATTTGCTTTCTTATTTTCTTTTCTTATGTGAAATCTACTTGTTATATCGTTTTTCATCTAGCATTCGATATTTTGATGCACTTTAAAGTGAAATTGGCCGTAATTTTGTAGCAAGATTCGTACAATTATCCTTTCTACGAAATAAATGAAAAGGGGTAAGATAAGGGTACGACTATAAAAGTTGAAGACTTCTACCTTTTTCAATTTAAACGATGTTCATGATAGAAATAAGGGAGAAAAAGCGTTAGAGAAAATATATGATGCACAAATAAACAATGCAAAAGCGTAACTTCTGGCTGAGACATATAAAAGTTAGTTGATCCGACGACTTGATGACCCTTTATGTCTGACAAATTTTGAATATTTTCACTTTATTTTTACTTGCAAAAAGAACTTTTTCCTTTTTTCTCTTTTTTTCCCCGGTCAACAAAGTCCTAATTTGCATCATGTAAATATGGCCAAGTCCTTTTCTTTTGATGACAACAACCCCTATTTGAATTCACTATTAAATGTCCTCATCTTTTGTTTAATTCAACTTCAAAATATAAATGTTTTCTAAATGCCATTACAAATTAAATAACTCAAGCGAAATTCCCAAGTCGGCATAATAAACTTGGAAAATAGCAACGAGGACTGCGATGTCATTACAAATAATGTGAAAACAATCCTTGACAGTAGTTTAGATATTACAAAACCAATGATGCTCTGAATTGGACTCCATTTTGGTTATAACCGTCGCTTTATACGATTATAAATAACCACGAACAGGATACAAGAGGCATTGTGTGTGTGGTTCGTAGTTGTGACTCTGGAAATTCAATTATCGTGGAGCATAATACGAACCCTTTCATTGAAATAAAGCCTGCCCGTTGACCTTAAGTTTATGACGCTTGACGAAAATTGGGTTGAAGCAAATTTTCGTGTGTAATTTTGGATAAGGAGCAAATAGTTCATGGGAAATGGTGCCGAAGTTTATGATGTTAAATTAAGAAGTGAGTTCGCACAATTCTAAGCGTACTCCTTGTTCGCGTGAAGCAAAACAAAAGCCACATTTCTGAGAAGCAGAAAACCTAAAATTTCCACGCTCAGCAGAATTATGAAACGTATTGAATTCCTGAAACAAGAAAATTTCATTCATGCAAGGATACGCACTTACTCCGTTATCAAATTTATCACTTTTGAAAACTTTGCCTGCAGTCGAAGCCTTTTTGGGGGATAAAAACTTTTCCACTTCAAATTGCCAAAAATAGAAGAAGTTCTGGAGGCGCATTGTGGTGGGCGGGTATGGATACTAGAAAATTACTTATTTTATTCAGCCCTACGAATATGTTATGTTCGATATTAACCGAACATATCTCGCTCCCCCTACCCCCACCTCCTGCGCACTTATGCATATGTTCATATTGTACTGTTTCATGTGTGTTCCTACGCGTTGCTATAAAATTATTTATGCTCACATCAACATGTAGACAGTATTGCCGAGTTGAGTGTGTTATCATACATTTTCTTCTTAGCATCTTATAATATGTGGAAACCCATACCAGCGAAGATGATTTCATTCCAAGGATCTATTAAATGGTTTAACGATTGTCGGAAAGGACGACGTGGAGTGTGTTTTTCGTTACCAAAGTGTTGCTAGCGATGGAAAACCACAAAAGTGTTTTTCGTCATTAGGATGTTAAGTATTTTCGAGTGGCTGCCAAGGAAGACAGGACCAGCGACATTAATCGTTTGAGGAATGCTCAAAGTATTGGTTGTCGCCAGAAATTCTAGCTCATATTATAGTACAATCAATATTTCTAAGTAATATTGGCACAGTAATAAGTTGATACCGATCTATGTGGTTTCTGGTGTTTATTTCCATGCCATGAAAACGATTTCCTTCTACGATTTCCTGAACTTGGATTTTACTTTATTAGAAATTGATTGTGACACAACAGTTCGTCGCAGAACTAGACTTTATAGGCGGACTTTTCGGACTTTTTTTCGATCCACCTCATTCTAAGACAAAAGGTGATCTGGTCAGAATAATGACATTAATAACTTGTCAGACGGAACGTATCATACTAAGGCTGGTAGTGATAATGATCCTATAAAGTCAGAGATAATATGTGGGTCTCGAGCCCAAGTTCGGTCGCACAAACGGTGAGTACCTTCAAGGCTCCAAAACACTGTTGCTGAATTATTGAAAATATGAACGAATGGAACGAGAATGGAACGTACCAAAAACTAAGGAATCCTTTTTAGACCCTTCGGAACTCACTGTACTTCACGCATTTTCCAGTGCTGTTCTCATTTGAAGCAGCAAAAAATTTGAAAAATGCGCCCAAACGTTCACAATGCTACAAAAAAGCTAATTTGCGTGGATTCCCTAAAAATACGAACGCACATATTCAGCTCAAAACACTCAGAATCCCTTAAAATCAGTAGAAGACATCGAATTAAACATAGAAGAACTTAAAAACACCATTCCTAGAAGAATAAATAGTAGTGCACCAAAATATAGCAGCAAATTCAACGACATGGAACTCCGAGCACGTAATTCTCCACGTTGGTAGTTGCAGAGGAATCGTGACTCCTCTTTGAAACCCAACGTAAAATATCTAACGAAAGCTATAGAGGTTAAAATTAAGATCCTGCCAAACAACCACTGGAACAATCTTCTCACCACCTTGACTACAACGCAGCCAAAATCTGGAAGATGACAATATTCTGAAGGCACTTAGTAAACAATTTTAGAAGCTTATCTTGAAAAGGCTGACTGATTACGTTCAAAGCAAAACATCCTCCCTAACTTTCAGTTTGGCTTCAGGCATGGATACTCTACAGAACATCAGCTACTGCATGTCTCCAAAGACATTAAAACAGCACTAAATACAAGATGGTTGGTGGGTCTATCGACCATCGATATTGGAAAAGTTATCGATACCGTCTGGCGTGACGACCTAATTGATAAGATCAATGAGTGCAGTACGCCATTATACTTACACAAACTAATTTCATCCTTCCCGAGTGATATAAAATACCAGGTTAAAGTTCGAAGATTAACATTCACTATGAAAACTGCTCCTGCTGGTGTTCCACTAGGTTCATGACTGACTCCAACACTTTTTAATATATACACGTCCGACATACCCATAAGAAAAATCTGCCAACTAGTTGCTTTTGCGGACGACATATTCTTCTACACCCCTGACAACAATTCTAACCCGATCATTTTCAGACTGGAGGCAATGCTGAAAAATGTTTATCAATACTTGTTAATGTGGAACATTGAAGTAAACGTTAAGAGAACTACGGGAATATTCTCTAGCAGAAAACGTTGGTCCACCATGCTGCCAAACAAACCCATAAACTTCCTAGGCCAAATGATACTCGGTCCGAAGAACGGACCTATTTAGGTCTTAAAGCTCAATCTAAAGCTACCGTTTGCCAATCATGGGATATCAAGTCAAACAAAAAGGCAACTGCTGATAAGTTTCGTATAATCGACGCTTCCATATGGAGCAGAGATATTGAGTGAAGCTCTCAACAAGGAACTGCACCGGAAATGGCTGACATAGGTACAGAGACGAGGAGCACTGTGGATTTCATCAGCATACCGTACAGTGTCTGAGTCAGCGGTGCTGGTAATTGCACGGGTGATACCCATCGCTCTCCTTGCTAGAGAGCGCAAAAGAATGTACCTCCGAAGGCACGAGGGTCATAAAGAAAAAGTTGCTTGCGATGAAAGACGATGCACTCTCGACGAATGGCAACAATCATGGGGAATGTGAGCTTAAACGGTTATGGACTGCGTGGCTCATCAACGATTTGACATCGTAGCTCAGTCGAATACATGATGAGGCTGACTTGGTCCTGACCCAGCTACTGAGCAGACATGGTTGTTTCCAGTCTTCCCTGCACAAGAGTAGTAAGTCATGGTCTGCTGATTGCATATTCTGCATGGGGGAGAAGGATGTCGCCTGTAATACTGTCTTTTCATGTAAAAGATGCGGCAAACAGCGCGGTGATCTTGCCGAAAATGTTTGAGGGCTCCGTCCAGATCGCCCAATCGAAAAGATGCTGAAATCAGTTGACAAATGGAACCAGGTGGTACATTATGGTCGGGAAATTCTAACTACAAAAAAGGCATAGTTGATCAGCTGGAGACGTTGAGGGTGGGGGATTTTCTTCTCTAACAATCCTCCTCCTCTTTCCCTCCCCACTGGAGAAGGAATCCCTGTAACCCGAAGGCAGGAAAAAAAGTAAAATTGGGAGGCCTACCCTGAAGTAATGTGTCAAACGGTTCCAGGCTAGGCACGCCGGTTGACAGGGGAAGTTTTTAGTCGGTAGTCCAGTAGCTTGGTTGTGCCACTGCGAGTTTGACACTCAGGGTATAAAGAGCCTTTAAAAAAACATCGAGCGCATAAGTACTAAGCGATTCATGTTTGTTCTTTCTCTGTACCCATTACTCTATCAAAAGCCGCCCACTAGTCTTCGTAATAAAATTTTCATCCATTAAATGAGCATCCAACTAACAATACTCTACGGAGCTAAGCTAAGGCTAAGGTTAAAGTCACCCAAATCTATATTTCAAAATTGCCTTTGACAAACTCTACTAATTCTCCTTCTAATTCCTACACCAAATAGCGAATATTATCCCTTTTAATAAGCTTGCGGAATCACACAGAGCTGTTTGGAAGCTGATGTGGACCCTTTTTTTAGTATTATGTCTATTGAAATATAACTGGGCGAATGTGCTTTTGTAAGCCTAACACATTAAACGAACGGCAACTCCTTCTTCATTATTGAAAATGCTTCTCATGTCTAGACCATGATTTTCTGGGTTTATCTGCTCCATATTACTGGATCTTCTCTTGGTGGGAAATTCTCTTGGTCTCAATTGAGAGTAGCCAATATGTCTAGTTTAATTGAATATTTTTTCCAGGCTTCGCAGTTGGATGGAACATTTGCAGATGTCTCGACCCGTTGTCCTGCAGAAGGCAATGAGAATATTAAATTCCCTTATTGAACGGTGTTCCAATGTTACTCTTTCAATTTACCAAATAAGTAGACACATAGAGCACTTATAAATTAAACTACAACAATTGTTTAGATGGTGTCCTAAATTTATTTTTCTTTTCCATAGGTGCAACATGCGTTACCCGTTTGGATGCTCAATGGTTAAGCCCATTTGACCAAGAACGTTGTGGTCTTGAAGAGTTACTTATAGGTTTCTTCAGTCATTTGTCTTTCCATATATTTATTTCGTCCTCGTTGGATAAGAGTTGGACTGAAAGGCTCAGCATTTTCTAAAACCTATGCTGTTATTGCAAGACAAGTCCTTCGTTTCCCACAGTGTTTCGACCAACTTTTTTTCCGCTGTTGCTGTTGGCGCTTTTTTTTCGATTCTACTCTTGATGCGTTTTGACCTTGTGAACTAGCTTTAACTAGTTTGTCCGCTCCTACATTTTTGTATACATCTTTGTGCAGCGTTCTGTGCTCGTTACATTCCCCGCCAGTGAGTTCCAGTTTTGTATTCCTGCCTGAATCCCTGAAAAAATTGTAAGGCTCCACACTTGTTGGTAAGCGCATGCATTGCTGGTTTGCTATCTAAGAGAATATCCAGATTCCAATTTTTTTCCTCAAAGAAAGCAAGAGCAACAAGCGCCTCCATTTGCCTGAGTCCATTGACCACATCCTCCAATTTTTAAATCCGAGCGGTGATGGACTGTCTTTGTCAACAGCGTTGGATCAGTGTTTTCTTCCTTGTCCCAACGAATACCTCTTCCTCATTGGGTATCCGTTGTTCGTTCATACAAATCATCTGGTTATTAATGCGGACCTTGGAGTTTGTCAACGTCATTGGCATTTTGGTAAGATGGACTGATTTGTCTAGAATACCAAGAGGGGACAATATTTGATACAGTACGTTATGATCAATACTGTCATGCGCTTGCTTAAAGTCAACGAAAATCTGGCAAACGTCTATATTAAACTCCTAGTATTTCTCAATTACTCGCTTGATAGTTAACAATTTGTCTATCGTCTATCTACCGGCTCTAAAGATACCACGATGCTCCACAATCATAGCGTTAGCGTTCAAAATTATTCAAAATTTTTAAAAGCTTCTTCAAAAATACTTTGTATGACTTGTCATACAAAGTGTCAGTATGCATCTAAAAGATTCGATTCCAATATGGCTTGCTAATTTTTTAAGTGCTGAGGTACCAAAGTATTAAATGAAATTTTCTATAAAACCAATTTTAATAAAATAATTTTCTTTAAAATCAAATCGATCTCGTTTATTCTTAGGATGTAGTCACCGGTGACGTTCAACTAAATTTAAAAAAAAAACTAAGCGATTAAATTGAATATTTTTTCTGAAAATAAAGTTGTTCTTTGTGAAGCCTACAGTTTTATTATTGCAATTGTATGACCTTAATGAATGGCGACACATTCTCACTATGCAATAGAATTTCGATTTTCATTTTGCTCGGAGAAAAGGTTACGAGGCGCTGAAGTGGGCAGGCAACTATAATCACTAATGTCTGCGCAAAAACCAAACCAGTAGTATTCTGTCACATAATCAACAATAGACAATAAAAGCAAACAACAATGCCTTTGAAAAACAATTAGGGAATTTTCCGGTAATGTCTTGTTGGCCAAAAACTGTGAGCAAGAAAAGCAGCCGTTGATTGAAGATAGCGAAAAGAGTCTCTAATGAATGTCTGGGATGTTTTTGATTGATTTGGAGGGCATGTCAAACAAGCAACAGGACCACTGAAAGTCAGCGACGAATACTACTCAGATGCGGTGGAAACTCTGTGTTTCACGCCTATTCCGAACGAAGAACTCGTTTATTTTCATCGTTTTAACATGGAAGCTCACTTCTTAGCTGTAATACCGCGAGAACATGGCTTCGGCATATTAACAGAAGGATAATTGAAAAACAGCGACAACCGGAAAAAACAATTTGCTTCCGTTTGCTTTCACAATTTTCATTTCCTGCTTCAAAATGAATTCGCAGAAAAAAATATGAAATTATTATTTCATTTAATCAGCCAACTTACACGAAGGATTATACAGAATTTCTTAAGTGAATACATTATGCATAAGAAAATTGTTGTGTTTTCTCCCAGATTTACTTCACTCAAGTCACCCTTCCATCCTTCCATCAAGTTTTATCATCAACGTGATAATGTCCCAAAGGATTTGAACAAATGCTTTTATGCTTGTTGTAATCATCATAAATAATGTTGACCCTAGACCGTACGACAAGGCTTAAAAGAATTTCCACGAAATATTCTCAAGAATGATTTAATGTGTTCGGGAAACTGGAAAATTTTTGCTTTCTGACTGAAGTACGTCTACGAAGAACTTGTGGAGGTTACATCAATAAAAAATTATGATAATGAATTAATTCATCTTGCTCCCGTTTATGGATCCAAGTATATCCGTTTTTCGGTTCTCGAAACAACAGGTAAGATCAGAAGTTGAATCCATCGAGTAAAAACCTTTTTTTGCTGGAAAATTTTGGTACCTTTTTTATCCATTAGAATTAGGAAGGAATACTGGGGAGTGTTTTTTCAAATAAGTAAGCATCAGTCGTATATTAATTGGACGTGCAGGTACTGTTAATGTGCTGATACTTTGCAAGGTAGATGGAAATTCCATTTTTCATACAGAAGAAGGTTCTGTCCCTAATTAGAACATGAAACATAGCTTTTACCACTATATTTCATGGTGGGAATAGCTACTAAGCAGCTTCATTTTGTGGTCTTATATCCGCGAAGGATAACGTGATATCTTCTGGTTAAAAATACCTGAAAGCTTTGTACTGAAAGTTTCAGTTGCGTCCTTGCTTAAACTCAAGAAAAGATTGAAAACGGGAATTTTCAAACGAACTCTAACAAAAACTACAAGAGGTCCTCATAGCGTTTTTTAGTAATATATTGACTTTATTTAGCCAACGTTTACTTTGTTTCCGGCCCGTAATAACACCAAAGAAACCATTGCCTTAAGATAAATGTAATATTAGCACAACTTACCATTAACGAAATCCTACCACAATACACTTCCTTGCATAATATCTGTCCAAAACATGTGCTTTTGTATGCGTCCTGTACAGGATACTTTGCAGTAAATGTACTTTAATGCCACAATATTTAAGTAGAATGAACGTAAACCAGAAGCTAATTCAATGGCAGGATTTCGTTGAAGTTGTTATCTGGCGACGACGACACAAAATAATAATAATTTTAACTTGGCTTATGCTTTTATGTCCTAGTACTATGTCAACAAACATTTCAAACAGGATATTTTCACACATGAGTACTGACCTCTGGCAAGAAATTTCAGTGTAGCACAAATATAATGGGAAGATTTCACAAAATGGTTGGAATAATATTTCTTCAGAGTTCGTACAATTTAGTCCTTTGCTTGTGTGTAAGCGTTTTCTGACCACAGGCGTACTAGCATTTTATTTGTGTTTACTTGGCTAAAGCTAGTAGAAAATTCCACATTTCATTCAGTTTGTTTATTTTACTGTTTGACTTGGTGAATTCCCAGAAATTTGCGAGATTGTTGTCTTCATTGTGAAGTTGTAGTGGTAGCAGTAGTAGCAGTAGTAGTAGTAGTAGAAGTGGCATTGGAAGCTTGATCAGTAGTCGTAGGGTAGTAACTGTTGTTGTGGTGGCAGTCGTTGTAGTAAAGATTACCACTGGAATCAGTAATTTTAATAGCAGCAAACTGTAGAGGCAGCAATAGAAGCTGTAGTTGTAGTGGCTTCAGTTGTGACAGTAGAAGTACAAAAACATGATTGTAGTGGCAGTGGGATAAAAAGTTATAATTTTAGCGGCAAAATACGGTAGTTTCAGTAGTAGTAGTAGTAATAGTAATAGTAGAAGTAGTAGTTATAGTAGTAGTCGTCGTCGTAGTGGTAGTAGTAAACAGTTGTAGTAATATCAAATGATTCTAGTATCAAATGGTTCTAGGTGAAGTACTACTACAGAAGGAGTCGTAGAAGTAGCAGAAGCAGTAGTAGAAGTAGCGCTGGTAGGAATAGTAGCAGAAAAAGTGTCAGCATAACACGCAAGTGCTTTTTTCAATTTTTATGTTCATTTCAACAGTCTCTGTATATGGCCCAATGACTACCAATGTTGGCGTGTGTCTGGAGACGCGGTTTCTTGAGTCGAACTTGAGTGAAAAAATCACAAGGAGCCAAATCAGGTGCATTCGTTTCGTTTTTTGCCAATCTTCACCGATAGCGATAGCTTTATGCGACGGTGCGTTATCGTGGTGCAATATCCACAAAATATTTGCCGACACATCCGATCTTTTTTGGAGAATTGATTCACGCAAACGTCCCATAAAATAACGCCCAAAAAATTGAACGCCTCTTTATTGACGGCCTGCCCTTGTGAAAGGAATTTATGATAGACACCCTTGTAATCTATGAAAACTGTGAGCATCGCCTTCTTTTTCTACTGAAAACAACGTAGTTTTTTTTCGGGTCCGCCTCATTCGGTGTGTCATACTCATAAATTCACGTTTTGCCTCTGGATCCATTTGATGAATGTTGGCTTAGATTTGGCCTTGAAAATCATGTCTTTTACGACGTCAACGCGGTCCTTTTTATGCATGAAATTCAAATCTTTCGGCACAAGCTTTGTTTGGACACGTCTGCAGTCAAAATCATTAAGCAAAATGTTTTGAAAGGATATAAAAAATAATGTCTTAACTCCTTTGCAATCTCTGTAATGGTCAACTTGCGGTCTACGGCCATTCATTGTTTGATTATGTTGACTTTTCGTCGGTTTTCCTGGCCTGCCACTACGTTTTTCATCGTTCACAAACACATGGCCAAATTTGAAACGTTCATGCCGTTGGGATAAACGACTATTTTCCTCAGACTATCGTTACCGAAACACTATTCTAACATTTGCAATATCGTCGCATCATTGAAACCGTTTTTAGAGCACAATTCAGTACAAACTCGTAGTTGTAAGTTCAAGTCCATTTTTTAAATTGTACAAAATCGAAAACACACATAATACGAGATGTATTCAATACGGCTTCATTTTTATAAATGTCAAGCTAACAAGCTGAAAATTTCACAAAATATCAATGACAGATGTCAAAACTCTAAAACATAAGATGACTCAAATCGGATGACTGAGAGCACCACATGTTGGTGATTCCGGGAACTTTTTGGTCAATGTAGTATGTCCAATTTTTTTACATTTTATCGATCCATTTACATTCTTACCTTTAATATTGTTGAAGGATCAGATCGCTCTACAGGGATTTTTTTTTATAATACACAAATACCAAGATATTAATATACAAAAATTAAATAAAAGGAATAAAGACTGCTGAAATAACCGGAACATTTAAGGACCACCGAAGTAAAATTAAATTTAAGTTAAAAGTTTTCACGAGCCATTGAATCACTGAATGGATCGCCGCAGAGTTTTATATAAATGAAGACTCTACAAAATTAAGGCAGTGACTGACTAAGGTATTAACTATAAAATGAGGGTGTCGTGGTGTACCTGTAAACAAAGACAAGATAGTGACCACTGATATAGGTACCACACCCGGATCTCCGAGCAAGAAAACCGCGTCTGTCAAAGGATACAAACCCATGACTCTGACATGATGTCTCATTTTCTCCCGCTGGAGCTTATCAAGTTCCGTGCGTTCATATGAGAAGCGTATAGTTACTGTCAATCAAGACTTTATCTTAAAATAATGAACGTATACCAAAATAACTTATATTTCATTTCGGTTCGGATTCTTGCCAAGGCAATTTTTGGATTTTAGACTCGGGGATGGTCAACATTGCTTCAAAGGACAATGTTTGAAGCCATACGTACCAGCCATACGTACCAACAAGTTAAACGTCTCCGAAAAGCAGTTCTCAAAAATCTCCAAATCATCCCCTCTGACATTAATCAATTTTCTGTCACTATCCTTAATAAGTTTTATATAATCATGCAACAGACAATTAGACCATTGTCTAGGGTGTATACTGAGAAAGGTTAATTTAACTTACAATTTTTTGAAAGAGAATCCAAATTTCTTGATTCTAGGGGTATTAGGCAGGTATAGTTAAAGGAATTCATTTGATTACATCTTTATGAAACCATTTTGAAACGTATAACCCGTTACATTTACTTTTCAAATTACATTGTATATGGAAGCAGCAAGTGGACAGGTAGGGAATGCGAGAATAACATTGTCCTTTGAAGCAATGTTGACCATCCCCGAGTCTAAAATCCAAAAATTGCCTTCGCAAGAATCCGAACCGAAATGAAATATAAGTTATTTTGGTGTAGAATTGTCCACAATCCCTTCAATGTGACAAAGATGCACCTTTCAACGTTGCAGGATGATGGATGGTAATAAGAGATATGTACTGCTTTGTGCACAAATGTACGGCTTCCAATTTTTCACATGAACCTTAGCACACCTGCACAAATTTATTAAACCTACGTAATAAGGAAGACCGTATGGAAACATATGTGATTTCAAAACTTCCTGACTCGCAACGTTCGTAAAAGAGTTCTCAATGAACTCTATTCAGATTACAGCTGGTCGACATCTTGATGGAGGCTGTTTAACGTAGCTGTCAGTCTCAGGACAACAAACTGACAGACTTCTGACGGTGCGTTAACGAATGTATGTTTCATCAAAAAAAAAAAAATCAAAAGAGTAGGCGACGTAGAAAAATTAGATACAATATTGCCAATAACATAATAGAGGCAAAAGGGAAATACACGGTCCCAACTTTAGCAAGGGAGACACTTGTTTGAAGTTCCACAAAAAATCACGCGCTTTATAAGGCGGACGAAACAAATACGGAGAGGAGTTAGGATCATAGGCGATAAACTAAGAAAGACATCTGATAGGTTACCGCCCAAAATACCTGACCAAACAATTGAATTTAAAAATGAACAAAGGGAAAGTTTTTGCAAAGTTTAGAACCTGGCAAAATATCTTTCTAGAGGCCTGCACACTTCCACACACATTAAAAAGACCATGCTCTCACCCGTCGTTTGTCCTTATGGACTCGAATTTAAAAGTTTTTGAAAATGAGAGTCTTTTCAAACGGGGCTCTTAGAACAAGGAGGAGAACAATTCCTAGAGCCTTGACTAGGAGGATGTAGTGTTCACAAAAGTCTGTAAGCGGAAACATTCTAAGCATCTGATAGAGCAGGAGATATGACCAATAAAATCAATGAATATCCTCTATTTCCATTATAATAGGGCTTTACATGGAACCCTTTTTGGATGAACTTACAATTATAACACTGAATTGCATGTATTACCAATACTATTGGCCGTTCGCCACTTTCTAGCCCTATCCTCACTAATCCTCACCTAATCCGGCCCACCAATTCTGCAGAATTGAATACCTATCTCTCTTCTTTTTTCTTGAAAAATCAAAAAAGTGAACTATTTATCAGAATAAGTGAACAACATATTGTCCTTGATGTTTAATATGGATGAGCAGTAGGTGTATCACACGTTACTACTTCAAATGACGTCAAATAAAATACGTCAAATACGTCAAATAAAATCACAAAATGCAGACATAAGGCTATTTCGTAAACGCATCCTTGTTTTCGTAAGTGGAAGATGAAACTTAACAACAGGAAGGCTTCGATCTTTTTTATCAAAAAATTAAAACGGCCACAAACTTAAAATCTCTGACAACTGGATCAAATAATCTAGATCGGAAAGAGATTATGAAATATTTAGAAGTAAAAGCGGAATATCGGCTGACATAAAAAGAGCAATTACGACAAAAACGAAACCACTGGATAGGTATCCTGAAATACTTCCAACTTATCCCGAAATCAGGTAACTTTAACACTAAAAAAAACAATGTTATTAGCACAGAAATACCTGCTTCCTATGAGATTACTAAGCCAAATAAAAGATTTTCGCTTGTCAATGGCACACTGGGAAAACAAATATTAACAAGGACCAACAGTTTGGCGAAATATTATACTAAAATACAGTGGAAGAGCCTTAATATCTCGTCAAAATCGACGAACATGAGTAAAGTACCGTGGAATTCCAGTTTTCCGAAGAATGAATGAAGGCATCCGGCTCCAGACCACTGAACCAATAAGAGACCAATACTACAACCAACCGGCTGCACGGCTGAAGTCAAAATAAATTGAAAATGAATGCAAGGATACAATTCAAAATGGATGCACAAGGATACGCTCACTGATAAAAATGAGCTAAAATACTTCGATCATGTATATTCCGGTCAATAACTACTCCTAGGTTTAGTTAGCCACTGAAGTTCCATCATTTCACTAAGGATGACCAAACTAAGCCCGCAGGACTTACGTTCTCAACAGTCATTCATGAGCTAGGAAATATAAAATTTGCATCATAGCATAAAAAGACACATAAGTATTAGAACCATTTGTAAACTTTGAGCATGAATTCTGTTGCAATGTTCTAGACTCCTGTTACCTGGAAAACAAGTATCCTGCTTCATGACTTTCTAGCACAGAGAAATCCTTAAATCTAAAATACAAGGCATTAGATATAGTTCTCATTTAAATGCGGTTAAAAGGAAGAATTCTTCTTTATGGAAGCACCCGCAAATCATTTCCTTTAAATAGTAATACAAATTATTAGCTCTTATGTGTTCCAGTCCAGTGCTGGTAGTGAAGGCAAGGTAACAGGATGCAACTTCTGAAAGATTCAGTGATCTCCTCAACAGTGTAGCCTCAATCCATTCAAACTATAACACTTTGGGAGTTTTGCACTTTTTTTTTGTTTTTATAAATAATGAGAACATAAAATTTAACGACATTTCTTTCCAATTTTGTTCCAACACATAAACACTTCACTGTTGATTGGTGATAATGAAAATAATTCTGCACACCTTCAAGCTTACAATTACTCTCCGAAAAGGATACTGTTCGAGAACGGTGCCCATTGTTACAGACTGAAAGCATACAATTTGTAATTACTTTCCTCTTCCATTTCCACCCACTCTGATTAGAATACCCCGAACAATGTAAGGCATCCAATCTATAGCGTCCTCCCGCCTCCTTTGTCGTCCTACCTTGAGCCTTCGGGATACAACACTTCAAGTTACGGATGCTTGAGTCTATAACAAAGTGTCGCGCCATCGAGATACTTTCATGCTTGCCTTCCTGCTGCACGAATAAAATTAAAAGACTATCAGATAAATTTATGAACGTTGTATAATTTGATGTCATCTGAAAGGTTCAAAGGCATAATGAGTTTTCTTTTTCCTTTACGTTTTCCTGGTCTTTGTAGTGGCTGCCGAAAAAAAAATATATAGAAACCACCCAGCGGGGCCAATGATGATGTGTATCCAGTGTAGACAGTCAGTTATTTTTTTTTGTGGGGGGTGTAGGTGGTTAGATCCTACGCTGGTATGGTCCTGGCAATTCAATGACATTCGTCTGAAACTGATCCGTATGGAATGTTTGCAAGGACGAACTTTTATCGAACTGTTGACGGAGAACGAGTGATGCTAATGACTGAAGAATACGTTGAGTATTTTGATGATAAGGTTAAGTTCTGCTTCTGTTGACGCTTCCTTTTTGCAGGTTTTATGGAAAAAATCAGTACGGTTTAGTACTTTGCGTTTTGGGAGTGAAAAAGTATTGTTCAGGGCTTATTGTTGTTTCGATTGTGCAGTTTGAATGGGAAAAGTTGATGATTTTCCCGGGAAATATTCTAAAGTTTTTGCAACGTTTCAAAAAACAACTTCCATATTTGAGTTTCGCTCTTGAGATTTGATAAAAACAACAAAATAGGTTTGGTACGTAGGCAAAAGGGCATGGCATTGATTTTATGGCCGAAAGTATTTTAATTTGTTTCGAAATTTCACAAAGAGAAACATCATTTCAGTGCTGGCTCCCAATATTTCATTTAAAGGATACGAGTTGCATGATAAGACTGACTTGACGAAAGTTTATCTCTCCGCACACCTTTCCAGTTTAGTTACTCATATAGTAGCAAAAATCTAACTAATGCAGTCATCACATATCTAATTGGTAGAGCAGTACTTAGTCCTGATTTGTGACAATTTTGAAATGCAAAACAGTCCAAGCAGCTCTATTTTCTAGGAAAAACTTGCAAACGGCAAAATTTTAAATTTCAAATATTCAATTCGATAAATTCATTGACGAAAAGAACTTTAGTTTCTATTCAAAATACTGTTTAATCGGGATATCCTGCTGAACTTACGAAACATAGTTGGCATGTATGGCTGCACGTAAGTCTTACTATGCTAAGTCATTTCATATAGACTGCTGCTGTCGGTAGAAAGAGTTCTTCATGCTCTCATCTTGCCGGACCTTTCCTTTTTCAGAACAAAACTAAGGTTCCTAACCAAGGTTTCATTCCAAGAAATGAAACTTTACCTTGTGAAGACTTACCATCTACATCGCTTACAGCGTGAGTCAAATCTTTTTTCTGGAATTTTTGGGCGTGAGTTTGCGGAAGCCACAATGGCCATATGAATGGTATGGACGAACATCGGGCACCCAAAAAGGTTTTTGTTAGGTGAACTGAAGGGTGCAGACTCCGGGTAAACCAACGAAACGCTGTTCCGACTCCGTTGATGAAGATGATTCATCACTGATAGTATTTCGAAATTGGAGCTTATAATAGGTAACCAAATATATCAATCACCTGAACTAGTTATTTTCACAATGAAACTTTATACTGACGCTATTGTCAGACTGAGTCTTCCAGTGGCTCCCGGAAACTTTGCAAACCTGATGCAGTATGTACTTGTACTTCTTTTTGAGCAGAAAAAATTAAACGTAATGCGTATGACTGCTGGAAAAACAGAGTTAATGTCTTACAGAAGCGAAAAAAAACCAGGAAAATTTTCGCCCCAAACTGTGGAAGGGATACACATTAGTTTGGAAAACACGGTGAAATGCCTAGGATTAACCTTGGATAGTAAGTTGTCTTGGACTTTACATATGGATGAGAAAGATAGAAGGAAAGATAGCTACTATCGTGTGAGGAGTGAGGAAAAGACTAATGGGCTAATAATTTGAATTAATTCGGGCTCTGTAGTCCCAGACTACCCAATGAAAACAAACAACCGTTGTGATACCAACAATCACATGTGATGCACTGGTACAGTGGCCAACAGGACAAAAGGAAACCCCTGCAGAAGAACTACAGAATATCCAACGAATTGCCTGCCTAGACATCGTAGGTACCATAATCATCACGACAACTGCTGCAATTGAGGTAAGGGTCAACCACTTTACATAATCATTTGCAGAGATACCCCATTTGCAAGCATCAAATGAAAACCGACATAAATATTATCTTAACAAACCCCACTCAGGATCAATTTAGCACTTTCAAACAAATGGAGAAGAAGACTTCGTTAAGTTAAAGAGGGCTACAAAGGACTCAACCATAGGTGGAAACAACAATCTACTACAGAATCAATATAATGACCAGGGTAGTGTGGGACACGATGTAGGACCTCACATCTGGAGGTTTAACCGTGGTCTGCATCGGTGAGTTCAAAATGAATGCGCGAAGCGGCATTCGATCCTTCTTCCGGTATCATCCATTTTTCGATTGAATCTCTAAACTTGAGAGCCAGGGAGAGCCAGGAGCCAAAGTTTTCAGTTTGGAGCCATGACAATATCAGTGGCCACAGATCTGATAACAAGCAACCTTTACAGAAGGATACGTTAAATCTCGGACAGGAATACGGCATTGTAGGCGCTTGTTTATAACCTCGTAGTTTCGCAACAAATTCAGGATAAAAGACAAGCCTTTAAGCCGCTGCAGCTGAAGTAAACGTCAAATTTACATGGGTATCGGGATACAAAGGTAAGTAAAAGTTGTATGAACTAGCGGAAGGTGGATCGACTGACCAAAACGCTACCAGGATGCACACGTTTAAAGTGCAACTGCCAAGAGTAATAAGGGAAGTAAGCCAAATCAACTGAAACAAGATAAATATGGTTTGGAATGAAAAGAATTACTGCGTGGAAGAAATGATCCAATTGGCATCAATTGAACAAAAAAGGGATACGAAACCAGTAGGAAAAACAGAAATGGCGTACACGATTGGTGCTAACAGAAACAAACATAAATACACTTAGGAATCCAAACGGATGACACATTGTTGGCCTTGAGATCAGAAAGAGTACAGTGTTCAGATGGAAGAAAGTGCATAACACTTCCTTTTAGCTTATCTGAACGTGGTCAACAAACGGCTCGCTTAACTGAGGAGTACTAAGTTGAAAAAATATTAACACATGGCAATCATAAAGCTAGAGACCCTCCTCGGTTTCTGTAGGTTAAGACAATCAAATAGTTGTATCAATCCAACTCAGGATAATTATTCAGACCCCGGGAAGTTTTGTCCAATAAAATCTAGTGGTTTTCTCGGGAGCAGTGTAGGTTTTCGTTTTCTGCTGAAATATATGCCTTTACTTTTGCTGATGTTTATTTGGACCGTCCACTTTTGGTGAAACTGGAATAAGTTTTCCAACGTTTGTTCCAAGTTTCAAGCAATGTTGTTAGGATCGACGCTAGCATACATATATCGCCGCAAATATCTATCGTTATTTAGCGGTTTGCATTAGTAGGAATGTCAGAGGGGTAGATGTTGAATAAGATGGGGTTCAGACAAGAACCTTGAGGGACCATTGCAGATATATTTTTCGTAGAAGAGGAGCATCCTCGAACTTTAACTTGGTACATTCTATCATTCAGAAATGATTTTTTCAGATGGGCCAGTATAATGGATTATTGTAACGAACAATTTTGTAGGGTAGTCCTTACTTCCAGACAGTATCAAACTCTTTTTCTGGATCTAGTGTTATCATACGAACGAAGGACTTTTCTGTAAGAGCAGTTTCTGAATATTTTGTACAGCAATTAAGATGTTGCAAAGTCGAATATCCATTTCCACAACCAAAAAAGGAAACTCGGCAGAATTTTGATGTCTTCCACAAAGCTAGCTTATCTTTTGTGTATTAGTTTTTCTTCTTTCTTTCTTTTGTGTATAATATTTTAAAAAGTTTTCCAAGAGTTGGTAGTAGACCGATCGGTCTATAGTTCTTGAGTATGATGGAATCTTAGGAGGGCTAAAGAATTTATGAAGCAACTGCATGTTTTCAAAAAGCTGGAAAACAGGAGAGCTTGAGGCATGCATATAATAAGAGGTTTGAGAAAGCAATTCTTTTTCTTGGCAAGTTTCCTTGTACTCCGCTAGGGATTCCATCAATACGAGGTGTTTTCCCATTCTTTGCGTTCGCAAGAAAGCTTGTTATCTCACGTTCATTTAGTGCCGTAGGAAGTATGCCTGTACTTGCTTGACTTGGGACTGTATGCAGGAAGTTGCCTACAAATCTTTCATTGAGATCGTTACGCATTGTAGAACGAAAGAACTTTTCAGCCAGAACTTCGCCTTTTCCTTAATTTGAAAGAATTTTATCTACCCTGTATTTTTTCAGCGGGTAGAGTAGCAAATATTGTTTTCTTTTTCGAATCCTGTTAAGGTTCCAACGTTTTCGGGAGTTATAGTCAAGGCTGTGGAGTATATGATTCTAACATTAGTATATCATGCTGGATATTTTGCAAACCCATGATAATAACTACGTTAATATTAGATCAACAAATGACTACAAATTGTCGGCAACATATGAGAATTGTTAAAGGAGTCAGCAGGTACCATATAGTTTGGCCGAAAATTTACAACACAGCATAATAGATATGGACTGGGTTGTAGATATGTCATGGTTGAAAGAGGAAGAGACAAAAATAACCTCAAAATAAAACAGAAAATTTAGCTGATGATTTTGCTGCCTCTTATATGGTAACGCTAATAAATATTTGGTGTGAACTCTGCCGAAACTACCACAAGTCACCCTCGATTTTTTGATATCATGACTAAAGTATTTTTGCGTTTTGAAAACGGGCCCCATTTGTGACGAAAACCACCCTTATCCATGGTGGGCCATGGCAGTTTATTGTGAAAAACGACTGTGAGCTCGTCAGAATGGCGATCACATTTTGATGGTTGCAGAATCGAGGCACGCAAATGCTCAAAACATGTTTTCTACAGCGTGATTTTTTCCAGTACCTGAAGTTTTTTCAAAAACAAATGAATAAAATTCAACGAAATCTTTGATTTTGCTTTATTTCCTTTCAATTTGAACTTTTAAAATTTCCTTGATCATTTTTCGAAAAACGAAGGTTTCTGCATTTGTATCTTTATCTGTGACTTATGGTTGAAGAGAGCAGCGGCGATACACATATCGGTCCTTTTCAAAGCATTTTCTATGAATTTTGAGGCATTTCGGATAGCATTTGCAAAACTTGTGACCGTATGCTGGCTTCAAGTTGGGCAGGTGTATCAGGTTTGTTGGCATAAGCCTTAGCTTTCAAATCATCTTAAACTAGAAAAAAATCTGGTGCAATCTAATCTGGCAATCCAGATGGCCAATCGTAAGCACCACCTCCGGCAACAAAATAATATTCCAAAGAAGAGTAATTACAATAAATTCATTATTTCACCGGCAGTAGGGCATGATCCACCACTTTTCTGGAACCAATAGTCGTCCATTCTATATTCTGTCAGTTAAATTTCCAAAAAACGTATATCCTTGCCCAGTATGGCACTGCATGCATTGATATAGTCGCACCATTTCAACTCTTTCTGAGCATACAATGACTTTTGATGAATGTAAAGAGCTACTCAATAATCATTTGTGGATTTTTGAGCCCCACTGACTAAAATTTACGTATTGACACTTCCAGAGAGTGTAAAATGTGCTCCGTCTGCTTTGATTAACCAGATCAAGAATAAGGTGCATTATTGAAGAGGGTAGAGCAGTCTTCACAGAACTCACCATTGTTTTTACCCGTATTGAATGCAACGCGGCGTATTCTCTTGCTTCAAACCTTACACCAACAGCATTTTCATAAAAAAAATGCAAATCAATCTTTAAAATTGTCCACAAAGTGACTGCAGAGATACCAAACTGCTGAGTACGTTGACATTGATCTTAAGTCAATCAACCTCGGCTCTTATGGCATCAATAAAATCTCTTCTACGTCGTGGACAGACTTAAAATCTTTTGCTTTAATGTTGGCAAAAAATTATATTCTTCAAATTTAGGCACAAGATGTAGAATTATCTTTCATGCTGGCATATTTCGATCACGATATTTAGCTCTATACGCATGTTGCGTTGGAGTAACTGGAATATTTTCTAATTTTAACATGTTTTTCGGTATGTAGTATTCCATTTTAAAAAAATTACGAAATTGACGTTTACAACGCGTGCTGACATATGTCAAACTGACAACTGGCTGTCAAGTTATACGCATTTAACAGCGGGTATCACCAAAAGATCTGACAATATTTTAATAGCTGAATGCCAGATAGGGCCTCAATTATTAACAACCAGAATATGTATTTTATATGAGGTGTTTTCACGTAAGGGATGCACTCTTAACCGTGATATAATGAAGTAAAAGCATAAACCATTAAAGCAGGTAACATAATGAAGGCATAAACTCTGCACGGTGAGGATTCGATTCCTCACCATTCTCCCTAGAAAGAGTTTGCCTGTAAGCAGAGCCGAATATAAGAGCTTTTAAATAAACCATCCGTTTTAGATTCTGAGAGACATATATAGGAGTGTATGGGGCCTACGTCAAGAAGAGTTTCCATTTTTCCTTATTTTTTTCGAGTAACGAGACCACATTACAGGATTCCAGGTATTTCTTCAAGTGAACATGAATTCACCTTCCGTACAAGTAACATACTGAGAAAATGCATGAAATGCGAAGCAAGCAAACACCTGGAATACCCTGCCAATATTGGTTCAATATTAAAGACGGCTTTTCATCGAAAAAAAGCTTTTTATTCTTGGAAACAAGATATTTGCTCAAAATTTTCACTTTGGGTGTTCCTCACCAAAAAAATGAAGAAGACAAACAACAAGATTGTGTTAACATCCATCGCAGTAATCGTTACCACTTAATTTTCAACGAACAACAAATAAAATCAAAATAAAATAAATCCCACCATGCAATCTTCACCAATGATTTCAACGCTACATTTCGTAATATCCGAGCGAAAGCTTAGCCACGAACAAATTTGCAATCCAGGACGCTTGGGCTATCCACCATAAAAATTTTCTGCGTCATTAAATTTCCAGCATTAGGTTGGACCTATGTTATGGCAAGCTTAAGTGCTATGCTCGCCAATTTTCCATTCACCAAAGCTAATCCCGGAAATTACAGAGTGCACGAGGTTGGTTGTATTTTCACTTGTCGGTTGTATTGGAAATGTGAACGTATTTAGGGATATTGAAGGACAAACTGATTTTCGTGCAAGACGCTTTACAAGTTTGTTGGAAATGGTGGACTTCTAAGCTGGCAGGACGAAAAGGTAGACATATCTGAGCCGTAATTATTCATACTGAAAATTTGTGGAGTGAATTCGAAAGGGTTCGCAGGGTTAAGTCCTGGAGGAAATCCCGGACTCTAAAGAGCTTATAAACAGATTATAAATAGTTTGGTTAAGAATCAGTACGTGGGTATAATGTTGAAATATTCCGACATACCCGAAGTAATAGACAGTAGAATCGTTTTTTAAACGACTGTCGACATAAAGAAGTCAAAAACATATTTATCGTACAATCCTTAGGGATTAATTTCTAATGACGTGAGCAAAGATTTTGAGTCACTTTAAAAGGATTGTTGGCCGGAGCATGAATGAATGAGTGAGGCTTCACTTCTTGGCATCTACTAGTGAAATTTCTTTTTGAATTTTGCGTCGCATCAAAATAACGAATTAAGTGGTCAATCATATCCTCCGGGCTGTCTTCTTTTCTCCTCTTACATTGTGTGATTCCTTTTTCTCAACAACAACACAATCTGAAATACAAGTACCTACTTATCACTCATGGGATGATCCTTACTATACAATCAAACACGAAATATCAATTTACGATGTCGAAAATCCTCTTCAAGTGTAATGATAATGTCTTCCACTCAATACTAATGCGTTGACTCAGTAGCTAGGACTTTTGACGTTCGTCATTCGTCGAGATGACATGGGCTTGGGTTGTAGGCTCAACATATGAACCATGTTGTGCGTGGGTGGGCGGTCTTTTTTTTCGTTTATATGTGAGATGGCTGTGGAAGGATTTGAATTAACCTTGGAATTGTATCTGAATATGTAGTCAGGAGTATGCTCGTTAATTTTCACCATATTGGGAAAATTACACTATAAGGTCAGAAGTAAGTCAATGTAAATATGGCACAATGGGTGACATACTCAAATTCAGGCATCGGCAGAGCTATTTCGAACAGATATCTGTGAACAATCAAAACATTTGTTGGTGACTTTACATATTATTTGATATTGCAACATATTTCAGCCTTGCTATATTGATTGTTTTTCGAAATGTTTGTCTGAAAGAAATGTATCAAGAATGGTTGGCTCCGTCCCAAGAATATTGCACATATTGAATTGTAAAACTGTACTGTGGCACTTAAGTTTACAGATTCAGTTGAAATGTGGAAGGTCTCGGAAGGTCTCGGAAGATCTCTCCTCACCCATCTGGAAATCACCGGTGAAAACCACGATTAAACATCCTGATGTAAAGTCCTTTAACGTTTCCCACACTACCCAGGTCATTATGTTGATTCTGTATGTAATCGTTGTTTCTACCAACAGTTGGACTTTTTCAGGGTCTTCTTCTCCATTTATTTTGAGGGTTGGCGAGATAAATTCTAGGACGACTTTCATATGATTCTTGTAAGTGATACAAATGGTTGATCATTATTTTTATGATGAAAAATATGATGACGCTACTTAAATTTATAAGAAAGTTCGGGGTTCCGAAACGATAGCCCATTTCTATTAGAATTATTACTAAAAACAGAATTTGGAATAAAAATTTATTAAATTAAAGCTCGTAATCAATTTATTCTGCCAAAATGATGTTCTATATCAAATCATCCCATATAATGAAGTAAGCAATACTCTTACTACTAAGTAAAGGAGTACTTTTCTGTGATAGGGATTTGAGGAGTTTAGTTGAAGTTGGGAGTTGCAGCCCAGGTGTGAGGCTCCTAGATATGCAATCGAACTGTATAGCTCAATTAAAAACCTTCCTTGTCTTCCCAAGAATCAAGCCTGGACCTGTTTGACAGATAATTTGAGACTTAAGATCTTATACTGAAGTTCTTAGTGCAAGAGGTGCCAGAACAGAAGTTTAGGAAATCCTAGAAAGTTTATTGCCCTGTGAGATCATCTCGTTTGCAATTTGTATGCAAGGTATTACTAGAATAGCAAGGATACACTTCCAAAAACAATTTCGCACTACGGAAGCAGCGCAACTACCATCTGCGAGCTATAATTGTACAACCATGTCATGAAACAAAGCAACTTTGGTTATTGATCATAGAATTGCATTCGATTCCAAAATATTTGATAAGTTGCTCCAACCAACCAAACATTTTTTCCCCATTACTATACGAAAATCTCTTATAAGTCCACTTGATATTTTGCGGATCATTTCTGTACCTATGACTATGTCCTTTAGATAATAGATCTTTTGCCCGTATGACAAGCGTTCAACTTGACTTTCTTTCAAAATCTCAGACTCCCAATCCATGGTATTTCAAGATAATTCAAGCTGACATATTATTGGCATTGAACCGAAAAAGATATCTTTGATGGCAGTTTTATCCTATGAACTTTCAAAAACTTTCAAATTTAGATTGAAAAATATGTGAAATAGGTTACCATTATACATTTTGAAACCCTTCTGATGTGATCATAAATTATTTTTCGTGTAGCGATATAATAAATAAACCCTCAGGTTGCTGAAACAATGCTCAATTTTTTACGAAAATGCTGGATTTTACAACCCTTATACAGTGGAAGCATCCCTCATAATTAGTAGTTCGCATCACGAGCAAGAAAAGTGAAGAAGTTAAGAGAGTCGCTCCCCTAAGAGCGAAATTCAGCATAAAAAGTTACGCAGAAATGAGAAGTCTCTTTTCCCGACATTCATTTGTGCACTGCGCCGACGCGTTAGTCTGTGTTTAGCACTCGCTGTGTAGTGTATTGTTTTTGTGTGATCACCATTTTTTACATTTTATGTATTCAGACAGAATTCGTAATTTAAGTAAATTTTAAGTGCAAATTGTAACAATCTGTTCAAAAATATCTTCGGAAAAACACCACAAGAAAATGATTATAAGTGAGAAAAATTTATTGTTGAAATGAAATGGAAAAACACTGAAAAGCGAGAACAAGGGGGCAAAGCAAGCCTATCGCGCACATACAATCGATCAACATCAATGATCTGCACTATTGTCAAGAACAAAAACATTAGGGAGATGGATGTTTCAAATAAAGTTTCAAGAGTGTATGGACCGAGTACGTTTTCATGTAGATGTTGCGAGGCTGCTTCTAATATGGATAAACAAGAAGCGATCACAAGGAATGAAAGGTTATTTTCAAGAAGGCGAAACACATCCATCGACCGCGTCAGAAAAAAACACCAGGAGCATCTACTGTCGAATAAAACTCCGATTCAAGGAAAGCCGTGGGTGGTTCTAGAAGTTTAAGAAGAAAATCTACATCCATAGCGTAGTGAAGCCCGATGAGGCAGCAAGCTCTGACATAAAGGCAGTAAAAAAATTCTTCAGTCATTTCAATAAGCTCATAGAACCCGTCACAAAAAGTTTTTACTTGTGACGAGACGGGTCTCTTCTGGCAAAGAATGCCAAAACAAACCTGTAGAAAAGCAGAAGAGAAAGCATTGCCAGGCCATGTGTTAAGGAAAGGGGACCTCGATTTGAAAAATAAAACCACTGGCTGCAAACTGCATGCAAGAAGTGCAATACTTAGATGAGAAGACTGATATGGAGATCCAGCAAGAAGGCTGGGCTGAAACGTGATATTTGCACTAATAAGGCAATGAAGTGTTTTGTCCATTCGTAGAAATTTTTCGTTGAGATCCCTACTTTGAAAGATCTGTGGCCAGAGAGTATTGTTGAATGCCATTTTCAAACAGTACCTGATGATTCTAAAGTTAACGAGATTGTGTCATCGGTGAATATCACCGGACTCGAGGGTGGCAACTACGATAATGAAAAATAATTCTGGACCGAATAATAGTCTTTGTGAAAGGTTCTACTGCACTTATGGGTGGGCACCTTTTGCAAATACCTGATTTTCAGTGGTACTATTTATGTTTAAACAACGGAATGATATGAGATGCCAGTGTTAATCAAGCGATATTTCGATAATGGTCGAATTATCAACCGAGAATACAAGGAAGGTGAAAAGCCAGGCAGAGCACTCGAGGCCAAAAACTTTGCAAATATCGTTCAATAACAAAGTGTCCCATATCATTCTCCAAATAAATTCCGAACCCAAACATAGAAAAGTATTTCTCCACGAACCATGTCCGTGGAATCTGTTGAAATTGAGTTTAACTATTGGTCAGGTCTGTCTTAATAGAATAAAGTTAGAAATAGACGTTAGAATTTTACTAAGGATTCGCCAATTTTTTTGAAATACCTGTTCCACCGAGTGGATTCTTGATAAGTTAATAGCTCTACGGTGCTTCAAGTTATATTTCAGTCTATATGGAGCCTAAGGGCCATCAAAGAAGTTTGCATACTTACTCATCTGGGCCTGCCATAGTTTGCCCTCTGGGTGGCTTTCGATTTGTAGAAAAGCCCTGGCAAAAGTATTGACACTTCTGGGATATTGTTGTCTAATTTCGTGGTTAAGTAGCCAATTTCGGAATAAATTTGTTTGTTTGTTACTTAAAATAAATAAGTTTCCCGACACCTTATATACAAATCATACTCGAACAATTCTTAGCTGAATACTTGAACTCCGAACGCTTGATCAACCCTATAGTGGTTATGCCATTTTTATGGTTGGAAACTTCTACCAAAAGATTTCAGAATAAGATCCTCAACCTGCTTTAAGATTCCTACAGTATACTGGGCCTCACATCTTTATCGGCATCACATGCATTTGGACTCACTGGACTACATTTTCTTAGGGTATGACAGTGCAGTGGCAGTTTTGTGGTATGAGAAGAATTTCTCAGTAGAGTTTCTTTTGTATTTATCATTATCTATGAGGAATTCGTCCTCTCATCACTGCCTGCAGAACAGTAATGGGCCTTTCTCTTCATTTGCAAGACTTTGGCAAAGCTTGAAACTATCAGCGCTCTTTCAAGCAACCTTGTTTGATTCTAATTACTGAGGACAGATAAATATGGCATGGATACAAAGACCAGCTCTCTTAAAATCCTTAAACATGGATTTTTTTTTACCTGTTTTGAGAAAAGTTTGATGGGGGCACTTATAGCTTTTCGAGGATTCAAAATTTGAGATCAGTTTTTCTAGTTGAGATACATCTATCGATAAAAATGTCAGATTTTTCCGTGGGATCCTCCTGACTATGCCTCGAACCGAGCAGTATAGATCAAACACTCTTTTTATTTACCCTAATTATCATGTTATCCTTGACAACGCATGACGTAAATACTGGAGTGATGCCTACAAACAACGTTTTAGACACCATTTCAATTTGAACCTGTATCTGAGCTTCTTTTTGACTAGCCAAGACTTTTTTCGCAAATGCTACCCCTTTCTTGCCTAAAATCTCGACCTAAGGGAAAGCAACTCACATATGAGAACATAAAATTCGCAGACACATACGAGTATACTCATTCTTCTCTTACTTGAAAATGCACACCTTGAGGTCCAGTTACCACGTTAATCTTGTCAATTGGGATGAAAGAATAATCACACACAGGTATAACACTCCCGAAAGGCATCACTCAGAAAGAGATAGAACGAGTACATGCTGATTTACACTTGTATTGCACTTTTACGTAAAATTTTTGAGAATGGAGGTTTTCGTATCACGCAAAAGTTAGAGAAAAGTTTATCATGTAATTGTTTGTATACCAGTAAATTGGAGTTTTGTTCGAAGTGTTATAGTATAAGGAACTGAAGTCTTGAGTGTATCATCACTAGCATAAGTCGGTTGCTAGTTCTCTTCGCCCTAGGTAGCATCCACAAATTCTTCACATTCCTTTCTTTGAATTTTTCGCTAGAAGGCTTTAAACTCATTATCCTTTTCAATACTGTCCTAATTTACATGAATTACGTGATTTGTACAACTGATTCACGGTTGACTCCATTCTGTTTATACTTGTAGTTATTCTGCTGAGTAAGGCTGTAACCAATGCATCTTATCCTTGACTTTTAATTCCCGAAATGAGATTGGTCTAAGACATATTAAGGCCCATATGTCAACATGGGGGTGTTCCTCAATTGATTACTATTGTTTTAGACTTGAAGTAGTAAGTAAACCAAGATGCAGAGCTTTGCTGATTACCTCTTCAAAGCCATGAAGAATGTACCGATGAATTATGCTAGAAATTAATAAGGATTCAAGTAATATCTTATAAAGAAAGGTGGAAAGAGCTCAAGCTGGTTTCGAACACGCGTCCCTGCCGTTTCTCGTCAGGTGCCAACTCACAGGCCGGGACGCATCGATTGGAATTACCAGCTTAGGTGGATGTCGACTGGTTATTTACTAGTTATGAATATTGCTCTCCAGCTGTGAACTTCTCCTATTTTCCAAGTTGCCTTTTAATTCACTTTCGAGATATTCGAAAAATTTGATCAGAACTTCCGCACCCATGAGTCTTTGCTGAGTTAGCTTAGCAAGGGTATTAATCACTTACAATGTTGTAAGTGAAAATGGAAAAATTGATCTACTAAAAACTTCTGTAATTGATGTATTTGTTACTATTTAAAATCAAGCCCCACTTTGTAACTAAAATTAACTAACGTCTACGGTCTCACTGGAGTCAAGCTTTACCCAGTCATCAATCAAGTGTAACTCAATCATCAATCAAGTGTAGCTCAATCATAGTCTAAAAATCCATATTTTGATGATCCTTGAAAAGTTCCGAACGTTGATATTTTCAAATTAAAAGAATTAATATTCTTATGCATCATCCGTTAGCTTCAATATACTCAAAAGGCTCTGTGTAAACATAGTTTTCACATACATCTAACTATTATCCTTCTCTAAACATTTCCTGAGAGCTTCACACCCCCGACTGTTAACAATGTCACAGCTCACTTCTTTCACGGCATAGAAGAGCCTCAAAGAGCTTCTGATAATGGTGCCACCTCTTCGAATGTAACAAGTATCGTTCACCAGGACTTTAGTTACCTGAAAATGTGCAAATTGGTTTTAAATGTCCTGATTCTGTTGTAAATCTGTCGTCAAGCATAACGTCTCTGGAGAATATATAGGATGATCCCTGAGGCCTTTCAACTTGTCTTAACATTGAATCGACGTCCACTAGCCCAATCGGGCCTCGAAGGCAATTAATGTGTCAGGAGCTTGGCATGGTGTTGGAAAACGAACATGAATACATTTCTTGTCGATGAAGCAAGAGACTATAGTGACCATAAAATGAGCCCTTGCTCCACAAGAATATTGAATGACTTCGAATGGTCTTCGCTTCGGTTGTTGAGACGTAGGTTAATAGCTTCACCAGTTTGCATAACATTTATTGGCCGGTGGGATTAATGTTCTCAAGTTGCTTTGCTCTGCTGGAATTCCCAACGTATATGTAGTCTGTTTTATTTCCTTGTACAGCCTGTGAGGACAAGTCATAGGAGAGCACGTAGATCCTTGCCACAATGTGAAAAGTTCGAATCAAATAATAAAAACTCCAGTGGAAATAAGTCCAGATACGAAATTAAAATGAGTCCTGTATAGAGGCGGTAGTTTGCGGCTTTGCTACCTGATTCCACCAGTTTAATTAATAGTGTGTTTTACGACTTGCTTTATGCTCGGTCTTAGGGAAAACTTCACCTTATTACCTGGAGAAACTTTCCAGGGAAATGTTTTCCATAACACAAACTGTATCGTATTCTTGCGATAAATAACGCCTTACACATTTCCCATTTGATTTTATAACCGTAACGAAATAGTATTCAGAGAAATGCTAGCACTCTACTCACTCATTCTCTTTTGCGATATGGTTACTCGTTACGAGGTCCTTGCATTTTGAGATTATGTGGTGTTCATTTTGCAGAAGAAAAGGCTTTCAAGGCTTAATGGCTTCCATCAAAGATACTGACAATACTCAGCCAGTTTTAACCCTTCACCACACTCATGACACTACGCCTGTCATTTCTCTCTAGGCTAGAGCCCAATATTCATCAGGTACCCGATTATTCATGTTCTCTAAAGTGTGATTCCTTTTAGCCTCTTGTGTCAATATTTTGTAATTTGAATTGTACTCGACATTATATGTTCAATATTGGGTTTGGTGATAGATAGTTTTAGTTGTTCTTGAAAGGATATTCTGGTTTTGTGTGGTGTTGAGAGACTAAAAGTGTTGGATAACTGGTTGATCCTTTATGCATATTCAAGAAATCAAACTGATTATGCCAAAAATAAAAATGAAAGGAATAATGGTGGAAGTCGATGAGTTATTTGATCTAAATATTATAATTTTAATTTCGAGTATAGATAAAGGCTATTCGTTGCATATAAGAACAATAACGGACTCATTCATATGAGAATACCAACGAATTATCCATTGAAGAATATGTACAACTCCTAACAGCACAAGGCTTTTTCCAGGACTCCTTGCTAAACATATTTTGGGTCGTCTAGATGACCTAGCTTGAAACTTTTTGTCACATTACTTCGTGCAAAACTTCTAATTTTAGCTGAATAATAACTTCAAGTTAAATGAAATTCATTCTAAACGTGACAAGAGTAGATATAGTAGAAATTCCTAAAGATGTGTTCTCCATTTTCCTGCTCTTATGAAAGATTGCAGCTACCATTCTGAAGCGTAGTTTATCCTTCAGGCTTCTTTTACTCTTCAGACAGCCCTCATTTGCTCCTCTGCCAAAATAAGCAATCGAGAGACTGTCATAAGATGGTCTTGTGTAGCTTAGACTGCAAATATATGTGCCTATTGTGCACATATGACAGTTAACAATAAGTCATTTAAAAAGGAAACGGAACCAGTCTCGTTCCAAAACTTGTCTCGTTCCAGACCAAAAACTTTTCCAGAGAAAAAATCAAATCTTTCCGCCTTGTTCCATGTGATCAAGCCAATCAACTCTTTTCCCTCTTTCCCTCAAACCCTATTCCACTATTCTGTCAGGGTAACAACACACACGATTCTTACTGAAATGGTCACCAACAAATCAGAGACGATATATGTAAAGATTATCTACAAAGCTCCTCTCTGCTGCACGTACCCCGTTTACTAACACTAGGACCTGCTTTTAAGAGTTTTTTTTTACGAACATCAGAGCACTGTAGCCATGGGGTCCTGTCCACTAGGTCCCGTCCAGCAATACTCTGTTTCGAAGGTAAAATTTGCCGAAGCAAACTTTGAAGCCCTCAATTCAAATAAATTGATTCCCTTTCCTGACACGATGACCACGTCGTTCATCTGGATAGCAATGAGTACGGGGTCTCACTGTTTGTCAATGCTCCAGCACATTTTTGCTCCAGTACTAAGCTGAGCACAAATACTGTGATCCCCTCAATCACTCATAAAGTGTGTTTGATCCTTAGTGTCGCTACACTGCCCGCACGCATGGTTACTGCTACACTTGATGCGTGAGAGACCTAGGTCCCTCACCAGGATCCCAATGAGAGACCTAGGTCCCTGGACAGGGAACACAGGGAACTGTAACAGTCGTTCTACTTGTTCTTTTAATGCTCAGAGCCTAATCTAGGGCTACTATTGTAGCTCAGCTTTTATTCTTTCACTCTACTTTTTGATACCCCTTCTACTTGCACAAACTATGGCACCGTCAAAGATTTTTCAAAGAGCGAATTGTAGTCAAATTGCAGGCATTATTCAGAAGTATCATAGACTTGATGCGTGGTTTTTTGGTTTCAATCAAGAAACTCTATCAAATCGTCTCGCAATAGTGACAAAGAGCGATCATTTATTCTTAAGTTCATGCTGTTGAGATGACAGTTCCTCTCAGAGAGGAATCGCCTGAGATTTTTTCAACATGTTAAGCTTTTTGAACATCCTTCCAGCGTCATTAATTATACATGAAGGCCCGAAAGTAGCTAAGAGCTGAATTTTCTTTCACTGATCACCACAAAGGCTCCCCTCATCCCAGAATCAACGTGATACATCCTTTTTCAGGCAGGCTTTAGTAACATTCAGCAGTAGATTAAGACTAGGATAGTTTCCTTTATGAAAATGTGTCGTGGGATTTTCATCCTATCGCGTGGCCTTTTACTTCTTCTTCACATTGCAACAGTATCGCAGTTTCCATATTCCCGAGGCTGAGAAACAGGCTGCCAAGTCTAGTCCTTACGTAACGTAACAAAACGGATGGGGTGCAAAGCGAAATGATTCGGAATCACCGGGTTACTTTTTCAGCTTGAATGAAGCACGGTGTCCCCTAAAGCCCTTTTGTTCGTGAAACGATTGTAGGCCAGATATTCGGCATCAATTATTACATGCTCAAAGATTTACAGCCTATATCATATTTCTTTCCTCTTTCTATTTTCTTTCAGATCAAAACACCTTTTTTCGTATGTATGACAACGCGATTCCGTGGGCGTTGGGCTTTGCTGTCATATTTTTGACAATCTGTATGTTTCCCTATAGTTTTTGGTGACCAATAAAATGTAGCAGCCTCTACAGGTCATGGTTGTCCTTGACGCACAAAAAAGCCACAGGTAGAAGAGATCAGACTCATTGAAGTTATCTGAAAGTCTTCATTTGTTATTTCTTCAGTCATCCTTCAGATCTCTTGTATGAATCCTCAGAAAGGATATCTTCGAAAAGCAGGAACCTCAAATGCATGCTGTTCAAATGTTCCATGAAATGGGAACAGATTCGGTCCCTGCTCATTGAGAAGCTTATTCGCTGATTTTGAATGCTTACTTATGTTAATCACTCGATGAGTTGTCCTTCAGCTCGCTCTTAATTCTGAACCATCGATGTCAAAAATTTTGATACACCACTTTAAGAACGATGTACCCAGCTTTGGTAGCCCACTCAGTTAAGGACTCCCGTACTTTTGAGATCTTGACGAGGTACTCCCCATTACATTTCATTTAAGTCTTCACTTTGAAAATACGCCTTACTGGGTTCGAATCATCGTCCTTCTTTGTACAAAGCCCACAATGAAAGCTGAAACCTTACTGCTGGTCCGAAGATGGTGTTATAAAATATGAGTTCACTCTATTAGCACAAACCTATTCTCAGGTGAATGATACTAAATATGCTTTGTGGCACTGAGATGCTGTCCATGACAGATCTGTCATAGCCAGCATCTGAGTACCACAAGCATCCTGGGTTTCCTCTGTTTCGTTGTTACTCACATACCAGCTGTAGGTTCACTGCTTCCTTCCTCGAAAAAGTGACATTAATGTCAATCTAGTTACGCTTTAACTTGCTTTGTGTTCGTTTGAATAAAAGGAAATTTCCACTTATTGATCTTGAGTTAAATCATGGGATTTCAGATCATTGAATAAGACCAGATGTAGTATTGTCTATTTCTGAATGCTTTCTCTTTGAAGCCAAGAGAGCCGGAATTTTAGCGCAAGCTGACTTGATGTGGATCTTAGGAACTCAGAGAAAATTGTCGGAAAACAAAGCCTTCATAATATATAGTTTGGATCCCCCTTGGGCGAATCTCACAGATTACCAAATCAACTTCAATTTCCTAAGTGGGTGAGTCTTTTCTAGGTGAGTCACGATTTCTACCATTTACTCTCGAATATTGAACCATGGACCATGGAATCAGAGCATGGACCCGAACTTCAAAGTATTTCCTCCAGGGAATTATTTCTGTAAGGAATTCTGCTCCCTGTTTGTTGTATGTCGCAGTCGTACCATTCTAATGTTAGCGTCAATTTCTAAAAATTCTAAACTGGTCCTCATTTCGTGGAGTGATTTAGCGCAACTTAAATCATTTGTTGGCTTTCAGAGTTGGAACGTAATTGCTCTTTTTTTGTCTCTTTGTTGGCCTTTTGGGGTACGGCTTTCTGTGGATGAATTTAGCAACCTCTTTGGTTCTTCTACGGTAGGTCTTCATGGCTCTGCTTTAGACTATAGCAAGTAGAAGTCAGTTGCGAATGTTTCTTTTTGACTGCAAATTGATGACACAGATTGCTTTACTCCTGTATACCATGCGAAACTTTCCAGGGTTCAGGATGTCGCATTTCTGTCGTTTGCGGGAGGAAGGGTTAGGGAAAAATTTTTAAGATCCTGTTGCAAATTTTTTCAGCCCTCTCTGATCGCTTGCCACTTTTAGTCATTTCGGGCAATATTGGTAGATTCTGTTGCCTAGCTCCTGAAGTTTGCTAATAATGCGATTAAAGTCCTTGTTGATGTTTTGTGGACATTGATGATTTTCTCGTAATTTCATGTATCGTTATAGTATTTCCCAACAGTTGCTCTTCTTAACTTCTATCCAGGACTATTCCCGAAGCCAATGTGCCATCGGGTGAAGCATTCGGCTTGATACCAACCAATAGACCATATATGCGTCAAATTTTCCACTGTCACTTCTGTCTTGTGCACGACTACCAACAGTCCTTGGAGGCGGAAGGTTGTAATTAAGGCGGCCATTCTGTTGAATCCAGACCGAATTTATCGAGGGCTAAGTTCTGTAATTTCACAAAGGAGAATTCAGTGAAGAAAGAGTTCTTTTGACTGATGGTTTCATTGTAAATGGGAAAGATCGATAATGGCTCGGATAGTAATACTTTCTCAGAGCTCTGTGTCGCAATTAAGGATCTGTGAGATTGATTCCGATTCCTATTACGTTTCTGGAAATTTTCTGGTAAATTATCCTCAAACTTTTGACAAAAGTGCGCCCAACTAGGTCGCTTATAAATCAGGCTTTTCTCTCCATCTCATTTTTCTGATAGTTGTATCTAGCATCGATTTTTCCAGCGGATACGATTACACACCCCACCAACTATATTGTGGGTGACAGATCACAAAGCCTTTTCACAACGCTAGTGTAGAGTACGTCATAATTTTTTTATGACAAACATTTTGAGACATGAAGTCTTTGGGAAGTTGAGTCCTATTCCGTAAGGAAGTGCTACCAGTGATCGTTGTTTGATTTGTCAGGATTCATTTGTATTGGATCCATTAGGATCAAAGAACCCTGTGATCTTTGAATGTCATGATTCTGAATAATCGTCCTTATAATGTTGAAAGAGTAGCGCACCGTCTACAATTTATCTCCCACATGAGGATGAAGATGCATAATTTTTCAAATACTAAGAGCAGACTGTCATTCCTGGGTTTCGAAACTAAATTCTGAACAAATAATAACCAATGACATCTATGCTTGGTGACTTTATCCAGAATCAAAGATATTACAAGTCTTGTCCATAAGTATTTACAGGATAATTTTCGGGAGCCACTTTAGCTTTGGTTTTAATGTCAAGCTAGACTAAGGGTTTTTTTTTTGTAAAGTGAGCATACAATACTTTTAGCTTCCTGCATTTCAGACCACCGTGTTATGCCTGATCATGTAAATGCGTTCTTAAAGGTCTGGATATCACAATCAGATGTTTATGATTCTGTCTCAATCTCAAAAAAGTTCTACCTAAAATGCACTTCCGACAGAAAGGGACTATGTGAATTCCTTATTTTATTGACAGAAAATGCACTCCTTGCAGAAAAGGACTTTTGGAATTCCTTGTTTTATCTTAATTCGATTCTAAATTTCACAAAGATCAGGATCTGAAAACTGTTCATTATAATCCTGAACCCATAGGAGGAACTTTATCTTTCAGGACATTTGAGTTATATATATTTGAAGAGGCCTGACTGCGAACATAACTTTATGCCGAATGCGATTCTTCTCAATTCACCATCACATGAAGTTTCACCTCCGGAAAATGGAATTTTTTGATATTTTGAGGGCCAAATCACGAATTCCAGTAGGTTTAATTATTCTCTCTTCTGATTTAAATTAGAAGAAGGTATTTCAAAAGGAGATTTTAATCACGCAACACACAGAACCACGACCAACTCACCTATTCTACTTAAGTAGGCTCTAATAGCAGAGTTTATGGGAATTTAAGAGCGAGTTTAAGAAATGTTTTTTTAGGCTATTCAGAGTTTAAGGAATCTCATTTGAAGGTTATTAAAATAAAGTTTATGAATCAAACATTCCTTTGAGTTCCTGAAAGTTTATTGATAACAACGAAATGGAGTTTAAAATTAGAATTTCTTGGTACTCCGGATGCTACTTCGAAGATTTTATGATACCTCTGCCAGCACAATAAAGTCTTCAATTTTGGGAAAGCAGCAAGTGGCTCAAGGCTTCAAGGGTCCTTCTCAGTTTTAAGGTTTTTTTACTACTACCCACCTGCTACTAACCCTCAATCTGCGCTGTTTTTAACATAATACAAGAAATCAAAATGGCACTGCAATTTTCTATCAAGGCTGGATACAAAGCAGTTGAATCTTGTTATCCTAGCAATCATCATAAGCAGTTCATGGCTAATCAAATGAAAATGCTGACTAAAATTTCTCACTGGTTTATTTGCATAGACATGTAGATAAATTGATTGACTTTCTTCCTTAAGAAAGGAATGAAAAGAGTAAGTCAAGTCAAATAATAGTTAACGTAAAGGTCAGTCGTGGTTGTGGAAGAAAGATTGACTAAATTCACTATATGACCCGATGCTAATCGGGTCTGAGCTTTAAGGACTTTCTTCATTAATTTTACAAATTTTATACATATTATCAACTTTGCATTCCGTCTTTTGCCGATTTTGGATACTTGTTTCTTATTTTCTACGTTACATGGAAAACCACCTCAAGGGGATAATCTTAACATGACACAGAACATTTTGAGAGTTTAATGCAAACTACGTTGACATACTCACGTAAGGACATATGCGCAAGCATAACGACTTTCAACCGTGCTTTCAATCAGGAACGTAACACTAGCCGTGTTAGGTAAATGCCGCTGGGGACCATTTAGATGGTAATGAACGCTATTAAATTTTCAGAAGTCTTACGAGACAACATCCAAACATATTTTAAGCATACGTGTTACATACGTTATGAATGCGGAGGCCTGCAAAATGATTGTGCTTGTAATTATTTAGAAGAATTTTCGTGCAATAACAGCAAGTGAAAGATTCCTTTTCGATCAAAAGTTTCCGGGAAATTTAAGTTATTTAATGAGCGTTATTATTTTCATTCGGCGACTTGCTTTTGTTTATTCGACGAAAAAGTTAAGGATAATACTTTAATGTTTTTAAACGCATGTTTTTCAATCCTGTTTGCAGATTTCGCTACTATTTTCGTTTGAATATTTTCTGAGTCTTCAAATGTTTCAATTTTTTGAAAAAAAAATTTGGAATTTTTATTTAATATCTCTCGGGATGAGCTGAATATCGCCAAGAAAAGGCAGGAAGAATCGTCAGACAGAAATCAACATGGGCCGACGGTAATTAAACTCACTAGAATTGTTTATCCTTGAAAGAAAATGAGTACTTAGCTACGAACTTAAACCATGATATTGAATATATCAGTTTGGAGACGTCTTGGTCGCAATTCTACAACATGAACATTTCAATTTGGTGAATGCATCAAAATAGAAATTTGTTTTTACCAAAAAACAAGCCAGTACTCGTAATGCTATATTAAATGACTTATTCCGAAGACTTTTAAACGTCTTGGTAGCATATTATGGAATTCTTATGCATACAATCCTGACTACATTGATAAGTAATTAAAAAACCAAGAAAATCTTTAAATCGTGTGAAGATTCGAAATCTAAGGATATGGTTACAAAATTACCTTAAATATAATAAATTACAGGAATAATATCAAAAATTAATTCAAAAGTTAGAACTATATTTGGCCTTGTCCCGAGATTTTGAAACTCGGCTATGGGGAAACTTAGCCAAACTATTTTAAGGACTTTTGTTTATCATCTGCGCGCGATTAAGATGGGGTGAACTCTCAAAGAGAACAGAAAAAACGACAAATGATCTGCAAAATATCTCGCTTCCATGGCACAAATGTCTTCAAAAAGGGAAAAAACATGATTAGTCCTTTAAAGAAACAAAGAGCGTTTTAGAAAGTTTTTTATTGCAAAGCATGCAATTAAAAACCCAGCCACGAGCATGAGGCCTGCGTTAACCGAGCATACCTTGAATGAAAATCAACAGGAATTAGGAGTATCAACATTTAGGGCTTACTCAACCGTTCGCATTTATACTCAGGTCTACTGAAAGCGCGAAAAATCCATGCAACGAAACCACTACCATGGTCAAAACAAAAGCTTAAATTTGAAGCGCGAATTCGTTCTGTTAACGAATTCATACTACAAATCCTAAAATGTTAAAAAAAGGGTGAAGTGTACAACCTTCTAAAATGCACGAACAAAGCCTTGGAACTCAAAAACGCGATATTTTGCAACTGATCTCAAGATCCAATACGTCCTCTGAGGATTTGTACAAAACTGAAAATTATTAAACTGAATTTTTAAGACGGGAACTTTTTGTTAGCAATTTTTATGTATTGCGAGTATGTTGATTGTTTAGCCAATGCAAAATCCTTTGCCTCTATTAATGCCGTAAAAGGAGCCGAACACTGATACTTGGGACTCCTAGGAGCGCATGCTACCAGACTACCCACTAAACACCCCGCTGTCTAGAGACCGTAGCCTGGAACTGTTTGAAACATTACTTCGGGCTAGGCTTCTTTTCACTTCACCCTGGGGCGCCGTCAGCGTAGAGAAATCTCCCTCCAGCGGGAGGGGGCAGGATAGAGGAGGACCGCTGGAAAAGAGACCCCCTCGACCCCGCGCCCAAGCTTATCCATGGTTAATTTTTTTTGCTGTAAGTATTGCCCGAGAGTAATGTGCCACATAGGTCCATTCATGTCACACATGTCGAAAATTTTCAGCATTTCTCCGACTAGATTGTCTGAAGCAAGCTCTCCCAACACCTCCCACAAGTCCTGTCGCATCCTGTTCCTCCTTCTACAGTTGAAGAAGGTGTGACATACGTCGTCCCTTTCCCCGGGGTAGAAAATGCAGTCTGGGGACCGTGATTTGCCAATCTTGAACAGATAAGACTGAAAATACCCATGCCCGCTAACTTTTGCCAATCGAGTATTGTGCGCTGCCTCTCCTCTTGTTTGACAGCATATCTTGAACCCTCCACTTTTCGGTCATAAATTCTCCGTCACTCTCTAGCAAGGAGGGCGGTGGGTATCAATCCTGCGATCACCAGCACCGCCGACTCAGAGACAGTGCAGTATGCAGACGCAACCCGGAAAGCCCCTCGTTTATGTACCTGCGCCGAGCGCATTTGCTACAGCTCCTTACTGAGAGCTCCGGCCCAGACCACAGAGCCGTACAGTAGCACTGACTGTACAGCACTCATGAGGAGTTGGCGTTTGCTTGGTGTGGGCCCACCCATGTTGCATATTAGTCGACTTAAAGTCGAAACGCTTATTGCGGCCTTTTTCGCCGTTGCCCTGATCTGTTCCAAAAAGCTCATTTTCGAATCGATCAATAGTCCCAAATATTTTATGGCAAGTTTAGACTCAACAGTTCTCATCTCCGATCTGCAAAGGAATTACCGTGGGAATTCTTTTCTTCGTGATAATGACCACCTCGGTTTTCTCTAGTGCCAACCGGAACCCGCGCGTGGTCATTCACTCCTTCACTCGACGTATTAGCATTCCCAGTCTACACTGCGCATGTTCGACTGTGCGCCCGACGACCAGTGATGCTATATCATCTACATAGCCGACCGAGCGCGACTCATCTGGCAGCTCAAGCCTCACTAGCCCGTTATATGAGGTGTTCCACAAGTCTGGTCCAAGTATGGAGCCTTGCGCTACACCAGACGTTATCTCCATACTGCGTCGCTCATTTCGTGGGTCAGCAGGCAAGTGGTTGTGCTTAGACAAATGCCACTGAACAGAATTGGACAAAAATCTCAAACTGAATTAAAACAGGACGAAAGTATTTTAAATTCTTCTCTTTTTCAATGAACTCACGGAGGAACACGTTCATTCATTTAAAGAATTCAGTGCTCCGATCTGTAAAAGTTTATATTATGCTACCTAGAAATTCAAACCCTGAATGGAAAAGACTTTTCTAGTTATAAGGATATGCCGTCTTCTTAAGCCCTGAGTGGGAAAGCTGAAGCCTACCCTTCAAAACCATTTCTTATCTCCCTGAAAACCCGCACTGTAACTCTTTGCCACATTATATCTTCCTATGGTTCGATTTTTTCTCCTCCCGGCAACTTTCGGTCAAGAGTCCTTTATTCTATCAGGAAGTCAACGAGTCAAATAGACTCCGTGGTTGAAATAAGGAGTTTCAATCAAGAAGTAAATCTAAAGCAGCGGAAAGAGTTGACGTCACTTCTCTCTACGTCAATCATTAGTCCAAAATGCATTCCTTCATCAGAAAAACCATCGAAGAATATTGTGTCATACAGTTTCATCTATGAATGACAATATATTGGCATCCATTGTTATCCAGACGTTCTAGAGTAAGCTTTTCAATTTTTCAAAAAGGAGAAGATACTTCTTTGCCCCTCGTTTGCACATGAAAAGACGTAACAGGCGTCATTTACGCTCCTCAGGTAATACAACCAAACAGCGGGTAACGTCTTCCTCATCTTGTGCAGGCATGACAGGAAATATCCATGCCCAATGATGAACTGAGTAAGGTTCGCATTCAGGTCCATTTTCTTGAGATTTCCATCAAATTTTTCCGCCATTTGGAATACCCTAAAATTTCTCGAAACATCCTCTTGTCATCGGCATAGAGGTCATAGACATAGACATAGAGGACTTCCGCTTTGGAAATCCTTGAAGTCTACTCCAAAACCTCCTACAAGGCCTACTCAAATGGCATTTTCTCTCCCAATTTTTCTTTAGGGCCCTGCAAATCGATTTTTGCGACCATTTTTTGCATTTTGCGAATCGAGCATTGATATCAGCCAAGGACCTAATTTTCCAACGATATAAACGGTGGTACTATCTCGTGCGACAATTGGATCAAGTAAAAAAGGGCGAATTATTCTAAACAATTTTCTTAATTAGACAAATTTTTCAACAACACCAGATACCGAAAATGCGTCCTATAAGTGTCTTTTGGTCAACGCTGCTGAGAGTTATTTGATTTGTTTGGATTTCAGGTGAACCAATAAAAAATGGTAGAAGCAATGCTCAAAGCACTACCTACGAATTGATCCTATAAATCTGAGATCAGGAGCAGATACTGCATTGTCCAATCGCTATTCACAGAAAAAGAGACAAACTAAAGGATGAAAATTCTACAGACATTTCAGTTCTCTGTACAAAATAAAGTATACTTAAGAAGGTACTAGCATACAAAGACTAACTTTGCGTCAAAAACTTCACTACCATTGAATCTCAATATAAAAATAGAGTTGGCGCATCGAGCACGAACCAATCATTAATGTTTAGTATTGAAAACTTGACTTCAATGGTCATTAAATTTTTTTTGGACTTTAAACCAGCATACCATGTGTATCGGCAGAGAATACACTGTTGATCAGCTACAAGGTATCGGTCACTGTTCAATCAGAATGACAACATTATCAGCCCGAAAATAACTCAGCAGACAGGTGACTTCGAGTCTAATATTTGACTTACGCAAGGAACCGAGTTGGCCCCACTACTGTTTAACGTGGCTCTAGGGTAAATGATAAGTTAAGTCTCCTATAATATATGAGGTACGTCGAATTTGCGAATGATATCATCATCCAAGGATACACTCTTGAATATGACGGGAATTAAACGCTAAAATAATTTTGGGAATAAGACGTTCTTCTCGAGGCCGTTTTTGGATTGACGTTGTTACGAAGTCAGGATAGCAAAGCTTCAAGTAAACTTTTTGAAACGTAGACCCTACCACAAGCAAAATAAAGGCCAATGAAGAACGAGTCCTGAGGCTCAAGATAGAATCAAAAGGTGAAAGAGATCAAATAAGTCTCATCCCTTTGATTCTTAAACATTTTGACAAGCCAAAAGTGGCAAATTATCTGACTTGGATATTGAACGACTACTTAAACGCACGGGAGTTCGTCTATGACACATTGTGGGGTCGGCGAAGAATTGCAGTGACATCAGGGTCGGCGCAAGTCTCAATTCATGGCCTGGACCTATGAAATGACTCGTACGACGAACTTTTGAGGTTGCAGCTACCGGAAGATTCACGTTTTATTGGCCACGCAGATGACATAGCAGTACTAGTTTCCGGACGTACTGTTGGACATGTGCAACTCAGACTGGGTGCGACAATGCCTCGAGTGAACAAGTGGATGACAAGTCATGGATTTAGCCTAGCTTTTGAAAAGACCGAGGTTGTAATACTGACCAAGAAGAGTATCCCTCGTGTTATTCCCGTCCGCTTTGGAGACACCATCATCGAGTCGAAGGAATCAGTAAAATATCTTGGCTTCATGACTGACTCGAAGATGAGTTTCTTCCAGCGTCAGCGGAAAAGACTGCTCCGTGAGTATCAGCTCTGAGTCGCCCTCTGGCCAACCGAGGGGGACCAACCTCCAGTAAGCGACAGCCACTCATGAGTGAAATGGAGTCAGTCCTTTTATACGGGTCCGTATAAATCTGGGCTGACGCTCTCAGAAAGGAGCCGAACCGAAGGCGTCTCTAACAGGTACAGGGGCATGGTGCTCTGCAGATTGCAGCTGCATACCACACTGTCTCTGAATCGGCAGTGCTCGAGCAGAAACCATACCACTATTATACCACTTGCAGAAGGACGTAAGTGAGTGTACTTACGTAGGAGGGAATCGGCGAGAGAATTCGGCAGCCGAGAGGTAAGCAGAAGAGCCCTAGCTTTGTTGCATCAGTCATGGATAAAAGAAGCACGAGGCAAATGCACCGCACGGTTCATCAGTTACTTGTGACCGTGGTTCTCCAGAACGCATGGTGAGACCGATTAATAACTGACGCAACTCCTCAGAGGACACGGGTGTTTTCAGTCTTACATCTATAAGATGGGATAGTTACCGTCCCGAGCTTGCTTGTTCTATCCGATGATGACAGATGACGCCTCCCACACTTTCTTTGCTTACGGAAGATGGACAAAACTCTGTTCGCATCTCTCGGAGAGAGCTTCCTCCAGAAAACGTGACGGGTAATATGATGAAGTCAAAAGGCAATTGGAATGCGTGTCGCATTACATACGAACGGTTCCTTTCATGAAGATCGGTATCATGGATCGCTTGGTGGCGCAAACGGAAGGGAAATTTTTCCCACGACAAACCTCTTCTTTTCCGGCCATCTGTGATGAAAGAGGGATTTCCCTTAACCGGAAGGCGCCGCTTGGCGACGATTAATGAGGCCTAGTCCGAAGTAATGTGACAAATAGTTCCAGACTAGGTTCTCGGTGTGATAGGCAAGGTGTTTAGTCGGTAGTCCGATTATCACTGGGAGTCCGACATTCAGGGCGTAAACAGCCTTCACCTTCCAACTATTAAAAAAAAGGTATACAAAAGCATAAAACAAATAAGGATGCAATGAACTAGCCACGGGCATCGAATGAATTACAACTGAACCTCTCAGAGAAAGGTATTCAAGAGTTATGCTAAGGGTTGACGACCAATGAATAAACTTAGGAAGCTTCAATTAGATTCAGATGATGAGAATAGTTAATTGCGACACGCACGGTCAACAGATGGGCGCGGTCAATGAACGGAAACCACTGCAGGTACTAAATTCGAAAAGGTAAAACCAAAGATGATCACGGTGAGAAGTTATGGATTATTAGGTAGAAGTTATTAGGTAGAAGTTATGGATTATTTTACATCTTAAATATTGCTTTTCAGTAATGTTTTGTTCTTGCAAACCAGTGAAATGACATGAAACTTGGGATCTTCATAAACCAAACTAGATTTAGACGCAAAAAAACGGGCAGGTTGAAATACTGCCGGTAAATAATATTGAACTGTTGGCAAACATCGACTAATACAGCAATTAAAAGAACTAAATAACGATATCTTATTTAATTAAAAAATATTTATGATATTAAATGACAATATTAAAATAAAATTTAATAATATTAAAAGGAAATCGAGTAAGTAAATGAAAAATAACCACAACGTCAGTTGAAACTACTATGAAGGGCTTAAATGAGAGACTTTGAAAAAAAGGTATTCGAAAGAGTTTCGGAGAATCGTCGGAACTCGTAATCGAGGAAATAAGTCAATGAAGCTCTAGAGGGATACGACAAGGAGAAGACACTCCTGATTTAACTTCTGAAGTTGACACTCACATCGCTGAATCTGAATCGCATAAAATAGTAAGTTTCAAGCGATTTGAAATTTGATAAGTCAAAAATTCAGAGCTAAAGTTATTAATTAGTTCAGTCTACATTATTCGTTTTAGTGGTTTATATTACAATGAGTTATTCCCGCCACTTGAAGATTTGACGTACTGTTTGTTTTTAGTATTGAATTCACATTACACATTTCAACAATTTCAAAAAATATATCGACGCAAAAGGATTAAATTAAACACTTTTCATTTCATACATTCGTCCTTTGAATAAAAAGTTTTTATTGCCAATTTTCCACTCATCTATTATTTCAGTGACCCATTAATGGGGTTGAACCTTTCACAAAAGCTTTATGTTTGTTCTCTTTTTTCGTATACATACACTAAAATATCATTTAAAATTGCATTCACGATAATATTGTTGTATTGAACAAACACACGGCTGAAAAAGCAACAACCGAACGTCACACATGAATACATTTCCCGCACAATATGATCAGATTGCATTGTTGAAAGGACTTTTTTTTATAACACATCTCTCTGTTTTCCCGAGCATGCACAATAATTTTTCACTGGACGCAGAACCCGTACACAGTACCATCGTTATTAGGTTTCAGTTACAGGTCATTTTCAGTTTATCTTTAAAAAAGGAGATCTTGTTGACTCGACCGGACTTGTCATGTTTGCCCTTAGGATCATGTTGACAGTTTATAGTTAATATTCCTGTTGATACGTGAAGTGTATCACTAATAAGGGAAAAAATATGCATAGTGCTGGCTTCAGGTCATGCAAAGGACATGGGCTTGCAATGGACATGAGTTTTAAGTTGCTGCTCCTTGGAAAAACTAAATTAATAACTCTGCTATTAATTGATGAAATTAATCTCATCTCTAAATTATTGCCAAATGAAAATACCTATAAGGCTGGGACGATCCGAAAATTCTCTTTGTAGGTGTCTCCCATTTGCTTCGCCCACAGTAACAACATTTTTTACATATCCTCAATATTAAATTCCTTAAGCGTGGTATTGTATAAGTAGACACAAGTCGGAAAAGTAGATTTGAATTATGCAAATAGAGTAGCGCATAATGAAATACAGACACCCCACTGAGTTTGACTTTTAGATTAGAGCTCAAACGAGGGTGGAAAAGTTCAAACGTTCGTCTTGCAGGTCAATGTTTCGCGTATAAATTTTGCCCTAATTCCAATTGCAAAGCGAATTGTGGATGCTTTAAAAGTGTTTTAAGTAACATTTAACCATTTAAGCAACCCCTAAAAAGAAAACTCATTTGCATTGAATCGACAGCAAAAAATTTCAACTTTTTCGAAATATATTTGAATTAATTTCAAAAAATGTTTCCATTATTTGAAACTGTCTCTAGAAGTAATCCCAGTTTCAATATAAAGTCTCTTGGAATCACGGTTTTTATTAATAAAAGCTTTTTTGCATTATCTGTTTTTTTTTTTAATAAATGAAACTTCTGCAATAAAGCTTACCTACCTTTCGACAAAGAGTATATGCAAGGACATCAGTATTTTTACACCGGATCGGAGGGTGGAAAACTTTTTCTCAGTTCAGCACAAACAGCATTAAATGAAATCTGTTGAAGCTGATTCGATTCACTCACGCTATTCACCCACTGAACACAAAGGGTACAAGAGCAATCCTTGTGAAGGACAAAGTACCGACATTGCCTTTCCCAGTAACTCAACAGAAGGTGTGTTAAGCTTGAATGAGCTGAATGTGAAATTGAATCCATGATAGTATAATGCAATCTAGGAAGAGCTGGAGGCGGAAATCGCAGAAACAAAGGACATCTGTAGCGGCAAACAAATGGAAGAGTCCCTTGGAAGAGTAATAAAAATGCAATTTATCAACTTCCACACAGGATTCTTTTAATCTTTCCAATGCTTTTCAGTGGGCATCCATTTCATTTGTGGTATATCTACGATAAGACGTTTTGTAGAAGGATGGAAATGGTGTTGGGTGTTAATTATTTATAATCACTCCTACCAACATCCCGGGCAAAGGAGATAGGTGAGAATGAAGATGAAACCCACGAGTAACCACATTCAAAATGATTTATGCACAACAAATGAGTTCGAAACTTTTTAATTGTTCTCTCCGTGAAATATTCGCTGATTAGTGTATTTAATTAAGGAAAGTTAAACAAACGTCAAGGGAGAGAAGTTTCTTTGCATACAATTTACTTGCACGTAGGTTGTGATGGAATATGGGAACAAAGCACAAGTGCTTAACTGAAATGAGGTAAAAATTTCCTTAAATTTATTTAAAAACGAACTTCCATAAAGAACAGACTCCACATGAGTTGGGGTTCTGAGTTATATACGCCATTAAAAAAATTCTTCCTTGCATGGGTTCAAAGAACTCTCCAGCAACCATTCAACAACTAACTTAGAATGCATAATTTTCATTTCAGTCAACAATAAATATTGCTCTAAAGAGGATACAATGTAACTAACGAGTAAAAACACCTCAACCATTGTCCTTTACATCTCAATTTCAATTACTGCTCATAATTTCTCACGTAATTAAAGCCATGATGGCAGTTTTGCTCGGCTACTTTGGGTTGACTCCTGTACAAGATATACATACTGAATAGTTCCTAATTAAGGCTAAGATTAAGATAATCTATTCGTCTATAAGATAATCTATAGTCTACGTGGTTTGAACGATGGATGCACCTTGTTGCGTATTCCGATGTGTAGGGAACATAAAAAAATTCACTAAAAAAAGTGTCAGAAGAAAACGTCTCAGGAAAAAAATTCTCGGTAGAAAAAAGAACAAAAAATTCGTGGAACGCTATTGAGAAAAATGTTCATTCAATATGATTCACATGTTTGTTGTGAACATATAGCTATAATAAGAATAGTAAAATGTTGAGTAGAGATAGAAATTGTGAATTAAGTATTGAGGATAACAATCGTGTATCAAGTTTTGCAGATAAGGACCCAGAATTCTAAAGTATTGAGGATAATAACGAGAATCAAGAAGTATTAGCAGCTGTGTGGAGTGTGTAGCCCCACAAGTGCTCGAGTCACAAAATCTTTAAATTACAATGCCCAAGAGAACATTTTGATAAAGATCGATGCCAAGACGATAGTAAGTAGGAAGCAGAGGTGGTCGAGATGCAGCGCAGAGGAATTTATTCCCGTCCCGAAACCAAGCTGACGTGGAGATTCGTGCTGGAGGAAACAAATGTGGTCAGGATACGCGCAGTAGAAGCAAGTAAATTGCCGTAATCAAGCAGAGGTGGAAATTCGTGTTGGCCTCCGCGTAGCACAATTCATGTAAATTGAGTGTTTTGTGTATACTTACTTTCATTTGATTATTTCTATTTATTTATTTATTTTATCTAATATGAAAAATAAGCTCTTTCTGTGTGCATGTGTGTATATGACATGGAAGGATCAGGGCTTAAATAATGTCCTAAGAACCCCCACGCCCGCTGTTAAAAGTAACTTCCTTCGACCACCGTTATGCGACTTTTTTATTTTCAAGAAACCCTATTTATTTAACCTTCTTCCTTTTTTGTCGCTGTAGGTGCGACCTATCGATTGTGACAATTACATCATTAATAATTTTATGTTGAAAATACATCATAACCTAGCATTCTTTTCTAGCCTGCTTAAATTTGTAATCATCTAAAATTTACTTATTCCTACACTTATACTAAAAGTGTGGCATCTTTTATTATTTTTAAATTTCCTTAAAAGGGTTGTAATAAAATTCTTTTTTTTTTTGCTGCGTATGTTCTATTACAATATTTTAAGGTAACTATTCTATTCGAAGACTGCTTCCAGCACTCAATTGACAGCCGCGTTGCTGATTACGGCAGTCTCGTACATCACAATTAGTTTCGTTGCACGGTCAATTAATCTTTTGGCGTGGAGGATTATTGGCTCAATAGCTGCAAAAACCGATTGTGTTAGGGCTGTTTATCCCCTCTTTCATAGAATTCTGTTTAGTTCTAGTGCTAGTGTCTGCAAATCCTCTCCGGAGGATTTTTGGCTCTAGTTATCTCTTCATGCTCCACTTGGAAAATGAGCACACCGTAAAGAATCATTGGCCTGGTAAAGGCTTTGTGAGCAATAATTTTTCCTCGCTTGCTGATCCCTGACTGATTCCCGAAGAGAGGTAAAATGATATGCCAAACAGAACCTACGTGAGCTATCGAGTTATCGAGTCAAAAAGTAAAAAGTTATCGAGCCAAGAGTCCTAATGACTTTTATTCTTACAAAGCGAACATTGTTCTCAGATGACCGCAGCAATATATCATCAGAAACAAGATTTACTTCGATCCCAAGGTTAACTTCAGTTAATGGATATCAGAATATCTATTAAAAAGAAGGGGATCTAGAATAGACCCATGAGGCGCCCCATTACCACAGCAAAGCCGAAACATTTTCCAATGCCACTGCTTGCTATTTTCATAAATCACTCGAAGGCCAAATTGAGTTAGCTTGTAGGTAAGCCTATTGATCCAAAGTCAGTCGAAGGCCTTCTCAATATCTATGAGGCCCTCTACCAGATTCTTTTGGGCCTCCTATTTCTTTTTGCTCTGGCTTGGAAAAGAGCCAATGGGTGTCCAGTTGAAAAGGCTGTTTCAAAGCCGCATTGTCTTTCCGGGGCAGTTCCTTCTTCTTCAGAGACGTGTATGATGCCTTGAAACAATACTCCTTCAAACAATTTGCCCACATTGGATGAAGGAGATATTGGACGAGTATAAACTACATCTGAACTGGTCTAGCCTTTCGGTAGAGCAAATATTTTGATGCATTTTTATCCCTGAAAACAAGTATGGAGTAGCTTTTCTAAGAACGAAATTGAAATTTGATCAGCTCCAGCTGCTTTTTCGGAACTTTCCTTTAGTGTGAGCATTTTGAGTCATTTCTACATTGTCTGCTCGTTTTCAATAATGAATGTACTCCAACGTAACATATAAAGTCTTCCAAAGCATAAACATAACCTAGAATTTCAATTACCAAAAGAAAATATTTCACCAGCCCTTCTTCAAGAAATCCTTGACAACTACTATAGTAACTGCAATTCTAACAAATACAAATTAATAAATAATGTTAAGACGATAAGATGAAAGATGGAATAGACTTCTATTGACTATTCTATCATTAATGAAGAAATACAACAAACACATTTGTTTGGATTTGTTTGACAGTACAGAAAAAGCAGTCGAAATGGAGACTCAAAATCTCAGAAATAATCCTTACCTAGTTTTTTTGCAAAAGAAAGAACTAAAGCAAGAAATTCGTGAGCACAATCATCCAAAAAAATACGTTACTGGCCGAATGAAATCTAAATTATTGAAATACACTCATCGGAAACAATTTAATAAATGCCAAAGAATATGGATAATCTGAAGTATCCTTAATCTGCTTACGACATGCGTCAACGTATGTATTAGGCTGAGTGGAAAGTGGAATTTAGTCTCAATCCAACCCAGACACAACAGGTGGTAACCTACAAAATATTCGCTTTATATCAAAGCAAATTAACAATGATATATTTGACAGTCAAATTGTCCCATTTTGATATCTATGTACTAAAAAATTTGTAAAATTGTTCATCGCAGTGTAGCAACGAACAATTTTACCGGCAATCTGAAAGGGTTATTAGGAGGTTAAAAGAGATCATCATAACTAACACCTAAAAATCTAGAGACTTTTTCTCCCCAAAATACTGGTGGAGTCATCAATTCCAGCATTGTATTAAAGAAAGAAAAACGTAGTTTGAGCTAATTTTAACCAGGTATCTCTTAAGATAGTCGATTCCAAAGTAATTATGACATGAATGGATATACAATGTGAAGGAGGCTACTCAAATTAGCTGGGAAACTAAGAGAAGGGAAATTACCATTTTAAGCAGCACCACGGAGTTATGAAATAGAATAGTTCCTTTTCCAAATAAGAATAGTTCCCATTGTCATACCCCTCAAAGATTCGTCTGCCAAATCAACACCGATTTCTCTACTTTGCGTTCCAATCAAAGTATAAATAAATCAAAGTTGAAAATCAAACTCCTGCGCTCAAATAATTGTACGTTAAACCTTGGAATATCGAACAAAATATCTCTTCCCGTCAAGATGACTGTCATGAAAGATCAATGGCTATGAGAAGATTAGCCTACCAATCCTCCGGGATACCCTCAATAAGCTTCACATATTCGAAATTCTCATAAACTGGATTATTAACCTCTACAACAACAGATCTTTGCAACTAAACAACAATAAAAAACTTTTGTTAGATGGCGTTCCACAAGGTAACGTCTTAGGCCCTCTCCTCTTTAACACTTTGTTCTGTTGAGCATAGAATGTCTGATTCAACTACAAACCTCTTCCAATATGCTGCTAATTTTTGTATTCTAAATTAAAAGTAACACCTGAAGGACACTATAACCCTTACGCTACAAAATCTAGAATATTTTCTAAATCTAAGTGACAAACTTAATCTTTCACTCAAGCCACTAAAAGTACAAGCCATGATCTTCAATAAAATTGAACACTGCAAAATACTTACAAAAGTCAAAAACAACAGCGTTAACTGGAGAAGCACTATTGAATACATATGTCGATAAATGAAGAAAAATGGGTTCTTCAACGAAACAGATGAAAATATGAGATCCTTCCACAACGTGGGCAACATCATCAAATAATTATTTAGGCCCACAAATTCCGACAATTGTGCGACAGATTTAAACGAATACAGACCCCTAATCTGACTCAAAGTATAACATGATATTATAGCCTTTAAGCCTATACAATACCTAGGCTCACTTCCCAGTACCCAGTAAAATTTGTGCCATTTAACTTACCAAAACAACACCACCAAGGGGCGGGCTGAATATCTCACAGAAAGAGAAATTGGCAAACTCATACGTTCCAATATCATTCGAACATTGGACCTGGATGTAGGATCAATACTCAGAAATAGTTACAACTTCTCAATACATACATGTTGAAGGCTATGGATGAATAGTAACCCTACCCTGAACATTCACAGACCGTCATATTGAAAAATTCTTACATTTCCAGATTCGATTTGATTCGCTTGAACAAGATAAAATTTTCATTGAGAGCATAGATTACATTCGCATACAAAAATCCTCAGCGATTCTAAACGATGCAGCCAAAAAAATTATAGGCCCAGGCATAACATTCAAAGAACTAAATCAGAATATCTCTAATACACATATCCTGCGTAGCCCCAGTATTGTTCTCAATGCTGAACTACAGACGATTTATGTAGTACTCAATAAAATTTTTATGCCCTCAAATGCGAAAATCATTTCATAGGTTCCCTAATCACACTCCACAATATCCTGCTCAATTCCCATGGAAAAAAGTTATGTTTGATATATGAAGAAAGGTAGAAGAACAGAGCACCTAGCCACAAAGGCATGAAGGCTTTCGAAGAAGTAGTACTCGCAACAAAAGGACTTTTGGAAACGCAGTAGTTGCATACTGCGATTGAACTTCGTGAGGTTTTAAGCTAAATTAAAGTTATTAAAAGGAACTAGAGAACTAGAAAAAGTAACAAACACTATAGAAAACTTAAAGTCATTATGTGGAAATACAATCCGACATCTCAGGAACGCCACACAACCATGGTTATACAAAATGAACCTTTCATTGAAATTGATTTGAGCAGTAAACTGCTTTCTCACAGCACTTAACGAGGAACGTCTTTTCAAAATCAATAGAGCCTCATCTGGCAAGTGTGAATTTTATGACAAATCAGATCTGACGAACGGAATTCCAATTGCGCCAAACATAACAATACCAGGGGAGATTTCTCCTTTCTTCATAAATTTAAAGCTTTAGATTACATCTTAACAAAAAATGACAATAAACTGTCAGAATCCATCAGTGCCTTCACAGGAGAAGTGTGCGTAGTTATTTAGTTAGGACCATATACTCGAAAAACCCCAATGCTTGCCTTTCCTTCGACATTGTTGTCCTGTCACTTATGTCTTACAAGGGTGGTCTGAAAATATTTCGACCAAACAATGATGCAACACATTTTTTCTCAACTTTTCCTAAAAAGTCTCCTTGTAATTCTACACGCTTCCAGGAAAACCAATATCCTTTTTGAAGATAACCGAATAAGATAACTCCATGACTATCGCCATCGATTTTCCAGACGAAACAACAGATTTGCTACTTTGGTGCCAGTTTTCACTTTGCAGTCTACTGTTTTGTTTGTATTTTTGTTTCGAGAGTTTAATGGTATTTCCAATTTTCATGTACACTCGGATCATCTGCACGGATTCATTGCGCCTAAATTGCAACAACAGAGTGTTGGAAATGCTCATTCGAACACGTTTTTGGTCTAACGTGAGAAGGTCGCGCCAGCCAACGCGCGGCCAGCTTTCTCATGTGTAAATCTTGATTTAATATGTGACAAACACGTTCTCTAGACATTTTCATAACCTCTGCTATCTCTCTCACTTTGATTTGGCGGTCGTCTAAAACCATTTGGTGGATTTTAGCAATGGTATCGTCAGCAGTGACAGTTTTTGGACGAACAAATATCATCTCCCAAGCTCTTACGGGCACATTTGAATTCAATAGTCCAAAATTTCGCTGTGGCAAATTATGGTGCGGAATTGCCATACACAGAGTCCAAATCATTTTAGATTCGCGTAGCCGTATCACGTTTTCCAAAATAAAAATTTAAAAATAGTTTCACAAAAATACTTACAGGGACTCACTCAAACGACTATCAACTAAAAATTGTTCGTCCAAACTGCTTGGAACTTCGGGAGCAGCTGTCAAAAGATACAAAACTGGATTCACTATTGAGTGCTGCCATCTTTACGTCGGAAACTATTCAGACAATCTAACCTAATTAGTAATTTTTGAAAAAATCAAGATTTCACTTTCAAAGGAATGCATGGACGAAAGGTAAAAAGTTTAAAAAAACTGAATTTGACTGACTTGAAAATACACTCTTCGGCGTATGAATTTCAACAAAAAGTTTGTTGAAATTTTTTTTTTGGTAGTTCCATGTATAATATTACGTAGCTCAAGCGCACATATGCTCAAGCCAATGTTGGATCAGAACTTTTCGTATCCTGTGTACTAATAACCACCGTCAACTTGTAAATTTGTAAATTGTAGCAAAAATTCTAAAACACTATTTTCCACAAGAATTGTGATTAACTAGTAAAAATAGTAGCTATACTGTACTGTGTTTATTTGTAATGACTCCCGTTTTTATGAAATGAATCAAATTCGAGAAGAAAGATTTTTCAAAGACAATGCAAAAAGGATCTAAAAAATCCTTCCATCTCCCCCTTAAGGATTGGCAACATGAATCAAGTCAGAAAGGAATAATCATTTATTGGATTCTGTGTTCAACTAACCCCACATTTATATTTCAAATAAATTCACTATCCTCTGAAATACGAGTAACATTAACTGAATATCCTTGCGATCTGGATCTGCTCCTTGATCCGATTTCAACAAACGAAACCTTTTTATTATCACGAAAGTGTTATCAAACAGTTACATATTACCTTTTGAAACATTGAAACATCAAAAAGACTTTTTCAAAGATTCAAAATCTTTCAACCTTATACATCTCCATTGATGAACTCTACCGATAAGGACGAGAGTAAACATTTGAATACTCAATTTAGTATGCAAATTTTCTTTCGGTTCTTCACTTTGCGTTGAATCAAATCGTCTACATGATGAACATCCTCGGTTAATCTAGATATTTGGTAGCCTGAATTATTAAAGTTTCAACCATTACTCACCATTTGACCGTAGTGTTGTTGCCATTATTCTGGTCAGCGAACCTGGAAGTAGAAAGAAAAGAACAGATAAAAGGAGATTCATATTACTATTTTTTTTTCTTCTCTTATATTCAGAAACAAAGATCTGCCTTTTTCACATCTATCTACATCTTGATATAATCCTTTTTATTTTTCTTATGCAAAGGACACCACGCGAGACAATGACAAAAGATACTTGAGAAACATGAGGACCAAAGATAAAAAAGGATGTCTAGTACGTTTGGAGCAAAAGTTCAAGTGTTAAATAAAAGGCAAATATAAAGTAGACAAACGAATAGAGTTTTCATTCTGAAGGATTGCAGGTGATTCAGACTTGTTGTAATTGCGGAAAGGATATCGTGTTGGTATGCAGGAATGTATAATGACATCCAGCTGAGAAAATTTCCATTTGAAAAAATGTAGGACGTTCAATTGAGGATTATGCATGCATTTAAAATTTTCTGTAAATTCAAACCGAAATTTGAGAACAGGCACGTGTGGTTACTTAGCCTAACTGGAGGTTTTAAATCAGTTGCGATTATGTTCCTATTTGACGTCTTAGAAAACACTTTTCCGGAAAATAAAAATCATTGGGTTGAATTTTTGTTGAATATTGGGTTCTAATTACTTGGTTTATTATCGTTTTCAATGCAAAAATTTCAATTTTTTTTACGTTATTTTACTTAAACGGAATCTATTGTACAATATAATCATTATTTTTATCTATGACTTGTCTCAAACGTTTTAGAAGTTGTTTTATACCTCTCCTGAAAAAAAAATTTCCCTCTCGATCACGAAAAAGTTTTGTGTAGCCATGGACGAAGATCCTCTTCAGTTTTGGTCTGGAAGGAAGATCCTCTTTGTCGCAACAGTCAGTTGGTAGTCCAGGGATCAACCCAAGCTGTGTTCGGTTTCGCATTAATGGTGTAAGATGACTCCATGAGAATTGAAAACTGCCGCAGGCTTATCACACATTGCTGGTATAAGCCACTCTGATTGCTGATTGTACAAGTACGTATGATATTTGACAATGACAATACATTTGACGTTTGATTTCGTTCCAAGAGCTCCCAATTAACAGCTTCTCCTGAATAATCATAAAGACAATTATTCCTTCCAAGAAATCAAGTCTGATTTGGACGCGGAAGTTGGTGATTTACCTCTTATGCAAATTGTGTTGCGTCGTTTCTGGTTAGTATACAGGGCCCCTTTTTATCATCTCCTGTAATTACCATGGAAAAATCTTTAAATAGTTTGACGAGCTAGATGCAAAGCTCAGCAAGCTCGTGGGCTGCCCAAGCATTCAACTATCAAATATTCTGTGGACTTGCAACGTTTCAATAGTTACGTTTCCTCTTTGGTTTCCAATAAAATGGCACAGTTTCTACGCAACAAATGTGGGAAAACTTTCCCTTTATGTTTCATTTTCATATTACTTTCAAGTCTCTACACAACTCTACACATATCTCGCGTGGACGGTGCTATCGCTTTAACCCGTCAAAATGGTTCTCCGTGTCCTTTTCTCTAAAATTATCAATAGCTTAACAATAAAAACGTATAATGGCCTTCTCATGCGATTAAAAACTCTGAACGTTATTTTCGTTAACAAACCGTGTTTCGTTGATTTTTGGTATGGCACGAGTTGGGATGTCAAACGGCGCATCACGATCCCTAAGCAGATTTCTTATTTCTTTGTTATTTTTGCAAGTTTAGCCCGAAGTCTGTCATTATTTTTCAAATAATATCACCGATTGATTTTTCCTGTTCACAGATTATAGATTAAGATAAACTCATGATGACAGAAAAATTCACTGTAACAAACAACCATCCACTACCCATTTTTGAAGCAGATTCTTCTTTTCCTCACTGGTTTGATTCTTCAGCTCACTGGTTTGACTGTTTCCTTTTCGGATATATAGTAGGTTTATCCGAAGTTCAACCTCAGTATTCAATCGTTGCAAGTAAACACGGGTTTGTTGTGTTTAACCAACTCAAACTGAGCATTGGAAATGCACATACCAATAAATTTAAACTCTAACGCTACTGGGACTCAAAGCGCAAACATTCAAAGTTAAAAAAAATCCATGTAAAAACATCTCACTGAACGATCTTGGTCGAATAGAGGGCAAACATTAATTTTAGACATATTCACAGCTCTCACTAATGCTCGAGACTTCATTTAAATATCATTTAATACAAATGGATGAACTTTAGTGATAAATTTGCCAGAAGTTGCCCATTTTTTGAGTCCCGAATATTCAGCGCTTCTCGGACTGGATACGACCATGTTTAAATTCAACTGCCCAAAAGTTCACAGTGGTAAATGATAGTATAGAACCCTCGATCAAAACGTACAACATGACACAAAGCAATCCATAAACAAGTAATTAATAACAGCACAATGATTGACTTTTTTCATTTTCGTCAAAACAAAAACTGAACGCTCGATGTGATCAGAATTTCAGTCAGTGTTTGGCTTATATTGTTCACATTGTCTTAGCTAAACGGCAGTGAAACAACAACTGAATGCCAAGCGCTCACAATGCAACAAATGAATAGTCAAAAGACATGTGACTGCATTACCCACTTTATGTTGACAAGCGCATGTTAATGTCAAGTTTGAAAGCTCTTCACATCACACTGACATTACAATATACACTAGAAATTGATAAATATTCTTAATATTTATCTTAATATTTTATATATCAAATGATATTTTTTATATTTTCGACGAGCCTTGAGATTTATTTTGCTGATTGACACTTTAAAAGCCCAAGTGTGAATTTATTAGTCTTGCAAAAGAGACTTTGCGTAGCGTCCGGTGTAGACTTTAAAGATTACCGAATATTGTTACAAATAAAAGGGGTCACCAGATTTCTGGACAATGCCACTCAAACTGTCAACTGTCAAAAAAAATATGGAGACTTATGCCCAATTCTTGTAGCACAGCACTCCTATGTTCGGTACGATAGTATGTGCCTGATGTCCTCAAGATGTGCTTCAGAAACATCTACGGATCGGAAGAAACTTGACAATTGGTGTCTAATACTCCTAGAACTATGGTTAGTAATGCATTTATGTATTACTTCGGCGAGAATGAAAGACTTACCGAATACTACGGCAAGAAAAAGACTTAAGTGCTTCCTTCGACAATAAGAACTTGTCACTTAGTTCCACAAGACAATTTTTTGAAAGGTTCTTCAGAATTTTCCACAACTGAGTAGATACTAGAAATTTCGGGTGCTTTATCCTACGGCGCAATGCTCTTATACTCTACTCCAGATTCTAAATTTTAATCTTTGTTACTTTTCCTGACTTCTATGAACATATTTGATGAAAGTATAATAAAGGCACAACAAGAAGAATCCCAAAATCAATGAACAAACGATATGTTGCTTTCAAAATCATTCTCCTGAAATTCTCACAATCTGTTTTCAATATTTTCTGTTGTTATCAAACAGTGCAAACAGTTTGACTGACTCCAAGTTCACTAAATGTTCTTCAATGTTGAATCCTTCATGATAGAAACAAAAAACTCCATGCAAACATATTTGCTAACCACATCTATTAAAATGTCCACCATACAATCAACGACAGGAAGTTGTTTCTTTCATTCTTCTTCACTCTGCCTTACATAAAGGATTTTCTCACAAAGAGTCATCTTGACTCATGCAATGCTTGAACGTTTTTTGTAGTTTGTTTTACAAGTTTGTTTTCTATCCACATCTGTGGATGAAAAAGGAGAAAAATTATTTCACACAATGTGTGAATATACCAGGAAACAAAAGGATCCTTGGTACAAGTAAAAACCGTAACGTAACATACAGTGAATGTGCTTTGATGAAAGTAGTGAAATCAAAAGAATGTTTTTCATTTTGTTTTTGAAGTCAGTAGTGACGTCTTAGTTTGCAATGTTATAAGTGTAATTCCGTTGATTTCGTATTGTTTTGTAGGATCTTTGAGATGAATAGGACAACGTATAGAAAATTATAGGTATAATGCATTCATATAATAGAAGAGTCAAAGGAAATATCCGTTGGGCTTATTGACAAGCAATGGTTGACTGATCAGAATATATGATCAAGTTTTTTTAATCGATTTAACCTGACTACGCCAAGGTTTCCAAATTAGGACTAATCCATCTTTAAACTGCTTTGAGTGATTCTTTTCAGGACCTTACTCATATTAGATGATAGGGGAAGACGTCTGAAATTTCTAATATCCTTATTATTCCCAATTCGCCCGGGAATGAGGATAAGCATCCCTCATTTAAGGGCTAGAGGAGAATAACCATTATTCATAGAATATGTATATATCATTGAATTTAAACTTCATAGGGATATAAGATCTAGGTCAAAGGGAGAGTCGTATACATTGACTTTCGGAGCAACAGATAACTGATTCAGATCCAACTGACATTTACATCTGTGTTTCTGGTGTGGGAAAATCAGTCAACATAGGTCGGAGAGCCATCACTGAGGAAATTATCAAAGTCAGGACTGACTGCTTCCCCAACCAGTAATTGTTTGACTAGGCGTAACCACCTCACCTTGTCTTGTACCTTTGGTCTTGAAATGAGGTGGCCGTAACACGTTTCACAGCCTATATTCTGTTCTCGACTTTTGCACCACAATAAACAGAAAAAAATTGGGCAAGAACCTCTTTAACTTCGGTCCTATGAGGGCAGATTTAGCCAGAGATTTATATAGCGGACAGTCTTCTGAAAAATTTGGTTTTGACAAGTGTCAAATGAACGCTTGCTGCGCCTTTTACATAGATCTGAAAATGTAAAAAGAATTTTAGTTTCTTCTGAGAAACGTCACTTAACATTCAGTTAAATTAAATTTAGAAAGAACTTTGGCGACATAATGAACAACAAATTACTTCATTTCGATTTTGATAAGAAAGAATTCCTCAATAAGGATAAGGAATAATATAAGGATTGTCAAACTAGTCTTCTTCATTTCCCGTATCAGATTCTTCATCGGCGTCTTTATCACTTCATATCAACTGATTTTCACTAGAATTATAATTTGACATTAGTTTCAGACACGGATAGATATTTTTTTCTTTTTAAGTTAGCTTCTAAGCTTCTAAGTTAGGTTTATTTAACTTTAGTCCCAATAAAATCTGTGCGATTTTCAGTTCCTTGGCATTCTGTTTGTCATTTTGCCTTGCCAATTCTATTCTTTATCTTCAAGTAACACTTGTAGATGATTTCTCTCTGGCGTATCAGTATTAACATCGAATTGCCCCTTTCCTCATTCTTTTTTCAATATCTTGTAGGAGACATGATGTCAATATAGGCCTGTCGGACCTGCGTATGGATTCAGTGAAACAATGAGATGTAGAGTCACATTCATAGATGCAGTAATATACAATTGGTTGTCTAAAGGGTCTGCTTGGGTCATATCTCTGTCATAGCTATCATCAATGACTTCATCTTTTTTACTTCTTCCCAGGTCCACAAAATGTACTTCCTCTCATGCTGTTTCTTTTAACTCTTCTGGTGTTCTGCCACGAAAGAAAAACTCCGGCCGAATTCAAAAAATCTACTTCCTGTCGCTTTTTTTGTTGTCCAATTTCTTTGTGTTCTTATCGGGAACGCCCACATTCTATAACTACAAAATCATCGTCTCGAAATGCAAATCTTGCCAAAATCGGGAGTATAAGATTCCAAAAAAGCAGGCTTACCAAGATTTCAAATGCGCCAATTGTCAAAGAATATTTTCAGTTTCCCTTTAAACAAACCATAAAAGCTGGCGTCCGGATTTTTTTGTGTGATGTCTGCTGTGGCAAGAGAGAGAGAGAGAGTTATTCCATTTTTTACGACGATAATTGACAGCTTCACAAGAAATGCCAGTCACCTTTTCTTCTTCCTTAAATGCCCTTAAAATACGTTCAATCTTGTCAATTGCCATCCGAACTCATTTTCATAGGCAGCTGCCTGTAAAAAGATGAGTGTACTTTTCATTGCGTACAGAAATGAATTGCCCTCATTGCTCTCCTGATTATTGACAGATTGCAGTACAAGGAAAAGCTTCTTTTAAATTTTTCATTGTGTTCAAGGGGAAAGTCCCTGATCTTTGACAGCATCTTTATCAGTAAAAGTAAAGGGGAAATTACAGTAAAAGACGAGTTTTCTTGGAAGTTTTCATTCACTCTGTGCAGAAAAAAGCCGCACTCATACCCTCCCCTGATTTTTGACATAATCTCTACCAAAACTTCCAAAACTACCAAAATACTGTGCCTGTCAACGTATTTAGAAATATATATCGTGAAAAGACATCTCAAGATTGCCTGAGACTACTCAGGCTACTTATCTAGTTTTCAATAATTGCCTTTGTTATTGATTGCCCTATTGTGTAAAATCTAGCGTTTCGCTCTTTCAACAAGGATTTTCAATAATACTGGCCCTGAAAAATACGTTTTGCTCTTTGGATACGTGTATTGGGTTTGCTTGTGTGTTTAATAAAGGTTAAAAAGGGTAATAGTCTATGAAAACTAGAATCGACTCGAAATTTTTGACGTAGTTAGATCCATTTTTTGAATAGACATTTCTTTATTTTTGGCTGCAGAGTAACTTACTTTTGAACTGATAAAAGAGGGAGTAGAAACTATTCGAGGAATTAGAAGTCTCTTTGGTCCACCTGAGTATAGAAAAAAAAATTCCCAGAATTGCTACAGGTGGAGCTTAGGTTTTTTAGATGAAGTGTTAAGATAAGGCTCGTCACATACATTTTTATATTAAAACGCGGAAGACGAGTTTACTTGTCTTATTACGCGAAGCGTAGGGCATGGGAAACTTGTAAGCAAGGACTCGAAACGTTTGGCATAGCCTGCGTTATCTATTCCCAGCGGAACGCGAATCTCTAAGTTTTGCTAGAAATTGTCAAAAGCTGCACTCTACGTAACGATTTGACTGGAAAATTATTGCATACACAGTCTTAATATGAAGATATTGAAACTAAAAGTGATAGAATTTCGAGAAACATGTCGTGAGATACCATGAAAATAACATAGAACGAACTTCTTGTTGGGTTTCTTTGAATCCTTCTATCGATCACGAAGAAGGCTTCTAAAAAGAGAAAATCATGGACGCTTTTGACCACATTAGTTTTAAATAGGATTCTCCAACTGTCCGTGCCACGCATTCGGATTTCCAACTAGAACGATGGAGTCATGGCAAGAAGCCATAACTTAAATTCTTTTTTGATATTATGGCACGACATTTGCCTGCAAATCATCCTTCATGGCTATCTGATAACAGCCGAGAAGTCGTTGCGTAGGATTTTAAGGTTTTCCTTGAATATAAAGTGACCCAATGAGTGTTTCAACTATTCTCATGCATGTCCCTCTTGTGGAAGTGTTTCTGGGGTACAGGGAATATCCATTTTGATCGACTGAAAAGTTACTGTGGTACAGATTTGCATTTCTTCTGTCTAAATTGCTTCTAATTTTTTGCACGTTGTCCTCACGGACCTTTTAGACAGATTTAGTTCGGGATTCCGTTATTCGGGAACTATGATCTTCTACTGGAATGGTCTGTCTCGTGCTTGTGCGACAAAAAACAGTGCATCACAGGCCCAAGCACGCTTTACTAGCTTTGACATTTAATTATTTTGACACCTAAAGTATACTTTTTAGACAAGGAGTCATGAAAATAGGATCTAGCGACACGTGATTTACCGTGAACCTTTCTTTTACTTAAAAATTTTTGGTCACCAAGTATTATGGAAATTGTCCAACGTCGTTCAAAGATGGGTTAAAGTTTTCCTACTTGAAATTAAAAAAAAAAATCCTTTTAATTAATTCATGGATAAGATATGGGAACTACATGCGACGTCAAGGAGAGTGCAGTTCTAAATTTTCAAGAAATTTGCCATAAGCTCAAACAATTAACATGTATTGATTAATAGGAGAACACGGATAGTTGATAAACGCACCATAATAAGGATATTCAGTCCTCGTAGAGATTCTACTGCGGAACCATAATGATTTGAAAAATTCTTACATTTTCCAATTAAATTTTACCATAATTTGTCCTCAATTCTGAAAAATTTCAAGTGAATTGGCATTCATCGCAGGAACGTTAATTTAACTGAAAACGAATTCAAGGAAGGAAAAAATCAGTTCGTGTGAAAAAAGTATTCAAAATTCTCATATTCAATGCCCATCAAATAAAGGCCTATAATTGAAAACACAATTAAGGAAGGTTTTTAACACCAAATAGCGCACGTTGATTGGTTTCGTTAAATTTTGTTAGAATTACCTTACACTAAATACGTTCATTATCATATCCGTTTTGCTTGTGTATTTTTTTTAACTGAGCCCATGGTTTTTACTGCACCCCAGGAAGAAAATTCTTCGCATACAAACAGGCATCATAAATGGTGTATCTCATTAAAGGAAAAGAAACGTTATTGTTGACGGGTACATCTAGAATATCCTTAATTACGCCTCCACAGCGTGCCTTACCGAAACATCCCAAATTATTTTTCGGTTACCCAAATTTATCCACAGACAACCTGGAGTATACGCTTGATTAGGTGCGGGGTCTTCTGCGACCAGGAAAGGAGGACCAGGACCGTCTACTTAATCAGATTGTTTTGGTGAGAATAGCAAAAAGTTGTGTAGGATGTGACATAAGAAAATCGATTCTTGTCAGGATATGGTTAATAGTTGTGAAGTGAAACGTGTCGCAGATGTTGTAACAAAATAAATGGACTTAAGTGACTAAGCAAAGGCAGACTGTCATGGGTAGTTACAGAGAATAACAATATAAGTAAAAATTCTATTAAACTAAAGTTAAAAACACGTCGTTCCATGTTGTTTTTAATATTGCCAGTCACAGGATGTGTTTTTCGCAAGCTTACTGCCCGTAACGAAACGATGAAACCTTTATTGTATAAGATCTGATATTTATATTTATTCCTCAAAGACATTTAGAGACTCGGTGCTTTTTCTATCTAACTCAGCACAGCGCAATCAAAACCTTTTGAAAAATAAATCAATCCGCTTAATCCTTTCAAACTTAGCAACCCGTCCAGCTACACTTTTCATCTATTCCTTTCATCAACGAAATGATGTAGATAAAGTTTTAAGTTTCAAACAAAATCATTTCCTTCATAACCAATTCCAACTAACCTTGACACGAAGTCAAACCACGATTCTGTTTCACGCTAATTTAGCAAACTTCCTTAATTTACTCAAACAAGTTGGCAAAGACGAACTCAATGTCAATGTGTAGTGAATCTAATCCTTTCTCTCCGCCTCCTCATGAAGTGCTGCTGCTGGTTTAGATTTCAGCGAGCCAAGCATTGTGTTAACATTTACTAATCGTCAACGCTTTATCCTTGTTAAATTTTAATCATATTAAAAATTTCATTACTGACCAAAATGAATCCAATTCAAGGAGTACAACTTCTACCTAATTCAATATGTACTTTAGTTGACACCTTTCATTCAAGTTGGACTTGAAAGTTGGTCTCTCAATTCTATTACGGATTCCTAACGATGGGAATCTGGAACAGTTGAGGAAAAGTTGCGAAGTAAAAAAAAAACTGTGAAGTATTTACAGAATATAAGAAAAATTCGTAAAGAACAAGAGGAAAACTTGATCGTTCATTGCGTTGTTCGAGAAAAGTTTTTTCCTATTTGAAAACTCTGATGTAAAAGGAAGCGTGTGGCTTGTTCTCATATGAGACATACTTGATAGCAGAATGGAACATCTTTTCGGAAAATAACAATGGAAAACTTTTATGCAATGTGATGAGTAAGCCATCTTTAAAAATGAAAAGCAGAGAAACATTGCAAAAACGAACTAGACAAATGATGTTGACTAGGAAATAATATTCGAGAGAAAATGATATTTACTTTGTTAGAAAGTTCGAATATTTGATATTTTATATTTAAAGTTATTGTTCTCGAAAAACCAAAGTAGAGCTGAATGAGAAAACTTTCACAACGACAAAATAAATGAAGGAAAACCAATTTCATCGAATCCAATATTGCATAAAAATATAGATATAATATTTACGTATGAAATAGGATCATATGGATCTCATGTTGTTCCAGATTAAATGAATTAAATTACTTTGAACGCCTCCTATAATATTTTAATAAATATTTGGTTTACAAATATGAAATGCGGATTTTTACTAACAGATGGCGTAACCATTACATATGGTTTGTGTCGGGGATAATTAATATGGCATTTTGGAGGGTAAACATCTGTCAACAAATTCCAGTATGTCAAAGGTTTTGATTGTGCAAACAACATTGTTTTTTGCGCTTCAAAAATGTCGCATTAGGCGCCAAAAAACGAGATTTTGCGGAGAAGTCGAATAACCTTCTTTCATTTGAAGAAAACGACAACAGAAACTTATCAATTGCTAGTGGAAGCATATGGTGAACATGCCTCATGCCAAGGCACTTGTGAACGGTGGTTGAAAAGATTTAAAAGTGGCGATTTCGATGTCAGCAACAAAGGCCGTGGAAAACCACCAAAAAAATTCGAAGATACAGATTTGCAAGCATTCTTGGATGAAGACAACACACAAACTGAATAAAAGTTGGCAGAAGCGTTGGAAGTTACTCAGGCAGCCATTTCACAACGTTTAAAAGCCATGGGCAAGATCCAAAAAGCTGGAAAATAGGTGCCGAATCAATTGAAAGAAAGAGACATCGAAAGGCAAAAAACCATTTGTGAAATTTTGCTTGCCAGACAGAAAAGAAAAGGTTTTTTGCATCGGATTGTTACTGGCGATGAAAAGTGGATTTATTGCGACAATCCCAAGGGGAAAAAATCTTGGGTAGACCAAGGCTAGCCATCAACATCACAACCAGTCCGAAATAATCATGGAAAGAAGACTTTGCTGTGTATTTGCTGGTATAGTAAGGGACCTTTGTATTACGAACTGCTGCAACCTGGTGAGACTTTTACTGGCAAACGTTACCAACAACAAATGATCAAATTTAACCGCGCACTTAAGGAAAACCGACCAGAATTTTACCAAAGACATGATAAAGTCATTTTTCAACATGACAATCTTCGGCCGCATGTTGCAATACCTGTCCATAACTACTTGGGAAACATTAATTGGGAAGTTCTGCCCCACCCGCCGTATTCACCAGACTTGGCTCCTTCTGACTACTACTTGTTTCGATCGATGCAGCACTTCCATTCTTACGAAGAAGTAAAAAATTGGCTTGATGAGTGATTAGCCTCAAAAAATGAGAAGTGGTACTGCAACGGAATCCATTAATTGACAGAAAGATGGGAAAAAGTCGTAGCTAACGATGGCCAATACTTTGATTATTGAATTCATTCATTCTGTTATTCAAATAAATGCATATTTCAAGCAGAAAAAATCCAAATTTCATATTTATACACCTATTATATAGATACGATCTTTTGCTGCGTCAATTAAATGACGCTTTTTAGCTGTTTTATCTCTGAACGAAGCGTTTCGAACGTTTTTTTCTGCGAACGAATTTGCGTCGATCCTCGTTTGTTTTCTTATATCGTCCAAATATGGGTTTCATCAGGGTGCCATCTTCGGTATGTGGTTTCGTCTGTTTCGAGCTCATTCAAAATGCTGATAACCTCTTTTCCTAGAAAACAGAGACCTTGTCAAAAATATGCCTCATTTCAGAGCTAACTCCTACCATTTTCCGGACTGTTTTGTCCCTATTTAAAGACAAAAACAAGCTTCGAAATTCCAGACGACTCGGATGAAGATCACACGGTAATATCAATCCTTGAAAAATGACTTCAATATATTGAAGTTTAATAATCACAGCTTGGATGATCTCCAGCACATGTTGGGTGAAAGAACGCTTATGGTGTGTAGCCATTAACGCATTCAAAAATTCCGTTTCAAAAAAGACTAGCGAAAAATTGATTCAACACTCAAAATATAAGTTCTAGTCAAAAACTAATAGAGAACTCTGTTACCCGGACTTGTGATATTCAATCGTTCCCTTCTTATTATTTAAAGTGGAGTCTCCTGTTAAAAAAAACTCAAGGACCATCATCAGTCCATATTTTCTGGCCTGTATTGCTTTTGTGAACCAATGATCCATCCCGCTATCTCAGAAACAATCCAAGGTGGTCCCCTATATGTGTGATCAGAATGAATATAATACTAGAACACATCAGCCAAGTGAGGCTCTTGCTGTTAAGACACCGCTTGTCATAAAGGATTCATTCTGTACTATCCCCTTCCTCACTACAAGTTTGACAGGTGTCATTCATTTGGATTGCAATCAGAGTCTCGACCCCAGAGAATGATGGTACAATGAAAGTGTCATCAACGAGTTTATGTGGCCTTCGTTTTTCCCTAGAAGTTCTCTTGTCCTTCTTTCATTAGGTCATTCCTTCTATTCCAAGTTGTATCTACCTGTTTGTAGAGGCTTTTGTTTGTTTACATTGCTAGTGGCTCTTTGCCCTTGTCTTTACATTGTCATTTTCGAAGTTGAATTTCGATCCACTGATCTAGCTCTCGCTTGCTCATCCAATTTCCCACCTCCTCTAGATCTCCGTTTCCATTATCTTATACCAATTTTATGTCCATTCGGGTTTCGTTGCTTTGAGGGGCTATCTTAAACCATGTAACAAACGCCTGTAATGCAGACTTCCTGTCCAAGATGATTCGAATTCTTCTGTGAAATATTTTCATTCCCACCTCTGTGGCCGCTTTAATTCCAAAGTGTCTCATGATTGAATATTCTACAAAATTTTTCCCAAAGTCCGTCTCGAATATATGCTGTTTCTTGTAACAATATTGTAAAAAAGTTCAATACGATATTAAGCTGTCAAAATAATTGGTAAAGGTCTAAAAAGTTGTTAGAAGTACGAAGCATAATTTTTGGTTTTTGAATTTAATAGAGATAATAGAGATAATAATATTTAATAGAGAACATAATTTTGGAGCGTTCCAATTGATTTCATTGAATTTCCAGAATCTTTTTGACATAATTGATTGATAGATTCTAGTTGATCTACATATTGGACAAACAATGACCCTTAATTGGTCCATTGTATAAAAGTCCATACGGATAATGGCCTATACCAATTAAAACTTCCAAAACCATCTCAATTTTGCTTTCTCTTCTTAGAGGGAATAATAACAGGAAGAGAGTTTTTCTTCATCCTATGAGATGCATCGTGAGAAACATTTCGTCGTTTGAAAAGAACAAATCGTTAAATATGATCTGCACGTTAGTTGGGATATAATGGCTAGACTATAGTCAAAATACTTTGAAATACTTTCTGCATCATTGTCTCCTTCGGATGTAGGAACTTAACTAAGAATTTGTTGTACTAGTGAAGCAGGATCAGTTACGGACAAGCGAACATTAGGATTAATTTACGGTAGAATCGCCTCAAGACAAAAACAGTGACCCTCCGCTCAAATTCAGCAAACGCCAGGTTTTATAATATCAACTGCAGACTAAAAGATCTTTTATTTAACTCGATGAGGTTAAAAGATATATTATCGAATAATCCATAAGTTAATAGTACATTTATTAATTAACTAACAAAGGATGCCACCAAGACGTTGCTCAATGAACTTAGAGCTTAGAATTAAGCAATCCAAAAAGATCTAAAAGCGATTCTCTCTCTGTATATATCTCTCACTGAGAGAAAGGACCGAGAATCCGTGAAAGAATGCGTTCGGGAAAACAATAGTTCATCTAGACTGCAGCGCCGCAGGAGCTGATTTAAAGTCAGTACTTGTTATTGTAGTGCCGTCAAAACTCACAACAGAACTAACGTCTTAAAATGGATTAGAAATACTTCGTTATAAAGCTAAAAGGACATGAAAAGATGACCTTATCAGATGCACACATGACCATGACTAGTCCCCAAAGATATTCTCACAGCGTGGCGGCCTGATTTGTGGACACCAGAAACGCAAATCCAAACTTTACTGCAGTCAATCACATAAACAACTACTAATAAAGGATACACGCTATCGATGGTTTTTATTTTTTGAAATTCGCTCGTTAGTCGTTAGTTAGTTAGAATTTTGCATATATATACATATAATATAATATTTGCATATATATATAAAATATGAATCCTGCCTTCAATATTCTTCTTTGGAATATATATACTCTCCTCTACGAATTCTATAGAGCGAAGCAAACACGCAAAAACCAAAGCAAAACCCTTAGCTTGTCAAAGGGTTTCATTATTCTAAAATATTTTCCTTTCTGTCTAAAGATATTTTTCCATTGAGAATTTAAAAAAATTATTTTGACATACATTTACATATTTCGACATTTTTTTCTAACTCAGAAAGCTAGTGGCACTACAGCGATTTACGCCGTTTGATTTATAAGCTCTCTATCTACCAAAGCTCATTTTATTTGGTTTATGCGAGACTTGCATGTCTTTTATTGTGATCCCGCTCTAGACAATCAGCGTTGGCTAGAAGGTAAGCTTTGATCAAATGATGAATACTCTCAATTAGTTGCACCACGCGAGTCTTGCACTCAAATCGCTGATCCCGAATTACTTTATTTTTGCGCGAAATGCAACTAAATCTACAGGGTTTGAAACGATAATGATTTCAAAATGAACTAAACGTTTCATTGAAACGGTTTCAAATCGGCGAAAATGGCCTCAAACAGCAGAAAATTTAAGTTGGCGTTGCAAAAATCTTTCAGTGTTGCTTACTCACCCTTCTTTCTTCCACCTGTCTTCCCATCATAATGTAAGAAGAGTTAGAGATTCGAAACCTAATCTTAAGCTTTTTGTATGAATAAAATGTTAACTTTCAAGCTTTCTATCTTTAAATGAAACAAGCACTCTAATTGCCAAAGCTCCTTTGATTTGATACATGGGGTGCTTGCATCTAATATTGATGCCTGTTCTGAAAATTCAGACCTAGTTAGTGGCTACGGTGTGACCGAACGAAAAATATTCAGTACCGCGGTGGTAGGCTTTGACCCAAATCGCTGGTATCGTATTACTTTATTACGTACCAAAACCACAGGAGTACAAAATATAATTCTTTACTCACACTAAGTGAATTCGGCAAATGCCACTACACTACTAATGTAAACTACAGCGGCATGATCAAAGGCTGAAATACAATAGCGCGAGACTGCGATACGAGAGCGGGACGACAGTATCGCAGCAAATGTCAAGCAGTTTTCGTAACATGCATTTGCATGCGACATCGTACAATGATTGCGATGCGTCGATGCGAGGCGGGAAATATTCGGGAAAACGAAAATTCATCGCAACGAGGTGCGTGACGTTTGTCAAATACAATATGGCGCTTAAATGAAATTTGAAATTCAAACGCCTTAATTACTTTTTAAGTACTATGGTTATTTCAAATGAATTTTGAATGAAAATTTCATGCATCCTAGTTAAGGCTTTTATTTGCTAGACGAAGGAAAAATCCAAATTCAAAACTTTGAAAAAATCAAAAACAATTTCATTTGAAGTGTCACCTATTTGACATTTGTCATATGGACAATATTGTTCCTTGCATCGTTCATCACTCGTGGAGCACTTTAGCGAATCACAGGTCCTGAGTTAAAATAAATCCAATGGCGTCAAAGTTAAGCATGGTTTTTCAACTTGGCTGACTTATTGACTTCAACAGATCATCTTCAAAGAAGCATCACTTGTGAGAACCAGATCAAAGTCTAGAAATAACTTCTATAATCACCTTTAATAGGACATCTTTGCATTTAAAAAGCAATGGATACGCTGGTCCTGTCAAGTTAAAATGAGTTATAAACGATTCAACTTATGGCAGACACAACCATCCCTTACAGGATTACCACGCCGAGTTCAGAAGAATGGGAAAGATATAAGTCTTCATACCTGGAAGTGAAATCGTAATCTACAATTCAATATTGAATGAGGAAGGCGGAACAGGAAGCTTACCAACTTCTGAGCCATGCTACAATTATTCTGAAGCGGCCTCAGGCAAGTTTAATGGAGGTGTTCAAACACCTCGAAAAGCAAATAGGCACTGGAGGTTCCCGCTTCTAATCGCGTACATTGCAGGAAAAGCCCTCAAAGCCACAACGTCCCATGTAAATGTTATACTAATATATATCCTTGAACCAAGCAGTGTATTGGAAAACTATATAAATGAAGGAGTGGAATTTTAGCAAGAAATGGATCAGCTCATCAAACTGCAACCAGAATAGACATGATTAACATGCCGCTTTCAACATTGAAAAGGAAGCTAGACGAAACAATCTGGAACTTGATAGGTACGATTTGGAATGACAGAAGCTCGGTTTAGAATAACAAAACGAGGATAAACCAGATATCTCCTAAGACCAATCTTCTACTTTAGTGCATCCAGCAAATAGGATTTTAAACGGAAGACCCTTATCGAGCTTGCGGAGAACCTTTATCGAGAATAAAGTACAGAAAACTTCCTTCCTGTCCGGATAAGGCCAACAAACGAGGCTTCACTGAAATGGACTCACGTAATCGAAGTGGTACACTTGGAAACCACCGAGCTGGAGTACTTTTTTGGTTGCTGTAGCTCGGCAGGATGAACCTCTGTAGACAAACTGAAACAAGATGATGGTATCAAAATACGATGCAAAAACTCAGTTGAAAATGAAAAATAATGAATAAAAACAAATAAAAAATTTAAATTGGTTAAATTACTAAAATTTAAAAACTCTCAAAAATACGCCAACATTATTCAATTTTCGTACAGTATCAACAAAATTTTGACAATTTAGAGCATATTATTTTTATGTGAATGTTGGAGGTAAATAATGTTTTATCCACCCTAGCGGAATATTATAAGAATCCTCTCGGTGGTAAAATATTTCAATCTTATTCCTGAAAAAAAGGAGCTAATGTCAGGTGTACTACAAATCACAAATAATGGAAGCAAAGGATTCAAAGTAGTGCTCATTCAAAGAAATTTTTCTTTGTCATAGTTAAAAGTTAATTTAAGGTTATTCTCATATTTAAATCCTTTTTTTTTGGGTTGGGGGTCAAGGCAATTTACGCCCGGAGTGTGGGACTCCTAGCAGAGCCTGCTACCATGACTACCCACTAAACACACCCCCCCCCCCCCGTAAAGAAACTCGAGCCTGGAACCGTTTGACACATTACTTCGGGCAAGGCCTCTTTTTACTTCGCCCTAGGGCGCCGTCAGCCTAGAGAAATCTCCCCCCAGCGGGAGAAGGCAGGATGGAGGAGGATTGCTGGAAAAGAGACCCCCTAGACCCCGTGCCCAAGGTTATCCATTGTACACTATCCATTGGCAGTAAGTATTGCCCGAGAGGAATGTGCCACACAGGTCCATTTGTCGAAACTTTTCAGCATTTCTCCGACCAGATTGTCTGGAGAAAGCTCTCCCATCACCATCACAAGTCCTGCCGCATCCTGTTCCACCTTCTACAGTTAAAGAAGGTGTGACATGCGTTGTTCATTTCCCCGGGGCAGAAAATGCAGTCTGGGGACCGTGATGTACCAATCTTGTGCAAGTAAGACTCAAAATAATCAGGTAATAATCAGTCTCACCGTTCCTTCGATTTATCCCACGTCTCCTATAAGGCGGGCAGTCCAGCGGCCATTAGAGTCGCCTTCCCAGGACTTTTGCCACTCGAGTATTGTGCGCTGCCTCTCCTCTCGGTTGACAGCATATCTTGAACCCTCCACTTTTCGGTCATAAATTTTCCGTCGCTCTCTAGAAAGGAGGGCGATGGATATCACTCCTGCGATCACCAGCACCACTGACTCAGAGACAGTACGGTATGCAGACGCAACCCGCAAAGCTCCTCGTCTCTGTACTTGCGCCAAGCGCTTTCGGTACAGCTCCTTACTGAGAGCTTCGGCCCAAACCTCAGAGCCGTACAGTAGTACTGACTGTACAGCACTCATGAGAAGTCAGCGTTTGCTCGGTGTGGGCCCACCGATGTTGCACATTAGCCGACTTAGAGCTGAGATGCCTATCGCGGCCTTTTTCACCGTTGCCCTGATCTGTTCCGAAAAGCTCATTTTGGAATCGATCAATAGTTCCAAATATTTTATTGCAAGTTTAGACTCAACAGTTCTCATCTCCGATCCCCAAAGGAATTACCGCGGGAATTCTTTTCTTCGTGAAAATAACCACCTCGGTTTTCTCTAGTGCCAAGCTGAACCCACTGGTGGTCATCCATTCCCTCACTTGACGCATTAGCATTGCCATTAGTCGCATTAGCGACTGTGCGTCCGGCGACCAGTGCTGCTATATCATCTGCATAGTCGACCAAGCGCGACACATCTGCCAGCTCAAGCCTCAATAGTCCGTCGAATGAGACGTTCCACAAGTCTGGTCCCAGTATGGAGCCTTGCGTTACACCAAACGTTATCTCCATACTGCGCCGCCCATCTTGCGTGCCATAGGGCAGACTGCGGTCCTTTAAGTAATTTAAATATCCCTTCTTTTGAGGGATATTGAAATCCTTGCTATCCTGGAAATATTCCCATTTTCTTCTAATTTTAAGCTTTAGTATTCAATCAGGAGGCAGTTGTGTTTAGTATGCAAATGGACTACTCGTCGTGATAAAGAACTATTTGACTGGGTGCAGCCATAATAAATATTTTTGAATTCATATATTACTAGTAGATGTATTGTTTTCTAATCAAATATATGTCACCCGCAATCATATTCAACGTTGAGAATAAAAAAAAATATGTCGCGAGAGGTAAAAAGGACAATGGGGAGTGAGATTCAAGGGTCGTTTATATCAACGTCTAGAAATGATTGAACGATGACATTAAAAATTTTAGACTTATTTATTCACAACGTGATATGGAATTGATGTGGACCCACATATCATAGGCTTCAAAAATTTAAAATTTACCACTTGGATCTTTCGACATATGTGAACATTAGCCATTGTAAATGATCCAGAAATATACAAAATGAGAAGCCACTTTGAAATATTGAAATGCTGACATGACAAAAAGCCTCTAGCATGTGCCCCAACTGAATTGTTGTGAAAAGAAATTCGTTTAAAAGGCAAAATGTTCAAGGCGTACGCAGAAAGAGCAAAACTACCTACTTCAGATTCAATAATAATGAAAAAAAACAGAATAGTATCCAGTGAAGTTTCAAAATAGAATTCATCAAATCATTAAAAAGATACTTGAAAAACTCATTCAATATATTTTATACTTGGAGCATTATAACAGCTATTGTAGCTTATTATAATTGTAAATGTTTATGACCGATTGAGTTATATTACAAAGCTTGCCTCCAAATCCTATGAACTCAAAAGTATGGATTCGAGACATTGTAGTTATTTCCCTATCAAATTTTGCACCCTGACCAAATTTGGCCATCGCGTCCTTCTCTAGATACTAGATGTATCTAGATAGTAACTTCTCTAGATATATCTACATAGATACAAGATACTTCTTGTCTTTTATTATTAAATCTTAATATTGAACCACATCTGAGATGTAGCTAGAACCTAACCGTAACAATTTTCTTTAAAGCAAATGGCACGAGCCATCTTCAGTCGGCAAACTTCAGCAAAACATCAGGAAAGTCTAAATGCAAAAAGTAAGAACACTCCCATGTTAAATCGCACAGAAAGAGATAAGAAATCACAAGTATATTTGTATATGTGTTGCGCTTTTACTGAGAAGGTTTGAGAAGACAGTTCTTGCTTAAAACAAACTAAAATTTCATTCCACTAAGAAAGGGCACATTTTTTCGGATTGAGATTATTTTGGAGTTGTATTGCTGTTTTGTGCTTAAGCTAGAACCTTTACTTAGTTGGGTATTGCTTGTTAATTATTTCTTGCGTTTAATTAGTTATGCCACAGTTTAATGTGAGTTGAAGCATTCATTTGTCAATCGCTGGTAGAATGGTATGCGTGTTAGTTGAGGAAGGTGTGAATTTCCGATTTTTTTTGAAATGAAAATCGATAAAACTGCAGCTAAGGCCTGTTCTTTGATACGACATGTGTATGGGAATAAATGTAACTCACTCAAATTTATTTATATAAAAACCCAAAAATTTATCTGCGCTTGCGAAATCAGTTCAGAAGTCAGTGCCCGAGTAGGGCTGCTGTACTTAAATGGGCCAAAGCATGCAAGGATGGCCGCGAAACCGTCGAGAATGAGCCCAATGATCGTCGACCGTGAACCAGCATCACACCAGGCAACGTTCGCTGCGTAGAACAACTCAGATTGGAGGATAGTAGGATAAGTGTTTGAGACATTTCGGCTAAACTCGGTGCCAGCATTGGCAGTGTAGAGTTTATCATACACGAACACCTTCAATATCGAAAAATAACGGCACGATGGATTCCTAAACTGTTGAACTTCGAGCAAAAATTCGAGCGGTTGTAAGTTTGTCGCCGCTTGCTGACGCGAAACGAGGCGGAGGGGGACGGTTTTTTAACGCAAATCTTCACTACAGACGAGACATGGATACACTATTACACTCCTGAAAGCAAGGTGTCGTCTAAAGAGTGGAGAAAGAAGGAGGAAGAGGTGCAAGTCAAAGCGAAGACAACCAGGTCCGCGGGTAAGGTTATGTGTACTGTGTTCCGGGACCGGCGAGGCGTGCTGTACGTTGATTTGTGCGCACCCAACGTTCCATCAATGTTGTATACTACTCTTACCTTCTGAAAACACACGTGAAATCCGCTTTTCGCTCGAAACGGAGGATCATTCACGCACGAAGTGCGATTCTTCCTCAGGATAACGCACGCCCTCACTCCGCGCGTCTCACGCTAGATACAACATAGGAATTCGGGTCGCGAGATACTGAAACACCAGCACCCCCCCCTACCCCTACAGTCCGGATTTATCACCCTGTGACTACCCATGTTTGGACGACTAAAAAATCCCTCGGAGATCAACGATTCAACACGGACGACGAGTTAAAGGAGTTCGTGCGCATATGGCTGTCCAAGTTGCCCAAGGCATTCTTCGATACTGGCATTAAAAAGCTTCCCGAAAGGTGGACAAAATGCGTAACTAGTGAGGGACAGTACCTAGAAAAAATTTAAAGTTTTGTAAATTTTATTGATAGTAAATGAGCGTGTCACAGCATTTGTCTCGATCATATTTGAACTAGCCTCGTAACATACTATTTTGGTCAATTATTAAGAAGGTCCCAAACATCTGATTCAGCAAATTCGACTCAATAATAAAGACTTCCACTTATTTAGGGAGTTCTCTTTAACTTTTTCTGGATCAATGCCTTTAAATTTATAATGTTTTAAGTTAAATTAAATTGGTCGACATGAATTGAAACATCTCAATCATTTTGTAATAATTTTCAACATTAATTCTACATGAAACGTTTTCAGTATTTTCTGTTTTTCATTTTCACTGAAACTCTGATCCGATTTGAGTAAATTTTGCAGTTGACGGTCCAAATTCCACGATGTAATCCATTAATAATAATATGTAACATCATTTTACAATGATGATATTTAATAAATATTGCATATTCGCACTTTGCATTGGATTACATATGACTGTAATTAAATTTTGTATATTTCCAACTGCATTTCGGTTTTATAACATCATACAGAGCCTTTAACTCTCCATAATAACTCGATTGCTTATTCACAATACTGCATTAATAATGAATTCATGATATCCTGTATGACACTGCTACAACATTTTGTTGGATTTGAATTGTTTATAATGGATTTAATGTGAATTTGTTTGAGAATATTGAAATAATGGTGAAAATTTGTTTGCAGATTACCATGCACATAACTGCAATAATTTCTTCCAACCTAGGATATTGGAAATAATTCTTGTATAAAAGTATAAAATTTATACTTGTGTTGTGTAAAGTATAGATGTAATCAGCCCCATCAGGGTCATCAGAGCCTTTTTTGGAGATTCAGTATGATTTTCAACGTCCTTTATTTTAAAAACAAACAGAGATCAATTAAGGAAACTTTTAGTTTTCATTTGTTGGACGTTTTTCGAAGAATTTTAAATTGTTTTTTCGACCTGGACCTGTTTCGTTTGACGAAAGCCCGCAAAAAACTACGCTCATACTACTCTATTAAAAACTTTACGCAATAAGTTTCGAAGAATACGAAGCAATTCTGACGTCAATACTGTTTGCGATCGTTAGGAAAATTCCTAGCTTCGCTGTATTAAATTTCCGCTGTATCAAAACTCCGGATATTTTTATTTAACTTTATTCATATCACTGCTTAACAATACAAATGTTCATTACACACTAATTTTGATTGAGAAAATTAAGTTACAACCATACGTAAAGGCTTCTCTAACCCGACTAATCTCGTGTGTGGTCTGAACGCGTATGCGTACACACGTCGCAGCGTCCCAAGTACCTAGGTGCAATAAAAACAAAGGTCTAAATGAGTCGGTAAACTGCACGTGGTGTTGTAAAAGATTTTGCTTATTTATGATGGGAAAGTTTGGGTTAGGAATTTTCCCGGCGACTGTCTGTCGAAATAATTATTGCTGAGCCTTTACAGATGGTTGTATGGGTAATAAAATTGCAACTAGGAGTTTCTTAAACATCTACCCCCCGTTGAAAGAATTTCCTTTCAAACCAGCAAAGTTTTATAATATTAAGATTTAGTGGACTGTATGTATGTATTGACAAATTTTTGTAATTGATTTTCTATTTTGTTTTGTATGCAATTTCTTCATGTGATGATTATGATGATTCATATTTTATCTCTTCTTCAACTTCGATTGGCAGTTGTATTAGTTTTGCAATGGGTCGTTTGGTGATTCCCTCTGCAGTCTTGAGGCTGACCACACGTACTATATTGTCAGGGCCTGGATGAGTTTCAATTACACGACCAAGTCTCCAACGTGTCGGTGGCAAGTTATCCTCTTTTATGATGACCATCGTGCCCTTCACTATTGTTACTGGCACATTCTTAGACCACTTGGACCTCTGTTGCAACCCATGCAAGTATTCTGATTGCCAGCGTTGCCAGAAATGCTGCACCATGTACTGCAAATGCTGATACCTTCCAAGACGATTCACGGGTATCTCTCGAACGTCATCCTCAGGTATTGCCATTATCGGTTCTCCAATAAGAAAGTGAGCAGGAGTCAAAGGTGTGAGGTCATTAGGATCGTCAGAGATAGGATGCAAGGGACGGGAATTCAAACAAGCCTCAATTTGCACTAAAATAGTGTACATTTCTTCATAAGTTAATTTTGTTTCACCTATCACGCGTTTTAGATGAAATTTGGTTGACCTTACCGCGCTTTCCCATAATCCGCCGAAATGGGGTGCGTATGGAGGATTCAAATGCCATTCTATTTGTTCATTGAGTGTATATTTGGAAATTGCGGACTGAAAATCTTTATCCTTCAAAAGATAACCTAATTCATTGAATTTGTTACGCGCACCGATGAAATTAAGCCCATTATCCGAATAAATTTTTCTACATCGACCACGTCGCGATACAAATCGTTTGAGACAATTCAGAAATGCTTCTGTACTTAAGTCGTGAGCAAGTTCAATATGTATAGCCTTTGTGGAAAAACAGACGAAGATGCATATATAAGCCTTTATAGTGACGCGAGTTCGAGATTTTTCCTTTAATACTATGGGGCCGGCATAGTCAACACCGCAAACATAGAACGGTCGAGTAGGGGTAACTCGGGTGGTGGGTAAGTTACTCATAATGTACCTCGTTGTCATTCCTTGCAGGCGAACACATGTTACACATTTTTTCACCACCTTTCTGACCATTGATCTTGCTGCTAGTGGCCAGTATTTAGTGCGTAACGATGAAATTACTGCTTGGCAGCCGGCATGCAATAATCTCTTGTGCTCCTGTTCGATTATTAAAAATGACAATCGATGATGTCCTGGCAATATAATTGGGTGCTTGTGTGTAAATTCTATAGATGCATTTTTAAGTCTTCCTCCAACTCTGATTACTCCCTGACTATCAAGAAATGGATTCAATGCTATTAATTTACTAGAGTTCGCTACTTTAGACTCCTTTTGTAGATCATTCAATTCTTGAGAAAAACATTGCTGTTGAGCTAGTCGGATCAAGGATGTTTGAGCTCGTTTTAAATCGTCAGTTGTCAATTCTGGTTGAATATTATTTTTGGCGTTGCCACGGGTTCTTGAAATAAATTTAAAACAGTATGCAATGACTCGAGTAAGATAGGACCACGATGAGTACTTAGCAAATATTTGGAAATCATCGTTCTGTGACATGAGCGATACAATTTGTATACTTCTTTCTTCTGGTAGTTTTATCTCCTCATTGACCTCGAGTACTGGCCATACCGATCGATCTTGACTCAACCATGTTGGACCTGTCCACCATTGCTTTGATTTCAATAGCTGTGCAGGATCTACTCCCCGAGAGACTAAATCTGCGGGATTATCATCAGTCGCTACATGAGCCCAATTTTTGTTCGTTAGTCGTTGAATTTCCGCAGTTCGGTTTGCCACGAAAGTTTTCCATTTTGTTGATTGTCCTCTTATCCAACCTAATGTGATCATCGAGTCACTCCAGAAAAATCGTTCATCGATGTTAATTCTTAGAGCTCTTGTAACCTTATCTGTTAACTGCGCCAATAATACCGCAGCACATAATTCTAGCCTTGGTAGCGATATTTGTTTTAGTGGTGCCACTCTTGATTTCGCACATAATAAATGAACGATAATTTTATCTTCATTGTCAATCGAACGAAGATAAATGCATGCTCCGAACGCAGCTTCAGAGGCATCACTGGAACCGTGTATTTCAATTCTCTTATGATTTTTACCCAAGACTAATCGAGGAATTTGTAGTTTATTCAAATCCGTTAGACGCTCCTGAAGGTTATTCCATTGTGAATGGATGTCTTGCGGAATAGATTCATCCCAGTCTAACTGCAATTGCCACAATTTTTGCAGAATTATTTTTGCGCGAATAGTGATAGGCGCAACAAGACCCAGGGGATCAAATATTTGGGCCGTTTGCGAAAGTATTGTCCGTTTCGTGATTTTTGAGTTGGATTGATTATTAACGGTAATGCTGAGTGTGTCTGGAATTGTGAGCCATTTCAAACCTAAAGTTTTTGGATCCTTATCTACCTGAATATTTAATTCATTTGTTGAACTATCTTCAAGAATTTGTGGTTCATTGGAAGCCCATTTTCGAAGTTCAAAACCTCTAGTTGTTAGGATACCTGTTAATTCTCGTTTTAATTGTTTTGCTTTTGTAATGTCATTTGTACCGGTTAGTAAGTCGTCGACATAAAAATCATTGATTATGATTTCGCTGCTCTCTGGAAAATTTGCTTTGTTGTCTTCGCCGACTTGTCGGAGACATCTTTTTGCCAAGAATGCCCCAGATCTCGTTCCGTACGTAACTGTGTTTAGTTCATAAACTCGAATAGGCTGGTCAGGTTCTTCTCGCCAAAGAATTCGTTGGTATTGTCTGTCCTCCTTTCTGACTAGAATTTGACGGTACATTTTCGCCGCATCAGCAGTCAGTATGTATCTATGTTTTCGGAATCTTAGAAGTATAGAAAATAGTTCATCTTGGACTTCATATCCAGTATGCTGAATGTCATTTCGCGAAAATCCCGATGTGGTTTTAGCTGACCCGTCAAATACAACTCTAATTTTTGTGGTAGTACTTTGCTCTTTAAATACAGCATGGTGAGGCAAATAATACGAGGGTTCATTGTCATTTATTGATTGCGATACTTCCGACATGTGTCCTAATTCTTCATATTCCTTGATGAAGGCGGTATAGCTTGATTTAAGTTCTGGAAGCCATTTGAGTTTTCTTTCAGTGCCTAGAAAACGTTTGTAGGCCATGTTATAAGAGTCACCCAGCTTGTCCTTGTTATTGTTGAAGGGCAACGACACGACAAATCTGTTACTATCACTTATCCTTGTTGTGGCAAGAAAATGTTGTTCAGCCGGATCCAACAAATCCAATGGAGGAACACCGCTACCTTGACTACAATCTTCCAATTTCCAAAAATTCTCTATTTGCTCGTGCAGTTGATTATTCGTTATTAGATGACATGCAATGTTATTTTGAATATCCGCTTCTTATTCGAGACTACCAACAACAATCCAGCCTAGCTTAGTTTTTTGAAAGAAGGGTTGATTAATCCCCATTCTTATTTGTCCAACACATAATAATTGCCAAAATAATCCTCCACCTATGAGGATATCTATAGGTCGACAATGATCAAATTTCGGATCTGCTAATTCCAGCCCCTTTGGAATTGTAATGTATTGTCTATTTATTTTACTATTTGGCATATTTTCAGTAATATTATTAGTGATTAAACAGGCAATATTACATTTGAATCCGGTAGTTTTTGACTTTATCTTAAGTAGAGATTTATGATTTAGTTCCTTCTTTGACTGATGGATTCCCGTTACCGTGGTTTTCGACAATATTCTAATTGCGTTTAATCGTTTACACAATTCGGAAGTGATAAAGTGAGCCTGGGAGCCTGGATCCAACAGAGCTCGAGCCTCATGCCAATTGCCTGTAGAATCTTGGATTTCAATAATTGCTGTACCTAAGAGTACATGTGAAATTGTGGTATCTGAGGTTTGAGCGGCTAATACGGTTGGATTTTCTATAGTAGTTAATTCTTGATCTGAATTTGCTTTGTTCAAATGGAGCAAAGTATTGTGTCGACGGCCGCACCTTTTACATGGGCCTAAAGTGCAGGCCCTTCCTTGATGACCTGAGCCGAGACAATTGTAACACAGTTTCAGGTTTCTGATCTTATCAACACGTTCTGGTACCGATAATGCCTTGAATGCTGAGCACGAATAAATTGGATGTTTTTCCCTACATTGAGGGCAATCGCCGGTTGTGACGGCATACGACGAAATATGATCCCTTGATTTTTTTATAATTTTATGATTATCTGGATTTTTTACGAGTTTTTCAGTAACCAATTTTTGTAAATATTTACAATGATTTTCCAATACTTGTATAAAATTGCTGTACGTCCGCCTATTTGTCGATGAAAGATCGCGTTTGTTACATTGTTTTTTAGTCTCGTCATCGAGTTTTTTGCGGATTAAATATATCAACAAGGAATCGCATTGATTTGTTGCTTCACCCAAAGTTTCTAATGCTGCAAGATTATTCGTTGCGTCATCAATAATGCGACGAAGGTCTGTGTATGATCCCTTAGCCATGGGCGCGATTTCACAAAAGGCGCGAGTGTGAAATTCGACAAGTTCTTCAGAATCTTCATATCGCTCATGCAGTTTTTTCCAGGCGTATTCATAATTGGCTTCTGAAATGCCCAACGACTGGATCGCGCGCGCGGCTTCACCCTCTAACGCGTCATTTAAATAATTAAATTTATCGATACTTGAAAAAACTGTCTGATTATGAACTAGTGAGTTGAATGAATCACGAAATTTAATCCACTTTGCTAAATTTCCATCAAATTTTGGTATCGATTGTCTAGGTAATTGTTTAATTAATGTTCCTACCGTTTGCTGCGTGAAATTATTTGTTATTTGTCTATCCGTACTTGTAGCCGCCATTGAAGGTGGACCGTTCGCAAGCTCCCTTCCCAACGAAATGAGTTCATAGCATTCGAATTCGAAACATTCGCGTTCATCGGTTTCAATATCAATTACTTGAGAATCAGCTGCTGCTGCTGCTACTTCTATTTTTTTCTGAATAGCCTCAAATTCCTCATACAAGGGTTCGATTTTTTTTAATCGCTCGTTTATCTCAATAGTTTTTGATCTATTGTCAGGATTGCTTAGGAATTGCCGAAATCGAGTTAATTTAGCCTTGATGGCACCGCGTTGGTATTTTAAATTATCGTTTGGCATTATGAAATTGAAGCTTGCAAATTTTTAGGAAAAAGGTGAATGTTTAAGAAAGGAAATAGATTTACTCACAAATTGTAGAACCACTAGGACTTCTTTCAGGCGTTGTTGTTAAAAACTGCTTGCTCAGGAACCTCGATGCGATGATGGACTACGTTGACTGGCAAGATAATAGCTGGAACCTCTGGTACTGGCTGGGGTCTGCAGCGTTGATGGTAAGATTTTGGCTGGAACCTCTGGTTACTGGATGTGTTCTGCAGCGTTGATGGCAAGATGTTGGCTGGAACCTCTGGTCACTTGATGGACTCTGCAGCGTTGATATGAATTTGGCTGGAACCTCTGATCGCTGGATGGGTTCTGCAGCGTTGATGATTTTGGCACTATTTTAATGCACTGATACGCGAACAAGTCCTTGTCACACGCGAATTGCACTTTACAATATATTGAATCCGGCTCGAAGGACCAATGTTTGCGATCGTTAGGAAAATTCCTAGCTTCGCTGTATTAAATTTCCGCTGTATCAAAACTCCGGATATTTTTATTTAACTTTATTCATATCACTGCTTAACAATACAAATGTTCATTACACACTAATTTTGATTGAGAAAATTAAGTTACAACCATACGTAAAGGCTTCTCTAACCCGACTAATCTCGTGTGTGGTCTGAACGCGTATGCGTACACACGTCGCAGCGTCCCAAGTACCTAGGTGCAATAAAAACAAAGGTCTAAATGAGTCGGTAAACTGCACGTGGTGTTGTAAAAGATTTTGCTTATTTATGATGGGAAAGTTTGGGTTAGGAATTTTCCCGGCGACTGTCTGTCGAAATAATTATTGCTGAGCCTTTACAGATGGTTGTATGGGTAATAAAATTGCAACTAGGAGTTTCTTAAACAAATACTTTAGAACGAAAGATACTCCCATCTGAACTCCTATAAATATTCCTTTACCACCAAAAATATTTATGACTCCTTCAAAGTGCCGCAATACTGTCAGTACTCTACGTAATCAAAAAATAAGAAAAAAATTACAAAACACTTTAACCATTAATTATTATTATTTAATTATAATTATAATAAATAATTATAATATAAATAATAATAATTATTATTTAAATTTATTTAAATTTAATAAATTCATTAAATTAATTAAATTTATTTAATGAATTTATTTTTCAGTTCGAAAGTTCAAAAGTGCTATTCTTGGAAACTATTTCGAATCACATTTTACATTTTTCACTCATCACATTTCTCACATCACTTCGCAAAGGATCATTTTTCCACTAATCAAGAGTAAACCGCAAAAATTAACACGCGGCGTCAAATGAATTTCTTTCAGTTGGAATACCGAGCTTACGCTTCCAAACCATTTTGAGGAACCAGTGAGCACTTTAGGAATTATCTTGCCAGCATTTTGCCATCACCAATCTCGGTTTAGCTTCCAAACGAAGGATTATTTTTCCCCACCTTCGCAAATTCTCAAAGGCAAGAGTCAATACAACAGGATACGACCTCAAGAATCTAGAAAGATCTCTAAGATCCCACGAAAAGGAAGAGTGCATTATCGATTTGGGTCCCAATGCACATTTAAGGAGGAAGTATAATAGTATAAGGAGGAATTTGGAGGAAGTATAAGGAGGAGTATAACTAAACTGCGGAATCTGTATCAATGGAGCCACGTGCTGTGGACGAAAAAAAAAGATGACTTAAGAAAGTAATCTTAGGGAAGAGTGAGTACAAGACCCGAGGAAAACCTCAAAAATTGTCAGAGAAGACTTAATTGACGAAGAGAATAAATCCAATTGATGGACGCGGAATAAGGACTGAGACTGTTAGAGGTACCACATTCAGGAGGCTAAGGCCTAAAATGGGATTCAATGCCACGCTGATGATGAAGCTCGGACAATATTGAATTGGTTCAGTGCTTTGCAAGGATTGATATCTAGTCGTTGTCCTTTGATCCTCTAGGTGGAATACTTTGTTCAGTAGCCAGTTTCATGCGCAACGGCCGGGCTGGCCAAACATATTGTCAACTTCAGCTTGTTACAAAGCAAACTTGCAGTTCATTGAATATTATGTAGAGCTAAATTTTTTTTCACCAATGGGTTCCTATCCCATTTTTGATCCGATGACTCTTTAGGTAAATCCCTTTTTGGGAAGAGTATCACTTTTGTCTGATTTAAAGTATACTTCAAATTATAATATTACTATATTAATCCGGGTTTAAAATGTTGTCCTTATTATAGACTTCTACATACAGAGCTTCTTTTTTTAATGTATGCCCGATGATACGAATCGACATAAAATGGTACTTTCAGACTCTTTTTGTCCTTATTTTTTGAGTTCAGTTGAAATGCATTCCATGCCCATCAATTGTCAATTGATGCAATCAATTATGTTCTCAAGATCTTGGAGCGTTGGTTATAACTATCTATAACACCAATGAGTCATATTTGCTCCAGCAGTTCAGTAGCATCGATGAAACTGAGAATCTCAGTAAAGAAACGCCTTAAGTCCTCCAACTTGGTCGCTGCGAAGAAAAATTTTTACTTCAGAATTTGCAGCAGGTTAATTATTTCTGTCTTTTGTAGTAGGCAGGCGAAGGTTATTTACGTCCTAAGTGTGGGACTCCCTGACACGCAGTGCCTGTGCACTATCCACTAAACACTGACTCGCATGTCAACCTGAGAACGTAGCCGGGAACCATTTGATACATTAATCTGGGCTAGGTTTCATGTTCCTAGACCTAGAGGCGCCTTCAGATGATCATCATCTCTTCTCGTGATTATATTTGTACACCATTGTCAGCATTTCTTGCACCATTTTTTCCGGAGAGTACTCTCCGATTTCTTGTCAATCGACTTGTCAATCTGGTGCAAATAAGACTGATAACGAGGTAAAACTCTAAGTTACAAAACCTTCTTCGGTAAGAGCTTACATTAAAAGTGCTCTAGAATCATTTCAACGAGATCAGAAGCTGTCTGAACTGGTTGAATATGCAACCGTCTGATCCTTGTTCCCCTCAACTACAAGAATTATTAGTCGCATATGTTATTTACTAGTTTTCAGTTGTTTTCAGACGTCTATGCGAACGAGCGTATTTCGTTTGGGTTGTAAATCACAAATTAATGATTGTGGAACAAACGATAATTTGCTCATGCCCGAATAGAAATCACGAAATGAGGAAGTCGTATAACAATGCCCCTGCTGGCTAGCAGAGTATCTCGTGGGATTTAGTCCAGTTCGGTTAAATTTTCCCGAGAATTTCCCAGTCATCTAAGATGTTATCCAAGTTTTGAAGGTTTTGGTTCGCTCCCAGGAATTTCTTTACTGTTAAGATACACTTTTCTGCTTCGGACAGAATATTTGCTTATTTCTATCAACTATCAGGCCATGTATGCAACCGCCACATATTTCTTCAATTGCTTCGTAGGAACATCACTTAAGGAATATGATGCCTAGCTGATATCATCAGCATAGGCTCCTTCCTGTGACAGCTGCAATAGCAAAGTTTCTTCTTATTTGTCGATGCGACATGCTCCAATGTTTTAGTTAATTAAAAAGTACAGGATCGTACCCATTCCTCTGTGGTATTCGCGGGTTTGAGCAAGAGTTTATCACTCTCAGTAATCTCGTCAATTTTCCTAGGATCCTGAGTTTCGTTATAATAGTTTATAAAGCTTTCTGATCTACTTTGTCAGAGCTTAGCCCGAAATAGCTAAAAAACTAAAACGTCCTAAATTCTGAGTAAGCGTTTTCCGAACGTCCGTTTGATTTTGATGCATTATTGATCTTGCGCATGTATGTTCCACCATAAGTGAAAAGAATTTCTCGGTTTTTGAGCACACCCAAGAATCATCCCTACGTTTGTCTCAAGGCAAGATCAGACGAAGCAATTGTGATCAGAAGGAGGAATGGAAGTTGAATATGATGGTGCACATAGGACATCTAGTTGGAATTCGAGGAATCGATAGCCGTTGTCTTGAGAATGTTCGTCTTTGATATCCTTTGACATGGTGGGAGTGTGTCAATAATGCTTGATAACGTTCATCAGTGGTGAATTCAATTAACTGGAATAGGTGATAGTAGATGATTTTGAACTGAAATGGTGCATTAGTCTCCGTCCTTGAGTGTCCGGATTGGTCAAATTTTATACATGGCCGAGACATTTCTTAGCACCATGCACTACCACATCAGACACATTTTTCAATATGGGAAGACTTGCGGATTTTGCGTGAGGATCAGCTGTTCGTAAACGACCCCAACATGGTATGACTGTGTCATGTACTAATTGAAGGGACTGTTTTCGAGGGCGGAGTCTGGAACTCCAGATATCGTCAGTACTGCAGAACAAGAGCACGCTCCTGTGGTGCGGAACTGGGAGATAGATGCGAGTGTAGGAAAGCTCCGTTGTCGGAAATCGCCTGGGTGGGACGGCATAACCGGCGAGATGTGTAAAAGCATCTGCCGGCCGTGCCAGAATACATCAGCTGTCTTTTAATTAAGTGCATACTGCTTGGTTCTTTCCCTGTTGCCTTTAAGCGTGCTCGTCTTACTTTATTGCTTATATTCGTATCGGGGTATTTCTCTTCTCCCAACACTTGGTAAAGTACTGGAGCGGATTATGGTTCGATAAATTGTGGAACGGGTTTCCTGTAGTCTGTCGGATAAGCAGTATGGTTTCAGAGCGGGATGCTGCACCGATGATGCGTGGGTATATGTTGCTTCTGCGGTGCATTATAATCATTGTAAGTACCATCTCGAAGTCTTTATAGACTTTAAGGGATCTTTTGACCACCTTTTGTGGCCAAAAACTCTAAAAAAAACTAGCCTCGGTGTGCTGTGAGGAGCTTGGGCTTTGGATAAGCTACTTCTCGAGCAGAAGTGTTTATGTCCAAGGTGTTTGTGATGTAGTCGAGTTGCAGTTGGAGAGAGGGTGCCCAAAAGGCTCTGTCACGGTTCCATTCATATGGAACCTTGTGATGGATGTCTTGCTGAGTAAACTTAATAGTTGTTGTAAAGTGTGTGCGTATGCCAACGATCTACTCCTTTTAGTTGAGGCTTACGGTCGGTGTGAGTGTGTGGGTTTGACTGTGTACACTGACAAGACATCGCCAATGCGCCTGAAAGGTAGTCTCAGTCGAAGGCATCCTCCTTGGGTGCAGTACAGGAGATCTACTTTTAAGTATGTGACTACGGTCAGATACTTGGGGATACTGATCGGTGAGAGATTGTCGTTCTGGCCCCATTTTAGGGACCTGAAATTACGTCTTATACTACTTGTAGCAATTCTCAAGCGAATTTGCCTCAAGGAGTGGGGTCTTAGGCGTGGAACTATAAGGAGAATTTATGAGGGCTTATTCGTTGCTGGTGCAACGTATGGGTCACCGGTCTTCTTTGAGTCCGCAATGAGCTTAACTGGCAGGAGACTTATCCGAGCTTGTCAGCGTGTTATGTTACTAGGTTGTATCCCTGTTTGTCGGACAGTGTCTACGGAAGCCATGTAGGTGCTATTGGGGCACCCCCGCTGGATCTGGAGATTGTCCGTAAAGGATTAATCTTCAGACTACGGAGGGGACTCCCAGTTGATGAACATGAATGGTTCAGAGGCATTGATGCGAAAAGTATGAGTGTGACCTCGTTGCGGGAAATATTGGTGGAAGGAGTTTTGAGTAGCTGGCAAACGAGGTAAAATGAATGTGTTAAAGGACGAGTGACATATGTATGGATCCCTGATGTCATGACAGCTTGGAGAAACCCAGACTTCGACTTCGGTCGAGACTTTGGGTTTTTGCTGACAGGACATTGGAGTCTTAATGAATGGTTGTATCGACGTAAGTTGTCCATTGAGAGTGTCTGCCCTCTATTTCAATGCAAGAATGAGTGCTGGCGACAAGTACTGCTCAGGTGACCGGCATATACTCACCTGTGCAGGGCGTGCAGTCTGCTGGAGATTACCAGCCCGGAAGATGTGTCGGGTTCCCTATTGGATGTGGAGATGTTCCCCCGAATGGATCTCTTTGCGAAACTTGCTTTCAATAAACGCAAACAGATGCTGGCGGTACTAGTTAATGGTTATTATGCAGGGCATAACCTGTTCTGTAGCATCTTGTGCTGTCTTGTGTGCTGTCCCTTGCATGATTTGAATCTTGCATGTTATCTCGCAAGGGGTCAGAACTAGGGCAGAGTACCTACCTTAATTCTGATCTTGGTACTGCCGCTCCCACGAACCTGAGGTGGGGTCACCATACCCGGACGCAGAGTTCGAAATGGTGGCAGTCCTTAAACTAGACGGTTGCGAAACCTGATCAGAGGTTTGATCTGAGCCACGCGATAGGGGGACGCCCATGACAGGTTTGTGTCAGCCCCCTAAATGAAGAGGGGCCTATACTGGCTGAAACGTGGTGGTATGTGGTTTAATGTGGCTAGCGAGTAGAATTGAGTGCTCACCAATTGCGTCTCAGGTATCCTATATTGGGGTAGGAACTGGTACCCCATCTTGATGGGGGGCAATGGTTGACGCATTATTTTAACCCCGTCTATGGAGACCGTGGAATTAAGCCCACACGGCAGGTGTCCGCGTTAAACACTTCGACTTCATGTTCATAAACATCCAGCGCTGGCGCTATAGTCAAAGACTATTCAGTTTTTTGGGAGAGCTGTCCTCCGTCCGTTTTAAGAAGGGCAATCTGCCCCGTCTGTCTGAAGAAAAAAACTGAGTGTTAATCTTGGACTGGAGAAAAGTACAACCTGATCAGAGGTTTATCTGAATTGCAGGTTGGGCAGACACACATGACAGATTACTGTCAGCCCCTCACACGTGAGGAGCCTATCCTTTGCAGAAACGTGACTGTTATGGTTTTAAAGGCTAGAGAGTACGGTGAGGATTCACCAGATGTGTTCGGGATTCCAAATATCAAGCTTAAATCAGTCTAAACAAAAGTTGATCTTGGGACTGAAAGTTGTTTCAGATCTTGGGCATGGTGATGGACACATTGTTGCAACCCCGTACTTCAAGGGACTTCAAAAGGAGGTTCGATGAGCTTTAATCATCATACGTCATCTCTTGTAAATATCTTAAAATTGTACTTATTTGCTGTCTCTTCCTAAGGACACGAGTTTTTATCGTAGGCACCTTTAGATCGTTTTCAGAGTTTTATAATACGGCCTACTTCTCTATAGATATTGGTAGGGTTTAGGTGTAGTGTCAGGGTCAGGAACATGTATTATGCAACCCTAAATCGTGGATATTAGCTGGCTTCATTTAAGCTACGGTCGCTTCTGACAAGTGTCGCTTGTTACACTTTTGCTGTTTAGTGGTGCAAATTAATTTGACCTAGGATTGCGACATTTCAACTGAGGTAAGAACTGGATAACATTACTAACCCTTTACAAGATGCTCGTGCATGTCAGTGTTTGTCCTTAAATAGAGATCCTGAACAAATATTGAACCGGTTGGGCTTGAAAATCTGTCAAGCATGAGCTCTCGCCTTGTGACTTTTGCTTTTAAATTTAAATATCTTCGTGTTGAGGATTCAACAATTATGAGACTCCCTGTACGCAACTGGCAGGAGGCAACTTTCACTCTCGTTTTCGCGTAGTTTAACTTTCTTATTTTTGAAACGTTTTAAATTGTAAGAAGTAAAGGTATGAGTAAGCTGGATAATTTTCGAGAAAATTGTCTGCTAATCTGGAAACAATGCTTAACAATCTCTGTTTGCAATCGATAATGTAAAATCAAGATTCATGAAATCCTCATTCAATACTTGAATATTCAAAACTCCCACTAATACAAATTCGTGAAAGAATAATTAATCTAGTCCTTCCCACTTCTCTTTTATGCTGTGCAAATGCGCAACCCATCGAGTGTCCCTAATGAAATAAAAATTAATTATCTCAACAGTTGCGTTATTAATGACGTAGAGACTACACAGGCATAACAACAGGCAATCTCGATGCCTATACGGTTCTCAGTTCCCAGTGAAATATCCTTTTCAAGCATTGTAGAGGCATTTAATACTTTGCTTTGCTCACAATGGTTTCAGCTGATTCGTCGATTCTCTCGTATTTGTTTGTTATCCAATCGAACTATTAGAAGAGAAAAATTGCAGCGGCAGCTAATGTTCCGGGGAAAAGTTGCGCAATTAATTTGATATTGACGAACTTATTCTACGAAAGTTGTTTAAGCTGCGGAAACTTTATTAATAGCTCATTCCAAAATCGATGAGGAATAAAATTGGGCGAATAAAGCTCTTAATGAGATCGGTGGCTACCGTATTTTTGTTGGCCACGTGTGACCTTTATCCTGTCGAGTAATTCAGGAAATTATTCGTTTTAGGCCTATTAAATATTGATTGATTGTCTAATGATTGAGGAAAAAAAGATTTCGTGAAAAGGATAACAACAACTTTGCCTCAAGCAGTTTCGAAGATATTGAATTTTAAAACAAAAAAAAATAAATGAAATTTGTTTCCAAATTTTCTTTTCACAACCAAAGCTTTCAATTCGAGAAACTTTTTAGATGACTTTCGTAAGAAAACTCAATAATCCTTCAGGATCTATCTAAAATTTAAAGAATGCTTATTTGCTTAACCTCATTGCTTAACCATTTGTGGAAGACAGTGAAGGTACAGTCAAGTCAGGCGATGGAAGTACGAGACGACGAAGAAGACGATTTAGCATACTCTCTCACTATACGATTGTCGTTTTAAATTTTTAGTCCTTTATTCAATGTTTAATTTGAACATGTCTTAATGCGGGAGGGAGGAAGGGAGGAAGGGAGGAGAGATTCAACATGGATTCACTAGAAAGTTCATTTTGTTTTTATAATTTATTTGATAATCGCAAGCTTGAAACATACGCATCTTATACCCAAGAAAGGACTTTTCGCAAGTCTTCTCTGAGCTTCTCCGCTGCGCTTAGTCACTATTCTAATATTAAAGGCCTAAACTTTAGGTTATGATGAATAATTTTGTTTTTTAGTGCAGTATGAGGGTGGAGGCCGAGTATGGGTCTCACAAAAGTGCAGTACTTTTGAAAAATACGTCCCATGTGTCGCTAGTAGCATTTCCTAGAAATATTTTAAACTTGACTTAACTTGAATTAGAACTTGCATTGCTCTACTAGAGACACCTTCAGATTACAGGGATCACGTCTCCGGTGAAGATTGTGGGAGGAAAATCAATGCTGGAAATGTCAACGCTTCCATGGTTAACTGGTAGGCTATCAACCTACAGTTCTCAAAGTGTATCTTGTGATCCTTGTTGTTCAGTGCGTGTTCAGCTACTGCAGACTTATCAATTTGGCCTAGCCGGCAGCTTTGTGTTCTTTGAGTCTCCTTCCCATTGATCTTTTGGTAGTTCCAATGTAGACCTTTCTGCAGGAACAAGGTATGCGGTAGACTCCTGCAGCTGTAAGTGGATCCCTCTTGTCCTTCACTGATCTGAGAGTCTGTTGGATTTTCTTTGTAGGCCTAAAGATTGTTTCGATGTTTTGTTTTTTCAGCACTCTGCTAATCCTTTCTGTGACTCTCGGAACATACGGCAGGTATGCTTGGGAGGTTGTAGTTAGCTGTTCGGTTTCCCTTGGCCTCGATAATCTTGAACCCATTGATCTCTCTATTTCCCTCTTGCGTCCACTCAACTTTTGCAGATCAGAATGAGAATACCACTCCAGAGCTGAGAAAGGTAGAACTCGGTCGTATTATACGCTCGATTGAGCCAAGGATATCCGTCAGCAATCTGACGTGCAGTCCGCTTGAGGGATTTTGTAGCATTCACCAGCATTGTTTCTCTGTTGTCTTGTTCTCAATTCTCTGCTGTATATTTCTGCACACTCTATCAAGGAAGACGATGAAAGTCGCATCACATATTGTCTCTGGACCTATATCAATTACTCGCGGTGCAATTCTGCTCGCCTAGACTTAGCATCAGAAATTCTCGTACTTTCACACAGTTTTCTAGCACTCCCGGAATATCTACTCATCAAGTGCAACCATATTCCTACGTTCAGAGTAACTAGCGTGATAACTCATGTGATAGACCTGCTGCGGATCTCTGCACTACACTTGGAACTCCCATTCACCTTTGCTGATCAACATCAGCATCATTACTTAGTATCAATCCAGAAGAATCTCTTAACGTAGGCAAGTTCACTTGTTTGAAACAAAGATCTTAATCTTCAGAATTTAAATGATTTATGATGTTCTTTGGTGTTGTCAGCACGAGAAAAGGTAAACATAGCGCTTAGACATCCTAAGGTCCTTTATCCAATAATGTTTCCCTTTGGATTCCCGGCCAAATTAGTCAATCTTACCAAAATAACAATAACATCAAAAACGCCCCAGGTCGGCATAAAAAACCAACTCACCGAAGCCTTTAACACAAATATCGTATTTAGCCAGGGAGATGGGCTGGCCCCTTTGCTATTTAATTTGGATCTGAAATATATCACAAAAACCTACCTGTCGATACAAGACATTGCTGATACATCAACACATTGGCATGGTCGCTAATAAGCGCCAAGGAAGTTTACCTAAAGGTGGACCGCGAAGCAAAATCAATAGGGCTACAAATTAACCTGAAAAAATAAATCTCTAGACACCATCAACACAAAATACCTCAAAAAGCCAAAATATTCCAGTTGGTGACAATAGTATTGAAAATATGGGCACACTTATGTATCCACGCACCAAAACAACGCGTATGAACGAGACGAAATTCGCGAAAGAGTACAGCTCGCAAATAAAACCTTTAAGTCAATTCTGAGGATTATTAGGACCAGCTTCATACACAGGAATACAAACCACCAAGTACACAAATCTATGATAAGACCAGCGTTATGAGCTTGAAACGTGGACCCAAACCCAAGAATCCACAAATATATCAATCGCGAGTCTTTAGACGGATATTTGGAGCGAAGCTAAACGAGGACCAACGGCGAATACGATATAACCATTATTTGTATGAAATTTTTGACATATCAACGATCATAAGACAGCGGAAGCTGCAATCGGCTGCCCATATCAATGGTATGGACAAAAAACGGATACCCAACGAAGAAAAGGTATTTGTTCGGACAATAGAAGAGCAGAGACCAGTGGGGAAGCCGATGAAACGCTGGTCTGACTCTGTTGGTGAACACAGATCATCGCGGCTCGGATTTGAAAATGGGAGGACGCGGTTAATGAACCGTGACAGTTAGGGGTGCTTTTTGCAGACAACGAAGGCCCGAGAGTGTCTGTAGTGCTAAGAAGAAGAAAAAGGACTGAGACTTATTCTCAGTATTGACCACTCGTTGTGAGCTATAGAATGAAGAGAGGTCGAAAGAAGGATGAGATACGCAGAGAGGCAAGAAAGAGCTGGTGAAGAAGAGTGTTAATTGAGAGAACAAAAGAAGAACTCGGACTGCATGACAGGGAAAATTGGTAAGCGAATTGGTAAGCGAATCGTCACGCGCGTGTATTGTAGACCTTAGCACTGGTTTAAAACAGTAGGTGCCACCTTTCGCTTGACAACAAAGGGCAAAGACAATTACATTCCAATTTTTTATATATAAGCAATCAATTGGATCTGTTCCATACCAAGTTGCACTTGAAACAGGCACATTAACACCATTCTTCGATCTGATACAATGCATACGAGACAGAGACTCTCAAATCAGTTTAATAGAAAATCAATAAAATAGTACTAGGAACTAGTTCAACAAACTCGTTGAAATTGAGAAGCTTAGTCTTTCAGAGCATCAAATCATACTGAAAAAGTGAGAATCCTTTTGGGGAACATCTTGAACAAAAAGATGGGATAAAAATACACTTTTGTATTGACTGACGAAAAAAAGAGTTGAAAGTCGGATTCTAAGTAAAACGATATTAGGAGAGTGTAATAAGAAAATATTATCCTTCGAATTAAAAATAGGATTTCATCATTCAGGATTGAATCTCATTTACTAGGGAGTTTGTTCCGAATTTTACAGCTGTTTTGTTATTATGATGTATCCCAGGGTTTCAATATCCTTAACAAATCCAATCCTTAACTTCCTTGTTGATTGGATTATCCTTAAGAATAATCCAATCCTTAACAAATATACTTGCAGAGCCCAGGAGAGATATTATGCAGGATTGAAAGAAAGGCACCAAAGTTAAACCAGTTCCAAGAACATTTTACTTGAGGATTTTTCGGGGAGGCATAGAACTTGAAGTTGGCAATACTTTTTGTATGCTACGTATGGTATGACAGCTGTCATACGTTTTATGGTTAGTTTTGTTATCCATTTTATCCTTAGTAGGCTAAGTAGGCAGATTTATTATGAAAAAATCTGTTCTTTTCGAGAAACTCACTAGACAATACGTCAATTTTATGGCCAACGTAACCGTCCATCGGAATAATTAATTCGAATAACCATGAATTATTTCCGCACCACGTTTACTATGACTGATAATACGCACTTATCCAGACGTCAGTTAGTGTGTAAAGAAGTAACGATATCAGCGGTAGAACGTAGCATCGATAACGACCCAAATGAATCTATTTGACGTTTTGCTAAAAAATTAAACCTGTGCCCATCCACATTATGGAAGATTTGACGGAAAGATCTTAGATTAGGGGCTGACAAAGTCCAACTCGTGTAGGAACTGAAGCACGTCTATGGTTGGTCTATAGATCTTCAAAACTACTTTTGAGAATAATACAACAGTTTCCTGGTCGGGAATCGACTTGCTGTAAGGCAGGGGACATCTGGTTTCATCGGGAAAGCCATCAATTTATTCCAACCATCAATTTATTGAAAGAAGCATTTGATGAGAGCATAATTTCTTGTTGAAAACGGTGAACTGACCTCGAAGATCGTTTGACTTAGCACCGCTGGGCTATCTCTTGTGGAGATACGTCAAATCAATCGTCTGCGCCAAGAAGCCCGAGATGCTTGACTACTTGGACAATAATATTTGCAGTGTTATTGGCGAAGTACAGCTTATTGGCTAGAGGAGATATGGGAAGAATATTGGTTAGAGTAGTCGAAAAGCTGACCTCTCGTTTAAGCTTGCTCCATGCCAGTCGTAGCGTTCATATGATAAGAATTTGTTTAAATATAATAAAAATGGCAAGGAATTATCTTTCCAAGGAAATCGAGTAAATGGCAATTAAAGTCATGCCTTATTGTTTCCTTCCTCGCATTTCTTGTGGATATTTATACCAAGGAAGCAGACACAGGATCTTATTCAAAGACTTAGGCCCTATTCACCAGATGTAGGCTCTATTGTAATCGTTACATGACATTTAGATTAAACTGATCGAAGCAATTAAGGTTTCAAATTCGATAATCAAAGTTTCTATGCTTTGAAGTTCGCTCTTTCATTACCACTGTCCAAAATTTGTTGGTTATTGCTTGTGGCCATCGGGGCTTGCGCTTTTGTGGTCCAGAACACGTTTAGGCTCAATGCAATCTTGTTCAGCTCGTTCTTCAACTTCGAAGGTGATGATTGCATATAGCTGAAACGCATCATCGCCAAAGAAGAAAACAAGGCTCGGCGGACCCCAGCCAGTGACGTGCAGTCACATTAAGCGATTCCAAACTGCTTGCCTTGCGAGATCTACACCTAAAATATCTTATTTTATTTTAATAAAAATTTTGCTTTTCTAAATACAAACTATAATACTTATGATACAAACTATACTTTCCATTGCTTTATTCTTCATTAAAATATGAATTTAGACTGTAGATTGTATTGCATATCTACAGGCCTATAGATTGTATTGTGTATCTGCAAGCGAATACACACTCCTAGCAAAGATTTGCCTCAACATATTTGCTTGTTGCTAGCGAGGATTCCATTAAAAATGTTTCTTTGAATTTAGCCATACATTGGCTGGAATTTTTTTTCCTCTTTGTTCTGAATTTTATATGGGCACGGCAAGCAAAGTTGAACCCGCTTTTGAAGCTGATTGTTTCTTGCCATGTAGAATGTTGCTTGTATTATTGCTGGCATTTTATATGCATTTCAGTTTTTCGAACAGCAATATGTTGCAAGGAAATGTAACTTTTAATTTGGTGAGCTTTTCTTTGCACTTTATGAATGAAAATATTCATATTTGAATAAGGAAAAATATTAAAAAGAAAAGTGTTTTTGAGGCTGTAATCATTCTAATATTCAGTCTATTAATATTTATTTCAAATGGATTGCTTGCCTATCAATAATTTTCACTGCACGTCACTGACCCCAGCATCAACAAACGAATATAAATATATTTTCTTTATGTCTCACTGGTTTATCTGTTCCACTAGGATCAGTTAGTTCTAACCGCTACCGAAACAATCTTAAGCATAAAATTATCTGCATTCTACATCTTCATCAAACCTCTTAATCTTCTTTCCGAAACGTGCCAAGAAAATAAAAAGTTTTTTTTTCAATTCTAAAGATGGAATTCCACCAAAAAAAATTCCACGAACTTTGCCGGTCTACAAGATTTTCTACGAAGTTCAAAAGAAAATCTTAAGCTTCATTCTTCGGCAAGTTCTCAAAGCTTCTTCGTTTCTTTGGTCGAAGACAATCGCAATGAGAAGCTTACATAAGAACTCATGCAAGTCATCTTGTTTTTATTTTTGGCAGACTGTTCATTGGTTTCACAATATCGAAATCGATGTTTCACTATCAATATAACAACAAAGCTCTTGTTATCATTTGTTTTAATTTCTAGATACTGTCATCTAAAGTGAAGATATCGCAGCTGAGTTTTATTATTTTGATGAAACAGCAAAATTTAAACAGATACTAACGAAGTGGGTGTTATCGCTGACAAGTCTGGGTATAACACTAGCAATTATTGCTTGACTATTTCTAGGTTTGTTGGTTGAAGCCAAAGGCTTAGTCGTTAGTGTAGTTTCGTCGCGGTATTAAGTATTTTTGTCCTACCAAAGCTATTTCATTCCGAACTAGCGTTATTGTGATTAAATTCGTCAGTTATTAGTTGAAATTGTTAGTGAGCTCGTGAAATATTTCGCAAATTGTGAAAATTTTTACTCACCAACAAAGAAAAAAGGTTAGTTGTGATTGTGTTGTTCCTTACGTAAGTGAAGAAAAACTTTGTTAATTCTTCCGTAATTCAATAGCATTTTTCACTGATTTTACCGGGGTAAGTTCCGTTTTACACTGAACATGTGTAGAGATCTTTCCAGTGGTTGCGTGTTGACATATGTATCTTTACTTATCAGAAGTATCTTTTACTGGTATTCCGGCACGTGTGAGAGTTCATCTATTCATTTGAGTTCGATTTCCATTAGATTTCCAACGAACTATTGAATCTGCTACTTGTGAATTCGGTCATATGCGTGTTCCTTATGCAAATACTAATTGGAAGATGTTCAGTATGTAAATATCAGAACATGATCCCAGATAGTATTGTGATTTACAGCATTCCTAGGTTTGCGAAACCAGATTGTGGACGGACATCAGGTCATAGTAGGCAAACTTTATTTACAGGCAAAGTTTGAATGCGAAGCTTTTCGTGGTGGGTTGATGAACAATTGTTTATATATTAAAGAAAAATTGAGCAAAAACTGCTGCAATTACAGCCGGTTCTTTGGACTTTTGCCGTTTGACCACTTGGTTTTATCGTTTACCCTTAAAAGGGACACTCATAAAAGCGCATGACTCACACTTGATAACTTATGCCCATGTGATATCCTCCTGACAAGATGCTCCTTCCCAAAAAATAATAGTTTACTTAAATACAAAGAAACAACTTCCCCTTTCAACTAAAGTCAATTTCTCAAAAAAAAGATACTTGTACCCTAAAACTTATCTAAGACATTGATTTCCGCTCTCTATTTTTTTTTTATTAATATTTATAATTTCATTGCATAATTATGATGTAATATTCCAATAGCCAAAAGAAAAGTGGAAACGCACTGCTGCCGTGGCTACAGTATGTTGAAAAACATTAATATTAGCAAGAATTTCCGAAAAAAAGCGTAAATTGTGCGATAGTATCATTGTTAATATTTAATCAACATTTTTGAAATGGCCTTTCATTCAAATCATTGAGATTTTATATCAATTTCCATGCTGACATAACGCGATCGATGACTAGTTTTCAATTATTCTTCCAACGAGTAATCGAGCTTCCAACGAGTAATCAATATTTCTAGTAATATGCTAGTAAATTATTGTAACTAGTTAACTAATCTTACTACTCCCCAATAAGAAAAGAAAACTTTTCCTACTGAAAAATATTACCTTATCTCGGCGTTGAATCGTAAATATTTCTCAGCTATAAAGTCCAGACATATTTTTTTCTATGTTACTGTGGTACTTGTTCGATTCTTGCTAACTACTATTAAGCGCTCACCGAGGGGCATCACAAAGAAAGGGTAGCGAAGAGCAATTGTGGAAAATAGTAGCAGAATGGGAGAATCTGTATCTTTGCAAGATGGAGAGCTTTACAAGATAGAAAGCTTTACAAGATAGAAAGCTTTACAAGATAGAAAGCTTTGCAAGATAAAGAGGTTGCATATTAAGCCGAGTCTAGTTTTCTAACCTTAAATATAGGTGAGAATATTTTTACCGGTGTAATAGCATAAGTGAGTCATTGTGTGTGAATACGAAATTTGAGAACATTTGTCTTCACCCCTTAACCTTAGCAAGTTTTGCTAACAAATATCAATGGATCTGGAGAAATGAAGTTGAACACAATTGCATTGGGAGTTTTTTTTGAGTCTTATCGCTTTTAGGGGTTAGTGGGAAGTCGTTTGTAGTTATACTTGAATAGTAAAAGCTGGTATCATTAGCAAAAGCGGCTATTTGTTAGAAAAATTCAACAGAAAGATCAGGCGCAGACAATATGAAACGAATCGGCCTCTGACAAGTTTTTGGCGGTCCGCTGGCAGGAACATTTCCGTTTCAGAACATCTGCCGTTGTCAAACTTTACTATAGCGTAAGTGTATACAGCGCTAGCACTCTCGGGCAAGATCTTTGGGATAGTGGTAGAAAAAAGGACACAATTAGATTTTAATTTGTGTTACATTCCTATGCAAAAACTTTGAGAGAGAAAATACCCTGGATTCACCCTTAAATTAGAGGAAATTTACAAAACCCAAATGTGTAATCCTAATCGAATTACACTTATTTTGATTGATTATCGTTAAGTCAGGATTCACACTTTAAGCGCTATATATTCTTATGATATGGTGTTCGACTTATATTTGAGATTGGAAACTATGAAATTGGGTACCGTTTTGTATTCTTTAATATAAAATACAGCAGACTGTAGTTTCAATAGTATGTCGAATTATTAAAAACATAGCGACGATTCCAACTCATTGATTCCAGCTCATTGTTGTATGGGCACCATTTACAATGTCCTTTGAAATGCTATATAGTTGATCTTCCGTTGAATATCCAAGCTTGGAACCAAACCAAAATTATAAAGTTTATTGTCTGTTTACACAGAATCTAGTAGCTTCTGAAATAGTTTGCCAAGGGCAGCTCATAGGCGTAATCTTATTCATGTGGATCGTTCCCGGGGTTGAGAATTGACACGACCACTGACTGCTTTCAGGAGAGTAAGAATGACACATATTGATAATGCTTAAAATACGGGGTAAGTGGAATCGATCTGTTTCTTTGTGGAAAATTTTCAACACATAATAAGTTGTATCGATTACAGCCACTGTACGATTTTCGAGTTATTTGAATTGCTTTAATATGTTTCTGATATTTATTCAGGTGTTCGTAAAGTAGATCAGGTGAGTTGATCTGATTGTGAGACTCTCAGCCGGGAGATCCTTCGCGAATTCTCTCAAACAACCTCTCCTGTCAACGTGAGAACTCAGCATAAAACACTTTGGTTCATTACTCAAAGCAAGGCCACGTATGCTTATCCCTATAATCACCTTCGGAATACGTAGATATATTCTTTAGTGGGAAGGAAGGGAGGATAGTTCATCTTTGTAGTAAGTTATTTGCAAACGCATTTTATTTGAGGTATTCTGATTGTTATGGAATTTATAACAAAGATTTTCGGCGTTCTTTGTTTTTTCTTCATATGAGTTCGTCGGTCACTTGCGTCTTCAAACAGGAAAAGGAAAGTTTTAAGATTTTTTTCATTTAAGTTCGAAAGTCCTTTTGTGCTATAATCATTAATAAAAGATTTCCACACTGATTCTGTACGTTTGCTGTTTCTCCCGGACTGCTGCCACTTCCCAACTGCTAGACACCACAATAATCATCGAGGGTGCGTGACCCAGAAAACTGGTCCATGCGAAAGCAGGAGGGCTTACTAGTAACCTGAATTTGCGTCAAGGGTAGATCATTGCTGAACGCAACCCAATAATACTCTTACATGTAGTGTCCAAAAAATTTAAGCGTTAAATTGAAGCCTCAATGGACAAATGGGGACGTCCTCTTTCGCGGTGTTGTCTTGAATCTGAATTTAAACCCATCAGTAGTGAGAAAATTTCTTTTAACCACATGTGTGCACCTTGTGAGGACTATTGGCGGTCGAATGATGTTACCGTTTCTTGCAATACGACTTATTTGAAATAACTCTTGCAAGACTGTTGCAGAAATTGGCTTTCTGGCCAAATGGGTTCCAAACGGCAACAAGTATTTTTGGAAAGGAACATTGAATATGTCTAATGTAGGTTTCTAGCTTTGGCCACGAATAATTCCTTCAACATTTTCCTGTTTGAGATTTACAGTCACGTGACTTGTATCTTGATCTTCCAAAAAGTGGTCTGATAACACCTTGAGTCCATAGATCCTTGAGCCCAGGCTACAAAAAACAACTACTACATCCTCCGAGCTAGTCGAGAAATTTGCGATCTGCTTGAGGATTTTTCACAGTCTGGATCGAGAAGTTGAGCTTATTTTTAAATGAACTAGTCCAGAAATACTCTCCATCTGGGAATTATTCTTATGGAAATCGGCTTCCAACTGCTCTGAATCCCATTTCGGACGTAAACTTTTACCAGGAGTCTTAATTTTTCAGCCAATGGAACCTAAGTTTGCTGTGGCTTAACAGCTCTGTACAGAATTCGGTCCGCGAGCCACATCAAAGCCACCTTATTCCAAGAACAAGAGAATTTCGGAATTTTTCTTGGCCTGCACAACTAACGCGGAATTAACAGCCTTGATTTTCGATGCATCTGTTCCACCGGAGAGAAGTACTCTCCTACAGTTTTCAGAGAACCGGAAGGTGAGTTTCACCAATGATGAGCATTTTACCTCAGTATTTGGAGTAAAGGGCGCTGAGTTGAACCTTATTGGTCAGCGAATGGAGATTTTCAGTTCAAATTTCCACAATGTCAACTGAGACAGCACGAGTTCCTGTCAGTGAAGCAGAAATTCAGATTATTCATCAAACTTTGTTTTTCAGCTGCGATATTTTCCGGTGAATTAGTGATTAAGGGACGCATAATTGCGACAAAACCAATCCCTTTTAAATGTCTGGATAAGAATATTGAGTAAGACGTGTATTGAGTTCGACGATCAAAACTCAAGCTTGACTTTTTGATTAGTGTATCCATCGCGGATACTCGTCGCGGATTATTCGGATAGCCTTTACTGAAACTGACAAACTCGAAACAATAATGGTGAACCCCATACTCTAAACAGTGGAATAGTTAAAGTCCCGTCCTACTAGGTGATTATCTGAACTAGTATTATCTGAACTCATTTCTGATGTCAAAGTACCAGTCCAGCCAGCTGTGACAGGACCCATCGAAAAAATTACCTAAAAAAAACATTTATTGCATTTTGCTTGCAACTCAGCTTGTCTATCTAAGCCAAGAAAAGAGTTCGACTACTAGAACTGTATCGGCTCCGAAATAAAAGATGATTTTATTCTTATTTTGAAGTTAGTATATGCATGCTCCAGGATATTTTCCCTTTAATATTTGAAGAATGAAATGACGCTTTCCCTCTTTTAACAAGGATTTGTGCTCCCTGATATTACTTACTGCGTCTTGTTTTTTCAATTTCATGCAGTTTGAAGAGGTCTCACTCCTCTTCTCTGTGGGTGATGTTTACAATTTTCAGTTATTCCCTCGAATAATTCAAATTTACGATTAGGATAACACAAACTGCAATCCCTGTGGTGTATTTCCTCTATTTTAAAAGCATTTGGTAGCCTTAAGTACCATAGCGTATGTACATACAGCGCTAACGCTTCCAGTATCCCTCTCTCTCTCTCTCTTACTCTCTGAAGATCTAACGGTATTTGATGAGTATAAGTGACATTTTATGTGGGTTGGTAGATTTTATTACATTTTGAGTAAGGCAAGGTTACCCCTACCGAAGGTTTTGAATGGAAACTCAACGCAAATGTAAACCTACTTGGGCTTTTTCTTTCTCTGTCTTAGGGAAGTCACCCGAGAGTGTTGGACCTTTATGTGGCAACCGATGCTCGTTGCATTTTCAACATCCACCTTAAACCTTTACTACTTAAAACACAAACTATGTACATATTTTAGCTCTGTTGCTGGAAATTTTATTAGAAACCCCGCGGAATAGGACGAAATTCTGAGTTTCTCAACGAAAAAACAATTATTTAAGGCGAATGTTATATATATTTATTCCTCACATACCTTCGTGAAATTTTCAGTGCGTTTTATTCATCAGATTAGGAACTGTTTTAGCCACCTTTATTCCCTTTATTTTCCCAATGTCCGTTGGTAACTCTGTTCTCATCACTGTGAATCAAACTCATGATTAAGTACCTCATCAGACAGTCAAGATAAGTCAACAAACTTTTCAATTTAAATTAGAGTAGACTATCCTGTACGTAGCCCTAAGATAGACTTAACATCTGACCGTTTTCCTCAAAATCAACCGGTTGCTCTCATAAACCAAAGAATGGGAAAAAATCGATTATCCTTCTCTTTTCTCTGTATCCTTCATGTACAGTTGATCCTTCAATATATTTTTGAGAGGCAACCAACAATAAGTGATCTGTCATCACATTAGATCGTAAGGTTGGAGGTTCATAAATTCGATCCTTTCCATTTCTGAAATATACTATATAGTGAAATACCAATAAATTGTGAGTGCTCAAAAGGTAGTGGGTAGGAATTTGTTTCTACAATGAAAAAATATCTTTTGCTACCATCACTGAGCTAGAGGAGTTCAGTTTAGTTGAGGAGTTCAGTTGAGGACAATGGAGGACAGTTTTTTGGCAGTGGGGGAGAACAAATTATAATTTGATTCGCTTTTTACAAATTTTTCAAGGAGAAACTTGGAGTTGACATATCAATACGTTGCAGAATTTTCAAATTTATAGACCAAAAATTCACCCAATTTTCTTATCATTTCAGATTCAACTTCTGCAATCCTTTGAACGATTCAAGGATGATTCTTCTAATAATTCTTATACTAGCAGCATTGTATGTGTTCCTGAAACATGTGTACACATATTGGGAGCGAAGAGAGTTCCCAGCGATACCTGGTTCAATTCCAGTAGGAAATATGTCGGGATTGATCAAACGTGAAACCTCCTTTGGAATGACAATCTACAACTTATACCATAAGACAACAGAACCCTTTATCGGAATTTATCTATTTTTCCGTCCTGCATTGCTGGTCCGAGATGCTCATTTGGCAAAGAGGATATTGTCAACAGATTTTTCATATTTCCACGATCGTGGCGTACACTCGAATGAGAAGACAAATCCTTTGTCAGCAAATCTTTTCGCCTTGCCAGGTGAAAAGTGGAAAGCAATGAGACAAAAACTTAGCCCCACATTCACTTCAGGCAAATTGAAAAAGATGTTTTCGACGTTCACGGACGTTGGTGATGCAATGTTAAACCACTTACAGGAGATTATACCGAAGGATGGCAAAGTAGTTGAGCTGCGTAAGCTCACAACGATGTAAGAAGTTGTTATTTTTATATATATTCCTATTGCTATTGATGAAGTCAAGCGTATTAACAAATACGTAAACCTTAAATTCAAGGTATGCAACAGACGTAATAGCTTCAGCATTTTTCGGGCTTGATGTTGATTCATTTAAACAACCAAATAATGAGTTCCTGCACTTACGCGACCTTCCCAATCGTAACACATTCATCAGCACTTTGGCCGCTGCTGCACTTTTTCTGTGTCCAAAGTGAGTGATGTAGAAATTTTTGAGTCCTAGCAGACCTCAATTATTATTTTTTTAAATCCAGGTTGTTCGACTTGCTTCATTTGCATCGTACAAATGCAGAAATGAACAAGGCATTCATTAAACTGGTCAAGGAAACTCTTGAACATCGTGACAAACACAACATTATTCGCAAGGACTTCATGCAACTGTTGTTACAATTGAGAAACACTGGCGCAGTGAAGGAAGATGGTGACTGGAATGCCCAAGTTACAGCTGGTACGATACGCTCATATTGATATACTCAGCAATAAACCTTGACAATCCTGTTCCGTAAACCTGGCCCCATTATTCTCTCTGTCTTCGCTACCATTCAGTAGCTTTAAATTAAATCCTATCATATTTTCTTTGTTTTACTGCCATTCACTTTAACCGTCAAGTGTAAGTTGAACACTATATTTAGTATCAGCTGTGAAAAATCTCACAGCACACATCACATATCACTATCACGTTTTTTTTTATGTTTATCTCTTTCCATGGACACTATCCTTTTGCAGACGGGAAAAAATCATTGACAATTGAGGAATGTGCCGCACAAGCATTTATCTTTTATATAGCCGGTCTTGAGACAACAGCTGGAACAACATCGTTCTGTATGTACGAGTTGGCTCAAAACAAGGATGTCAAGGAGAAACTTTTGAAGGATATCAAAGAAACATTGGAAAGGCACAATGGCGAACTAACATATGATTGCATCAACGAAATGAAATATTTGGAGTTAGTCATTTTGGGTAAGTGTCGACGATAATTAAACTTTGAATATTTCTTAGCTTCCCTTAATTTCTCCAAACTTATTTTTTCTTGTTGAAGCTAGGACTTGAAATAACTTTATCCTCTCAGAATACTACCTGATAAAATTTCTATAGGCATCACGACTGAAAATACGCTCCTGTCGAATAAGTTGACATAACATCTTTTTAAGCATCCTTTTACGTCATGCTTTTCTTTGGAGCTTGTAAGCAGTGTGAAACTACTAAAAAGACCTAACACTTCGATCAAACTTTTAATTCAATGGTTTTCGACAATGTTTTTCCAGAACATTGATATTTGTCAGCAAATCTTGCTGAAGATAAGACCTCTAACGTTTAATATGCAAGCTCTCTAACTTGAAAAGCTCTCTTTATTTTCTCAATATGCTTTAGAGAAAGCTTAAAGCTTTATGAACCTTTGTTTTCTATATAGCTTAAAGCTTTATAGAAAACATACAAAGCTTTCATCTTTATAGAAAACATAGTCATACTAGCATGATTAGTCTCATAATGGAGCTCATAATATCTTTAGATGCTACCTATTTAGGCTTTGTTGAAACCTTTGGCTTGAGTCAAACCTTCAAATGCTCTCGTCAACGCCTATTATCCCACTTTAAAGATGAGAGCACCGCACATCAGCCAGTGATTTTGAATCCTTAGCAATTATTATTATTAGTTATTATTATTCCTTAGCAATCTTCATTTCTACATCAGTGGCGAAAAAACCCTCATCGTAAATGTACAACATAGACACATGGAAATAGTATGCCTAGAATCGTTTCATTTCAGCGGCCGTACTGAAAAATGAGTATATAACGAAAAGATATATTGATATCTTTGAAATTCAGATAAGGCCTTCCATCATTCCATTGTCATAATATCGAAATAACTTTCAACAAAAATACACCCTATTCCATTGGATGTAGTGAATTTCAGAGCTCCAAACAAGCTCTGGATGGATTGCATCGATTCATGAAGCGATGAGAAATGGACTCTTAAGAGTGTCACAATTTAAAATTTTATTCTTTATTTTTCGTGACAATTTTCCATTCTCCACCTTCTCTTACTTTTCACCTTCAGGTGCATCCTAATATAATACCACGTTTGGTGGAAAAGTAACAGTATTCTTCAAAGGAAAGGCAATCCGTCCACCGAAGTAATTTCAATCTCTATCGAAAAATAATGCAATTAAAATTTTCGAATTTCTCATCAGAGCAACACGATTCTTCGCTCACGCATAGTCCTGAACTTTGAGGCGGAAACGAACCCAGATGTAGATGCCAGCAATGCCACTATTCTGATGAAAAATGCCTGTCTCTTTTTCATTTCAGCGTTCTTCAAATATCACTATGAAATCTACTCTGTTTCTTGAAGCCCGAGCCGCTCCTGTGCGAGCTTATTTTGGCGCGAGCTTATTTCAGTACGTGCTTATTAAAAGCATTCGGGTCATGACTTGTTACTTCTCCTGCTTGGCGCGAATGTAAAGCAGAACTTTAGATAACATATCTGTAAATTCGCTCATGGCATACCATGCTGATTCTGTGTTGCTTTCTACCATATGCCTGTATGCGCCACATTCGCAGCAATGGCTGATTTCGAAGAAAAATACCAGGCATGTAAAGATGAGAGTGAATAGCATCTTTTGATCAATTCCGCGGAAAAACACAACCGAGTTATATTATTCCGTTTGCCAGAAGCTTTTCACTTTCTTTTCTAGGTTTAGGTAGGTAGGTACAGTTTATCTAATGGGTTCTTTAAATTCTTTGGGTATTGAGTCATATTTATTTCTACTTATATTTGATGAGGGCATTGGCTTTATAATTAAGCTCCGTATCTTCGATCCTAATAGGTTTTCGATGGAGTTTCCAGGCATTCCTCGATACACCTTTCGTGAAAAGGCTACCAATTTTGGTCACTGGCACCGTCCTTATACCAGGTCCTGTATATTTAGGAACCTCTTTTTGTCCAGATTTGACTAGGATTAAGTACAGTCCTATTAAATTTGGGATTATGTTCAATTAAAGTCCTTTTCCGACGTAGTAATTAAAGCATCCTGGGTTACCGGCGTCTAGATTTTATTTCAATCTTCCGTCACTTAAGAGGATCAAAGCCTTCTAATTTAAATGTTTTTCATTGCGTTTTGTTGTTATTTGTAGGATCCGAAGTATGAATAAATCTAGATTCTCCACTTGGCTATAAGCAATTGACTGAAGTCAGATCCTTTGATCCTTTAATTCAGCTCGACGGGGCTACCAGTATTTTTTCCCGATTGCGTTTGCGAAAAATTACCTTTTCTAGTAGACTTTGCCTTATATATTCCCTGTTTACTTGACTTGAAGACTTGAATTATGGAATTGCACCACATTTTGCAAGTTGCAAAGAAAATCAAGGAGATTTTGGCAGAATTTCCCAAGGTATGCTCGCAAGAGAAGGATAAACCCCGATAAACTTAAGTATGCTTTTCACCGGATTTTCAGTATCAGTTTCTTAAAAATAATATTTTAAAGATTTTAACCGAATTAAAGCTTATTTTTGCTGGTCACATCACATGTTAACACAGTTTTATCAGAATATTCCATAATACATTAGAGGACGTAACCTAGAAAAAAGTTATATTTTTCTTTATAATTTAAGGATACATGTGTTTGTAAATAATTAAAAGCTGAGCGACCTTCCAATATCTTTTTCCTTACAGAAACAATTCGAAAGTATCCAGGACTTCCGATTCTAAATCGTGAATGTACAAAACCATACAAAATTCCCGACACCAAATATGTTATCGAGGCAGGAACAGCTATTGTAATATCCCTAATGGGAATACATCGTGATCCTGAATATTTCCCCGAGCCATTGAAATTCATGCCCGAGCGCTTTTTGGAAGGCCAACAAAATTACGTCGAGGACGCATACCTTCCATTTGGCGATGGTCCACGAACATGCATCGGTGAGTATGTTGCGTATGATGATGGATCACACATTATAGTCGATGTACTATGCATACACCATATGAACATGTCTGTGTATTGTGTAATGCAGACGACAAGACCAAAAAAAATATCTTATTCCGCCCACCAGCTCCTGCCTCCTGTCTCCTGTACAATCTACTTGAAATTTTACTAATTGAATTTCCATGTTTTCTTCCTTTTTTTCGGTTTTTTTTTATTCTATCCACGACCTGTCGAATCTGCTCGTATAATATTATAAATACGAATCACCAAATGCACAACAGGATTACGTCAAGGTAAATTAAGTGCAAAAGTAGCTCTTGTAAAGATATTGACGTCATACAATGTGGATGCTGTGGATCATAAGGAAATCGAATTTGATAATTTCTCGGTTGGGTTAGTTCCGCGTGATGGTGCTTATGTTAAGCTAACAAAGATTGAATAAGGACTTTAAGCCTATTATGTAATTGATTTATTTACTTTCAAATGAAATTTTTATACAATAAAATCATTTAACACTGATGAATTTCTATTTTATATTCTGGCTTTTATTTAACAATTAACAATTTCGTGTGATTTTGTACAGTAATAGAATTTCGCGCTCCAAACTGCTCAGGTCCTTTTTGGGGGAAAGAAAATGACAAAGGAAACTGAAGACGAATTACACATGTTACTACGCTTTAGTGCGATTTGGGAGCTGAAAGTTCCATTTTAATGAATGGTTAGTAAGTATTTACTCCCATTTTGGTGATTGAAAACGCAAGGAATCCTTGAAAGAGTAAGTCAAGAAAAATTGTGATGAACAAGTGGAAATAAATGAAGAAGACAACAAATGCTTAAGCTCAACTTCAAAGCAGAAAAACTACAGGTCTGCAAAAAATCCTACCAACATCTCCTCGAGGTGGTCGCTGATAACTTCTTTAGCAAGTTAACGTAAGAGGGTGAACGCCAACTTTCAACGACTGATAACGCACTCATAGTAGACAAATCAACGGTTAGGGGATCAGTAACACTTATAATGAAAACCAAAGCTCTTTTGGTAGCTCGGGCATGATTGAATTAACGGAGACAAGGACTATGAAACAAGTACCTGTAAAGTGACATCACTCAAAAAACCTAGGGCTATTCATTCATTGCATAATCAAGCAAGCCAGTTGATACTAACTTAATTTGCTGGCAATACAGGACACGAAAGTGTACTTTTACACGGATACTACCTAGTAATAAACGAACTGAAAAAGAAGTCAACGCATAAGTGACAACGGACCATTCTCAGCATCTCAACTGAAATCTCATCTGGTCAAGAATCCTTGCAGCCTTCATTGACAAGACTACTTCCTCCAGTTAATTTTTTGCGAAATTTGCACGTTGGTATTGCATAGTGAACAACGTCAACGTGAGCGGAGTTATTCAAGGACCATTTTTATACTAAGTAAGAAGGATGAAATTTGCACGTCAAGGTTTCGAGCCTTCCTGTTAATTTCGAAAATTATTGGTGTTGACTGCTTTGCGATGGCATTTCTTAGATGACTTGAAGTTGGGATATCTCGTACATTCCTCGTTCTAAACCCGTGACCACTATGACTCCCGGCATATATTGCAACACTACTTTGATTTTGAGCAATTTAACTTGGCTTTTCGGCTATTTTTATGGTTGAGCGCTCTGAATCCTAAGCTATAAGCCCGCCACTTTCCACCACCAGTGGGAATCGTGCCATTGGCACTTTTGTGACCTCTTTCAATAGTCACTTTCCTAGTCCTTCCAAAAGTCACTTTACTAGTTTTCCTGTGAACCGTGGAAGACTAAGTGCATGGTAACCGATAAATATCTTTATGGTACTCGAATATCATATACATGCGATCACTGCGACTGAATAACCAAACCTAGAACTCGCCAAAACCCCAAAACACCTTATATACTCTCTGAATAGCCATCTCCAACTACCCACATTTTAGTCCTTCAATTGGTTTTTCGTGAGATTCAAAAATGAATATCATGTTAATAAAGTTCCAACACGGCCCCATCAGCGAATGATAAGGGCAGTGTTCAGCTGCCAAATATACCGGCTCGAAATGAAATCATCCCCCGTTCAATGAATCTAGTGCTTGCTCCACCGATACGAACGTTACCCGCTGTACTGGAAATAGGATTTGTCCCGGCAGGAGCCTAGGTTAAAGAGAGAACAATCGTCCATTCGTTTGGTTTGATGTAAACATTAGAAAGTATATTTAAATTCCGGATGAAATTATCATCTCACCCTCACTTACTGGGTCTTCCAACTGAGAATGAAGGCTATTTTGAACCCATCTTGGTTCAAAATGGCCGTACCAGAATCATCTACTGATAAGAAGATGCTTTCTGAGCAGCCACAACTTGGCTAATGGTGCTTGGCATTTTGCTAGTGTTGCACCTTGTGTTTCCCCACCATCAGACCCTGTCTTATATACCAAATGAGTTTCAAAATAAGAAACCTGACATGCATAAGCCGCATTGCATAAATCCAGCATCTTCGGACATGTCCTTTTTACCTTGGTCTTAAGATGTGCCTTAGGCCATACTTAGGCTAATTGTATCTTATAATGTTCCTAGCTTTCATCACTGATGTGAATGTTTGCAGTCAATCAAAAACCCGGAGACTTTATCAAATGTGTTTTCGTTACGATTGCGTGTGATGACAAAAGTATGGTGATTACGAAAAGTTGACGAAGAACAAGCTTGTCCTGATGAAAGTCGCGCTCTCACTTAACATACATTGATGAGTACAAATTGACTGAACATTAACGCTGACAAAATGTGGCTTATACTACATCCTTAACTCCAAACTTCTATTGGTGAGCGAATAGAAAATTCGAATCTCGGGCAGCAAACTATGGGAAGCCCCTTTCAGAGGAGAAGTTAGACAAATCAGCGAAAATCAACTTTTTAACTATAAAGAGACTCAAGGATTAACTAAAGACTAAGGAGACTAAAGGATATGGAAACAAAAGCCCTAATTCGCAGACTTATTCTACAACACAACGGTGAAACCAATAAAAACATAAGAAGAAGTGTTGTGAAGTGAACAGCACCACAGGACATAAATCCATACAGGACGACGCAAAAACGTCCTGTAATTTGTAAACTGGCTGAGCAGAATCGATAGCGATTTGGTGGCGACTGCATCAGCTACTATATAAAACTCAGGAAGGGACGTAAGACGATCCTAGAATGGGTCCGCTTCGCCTTCCTAGAAGGTGAAGTGCCCTGTATGTATGCTTGTTGCGCCATCTTGTTGGAACCAAGTATCGTCATTTTTGAAAATTTCCGGAAGGCTCGACAGAGCTCGCCATTAACCGTAACGGAAGCTCCTTTCACATTTCGAACAAATCAGAATCAATGATGAAAATTTTTGATGCAGTCGAAGGACAAAGGCCAACAAGTTCAGAATGGCAACGAATCAAGATTTCGGCGTCTTCTTCAACACTTCGCGCTTCAGCAGCAATATTCTCTTCGGTAGGCACATTTCTGTATCTTGTTGATGGTCTTTAATCGAGAAGAGAAAAGTTAGAGCCGAAACGATCAATAACTGCACGAATTGCTTGCTCACTATCCCAATTAGGTTGACCGTAAAATGGACGAAGTGCTTTATAAACTTTGCAAGCAGATTTATTCATTTTAAAGTAAATTTTCACAGTTCGGAAACGTTGGTCAGACGTTAAGTAATTCATGATGAATTGCCAAATCTTACTGAACAGAAATGTCAACACAGTTCGACATTCTCAACTGTCAAACCATAGACAACAACCATGGTAACTTCCCATGCAACTAAAAAACCATCACTTACCCTTAAGCCAGCTTCCTGGATAGGGAAGATTCGAAGGCAGTACAAGAAAAAAACTACTATTTTTAATCTCGGCTTACGACGATGAAGACTTAAACTGCTGAAAGATCTGTGTTCAGAAGTGTGGGTCCCCCTAGCTTGTTTTTGTTTTCTCATACGAAGTTGATGAGTCTTTTCCACTGAACGGTAGGACTCTATTTTTGACTGAATGTAGTATTTATTTGATTTTCTTACAGATTGGCTAAACAGAATTAAAGGAAAATATTCCAATAGTATTAATGATACCAATAATAATCCGAGAAATCTCAAAAATACCTGGACGTATAAACATATAGCCATAGACATTGCCATAGACAATTTTTTTAAATATATAACAAATTAAGGCCGTACAGACCGGCGCGAAAAAAGTACGAAAAAATTGTTAAATCCTAATATTATGGCCCGAATAGGCTCTTTGAATCACAGCTGACAGGCCATATAACACTATAATCAGTTTCAACATTAGGCAATGAAATAAAACATTGGGAAACGAGTCTTATAGCATAGTCTTCAAGCCTAATATTAGATGCAGCTGGATCATAGCAAAAAGCTCGACATAGTTCCTGTAGTAGTACTTCCAGACATCTACAAAACATCCTGGGCCACATTAACCATGTGCAATCAAATCGAGCGTTTACTCACCCTGCAAAAATGGGTCCCGATCATATATTTCGTCCGTACGTTTCAGGGAACGAGCCACTGTTTGTTTGAGCGATCTGTCAAGATAGTTTGACAGTGATGGTTAATAGTAAAGTCCTTTGATTGTGATAGATTCCAACTTGTATCCCACAGTCATCAAAAAGCTGTCAAAAAACGTGAAGTAGATTTTAAATAAAAGAATAAATGATCAGATGAACATCAGCCGAACTGGACGTAGAAGGACGTCTTGGCCACTCATAATGCTCAATTTACACTCATAATGCTCACCCTTTTAATTAATCATGTTACTTGAGATGGTATAAAACAACGAATGTAAAAGGACCCGCACTGAGCTATGGATGGAAATGAAGTCAACCATCAAACGCATCGCGAAACGCGGTGAGGTTGTGAGGTGAGAAAGTGGGGTGATTGGTTTTGATAAAGGGCGAATAAGACGTACTTGGAAAAGTACGTGGCAAAATATTGCTGGTGGAATTTTCAAACTAGAGGACGCAGCCGATAGACTGAAACTATTAGAGGTTTTCGTATCTAGACTACAGTGTATTCACGGTAAGCTAAAATTTTCCAAATTCTGTCGACTTTCTGTCCATTGAAAGGTTGCCAGCTGGCTTCACGTCATTACTATGTTATATCGCTTGACCATTCTACAGGGTACCAGACATTATTTATATTAAAAAACAATAAAATCTTTGTATTTTCTTTATTTTCGGTAAGTAGGTAAGTGTTAGGATTTGGTTGCTCACTTATCGAAAATAAAATCAAGCAAGTGACCCCCATCGGAGGCAAAGACCAGTGAAACGGAGGGAACGCTGGTCTGACTCTGTTGACGATAGAGGTTCATCGTTCACGGATTTGGACGCGGTCAATGGACCGATATAGTTGGAGATGCTTCCTGCAAAAAACGTAGTGATAAGCAGAAAAAGAAGTGTCCTTCACAAGTAACCAAGGACATTCCCGTCTTCTTTTTCAAATTTCCCCTCAGTTATTGAAGAATTTTGGATTTAATTTGAGCTATTCCCAGATTTTTATCGAGAGAGGCGAGAGTATTTATCATGTTGGCTTAAACCTTCACTTGCAAACAACTTCAACAGCGAAAGCCTGAAGCAGCCTAATCTGGTGATAGAGGTTGTTAATAATAATCACAATCTTTTGAAACCAATCTTCCAGTCAGCATTGGTTTCAATAAATCCATTATTTTACCAGCAGTGTGGCATATAGTACCGGAATCTTTATTCTTTTTGTCTCACTGGAGTCACAATCTACTCTCACTAGAGGCAAAAGCCTCCATACAATTTCCAGTCAGTAAATTTGCTTAAAATGGCTTAAAGTTGCCTAATTACTCACTGAATTTAACGATACTGTCTCACCATTTTCATTTTTAAAACAGTGAGTCATCAATGACACTTTCTGAGCAAATACGAGGTCAGACTATTAAATAACGATACTGCGTGCCTAAATGGCGCCGTAGAGGGGTGGGGAAAAAACGAGTAGTGCGTTGGGTATCTAGATATCTTGTGTATGCACGTACCAAAACACGTTCTCGTCACTATTATTGTATTTGTGCAGTAGCGGTTTGAACGAACGTGTTTTTTTCTCGTGCCGACAACCATGTTTGACGAAAATTGGAGTAACGTATCGATTTCAAATGTCTCGTTTAATTGAAAAAAACTCCGACTGAGTGATATAAATTGTTGCAAGAGGCCTACGAGGACAATTTTCTATCTCGTGCGCGTGTTTTTGAGTGGCGTAAGCGCTTCAGTGAGGGCCGAGAGAGCACTGAAGATGACCAACGCCCAGGTCGCCCTGTCACTGTTTCAACTCCGGAAACAGTGACCAAAATCAACCAAATTGTGCGTGCATATAGTCAAATGAGCATTGCCGAGGCTGTAAAGGCCGATAAAGAAACGGTTAGACAAATTTTACACGAGGAATTACACATGCATAAGTCTGTGCGAGGTTGGTGCCAAAAAACCTGACTCCTGACTAAAAGCTTTTGCGTCAACAGATCTGCTCAGATTTCCTTCAAAGGTTAAAAAAAGATTCCGGAGTATTGAAAAATATTATTACTTGCGAAGAAACGTGGATTTTTCAATACGATGTTGAAACAAAGCGGCAATCGATGCATTGGAAGACGCCTGAATCGTCCAGAATCAAAAAAATGATGTTGATAGTTTTTTTCGACATTAACGGTATCGTGATGACTCAATGGGTTCCAGAGGGTCAGACTGTCAACCAGACTTACTATTTGTCATTTTTGGCAACACTACGAGAACGAGTTCCTAAGAAACGGCCCGAATTGTGGAAGAACAACTCGTGGATTTTGCACCAGGACAACGCACCTGCCCATAACGCGCATAATGCCCATTTGAGTCGATGGCAAAAAACGGCAGAGCTCCTAAGGGCCCTCACAAAGAAGACTTCCAGCACTGCTTCGATCAATGGAAAAAACGTATGAAAAGGTGGCGAGGAAAGGGGAATATATTGAAGGGAAGCATTCGAGTGCAGAATAATTTTTATAATAAAACCCTTTTTCGTAACCAGTCTCGTTATCTAATAGCCAGACTTACAGTACAGCGCCGTACCGTACCTTTTAGCCAAAAAAATCATTTGTACATTTATAAGGCCCCAATAATGAACACTTTTGTCAATTTTATTTCCGTATAGAGTACGCCTCGATAATCAAAAGGCCCCAAAAATTACCATCCAAGGTGTTTTCTATGTTGTTACCATAATGAAGACAACATGGCTCGTCTCCGGACAAAAACTTTGGACCAGTTGCATTTTGTATGAAAAAAAAGTGTTAAGGAATTTTCAAAATTTCTCGCACGACTGCATAGCACGTTGATCAGCATCGACTTAATGCGCAATTAATTAACACGACTGTTTCAACGTCTTCAATCATATCTTCACCTTGACGAGTAAGTACTTTCATCTTCAGTCAAAGTAAAGTCAAAGTGTCATCTTCGGTCGTCAAAGTATCTTTGATGTTTATTACCTTACAGTAACTGAGGAATTATTTTGAAAATAAAATTTCACAATTTTAGCACATTCTTTTTATGTGTAAAAACTGGAAAAAAACTTTTTACCGCCGAATTGACGTTTTCTATGCTTCTTGACTGTTGGGGTTTAACTTCAACACAATATTTATTTTTTAACTAATACAATAATTAACAAAAGCTATTTTACTAATTTTGCGCGTACAACTATATTCGCGAGGATCGTTTTTATGTCCTTCTTGTTCCGAGGTCTACCGCTGTGTCGAATCGTGTCCCTCGCGAGCACTACTCTTTATGAGGACTGCCATATATATATTTTTTGCTGCAATGTGTACTGCCATATATTTTGGCTGTAATGCTGCCATTAAAAGGTCGCCACATGACTTATACCAGCCCGACATCTAAGTGTCAAGTTGAACATATTTGACATCGCCCACTACAAAATAGCACCTTGAACTAAAAACAAGTTTAGAAACATGTTAGGGGAAGAAGTGCACTTGAAGAAGTAGTTGTAAAGTCTCTGAAAATTTTTAATTTAATAATAATTTATTACTGAGATCATCAAACATTCTTATCCTTTAACAATGCCAAGAAGAAATTGCAAATTATTACGTCATTTATGAATTTCATATTCAAATATAATTTGTTTGTATATTCCGTGCACAAATTATAATGTCTTCAAAGGCATTTTCCTTCCAGATATTTCTGGGTGAACGTTGATCCTTTAAAGTCATCCAACGTAGAGAAATTCCTTGTTTCCTTCCAGGGATAACGAATATTGGACGATACATAAGTGCAACTGATATCATAGACAACATGTAATACGAAATTTAATAAGATTCATGACAGTTTAGAATTGAGATATGTGTACCTACCTGTTTTAAAGACAAAGGACCGTATAGAAATTAAGGTATTTAAATTTTATAAATGCATGTAAAGCAATTATCTTTAAATTAAACTCAAATACTTGTAATGGATTTCACATGATGGATTGGTACTTAGTAATCCTTAAGCTATCCAAATCTTCATGCTTGATTGGCTTAAATCAGGCATGCATTTAATTTTCGAACGAGGACAGAACAGGACATTTGCACACGTCTGTTTATAGTATTAATGTAGTGAAATATTCGGTAGAAGAATATTTTTTGGTTACATAAACCTTGCGAATTATCCGCAAGGATGAATACCCTTAACTTCATAAATGTTCTGTTTCTGTTTAACTTCGGACATTTTCTGGAGTTTCTTTTCAAGGAAGTAAATTAAGAGGTTTCTCGTGCCGTTGATAAATGAAAATCCCTTCAGGTAAAGGAATTGAAACGTCCTTAATCACTTTCCAACAATCTTATGACAACTGGAATATAATAAGCATCTGTAATATTGATCTGGACAATTTTCTGAAATATTTTCAGTGCCTGTAACGTGATTATGGCTTTAGAATAATTGAAAGGGGTTGTTAATCATGATGATGTCGCCCGGATTGTACTTCTATAATCAATGTCAGTTGTTTTCAGCCTAAATTTTCAATTAATAAAGGATAAAAAGGTCAAATTCAATCAATAAAGGGTTAATCAACTTAATTGAGCGTATATTTCATAAGACTTTGATTACTTTACTAGTCAAAAAGACTGTTTTGACCATTACCTTGTTTTGAACGATGATCTGATGTTCAATTTTTTTGAACCCTGTTTTTTTTAAACATTTCCTACGATGTTTGATTTTCAAAATTGTCGATTTGAGTGACGAAAACCAATAACTCTACTCTTTCGATTAGCGTTAGCCTTTTGTCAACTCCTCTAAACAAGCAGACACGCCACTAATCTAGCTGGAATCAGTCTCATCATTTGCTTTGTTGAGCCACAGTCTCAGTTTTGGGTTCAAATTTGAAGCCCACTCCCATTTTTGGCAAGTTGACAGGACTATTGAGAGGTCGTTGAGAAAACTATTGTTCTTTTCTCGCTGGCTGCTTCTGTGCCTGTAAATATTTCTGCACTTTCCAGCAGGGAAGACAAACAGTAGCTACCCTCTAACCATCAACATCGCCTTCTTGGAGCAGGGGGAGCTCGAGGCAACTGCCTTCGATGTAACTACTTGCTGAAAGTGTGGCTCCATTTACTGTCCAATATTGGCATGCCTCATGCTGGCTATTCGCTTCTAATTCAAGATTACTACTTCGGTTTCTTCAATTATAGCCAAAATGACAATTCAAGCCTAACTCGCCATGTTAGGATATCGAGTCTGAGTTGCACTGTTACCGTAGTTACCTGATTCGCGTCCAGGAGCTAGCGTCTTAACATCGTCACCATAGCTGATCTCCCCTATTCTCTTCCTGAGATGTGCACTCTGTCTCAACCACCGTTCGCATGTGGAGAAGATGTGGTGAGCATCATCCGCAATCCCCGGGCAAAACAGGCAGTTTCGGGACTGTGACTTTCCCATTTTGTGCAGGTAAGACTGAAAACATTCGTGTCCGCTGAGAAGCTATGCCAGGTAGTAATCAGTTTCGCCATGCTTTCGATTGAGCCACGTCTCCAGGTCCCTGATTAGGCGCGCGGTCCACCTGCCCCGTGTTTCATTTACCCACTCTTCCTGCCGCAGAGCGAGAATCCTTCTTCTCTCCTCGCGTGAAACAGCCTCTCTACCTTCTTCTCCCCTACACAGGTAGAGCCTACTCCGTTCCTTAGCAAGGAGCACAATAAGTGTCGTACCCGTGATGACCAGCACTGCCAGCTCAGACAGTATCTATCACATTAGATAGTCCTCCGGAAGATCAGATATTCTGCTAGTTCAAAATGGTTTTCAAGCGGTTCCAGGATACCTACAAACTCAGCGCAGTTAAATGAATTTTTGACGTTCAGAGTCAGCAGGACACCCTACCCTGTGTAAAGATTGTATGCTTTTCCACGCTGTACCACATTGACTACATCTCCGACTGCAGCGGTGGTGGAAAAATCCGCTTTGACCGCACAATCCAGTGGAAATACATCGCAGGTAACGTGGGTCGCATCAGCTCATTTTCTCTTGTTGGGTTTTCCGCGAAATTTTCCAGCCACAACCAGCATACACAGTGAATGATTAATATAATTAGGTCAGAATAATTATTTTCGCCTCAAGCTTGCACCAGGGTGTCTGATTTGTGTTTTAAGCTTTATCTTCTTCTTCTTCTTCTTCTTCTAGTTTTGTCATAAATTTTCAAAAAGACCTTGAAAAAACCGCGCAAAATACCTCTAAAGATATTAATAAGAATTGAACAAAAAAATTTCTAAAATAAATTTAATTTTTTTTTAAATTTATACGAACCCCAAACTTTTCCTTCTTTATCATCTGCCTTATAACAAAGTTAATATGCAAGTCTAAAATATCCTGGGATTGTCATTTCAAAGATCCCTTGAACTAATTTGTGATAGAAAATTTAATAACAAACGAAAATATGCACTTGTGTATGCATACGTTTTATATGTATGTTGGTTGCAAACATTTCGATTCGCACTCATCACATAGTTCATAAAATTGAATGTGTCTAACATACATATGTCTATTTGCACGTAGCATACATGATATGTCTCTTGTCTAGACGGCAAAGGTGAAATAAAAAAAAAACGTCATAGCAAAATATTGAGAAGAGTATTTACTTACATATATGAATGGAGGAATGGAAATGGAAAAACTTCTACCATTTTTATGGAAAGAAACACAAACGAAAATGTCAGAAAATATAAATTTAAAGAGGAGCTATTACGAGACAGGTTTGCTATTGCTTAGGGATATACTTGGTATGCAGAGCCTGTGAAATGTGAGAGTGTACAAAAGACATAAGAAAAATTATAAAACAAAGAGCTCAGAAACAAGTGGACGTGAGCCAAAACGAATAACTTCTAAAGAAAGGAAAATTTTAAAGCAAAAATTGCAAAACTTCATGATGGTAGATAAAAAAACTTGGCTTTTGTCCCAAAACAAAAATACATAAAGACATACAAATTGTAAGTGAAAATGGATACATTGATCTACCAAAAAACTCCTAGAATACTCCAAACTATTTGCGAAAAGGATTGTTCCTGTTAAGCTCTAACAAGTAAAGAATTTTTTATAAAAACAATTAGTTTGCTGTTTAGATCAATATATTTTTTCCTTTACACACTACGCGTTGCGCTGATACTCGTCAGCATTATCAAGTGTATGAAAAATTTTGGACTTAAGTCTACCTTTTATATCCTTTAAAATCACCTCTAACAAGTAAGCCAAAAACCTAACATGAATGGCAATGAAAAATGAATGATAGATTCGTGATTTGAGTGAATTCCTAGAAGTAAACAATGTCTTTTTAGTTCCTAGAAGTAAGCACTGTCTAATTAGACAGGATTAGATATTATAATTTGCTGTAAGAGCCAGAGTTTTAGAAACCAGCAGCTCCTTAGACTGTCGTAACGCAATTGGTCGTCCTACGGGGTTCACGTTTCCTCCAAGTATCTTCCGTACTAAAATTGGCCGCGGCGCGTTGAATTTATCTACGGTCCCCTTATTTTACATCCCTTTTTGAGCTGCAATCATCGCTTTTTCCACATCTTGCATTTTGTATGTCATATAGAATTTGGGCCCTGAAGTCTTTTTATACGTGCGAACCATTTTACAATACTAGAGTGTGTATAGTTACAAAATTAACACAAAAATTAACACGAGCACTATTTCACCACCCTTTTGTTTGACAGATAACAACATGTGTGCGTTGTGTTCAAGTTACTCCGGAGTGGCCCAGTAGCTCAACTTAACGGTTATAATAGAATGAGAATCTCACCCAACTCGGGCACATTCGTAGGTTAAAATATTAGCACATTGCCTGTGGATAAAATATTAAATATGAACAAAGGAACTATAACTTCCAGATATATAATTTTGGAAAAATCTTTGTAATCAATTTCAAAAAAAGGAAATTATATTTATTATTAATTTGATTAACACTACACTCTATTTATCATAAGATAAACTGGATGCTGTAAATTGACATTTAATATCAAAAATTTTCTAGTGATTGGGTAACCCGAAATATGACTGATCCCAATGCGCTGAAAGGAACTTGACTTGAAATGATAGAAATAACAGCAGAGAAAACTGGACGAAAACAACTCTAATACAACGAGAAACGAAAAAGAAATCCAGAAAATGACAGAGACGAATGAGTCCTTGTAACATTGGTAGCAAGACACAGACTAACCGTCCAATCAAAAAAGGTTCAAATAGATGACACATGAAGAGCTATCTACAAGAAGGAAGATAGGATACTTCCTCATTATCTGAGTCTGATTCACATGATAAAAGTCCTGGAGACAACGGAACTAGGGTTCTCCTTGGCTCCTTGGCTTCTGCATCCCAACTCGAAAGACATGAAGGGAGAATTGGAGGAGGGTCAAAGGAGGGTCGGTTATTTTATTCAGCAGTGGACGCTAAGAAGTCGAATTAGTAATGATTGCAATAGAAAGTAACCATTATTCAGAAATAGTCCTTACTCAAGGACTTACGCAAGTCCTTACTCCTTTTTTGCTAAAAGGCTATATTTTCTAAATTAAATCATGCAGCAATACGAACAACAATAGATCATGGAGCAAAGCAAACAAGGATGTTGCTGCAGCTCTCCGAATCACCTCGATTTTCCAAAAATTATAGGTACTGGTAAGTGAGGATATGTGTTCCAAATATGGTATCGAATTGGAACAATATGCTGCATTTCCCACGAATTAAATCACATGATACAATAGCGATGAGAATAGGGCTAAGCAAAATGGTAATTTTTACTTCTCGAAATAATTTAATTAGTTCACAATAAATTATTAAAATTAGTTCATTCAATCAATATTGTCACCGCGCATCCATTATATTTACTACTCTAAAACAGATTTCTATAGTATCCTTGTCCTGTTGTGGTGAATTTGGTGTTCGTGGCATCACATTTAAACTAACCAACGGGCAATCGAAATGAACCAAAATGGAAGCGAAACTTTCCCAGCCTGAGGACATATAACTATCAAACAAACGTGCAGAGATGGCCAGGAAATTTGTTGGAAGCATAAAATTAGACAATTAATATTTGTTTTTCATGGGTTTTCTATTTGAAATTTCATAAACAATTAAATGCTCATTTATTGAAAAATAAAATAAATTGGAGAAAATTAAATGTTTATTTATGAAAACCCGAAATAAAATCACAGTGGCGTAATTGTGATGATATCGTTGACAGAAGCATGCGGAATAAAATATTTAGAATTTCGTCCTTTTACAAATAATCAGAATAATATAAATGTTTACGATAGCTATGAAATACGTGTAAGAGGATTCATTTGGGCGTCACATCAACAAAAGATGAAATAAAAATTGTAACGTTTACCATTATCCTTCAGTTTGTATCTATGCTATATATAGTACATTCCCTGAAGACGTTTTGTTGAATCCTATTTGCTACCAAAAAGATTTCCTCATACAGGTGTATATTTTCTTATTCGTTACATATTATAATCATTGCGAATGGAACAAACGTAGAGACAATATGTAACATTGTACGAGCGAATCGTAAAAGTCAAATCATAAAAGTAACATTTACGGCAATGCGTTAAAATCCTGTGATAGTAGAAATCCTTAAGGAATTCGGCGGACGTTTTATTGTACCTATTCCGAGTGCGAGATGGAAAAATATTGCATGTGTATACAGGTATTTGTATGCAGTAAAATGAAACCAGTGAAACACGGCAAGGGTTGGACGATGAACAGATTTTTGAACATGATATACTACAATAATCATTCCAAGGATTTAGAATAATATAGTGGCCATAGTTGGCTATAACAAGATACCTTTGGTTTCATTGATAATCCCGTCTAACCAACAGGTCGTAAGGAATATTCGCTATGAGGATAAAGTGCATATCGAAAAGGTCGAAACAAATGGAGCGGAAAAAGTAGAGCAAAAAAGGTGGAGAAGGAGGAAAACTATGAGATGCAAGGACATGAGTCTAGTCATCTTTTCAGCTCATATGAAAAAACACTGAGAGATTGTTTGGAAAACATTCGGTGCTGCTGTAAATAAAGGAAAATCTATGCTCCCGTTTTTGCGGTAGCCAAACCTTCATTCATAAAACAATAATGACCTGCCCACTTCCTCATCAGTCAGTTCAACACTGCAGCATATTTCCAACATTACCCAAAAAATAATATAAATAAAATTCTAGAGTAGAAATTAACCTATACATCCCGAGCGAAAGCCAGTAAAATTTAGGAACCCGGTGAGAAAGAAGAGTTTCATTCGCTATCACTGTACAAGGAGAAAATCTAGAGAAAAGCTAGAGAAAAACTCAACTCATGATTGAAAAACTGCTTCAGGCAGGCATTGGTACCCAACATGATCATCGAGGAGAAAAAATCTACCGCGTTTTCTTGTTTTGTATGCAGTTTCTCCAGGGCGAAATTTAAAAAAAAAACATTAATCAAAACAAGTTTTCCAGCCATTCATGTAGGCAGAATATTCTAGACCATGTCCTTTCTTGACGTGCTGTTCTAGTGCTAGTTCTACCAGTAATTCTCATCACTGAATTTTCCAACCTTGTTGTGTGAAAATCAAGAATTATGTTTTTCATTATAATTTACGCAGAGAAGACATCTCTCAGAATTACCATTCTCAGCCTCAATTCTGTAATAAGCCCAAAATATTCAATCTACAACAAATAGCAACAAAGAACACCAAAATGATAAAGTATGAAAAGATATAATTTAAGTGTGAAAACAGTCCAAATCAATAGTTGGATAAGCATTCATAAACAACACCTGACCCAGTAAACATAAATATTCATGGAACGTATAAATAAATAGGATAATTTCAGTATCTTTATTGCCGAGAGCTATCAAATTAATATAAGAATATGAAAAGGATGTCCCAAGATTAAAAAAAGAAAACTCAATTTTACACTCACAGCTAAATGAGAAAGTGAATTCGAACAGCATGTGAATGATTTTGAGGAGATTTCTATACGGCTGCATCACCCAACTAACACCAGGCTTAATTCACACGTCATTCTGACAGATTTCAAATTTTGAAACACCCAAATCCTTATCATTTAGCATCAAAAATTTATAATTTTATTAAAAGGAGTCACGTAGACAATTTTTATAATCATAAACATTCTGAATTTTGAATTTTTTGACTGGTGTATCCATCTCTGCGAAAGACGTCAAATTAACGGCCAAGATGATTTCAAAAGCAACCCCAATATAAAGTCTATTATGCAAGATACATTAAACTTTACGTCGGCAACACTTTTCACAGCTACGTATGGTGAGACAGTTGTCATGCGTCTTATGTCAAGTTTAGTTCGCCATTTGATCATAAATAGGTTGACGTCTGAGGCTGTTCGGATTATCTACCTGTGTAGAGAATTTTGGAAGAAAATAGTTCTGTTCGTGAAACTCACCGCTCATTCGTTCAATATTTTGGCTGACATAATCTTCAATTTGAACTAGGACTTCAGTCGACAATAGATCGTTTCTGCTCCACGGTTAGCCTCACTTGTAAAACGATTCCATCCAGCTGCCGAATAGTGCGTAATGGCAGCTGTAAAGCGCAGTATAAGCGAAGTTCCTAGTGAATCCATTGACATCTTGCTCAACAATTAAACTTTTTCCCAACCATAATACAGAAAATTTTACGAAAAAATCTAAGTTTGTGGTCTTACAATATCCAGCTCATGCAGGAACTTAAGCCAAATGACACGAAACGAAAAGTACATCGAGACCGAAACTTCAGACATCTCTAGGAAAGGACGTTCGTTCAAGAACACTGAAAAACTAGTTCTATCCTCTCACTAAGCTAAGGATTAAATTATCGTCTTGAAATCAGGAATAAAAACGAAGCTGTCGAAAAACGGCAACAGAGGAGTAACGTTGACAAACAAAAACAAACCGTTTTCGATCGGCCAAAAATTTAATTTTTGACAAGTAAGCGGACACGTTGTTCTACGAGAAAAGGTATGAAGAAGGACATCCGGGACTAAAAATTGTTGAACTAACGAACCAATGATGTGATGGGATCTTGGTGTTCAATTATTAGGAGAAATCGAAATCAGGCTTAAAGGTCTTAAAAGCTTAAATATGATGGGAAATCATGCCGCATATCCTTAATCCTTATGTACGAAAAGCCTGATTGATCTAACAAAGCAGTCATCTTTGCCTACAAATATGAACTAAACAAAATTTTCAAAATACTTTTCAGAAAAACAAATTTTAAGGAGATAGTTGGTAACGAGGATGACTCTTTGTCAAACTCTAAAACTTTGAAAGTGTTTGTACCATGACCAGTTAAACTACATAAAATAGTTGCGAATTACAAGAATTGAATATTTAGCAATCAAATGGCTTCGGTGTAGTAAGAAACGAGTCAAGTTATTACGAAGAACAAACGATCGAATTAGATTATGTTTTCATAAGACTTATGAGGTTTGTTCAAAAAGTTTCGCGAATTTTCGCGGGCTACGTATGTTCGATTTTTGATCTTTTGGTGGCAATGTGTTGGTACTCATGACCCTCACTTATGTTGACAATTCCGGCCATTTGGAATGTCCAATTTGTTTTTGATAGTTATTGTGCGTGGACGTGTTGTAGCTCGTCTTCGATTTTCGTCTACCCCAAAAAATGGATTAAAGAAATTGTTTTAAATTTTGTGCGAAGAACAACTTAATATGCGTGGATGCACTCAGAATGTTGACTGTTGCATACGGCGCAGCTACTTTGGACAAAAGCAAACGTTAATCGGTGGTACAAAATGTTCCCAGAGTGACCGAAAAAAGCAGGCCAAGTTCGGTCGAATGTGAAGGTTTTGCTGGCAGTTTTCTTCGATTGCAGGCGCGTGGTGCATTATGAGTTCTTGCCGCAGGGTAGAACGGTCAATAAGGAATATAACCTTCAAGTAATGCGTAATTTGCGGGAAGCAATCCGCCAGAAACGCATGGATTTGTGGAAGAACAAAACTTGGCTTTTGCACCATGATAACGCCCCTGCTCACACATCGTTACTTGTGCGCGAATTTTTGGCCAAGAACAACACTCTTATAATGCCGCAGCCACCGTATTCCCCAGACCTGGCCCCCTGTGACTTTTTCTTGTTCCCGAAACTGAAGAGGCCCATGAAAGGACGACGCTACGCCACGATTGAGGAGATAAAGACGGCATCGAAGGAGGAGCTGAACAAGATCACAAAAAATGGTTTTTCCAAATGCTTCGAGGATTGGAAAAAACATTATCACAAGTGTATAATGTCTGACAGGAATGACTTTGAAGGGGACAAAATAGATATTCATGAATAAATAAACAATTCTTGAAAAAACATGAAATTCGCGATACTTTTTGAACAAACATCGTACTAATGAATTACGGATTACTTAAAAAGATTACTTTAAAGATTACTTTTAAAGTCCTGTCTTTCAAGCTAGCAGTAGTTATATGTATTCTCGGCAATTATTTCCAGCACTAAATTCAAAAAATAATGCCAAAATTTTGACAGGCTGTGATAGAAAATTTAATCAAAGGGAAGTTTGTTTAACTGGTTAGTATATTATTTTTTATATTTTATGTTTTTCAGACTATTGAGTATATTAGCGCTGTATTTATTAAGATTGTTCCATTAGCGTTGAAATGGTAATATTATAAACGCGGTTTTGAATAAACCTCCATGGATCATTTTACAACCACCATATGTAGAAGGTCTGGCTATTGTGTGTTGTCCCTACTCCTACAAACGTTGTTTTAAATACAATAACGCAAACGCGTTATGCATAGAGAAAGCTAAATTAATTTTTTTAAAATTTTCAGGAACTTGGACTGCTGAAGCTCATCATCAGGACTTTCCTCTTTAAGTACTCGTGGCAGCTTTACCCCAGTATTGAAGCCAGCATATCGGTCCATTTCTTGCTTTCAACACTGTATTGGTGTTATTAATTTCGAGCTTTGCCCCCTTCAGCCATAGTGGCTTATACATTAACAACAATAGCAGATCGCCTTAGCGAATGAATGACTTAGTTCTACGCCTTTGCATTGACGCTTATGACGGCTAAACTTCGCACCAAATAACGTTCCATTGCCGGTTTCCGAATGATTACTGACTGGTTTTCTAGAATAGGCGTCTTTTTTGTGGTAACTGGCATCTTTCTAAACATGAAATTCGTGTCGCGAAAATTCGGCTGTCACGCCATTGATGACATTGATGTTCGTACATCGCCTGGCTCCTTTCTCAGGTGAAAAATTTTGAAAGAAAAAAATGTAATACTCCCAGCAATGGCTGCATTAAAAAAAGCCGCACAACGCACAAAAATAAAGAAAAAGTCCAAACGTCATTCAAAGGACTTTCATCTCAATACTGTTAGCGTTCGGATTCATTCACTCCTTTGAAGCGAAATGGCAAAAGCTTGTATGCCCTCCAGCTAGAAAATCCAAAGGCTGACTCCTTTACATCATAGAACCACATTACATTGAACATGTAGGTCAATTATCATAAGCTAGAATCCTTTTCCTGTTACATTCACACTGACTTAGATATCAGACACCAATCTTAATCATGCCGCCATGTATTATCCATAATTCCTCAAGCTGAAACTGCAAGCTTTTTCCCATGATTCGCCAAGTTGAAATTGCATACCATATGTCTAGGTCCTCGGGCTGACAAATCCACATTTCATTATTAATTACTATTATAGATCCCATGACATAGTATACTATAAGGACGAGTAGAGTGGGGCTGTTGTAAATGTTCATAGCCTAGATTTTCAATTAAATTTACAACAATATCAGGATGATTGGACTTGTTTGTTTGTTGTTGTTTAGTCCTGTCCTCTGATTGTTAGAAGTCCTATTTGTATGATGAACGTAAAGCTGATTGTTACACCCATGTAATTAGCAGAAACTGATGCATATTGAATTCATTTCAAACAACAGGCGACTAATTTGGTTGCGCATTTAGGTGATTGAAATCAGGAACTTAAATATGCAAAAACTTTTAGCAGAGGTTAATCCACGCACTTTATGACAAAAGGAAATTTAAAATTAAATTACAGTCCAGCTTGTGTCCGGGAACAAACCTCCCACGCAGCATGTCCCGGGTGCAAGTAATAATGACGGTAGTAATACTTGGGCTTGCAATTTGGGAATTGGACTAGCAACTAATCTTGTTGTTATCAGTAGTTAGAAGTGAATTTTCAGATGTTAAACGTGATGCAAGTATTGGATATTATAAACAAAGAAATTTTGAGGGTTCCCAGTTTCTTCGATATTGGGAACTGGGAACTCCGAACTCAGGATTGTTTTTGGGCTAGTTTTCTATGCCTCAGAGAAAGCCAGGCAATAATACAGTGATGCCATATGACATGATACTTAACTTCTGAGGTTACAAACTTATTTCTGGATCTATTAAAAGTTCTGGGATTTGAGCAATGTTGTTCTGTCAAATCCGGCTAATTTTATTATTGCTTTCATTTAGGGTGTAGAAAATCGAGTCAACACATCAGAACCTCAAGTTTGGCCAGAAAAGTTTCACTAAACACTGGTCAACCAGTCACCATATAAGGTAACCAATGCTGACCACGTAAAAAGGATAAATAGGAAGCAGTCAAAAGGAAAATTCAGGTGTGAAGGGCAGTTTTTATCAGGCACACTTTTGGTAAAATAAAAATATCAAGGCTAGGATGCTATGACTGCTCATGGTCCGCCGGACAGAAGCAATCCAGTCACTGTACTACAAGATCAGTACTGACCGAATACCCGAATCAAACACCAAAGGATTGCAGTTGGTTTTTCACAAAACCAGCCATGACTAGACTGTCTCTTTTGCACCTTAATGTGATTAAGGGAGCATAGACATAGGTCCAAAATAATCCACAGCTTTAAATTTCAGTGACGACCAAACAATAAGTATTAAAAAAAGTCGGTAAATAAGCGACATAAAAATTTGTTTCACCAAAATATGAAGCGAAGGATTTAAGTCGATGATTTGATTTGAAGCAACAGGAAATCAGAAAAATCATTGACGCAATTCATATTCAAAATTTAAACCCTTTTGGCGGAATTCGTCACCACCCATATGATTGTATTTTGAAAATATGCATTACAATACAGAAATAAGTTGATTTCCGCTCATTCCGTTTCAAACTCAATTTAACCACCGTGTTTTTCAATGTCGTTGTCATTTTCCTTACGACTTAAAAGGGTAACAAAATCATTTACGTAAATACCAACCTAATTTTTGACTGAATATGACATTTTTTCTGATTTTTATTTTGACTTTTCCCAATGCAAATGGTTCTACAGAGTCAATGACACATCTTTTATTTTTGACCAATATTTCCAATGTTTAATTATTATTCCTTGATCCTTGTTGAAATCACTTGATTCAGGACTCGACTTTTTCGTAAAATAATGCTATCCCCTGCATTGGTTTTCAATTGATCGATTGTATCGGTAGCTTTGTGACATTAAGCGCCATCATATTAGACCCAAATGTGAGCGGTAGAGTCTCTAAGTCTCATGCATTGAACTGACAATTTGAAAAAATTCTACAATGTTAAAGTGTTAAACGATGCAAATGCCTAAGCGTAAATGTCACAGATTTGTCAAAATTTTCTTGACACTTCTGTATTTATTCCACAATGTTTGGTGCCACATGTCAAACACATACGCCTACACATGCATAAAGAGTTCATCAAATATGGATTTCTTGATTGTGAGTACCAATCAGGTAAGCATATTCCATCGCGTGAGAAATTTCGAAAGTGAAGTCCTTGACACTGAATCTGACGAGCCTTTGCTAGATCTGGCCCTAAGAGTCAACCCAGAAATGAAGGATGAGGTAGCAAATCTTAGCTCTTAATTAATCTTAATCTTAATAGGAACGACTGGGCAGCAGTTAGTGCTGATTTTGGTGGAAAACTTGAACCCGGCGTTCAACAGATCCAAAAATCTTTAAAGCAACAAAATTCAAAATTTCAGGTTCTGATTAAACTCAATATGGGAATCATATAGATCCCTTTAAAATATTGTTCAAGGAGTAAATATTATAGAGATCTATCGCACATTTTCAAGTTATATGTAGGCATAGCACCCACGGAAATCTCGGTGTAAGAATTTACCAACAAGGTTTGATTGTCTTTGACGGGCGAGCAACAGTGGAACTGGCTTTTAACACTCTTTCTTGAAAGGATTACCTCCAAGAAAACAACTGACTTCGCGCATGAAAGACTCTAGCAGATCGTAGCAAACATCTGACACGGTGCTTGTGTTTTCCTTCAAATAAATAAAAAAACTGGCCATAAACGGGCGCTGAAAGTCAAAAATTTTAAAAGTACTACACATGAGCAGGCACGATGATCGTTGATTTCACCGCAAAAAACGATTTCCTGGCAGTTTTTAACGAAACAGGGAAGACTCTGATTACAATTCGTTGGCAATAAAATCAATATCTGAAACTGACAGGGATCACAATAACTTGTACCTGACTAAGTTTTCTGACTCGCAACCCTCGGACTCTTCTCTAGGATAAGATACTGCTCGTGAGCCTGTACAAGATGCAGGATGTTTGCCAGTAGGGGCTGTTGGGATTCAAATTTTCCTATACCTATTTTGTTCCTTACGCAGTTGTTCCTAACATTGATTTTTATTCCCCTTAGCAAAAAAACCCGCAAAATATTTGCTCTTCCGATAAGGTCTAACATTCTTAGGCAATCCCGATTTCTCTTTTGCCATATGTAGTCCTTGAAAGGTATCACATTGTTCTCCGAAGAAACAGGGTTTATGCCAAAAAGACAATTTCCAAAGCTCCAAAAAGAGCTCAATCATTGGTTGAGCCATTGGCTTTTATTGCAAGGCAGAATATGAAGAAATGGCTAGAACATACAGGTCGTGGCAGTGGCAATTTTTGATCTTGTAAATGCCCCCTCCCCTCTCTCTCAGGAATCGGCTTATCTGTAGACTTATTCTATTTGGATATCTGGCAAGTTTTACGAAAGTTAACGCATTTTGCCGTTAACACGTATCTGAAATTTGTATAATCTTCTTTTTTACTTTTTGAATTGAAGGTTTTTGATCATCGGAACTGAAATGTTCATAAATTTTGCACTATTGTAACTTTCTTGACTAATCTGATTTTTCATTTCAATCCACTCATCAAACCAAAATTCATAATGTCAAAGAATTTGAGACCGTTTCCTTTGAAACAATACAAATTTCCGACACTTTGAGGTGTCTTTTGAGGTCAGTTGTTAATTTTTTGATGTCAATTCTGAGATCCCTCAAGAGTCCATTATAGACCATCCTCTTTTCAATATATTCACATCTGTCATTTTGGGCATCGTAGATGAGTCAAAATCTCAAATTGAGCCTTATTCCTTCATGTGATCCACCCATCTGAACACATCTTCTCATAACAAAAATAATAAGTTGAAGGTTCCTGGACTTGCTCACCTCCTTATACGAAGAGTTGCGTAAGAGGATTAACACAACCCTAGCGAGCTGAACATGTTGAAGGACCTCAAGCAAATATATAGACGTGGATTGAACAGCATTTGTAACAGCAGAGATAAAAATGAGCGGACAGATGGAGCAATGCTCCAAGCAAATAAAGTATTTAGGGGGTGGTTTTCGATACCTTCAACTATCACGTCAACTCTATTTGGAAGAAAATAACTTACCCCTATCATCTGTCAGTGTCTCTGTTCTTGGAATTGTCAATATAGAAAAGTGCAAGATACGATTACTGGAAACTTTATTAAAAGGAAACGCCATCCGATTCTAGCACCTGATTGGAGCAGCTGTGGAGCCGATTTATCGTCACGTCAATAGATTGATCAAGCAAGCGGAGTAGGAAAAGGATATGATTGTCAACGTGATATATAAGCCAAGGACTTGTTTTAGAATTGAAATGTACGGAAAATACAACAAATATAATTTATAATACTAATGAAAAATGAATGGTATCAACAAACACATGTCAAACTTAGGGTCTAAAGATGAATAGCAAAAATGATACTATCCATATAGAAAATAAAGATTAAAAATAAAGCCAGTTAGTTAAAGCCATTACGTTAAACTTGTAAGCAAAGGCTAAGGAAGTCATGTTTAAATGGGCCTGAACAGCAGCAACCTTATTAGCCTTAGAGACCGTATTCTTTAAGTGTGAAAACCCTAAATATTCAAAGGCGATTACCTCCCTGCACTATCCCAGCGTTCACATCAGTCAAGTTTCTTAGACTAGTTTTTGGAAGCTGGCTGTTCAGAAGCACGTTTGACCCACAAGCTTATTTTTTTTTTTGAACGCCCGGAATTTCGAGAGCCCACGGTGGCTGTATTTGTAGCTTGATTTGTTTTCGTTGTATTAAACTACGTGGAAATTGTGTCTTAGTGCAATATTTTCATATTTGCTTTTTTAATAAATTTCTTGGTGAGTCAACGTATTGGTCGTATGAAGGATATACCTTATGGGTAAACAATTAGGATTTCTGTGAAGTCCAATTTTCTAGAGTCCCAAAGTAACTTCAATGGTTTAAATAATATCGACGGAATACCAATATATTCTCTTTTGTATTTTCGCCTGGACTGCACAATACTACTCAACATTCGGGTTTCACCGACTAAACATACTGACAGATGTGGAGCTCAGCTATTTCTTACACTGTCAGGAATAGCTCCACCTTTATGCAATACATCCACCACCCACGGCTGAAGATCGGTGTTTGTCAGTATCCTGTGGGGTCTTGATATACCTCCAGGGATAAAGTGCGCCGAACGAGTCACAATGCTCCGTTGGTATACCAGCCATACGGCAGTATCCCAGGAACCTCGTTGCTGTTGCTTTCACCCAGCTCTGCCCGACCTGGGGGGTCTGAACAAAAACTGGAGGAATCAAGACAGGACGAATGAACGTGTTACCGAAGAATCAATCAACGCAACGCTAGTAAAAAGGTTGAAGGTATATTGGTCACCTTTCAATCCCATCTAGCTCTGCTTCTATTACCGCGAAATCTTAGTCAGTTTATTTGATATCGATATATATCAAAATCAAACGTTTTTCAAATACGTCACAAAGTGTCCTTAAAATATTTCTTAATCTCCGGAATCCGTAGATTGTATTTTTTAATTTTCAGTTAATAGAAAATATAAGTCGATCATTTCGCTTATAATAAGGCTAATAAAAATATTACACATACAAAATTAAGTAAACAATAGTTGGATATTCCGTAAAAACCAAACTTATTCTTTGTTTTAGTAACTGTTATTTGTTACTATGTATGAACACCACTGAAGCAATGAAACTTACTTAAATATTATTTGTTAATAAGAGTTAGTTGAATTCAAACAGGTCCAGTTCAGCGATTTTCGAAGTCAGAGCGAATGTTTCGCAGGATGTCACGCTATTTTTTTTCCTCCGGACAAAAAATCTGACGTCTACCTCACTAATGGCTGTGGTAAGCTTCAGCACCAACATTTGGATATTCTATCATTCTTCCACTAGCATAAATAGGGGGAAAACGGGACGAAACCAGTTTACAATTTTAGTTACCTAGTTGTCCTAACTTCTTCATACGTGGACCCATTTTCGATATTGACCGTTCCTATTGTTCCCTTTTATTTATCAAAGATTTGACAAGAACAAATTTTTGCATCCGAAAAGCTGAAATTAACGATATTCATATTCTTCGAAATAACTATTCCCAAGAGAGATTTTCTTCCCAGAATCAATCAACTTTTAATCAGGATGCTGGTGTAAAAAGAGATTTTAAAGGTCATCAAATTATATAAATTGAATAAGTAGGTCAAGAATGACTTTACATAAGGTATATTTAATGCAAACACAGTGACAAAACAAACAAACTAGGTCCTTGCGGAAGGCCTTAAATATAAATATTAAACTCAGCTTTAATTCCAACTAAAGTTTACGGAAAGTTCTAAATAAAGCTTAGGAAAATAACCTTATCAATAGCCAATTTGACGTTTCCAAGTATTCTGACATTTAACTTCGAAAAATTCAATTTCATCTTATCAGATCTTCACCCTTCCTTGGCATCCCATTATATATTCCATTGCCAGAGGCAGTTGCTAAGCTCTCCAGCAGTCAGTACCCCTAAAATGTTAGTGCAAACAAAACTATTGTGTAACAGGCGTTATCTTGAATAACCAAACGATATTGTGTTTATATATCCTTAGAACAATCTGCCGCTAAGAATACAGATATCATACATACCTTCGTAACTTCCAACAAAATCCTTAAGCAGTCCTTTATGGACGTTTCGTCAAAAGTAATCCAATAACCGCGACGGTATTCTGGCTTTAGCCTTTAACTAAACTAAACAACACGTTTTCTATTTTCTCAACGGCTCGAGCTCAGTACACTTACACCACGCTACCCTTCCTTACACGACGTCACTCGTCGTCACACATTCACCAGCTTTTTTTTGCGCTTTCGTATTACGAACGAGTCCTTCAGCCTCGCACTTGACTGCAAACTCTCGGCGACGTTCAATACACAGATGTTGGCAGAAAAGAGCAAAGTGTGGGTGGTCGCCAAATGAAGTAAATCAACAATAGGACAACGAAACGTTTTCTTTTTGTGTCGTCTTTGTAATTTGGAATTGGGGATGAAAAAAACTGTAAAAGCGTGAGCCACCAAAGTCGAGACGGCAGCGTTACTCGAGGCACAAACACGTCGTTTATTTCGGTTACTTTGGGGTTGTACAGGCGTTTTGGTTGGAAACGCGAAAGATGTTGACTAGTCCTTGGACCAGGGGAAGAGTACGTGCGGGACGGCACATACAAGACAGAATTTTCCCCTGGAGATATATAACACCAATTCACAATCCGCTGCCTTATTCACTATATTCTATACTTGAGAAATGTGAAATATGACGAGTATGTGCGAATACTGTAATTCACGCGATGCCAGGATTCGCATAATGATACTAAACGATGGAATGTCTCGCAACGAGGCAAACACACCCTTCGAATTTTACAATTGCGATAGTTATGTCAAAAAAAATGAGTCAAGCCAGGAGCGAACTGCAAGAACTCACTTCTTGGCCTATTCAATCGGCATTATACGCGAAACCGCATATATCCTGAGAAATCGGGGTTTGCAAGGAACATGAACTAACCAAACGTGCAAATCTGCGGGTATCGTTTAACTTTTTTCCAGCTGGTCCACACCCTTACTCATCAAAGCCCGAGCATTAACTTTTAAACGCTTAAAATTCACCACGCACATCCACCGCCAGGCTGAATCTCCCAATTTCAGCAATAACTATTTCGCACTTTGAAGTAAGCTCAAGATAGTCTCGAACAGAACATAGTCCTTGTGAAGAGTTTAAACTTAGTTTAGTAACGAAAACCGACAGGAAAGAGTTTTATCTCGCAGGACACCAACCAAGAGCCTTAAAAATTGATAATTTTCGAATTACGTCACATAGATGAGACACCTTTCACCGAACCGAACAGACACACTGTGCTCCATAAATCACTTGCCGAAAATGTTCCTGACTAAATAAATAGGCAAACAGGAATAGCGAAATGGTAACTTGCTACTAGTTCTAAATAAAATCAAACCGATTATTTCATTTTGAATTGGAAAATTCAGAGCTTAATTGGATTTTCATAAAGCCACCGATAAGGGGCGAGATGTGGCCATTTCGCGAGTTCCCTAACAACTGGACGAACTCGCTGAAATTAAATCCGAACATACTCGCTGGGGCTCAATTTTACGATACCATACCATCGAAAACAGGCCAAGTTCCTTGAATACAGCATTTCTGGTCCATGTGTGATTGAGTTTGGAGAAAAGGATTTTCGAGGAGATTGCGCATTTATCGGTGTATCTCCTGGTACTCTCTATTTCGAAACTGAAATCAGCTGATGGTATACATGAGTGGAGGCTGCAGAATCAAAAACGCACTCACATCTGCATCAGATGTCATGTACAAAGTAGAATAGTTCATGTCACAAAGGTAATGAAACATGAAAGGACATTCTTTGGTAACATGAGGTCGCATAAATAGGTTGCAAATTGCAGTTCAAAATCTGATTGCACTTTGCAGCAACTGCCCACATGCATTTGGGTTAAAAGCATTTGGGTGTCATATTTTGAAAATGCTTCTCTATATAATATTTTCTCAATTTGACAAAAAAGAGTCTCGGTCCAATACATCCGAGTGGAATTTTCAAAAAATTAAATGTTTCATTTTAGGGAAAAGGAACTTAAGATTCATCATATAATAAAACTATTGAAAATAAATTAGACTGTCTGATTTTCACATTTTGCTCAGTTTAAAAACGACCTTTCTTTTGTCTAGTGGCTTTTTTCCTTGTAAGAATTTAAAAAAAAACCAAATTTCCCCTACAATTGATGTCCTTCCACATGGCTAGTAATAACTGTTCAAGAACAAGCGTTGCGCTAACATTCCGAGTGCTCTGAGTTCACCTTCTAAAAGATGGTAAGTATAAACTACTTTAAAGGTCCAGAACCAATTATAATTGGCAAATAATTATTTGAAGCGCCATCGCTGAATTTGATTCAATCAACCGACGATTCGATCAACATAGCGTAAGTGCGAACAGCACTATCACTCTCGAGCGCCTTCTCTAAGACAGAGATAGAAATAACATAAGTAGAGTTACATTCGTTTGACGTTTTCTTGCAAAAATTCTCAGAGGGATCTTCTTATTTTCGGCAAAAATTACAGAAAAGTTATCAGTTAAAGTGAAACTAACAGGTGGACTATGCAGGTGAACTACTTTGACGTCGTACCATTCTTGTACCAAAACTTCTTGACTTTAAATATTATTATTATTATTTTTTATTATTGTACTGGGGTCCAATTGGTGGAAATGAGCATAGGCCAGGAATCAGCCCTTAGCTGCCCATGTGTACTATTGTTTACAGATGGTCCATCCTCTCGTCCTACAGAAGCCAAGGAGTTCCCCCAGTTCTGTGGTCATCAGTGTTCGTCAGTGTTCCAATTCTGTTACGCCAGTACACCTCAGCGCAGTAAGGCGTTTGTTGGCCACACTCGGGCAATCTAGGAGGAAGTGCTCTGTACTTTCTTCCTCCTTGCCGCAAGCTTTGAAACCCTTCTCGTTGAGGTCTTCCTCTATTTGGTTAACTGTGAGTACCCAGTCACGTGGTGATACTATGTCGCCTTGTGGTGTACCCCTGTTAATCCATTTATTCAAGGTTATGCCGTTTTGAAGTTCATTTCGTTGTTGCCGCAGGCCACAATTAATTCTGTGTTGCTTAGGTCCGCCGCGCCTTGCTTGGTTGGCTGTACACAGCCGAAACGCGTCCTCGAAACCAACCAAGCAAGGCTCGGCAAACCCAAGCAACACAGAATTATGCCGTTTTCTTCGGCTGTAATCTTCCTTTTAGCTAGTAGTTCCGTCATCAATTTAGTAAGATATGGGTCTATTGCATATCTTTGAACGACTGCTACTATGCTCTCAGTTTTTACATTGTTGAAGGCTCCTTCGACATCAATGAAGGCCGTCAAAGTGTAATCGTTGATGGCAAGGTTCTTCTCTATTCTACTTACGACTTCATGTAGTGCCGTTTCTGTTGAGTGCCCTGGGAGGTATGCATGTTGGTTGGAACAAAGTTCCATTATGTTCACGGTGCTTTTTATGTACCCATCCACCACGCGTTCCAGGGTTTTCAACATGAAAGACGTTAAGCTGATAGGTCTGTAATCCATTCCTTTGTAGTGCCTGGCTTTTTCCGGCTTGCGTATTAAAACTACTTTAGCTTCTCTCCAGTCCAAAAGCATATAGCTTTGGATATGGAGGATCTATATATTTTCACCAAAATCCGTATAATTGTGATATGAGCATGATCGCTTTCATGAGCATGATCCGATACACTTTGTCGGTTTCTGGTGATTTGTAGAGTTCGAAGGTATTAATGGCCCAAAGGACCTTTTCTTCGCTTACCATTTCTTTTAGGGGAAGGGGGCCACGGCAAGGAGTCACGTTGTTTACTTGTTCTGTCTCCTCATCCGTTGAGCCCGGAAAGGGCTGGTTTAGTAGGAGCTTGAGACGTTCGATGCTATTTGTTGTCGACGATCCGTCCTCCTTTTGGAGCATCGTGTCCACATGTAGTTCTCTTTTTAGTGCCCTGCTTAGCCTAGATGTCTCGTTTCCTCCCTCAATATTGCTGCAAAAAAGATTCCTGGATTTCCTCTTCTCCTTTAAAAATTTTCAGATTTCGCTTATAATCCTCCCAATCCGTATCTCGTTTTGTGAGGAAAGCTATTCTGAATAGTCGTTGAGTATTTTTCGTGATCTCTTTCAGTTCTTTGTTCCACCAGCTTACCTTTTTTTTGACGATAGTGGTTGGACACATTACACTGAAACTGTCGACCAGTATACTTGTGATGTATCTCACTTCATTGTCGATGTCTTTTCGACTTTTCAATGGATTCGCCTGGTGTGAACCTATATATCTTTTGGTAGCGTTAGTGTAGCCCTCTCAATCCGCTTTTCTAGGATTGTAATAGACCAATGGGGCCTTCTCGCCTCTTCTCACGGGAAAGGTGATCCATTGTTGGTCCATTGTTAGGTCCCTTTTACTGAACTGTGGTAGGAAAATTAAATTAATTTCCTTCCGACCTATAATGCAGCTACGGATTTTATTTACCCCGCTTGTGGCAAAGATTTTAAATTGTTTTGTACTGATTCCAAGTATCTTTCCATTAATTTGATAAGGCTCTTGTATCAGTGCTTAGTCGGTGTCCCAATCTGCTAAATGTTTAAGCAGGTTGGCTGTTGCCGCCCTCCTGTGGTGCAGATTTGCTTGGGTCATTCACATTAGTTTTACGCTTTTGCTCTAAGGGTTTGGTTGCATTAGCTCTGGCAGTCACCTGGGTGAAGCCAAAACTCAGTCATCCATTTTTGTCCCTTAGAGTGTTGACGTCTTCTTTTCGCATGCTCAGTACCAAGACCATGCCTTTATTGGCGACTTCTTTCTCCGCGAAAAGATGCCACCTTTCCGTTTCATACCCCTTATTTTGTAGTTTAAACGTCTCGAAGGCTTCCTGCGGTGTCTGCTCCGTTTCGGGTATAAGCACCTTGAGGGTGCACATCCGCGGTACCTCCTTTATGGAGATGACTCTAAAGTCCCCGTTCAGGATGATGATTACCTTGGCAACTGTAGTCTTTAGATATTCTAGAGAATGCTCGTCGCTACAGATTACAATCAGATGGCCTGCTGTCGGTTTCATTCCTCTGAATGTTAAAATTTTGTCTGGTTTGCTGCGTAAGTGCTCGAAGAGCTCCTTCTTCAGGGCGGTTTGCAGCTTCGCGAGTTGATCCTCTTGGATATTACCAGTGTCATTGAGGTAGTCTATCACCGCTACCATTAGTGCATCGGTTGCGGCGTCCCGATAGGACTTCCTCGCCAGAGTTTGGGGTTCAAGGCTTACCCTCCGTTCCTTTTTACCAGTGGCTTGGTTTCTGTCATCCGATCTCATCTGCTTAGGTCCGGTTTTACCCTTTTCCTTTGCGGTTGGTGGTGCAGCTTCCTTGGCTGCAGCAGCCTATTTCCTAGGTTACCCTTGGTTGGCTGCCGCTTTTTGGCTGGTGCCAGGGTTCGTAGAGAAGTTCTTCTCCTCAATTTTTTTTGACGCTTCAGTTTCCTTTGCGCCTTTCTTCTTAGCGTTCTGGCTGATGATCCAGTCTTCCCGGTGGGAGCGATAGCTACCATTGTGCTTGTTTTGTCGCAGTCACGCGTCAAATGCACGCCCTGCTCCCTCAGCGTACATTTCTCACCCAATAGCTCCGGGCAACTGGTGCTTGATGCCATCATGCCAGTTGTCCGGTCCCCGAAGATTTCTCCCCCTCGTATGTCAGGTACTGAGGGTACTTTTTCTTCCTGTATTTCCATATTTTTTTTGTTTAATTTGGTCACCTCTTCACTTCACTTCTCGCCCTTTGCTTACCTGCTAGGTTGGCTCCGAAGGTTTCCTGCAGTGTAGCCGCAGGGTTTATTGGAGTTAGTAGGCCCCCTCGCTACGTCGAGGCGGGTAGCCATGAGGGGGTAATTTTAAATAAGAAATATATATCTTTTTTTCAAAACGAATTCCTAAAAACTGCACCCATTTTTGCCAAAACTCGTAAAATGAATAGATCATTGTCAGAAAAAAAAAATACACGGAGAAGGAAATATGTCATGAGTTCCTATCTAAGTATAGAGAAGAAATGTTGAAAACACATTTTCCCCCCTGGCCAAGTTAACTTAGAACTAATTCCAATGTATAATAAATGAAACAAAAACCAAGAGTCGAACTGATCAAAGTATCCTGGGCCCTTGGGCCCAGGATACTTGAAACTATTCCTATTCAAATATGGTCCTTCAATTCACATAATATTGTAATCATAATCAGCTTAAAAACTTTCTTTTCACAGTGCTGTGTCACAAGAGGGAATGAATCCTTGATTTCAACATGTCCTTCATGAGATCTCATGCAATTTATTGTTAAACGTACAAATTTAGGCCACAAGACTTTAATGAAGGACTTTGGGACACTAAAGAAGCGAAAGGAATAATAGAAAGAGAAAAGCTCAAAATTCATGAAAAATTAAACAGACATTTTTCTGGCAGAAAATTTGCCTTAGCTAAAACTCAACAACCCATCGCAGAAAGATGGATTCAAGGAACACAAGGGCCGGGTTTTCGTATCTGACATCCAAATAGCCTATAAAGTTCTGAGATAATTCGTTGATCTAATCGAAAATGGTTGTCCATTATAGCTAAGAAAATTTTCATGACTAGTGATATCTTAATTTAATTGACGTCCAGAGCCAGCCGCAATGAAGATTAGCGAGCAAGTGGATGATTAAGCAAGAGAGAGAGCTTTTAAACCACCAGCCCTCGACCTTTTTGTGCTCCTTTCTCGAAAGAAGCCTAGCGAGGATTAGAAATAGACTATGTGAAAGGCAATGTAAGGATTTTCAGGGCTACATACATCGGAACCCATTTTTGACGTCTGCAATGAAAAAAAAATTTCAGCTTATCTCAAAATGGACGAAAGAAAGCTAAGGATTACCACATGACCAATAGAATCTTCGCAGAAAATTAGACACTATAGAAGGAACTGTTGAAGATTTTCGGGGTTACATATATCGGAACCCTTTTTTAACGGCTGGTTAAAAGCTAAGGATATCCACAAGATGAATAGAATTTTCACAGAAAATTACACATAAAATACACTTAAAAAAAGCGAAGGATAAGTGCAGGCTCTGTAATTTTGAAAGAACACATCAATCATTGACATGAATAACGCAAAGTACTATACTACAAGAAACCACCAGGAATGCTGATTTCCTTGAAGACGGAGCAGATCACGGATTTTATTAGAAGAATTCACTTGCCTGCCTTGCACGTGCTCTAAGTGAACAATAGAAACGCAGTTGTATCAATTTCCTTGATATGGACCTTTTCGAATTATGTTTCAGCTTACAAAGAACCATAATTTCTTTGAATTCATCGTACATGACAGCTCTTCATCAACTAAGAACTGAATAGGAAAGGCTTCTACAGCCCACTTCGATCTCTGTCGATTGACTTAGCACCCGTGGATTACGTTTATAGGAATTCAAGCTAAACTGTTCTTCAGAACTGATGTCCTTTTCAGAAAATTTGGTGTTCTATTGTATGCCTCTCATCGAATTCAAAGAATATCAGCACACCCTCACAAAAGTCAGAGGAAATATTGATATATTAAGATCTATACTTATTTGATGATCAATGAAACGAATTGAAGCCAGAATTCATTCAAACGACTTCAATTTTCAAACATTGTCTAAAATTATAGAGGACTTCATATAACTTAATAAATTTTCGAACTATCCGAAGGTAAGATTGACGATGTTTTCTTAACTACCAACACAGAAAAGCTGCAATCCTTTACTTCAATATTCTCAAATATTTACGCAAGCTTAGTAGGTGACAAAGAACTCATTGAAAATACAGATCCTATGCCATGAAAGACAAAATCTGGTTGTCACCTTTGACAGTTTACTACACAATTTTCAATTGACACTTTCATTGCTTGGTCCTTCATCGTATCACCTCGACAAATTTTTCCTGCTATTACACCTGCAGAGAGAGGCAAAGGTTACTTAAAAGTGTCAACATTCTCCTTCAATAAACACAGTCCAAATAAATCACAAGATATGAATTAAGCTGATATTTTTTTCTTTTGACGGTTCTTATGAAAAAGGACAACAAGTAAAATAAAACTTTTAATTGTCAGAAGAAACATTGGGGTAATTGGAATAAATAACTACAAAACTTTCACACAGCATCGTTCCTTAAGAAGAAGCTGAGGAGGGTTTTGACCGACATATGAGAGCGAACTACGCTTATTCACAGTTCATTTTTATGTAGGAGTACTATAAAATCTGGTGCGTACGTTTTTGAGGTTAACAAAAAGCAGTTCTGAAAAACAAACTAAAAGACATGAATAAATTTTCAAATTATCCCCAAAATTCACTTAAAATACCAAAATTTGTCCCAGCATTATATTTTATAATGCCTGACAATTATTTTGAAACTTCTTTTATTTCTTTACCAATAGGTAAAGAATAGGTTCTTCTTTTCCTTAAGATATTGAATTGAACCAATTAAACTCCACTTCTATGACCTGTTACAAAACTTCCGACACGACAACTCCTTACATTCAAACTTCCGAGATTTTCCATTCGAAAATTGCAGCCGAATCTGCAAACTACTTCGCACAGAAATCTCCTTTTCGTTATGTTGCCATGCCGACGAATCCACCCACACATTGACACTAATCCCTATGAATAAACGTCATTTTCGCTACGATAAACATGAATTCTATACATGCGACCACAACCTCAATTCCGGTCCAGGATCATAACACCATGCGAAAATCTACAGAGAGCGAGAGCGAACAAGAGAGCGCGAGGATGCTGAAAAACTCCGCGCGACCGAAGGCATCATCTTGCTCCTGGAATGATTTCGTCGAAAACAAATAAGAAGCGCAAGTCCTTAAAAAAAATCCTGGCATGAGATATAACGACATAAAGAGACCGAGAGCTAAATGATTAAGAATGGAATAAAAACCTGGTTGTTGATTTCCCGAAAATTCGAAATATTTCCTTCAGGCAAGCTAGCAACCGAATTTATGACAAAATTTTCGGTAATCCTTATATCCAACGTGCGCACGTCAAGATAGTGCCCAACATCTTTTTCTTTTAAAGTGTTGGATAAAGTCTATTGAGAAAGGATTTTATTGTTTGCGAGTGGTTTTTCAATTATGGCACGAGAGAAATGAGAGAAAAAATGTTGGAAATCATAAATTAATTAGTTATGTCGTTGGAGGAATGCCAGAAATATAAGCGGGAGAATTTTATGTCCTTGGTACTAAGTTGAAAGGATAATGAATAAAGCAGTGGTTTAATTGCACTCGTCAATAGCTAATTTTGACACTTCGCTGACACTTCTCAATTATTTCTCAATCTCATATTATTTAAATTGTTATCTCATTGACCGGATTTTCAAATTTCGAATTTCCCTCGAATTTTTTCGGAAAATTAAGAGTAACACAAAAACAATCTTTGCTCAAGAAGATCTTCCCAAGAATAACAGAAGAACTCATAACAATATTGAGAAAACATTATTTCGAAATCCTTTCCTAAGATTCAGCTTCTTTTACTTTTATTCAGCCTGGACGCAAACAAAAGGACCGATGGAAGTGCATTATAAGCCAAAACACCCTATCAGCTAAACGAATCATCTAGTCCTTACTGAAGACACCCTTTGAACTTCTGAGAAGTAACTTTAGTTGAAGGAAATCTTCATTCATTGTCTGTAAAGTTGACACATAATTTTTGATTTTCCGAATCATCCATTCTTGAAAATTTATGAGAGATGCTTGACGTAAAGGTCGTATCACAAACAACGCGTCCTGTCTTCTTTGCATGCTGTCAGGTGATTTTTTCGAGTTGGCTGCCTGGATGCTCTACACTTTCTACTCTAACCATAATTACCTTAATCGGGATAAAATCACATTGAATTTTGAGTGGCTCTGAACCAGATATTGGTCTTCTTTAAGAAATGCATTTATCGCTCTTTTGGTCCTGGTCAAGGAGTAAAAGTATTATATGTTACGAGGGGCAAGTAAAAAATAAGGTTCCCAACGCTGTAAACTCCCCGCGTGAGATGCTAGGCAAAATCCGGCAACACCGCCGTGTGCGCTGGGTTTTCCACTCTAGATCCCGTCTTGGTAGAACTCTCTGCGGCGTTCAGTGCCGGCCTGACAGCCATCCGCGATGGAGCCTGCTATCGCCGTCACCGCCACGTGTGAAATCCGTACAGTGATTAGATTTTTAAACGCGAAGAAGCTTCAACCTATTGAAATTCATAGACAGTTGGAAGAAGTTTATGGGAAAGCTTGCATCAGCATCCAACACGTCCGCAAATGGTGCAGGGAGTTCTACGAAGGACGCACAGATGTCCACGACAAGCAAAGGAGCGGGAGACCATCGGTGTCCGACGAAGTCGTGGCGAAGATTGAGCGCCTTCTCTTCATGGATCGGAGAGTAACGCTTCGAGAGCTGGCTGACCAGGTTCCTGAGGTTTGTGAAAAAACCATCGACAACATTTTGACTTGAGAAAAATGTCATTTTGAGACAACATACTTATTTATTGCAATAAAAAATGTCTTACACCTGAAAAAAATGTGGGAACCTTATTTTTTACTTTCCCCTCGTATATAAACCTCCTGAAAAGTTGGCTATTCACTTTGCATATTAGGTGAATCGTAATGTACCTATTTGTTACAAACGCCGGTATTCCTTTATCTGAGACTCTTGGACGCAGGTGGGCCAAGATAACACGGAGGACTAAATTTTCGCCGAGTCTGAAGTTAAGCAGAACTTCAGAGATTGTTTGGTTGCCATAGATTGACACATTATTTACTTTCTCGATAGATTACTACCAATTGGCTTGATTTCACCCAAGAATACTCATGCTAGCCAGGCTAGTGCAAGGTGTTGCATACAAAAAATTTCGAAGGACATAAAGAATGCCTTCCATTAAATAAGTTGCAATAGTTAGCGAAATGATACATGTCTTTGTCAGAGCACTTTGTTACCCAAAGCAACCAAAATGCTTTACTCGAAAACAAAATGATAAACTGGAAAATTTAATGTAAACCAATCATTGCAATCATATGTCATCCTTTGGTAAATAAGAACTCAGGATCAATGTTTTTGCAGATAAACCTAAAAAAAATATTGAAGCAGTGATTTCCAGTGTAATACACCAGAAACTAAACAAGGTACGTAGAAAATAAACTGATTCAAGTTTGCAGGACAGGTGACTGAGTGATGTCCTGCTAACGAAGTCCCGCTCATGTCAAAAGCGTATTTTGACATGTGGTGAACCATACCAAGGATATTTACCAGGCATTTCAGGGAGCTCGGAATAATGGATAGTTTCAAATGGTATCCTCCGCAGTTTAACCCGTGAGCTTCAATGGAGGAGACGGTAACTAAAGTAAAAACTAGTTGGTGATCTTGAACCACATCATTGAATACGGTGTATATATGAGCTATAGAACAGAAACGAACTAAGGTATGGATAGTTTTTCAGTTAAATTCTATAGTTTACTCCTAGCATGCTCTTGATTATTCTGTATATTCAACCAACACAGTTCAAACCAATCAAATGTCTGACAATCAGACCATGCCAAGAGATTTCCGTAAAGAGAAAATAACAAAATCTGAGCGGTTCTTTGATCCAAACTCTTGAATACAAACCTCTGGTAGTTGCTCAGAGTAAGCATCAATGGAATGCCTACCTGAACCACAGTAGACTTGTATCAACTGTCATTTGTTTCACTAGACCATCTAATGGCGCACCAATTTGATGGCAAACCAATTTCGCTCTGAAGTTGACACATAGCCGACCGTATTTAATGAGCCTGGAAGCCCTTCGCTTATTTGTCAATGTCTATTATGTCAATAACTAGTGTACCTGCTTCCATGTAGTCTCCATCTTAGTAATTCCATTACCGAAACTTCGCGAATTTCTGTACATTTCCGGTAATTCGAACAACATTATAATTTAGATGAGTAGTCTCCGCCCCCTTTATATTAAAATCTGTTTAGGACAGGTTTTAGGGAATCCAAAGTGCTGTTGGTAGCACAAAATTCGCGGCCAAATGTTTTCTGAGACACTTCACGCAATATTCAGACACTTGCCATAGACTATCTTTGAATATCTTAGAATGGAACTTACATCGTCGAGTTAGTGAAGGAAGGTCCTTGCGCAAGCATGTGATATATCAAGCTTCCAAAACAAATTTTCACCGCGAGTCAGCCTGCTTATGGTCATTGATGCATAAATGCGCGTAAATCGAGTGGACAGCGCAAAGTAACCACTTTGGCAGAGTAATGATCCATTGAAAAGGATTGCGTTAGGGACAGGTCTTCAAATGGGAGTTAACTTTTAATGAGGCGATTGAACCTTTAAGGATCCTGCAAAGTAGCACATTTGGGGAGCATTGTAAATATTCTTTGTTCTTTTCCATTTGGTTTGTCTGAATAGGGATCGGGACAACTTCTGAGCCAACAATGCAGAATTATAATTTTCCTGTTTTTTATTATTTTTTTCATTGCTCGTTTACAGGAGTTCTGCTTATGCTCAGGACAAGCAAATACCAAATTTTAGTGCTCAGTGAGGTTGAGTTGATACCCATAATGTTTGCAACGCTCAGTCACGTTTGATTTGATCTGTTGGATAATCCGGATCGACCATATGGGCCACTTAGTCCCCAAAAAATTATTGTTAATCCTGGATTCAGTTCTAAGAAGCTGAAGCAAATGATTGGATTATTTTGCTAAATAGCTTCATGTTTCATATTGATCTGTAGTTGATAACTCATTTATCAATACGTCAATGCTAGAGTAATCCGACACTGTGTGAAACTGAAAAAAGGATAAAGTGATAAAATGATATAATCAGTGAGCTTTTCTTTTTTGTTATAGTTCTGCTGAATAACGTGTTGATGCTAGTTAGCTTGCGCAGTCATTCGTCTGAAAGATACTTGTCATAATTAAAAAAAAATATCATCTTTATGAGTGATTGGTTGTGGATTGACTTTTCAGAATTTCTGTTTCCAGTGTTTTATAACAAGGAGAAGAAAAGGGTATCGAGCACCTCTAGAAAGGATTTAGAACATAAACTACTCTATTGTTTGTGTTCTAAATCCTTTCTAGAGAAAAGAAAATAGCAGAAAAAATACCGCCAAACCGTGAATACCATGATTAATACCTGCGAATATCTTTCGGAATCAATTACGCGAAAGGCCGTATTCTTACTTTGGAGCTTATTTGGCCCCTACGTACAATGTCTACAGCCGCAAGCATTACATCCACCAATAGCATGTAATCTTGAGACTTCATATGCAGAAAGAGAGCAGTACAGCAGCTTTACCACCTGGAATACACCCATTCACAGTCCAGCTACATACAGCGCTAACACTCGCGAGTTCTATTCTTAGACAGAGACAGAAGAGCACAAGAATATTCATATTTGTGTTGCGATTGTACGTAATATACAAATGAATATGGCTGTGAAAAAATCAAAAGAAGCTTACCAATGAAAATATTATTCTACTTTTTTAGGGTGAATACTCCAATTGGGAATTCGTTTGAAGTGTTCTTGAAGTCTATAGTTTACCCTTACTATGAGTATGTATAAATCATTACTTTACACTTACTATGAGTACAGAGATTCGGTTTAGGAAAAAACTGTTTGGTGTTGGCCACTAGCAAACACCGAAAATGTTAACATGGAAATAGTCGTCTACGAATATGACTCGCAAGAAGATCGGGATAGCGAATAGAAGCGATCGATTTCATCTCAAGATCTCAAGATCTCAAGGATCTTATCAGTCCGTTTGCCAACATAAACTCACATCTGAATCTTTTGAAATTCACAACGAAATGCACCTTATCTCACTGATGTCAAGGTTTGTTGCATTTATTCTTGTATACATTTATAACTTTCAAAAATCACCATCTACCACACAAGCAACATTCTAGGATTTTTTTCCACAACAAAATTTTATTGCAATACATGCTTACATCTCCAAGGATCAGTCAATCGACAAAAACGTTCTATCGACAATGGATATATCTACTGAAAAATATTATAACATTGTAACCCTGGGAATATTTTGTCCAACAGGTGGATAAACTTATAAATATGATATTTTTCGCAAGCACCAAGTAATACAGTAATCTGTTATCCGAAATGGCATGAAGATATAATGGAAAAGCTGGAAGCTATATATGAGATGGTGAACAACTGGAAAGCGAACGAAGCAAAGGATGTTTATTATAAATTTATAGGAGAAGCTTCGTGTAACGAAAAATGATTTTACTATTTGCTAAAAATACAATTTTTATGATATTCCATGGAATTGGGTTGTTTATCGTCAACCCTAGCCAAGGATTCAGAAGCTGTGCATCCTTTAATAATGAAAACTTTTATTTAAGTAGGATTTTATTGACCTAAAGAAAAACAACGTTGGGTAAAGAAAAGCAATGTAAGGTAGTGGGAAACTTTACTTACGTTTTAATTATACTTTTTTTATTTTTTCCTATAGTTTTAGGGGATGAAAATGGAAAATTTTTAATTAATTCAAGTTAAAATGTCGAGTAAATTATAAATTTTTAGTCATTTCTATGTCAAATTCAATTCAATGAAGATCAACAATTTTGCATTGTATTCAATAAATTCTTATTTTTGGGATTCTCAATAAAGAAGTTTGCATTTTTTCAATGTAACTTTTTTGGGGTTTTCAGGGCGCAGGAAGAATTTTCAAAAGAGCAAGTACCATCGCTAACTATGAACCTCTATCGACAAATTACACGTTTTATCAATTTGACTATGCAGTGGAGTGTTTCCCAGTCACTATTGCAAGGCTTTGAAATAAAGTGAAAAGTTATCGAGAAGCATTTTTAAAATTTACTGGCCAACAAGACATTTTTGTTTCATGGGAACTACCACTGTGCATACACTTATAAATGAAAAAAAAAAATGGAGAAAACTTTTAGGTCCTGACACATAAATAATAAAACATTTGAATATTTCGAACCCCGGAGGTCCTTTGGTATTTCATAAGTTAGCTAAGCAACCTCAGCCCTTTTCTATTAACCTATCTAAGAACTTTTCAATAATATTCGTATAGCCGTTATCCTGTGGTAGTCACTCTATTTGATTGGTTAGAGCACAATACTATCCTTGTACTTCGAAATTTAATTTCAAGACGATAAGCAGCTAAAGAAAAATGAGGGGGTGTAGGTAGTTGAATGCAGTTGTGAGTTATGCACTCTCAATGGTGCAAAATAAGAGATCTTGCGAATAAAATCCTCACAAGGAACCCTGCCGAATATGTTTGACTCATTACAAAGGAATGGCGCTTTATCTTGCATTCTATAACACCTTTGTTTCACGAAACCCCGTTTTTCAAGTAGAATGCAAAGGATAATAGGATTGCCAAAAACTATGCCTCTACTCTCCAACCGATTAAGGCTAGTAAATTGTGTCGTTCATTGTTCATAGAATAGCTTGGGGTTAACATACTACCTTGTTTCATATATCAGTCAATTCCCACATCCCTTCAGTCAAGATAACAGGATTAAACTCATCCTCTTCTGTTATAAAACCATGTGACTGATGTCGTCTCTTTTTCAAATGCGCTAAATGTAATCGGAAAAACGTGACTTCCGGATTTGGTGCAGACAAGATTGGAAACATTTACATCCCCTTTTTCAAATAGAAAATAAAGGAAAACAGGGGCAACTCCACTCTTAATGTCTAAGGCCGTCAAATGTGTCGTTCATTGCTCATAAAGTAGATGAGCTTACCAACCTACCTTAGTGCTTATTATTACCAACATACCTACCTACCATCTCTTTGCTCAAGCTGTCCCCATAACACTCATCCCCTTCTGCAAAAAAGGGTATGGAGCATGCCGTCTTTCTTTTCCAATGCTTTAGATCCAGTCTGGAACAAGTCACTTACATATTGCGTGTGGATTAGGATGGAAACTCCTATGCCCACTGAGAAGTTTTGGAAGCTGTGAACCAGTCGCACCATGCTAATGAATGGCCTCAGATCTTCGATGATTAACTATCTGTTGCATCTTCAACATTGCTCTTCATCAACCTACCACCTAGTGCTCCTACGCCTAGACGCGCCTTCACATTATCGCGATCTCTTCTCAGCGGGAAGGAGGGGAGCATCTGTATCTTCCCTGTATCTGTCTCTGAGTCCCTGTACCTTCGATGCTTCCCAACGTTCCAGTGAAGCTTATTTCAGTGTTAGCGCAGCTCAAGCATATTGTGCTCCCGATCTCATTTGGCAACCGTTTACAGTATTCTTCCGACCATAGCTTCCAGACAGAGCTCTCTTTACTACTTTTTTGCAAGACAAGTATGATTTCCATCTATCCTGCACAAAAATCGGAGTTCGGTGACCGCGATCTGTCAGTCTTGTGCAGGTTAAACCGAAAACATACATGCGCGCTCAACCAAATATAAATACATCTATGCCCGTTTCACCGCTAGGTCAAATACAAATCAGTCTTATCATGCACTTGATTGAGCCATGGCCTCAGATCAGGGATTTATAGTTTAGGATAGTTTATGTACATTGTACCTTCCCTTTGTATTTTACACCCAGGACTGTTGCCAATCACTGAGTTCTCTGTCTTCTCTTGTGAACTCTTTTCTGTGGTCTTCGCTCCTGTAATACTCTTGCACAAACAGGACAATGGGTTTCATCACTACGGTCACCAGCACTGGCTTCCCAGAGACAGTTCCATATGCGCATGCGATTCGAAGCGCTCCTTGTCTGTGCACATATGCCAACCGATTTCGGTGTGACTCCTTGCTGAGGCGTCATTTCATTATTCCGACCACTCAACCGTCTGCAGAGCGCTCATTAGGAGTCCTCCTCTTATAGTAGTGGGCCCCCCTATGATGGCAAGTAAGAGAGCGAGTGCCATTACACGCACCGCAGCCTTGTCAGCTGTTGCCCCGATTTGTCGGGATAAACTCATCTTTGAATCTTTCAGGGCTCCCGGGTATTTCACTGGTGATATCGATTCAACTAGTTTAATCCCGACAGTCATGAGCCTTACTTTGAGGATTCTCTTCTTTGTCAGGGTAGCCACTTCGGACTTTTCTATTAAAATATCGCCACATTAGCATATTTAGTATGGTTTACCCATGGTCGACTGTGCGTCCAGCAACTAGTACCTCGATTTCGTCCACAGAGCTGATGAAGCATGACTCAACTGGCAGTTCAAGTGGCACCAGTCCATCATAGGTAAGGTCCCACAGGACAGGGCCGACGATGGAGCCCTGAGTGACACTGAATGAGTATCGTCTTTCAGCTTCCTTCCTTCAAGTTTTAGAGTAGGCTGCGAACTTTTAGATGGTCCCACGGAATCTGTGTCAGATACACTCGTACTTGAAAATGATTCGCATTGAAGTCATACTGCCAAGGAGATAGGTCCCCGGCATCATAAATCATATCAACGAGTCTAACCCTGATTAGTTTCTTGAAAACTTTTCCGGTCATATCTCGCATACACAGTGCGCGTTATGCAGCTGGTGACTCGGGATTCTCTTTGCGTCTACTAATCAGCACAAGCATTGCTAACCTGAAGCACTCTGGGATCACTTCTGCGAGCAGGCCTAAGTTGAACGTGCTGAGGAGCAGGTCAGAACAAAGGTATAAGTCCATCTGTAACTCTTCAGCTGGAATTCCTTTTGGCCCTGAAGCCGTTTTTGCCTTCAAGATAAGACAGCTTTTACCAAATCCATCTTCATGAAAAGTGGAATTTCTATTGGTATTCAATCGAGAATGGCTTCATCAATAGCGAGATGGATAGGAAAACGAGTCCGCACGATTTCGTCCGTCATTTTTGCATCGCATGAGATAACCTTTGGGCACGGTATTTCCGAACAAATTTTTTGTAGCCCAGGCTCCATGGATCACTTTTCACATCCCTGCTGCTATTTATTAGCTTACGGAGACATTTTCTAACTGACTTATGAGCTGCTGATTGTGAACATGCCTCTTTCCAGGTCTAACCTCGCTGTGCCTATCGACGCAGTTTGTGAGACTTCCTTCCTTTTTTGGCAATTTCAGGTTTTCACCTGTAAAATTGAGGTTTATTGTGCCAGTGTTCTCGTAGTAGCATGAAAAACCTGCAGGTAGTGATTCTCATAGTTCAGTTCACCACATCTTTTGCCGTCTTTTGTCAGCAATGATCGTGCCATAAGTACTTCAACAAACATGTCAGTATCAACTTACTACTTGAGTGCAGAAAAGTGAGCGCGTGGTCTTCGAGGAACACGCATGCACTGGTGATCGATGGCCGAGCAATCCTTTAGCTCTCTCCAATTTTTAAGGTGATTGTACCACGCGCTCCAAAACGAATGTCTCATCAGGTTTGGTTCCAACGCAATCCCATCGACGGAAAGTAGGGGTTTCGCCTGTGTTCTTTTGGTTAATGTGTCCAGAATCCATTTGCCCCAAGCATCTGATTGAGAAATGCCCCATTCGATTCCTCTAGTGTGGAATAGATGACAACGAATCGTTGGGCCCTAGTTATACACTGAAGGATGTAGTAGTTAGAATGTACAGTATGTAGCACTGAAGAGAATGCGGAACATTGCAGAAACGCTTTAACCTTGTTTATGGCTCCTTGGAAGACCCGGCACTCCCTGTACATGGGATATCTAGCTTGAACCCATAAATATCCAGTCAGCTCCGTTGCATTAGGGGATTGCGCTTTTCCAGATTCTACCAGCAGCCCTCGTTTTAGTAGTCTGTCACAGTCGCCATTCCTTAGTATAAATATCTGTTTCTATTTTTCTTACTCTGCTTTAGGACACCAGAGTTGCCTCTAAAGAAAAGACAGCTTTGGTTCTAGACTTTCTCTGAGACTGTCGGAATTTTTGAATTGAGAGTTTCGGATGATTTGTTGGAATAATAATATGTGAAAAAGTTATAAATGTTCATGGATCGTCTTATAATCATATCTCTACTACTTGAAAGAGAACCTTATCCTTATAAACCTTATCAGCTAAGAAATTGATACTTTAGCAATCAGAGATACCAGAATAGTTGCAGCGGCATGGAATGTACTCGTAGACAATTTATTTAAGCAACAAACTATACATTCCAGCAAGAAGAAGCATACCACATTTGACCCACATTTTTCTTTTGGCGTGAAAATCCTGGGAATTCGAAAAACACTGCATTGAAAAGCAACCCAGATCACATTGATGTATTACTCAGTACAAGAAGAAATTTTTATGAAATATTTTACGTACAAGAACTCGGCATGGATTCTGACAACCCTGTTTTAAACTTAAACCCATAAACCCATATATAAAAAGGAAGACCGTTTTTCTAGACCTTAAAAGTATTCACGACAGGACTACGTGATAATTGCCGTCGCAGGCGTTCAATCTTAGGCTTATAATCTATAAGGACTTGATTGCACACCCGATTACCTTTTTAAGATCAAATCCATAATGCAGAAGCTAATCTTTCTCGACCGGAAAAGTACTGAAATCAAGAAATATTAGTAAAAGACCCATAATTATGATGGACACCATTTATGTTATGAGTATAAATTTTAATATTTCTTCAAAAAAAATCATTTAATTAATCTACAGCTTTTCAACATGTAGCCACATGCCTCCTTTTGGCGAGAGAATTGGCATTATATCATCATACTGAATAGGATTCAAAGTCTTATCACATATTGTAAAGCGATATTTTCGTAATAGCGTCACGAGACCGACACGTATTTGCATCATACCAAACCTTAAGCCAATACAATGTCTAGGACCATCACCGAATCCTAAAAATGCCATTGAATGCCGTTTGCTCTTCTCTTCGGGAGTAAAACGATTTGGATCAAAAACATCAGGATCAGGATAAATTTCAGGATCATGATGAATAGCATAAACTGGTATAAATACTCTCGATCCTTTTTTCAGGACAAGTTTCATACCGGGTACAGCATAGTCTTCATTTGATACTCGTACAAGCGAAACAATAGGCGGATGCTTACGCAGCGTTTCTGAAGTGCGAAAATTTTGGTTTGTTAGTATTACTACTATTATTCATGAAGAAAAAATATAGAAGAGCAAGATCATGCTACTTTGGAGCACGCTACAATTTCTTAAGGGCAAAAATAAAATTTTTGGTAATTTTCTTTTCAGGATTTACTTTATACATACCATTTATAACACAATCAAGGTATGGCATGCTTGTCATTGCCTCATATGAGAACTCTCCGTTGTATTTTTGCAAAACGTCATTAATTTCTTGTCTGACTCGGTCTTGAATTTCAGTATTCATCGCCAATTCATACAAACTGAACGTCATCGTTGTGGAGGATGTTTCAAAGCCCGCCAGGAAAAACAAAAACGACTGAGCCGCAATCTGTTCAAGGGAAAGTCTCTCCATATTTCCATTGGGATCATCAGCATTTTTCAACCGTAGTAATAAGTCCATGAAATCGTTACGATGAATATTGTTCCTTTCGCGTGTTTCAACCGTCTCCCGTACGGCGCCCATAAAAAAGTCAGTAACATCCTCCCGTAACACTTTGATTCCTAACTTGAGAGCAAGATTCGGAAAAGTCGTGTGCAAAGCTCTGATAAATGTTCCGTTTCTAGGTTTCGCGAAAATGATCCGTCCAGCTTTGCGGAACTCAGCGTCAGGATTCTTCAATGTATTACACTCAATTCCAAAAGCACAAGTACCAATTATATCTGTTGTGAATCGGGCGTTGATATCTTTTATCTCCAAAACATTGTCCTTTTCCACTATTCCCGTCATGGTGTCCTCCAACTCGTGTGCAACCTTCAAAATTGTTGGATACATGAATTTCATTTTGCCTGATGTAAATGTTGGTGTCAGTTTGGCTCGGAGATTTTTCCAACTTTTGCCACCAATGCTAAACAAATGAGCCGATAAAGGATCATCGCGTTCGTTATAAAACACACCGCGATCGTGAAAACAATTAAAATCCTTCACTAGAACAGCATGAATCAGGTCAAGATCAAGGAGCAACGGAACAGGTTTCAAGAAAATAAATGTTCCAACCAGGGGTGTTTTACCCCTAAACTTTTGATAGGTATTACTCAAAATACTGGTGAAATGCAACCGTTTTCCGTTTTCCTCTAAACGCATGCCAGACGGAAAAACTGGCTCCTCGTATAGAACACCGCGATTTGCCCAGTATCGATACCGTGCCTTTATGGCTAGGTAACCTGCCGTCAAAATCGTTGCTAAGAAACACACTACTATTATCACGAACCCCATTTCGTAAAGGGTCTTAATTCAAAAAATTCAACGAATTCAAGTCTACCGCAAGTTTAAGCTTCAGAGATAAAACAGGTACTGACACCTACTGTCTCGGTATGTTCAATATTTAATAAGATAACTGGTTAACCATTTCAACTTTTTTGAGTTATCTAAATAAGCTCATTGTTACGGTGGAATGGTTATGACGAAGATAATGGTGATTATCATTATCTAAACATTTGACAGAGGAGTTTCCAAAACCAGATTAAAGTTTACGTCACATTCAACAATAACCTTGGCAAGATAAATAATTCCATAATTGCGTGAATTCATCAGCAACCAAGTTCAATGGTAAAGATAAAAATGTTCGGTTCTACTATAACTGATGACTCATATACGCTCTGATGATATCAATACGTTTAATTTTTGAATGAATTGTCGTAAATAAAACGAATTTAATCGCGATAAAATGACTATAAAAAATTTCATGCATCACCCGATTAAAAAAAAAAATCTGCAACTCACAGAATTCAGAACGCAAACTGTGCAGCAAGAGCATTTTGTTGGTGGACTATCAACTTTCGTCGAGGGGAATCACCGAAAAAAATCTCTACTTTTTTGGTAGCGTCTGAGTACTCTTGTGTTCTGTTATAGACTTAAGCACATATCAAGTATGTAAAGCGAACTTATTTGACTGATTGTTTGGTAACTAAGTATGATCTAGATCCGCGCTACTTTCACGTGGGATTTTCCCCGGGAAGCAATGCATTATTGGCTATCGATAAGTTCATCTTCATCTCATTCATTCATTCTGTGAGTCCCTCATGTGAAAATCAAACTTCGCTGCAACCTTTTTTTGGATACCAACATAATAGCATGGCTTTGATTTGACAAAATGTTAGTGTCTGTCATCGCAACGGTACGCTACAGTCCTTGATGTTAGTTTTTAGTCAACTAGTTAGTCTAAAACATCTTAAATTCCTTGACCACATTCTACAGCAGCTAAATTCGAGCTAATATTCACAATTTTTGTCAATGAATCGGACCAGCGCTCCTTAGGTTTTCCCAGTGAAAACACCCCTTATAAAACCTAAATAAGTATTACATCGACTCCATTCTATCAAAAAACAAAAATAAAATGCTGGTTAGCCGACTTCAAACATGGTCGAAAAGGCACGAATAATGCAAACCTCAATCAACACCCAAATGAAACGGCAACACGGAGAAGCATCAAAACATCCAAAAAACCGTTTTGAATAATCGGAAAGTGATGTTACGTGACTTGACTGACATCGTAAAGATAGCAAAGGAACGAGTGGGCTTTGTATTGTATAAGCATTTGTCCATGAGCAAGCTCTGTTCAAAGTTGAAGCTGAATTTGCGACCTGCTGACCAAAAACAAGAACGTATCCATACTTCTGAGCAGAATTTGGACACGTTTGAATGCAAGAAATCGAAATTTTCGCATCCACATGTGACAGTAGATGTTACATGGATCCATCACTTCACTCCGAAATCAGAACGATCGTTTTTTGATTGTACAGAAACTGGTGAAGCGCCTGAAAGTGCAACCATCATTTGGAAAGGTTATGGCTTCGGTATTTTGCGATGCGCGTTGTATAATATTCATAAACTATCTTGAGAAGGAAAATACTGTCAACAGCGAATAGTTCATAGCGTTATTGAAGCATTGAAAGGCCGGAATCGCAAAATACTAGACCATAGGGTACAAAATTAATTAGAACATAGGGTAAACAAATTTTTTGGTCAAAGCAGCGCATTGTGTCAAAAGTTAATCGAATGGCAAAACTACATGAATTGAACTTAAAGTTGCTTACCCATCCACCGTTTTCTCCAAACTTGGCTTTCAACGACTACAGGTTGTTTGCAGACCTCAAATAATCCTTGCCGATATGAAATTTTGCTCGAATGAAGAGGTTATCGCTAAAACTTAGGGTCATTATCAGATAAAAGATAAATCGTTTTACTAAAGTGGGTTTGAAATGTTAGAGCCGCTCTGGAATAATCCTTTTACACTTTATGGAGATCATATTGATGAATATTATAATATTTATCATATCATCGACGCATGTCAAAAAAAACAACCCTGTTTTCTTTGTTAGGTCTGGAAATTTTCGGCCCATGTGTTATTCGAAGTTCAGATTCAAGAATTTGCTCAAGAATCAAAATCTGGCGGGGATACTAAAATAAAACTACTTAAGTAGTTAAGTTAAGTAAGTTATAAGAACTACTTTTCAAAGTAGGTCATGAGCCCTGCATATAAGAAACAAAACCCACACTAACTACCCAACGAAAGACGGTATGCAGCCATTCGGGTAAGATATGGCCAAACATCTTTACCCGTAGGGATGTAAGCATGGCAATGTCAAGGCATGGACTAAGTATTCAAGTCCTTGATCTAAACCGCAAGTTTTCGCAGTTCAGGTCGGTGTTTTTTTCATGCGTTTTCCAGAGTTAAAGCTCCAAAGTTTCAAGTTGCTTTCGGAGGCTTTAGGGGGACTGCAGGATTTAAGATGACTTATAAAGCCCAGGGCATCAAAACTGCCCTTATATGAACTTAAAATAATTTTTAAAGTGGATATTAAATAAGACAGTCTGACAAAGCATATTCACAACGGTGATATATGACCTTTGGAACGACTATAGTCAAACCAACACAATAGCGCATTCGTCACATGAAATTCTGGTTTGGTTTTAATAAAACAAGCTTCCAATGGGAATCAATTTCAAAAATATGAAAGGTTGATGCAAACGAAACGGACCAGTCAAGCCTGTGAAATTCCAAAGGTACAGGAGGTCCAAATAACCGAATAGGAGACCTTCTTTATACCCCAAACACTTTATGCTTCTTTATATTTTTCCTTATATATATCATAACCTTTATACTTTCTTTAAACTTTTCTAATGCGGCTGAGCTCAGCCTTGTCTATAGAGTCGCAAAACGGAGTTATAAGTTTCTTTTAAGCTCCTTCGTCCCTTTTCAAAAACAATCTGCAGAAATGATACACGCTCTGCCAAACAAAAAGCAACAAATAATCGTAACTCTTTGCTCCTCACCCACTCAATAATAGGTAAGCAACCACCAAAATTAAGCCACTTTTACTGGTCAAAGCCTTACACCCAATTCATACAACCAGTTTGGTAGGGACTGTTAAAGAATGACCCAGCAAACTCTTCTTATTTTTAAAAGGTTATAATATGAAACGTCTTTAAGCTAGAACTCGAAACAAAACGTCCACTAGAACTCGAGTAGATACAGTGTGGATCAAACACAACTATTCTGACACATGCATGACCGACCACCAAGCCCTGTCAATTCTTATTGTAAAAATTAAAGCGACTCCATATGTTTCTTGGAAACATTTGGGTCGCTTTTGAACACCAGAACCTCATAGCAAATTAATTGAAGTTTTTTTTGTCAACTCGTCTTTTTGCACCCAGGTTTGACGCAAGAGATCTACCCCGAAAATCGCACGGTTAAATGACTTGAAGTTCTTTTGTGAACTTGTCTTTTTGCACCCAGGTTTGACGCAAGAGACCAACCATGAAAATTGCACGAAAACCGTTAGATTTAATAAAACCAACAATCTTTGAAGTTTTAGGCTCTCTACCATTCCTGCTGAGTCATGCTTATGGCAAGACCAACCGGGCCTTTGATGACGCTCAATTTGACGCTCGTTTTGAAAACCGCGGGATACAATTACCTTTTTTACGCCTCGTAAAAGCCGTAAAGAGAAAGGCCTTGGTATTCTCGATCACCAGAGTATGCCTGAAACCGGCCTTATAGTACATTTCAACTAGAACATGGTAAAAATTGTCCTGTAGTCTATATTGGAACTGCTCTATGGAATAAAATTTTTGGTTAGTTTTTTTGATAAATTTTGACAAATGACAAAGACTGCGGAAGCTGCAATGGGCAGGGTACGTATGGATAGAAGACTGACCCAAAAAGGACCCAATGGTTATTAAATAATGGTCTGACTCGGTTTACGAAGACAGTTAACCGCTGCTCGATTTTGAAATCGGGGGACGCGATAAATGGAAATGACAGCTGGAGGCTCTTGTTGCAGGAAGGGAAAGCCGGAGTGGCACTGCAGTGCTAAGAAGAAGAAACTCTAAATCCCGTGTACAATTGGGTTTTGGCAAAATGGGTGTGGATCAAACTCTGTGATAAAAAAGAAAGAGATTGAATTTGTCGGTCATTTTTCATTGTAGATGCGGAGGGATATCGGTTATTGAGTGATATTCGTTATATACAGCCTTGAAGTTTCTTAAATAAACGTCGTTAACGTATCTAAGGATGATGTTGAATAAATCTATTAGTGATTTCACAATAAATCTATGAAGGAGCTGAATGGAGATTGATTTTGATGAACCGGTAGAGCAGATTAATAGAAGAAATCGGGGTCAACGAAAAAAGGTGAAAGCTGATCCCAACAATAACCCGCCTATATTTTTGGATATGATCGAGGTTTTTTCACGAAGTTTTGTGCGGCACAGGGTCGAGGTCCTGAAGATTTTTTTTGGACTAATTAAATTGTTTCACAACGAATTTTGGGTTTTGGGCTCGATTCATCCTGGTGGCATTGACAGTTGTGATTATCTTGTCCAAATATAGACCCAGCCATGTACCATCGTGGAACTTATCAAGTTCAAGCGTGATTCTGACCAGATCACTTTAACACTTTTTACTTTTGGCCTTAAAGAGACGGTTATCCAATATGACTGGATACTGAAGTCCTTTACTAAACTGTTGCATCAAAATAACAATCGAACTATCTCTGATTTCAGCTCTAGTGGGAGTGGGAGTAATTTTGAATGATTTGATTGAATTTTGAGGAAAACTACTTTGGAAAGCAAGCCGCTTGGATGGGAGAAAGCTAAAGAGGTTTAAAGACATTGATGGAAACAGTTGTGGGCTCACGGAAAAGACAGCCAGTATTGATTGAATTGATTGCAACAATGGTCAGTGGGCTAGCCAAAAGTGACTTCAGACATTTTTCTTCACATTTTCTTTCGTAACTGAGCACTGAACAATTCAGCCAAGAAGTCATTGACTAAGGTCCAAAGTGTATGCACGTCTCAGTCGAGATACAACCTGGCACATTTTCAACAAAATAGATCACCCTATTCTCAGATTTTTTCGGTTTCTAAAATGTAAAGGGATGCTAAATTCTACGACCAAATTGTCACATCCACACAGGATTATAGACAAACGTAGTTCACTCAGCCTTAAGGTGCTGGAAAACCAATTGGAGGTTTTACATAATAAGTTTCTCATCTGATGACTCCATAGTGTCAATATATGGCTCCCTGAATGGCACGGTCCTCATGTGAGGCCTTAAGCAAAAGTGGGGTCGAAATTTACTATCGTCAATAAATAGAACGATGTTAGCGAAAGGGCCAAGTCATGTGACGACTGGCACGCAGGTACGATAGGGACACAGGGCTTTCAAACCCTTGCCAAAATATATTGTTACCATATACGTTACTTAGAATACTTCTTCTTTAGACTCCCACATTGCACATGCCTATCCTTGATACATGAGCTTAGAGCGTACCCGATGTAGCCCAATTTTGCTGGAACCACTGCAATTTACACCTGGAACTTGCTACCCAAAAGAAGAAAAAATAAACATCGAAATTTATAAATTCAATCACATTTATCAAAATAGCTCACATGTTCTTCTATAATACAAATTTAATTAATTCTTTCCACACCCAAATGAACACCTCCCTTTGGAGATAATGCTGTTGACGTCTCAGAAAAGACCATTGGAATTTGAGTATTTTTGCTGACAGTGAAACGGAAATTCTTTAAAAGTGTTGCTAAACCTATCCTTGATTGCATTCGTCCAAAACGAAGTCCTATACAGTTTCGTGGTCCATCACCGAATCCCAAATAAGCCATGGGATGACGACTTTTGATTTGTTCTGGACTGAAACGATCCGGGTCGAATACTTCAGGATCTTTGTATATGTCAGGATCATGATGAATTCCATAAACAGATATCAGGACACCTGTTCCTTTTTCAATAGTAACATTCGTATGTGGGACGAGATAATCACGTGTAGCATTCCGTATAAGATGAACAACAGGCGGATACTTTCGGATGGACTCTGTAAGGAAAATTTAAGAAAATAATTTTAGGTATCATAAAACTATTCCAGAATTTCCCTCAAAACCATTAAGAATGAAACTATCTATTAGCATTAAACCATCAATAACAATAATTTCCATTTATTTGGGAAGTGAAGGCCATTTACATCCTGAAAGTTGGACTGCCAGTGACAACAGGACTACAAACGAAAACACCTCTCCTAGTACACCGAGAACATAGCTGAAAACTGTTTGTCGTATAACTTCGGACTAGCCCTTTTTCGTCTCGCTTATTGGCTTATTGAGATAATAGAAATCCCTCTCTCAGCAGAGATGGTTGGAATGGAGAGTTATTACCGTCAGAGAGACCCCCTTCCCTCTGCATCGTCAAGAAATGTGGCCCGTAGTTTTAATTGTTTTTAGATGTCAACGTGTTTACCATTTTACTTTCTGGAGAGAACACGCCTATCTTCTCGGAGAGATGCGAACGGGGCCTCAACTATCGCATGTGAAGAAGGTGTGACAGGTGTCATTTGTGGTACCCGGACAGAGCAAGCGAATAGGGGACGGTGACCACCCAGGAACACCTTGAATTAGTTTATTTACTTCCTCTGCAAAATGAATTATCTTACGATTTCGAACTTTCTAACCAAAACTAGGTGACGAAACCTTAGTTGACGATCGCCTGATAGAAAAAGTAGTCAGGATCATCCTCTAATACAATCTTGAGCAAAATAGTATTTAAATACGTATGGTCGATGAACAATTGAATAGGGTAGTAATCTATACCGCCATTTCCTCGCTTGAGTCTATTTTTCACCTGATATGTCAGAGCACGAGAGCTGCACACATGCATAACATTTCCTTTCTTCACATATCTTCCTACAAAACAAACATCCTTTTTCTCATATTCTTTGAATTCGGCTATATTCAATCCTTGCTGCTACGTGTGTAGATCTTATTTTGTTCTTTAGAGAGTATTAAAAATGTAACCACCCCAGTTGTAGCGCGAGGATGTAAGCTAAGCCGACAAAACTTGGATAACTTATTACCTTTACTTTTGTATTAGTATTCCACGAGCTGAGACTGTCAGCAGTGACTATCTTGAGTAGGCGCCATTTACTCTCAACGGTTGTTCTCAGCTATGTGGAGAATAAGAGTGACAGGATAAACACTAGAAGGCGCTCATACTTTCGCGGTACTGAACGAAGGAAAAGCTACGAATATACCATGTATATACCATTCCATGCAAGAAAGACAGCATGAATTTCAAAAGACGTTAGTGAGTGGCCCAACTTATGCATCATGGTCTTTCAGGATGCCTTTCCTTAAACCTTAATGCATATAGTTTCTCTCTTCCAGACAATCTCTGCCATCTGCTAGAGGTCTTCTGTCTTCTGAAGTTCTCCCATTTTCCGGAGTTCCATCTCCAAGGAGGGAATCGGTCGAATCTCAAAGCATTAGAATTTAGTTGGTAGTGTTAATGCTAGTGTAGTTACAGTTTTCTAAGAACTAGTATCCCCACTTCATCCTTGTTCTAGGCCCCATTTTCAGATTCGGTTGACCGAATTCCTTTCAAATCAATCTTCAATGCAAAAAATGTTAATATCACATTCTCTCACCAGAGGATATAATGTGGATTGGAAAGGCTGAAGGGATCCCCTTACCAGTAAATATAACCAGGTCAATCTTTTTCAGTTTTGGATAGCCATTGACTCAGTCAATCGATATAGGGCCATGTGATTGATATCCGCATCAGAGCTAATGGAGTTGCTTGGATCCTTGTAGAACAACAGCTTGAATAATTCTCAAGATGATCTTCCATTCTACCTCTAAAAGATCGACCATTTAGGAAGTTGAGTATGAGTTGAAAGTGTGATTGGGTGATAGGAAATTCATGAATTTTGAAAATGAGCCTTGTATGCCAAACTTTGCCAAGACTCATTTGTCCAACATAACCAAGCCTATTGACTTCCTGCGGTTGGGTCCATTATTTATGTACTGGACCGCCCTTGCTAACTAGTGTTCCGTACAGAGTGCCTCCCTGAAGCCATGTTGTTCATCAGGGCCACTATTTTCGTTAATCACTTCCTTATGTTTTATCAGTAAGTCCCTTCGAGCTATTTTTAAGTTTAAGCATAGAGGAGGAGACTTATGTGCTTCCTTTTTTGACAGAAGGTTTAGTTTTTCCTGAAATTTTAGCCGACTATCATGCTTTCGGGAACCTGCATAAGTCGAAATTTTTCTTGGTGATGTTTTCTGGGAAAAATTTAAGCATAATGTTAGTCACTGAGTTGGGTCCTGCTGCTTTTTTTTGGTTTCCTCGACGTCAAGAAGCCGTATCTCATGCAATGCTTGAAGCTCGGTTTCAAAAATCTCGTATACTTTTCTTATTATGTAATCCACTTCGTAGCTGCCGAGTGTAGCTTTGTGAAATGTTTTTCAGCCAGAGCATTTCAATGGAGTGGAAGCCTTTGGATTACAGATCCTTGTTAATATTTTTTATGGCCACGCCATGTAGGCCTCGTTTTATAACGTCATGGTTTCTTTTCCCTGGATGGTAGTCTGTGGGGCATTGCAACTTTCTCTTGGTCAATAATTTGATTATTTGTCTATGGTCGTGTGATGTCTGTAGAATGATTACAATTCCAGATGTTCCCGTTTTGCTGATACCGTCTTACTTTTTCATTGATTCAATATTCTTCCCAGTGACGTCCATTCATCCCTCTCTCATAAGATGATTGGTTCTGTTCTTTTTTTTGTTTCACTTCTGGTGGGAGATGTTCCTAATTTTGTTGGGGCAGATTTTGGATTTTTTGTTTGGAGTTTTGAGATAGCCATGAATGCTTTTGGGGGCTGGAAGGAAGAGAACTTCTTCCTCTACTTCTTTCCCTGACATTTTTTCTTCTAATTCTACGCCCTCTTCTTGTTTGGCCTCTATTTCAGAATAAGATGCCGAATTACTGGAAGAAGATGAGGTGTTTGCGATCCTCCTTTTCTCGTATTTGTCCTCATTGTTTTTATTTTTAAGGTTTAAATTTTTGTTTTGGGGCTCGAGTTTTTTCTCCTTCGAGTAAATATTTTCATGACGTACGTCAGCAAGCTCATCGAGCACCTATTGGAGTCGTTGCTGACTCACTCTGAGATTCAGTTGAAGTAGCCTAAGGTCCTTCAAGACCTTTCTTAGATAAGTGTTCGTGGTCTCGGCTTCGGAACCTACTGGATTATCTGTCTGGTCAAATAAAGCCTAATGTAAGATATTCTAGAAGTCTAGATAAAGAATCGTATGCGGTGTCCAAAGCCAGGTGTGATATTAATTTTCTGCCCAACCTATTATATATTGTATATCATTCCCTTTCGTATTTTATTTGAAGTGAAATATATACCGATAGTGAAATTTTATAAGCGGAGCGTCGAAACAAACAGCAATAGCACTCCCGGATGAATTCCCTCAGATAGAGACAGAAATATCTCAGAGTTGTAATGAATTGATCAAAATGATCAATATTGGTTTTGATAAGTAAATCTTTCGGTACCTCCGCACTAGAAAGGCTTAAAATTCAATGAACTTTCAGGATGGAAGAAGCTTCTGATTTTTCGGTATTTCCCGATGGAATCATCTGCAATAGACGTGATATCTCAGAAGAACATAATTATATGTTAAAATATGCAAAGAAAAATCAACAATAAAAAATGTAGCTGTTGTGAAAATCTTGGATGATTCCCTTCTTTGTGAATATTTCTGGTAAAAAGTCAGAATGAACTTATTTTTATTTTCGAAATATTATTTGTACATACCACTGATAACCTGGTCCAAATACACCATATCCTGCATTGCTTCGTAAGTTAATTTTCCATCGTGGTTAGAAAGCACAGTGTTAATCTCGTCTCGTACTCTCTCCTGAATATCTTGATTCATTGCAAGTTCGTACAAGCTGAACGTCATTGCCGTTGAAGAAGTTTCGAATCCTGCCAAAAAGAATACGAAAACTTGAGCAGCAATTTCTTCGATGCTCAACTTCCCAGAAGTGCTCGCTCGCGCGTCATTCAATACATCCTGGTTTTTCAATTGAATCAGTAAGTCGATAAAATCATTTCGCTTAATATTATTCTTCTCACGGTATTCAACTGTTTCACGGACTGTACTCAAAAAGAATTCTTCAACATCCTTGGTGATCGTTTTCACATGAAGTTTTCGGGCTAAATTCGGCAGTTGTGTGGTGAAAATTTGCATGAACATTCCAAGTGCAGGATCTTCAAACACTTTAAGCCCATATCGTCGAAATTCCGACTTAGGGTTCTTCAAACTATTACACTCGATGCCAAAAGCACAAGTTCCAATCACATCCGTTGTGAAACGCGCGAGTAAGTCCTTCATTTCCAGCTCGGCTTTGTGTTCAATGAGTCCGGACAGAATGTTATTAAACCGATCTGCAACTTCAACCACTGTTGAAAACATGAATTTCATTTTTCCCGACGTGAAAGTCGGCGTTAACTTGGACCGCATCATTTTCCACTTCTCGCCGTCCAATGTGAACAAATGAGCCGAAAGAGGATCATCCTGCTCGTTCACATACAGTCCTCGTGCATGGAATGCGCTGAAATCTTTCACTAGGACATGTTGAATGAAATCCAGATCGGTAGGAATGATGACGGGCCAAGTTGCAAAATATGCTCCCAAAAATGGAAAAATCGCTGGTTTCTGTTTGTACAAATTTTCACTCAAATTTTTGATTGGTTCCTTACGCGTCGGAGCATTTCCGAAAGGAATCCTGGGCTCAACATACGGCACACCGCGATCTTTCCAATACGCGTATTTTTTCTTGAAAAACAAAAAAAGCACCGAAATGAAGCCGACTATCACGCCAAGGAAAATTGTCACGCCTTCCATTTCAATGAACTTTAAAACACTGATTGCGAATTTCCATTTATCGAACATCATTTATATTGCCTCCATATAAGGAAACAAATTCTGACGAAATAATTCGCGAATAGGTGGAAAATGTGCTGAGCTTCTAATCTAAGCAATGCATTTGTCGGACCAATCAAATCAAATTGATAACATTTCACGCATTAGCGCATAATTTACTAAATTTCTACAGCTACCACCGAAAAAATGGAATTATTGTTGAATTCAAAAAAATATTTCTTCCTGACCGAACGCTGAATGCATTGGAAACGCTCTGGAAAGCCTTTATGGCACCAAATCAAAAGTCCTGCCCCCATTTACTATTTTTTTTTTAGCCTCAGGGAACTTCCCGGCATTGGCACTGATATCAATTGCAGTTGTGCCTTGTTGCGTTCAATAGTGTAAAAAATTTTATTATTATTTTTTTTTTAATTTTATGACTCTTTTAATGAATGAATTATTCACAACACATATGGTATTGGGCGGCAACATACAAGGTAAACATTAGAAAATAGTAATCAGTTTGATGTATTTCGCAATGCTGTTGGTACTGAATAAATCCTTTTAAGCTTTTGTTTCGAATGCAATGGTACTTTGAACGAAATGTATCTTAACAACCAAAATAAATCAAAATGGTATCGATATCCTACTCCAGACCTTACTCTCAGCTTGCAATGTAGAATTATTCACATTGAGTTCGATATCACTCTAAACTGTACGAAAATCCTGAACTATTTTTTTTTAAATCCTTAATAAATTTTGTTGTTCAAACAAAGTTCGCTAGTTTGTTCTTTTATTTGTATTCAACTTATTTATGGGTCATTCCATGGAACTTCAACCAAAATAAAGAAAAATTGTGATTCAATATTTTCCGACAATACAATACATTTATTAATGCCTTACAATATTAATACATGTCATTCTTAATCAATTCTACGCTCTGGACACAGTTTTGTTTTTTAAGTGACTATGCTACTTAGGTCTACTTTTTTTTATCTAATTATACATTATATTTACTCGATCGCATTTAGCTGTTAAAAAGTTTCTGTAATGATTCATATGCGCTTGCATCACGCTCTGTCATGTCTTCAAATATTTTCTGACTTCTTTACCGTCCATTATAATCAAGGTTGTTCAATCTCATAGCGAAGTAAAAAGTCGTTTAAAAATGAGATGGTCTCAAAATTAAAGGCCCAAGCCTATTTTTACCGTTTTTAAAAATAAGTTCAAGGAAATGAATGTTTATACCTGAGTATATCATTTGAGTTTGGTCAAAAACCGTTCCAACAATCTACTTGTCTCGTTTGCTTAACCACACAGAGTTCAAGGTTAAAAATCGCTAAAAACGAGTCTTGCAGCTGTGAATAATTATAAATTCAGTCCCAGTTTCGAGCCGGCTAGGAAGCTTTCTATAGAAGATTTTTAGTTTTTCTAGAAATTTTGAATAGAGTGTTTCTTTGTAGACATTTTGAGAAGTTCGTTTATTCCTAAAGTGCCGCGAGGAAAACTGTTTAGTGATGTTGAAAAACAAACAATTATTGACATGCAAAACTGTCGAAAAACTCAGAGAGCAACCTCGAGTCAAATTAAAATGCTCGCAAGGTGAAGCTAAAAACTTTTTGAAGCTGGAAATCGAAAATTATAGGAGAAAGATATTAATCGCTTAGTTTTAGAAAATTATCGAACACAGGAGCTTCATCATCACATACTGCTAGACGTTCAAGTTTGGACCGTGATCTTTGTTAAGTGAAAAAATTTATAGCGTCTTCGAAAACATTCAAGTAATATTTAAGTATTTTCACAAAAGCCAACTTTGTTGAAAGAACACAACAATGCAAGACTGAAATTCAATGATTGAATGATTCAATGACTTTATACAGAAACCAAACATTTGGGATCATATGATTTTCAGCGTTGAAAAAACAATTTGATTTCAATAGACCCGATGCTGTTGATTATTACTGAGACAATTTGCGGAAGGACTGAAAAAACATCTCAAGCAAAAAACATGAAGGAAGATCGGCTATAGTTTGGACAGCGTTCAAAAAAAGTTGTAAGAGCGAAATAGCTTTCATTTATGGAAGAATTAGGGCTGCTGATTACCAGGTGTTGCTAGAGGAAAATCGAATATATTTTGTGGCACTTACAGGAGACAAAGGTTACCCAGAACTTTAGTAAAGTTCTTTGAATTAAATAAATCACAAGCTTAGTAAATAAACACTCAGTCACGCAAATGTATCAATAATGACAAATTTGAATATTTATGTAGATATATTTGAAGTAAAATAAGTAAACAATTTTATCAAGCACTTTCCCTACAAGTTACGCAAATCGGTTTCGTTACCACATGCTTATTGCATACCGGGCTTTGACATAATATGCAACTTTTTCTAGTTTTTAGCGTTTTTTGATTGATAATCAAAAACTTACATAGCAACTAACCCGTCGTCGCTTCGATTCTTCCAGATTGATCCTGCGGCGGCTGAGCTGGCAATTTTACTCTGCAGAACTTCTTCACCTAGTTTACAATATATCGCTAGGTTGATAGTGAAGTTTCTCATGATTTGAACGTTCGTAGAACGATCCTCCATGACCAGCAAAGCAAACTCACCACTCAGTTGTTTTAGAAATAATCTGAATTCTTGAGTCCTTTATTCCACTTTATTATTTATTTAAAACGATTTTAATACATAGCCATCGACTGGTTCATCTTTACGTATTATACTGGCCAGCTATGTTGTCCATGGAAATTTGTCTTGTCAGTTACTTGTCGTACGTCATGTACGTTATGATATGTATGACGTATGTCATACATATCATTTTGTTTCGAAGGTAAAATTTTAAGTTGGCAACACTTTTAAATGCTACAGATGGAATGGCAGCTGTCATGCGTTTCATACTATGTTTTGTTTGCCCATTAATCATAAATAGATGGACGCCTAAGCAGCGTATACGAATTGTACAGGTTCATTTCGAAAAAAAAGACGGTTTTTTTTTCGAGAACTCATCATTTCGTTAATTTTAGTATTATCAGACGGCATAATCGTCCATTAGTGCAACCATTGACTTATTGAAAGAAGCATTTATTGAGCGCATAATTTCTCGTTTCAGGCCAGTGAAATGGCCCGCAAGAATAATGTGATTTATCAACGCTGATCTATTAAAAGAGGGAACGCGTCAAGCTTTCAAACCATTTGCAAGCCAACAGTCACTGCGTTATGGGCGAGATAAGGCCACAAAAATTGGACCTCTTGTTTGGACTTTCTCCGGGCCAGCCACGGTAAAAGGCCGAAATCATTATATACATGATTTTTTCATGATAAACTATCATTCCAATAAAACCAATTTCATGGGAATCAAAACAATTTTGCCGTATTTCAATTTGTTTGAAAGTTCTATCCCTCTAAAAAATATATGTCTGACTTGTAAATCAGCACAAGGTACTTCGCGGATTTAGTTCTTACTCAAGTCAGATGTCTCATCTTCTGATATAGAAATCTTACTAATTGTACACTGTCATTTTTAATGAAAATTATGCCATATATAAATAAAACGAATAAATAATATAAAAATAGCATAATAGCTTGCTTTGAGTCCTGGTAAAAAGAATAAAATTTATATAATATTTCATACGTTTTGAATATAATATTTAGTCTTTTTTCTTATTTTTATACAATTAACAGCCAAGTAAGAGCACCACTAACAAAAGTATTCTGGACACAATCTGGTATCACGTTCTTCTTAGTTATTATTTTTTCCTTTTGTTCTGCGACATTTGCAATGAATGGCTTCGTTTGATTGTGACTTATCTCGCTAGGATCCTCATCGCGAACTTTCTATTCGTTTCAGATTGGGACTCAACGCTGCCAATAATTATATTTTGTAAATCTGGTATCAGCTCTGGGACATATTTGTATGGCTGGAAGCATCTTCCTAGAAGAAGGTAATAAAGTGGCTTCAGTCAGTGTCCCAAAAGGAAGAAGAAAGTCCTTTGATAACTTCTGATAGCAAACCGCATTAATTTAACCATTGATAAAGCCTTTTTTGGTTTGGTTATATTTTTAGATAGTTGTTATAATAGATCCCCTTTTTTGAGTTCTTCATGGCGTGATTCTTCTTTCCTTCTGTTAATCCTGCCAGTAGTAATCTAAGCCATCTGGCCCATCAACGCTGAACTTGTTTTTGTAGCGGAAGTTACTATGGTCCCTAATTTACATTTTGAGCGAGAAATTTTCAGTGAATTCAAGACTAGCATTGATATAGCCTTCCGTCAAGTTAGGTTATCGCTAACGTTTTTGCATCTTGAAATTTTTGGAGCATGCATGCCAATTTTCAAGTCAGCTTTTACAGCTATACCATTCTTTTTTCTTGACATTAATCTTAAACTTAGTTTAAGGTAGAGTTCATCGAATCCCTTCCCTAGGATTCCCCAAATCGCACACTGAAGTTTTGATGTAGAATCCATGTCAAAGGTGTTTTCATTGAAAATCAGTCATACTTTACTTGAAAGCCTTTTTTTCTCCAGTACATATATCATTACGAATAAATACAAACCATCATTCCACCAAACCACATGAAACAATTGACACATTTCATATATTTTATGGCATCCTTGCTTGCCTATGCGGAAGACAAAAAAAAATTATAATCAAATTAAATCTTTAAAACTTACAGAATCAAAAAAAAAAGTTTATGCAAAAATATTATTATTTTTTTAAATTATAAATAATTTATGTGGCTTTATTTTAGCAAACCAAACCTTAGATTTTTTGTCTATCTTAAGACTATCTTTTGTCAAAAGACTATCTTTTGAAAGTTAACTTCAAAAGATACAGTAGAAAATCGCCAGTCAAAAATATTTCAATGACGGACAAGATGGTCTGAAGGAATATACTTTAATATACTTTCGCTAGGACTTTTCGAGAGTGACGGTGGAAAACTATGTTCCTGGGAGAAATAACGGCTGCTGGACTTTTTGAGTCTACTTTCTGGAATTAATTAATCACAGAACATCTGTATATGATCATTAGATGCCAACGATTAACCAAATCACATAAAGTGAACCAAAGTACCACCTAGACTTGAGTTCTAAGTAGTTGAGTATTTCCCCCTTAATCATGGCCCGAGCGAAAGTCCATCTCTTTTAAATAAAGTCCATGGACGATATTGTTACCAGTCTAAATCCTGTCTCATCAACTTAAAACACCAAACATCAAATTAACATATTTATTCTCATAAATCACTACATATCCTTCCTTTTTCAAAATCAAAAAGAACAATTCATACTTTCTCAACATCCAAATGCATGCCTCCTTTGGGTGATAGAACAGGAGCGGAATCAGCAAACACCAACGGAATTGGAGTGTTCTTGCTGGGTTTAAATCGGAAATTTTTCAATAGAGTTGCCAAACCGATCCTTGATTGCATTCGTCCAAAACGCAGACCAATACAATTTCTTGGGCCATCTCCAAAACCCAAGAATGCCATTGGATGTCGACTTTTGATTTGTTCCGGTGCAAAACGATCTGGATCAAATATTTCAGGATCTCTAAATATGTCGGGATCATTATGAATTCCATATACTGGGACAATAACAGCCGTTCCCTTTTCGATGGTAACATTTGTATTTGGAACACGATAGTCACGTGCTGCTTGTCGAATGAGATGGACTACAGGTGGATATTTACGAATGGATTCTGCAAAATAAAAGTGTTTAGATTAAAATTTGAAAAAGGATTGCAATAAAAAGATTACAGTTTTAAGAAATATGTTTTATTAATACTCTAAGGAAATGTTATGGTTTGCTTCAATATAGCAAAGCCTTCGTTCATACAAGGTTGTATGAGCCGGTTCCTCCAATCATAGACTTTTCCATCATTGGCGTGAGAAACTTAAATATGACTTCCTTTAATCCCTAATTCCTTAATTGAATTGCGCTACTGCGAGTAGGCCATGGCTTTCTCTCAACTAATCTATTCGTTTTCGCGCTCTCTATCATACATGAGTTGGCTTTATCATAAATGTGGGGTATTTAATTTCCCTTTCTACATGTTGCTCATTGGGAGTTTTAATGCTTCAGTTTGTAGTTATACTATGCTTCACCATATAACTTACCATTAATTATTTGGTCTAAATACACCATGTCCTTAATCGCATCATAAGTCAACTTGCCGTCGTATTTCGAAAGGACACTTGCGATTTCTCTTCGCGCTTTTTCCTGTATATCTTGATTTAATGCCAGTTCATATAATGTAAACGTCATAACGCTCGAAGATGTTTCGAATCCTGCCAAAAAGAACAAAAATACTTGGGCGGCGATTTCCTCGAAGCTCAGTTTTCCATTTTCCTTCATTTCAATGAGCAAATCCATGAAATCATTTCGTTTAACATTGTTTTTCTCACGAAATTCAACAGTTTCCCGAACTGTACCCAAGAAGAATCGCTCAACATCCTTAGTTACCGTCTTGACATGAAGCTTTCTGGCTACGTTGGGAAATTGTACAACTAAAAATTGTTGCAATATTCCTAAAGCAGGTTCTTCAAAAACTTTGATCCCATAGCGACGGAATTCAGATTCGGGATCGTTTAAGCTGTTACACTCAATACCAAAAGCACACGTTCCAATGACGTCAGTTGTAAACCGCGCCAGTAGCTCCTTAATTTCGAGTTCTGCTCCCTTTCCAACAAGTCCTGATACGACTGTATTTAAACGATCAGCCACCTCCACTACTGTTGGAAACATATACTTCATTTTCCCCGACGTGAATGTTGGTGAAAGTTTAGACCGAACCGATTTCCACTTTTCACCATCCAACGCAAACATATGCGACGAAAGAGGATCATCGTGTTCATTCACATATAATCCACGATTGTGGAAAGCACTAAAGTCTTTCACCAGGACGCATTGAATAAAGTCAAGATCGGTTGGGATCACAGCAGGCGAAGCTATGAAGTACGCTCCCAAGAATGGGAAGTTAGCGGGTTTTTGTTTGTACAACGCTTCACTGAAATTCTTGACTGGTTCCTTGCGAACTGGAGCACTACCGAATAGGAATTTTGGCTTAGCGTACGGCACACCGCGATCCTTCCAATACGAGTACCTTTTCTTGAAAAACAAGAAAACTAGCGAAACTGTCGCGATTATCAGATACAGGACAATCGATACCACTCCCATATTGATGTGTTCTCAGACGCGGTTTGTCCGTTGCGTCTTTACAGCTCGCGATCAACTAAGCTAATAAGTGGAAGATCAATGGTCAAGAAAAGCTAGAATGCTCCAATATCTGACAAAATTATCCAGGAAAAAGCGAAAAAATAGACAAGCCAAAGCTGATTGAACGGAAGCTTTGGATTCGGTTGCTCAATTTTAATTGACGGCGATTACGCAAGAGACCAAATTGGCAAACAGCTTTCACACTTGTCACTGAATTAGCACGCTAGAAATTCTGAATAGGGGTGTTCTCTGAAATGCTAAAAGAATTCACAAATGTGGCCTTGAAGTTTTTGAATATTTTGATGCGAAATATACCAATTGCTATGCTTATTCTTAGAACCCATGGAAATAAAATTGCAAAAGAAAATATTTAAATAAATTTGCATTTCCAATACATGTGCATTTCTCTTTAAAATACATGGAAAAATATTTACCAGGACATCCTGAAATTTTAAAGGTCAATAAATTTCGATGATTCAAAAATCGGAAAATTTATAAGATCCTTTCAGAAAGATAAACAATGGAGCACTTCTATAACCAAACCTAAGCTGGAAATAAAATTCAGAAGAAGGAAGCATGCGTCGGATCTTAATTATAAACAGATAAATTCCGGTTCCTTAAACTTGTCTCAAAATGGTCTCAATCTCAAACAATTCCGATTGCGAGTTGAGTACATGTTTAGCGAGTTCAGGCGCACCTTTTTGGACCAACTTTTTGACAAATTAGTTATGTGATCAAAAATTTTTTTTATAAAAAAGAAAGAAAAAATAATGACTTAGCATTCAAAGTATCAATTTTTTATTAATAGAATTGCACGACGCGTTTCGCTGAACTGGTCAGCATTATCAAGTGCAGTGACAGTGTGGAGCTTAAGCATACCTTATATACTATCAATGGACAAAAAATTTTTCCTTAATTAATTATGTTAATGCCTCAAATAAGGTCGACCTGAAAATATTTGTTTGGTCATTAAGGACAGTAAAATTGTTATTCTTAAGGTGTTTATGGATCTCTAATGATTCTAAAATATTAAGTTTATGAGACTTAGGTAGATTGTGGAGTATTTTTAAGTTGTCAACAGATGGGAATTTATGATTGGTTTCTAAGAAGTGATTTGCTACGTTTGAATTGGTTTTTTGATGAATGTAGCATTTAAAATGTTCATTAAACCTAACCTTAAAGGATCTACCTGTTTGGCCTATATACCCGCTATTACATTCCTCACATGTAATTTTATAGACTCCTGATTTATCAAATTTTTCCGTTGATTGTTTGGCGTTGTAAAAAATTGTGGATAGTTTTTGGCTCGGCTTGAAGGCAATTTGTATACTATCACTAGCCAAAATTCGAGATATATTATTGGATATTGCACCAAAATATGAAAGGGTTACATATTTTCTATGAATGGTTTCGTCCGTTTTCGGGTAAATTTTATGAATTGTATCTTCCTTATCTTTTTTATTGATAAGCTGATCAATTATTTGTGTCGAAAAACCATTATTCCTTGCTATTTTTTTGATGGTAAATATTTCGGCATTCCAATGTTCCATAGAAAGCGGTATAGAAAAAGCACGATTAACCATAGATCTATAAGCCGATATTTTATGGGACCAGGGGTGGCATGAGTCGGCTGGAATTGTTGCATCCGAGAAGGTAGGCTTTCTAAAAATGTTGAACTCAAGGTTGTTAGAATGGTTTCTGGTGATGGTCAAGTCGAGAAAATTAATTTTTCTATAATTTTCTTGCTCTACTGTAAAGGAAATTGATGGGTGTATTTTGTTGCAGAAGTTTAGAAGCTGGGTGAGTTGGTCATTATTTCCAACAAAACCAATAAGGATATCATCAACGTATCTATACCAGAAACTGACATGTCTTGCAAATTTAGATTTTAAAATAGTTCCCTCCATATTGTCCATAAAAAGTTCTGCCATAAGTGGACTTAGAGGGGAACCCATAGCTAATCCTTTTTCTTGTTTATAGAAGGTGTTTTCAAATTGGAAATAGTTTTCTTTCAGACAAAATTCTAGCAAAGTGCTAATTTCCTTTTCTACCACAGGGTCTATGTTACTGGAGGCCAAAAGATTCTTGGCTATATTCAAAGAATCTTTATAGGGAATATTCGAAAACATGTTCGTGACATCAAATGAGATAAGGGAGCAGTTTGGCCTTTTGGCCTCCAGTAACATAGACCCTGTGGTAGAAAAGGAAATTAGCACTTTGCTAGAATTTTGTCTGAAAGAAAACTATTTCCAATTTGAAAACACCTTCTATAAACAAGAAAAAGGATTAGCTATGGGTTCCCCTCTAAGTCCACTTATGGCAGAACTTTTTATGGACAATATGGAGGGAACTATTTTAAAATCTAAATTTGCAAGACATGTCAGTTTCTGGTATAGATACGTTGATGATATCCTTATTGGTTTTGTTGGAAATAATGACCAACTCACCCAGCTTCTAAACTTCTGCAACAAAATACACCCATCAATTTCCTTTACAGTAGAGCAAGAAAATTATAGAAAAATTAATTTTCTCGACTTGACCATCACCAGAAACCATTCTAACAACCTTGAGTTCAACATTTTTAGAAAGCCTACCTTCTCGGATGCAACAATTCCAGCCGACTCATGCCACCCCTGGTCCCATAAAATATCGGCTTATAGATCTATGGTTAATCGTGCTTTTTCTATACCGCTTTCTATGGAACATTGGAATGCCGAAATATTTACCATCAAAAAAATAGCAAGGAATAATGGTTTTTCGACACAAATAATTGATCAGCTTATCAATAAAAAAGATAAGGAAGATACAATTCATAAAATTTACCCGAAAACGGACGAAACCATTCATAGAAAATATGTAACCCTTTCATATTTTGGTGCAATATCCAATAATATATCTCGAATTTTGGCTAGTGATAGTATACAAATTGCCTTCAAGCCGAGCCAAAAACTATCCACAATTTTTTACAACGCCAAACAATCAACGGAAAAATTTGATAAATCAGGAGTCTATAAAATTACATGTGAGGAATGTAATAGCGGGTATATAGGCCAAACAGGTAGATCCTTTAAGGTTAGGTTTAATGAACATTTTAAATGCTACATTCATCAAAAAACCAATTCAAACGTAGCAAATCACTTCTTAGAAACCAATCATAAATTCCCATCTGTTGACAACTTAAAAATACTCCACAATCTACCTAAGTCTCATAAACTTAATATTTTAGAATCATTAGAGATCCATAAACACCTTAAGAATAACAATTTTACTGTCCTTAATGACCAAACAAATATTTTCAGGTCGACCTTATTTGAGGCATTAACATAATTAATTAAGGAAAAATTTTTTGTCCATTGATAGTATATAAGGTATGCTTAAGCTCCACACTGTCACTGCACTTGATAATGCTGACCAGTTCAGCGAAACGCGTCGTGCAATTCTATTAATAAAAAATTGATACTTTGAATGCTAAGTCATTATTTTTTCTTTCTTTTTTATAAAAAAAATTTTTGTTCTAGAATGTATCAAGAAGTAAACACTCACTACATCGATTTTCTAGTTATGTGATGTCAATTTCTTCCGGTAAAATGACAAAATTAACCCAGTAAGATGTAGTAAGAAGTATATGGTCCACCGTCGAACTCATTGGTTCACGCGTCCTTTGACTGCAAATTCTAGTTTGCTGTTTTTATGGTAGTTCTCATACAGGTATCCTCATACATACGGAATGTGAACGGTTCGTGTCATAAAATTATCGCAGGACATGTGCCAGATATTTTTGTTCATCGTTGCTTCATTTTCGAACAAAACTTCCATTGTAATACTTTGATCCTTGAACTAACAAGTTATAATTATTGTTGTCTGTGCGCATTGTTAAACTAAGCATAGGATTGCGCTGGTCGTTAGATCCTCGCATCCCATAGCCTTCATAACCCACGAGTACGCTGAGTTTCCTGACCACCAGATTTTCCAAATCTCCTTTTGAATTTTACCAGCACCAAGCGAATCTCATATAAATTATGTACAAACATGTTCTACCTTCCTACACAGTTAGACATGTGGACACGAGAAGCAACGCTACAAGTATTTCCATGCCATTTATGTTCTGCGGTAGGAGAATTTAATCCCATGTTAGAGGAAATCAAAGGGAGCTGTTAACCCAGCATTTATTCCAAGCAAATTCCTTATGATCCAACAAGAGCAGAAAAAAGGCACGCAAACGCAAAATCTTTTGAAATCAAAAATCATAAATATTTCCCAGCTGCAAAGAAAGACACATGCCCCCTTGCGTAGGCGACCGACTTATAAATAATTTCATCTGAGATCAACCAATATTGAAGTCGGCATACTATTGGTACGGGTCCATAGACGATACGAACCAGAAAAGGGACGACGAAATATATTTTCCACAACTAACCAATGTTTTGATTTTTGCTTATGTGCCTTTTAAAGCCATATAACTTGCCGTTGCAACACTTTTTAATGCTACGTATGGTGTGACAGCTGTCATGCGTTTTACGGTAAGTTTGGTTTGCTATTTCATCGTGAATAATTTGATGCCACAGCAATGTCTGCACATTGTGCAAATTTGTTTCGAAACCAAAAAACTGGTTATATTCGAAATACCGATCGCGCAATCCGTCAATTTTGTGGCCGACGTATCAAGCCATTGATCCATTGCGTATGGTTTGTTGATACGAACTGTACCATCGACGAAGTGAGCCATTAAGTGTGAGTCCATTAAATTATTACATGGGTGAGGCTATTCGACATCGAGCTTAACAATTGAACCAGTGCCCATCCATATTATAGAAGATTTGAAAGAATTCGGTCAATTTGGTTCAATTCGGTCCGGATTTGAGGCCACATTACCACTGGGCATGGTCTAGATTCATTGTATGGGTCCAAAAATGAATGTGTACAGGTCCCCGAATCCGCAAGAAAATTTTGTTAACGATTAGTGTTTGAATGGCTTCGTCGATAAACAAATTCTTTCTATCTTTGCTTGTGACCATTTCAGTGAGACCGATTTTGGTTATTATTTTATAATTGACTGATGTAGTGGCCTTAAGCTTTTTCGATTATCCGTTTGCCTCAGCCCTTTTGTGTTCAGGAAGTTCCAGTAGCTTCACTTTACACCGCTTGGCTACAGTTTTAAGTGCCTGCCTGAAATCCCGTACTATGTGTGAAGTGACGCTGTCAGAGATAAGTGTCAAATGTACACACCACCTTTTCACGAGGATGTGTATGTTACCATTTTGTTATTATTTACCGTTATTATTTTTTTTTTTTTTTGTTCCGGCAATCAAAAACTTTTCTGAGATAAAACCGCAAAACAGCTCTAAAACGAGTATTTTCGGCAGACTGGCGAAAATTGTGAAAGAATTCCTTCTCCTAATACTCATTTTGATTTAGAACTTCCAGTTAAGGATGTAATTTAAAGTAAATTTATATGATTCTGACTCTCTTTTTAGCTAAAGTATGCTGTCGCTGTTAATGATGTTTATTTTCGTAGCTCATTTGGCTTAGTTAATTTCTCTTCCCATTCTGAATTTAAATCTGAAGCTCACACTTGTCTTAAAATAAGCTCATTGTGGAATCGGATACGTATTCCACAATGCCCATTATTTAATTAACAAGCTCTCTATTCTCCAAAGCTCGTATTATTAGCAACATGGGGTACTCGTATCTCATTATTTGTGCTGCCCATTTGAACTGGTAGTACTCCTCAGTTTTCGGCAGAGTACTGTCGGGTGCTTCATGACAGAAAAGAATCGTACAAGAATCATTTTGAGGTTCTTTCCATCACCACGTAAATAATTATTTACACCATTAGGGTAGTGTAGATCTGGGGAGTGGCTTAAGTTCTGGTATCAAATTCATTAGTTGCTTCGAATTGATACATACATAATAACTTTGTAGGATTGGTCTAGGCTATTTTGCAGTTTATGGTTACTCCTACGCACTTCACCTTATTCACCAAATATATATATTGACTGTCCCTGAAAAAGTGTCGGCTTACATGCAGTTATTTTCCTCCATTTGGTAGGGTTGGTGTTTATTGATGGCTTTTCGTGGTCCTTTGATTCAATAATAAGAAACTTGTTAGCATCTAGCAAGACAAACTGCTCAGCATCCCATCGACTTCAGTCTTCCTCTTGTTTATCTTGTTTATTTTTATTTAATTTTTAAGCTCCTTTAGTTAGTTATTCCCATGCATTTGCTTACCTCAGAAGAGTGTTAATGTATTTAATATTTTAACATTATTGGATGCTCATTTTATGACTATGAAAGCCATCAGGATGTACTCTTTTCGGTCAGGTGTGAAGGTACTCTTTTCGTGAAGTGCGATCCCTGCTGAACAGAAGAAGATATATATGGTTCCTGGGGCACACATCGTAATTTTTTTGTATCTACTTATGCATTGGTTTCTCTAGAATTTATAACAATAAAGTCATGCCGAGGATAGTCTGTTGCTCTCAGATTTTATGTGAGTAGTTTTACCCTGCTTTGCTATCACAACATTCCTTACGAAATTTCCAGTTTGACGGTACGTGTTTCTTTCTTAAAAATATGGTTGATGGTAATATCAGCTTTTAAAACCCTAATAGGATAAGTTGTGTTGCTTCCTGGCAAATTATTTTGATCGTAGATGCTGTTGAACCATTAAGTTCCTTTTTTGCTTTGAGGTCCCATAAGGGTACTCTCCTACTTCAGGTCGAGTGATAGTAAGACTATTTACACTCAGTGCAACATATATCACAAAGTCAGAATCTCAGTCTTGACAGTGATTTTCAAAGTTATCTTCCGTGTGTCAGTGGACCAGGTGACTTATTATTTCGAATAATCCGACTAGATCCGGTCCGTAATTCTGACTAGATCTCCTCTTCACGTACCTTTGGTTCTCGAATTCATCCTTTAGTCCAACTATTTCTCTGTCAAAAAATCTCCGTGTACCAACAAAAGCTTTCTTTTAAGTTATATTTTTACTATTCAGCTCAACCATCTTTCAATCAACCATTGGCATCTTTTACATGGAGTCATCGTTCATCAACCCAACCAAGTCACATTGTGCCCTTTAAAAATCCTGTCTGCCAGCGTGGTCTACCAGCAGTGTTGAAACTATCGCCTTGGCTTGCAATAGGTAAGGCTGCAAATGGCACGAAATATCCTTTGGTCAAATTCTGGAAGTAGCGGCGATATCACTCTTGTGGTTATGATGATATTGCTGCCAACGCATTTAAGCAATGATATTAATTAGGCACTTTCGGTTGCTTTGTCCCAACCGTAATGTTTGCATCAAAAGAGATAGTTTCAAAAGACTATCTTTTGTCAAAAGACTATCTTTGGAAGGTTAACTTCAAAAGATACAGTAGAAAATCGCCAGTCAAAAATATTTCAATGATGGACAAGATGGTCTGAAGAAACTAAAGGATACATTTTTGGATACAAGTTCCAAAACTTCCCTCTACTTTCGCTATGAGGACTTTATGCAGGGTGACGGTGGAAAACTATGTTCCTGGGAGAAATAACGGCTGCTGGACTTTTTGAGTCTACTTTCTGGAATTAATTAATCACAGAACATCTGTATATGATCATTACATGCCAACAATTGACCAAATCACATAAAGTGAACCAAAGTACCACCTAGACTTGAGTTCTAAGTAGTTGAGTATTTCCCCCTTAATCATGGCCCGAGCGAAAGTACATCTCTTTTAAATAAAGTCCATGGACGATATTGTTACCAGTCTAAATCCTGTCTCATCAACTTAAACAAATCAAATCAAACATCAAATTAACATATTTATTCTCATAAATCACTACATATCCTTCCTTTTTCAAAATCAAAAAGAACAATTCATACTTTCTCAACTTCCAAATGCATGCCTCCTTTGGGTGATAGAACAGGAGCGGAATCAGCAAACACCAACGGAATTGGAGTGTTCTTGCTGGGTTTAAATCGGAAATTTTTCAATAGAGTTGCCAAACCGATCCTTGATTGCATTCGTCCAAAACGCAGACCAATACAATTTCTCGGGCCATCCCCAAAACCCAAGAATGCCATTGGATGTCGACTTTTGATTTGTTCCGGAGCAAAACGATCTGGATCAAATATTTCAGGATCTCTAAATATGTCGGGATCATTATGAATTCCATATACTGGGACAATAACAGCCGTTCCCTTTTCGATGGTAACATTTGTATTTGGAACACGATAGTCACGTGCTGCTTGTCGAATGAGATGGACTACAGGTGGATATTTACGAATGGATTCTGCAAAATAAAAGTGTTTAGATCAAAATTTGAAAAAGGATTGCGATAAAAAGATTACAGTTTTAAGAAATATGTTTTATTAATACTCTAAGGAAGTGTTATGGTTTGCTTCAATATGGCAAAGCCTTCATTCATACAAGGTTGTATGAGCCGGTTCCTCCAATCATAGACCTTACTATCTGTGGCGCGAGAGACTCAATAATACTTTCCTTTAATACCTAATTCCTGAATTCAATTGCAATGCTGAGAGAAATTTTACCACCAACTTAGTTAGATTGTGATAGTAAGCCTGTAGAAAAATCAGACAGTTCTCTAGCTGTATACAAAGTCTACAAAGCATTTAGAAAATCTTTATCATTACTTAAGCATGAAAGAACGAGAACACTTCGTGCTCTCCAAACTCCAGTTCCTTCGGAGTCAAACTAAGATAAATAAAATTTCAGTATCATTGTTATTCCTTTTTCCTCATCATTTCGGTACTGAGAGTTACGAAAATTTAAAAACGACGACTCGGTCAAAGCTTTGTAGTAAAGAAACAATACAAATATTAGTCTACTTTTGCATTTTCTATCTCTTTCGGCTGGAAGTCACCATAAAGTATTCTTGCTTTTTGTGCTAACAGCTTGACTATATTTAACTAGCATTGCTAGACGCTCTAATGACTAAACAAATATGTCTATATGGTTGAGAGACCTAACAAATGCAGACACAAAAATTTCAATTGCAAATAAATGGGCGACGGGTTAAGGTCTGTTTTTCCTGCATGTGTCTCCCATTTTCTATAACCTGTGCAAGACCAATAAATTTAAGAAGCGAAACGCAGAACTGATCAATGGCATATAAGATTATCCTTAAGGTACAGCATTATTGATGAGCTATGGGTCTCTGAAATCGTCAAACTGCGCAAGGTAAAGTAGACTCCTCACATACTGAGGATGAATGAGGAACAGATAATTCAAACGTAAATTTGTGGGACGAAGACAAATACGCATGCGCAGGTCAGCGTTGGTCAGACTCGATTGACATGGTCAAAGAATCGGGTCACGTATTTTTCAATTGGAGGACGTGGTCAATGAAGGACTCTATTGAAGACAACATAAACTGGAGGGCAGGATCTCGAATGCGCTGCAATGATGATTGCTCGAAAATTGAGGCGTAAATTTAGTAGAAATGATTGATATTTTAAGGATAAAATGTGCACAAAGCGGCATATAGGATCGGCATATAGGAGCGGCATAATTTCAGCATTGCTGCAATTTCATCTAGTGGAAGTTAAAAGCGTGTCGTGAGCGTATAATTTCTTTCTAAATAGTATATAAAGTGACTAGACTGACTAGACTTCGTAAAATATAAAGTCTAGTTTCATCGAAAAATTTACAAGATTAAAATTAATTGATTTGGAGTTCGAATGATTGAAAATGTAGTCCATACAAATTTAACTCTTCTAAATATCATTTTTCCTCTTCATTGGAGAGAACTAACTCTCAAAAGGAGAGATATATTTCTCAAAAGAAAAATATGTCTCAACATCCAAGATGTGGAGTGATGAGTCTGCCAAGCTCCGCATTTTCCTTTTTGAGGATGCTTTTTACTTTAGCCATCTTCAGCTATAACGAAGATGCCTTCTGTAGGCAGGAAGAAGAAAGTAAGAAAGTTCTCAAAACAAAGATGTAAGGCTCGGTGGACCCTAAGAACAATAGAGAAAAAATGTTTTAAGGCCACTAAATGTCAATGGAAAATATTAAACTGCCTGATAAGAGACCTTATCAATAACACTGGATTATTTTGAATCCTATTTTTATTACTAAATGAATTTGAATTGAAAACCATTACAAGCTTGCAAAGCTTTATTTAAAATCCTAGAAGTACCTACAAGCTATTAATGTAATAGTAAATCGAAAAGACTCTTAGGACTATTGATTTCTTCTGAGAATTATGGACAAAGTACGTGTTGAATGTAAAAACTCATTTAAGCTTTCATACCATTAAAACTTACCACTGATTATCTGATCCAAATACACCATTTCCTTGATCGCTTCGTAAGTCAATTTCCCGTCGTATTTGGCAAGAACACTTTCAATCTCTTCGCGTGCTTTCTCTTGAATATCTTGATTCAACGCCAACTCATACAATGTAAAAGTCATCGCGCTCGATGATGTTTCAAATCCTGCCAAAAAGAACACAAATACTTGGGCAGCGATTTCCTCGAAGCTTAGTTTGTCAAAAGTATTCTTAGGCTCTCCATCCATCGTATCATTGCGCTTCAACTGAATAAGCAAATCCATGAAATCATTTCGTTTCACATTGTTCTTCTCACGGAAATCAATCGTTTCCCGGACGGTACTCAAAAAGAATTCCTCAACATCCTTGGTAAAGACTTTAATATGAAGCTTTTTCGCTATACTTGGGAATTGAATGATAAGAAATTGCATCAGTGGTCCCACAGCAGGCTCTTCAATTACTTTTATTCCATATCGGCGAAATTCAGATTTTGGATTCTTTAAACTATTGCACTCAATACCGAAAGCACAAGTCCCGATTACATCAGTTGTAAACCGTGCAAGCAAGTCCTTGATTTCCAGTTCCGCTCCTTTTCCAACAAGCCCGGACAGGATGGAAATGAAACGATCAGCCACAGCAACCACTGTTGGAAACATGAATTTCATTTTCCCGGAAGTAAATGTTGGCGATAGCTTGGATCGAACCGACTTCCATTTTTCACCGTCCAAGGCGAACAGATGCGCCGAAAGAGGATCATCGTGCTCATTCACATACAAGCCGCGTTCGTGGAAAGCGTTGAAATCTTTCACCAAAACGGACTGAACGAAGTCAAGATCGGTAGTAATGACACTGGGCGAGGCCAGAAAGAAAGCTCCTAAAAATGGAAAATTGTCAGGTTTCTGCTTGTACAGCGATTCACTGAAATTCTTGATTGGCTCCTTGCGCACTGGAGCACTTCCAAACGGGAAGGTTGGCTTAGCGAACGGCACACCACGATCTTTCCAATACGAGTATCTTTTCTTGAAAAACAGGAAAACCGCCGAAGCGATTCCAATGAGCAGATAGAGGACGATCCACATGACACCCATTTTGAGGAATACACAAACACTACACTATGTTTGATTCCCGGGGCCTAATATATACCAAACTAACATGTGGAGTACCGATGGCCGCGATAATCAAGAATTCTATGCTGTCTGATGAAATTATCACCAAGAAACTTGAAAATATCAATGTTCGTCCGAATAAATCAAATCTAAGCTTTGAATTCGATCGAACAATTACAAAAACAAATTGATAATTTTCACGCATGAGCACAAAGTTTGAGCAGACTTTCCCGAAAATTGCCTCAATGAGCTTTATTACGTAGCCTGTTGCTGAGCTTGAAGCGTTTCACTCCAAAGTGTACATGCTTTGTTTTTAAGGAATGTCATTGAAGTATTTTTTCAAACAACGACGTTTATCTTTACTTAGCTATCGCAATTTCTTTCTTTTAATTTATGTAGCTGATATTATTTAGAAAAACCCAATATTTTATCAGGAATTATTTCACCACCTTTTGAGTTGTGATTAAACTCATTTTCCGCTTTGCAATTATTGTTGCACGCACTGCAATATGAACATATTCGTTGTAATATTAAACAGAAAAGTTTAAATTCCAGGCATTATCTAAACATTCTTTGATTTATCAGTTTTTCACTATCCAAATTCCATTATCGGTTATGAACCAATGCGTTTTGTTGAAAACAAACATATTGAATCGCATTAATTTTTATTCAATAGACTGTGGTCCAAAAAATTGCCTTAATTATTGCCATCGACCAATTCTTTTTGAAAGGAAACACTTTACCTTCAATTTGTCAACGGTGAATTTTTTAGACGTTACACTTTACAAGACTCTCAGAGTCGCAGACAATTGCCGTCTAACTATCAGCGTTAATATAGTTACGCATATAACGGGTATTTTAATTAAACTCTTATATGCTAAGCAAATCATGTTATTGGTTTTACTCTTTACTGTTCTTCTCGAAGCGTCTTTCATTTTCGTTCCCAAAATTCTCATTCCCTAGACAAAGTAGTCCTAAGAAAATGCTTGAATTTCCCCCCAAAATTCATGCAATTTGATTGATTTGAATCAACTGTCAAATTAATTTTAAAGTCTGCTTATAAACGTTTGTACGCTTCTTTGAACTTCGCTTAAATTTGATCATCCTGAACGGGTTCCAGCTTGAATGGTATCTGCAGCCTTATTAGTAACAGTCAATTCAAATAAACTACTTTCATTGCTTCCTTTTAGTCTGCAACTCCATTTAATGACATCGAAGACTCAACCTGACGTCAAGCATTGTGACACAAATGAGTATTACTGGCAAATGACTTCATTACATTGCGGTATATGTATTTATAACTTTGTGTACATTTTCACTTTATCCGCGTCTATGCGCTGTGCATTTCCAAAACCCAGCATCGACATAATGCTTGCGGTCATGGTGAGGAACGGTAGTTTTGTTACGGTATTTTACTAAATTTATATTGTCCGAAATGATACAAAAATCATAAGATGAATCGAATAATCGCACCCAGATTCCAAGGATCTATATGAAATGTGGCTGAACTAACACATGAAGGCTGATGTGAAGCAAACGGTCTCCTAGTAGACATTACAATAAAAGACAATACAATAAAAGAAGAAGAGAAGAAAAGGATTAACAAATCTCAATAAAATCACATGAGGGAGCGAAAAAAGCTGATGTTAAACAAATAATTTTCGTTCTAATTATTATAATTTTAATAATAATTTTGATAGGAAAAAAAAACAGGATAAAAGGAGAATAACCAGTATTTGAAATTGTCCGCAATAATGTGATTCATTATTATTATTATTATTTATTAAGAAGTGGTGTAAAAAGTATATTGTAAATTAATGTTTTTAAAGGTAGGTAAGATGAAACTCAAACCACTACTTCCAACAATTCATATGCTACCAAAGATCTAATGAAAAAAACAGTGGCACGATTCTTTTCCTATACTTCGAGGGGGGAAGAAATGGAACACATTTTTCAGCAGCAAGGACATCCAGAAGAATGTGACACACACGACCTACTCAGTGATCTTTCTAAACTTAGCGCTCTATGTACCAAAGGAACTTCACACTCAGCAACAAAGCACAACTAAATACCCTACGTTTCGATTGCAGAAGCAAAGGCATCAACAAACAATGAAGTTCCTCTAAAGTCAAAGGTACGTGCCTGGATCAGCTAATGTCAATACGCACTCCTTCTGACAAAAAAATAAACCGACGAAACCGCCTTCAAAACCCGTTTTCATGAATATGAAGAAGAGTAAGAAGGTGTTGTTAATAAACCGCAGACATTGAGGCAGACCAATCTCTATGAAAAGATTCGTATTTAAGGAGCAGTGGAAGCCTAAGACTCATAGTGGACGACTTCAGATAGTAATTACATGCAACAGTAGATACCAATGTTCGAAACAGCAGCAGCTCTAGTCAAATCTGGGGTCTGGTTCACGTTGAGATGATTTAAAGCTTGTCAGTATCAACCTGCTGCCTTACAATACCACGGGTAAGCTTACTTGTCAGGCATAGTGACATCTCATGGGACGCTGATTATCACTTTACTCCCAAATTGAAAGGACCTTATATGGAGTCTAGAGGAAAGGAAGAGGCAGAAACATGAAAGCCACAACATGTTCGTGAGCCACGAAGGTTACACTACCGGTTTTTTGGGACCTTCAAGGAGTTTTTATTTTTTCTTCCTTTTTTCTTAATTTTTTTATTGACTTGGGTTCAAGCCGAATATCAATCAGAAAGGCTTCGTCAGCCGATCCGTCCTGTTCCTGCATGACAAAGCAAGACTGCAAAGTGCAGTTTGACAACCTGAAAAATAGCTCAAGTGCACTAGGGTAGGTACGGAAGTAAGGCAGGGAGGTGAACGCTAGTCAGGACATAAATATCGGACTACAACTGGTCATAAACTGTACTGAGCTACCGACTAAACAGAACCTAACCGACTAAACACTACCGACTTAACACAGTAAATGGAAGTCCTTTGTCTGAAGACTTTGGATACGTTACTTTGATCAAATTTTGCTATTTAGTCCTAATGGCGTCGGAAGGAGGAGGAGGATTGCTAGAGAAGAGATCCCTCCGTCCTTACTGCGAAACTTCCAGGTGATCAAGTCTGCTTACTTTAGGTATTAGAAGTGGCCGAACATAATTAACCACCTGGTTCCATTTGTCACCTGACTACGAACCGCAGTTCTTTGATTAGGTTGTCCATACGGAGCATTCCATTTTTTCGGTAAGATTACCGTGTAGGATGTCCTATCTTCTGTATGAATTGAAAATATAACAAGCGTTATCTTTCTTTCCAATGAAGTGCATTAAACTGCACTTCATTACCCTCTTTTCCACCCTATCTTTCTCTGTGAAATTTCCCTGAACTCTTGAAATGGCATTTGGAGGAGAGCGCTTCGCAAAGAGAAAGAAAACGCTTTGCAAAGAGGAGGAGAGCGCTTCGTTGTTATAATAATGTCCGATTAATATATGTGACATTTATAAAGGATTTAATTATTAAAATAAATTAAAAAATTAAGTATCCGATGAAAAAAAAGGATAACCATGGAGCTAACATGTATTGGTAAGTAGCATAAAAGGTGTATCTACTAAAATGTGAGCTACTTTTACTTTACAACAAACAAAAATGTTAGTAGTTACAGAATAAATCCTAAGATATTCAATATAACCCTATAAAAAATTCTGTCTCGTTTTATTTATCGCAGATTTTCCTTGCAAAATCTTGCGGTGATGAATTTACATACAATTATGTAATTCTAATTTTGCTCCTTTAGTAATGAATACAGTAATTGGTCATATAGATTAAAGTACTAATACGGTCCAAAAATTCCAAAAAATAAAATATTTTTTTTTCATGTTCCCATGCTTTATCGTGTAAAGAATTATCTCTTGATTTTATAGAGAAATTTTATGGAGAAATTTGAAAGAGAACAACAGTAATAGCATCATAGGGGTTGCGCAAGGTTCCGTTCTGGGCCTGGACCTCTGGAATGTCTCGTACGATGAGCTTTTGAGGCTGCAGTTACCGGGGGAGTCGCGCCTGGTTGGCTACGCAGATGACGTAGCAGTACTATTCGCCGGACGTACTGTGGGACAGGCGCAACTCAAACTGGGTGCAGTAATAAGTCGAGTGAGCGAGTGGATGACTGACCATGGGCTTAGCCTAGCGCTGGAAAAGACCGAGGTTGTCGTCCTCATCAAGAAGCGAATCCCTCGTGTTATGCCGGTTTGGATGGGGGAAATGATCATCGAGTCAAAAGAATCAATCAGATACCTTGGCTTGATGATTGACTCGAAGATGAGTTTTTTCGAGCAGGTTCGAGCGTCAGCAGATTAGGCCTCCGTGCGGGTATCGGCGCTAAACCGCATTATGGCCAACACGCAGGGGCCAACCTCAAGCAAAAGATGTCTACTGATGTGTGCAATGGAGTCAGTGCTCTTGTATGGCTCCGAGGTTTGGGCTGACGCTCTTAGTAAAAGACGCACCGAAGGCGTCTGGCACAGGTGCAGAGGCAAGGAGGTTTGCGGATAGCTGCTGCATACCACACTGTCTCTGAACCTGCAGTGCTGGTAATCTCGGGGGTGGTTCCAATTAAGTTACTTGCAGACGAAGGGAAACGTGTATGCTCACGTACGGGGGCGAGAGAAACCGTCAGCCGAGAGGAACGGAGAAGAACCCTTATCTTATGGCAGCAAACATGGGAAAACGAAACGCGAGGCAGATGGGCCGCATGGCTGATAAGTGACTTGAGGCCGTGGTTCTACAGAATGCATGGTTAGACTGATTATTATCTGACGCAATTACTCAGTGGTCACGGGTATTTTCAGTCTTACCTTTATAAGATGGGAAAGACACCATCCCCAACCCGCGTGTTCTGCCCGGGGATGACGGATGACGCCTGCCATACGTTCTTTACATGTAATACATTCACAAGACTCCGTTCGCATCTCTCGGGGAAAATTGGCGTAATTTCCCCAGAAAATGTAACGGGAAAAATGATGAAATCAAAGGACAATTGGAACTGTGTGTCGCATTACGTACGGACAGTACTCATTATAAAGAAGGACATAATGGATCGCTTGGCGAGGGAGGGAACATCTCTGTAACGCAATATTATAGTTACTAATCTCAATTCCTTCCTATCCATCCGTGGAGAAAGAGACATTTCCCTTAGCCTGAAGACATCGCTAAGCGATGATTAATTAGGCCTAGTCCGAAGTAATGTGACAAACAGTTCCAGGCTATGTTCTCAGTGTGACAGGGGAGGTATTTAGTCGGTAGTGCGGTAGCGGGGGAGTCCGAGTCCACTGAGGGCGTAAAGAACCCTTCACCTCACAAACAAAAAAAAACAAATAGCATCATATAGCTGACTACGTGTACACTCTTTGCTTCGACTATTGCAGATGCCTAACGCGCCTAACTGTATTATCCAAACCTTACTGTATGCTGGTTTCTATAATACTTTCTCCATTAATAATTCTATACGAGCTCAGTCGCCTTTCGGTTTTTGTCGAAAAAATACTTGTGAAACCATTGGTGAGACAAATAGTGAAAACATTTCGCAGTTTTCAAGGAAAAATCAGCATACTCCTGGTATGCTTCACGTTTGCAGATGTGCTCAAATGAAAAAGTGTGACAAACATATCGAGTTTACTAGAAATGGCATTTGTGGCTTAAGATTTAAAATCAACATTTCATGTTATTTTAGGCATATATAACAAAAAACTCTTGAACTTTTTTAGGTAAAGGCTGAAACAAAGTGAGAAGAAAAATTTGTAAAAGTTTAATGAAGAAATATCGGCTGGGTTTCATCACTACATATCAACTGATGATTCACCACATCACCAGTAAAACAACGAATGATGGCGTAGCCCGCACTAACCCGCACTAAATGCAGAAATTAAAAAACTTTTTAAACCAGTTTTGAGCATTAAAGTAATGAAAAATCTGCAACTCGTTGCCAAAAAACACTCAAGATAATTATGAGTGCTGTAAAAAACCAGTCCGGGCAATAGTTAACAAAGATACCTTTGTTGGCAAAGAAGTAACTAATGTAGTAGTTCAAACATCATTATCAATACTCAACAAGGGTTGTTTGACACTTCTAAAAATGTTAGAAAGTAAGGGCTTCACCATATGAATTTTTGCTTACGATTGCGTCAAAAGAAAAGATCAGGAGGGAATCTTGATGGCTGAGAAGACTACTAAGAGCGCTACGAAAGATGAGGAGGGCTCTTAACTTATTGTATAGCCCAGGAATTACTGGTTAACCATGCGTGAGGCAAAAACCTTGTTTTTTGTTTAAATATTTTTAATCTACAAAAATTTCCAACACGTTATTCTCGAAATGACATTTTTCCAACTGGCCGAAAATTATTCTCCGGATCAACGCAGCCATTTTGAATGACGTTCAAAGCATTTTGTTTATTTAGGTCTCCCGAATGAAAATTTACCACATTTTGCAAGAAAAATGTCATACAAAAATTTCACACAAAAGCAGTCAAAAAAAGTGTGCGTTGCTTAGTCTTTAGTTTTTCAAAAATCCATAAATAAATTCCACATATTAATAACTTTTTCTTGATTTTGACAAATTGTGGTAAATTTTCACGCAAGAATCCTTATTTTATAAAACCTGATTGGAATTTTTTTATTTCTGTGGTGCCGCAATTCCAAAATTAGCCTGCGGCGATAAGACCCTCTTTTATTATACCACTTGATACCAGCGCTATCTATAGAAAACAAAAATGCTATATCCATAAAAAATGTTTTCTTTACATAAAAGACATGACAATACGATAAAAAATGGGTTTCATCGCTATATCAAACAAAGGAGCTGAGGAAAAAATGTTAAAAATCATCATTTTTTGGCGTTCTAGACTGCATTTGTACCTTAAAAGTGCACCATACTCGCGATTGCACGAATGACATATTTGGGTCGCTTGTGATACTCAGGACTTGCTTCTTTGATAACGATGCCGTCGTCTGCATATTCAGAGTAGACAACTGGGAGTTTAAATAATCAGACGAGTTCTTTTTATGTTTTCATATATTTTCATAAGCTAAATAAACCCAATTTGACTATAGCTATACCTGATTTGGTTAACTTTTATTTTTATTTATTTATTAGTTGCTTTTGGTATTATATTATAAATCATGCAGGCGTGTAGCTGATTTTTCATATCTTATACCGCTAATAATTCTTAAACCTTATTCACTTAAGAACTGGTCGCAAGGACTATGGAGAATATTGTTAAAATCTTAATCTAAACTGAAAAAAAGATACTAAGTAAGAAAAGAACATATTTCCTTTCATCCTTATAATCTTCGTATTTAACGCAACGTTTCCAAAAGAACGAATTTCAAAGCTGCAGTCTTTTATTATTTTCGTTCTATTATAATATTCAGGATTATAAGTCACGGAGTGTTATAAATAAACTTGTTACAACTAGATAACAATTCATATCTTTTCTAATAGCAAATGCATGCCATTTAATGGAGACAGTATCGGTGCGGTTTTAAATACCATTGGAATTGTAGTTTTATCGGAGGGTGCAAATCTGAAACTTTTCAGAAGGGTAATAAGACCGATTCGGGATTGCATTCTGCCAAATCGCAATCCAACACAATTCCTTGGACCATCGCCAAAGCTCAAAAACGACATTGGATGGCGGCTTTTTATTTGTTCCGGTGAAAAACGTTCCGGGTCGAATACATCAGGATTAGGATATATTTCTGGATCATGTTGTATCGCATAGGCTGGAATGAATACGCCCGTTCCTTTTTCGATTGTAACGTTTGTGTTCGGAACACGGAAATCATGTACAGCTTTACGTATTATATTTACAACCGGTGGATACTTGCGAAGAGCCTCTGTTGGGGACAGAAATAAAAAAGTAGTATTTAGATTTTCCTACATGATAAAATTGTGTAATTTGTGTTGATAACAACAGAGATAAGAATCAATTTCAAATTGAAAATTGGTAATCACTCCTTGAATGATGTCAATAACATACCGCTTATAATTCGATCGACATAAACCATATCTTTAACAGCTTCATACGTCAGCTTTCCGTCGTAATTACTCAAAACACTCTCGATTTCGTTTCGAGCTTTTTCTTGGATGTCTGGATTCAACGCGAGTTCATACAAACAGAACATCATTGTGGTGGAAGACGTCTCAAAGCCGGCTAAGAAGAATACGAACGCCTGCGCTGCGATTTCCTCAAAACTCAAACCTCCGTCAGCGCTGGTGCCATTTTCATCAATTGATTTATTTTTCAGCAACAACAACAGATCCATAAAATCATTTCGGCGAACATTATTTTTCTCACGAAAATCAATGGTCTGTCGCACGGTGTCCAAGAAGAAGTCGCTAACTTCTTGCTTGACCGTCTTTATATGAAGTTTCCTCGCGAGATTTGGATATTGTATCATGAAAAACTGCATTAATGGCAAATGTGCTGGCTCTTCAAATACACTAGCACCGTAGCGACGAAACTCTGAATTAGGATCGTTCAAGCTGTTACACTCAATTCCGAATGCACAGGACCCAATAACATCGGTGGTAAACCGAGCTAGCAAGTCCTTCATTTCCAAATCAGCCTTCGTTTTCACAATATCCGCCAAAACCGAGTGGAATCGATCGGCAACTTCGACAACTGTGGAAAACATAAACTTCATTTTTCCAGATGTGAATGTGGGCGACAACTTGGCACGCAAAGTTTTCCACTTTTCTCCATCGACCGAAAACATGTGGGCCGACAGGGGATCATCCTTTTCATTTACATACATTCCACGCTCATGAAAACTGCTAAAATCTCTCACCAGAACTGATTGCACAAAATCCAAATCGGTTGCACACACGACCGGTGTCTGGAAAAAGTATGCTCCCATGAAAGGGAAGTCCGGAGTCTTTTTGTCGTAGAACGGTTGGAGAACATCTTTGAAGTGAATATTTCGCGCCGGAAGATTTCCCAATGGGATCATCGGCTCCACATATGGTACACCGCGGCTCTTCCAGTACGAGTATTTTTTTTTAAAAGAATAGAGAACCAACGAGATTAGTCCAATAAGAAAACAAAGAACTAATGATACACTATCCATGCTGAATGTTTTCCACTACTGGTCGGACAAGTGCTTCTTCGGTCCCGTGCCAGCAGACTAAAGTCGCTTTCCCGCCTCATACCGCGAAATCTGGTAGATGAAAGTTTTGCCCACGGTACCAGTTCCAGCGAATGCGTCTAATCAATTCAGCTGTAACGTCTAGAGTCCAATCCAGCTTTCGATATGCGTCTAAGTTTGATTGAAATACCGCGGAGAATAGGCCCAGTAAAGCTTCCACTAGTATAGGCATGTTACTAGAGATGTACACAGAATCTCTGTATGTTCATATGTGTAATCGACTATTGGATAAATATGATTGTATAAACAGAAATTATCGGAATTTATTTGGCGTGGAATCATGCGATTCAACTCGTTTTTTTTTCACAAATGTATAAATTTACACCAGCACCTATGTGAAATATTTTATCAATTCAAACTGATCAAAAGCATCTATGTACAATCGTGGTTTTTTTTTCATTTGTAACTTAAGAAACCTCAGCGCAAAGCTCTCTATTTTGGATACCTTTGACGATTTCGCTCATCTTAGTTAAATATTTTTGTTGTTGTGGTGTTTCAGTGCTCAAAGAACAGGAGCATAAGCTGTATGAGGTTTACTTGCTTTATTTCCCCTCCATTGTACCGGCGCCAATAGTTTCCAATGTGACTATTTATTCAGAGTATCAGCCTATACTAGCTCAAAATCACTGTTTCTACCGAAATTATAATACTCTTCCTTTAATTTCATTCAGAATCATCGGAGTTGACGATGAGCGAACTCCTGCAACAGCCGTCTGCTTTGTAGCCGTTGATTTGATATATCACCATTATCAAAATTTTCCAGCAAAAGATTGAGCCCACGGTCGGTGATCTACTAACGTATTCAGTGGCAGATGTTCTACTTCATGTGTGTTATCCTGAAACCTGATTCACCAAACCTGATTCACCCGGTATCCGCACTCTCAAAAATAACTCATATGAACCACTCCAGATGTCTGAGCCTCAATTGTATACTATCCCACGTCTTATGGTATGTGGTTTCTTCGCTGGTACTCTGACTCGTCCTAGCTGAGCATCTCGTCTGTATCTAAAGTAGTCCTTCAATATCCGTAAAGAATATTTCGATACTCGTTATGCATGAGAAATATTATATCAAATACTTTCATGACAGGGCCATTGGTTGATTCCCATGCCATACTGCTGTTGACAAAATTGGAATTTGAAAATTGTTCTTGAGGTACAAAGTTTTGCTACCACCAGCCCCGGCGAAAAGATCCTGGCTTTCCTCTTTTTTAAACATTTTCAATTGTCTTAAAGAAGAATTTTCTTCAACGCAAACTCGTATTTGACCATTCTTTTATCCCACTGATACTTATACGAATTTGTAGAATTAGACTTTTTGACTTAATTTTAGACTGAAGACCGGATGTTCGGCATTATTTACACTTCTCAGCAACACCGATTGAGCACTAGTATCCAACCGAGTCATCGCTTTATGATCTTCACAGGAAGAAGGAAATGCTATAAGCTGACGTAATAAAAACAACAACAGATCTCAATCAATTTTCAGCCTATGGTCACTTCTGTCTGATAAGCCTTTACAATGGGCTTGACGTCTGTTTTCCCAGAATCATTCTTGCAGGCCAACAAAAGGTTACTCCAAGCTGAAGTAAATGGTTCTTGATTTCCAGATTTATGATGAATCAATCGCTGAATAGTTCTCTAGCTCCCTTGGGCTTCATAGACTTTGAGATATGTCTGCAGTCACTCATACTTTAAGCACAGCCATTACAGCATGAATACTACGCATTGTTCTGTTGCTAACGAGAAAACTTGTGGTTGCTGTCATTTTTTTTTACTTAATCGCCTACGCAGTAAGGATTAATATGCTGAAATATCCATAAATATTATTATCTTAGCATCGAAGTCACTTCCAGTTACAATACTTTATTTTGTCATCCAAAACACGGTTTTCCGTGAAAAAAAACCACAAATCATCCCCCCGGGATGATTGGTGGTTTCATCTGATCATCTTCATGATGGTTTCATCATCACCAATCATCCCCCCGGGATCCCCTCATCCCTCCGGAGTCTGGGCCAAGCGCGAGTCCTGCCCCGATTGATAGCAATGTCAGATTATTTGTAAGACCACTACGCTGAAAGGCTGCAAAAATGTCAAACGCAATTCCTGACGTGAATAGAAACTATGCCAGGTTAATTGTAAGACCACAAAGTTTCCTCTTCATTGCAGAAAATCAACCCAGTTCTCCCTCCTGCTGTAGGTATTGTGCGCGCTAATGCATTCATTCATTCATAGAACCCAGATTATAAATCCATTTTTGCCTTATTCAGTGCATTCTTGTACATATACCTCAACTTTTCACTTCCCAAATCTCTTTTTCGAGTCCAAAGAAGCGACGTAGACGGTTCTTCAATGACCAGACAACACGCTAATTTTGATTGTCTTTCTTCTTCTTAGGCCGCAACTTTTTGCGGAACTTCAGCTATTTCGACCTCCCAACCCTAAGCCTGACGGGTATCAACAGCGTTCTTAAGTATTTCATTCGCGTGGAATCACGCGGGAGGGAACATCGGGAAGCGTCCAGAATCTAGCACTTCCTTCCCGCTTGAGAAGAGATTCCCATAATTTGAAGGACCCTCTATGCGTAAGAGTACGAGGTCTATCCCGAAGTCATGTGTCTAAAGGTTGCAGGCTACGTTCTCAGATTGACAGGGGAGTTGTTAGTGGTAAGTCCAGAAGCATTGCTCGTCTGGGAATCCCACATTCAGCCCGTAAACAGCAATCATCCCCCTTCTACAAGAAAAGTGTTTCCCTCAGAATCGTCATTGTCTTATGTCCTGTTTTACTTCTTTAGCTTCTATTTCATACCCAATTTATTATTTTTCTCTGCTGGATTTCATCAAAAACAAATTCAATCGAATCAAGCAGATTCTTGGTGGCATAGGTTGCATTTATGTGTTCTTCTTCGAGTTTTAAAAAAAAGCAGGTTACCTGGTTTTCTCACTCATAGAATTTCCATATTGGCTCCTACTTTTCTGGCTCCATGTTTCCTCCATTCCAATGATCAACGATGGTCCTTGCAAGCTCTTGAAGAAGAGTGTTGGTATGTCAATTGGTTTGAAACTGTTACGTCCTGACGTACTGCTCTTTGAAATCTTAATATTTTGCCTTCAAGTTGTTTTTTTCTTTCAAATATTCATAACGATCTCGTTTTTTTCTGGGCAGCGGCTAAGTTTCTCGTAATTTTCAAAGCCATTTGTGTGTTTACAATTCATCGCTTCATTTTTAGGACAATTCTTTTCACCAGATCGGTCTCTGGCAGCGTAAATGCTAACACAAGCTACTAAATGCTGGCTTCCATAGTTTCTGAGCAGCTGATATAAAGGATATAAGCAAGCCAACGTTTTGAGAGGCATTTAACATCATTTGAAGGAGAAAGTTGCTATGAAAGAAATTTATTCATAAAAATCAGTTATTGGAAGAACCACTAATCAGCAAATATTTTACTGAAAGACTGTGAAGATGTGTTATCCTGCATCTGAAAAACGCACTAAATTTGACAGAAGCTGGCCAAAGAAACTGCCAGAAGGTTGAGATCAAAATTGAATAAGACGTGAAAGATAGGAGTAAGCTTTTTGTCTAACGAAAAATTCTCTGACTACGAAAGATGCAAGGACACAATGGCCTGGAATTTTCGTGGAAGCAAGACTGAATCAAGATATTTACGAGCTCTTTATCTCACAAAAGTCCTACTACTTGCTTCATAAGTATTCGTTTATGTTTTGTTATTTGTCTCTACTAGCTATTCCTTCAAAAGAGTGGATAAAAGTTGTCATTATGCTATGATTCGGATAATCGTGTAATAGTGACAGTCGTACCGAAGATGACAGAGCACTACTACATCTAAACCTGAACCATATCTTAAGTATACACGTCAATAACAGTCTGAACTGTCAATATAAAGGTATACGATCAAAATATATGAAATTATATTTGAATACGTGAATATGGTCCCATTTTTGCTTTAAACAAGATAACTCCTCCCAAAGCTTATGCGTAGCATCAAAATACAAAATTACACCCACTCGTGCTGTTTCTATCTCTATCTGAAAGATGTCACCGAGAGTGATAGTGCTGTAATCCACACTGTGGTTATGCTATGGCTTACACACATTGCATGTAAAAATGCAGAAGTCCTCCTTCTATTGTTTCGCAAACCGATGGCTTTTTCTTCTTCCTTATTACAAATGAAGATCTCCATTGCTTCTCCAGCTGGGAAAATATAAAAACATTAGAGACCGTTGATCAAACCAAAAAAAAAGAAAAAGTCGCGGTTTGGAATGATGAGTGAATGCATTTAATCGTAATCCAGACCTAAACGACCAAATTAGATTGAAATTCAAAGCTTATTTAGCATAATCGAATTTGATCTCATACCAAAGTACTCACTTTTTGTAAATAGTCCCCCTAACACTCATTTCATGTCTCGTGTCTACATACAAAAAGAGACAAATGAACTATTAATTCACTATTACCAGCAAACATTTGTTACCAAATTTATGACTCTAAATCATACCCATCTAGTGACAAAGTAAACAATAAATTCCAACACATGCTAGAATAAAACAAATCAAAAAACGACCTTGACTGTGATATGGAAATCAAATCTCACATGCAAAACGAGAATAAAAACTTGCAAAGAAACGTAGGAATATACATAAAGCACATATGGTAAGGCACATGCATGTATCAAAATAAAAAATCAAACCCACACCATCCACTTTACTATTACTCGAATGAGCTGTAACAAGTATAAATCAGTCAAGTTGCGCTTTATTAATAATAATTCTACCATATGATTGCACTCTTTTATGTTAGAGCTTTTACAGACTTCATACGCGTATGTGAGCTTTTTGCTAATGTTTCCATGCGTTTATTGAGCATGACATTTTTTCGAAGAGCAAATCTATAGAGAATCGCTCGTTTCTTGATCACAACTTGGAAACTTGCTTTACTTTGGTGGTTGTTCAGTTTTAAATTGTTTTATAAAAGTTTCAACAATAAGGAATCAACTAGAATTCCTTAATAGAAACTTGCGTTCAATTCAAGGACTCGTTGAAAAATTTAAACATAAACTCAAAAATTCAAAACCAATTTTAATCAGAATTAAAAATTGAATACAATTTAACTAGCTTCAAACCTTCAATTGCATTTACACAGACCAGATACCTTCATTTGTTGATAAGCTGCACAGAAGTTGGTGAAAACTGAATGTATTATTTGTTAAATATGAAAATGGATAATCTAGACGAGCAACGATCTTCTGTTTAGAGGTTTCATCTTTATTTGATCCTACGGTCCGATTATATTCGCAAGCCGTTCGACACATAACTTCTTTCAAAATAATCAACTATGCATGATATACTCCGTCCTTTCGAGAACAACAGAAGCAAGGAATGTGGTAGCATGAGCCAGTCTAGGAACAATTCATAGTTATGATTTGAATTATTCTTTTAAGACGTTTCTCAAGTGTTTTCATCACAAGTGTCCTGATCTGCGTTAAGATTAAACATTCTGGGTCCTTCTCATGTCTAATTTCGTGAAATCCTTGCTGCGCGCATTGCAACACACTAGCTACAGTTTGTTTTCTTATTCATTTACAGCAGGGTCTGTTATCACTTAGACTTTAGTTTAATTTCTTCATGATCCCTTAAAGGTAGCTTGGGAACTACTTCTTGCTCAATCAGATGGAGTACCACCTTCTCATTGGCCTTCTTCGTCCATAATCGCAAAATCACAGATTGAAATCTAGTCGACCTCGATGTCAAAGTCGGAAGAGCTGGGAAACCTCTAATTTCAATGCTCTACCAGGAACTCAGAGTACAGTAGTTGCTGCAGTAGATGCCCTAGTCACATTTCTCGAGCTACATCGAACTGAATCCTATCTTGAAAATTGTTATCCTAACCCAACAATTACCTAATTCAACTCCCCTAATCGTTATCAGATCTCCTTTTCACGATAAATTATTATTCTTATTATTCTTCTTGCTCCATTCAAAAATTTTTTTCTCTAATTGAGGTGCCCTGCTCCACTGCCCCACTTGCTCCACTCAAAGAATTGTTTCTCCAATTCAGGTGCCCTAGATATCTCTCTACCTAAGTTTCTCTACCCAATGCAGGCTGTCAAAACTTGACAGTAGCTAGTTCCTGATCTCTTATTGTAAAGAAGATAGCTTTGTGAAGCACATTTTCATCACCACTAAAGTTTTCCTCGAACAGACTTGGTATGATAAAGATGACACCAGGATATCAATATTATTTTCAGTAAAAGCTCTTCCCTCTTCAACCTGGAGGCCGTTTCCGAAGCGTACTCTGACCTATTGTACATTTGGGCTTCTTGGAACTCTGTTTTCCATATTTTTGACGTCAGTGCAGTTGATAGTTTTCATTTCTAGCTTGTTAGAACTTAGAACACCTAAGTTAACTACAAGACCTTCAAGCAGACTAAAACCGCTAGATGCCAGCTTCATTCAAATATCTAGATTAACCAGCAAGACGTGCACTCCGCACCGATTCAATTTTCCAGCAATTGTATTGAATACCGTATTAAGGCCCTATACTTAAACGTAATGAAGTTGCAAAGCTTCTGGTAAGGACCTGGCTCGAATAGGCCTATCTTCAGTTTTCAGCCTTCTCACATACCTTCATATTACATCGTAACTTTTTCACCTTTTCCAACCTTTTCTACTAGTAAATATGGAACCCTACTTCTTCAGAGGCTGTTAAGACAGCGCAATCTTCAGCTCATCAGTTATCTGTGGTAACTGGATATACCCAGTTTTGTGGTTTTATACCCAGGTTGAATACTCAGGTTCAGGATTGAAGTTTGGGGAACAAGTCATAAGGATACTTCATACGGTAGTTCGTAGCAAGCTCGGCGGATTTGTTTTGAACTAAGACCTTTTCTTAGCATTTCTTCTAAAAGTCTCGTCCCGAAGTTTCTTTCAGTAATAGTTTCTTCCAATCTGATGCTTCCATCCTCTGATTAGGGCATCAGGACAGTGGAAAGGGATTCTCCTGGAAATCAACACCCTGTTTATGTGTCACACCATCGATGATAGTGTAAATCTTCAAGCAGAGGACCCACTTAAAAAGTTGATGCTGTCTGTACTAAGCAATTATTTTTCACCCTCCTGAAATAACGTTTGATATTTCAGGGAATATTTCCATGACTGTTTACTCTGTCATGGTCGTAGCTGTATACCATTACAAGCCCTAAAGTTTTGGCGAAACCAATCAACCATACAGGAGACCAAAGAGATACCGTTAATCAAGACTAGCCACCACGATCCTCCTCAAAGTTCCAGAACCCAATAAGATGCCCATTTCGATAGGCCAATTAATATAGATCAGCCTATTCATATAGATCGAGGCTCATCAGCTACCCATGATACTACAATATACCCACAGATTGACGATTTCAGGCCCAGTGTAGAGGATATGTCATACGGATATATCTGACAAGCTTGTCCCTTAATTACAAACTAAGATCTTAGTTCTAGTAGGGAGCACGGGAGCACTATCGCCAGTTGGTTCCACTGGAAACCTCATTTACACCTAGCAGTTGTTTTTACCCTCTCTTGCCCTGTGGCCAGATCGGATTGTGAACTTGATCATTTGAAGCCCCAACATTATTGTCATGCTTCTAGATATGCAGAAGCAGACACTGTACTAACCCCAGTCTTTTTACGGGTGTTTGTCAAAGCACTTGTGCAGATAGCCATTTTATTAAGTCGGTCATACTGACGCTGATTCTGGCCACTGATTGAGTGCCACATCTAAACCTGCTATGGCAAGTTACTGGTTACAAATAAGGATTTTATCTTGCATGAACCAAATGGGACGAAAAAGGCGCAACATTAGTGCTAAACAGTCAGCGCATAAACTTTATTGTAGCAAGACTATTCACTATACTTCTTCACAAGTTGTTTTGGAAAGCCTGCAAACTGTGATTCTTCCGTAATATCTTCCATAATGTAGTAAAAACAAGTTTAAATGTTAAAAGCACGATGTTGAATGGACTCACAACTGCTATCGTATCATAAATACGCTCATATCAGTGAGAGTAAACGTGGCGCGGAAACAACGCATAGTTAATCGAATCAATTGCTATGATAGACGATTATGTCGGCCATAAAATTGACGAAGTGCGCGATGCGTTTCTCCATCAAAACCGGTTTTTTTTTAAATAATTCAGCACAACTTGCAGCCGTTGCTCAGGCGTCAACCTATTCATGATAAAATTCAAACCAAACTAATCAAAGAAACAATGAAAACGCAAGACAGCTGTCACACCATAAGTCACATCAAAAGTGTTGCCAACTTCAAGTCTTATATACCCCTAGAAAATCCTTTACAACCATTTAACATAACTTTGAAGATTCTCCTTTAATGCATTCTCTCGTGCTGCTACATATTTTCCTTATCCTCTAGAAATATCCCTGGAGTGAAGAACACAATTTAGAAATGGAAGTTGACTCCATTATGCTTTCCAAATTCAATTGTATCTTCACATTGACTAAGTTTCTCGGCTGAAAGTATTAGCGCTGAGTGTTGCTTTATGACCGTCACAGCGTGCCTTATTTTCAATACCCTCTCATAGCAGGTACCAGGCTTAAAAGGGGCTTTGTTTGTACCGCCTGCTACACCGTTTGGGTCATGCCGTCGCTTCGTTTGCTTACTAATGTGTTAGAGCCAGTCTCTCCTCATATTATCCTTCCAGGCTTTTTTTTCGTGACAGGCCAACTTTTCGACTCCTTGGATTTGGATTCTCCTGCTCTCAGCCTCCGATTACTTGAAATTTTCTCGGTGCCTTTAGATTTAAATGAATGCAACTAGAACCCTAGATTACACTTCACATCCGTATCATTGAGGTCCTTCCTTAGTGAGTCCTCTCGTCCGCCTCGATTTTTCCAGTGCTGTAGTGGTAGTTCCTTCTACTGGAGGATGCATGAACACCCTATGAGCGATCGCTTTCTTAAAAGCTATCAATCAGCAAAACAAGGTATGGAAAACGTTTTTATTAATTCCTTTCAAATGTAGAAGACAGAACTGAGGCCTCAATTCATTAATAATTGGGGTCCTTAAGCAAGACAATTTAAAACACACTGTCGATGGTACGTTATCCTTGCCAAAATTTTCAAAGCACAGTAAAATTGCATAATTTCGTCCCACCTAAATTGGTGATTTGCAAAAGTAAATGGATGAAATATTTTCATTGCAAATAATTCCTTATCGGCATAGTAACAAATTATGCAATAGCTTTAAACTTATTGAAATTCAGTGAATTTTTGCCACAGGAATAATTTTCAAAGCATGTTTGCGTATTTTCGATACTTTGCCGTACTCTTGCTAACTTGACTTGAGGAAAAGCTGCTACAGGGACAACGTACAGAGATAAAACTGACTCTTGTAAAATGGGAGGAGTATATTTCAATGGTATCGCGTAAGTTTTCGCATTTTCCGCGCAATAATCCATCAATGAAAACGTTCTTATCACTTCATATCTTCGAAACATGATAATGACCGCGTATAATGCGTCAGTTGCATTTATAGGTTGGCCAGTTCAGCCAGTGCTAGTAGTAGAGCCACGCAGACGTTTTGCATGGTAAGATATCCTTAAACCCTATATCGCAATGGAAATTATATCAGTGATACTGCTGTTGATGATCGGAACAGTTTCGGGAATATTTTTATATTTCAAGAAAAAATTTTCATATTGGAAGGATCGCGGAGTTTCATACGTTGAGCCAACCTTTCCTGCAGGCAACTTGCCGCTAAAACGGTCCACGCATTTCAAGGATATCACTGGACTGATTTACAAGCATAAAAATGGCAGTCCTTTTATTGGAGCGTACCTTTTTGCACAGCCAATTGTAGTTGCAACCGATTTGGATTTCGTTCAAACCGTTCTCATCAAGGACTTCAGTAGCTTTCATGGACGTGGGGCTTTCGTCAACGAAGAAGATGATCCTCTCGGAGCGCACATGTTTTCTTTGGATGGTGAAAAGTGGAAAAAACTGCGCACCAAGTTGTCTCCAACGTTTACATCGGGAAAGATGAAATTCATGTTCCCAACGATCGTCCAAGTTGCTGACCGTTTCAATCAAGTCCTTGCGGAAGAAGTGAATCCCAGTGCAATAGTCGAAATGAAAGATTTCCTTGCACGTTTTACGACGGATGTGATCGGGACTTGTGCGTTTGGCATTGAGTGCAATAGTTTAAAGACTCCTGATTCCGAATTTCGACGCTACGGTCAAAAAGCATTCGATGAACTTGCAGGACCACTGATTCAATTTTTCGCTTTACAATATCCAAATTTAGCACGAAAATTGCATATGAAACTCTTCACGAATGATGTAACGAAATTTTACATCGATACTGTACGACAGACGATTGATTTTCGTGAGAAAAATAACATTAGGAGAAATGATTTCATGGACCTCCTGATTAAATTGAAAAACAACGAGACGATCGATGGCACCAAATCAGACAGTCTGGAAGGCATGACTTTGGAGGAGGTAGCTGCTCAAGCATTTTTATTCTTTGCTGCAGGATTCGAAACATCCTCCACAACAATGATGTTTGCTTTGTATGAACTTGCACTTAACCCCAGATATCAAGAAAGAGCCCGTCAAGAGATAAACGACGTTCTAGCAAAACATGATGGAGCAATGAGCTACGAAAGTATCCAAGAAATGGCATATGTTGATCAGATAATAACAGGTAATTGCTCTCTACGTCTCTCATAGAGAAATTTAATTCACCAACGAGGCATTCACTTTTCAGAGACCATACGCAAATACCCGCCAGTTGTTCATCTTATAAGGCAATGCACGAAAGACTTCCCTGTCCCAAATATCAAAACAGTGATAGAAAAGGGCACAACAATACTGATTCCAGTCTACTCTATGCATCATGATCCCGACATCTATCCCGATCCAGAAATATTCGATCCGGAGCGCTTCACACCGGAACAGGTGAAGAATCGTCATCCACAAGCCTTCCAAGGATTTGGAGATGGGCCAAGAAACTGTATCGGCTTGAGATTTGGCAAGATGCAATCGAAAATTGGACTGGTAACTTTGCTGAAACATTATCAGTTCAAAACATGTGCGCAAACCACCATACCCATGGAATTTGTCAACAAAAATCCTATGCTGGCGCCAAAGAATGGTATGCATTTAAAAGTTGAAAAACTCTGAAGCTGTATCCTGAATTTGTAGTGAATAAATGCTTTTTGTTCTTGTTATATTAAAACCTCAAATGTATTATTCAAATGCTATATTGCAGGAGGGAAGGGTATTTTTTCTGCGCTGGTTTTCTTGATCGTTACCTTTTAAACCTTTCCTTTTGGCTGACCCTTGTTCGTTGCATATCAGCAGTTGTTGTAAGAAGACTTCTTTAAATTTGGATATTTTTATTCAAAAATTATCATCTTACTGCTTTTTTTTTCAATAAACTTGCCGCCGTTGCGAGCATGAAAAAGTTGAAGCTTAGCGCAAGTCTATATAGCATTGATACTTCGGACAAATACACTTCCCAATGATATTGGTCTAAATTGTAAGGGACTATATTTTGGCTCGTTAATTTTCGCTGCTTTATGCACATGGCAAGAACACCCTTGAAGAAAAATTTCCATGAAATTTACATTATCAAGTCCACTTAACACGAATAACAATCTACTTGCACTTTCTCTATCTCAGTCTGAGATATTTAGCTCAAGAGTATTAATGCTTTATGTAGCCGAGCTCTGGTCTTTTGCACTGTGTTGTTTCTGAAATGAATTCATACGGAAAAACTTATTTGATCAATCCGTTTGCATACCTTGCTGTAGAAAGCCCTTTTTTTAACCAGCATAATTTTTTCGTTACAATAACAGCCTTTTGTGTCAGTCTTGTCCGTTAACATCGATAACTAGATCATTTTCAAGAACGGCATGGAGTCAGGCATAAGCTTGATGCTCTGGGAAAAAAAATTTTCATCACTTTTGATCGTAAAAGGCTCGTGAAAACATTTAAAGTCGATGTTAGTTCGTAAACATAGAAGCCTTGGATTGTATTTTCCAATATGTTCTTAGCAAACCCAATTTTGATTGACCGAAAACGCCGAAATTTGAAAATGGTAGATCCAAACAATTTAAACATACCCTGAACTTTATTTCTTAAAACTTGAAGCGCCATCTTTGTTTAAGCTAATGTCATTTCAGTCAGACAGACCAATTTTGTTGCTAAACCGAAACCAAAGATGATTTAGGATCATAATATTCCAATAGATTCACAGTCGAAACAGGGTCGTATATTTGTTTAAAGTCGATCACAAGTTGGCGAACACCAATGCCAAACTCTGAAACTTTCCCGAGAACTTGCTTGCATGTGAACAATTTTCAATCTACCAGCTATAAATTTTGACATTGCTGACTGATTTTTCTGGCGTGAACGGCGGCTCAGCTGTCACCCCGCACAGAAAATCCTTTCTGTTTTGTACAAGGTAGTGATCGTCCTTTGCAATTTTTGAAAGATTTTCTTCACCTATTGAGTAGGGTTCTAATGGATTGGCTCCCCTCCAACGTGAACAGCTCCTGATCTAAGCTGTTTTGAATTAACTCATGAAGAATGTATTGAGCATTGCTGTCACTGGGAACAATAACTTCGTTCTACGTTGTCCGTTTTCATGAAAATTCGGAAGCATTGACAGTTGAAATAGTTAAGCATTATTAGGATGGATAATTTACTTTGCACAGTTGATAAGTTAGTTACATAGTCATCCTTGTCGTCCTTGATCCTGGTATTATTAGAGATAATGATAATTTTCTCGTCTTAACATAGCGTACATAATCGTCTTTTTGTGGTCCGTAACTTAACCTCATTTCTAGCAGAAAGAAACAAGTGAAGGTGACCTGATTTTAAAATTCCCCCTCCAAGGTGCCTTCAACGGCCTGGTGGACTGACAGTTCGGCTCGGACTGATTCAGAAATCAGTTTCACCAGTAGGGATTAATTGGGCATCTGTTACACTGTGAGTATAGTCTTCGGATTTCTCTAGCTCCTTCGGCATAATAATAGTTGACTTGCCTGGATAAAATCTGACAATCGATTAATTTTATACAAAACAATTGAAACGGCTGCTTAGATCGTTTTGAAAATGGTCGTGCAACTACCAAGCTCGCTTGCATTGGGGTAAGGTAAAGGTAAAGTAAGTTTCTGGATATAAAACTTAGTAGCAATTTCTAGATTTGGTAACAAGTAATTGTCACCTAAAGCCAAGAAATAAAATTCATAATATGATTTTCGGTGGCTGCAGTATATGAAGGTTTCAAAAAGGATGTAACTGAGGGACTTAAAAGGATCGAGGATAGAGGTTAGGTAAACGACAAGTAAACAGTTCCATCTGTTCGTACCTTTCTTATTGCCTATGTAACATTCAAAATTGGTATAATGTACTTAAAAGTTATTAAAAAAGATATAAGTATGGATGATTCCTTGATTAAACTAAGCGGTTCATATTCTAGGCTAATACATATTTAATAATATATTTGGGGTCTACAACTTTTCGCATTGCTATTTATGGAATCTAAGCCAAATTCGATCTTCAATATAATGATCAGGCCGCGGTATTGTATAACATTGATGTCCATGTAAGTATGCACTAAAATTGCCTAAGGCCACCCATAGGGCGGTCAGATCTGGACAAGGGACGCTTCTTAAAAACATTAAAACTAGAGAATCTAAGCTTGAAACATAGCAGCCGGACGTGCGCACTATTTCCGTAAGGGTACTCTCGCGTCTCTTTTAGCAAATCCTGAGGGTAAATTTAGATGGCTCAGATAAGCCCCCAACCCTTAAAATGGCCCAGCTTATTGTGCTATAGTCCTTCGAGGAGAACCGTCGGGTGTGATGATGCATCAAAGTGCCGTTGTTCCTCGTAGTCGGAAAACGTTCCCGTATCTGCCAGTGTAAAAGTTGGAGATCCTAAATATAACCTAATAATTATGTTGAGTACATAATTTCAATATAAGGGGGAGTAATAGCTGACGCGATCTCAACTCTTGTGTAAAGAGACTGTGACGTTGGCCGATATTTCGGTAGGTAAGCTTACTAAAACATGCGAGTTTCTAACCTAAGACCATAGTTTGTAGGAGCTGGAACTCCTGGAAAGCCAGAGCAGTGATCTCGGTTTACTAAAACCAATTCAAAATAATCCATATAATATATAATGAAACACATACGCATATGCATACCGCAAAATTTTCCGAAACACTGTCTAATTTGTTTCCTTTTCACCAGCGGGCTTATGGACTTACATGCAAAGGATTTTCACTTGGATATATAATTACATGTCCTTCCAGGGCTCTCGTGGCTATTTACAACTTAAAAATACGTTTGAGATCACTCGAACGAGACTCAACGAGTGCGCTATACCCTAATTCGAAACCGAAAAAACCACAAACAAAAATAATGTAAATATTACTAAAAAAATTAATATAAATTACATAATCATTACAAAACTAAAGTATAAAATATCGCAACTAAATAAACCATAATAAACTTTCTAAAATTCAAAAACGCTTTATAAAGGTATGTCAAAATTTTGTACCTTATCTGGCTAAAAGAAAGCAACCCATAGATAATTTGCCATCCTATACATGATGTAAGATATGCCTGACAGTTCTTGGAGTCTTTCTTGAGGTTCTATGAAGGTTCAACAATTTTCGGCCGGATTCAGTAGCATTTTTAATATTATTGGTCAGAATTGATCAATTATTCAAGCATTTAAAAACTGCCTTCAATACCATCATTTTGACGGAAGCTCCTCAAAACAACAACAACAATAATATCTATAGACAACCAAATTGACTAGGAATGGGAAGTCATACATGCCTAGAACAATAATACATGGAGGATTTAACATTGAGCTTGGGAAAGACATTTTATACAGGATACGTGGAAGACATAAATTTATAACGACCAAAAATAATGAAGAAAAAATTCTGGAGTATCTCAACAAACATCACAAAAATCTGAAATTTACAATGGATGTATATGGATACAGAAAAGGAGAGGAAAAATAACCATCAAATAACAATAAAGAACAACATATCATCAAACGATGTCGCATACGAAATAAATAGGAAACCTTCAGGCAACCAATAGCATAAAAAAGCTGCAATAAAGCAGTTAATATAAAGACTGGATCAGACACCCCAAACAGACGAAGTCTACAGCAAGTAATTAAACACAGTATATACTATAGGAGAAAAAATGGATACAAGAACTTCGCAAACCACATGATTAACAACAAATGAACACCAACTCGCGTCAAGGACACAGTGAAGGTACTACATGTACAACATAAAAGACGACGGATGATCGCACTAGAAAACATTTGATGGACGCATCATAAATGACGAAACAAGCACTCATTCGGATATAATCACCGAGCCGCTAAAATTGCTCGACAAAAATCAAAAGAAATCAGAGAAGTCAGAACGAACATTGCACCTAAGATGGAATTTGAAAGAACGAAACAAAGAAAGTGACGGTGAAGGACAGAATGTTGCCAGCCCAAAAAACATAGTAAAGAATTTTACTTTGAATTTCAAGTTCCGCAACAATAATTAACAGTTCATCTAAATTACATATATAACCCAATGTTAAGCACTCGCAAGCCACATTTTCTCTTCCCAAATGTGAGGCTTGTGTGGTTTGATTTAGATAAATCAACACGTTGTAATATCTATCGGTTCTATCTATCGAGATCTAACGGTTTTATGGACGCTAGGGGAATGTGTTGTCAAAAGAACTGTTGGAAAATAATGGGATAGAGAAAAACTTTGAGAGTGTTTATACCAGTTGTAGAAACTGAAAATTTTGAATAATCGCCGTGACAAATGCCACAAAACATTGAATCAAAATGCATCGAAATTAATTTATTTTCGCTTTTAACCCACGAATCGGTTTTATCATGACATCTTATAACGAAACAATCGTAGAAATCTTCAAGTCTTTTTAAAGACGAATATTGAGAAGCGAAATTTCGGCAAAGACAAAAAGAGAGTGATTTTTGAGAGTGAGAGACTGACGTTTAACGAAAAATTTGACAAACCAGAAAAATATGAAATATGAAGAAAAAATATGAAATATGAAGAAAAAATATGAAAATTATACAAAAAGAAAATGCAAAAATAATAAGAGAATATGCTAAAAGGCATATTCCGAGAAAACTTCTCTACGAACGCTTTACCTGAGATAAGAAACGAGAATTCAATCATAAAGAGTTGTGTATTTTTGCAATAATTCCTGTACTGGAAGACGTGGTTAAAAGATTGAGAATGCGGAAGAAAACCAATCCTGAAAATCAAGATAGAAAGTGGTGTCTAGAGTTCTAAGGACTGCAATGTGTAGTGTTTTCGCTCAAAGATGTCACAATAGGTCTTCTTGTCATCCGTGTTATTGTTTACGATGTAGAAGGCAGCGCTGAATTCCTATTCAATTTTCAAAACTCTAAATTTCCATTTCTTTAATTTATTTCTCGGAATAAGAATGCATAATTATCTTGTTCATAAGTCGAATCAACTTTATGACAAAGTGGTGAAGTAAAATAAATTTTAAAAAGTATTTTCAGATAATACAAAAATATTCTATTTAAAGTTCAATAGTAATACGTCTTATCAAATACGTTGGCTTTCAATTTTCAGTTTATAGTTGAAACTAATCTTAATCGAATGAATTCAATATATAAGCGGCCATCAAGGCGAAAAGAAAGGAGATTACTTCAAAATGCTTGCTTTCGTTCATCCCCAATAATATGAAACTTATTGTACAAAATATTTTACCTTCAATTAAGCAATAGGACACAATTATCGCTAAAATACTTGGCTGCTAGAATGCAAAACAAATCATTTGGCTTTAAATTTTCCACAAGCTGTTGCTCTCATCGAAATCAGCTCTCATTCACACCTCTTCCACTGACAAGTACATTCCACGCTCAGGAGATAACACTGGATTACTCCACGCAAACGTCATTGGCACAGGCGTTTGCGCACTGCGTTTGAAACGATAATTTTTCAAAAGTGTAATCAAACCAATTCGCGATTGCATTCGTCCAAATCGTAATCCAATACAATTTCGCGGACCTTCGCCGAAGCCCAAGAATGACATTGGATGACGTTTCTTCATCTCCTCCGGTGAGAAACGATTAGGATCAAAGGTCTCAGGATCATGGTAGACTTCCGGGTCATGATGAATTGCATAGGCAGGAATGAAGATTTCCATTCCTTTTTCAATTGTTACTTTCGAGTTGGGCACTTTGTAGTCATGAGCACATTTTCGAACCAAAAATGCTACTGGTGGATATTTTCGGAGACTTTCTGACAATACACAGGAGAACATGCAATATATTAGTTTTATACAATACCATGAACCGAAAATCTTCAAAATCAATCAGAAAATTTGTCTTACCACTGATGATTTGGTCGATGAATGTCATTTCCTGAACAGCTTCATAGGTTAGCTTCCCCTCGTGTTTGGCGAGAACTTCATTGACTTCTTGTCGTGCCCGATCTTGAATGTCCTGGTTCAATGCTAGCTCATACAAACTGAATGTCATAGTCGTGGAAGATGTTTCAAATCCAGCCAAGAAAAATAAGAATGCCTGCGCTGCAACTTCTTCAAATGTGAGTCCTCCCGATTTTCTAGCTGACACGTCTGCAATACCTTCGCCATTTTTCAGTTGGATTAGTAAGTCCATGAAGTCATTGCGTCTAACTTGATTTTTCTCCCGAAATCCAACAGTTTCACGCACACTTTGAATGAAGAAATCACTAACATCCTTGCCAAATGCCCGTACATGCATCTTGCGCCCCCAATCAGGATATTGAATTACTAAGAGTTGCACCAGTGGATTCAAATGCGGTTCATCGAACACTTTTCTGCCATAATATCGGAATGCCGCATTAGGATCCTTCAAACTATTGCACTCGATTCCAAATGCACATGTTCCAATCACATCCGTGGTGAATCTCGCCAACATTTCCTTCATTTCTAATTCCATCGGAGACTTGACAATCCCTTTCAGTGTTTCCTGGAATCGATTGGCAACGTCCACCACGGTTGGGAACATAAACTTCATCTTGCCCGATGTAAAAGTCGGTGAGAGTTTAGTTCGGATCGATTTCCACTTTTCACCATCCAAAGAGAACATATGAGCGGACAATGGGTCATCAGCTTCATTTGAGTAGGCTCCGCGTCCATGGAAATTACTGAAGTCCTTCACCATTATATTCTGTACAAAATCCAGATCTGTTGGAACTACGATGGGCGTGGAGAACAGGTAAGCTCCGACAAATGGTCCACCATCTTTCAAATTGTAAATAGCACCGAATATATCCTTCATTTGCGGCTTCCAAAGAGGAATGTTTCCTAGTGGCACTGTAGGCTCGGCGTATATCACTCCACGATCCTTCCAATACGAGTACTTTTTCTTGAAGAAATAATAGAGCACGGATATCAAACCGATCACTGCCCAAAGGACTATCGTTAAAGTATCCATTTTGTTCAGACTTCTTGGATTACAAAAGGACAAAAGAAATACAACCCGAGCTCATCGGCGAATAATCACCAACGCACTATTGCCTGTCGCACTAACTACTAATATAAGAAAAATAATTTACCAAGATTAGATGTAGCAAATATCTTCTAGATAAGAGCACATACTCGACTGTTAATTGTGTACCTAGGAACACCTCTCCAGCATCTTATTCCGAGCACATCTGAATGTATACAAGTCACATTTGTACACCTACCCATCAACAAATCATTACCTCATGTGGATTTTTACACATTGTGCAATTCTGCTTATGTGAATGAAATCCTCCAATGGATCGACGTTGTAATTGTTTATTAATTATACGGTACCCACATCGTAAGCCATCGATCATACAGTGCTATAACACGCATTGGTCGCGGTTATCAAGTCATCGTGGAAAATTGAACTCTAATCTTCAAATAAGAAATCAAAACAAAAGATTTTACACCAAGTCATGATTACATTTCGTTTGTTTAATTTGACATAACAATTTTAGAAATAAATTCAACGCAAAGCTCGAAATATGGAAAAAAAGTAAATACTTTAGAAGTTAATACACACACGTCGAGTGGTGAGATACAAGTGGGTTAGATATATGGATAAGAGCTTTGTATAATGTATGCTCCTCTATAGGGTTTTAACGTGCGCTTTTTAAACATTATGTGATAGAGTACAAGGATGAACCTAAACTTTAGGAAGTCTAACAGTTGAGGTGAAGTGCAGCACTAACAGAAGTTCTGCGGAAGGGTAGATGTTAACAATGTCGCATTGTACCTTTGAACAAACACGCTGAATTCTGTAAAAGTAGATTTATTTAGCGTTAGGGTAGATTTGAAATCTAGAGTTAAAGCAAGCGCAGGAAGAACGACTTCAAAAGTGACAACCCTCGTCGAAAGAGTCAGAGGTGCGTCAAACGGAGCACCAAGGATACGCTACCAATCACTGGCAATTTGTGACTGCGTACAGCGCTCAAGACGAACCGCGCGATGAATTTTTTCATAGTAGAAAGGCATGTGTATCTAGTTTTGGTGAAGGAGGACGCGGCCAAAAAACAGTTCTAAGTGATCTAAAGCCTAAAAAAATTTTTTAAGGCGAAAAGGATGGGGGTTCCTTCACTAAAATCAAGTCGAAAGTTGACTGTCATACGGTTACAGATGGTTGACCGATGCAAATACTCCTGGGATGCTATGAGGCAGGATCAGCTTTAAATGCCAAAGTGATTCCACTACGCTCAATCCCCCAAAATCAATCCAACTCTACAGGGAAGTAATAGAAGGTGACCAAATAGGGTTCATTGGAGACCCCGGTGTGGTTACCCTTTGCCTGGCGAGGGAAGAAGAGCTCTGAGAAGAAAAGAGGAGGAGGAGAAAAAGAGAACAGCCTAGTCAGAACTCTGATTTGGTTCAGATAAATGTAGAGGGTAAGACGACTTGATAGATTTTGGGGGGAGATTCAACATCGAACCCAAGGGAAAGAAGTGTCAAAAGTATACGGAGAAGCAGAAACTACAGGGTGCGGCGGACAAAATCCGGACAAAATTCAATTTAAATTTCCCGCCATTCCATAAGGTTTCGAGAGGTCGCGATTCGCGTACAAATAGTTTAACATATGTGTTGAACATTCATAACCTCGAAAAAGTCGCAACGTTTAAGCCAAGTGCGGAGTATAATCGAAGAGCCGCGATTATTGAAAGTGTTCACGCTGGGCGCTCAGCCATAGAAATCATTCGATTCTTCGGCTACCCAAGATCGACTGTGTATGAAGTTATTGCGAAATACAATGAATCGCAGAAGTCAGACAAAGGTTCCGCGACACCAGCAAGGAAACCCCACTCCAAAGAACGCGTTGTCAGGACCCCCGAAATCATTAAACGGGCTCAGGAATTGATTTTGGAGGATCCGAGCCAGTCAATCCGAGAATTGTCGTCAGTTGTCGGTGTAAGTGAGAAAACTATGCGTCGAATCGTGGAAGAGGACCTCCGCTACAAGTCTTTTACAATTAAAATAAGACAGATGCTTTCCAAAGTGGCAAGGACAAAATGCGTTGAACGCTGTAACTTGCTTTTGTGTTCTTTACGAAACAAGGCTGCCGGACGCCTGAGGTTTTTTTTCTGATGAAAATATCTTTACTATCGATGCGAAAATCAATCGAAGAAATGATCGCTGGCTCGCTCATGACCCTGAAGAGGTCCTCATTGTTTCTAGAACGAAATTTCCGGCGAATATTCACGTGCTAAGTGTTGTTTCCAGTGAAGGTGATGTTATGCTACCGCATTTCTGTAACAAAGGGGAAAATGTTACGAAAGAAGTTTATTTGCGTGTTCTGAGGAATGTGGTGAAGCCCTGGATGGAAATGGTATCGAGCATAAGGCCGTATGTTTTCCAACAAGACGGTGCACCCGCGCACACAAGTCATTTGGTGCAAAATTGGTTGTCGGACAACGTGGACATGTTCTGGTCCAAAGAATTTTGACCTCCTAACAGCCCAGACATGAATCCTCTGGACTACCATGTATGGAGCGTGGTTGAACAGGACACTAACAAGTACAGACATCAAAACGTCGCTTCATTGAGAGCCGCTATTGTAGAGGTATTCGCCGAAATGGACCGTGCCGCATTCAAACGGGCATGCAAACGCTTCAGACCGAGGATAGAGGCGGTTAACGAAGCACAAGGGGGTTATATAGAGTGAATGTGTTTTTTTATGTTTAACAAACAATATAGTAAAAGAAACAATTATAAACTTTCCCATTTTTGTAATAAAAATTATTTTTCAATACAATGTTTAACTTGTCCGGATTTCGGCACCGCACTCTATATATCGTATAATACGGAATATAATACCCTTCTATCAGAACGTGCTATTTTTTGTTTTTATCTTTTTGGATGAGTGGACTAGATACTATTTATCAATGACCTTCAAGGAAATCGTACTGAAAGTAATAGAGGGATTATGTTACAGGTGGACGTTTCCGTTGAAAGACGTTGCTAGCCAGCACGCCGCAACTCTGCTTCCACCATGCAAACAAAAAATGCAAACTCGAGCGAGGTTTGGACGTAAATCCAGGCAAAAAACACCTGAATTTTGCAGTGCGTGCTGCACCCTCACGTAAGATATAAAAATAATTGAATTAGGATATAAAGATTGGTCGAACAATTTTAAACATATTAATTTTTTAAACATATTAAAATGGTGACCAATAATTAATATCAGAATTGTATAAACAATAGTTATAAAAATTATGAACAACAGAAGGCAGCTGGAGGCGTGGTATAATAAACGTATCATCACGAAAACGCTATGCGGTTCAGTCAATAAAATTTCCAGAGACACCAAAGAGAAAAGGAAATCAGCCAAAAACACAAACACATTTGACAGACACATGCTGCAACTGCTCCCATGCCCAATTCTAATGTTTAGAGGGCCTCCAGATTACGGCGTGAAAAGCGTTACTCGAAGTTTTAGTAAATTTGATTAAAAAACCTTTGGAGGGGCGGAGTTCCAGACAATATACTGTGTTTTCCGCTACTGTCCCGACGATCCGCAATGTGAAGTTTGACAATCGGAGCTGTCTTTTTAAGTGATTTGCAAGTTCACTAAGTAGAAGCTGCGGAACTGAGTATTTTCCGTCTGATGAGGTGTCAAGAGACCCCTTAACTCGCGATTAAATCTCGGCGGATGCTATAAAAAGGCGCCAACGTAAGGTCTCTATCTCCCATGGATTATTCATCTTCAAATAAAAAAATCCAAGAGGAAAGATGAACTATGGATCTTTATTTGACGGTCTCTGATAAATCTGACAAAAATCTGTGTTGAAATCCCAGCGTTCTGCAAGTTCCTGCTTGATAGTAAACTATTTGTTTTTCGTCGATTTACCAGCTCTTTAGCCACCTTGATATTCCCCAATAATAATTATGACGTATGATCTGACTTTGTTTTTTGGGATCTTCGGAAATATTTGGTATGACGTACAAACTAGTGATATGCCTCTATAGTTTTCACATTGTAGTTTGACACCTTTTTTCTTGTTGTCAGGTTTGCTGAATGATTTTAAGGATGACTTTCTAAACACTGCTGTTACCATATTTAAGGGATTCCACTGGAATCTCATAGATGCCCGGCGCTGTCATATTCTTTTGGGTTTTTGTGGCGGAATAGATTTCAGGGAGAATTAGTGGGACCAATGGAAACCTAGGAATATTTATATCTATAAGTTCGATTGTACATATAAATCAAGGAATCGTGAAACAGTTTCTTGAAGCACTCGATAAACGTGGGAAATACTTTTCCTACATTTGATGAAAACTTCCTCAGCTTAGTATGGAAAAGCCTGGTTTTTTGTCGGATCCCAAATAAAAATTAAGAGCACTTCTTTGACACCAATTGGAAAAAAATTTATTGATATTACATATCTACATCTATAACTAATGAAATCGTGATCTGTGATGATGGCTAAATCTATAATGAATTCAAGTTTGACAACTTAACTAGCGGCCACATAGCTTATCCCGCAAAATGTTAAGCTTTCACACTACCTAAATGATTAATTTCACATTAAATGTCGTCATTGTAAAAAATACGTTAAATATAAACATTACACATGATCACTTTCAAGGCGGTAGCGTTTATTAATTTTAAATTTTCTCCACTGACAAGTGCATCCCGTGCTCAGGAGTCAACACTGGACTACTCCACGCAAACGTCATTGGCACAGGCGTTTGCGCACTGCGTTTGAAACGATAATTTTTCAAAAGTGTAATCAAACCAATTCGCGATTGCATTCGTCCAAATCGTAATCCAATACAATTTCGCGGACCATCACCAAAGCCTAAGAAAGACATCGGATGACGTTTCTTCATCTCCTCCGGTGAGAAACGATCAGGATCAAAGGTCTCAGGATCATGGTAGACTTCCGGATCATGGTGAATTGCATAGGCAGGAATGAAGATTTCCGTTCCTTCTTCAATTGTTACTTTCGAATTGGGCACCTTGTAATCACGAGCACATTTTCGAACCAAAAATGTTACTGGTGGATATTTGCGAAGACTTTCTGGAAAATACACAGGAGACCAAGCAAAATATTAGTTTCATGCAACTGTTTGGTCTGAAAATCTTCAGAAGCAATTGGAAAATTTGTCTTACCACTAATGATTTGGTCGATGAATGTCATTTCCTGAACAGCTTCATAGGTTAGCTTCCCCTCGTGTTTAGCAAGAACTTCATTCACTTCTTGTCGCGCCCTGTTTTGAATATCCTGGTTCAATGCTAGCTCATACAAACTGAACATCATAGTTGTCGAAGATGTTTCAAATCCTGCTAAGAAAAATAAGAATGCCTGCGCCGCAACTTCTTCAAATGTGAGACCTCCTAATTTCTTACATGTCTCATCATTCATAGCTTCCCCATTTTTCAACTGTATCAGTAAATCCATGAAATCATTGCGTTTGGTGTTGTATTTTTCCCGGAATGCTACTGTTTCACGCACGCTGTTAATGAAGAAATCACTAACATCCTTGGAGACCGTTTTGATATGCAGTTTACGACCCAATTCCGGGTATTGAATTACGAGAAATTGAATCAATGGATTCAATTGTGGTTCATCAAACACTTTTCTGCCATAATATCGGAATGCCGCATTAGGATCCTTCAAGCTGTTGCACTCGATTCCAAATGCACAAGTTCCAATCACATCCGTGGTGAATCTCGCCAACATTTCCTTCATTTCTAATTCCATCGGAGACTTGACAATCCCTTGCAGAGTTTCTTGGAATCGATTGGCAACTTACACTACCGTTGGAAACATAAACTTCATCTTGCCCGATGTGAAAGTCGGTGAGAGTTTCGTTCGGATCGATTTCCACTTTTCACCGTCCAACGAGAACATATGAGCGGATAGCGGATCATCAGCTTCATTTACGTACAGTCCTCGTCCGTGAAAGGTGCTGAAGTCCTTCACCATAACATTCTGCACGAAATCAAGATTGGTTGGTACTACAACGGGGGTAGAGAACAGGTAACCTCCGACAAATGGTCCGCCATCCTTCAAATTGTAAATAGCACCGAATACATCCTTCATTTGCGGCTTCCAAATAGGAATGTTTCCCAGTGGAAGCTTGGGCTCGGCGTATGTCACTCCACGATCCTTCCAATACGAATACTTCTTCTTGAAATAGAGATACAGCACGGATATCAAGCCGATCACTGACCAAAGGATTATCGAAAGGGTATCCATCCTGACTGTTACTGGATTCACTACTGGTCTTCAATAAGTGTTTAAAAACTTCTCTACGACTCATGACCAACGGTCTGTCACACAGCTTTTAATATGAATTCCTTATGTAAGATAGTAAATAAATGCGACCAGATTAGATAAAATAAATATCTCCTTGATAAGACCGAATTCTCGACTGTCAATTGTTTGCAAATAGCCTACCTCCCGCACATTCTTACAACTCGTGCAAAAACGCTATCAACGAAAGCGTCTCAACAAGGCTCAACCGTTGTAGCCATTAGTTGATGTGAATGAAACCCGCACATGGACATTCTCAATAATTGTTTCCATGCATGTTTTGCTACGCGTAATTCTTCCAGCTGATCATGAAATTTCTGATATATGCACTATCATCACTGGTCATCAGAATCGATCCATCATAGACACCCAAAGGTAACTACGTATGTGAAAGATTTCCAGCAAGTCACGATTATATTGCAATTGGTTAATGGTACATGCGAACTAATGTGTAGATAATACAGAAGTTAATAATAAAAGCTTTGTAGTACGAGAAACTGATAAACGATTTGTAAATAGCAATTTTGATGAACAAATGTGAAATCCGATTGTTTATATTTACATTGCTTAAAGCTTGGGCATGTATTATGTTTGTTTACTATCGCTTCAGACATGTTGACACCTCTAATTAGATTTATTTCGAACCATTGCACCTTGCGTTATTAATTTTTGGATTTTTTTTTTTTTCAAATTTTGATAGAATGACTTGCAAAGCTAATTGCACAAACGTTTGTCTTGTAACAGTCCTTTGAATTAGATGAGTAACAATAACTAAGGATACACATTTGAATACGATTCCTAGGGTGCATTGCATCATGTCATACCAGGACATGATGCAATGAGCTATTGGCTCATAAAGGGTATTTTACGAATAAAATTCAGTTTCAAAATCAAAAACTAAAAATTCGATTGATCTCACCTGTTTTTCGCTGCATCCTACTGAGAACTCGAGAAATATTGTATCAAGCAATGAGAAAGTGCAGCAAAAATTTCAAAAAAATAAAATTTTCCCTGACGAAATTACTTCAAATTAAATGATTCAGCGAAAAATTCATACAAATTCCTAATCTTCGCATGTTTTCTAAAATATTGCTAAGAAATGAATTTCGTGCATGAACATGATTTTCGTACTATCTCAGAATACCGTTTCAATTACGTACCTGTCTCGTTCGTTCAACTACACTAAGTTCAAGCGTATAAATGTCCGGAAACAAGTTTTAGAGCTGTGAATTATTATAAACTCAGACACGGTTTGGTGTTTGCTAGGACATATTGTCTAGAATATTTTGAGTTCTTGTAGAAACACTGGATGCAGTGTGGTTTCGTTGAAATTTCAATAAATTCATTTATTCATCAAATGCCGCGACGTTAAAACTGAAGTGACGTTTCAAAACAAAGAATTATTGGCTTGAAGAATCGTGAAAAACTCAAAGAGAAGTCATAAGATCGCAAAGTTTCGAATTAAATATTTTAGGAAATAGAAGTCATGTGTACTTTCGGCAAAGTATTCACCTAATTTTAACCGCTTAATTTTAAGGATATTATCGAATACAGGACTTTCATCATCGCAAACCGCTAGACGTTTTAAATTGGTCTGCGATCCATGTGATCTCTCAAGCTGAAATCTACATTGTTGAAAACGCAACGCTGAAGAAAAAATTTTTCCATCATTTGTTTTCAATGTAGATCATTAAACTGAAATACAAACCTAGAAGAGTGCAAAAACAATTAAAAAATGCGAATGAAATTGTAAAAATTTTACGTCGGATTAACCAAAAACTATTAAAAAGCGAAAAAAATTGGAGATCGTTGCCTTTGAAACGATGCAAACTTTAGACAAGTCTGTGATCCTAGTTTAGTGCGAAAATGGATAGCGCCTTCGAGAACATTCAAGTGGAAAACGTTTACAACTACCAAAATTGACCGAACGAAACATTGACTGAACTAGACCAAACGTTTAGGATCATTTGATCTGAAGTGACGACAAAAATTTAATCTTGATGGTTTTAACTGACTGACATGATTAGTGGAAGGAACGAAAAATCATCTCAAGAAAAGTACATGAGGAGGGGGATCTAGTATCCTTTGATGACCGCTCAAGTTACGCGCAAAGAAACAACTTTAATAAATGGGAGAAATAGTGTTACTGATGACTAGTAGTTACTAAACAAACATCCATTACTTTTTGCGGCATTTGCAGAAGATGAAAACATTATCTTTTAGCAGGATAATTCACCCACCCGCACGGCAACCTCCACCAAAATGTGGATTCAGAACAACGGAATCATTTTGAAACCATGACTAGCGTTAATTCCCGAACCTGAACCCTCCGGAAAATTTGTGGGGAATTTTAACAAGGAAAGTCTACGCCTGGTCTAGTTGCAAAGCTGAAACAAAAAATAATTGTAGCTTAGAAGACGATATGCGACAGTGCATTGAACATCCTTATAAATATCCCTTAGACTTGATCATTAGATGTAATAAGAAATAAGGGAAAGTTGCCTATGTATTGAATTGAAAATATATCAAATTTTGTACTGAGCTTACAATTTTTCATAGAACAGCTGCATTTTTTTAATTTGTTTTATTTTTTTCGTTTAATTATTGCAAGGAACAGCATCCCCAATTTGTGCCTAGTAAATTTCCTTAAATGCATCTTATTCAATCTACGATAATTGGAAATAAATATAAATATATAATATACAAATATAAATATAATTGTAAATATACAATTATAGGAAATAAGGCCTTTTTTATAGCAGAACACAAAACACGTACGAGCCTATAATTTTTTACAGCACCGTACAAGCACGACTCCCATAAACTATAACATCATAAAACTCATTCTCCTATACACTGAAGCTCAAAAAGGTAGCAATCGCGATCGCTCTACTCACATAAGTCGTTTAATGTACATTTTCTCTTTCATGCAGAACTCGTTTTACGTACATATGATTTTCGTATCTCTTTCTCCTCGACGCTCCTCTGAAGTGTAAGCACTTGTGAGTTATTTCGGTAATGTTGGACGCCTGTAAAACTATTTATTCAAACAACATTCATCGACAATTAATCGAAACACTAAGAGATACCAGTATCCTTGTAAGTGACCTGGGAAATTTTCTCGTAGAAAAACAAAATTATACCTCTCAAATACGTGGATTCACCTTAATTTGGCTATGTTAGCCTTCAATTGATCCAGCTGATAACGGTACTTCAAAGAATTTATTGTTTTCTTTTCAAGGAGGAAGAGAGAATCCACGCCTTTCCAATCCCAAAAAGTAAACAAAACAAATTTTTGGGGAGTATAGTCCTAGCTTTGCTAGATTTAGAAAGGCCTTTTAGAAAGGCATGACAGTCATACTAAGTCCAAGTTTCGTTCTCGGTGACGTTAAAAACGGGCACTTTACATGTTGCTGAAAAAAACAAATTAGACACAGCAATAGTATACAAAAATTTGCTCACTGCCACTAAATGTGTTAAGGAAATCAAAACTTTGCAGCATATCTTACCTGGATCAGGTGAGAATGCATTGTTATTTTGAATTTACTCACGGATTTAATTATCCCTTGCATACTGTTTTAAAGATTTTTATCAAATGTGGCCTTGATTAAGTCCACTTCGGTGGTTTTATGACGACCACTGACATCTTTATCATTCAGATTACCCCCCTCCTCCTTAATCTTTGAGATCCGTGGCAACCTGCTGTTAAAACGAAAGCACGATCCCTGTACACGATATTAATCTCGTTGACAGAATTTTCATCACTTTCTACTTTTTTGTAACAATTATTGGAAAAAAAAACCATTAGAGTAGACCATATAGATCAACGTACAGTTTGCCATGAAACATCTAAAATAAGGTATTAATCCTTGTCTTCCAAACGCAACATGTGTTGCATCCATAGGGTGTATTAATCCTGGAGCATCGGGGTAATTATCCTGGTCTATTGATCGCGTGCAACATTTGATAAATTTCAGTATTAATCCGAACTCATCAATCGAGTCTGACCTGCACTTCCGGAGCTTCCCCAATAGTCTTCGTACCTTAGCCTGTCTTCGAAGAGCTGCCGAGGTTTACGCACGGAATTAAGGCGGCACTTAGCCAGCCTATTGCAAGTTTCTCAGTTTAAAAATCTTAGCCACCTCTGGATTGTCAAAAAATTTTTGCAGGTCACGGTTGTACCTTGTTTACCATTCAAGATTGACATGACTGACAAGAATGTTCGATGTACGAGGCACGTCCAGAAAATAAGTGTACTGGTACACTCACAGTTGTAGGGAATACTTTTTTAACATGTTGGCAACACTGCCGCGTAGTCTGACCCCTCTCCTTCAAAACGAGACCAATCCGAGGTTAGTTTGTTGAAAACTCTTGACGCAGTAGCATCTCTCGCGAAAAATCTCGATCGTGTCTCCCGCCAAGTGCGAAATTCGCGCCGTCATTCGCTACCTCTTTGCGAAGGGAAAAGCTCCGGTTGAAATTTATAATGAGGTGAAAACTGTTTACGGTAATAAAGCTATGAATTGTACGAGTGTGTACAAGTGTTGTTGCGAGTTTAAAATTGGCCGTACTTCCGTGCATGACGATCAGAGGAGCGGAAGACCTTCAATTGTGACTGACGAACTTTTGGAAAAAATCGAGATTGCGGTCCGTGACGATTTCAGATTGACGTTAGATGAACTTTCTGCGACGTTTCCGCAAATCTCCAGATCACTGATACACGAAACAATCACAGAAACTCTCGGATATCGGAAATTGTCTGCGAGGTGGGTCCCAAAACAGCTGACAGAACAGCACAAGTTGAATCAAGTGCAGAGCTCCAAAGAGTTTTTGGAACGCTACGAACTTGAAGGCGATGATTTTCTCTGGAGACGAAACTTGGGTTGACCACTACACACCTGAAACTAAGAGGCAGTCTCAACAATGGCGTCACACCTTTTCACCCTCCGCCAAGAAATTCAAAACCACAATTTCAGCCAAAAAAATCATGGCATCCGTGTTTTCGGACCATATGAGCATAATTTTGATTGAATATCTGCCTCACGGGGAGACCATCAACGTGGCAACATACTGTGAGACGCTTAAAAAACTGAAAAGGGCGATTCAGAATAAAAGGAGGGGCATGCTAACGAAGGGAGTCTGCCTGCTTCACGACAATGCCAAACCTCACACGGCCAACGCAACGAAGCAACTCCTGGACTCTTTTGGATGGGACGTTTTGAACCACCCCCCGTATTCCCCTGACTTGGCCCCTTCAGATTTCCATCTCTTCACTTCCCTTAAGGTGCACATGGGTGGGAACAAGTTTTCAACGGACGAGCAGGTGAAGGGGGAGGTGGAGAAGTGGGTGAAAGAGCTGGCGGGAGACTTCTTCGAGACAGGCATCAAAAAAATGATCCCCCGGCTCACCAGTTGCATCGAGAGGGATAGTGACTACGTTGAAAAATAACTTACATATGTACAAGTGTAACCAAGTATGTTTTTGTTTAATTAAATTTTCTTTGAACCCTACATAAATTGAGTACACTTAATTTCTGGACGTGCCTCGTATTCTTCTATTTACTTGAGCTGATTCATTACAGTGTTTTTCAAGTTTCACCCCAAATATACGAAATCATCCACGTTTTCAAATCTTGGTTCGTTCACCATTATATCACACCGAGGTATAGTTGTATTCATCATGCACTTTGCTTTGGCTTTGATAATTAGTAGCCTCATATGATCTGCTTATTAGTGCACGGTTAACATGACTTATTCAGCAGCCACAGAATATCCATGGCAGAATATGAATGTCAATTGCAAAGGTGGTTATTTCGTTCGATTTATACGGCAGCGTACCTCTTGTCCCACCGAAAGAGGCTTTTTATGTCACATACTGTAATTTTAACTCAAATAGGAGTCACCAAAAGAGGTCTTTCGTAGCACATACTATAACTCTAACTAAAATAAAAGTAACATCAGCTGATCTCAATTTGTCAGTTCCAGTTATGTGTCAAAAGTATCAGTCAGGTGATTGCTCGTCTAAACTATTGGCGTTATTGAGGTTAATGTAATTTCAGGCAGACTGTCTGATTTTGCCAGATTGTCAATATCAAGTCTTGTTTGATACAGACAATTGATACGACCAATACTGTTGCATAGTCCACGATAATTTGGTGGATGTTGTGTTGGCATGCGAGCATTTCTTCTGGATATGTTTGACGGTGAAAATTTGTCGCTGGCCAAGTTTTTAACTAATCAGCGGAATGATATTATTAGCTGAATAGCGATTTTGTTATTTAAAAGAGTTTTACGATGTTTAAATTTATTGATAAAGTGTTATGATAGTAAGCGCATATAAATTTGACACTGTCAAAATCGGTGTTACAAGTGTTTCACTTGTTATAAAGAGAACTTGGCGAGTTCGGTACTACAACAATTTTTTATATATTTATTTATGTTTTTTTTATGATGACTATTTTATTTTATTTTTACATTTATTTTTAAATATTTTATTTTCTTCTTAGTGGACTTTAATCCATCTTTTAAGTTCATTTATGCATTTGGTTTCGTTTTGTTTTTTTATTTTTTTGAAAACAAATTTTTGGAGCAAGTTTAAATAAAGTTAAATAATTTTAAATTTCGCTACAACTTCTTATAGTTTGCTAGAAACCACATTTGACACGTTACAGTTTTATTCATCACAACATTCTGTACAATAGCTTGCCTTTTTGTAGTAATGATTTAACAATACTAGGTTTTCTGAGTGATCTGACGTTCCAATTTTCACTTCCATAACCTGTTTCCATAACCTGTTTATGTTCCTTTAATTCAGCCCAAGGTGCAATTTTGAGTTTCAAAACAATTTATGTTCTCCCTGGGATAAGTTGTTTGCCTACTGCTCTAAGCCCTCCCATTGACATGGCTGTCAGCCGGAGATGTCAAACTAGTAGTCGATAAAAAAAAGGCAAGCAATTTATATTACATAGCAGATTTATAATCCTATTGTGGACTTACTCAAACGTTTCGACAATGTATTTCCTCCATAAAACTAAATATCGAGAAAGCAATGAACAATTTTTTGCTAATAGAAATAAAATTCTAGTTATTTCGGTTAGAACTCCTTTATAGATTAGGAGTTTGTTCCAAGTTTGACATTACAATTCGCAGGAACAACGAGATTTCTAATACGGCAACGAATAGAGATTCGTCTGAAGATCCTTATTCGAAGACAAATAAGTGTGTATTGCGCCAAAAAACCGAACTTGTCTAGGATGAGTCGCATAGGACTCACAAATCAGCCATGGAGCAAATGAAGGCCGACTCGGATTTTGAGGAACAATTTGTCTTCTCACACAAAGGATACTCCTGACTCTAGGGGTGTCATGAATAAGCAAAACATAATTCAATCAACAGATGATCAGATCAATTTTGTGTGGTCTTCAAGCTTCAGGCTCGATCGGGTCCAATTATTTTGATACAAAGGATTTCCGACCTAAAATGAAAATTTTTGACAGAAAAAGTGTTTATTTTAAGGATCATGGCGCAAATTGTCACACATCTTGCCAGACAATTCACTTTTTGGCAGAATAAAATCCAAGGTTGTGTTGTTTTGGCAAATAATAATGTTGACTTTAGGCATTAAATGTTGTGCGACCCGATACCCTTGGACCTTACTCTGTGCCGGTTTTCCAGGTATAAAAAGATAGTAAACGCTGAGATGAAATTGCGATGTTAGAGTTGACAATGATAAACGCTGAAAATTTACCACGCAATACTTGAGAAAAAGGATGAAAAAAACCAACGACAACAAATCCGAGAAAGACATTTGAACAATATTACTTTCTAAGGACCTTATGACATCGATTGCTCTTTAAGCCTACAAAGCAACCCGATATTACAGGTGATCATCAGTTTGTTTCAACGCAAATTCCCAGGGTGCCAATGTGTACCCTAGTATACATACGCCTTTGAAACGCGTAAAAATGCACGTTTAAAGCGGACACGCATTTTTTCTGCCAGGCTATGGTACTAATGATAGTTTTAAGGATTTTCGAAAAGCATACGAAGTTTATAATTGAAAATGGGTTACATATGAACATAGAAATGCTGAAAGTTTAGTTAGTTTCAGTATAATTTCTACAATTTATTCGAAACAGACGAACACTCGATTTCGTTAAGCAAATCAAAAGCGCTTACAAAACTTATATCTACCCGATAATAAAGTCGGTAGTTTCTATTGGAATTTGTGAGTGATATCTTCGGAATCACCTATTGGAATTTATTATTGATTTCTTCGACAAAAGGTGAAATCGGTATCTTATCAATGAATGATTTAAAAATAGTTTTAATGTAGGTTTATTGCGGCTTTATTACAGAACAAGGCTTCCTGATCATAATAATGATAAATATTTTCTTTTTTGTTAATCTAAGAATTATCGTAAATTATATAATGATAGTTATGCACTAAACTGGTTCTATTAACAAATCCATTCCATCTTCGGGCGATAACACTGGATTAACCCATTCAAACTTCATTGGTATTGGCGTTTTCGCACTAGGTTTGAATCGATAATTTTTCAAAAGAGTAATTAAACCGAGACGAGCTTGCATACGACCAAATCGTAGTCCTATACAATTTCGCGGCCCATCACCAAACGCGAGAAAGGATACAGGATGACGACGTTTTATCTCATCCGATGAGAAACGATCAGGATCAAACTTCTCTGGTTCATGGTAAATTTCTGGATCATGATGAATTGAATATGCAGGAATCAAAATTTTTGTTCCTTTCTCAATTGTTACTTTTGAATTGGGCACTTTATAGTCACGAGCACATCTTCTGGGTAAGACTACACCGGGCGGATACTTGCGAGTGCTTTCTACAATGAGAAAAAATAATTAAATAAAAGATAGCGACGTGAAAATAGTCAATGGTAGTCGTTACCGCTGATAATTTGATCAATATAAGTCATTTCCTGAACGGATTCATAGGTAAGCTTGCCCTCATGCTTAGCAAGAACTTCATCCACTTCTTGTCGCGCCCGATTTTGAATATCCTGGTTCAGTGCTAGCTCGTACAAACTGAACATCATAGCAGTTGAAGACGTCTCGAATCCAGCCAAGAAAAATAAATAGGCCTGGGCAGCAACTTCCTCTAACGTTAGTTGACCCAATTTGTTAGATGTCGCACCTAGTGCAGTGTCTTCCTTTTTCAATTGTATCAACAAATCCATGAAGTCATTGCGTCTTATATTGTTTTTTTCACGTACTTCAACTGTATCGCGAACACAACGGATAAAAAACTCTCGTACATCCTTTGAAGTCGTTTTCACATGCAAGCTGCGTCCCAAGTTCGAATACTGAGAAAGCAAAAGTCGGATCAGCGGGCTTAAATGCGGTGCCTCAAATACTTTTCTTCCATAATATCGAAAAGCCACATTGGGATCCTTCAAACTGTTACACTCGATTCCAAAGGCACAAGTTCCAATCACATCCGTGGTAAATCTTGCAAGCATTTCCTTCATTTCTATTTCCATCGGAGACTTCACAACGCTCTTCAAGGTTTCATGGAATCGATTGGCAACTTCCACTACCGTTGGAAACATAAACTTCATCTTGCCCGATGTGAAAGTCGGTGAAAGTTTTGCGCGAATCGATTTCCACTTTTCACCATCCAACGAGAACATATGCGCGGACAAAGGGTCGTCAAACTCATTCACATACATTCCGCGCTCATGAAAGCTGCTAAAGTCCTTCACCAAAATATTTTGTACAAAATCAAGGTGCGTTGCAACTACAATGGGGGTGGTAAATAGGTAGCCTCCAATGAAAGGTTCACCCTCCTTTAGATCGTAAATTGCACCGAACAAATCTTTCATGTGAATTCTACGAAGAGATAGATTTCCAAATGGAATTTTCGGCTCTGCATATTTCACTCCGCGATCTTTCCAATATGAAAACTTTTTATTGAAGTAATAATAAAGAATGGAAATCAGCCCGATCACCGCCAAAATAATACTCGCAAACATCGTTCTCGCTGTTAACTCTTCAATAACAAAGAAGAACTTTTCCACTGAACCGCACAATCTATTTTAAGGGCTCCCTATGTTGCATCGTCTTTATATGAAAGCAGATTGAATACATGAGCATACCTTTCATAGTACAACAGTCTTGGGTATGCGTGTTTTAGTAAACCCTATAACTAGCATTTTCCCTTCATCCGAACGCATCAACCAGCATATCTTTAACGCTTATCTCGTTTCAAAGGTCGAAAAAAAATTTCTTTGAATGGAATTTCAGTTGTAACGACCTACATATGTTATTAACCATTTTCGTTAAATTCCGATTACATGAGGCCTACCGTGAAGATTGTATGCTCTTCGCACACATGCACGCATATGCCTTACGTTACGATACTTGCGCTGTCGTCATCTGGGTCTCCCCCAAGAAAGCGCTCAAACCACCAAAAATTTTCAGCAAGTCATGCTTACTATCATTCATGCGTTCGAAGCTAATTCAAATGTTATCAATTAGACTTTAGATGAAAAGAAACCATTAATTTTTCACTATTCATACGAAATTGATTTGTTTATGTTTATTTTATTAGGTGATATAAGTTTAGGTTTTTTTTCAGTTCTTGTATTTCGAAATGGATTTGTCGATTGCGGTCTTGCATTTTATTTGATTTTATTTTATTTGAGTGTTTTGCCAAAATAATCCGGAAACCTAAGCATGATATGCAATATTGAGGCCGCTTGGGTAATTTTTTCACCTTTCCTATATTTACCTTTACGATGTTGCAATGCCAAGAAGAATATTTCACCTCTTTGTGCCCTTCTTTGCGTAATTGACAACCATCCATTGATCCAAAGATCCTTATGGCCCTGGTATTAGAATTTGTATTGTTCTATTGCCCATTCCAGCTCACAGCTTTTTCCTATTCTCCTTTTCTGTTCATTTTGTGCGATAAGGAGGTGAAGTCTGTTTTCCCTCTGAGTGTGTGACTTGAAAACAGGCAATGCTTCTGTACTACCCACTAAACACCTCCGCTGTCAACCTGAGAGCCTAGTGTGGAACCGTTTGACACATTACTTGGGCTTAGCCCTCGTGGTCCAATACCGAAAGACGCCATCAATTTGTTGGAATCCCTTCACCAGTGGAGGAAGGGAAAGGAAGTGCTATAAATCCCCGACATCCCCGACGCCTCCCAACGCTCTACTATGGCTTTATTTATGTGCCAATACTGCTTTATCATATCGTGCCACACGATTCCATTTGTCAACCGTTATCAGCATTTCTCTGGCCGTTGTTTCCGGTAGCTGAAGAAGTCACCGCGCTGCTTTCTCCATCTTTTGCAAAAGAAAAATTTATGGTAGACGTCATACATATCTCTTGCCAAAAACACGCATTGATACGATGGACCATTATAGACCTTAAGACCTTAGTCAAGAAGAAATCAGTCTCACCGTGCACTTGATCGAACCACTTATACTTATATACAAACTTATATTATGTTAAGTTTGGCTGGTATCGAAAAAAATATCCGCACAAAAACAGTAAATCATCAATAAACAGCACAGAACTCTGGAAATTATTCTGAACAAAAAACAGGAATATTAAATATTAAATTTCATGAGTTCGATGCTTGAAAGCCAAACTATGAAATCGGAAATCGAAAACATGACATATATATTTATATTCACGATTTGGGGGACCTCGACTAGCTTTGTCATAAGGAACTGTAACTGGCCGCCAAATTCGACGCAGGTCACCTGCAAGACGGTAGATTTTTGTTCATTCTTCAATACTCTTGCACCAACACAAACTTGCAGAAAAAAATCGTTTCACGTTTGATACCAATTTGAAACTTAATAAGTATAATATTTAAAAAATATAATTCAACCATAACAAATATAATAATTCAATTTGACGATCGCTCAAAAAAATACTCGTGTGGTTTGGTGTAAACATACGGTACTCGAAAAGTCATTAATAAAATCATGTCAGGTGACGTTTCATTTATGCGTTTGATTGCTGAACAAATTGGCAGTGAACTGTGGGGTTCTTCCAAGACGAGCCAAACCCGAAAAAAGTTGTTCGTGCTAGAATGATGAATTTTTTTTTGTTTTTTTTTTATTGGTGTTTTCTTTGTTATATGCGGCAACAGTTCTACTAGAACTCCCTAGAACAATCAATTCTGAATTGTACGCAACTACTTGTTTGTCTGAAGTATTTGGCGAAAGTAGGATAGAAAACCAAACGACGTCGAATTGTTAGGATAAGCTGTTCTTAAACGGAGTGCAAAAAACGTTTTGACAATTGGTGCAATTGCATGTAAAAGTGTATCGATTTTCATGAAGAATACTTTGAAAAACAAAAAAGCGATTTTCATTGATAAATTAATGTTAACACATTTTAAAATGCAGGCCTTTAAAAAAGGAAAACAGAACTTTACTAGTCCATAAAATTCAATAAAATGGAAAGAAAACTATTGAAAAATCGGAAAAAAACTTCATCGGTCCGTTTCCGTGATTATTTCATGTGAATTTTAAGGTGTTCGTTAATATCAAAGATATTAGAAATCCAGTGCACACTTTTAAGTTATTTTAATATAATGTTCAAGTAAACATATCTTTCTTATGTATTTTCATTGTGTTATTTTATAATTTTTTCGTACACTTTAGATATGCATGTTTGTTTATTTCTTCCAAACTCGCATTATTTTATGCAATTCAGAATATACCAAAGCAAATCTGTGATAAGCAATCAAATATTTATTACTTTTATTTACATTTAACATATCGAATTTGATTCACGAAGCTCAAAATTATTTACAAGCTTTTATATATTTCACTTTAAATTTGGTAAACGGATACACGCTTAATCAAATAAACCCTGAAAAGCTGATCAAAAAAAAAAAGCTGATAAAAAAATATCCTTTTTCTTTGAACACATTGAATGATTAACAGGTTTTTTATTTATCAATCGTTTTATACTTCATTGCATATGTTTATATAAATTTTACTTTACTTTCTTGATTTTAGTTGGCAATTTCGCATCAATTTCGGGCTGAAACTTAACAAAAGTCAACAATAAAAAATTAAGAACTTCTTTCGCAACACTTAATAAATTAAAGCTTCTGTTTTTTTCCCGAAAAAACAAACGAAATCGTATTTAGTTTTGAATATTTTGAATAATTTTGAATAATAATAATTAACTATTATCCATTGAATCATTTTACAAATTTCATACGTAATAGGTTTGATAGCATGCTATCATATTCTGTTTGTGTTTTAGATTATAAAATAGCCGAACAACTTTTATTCGATACATAAAAAATTATGCGTTTGTAGATCCTGTAGGTTTCAACACGTCAACTTTGTCGTCTACAGACCTGGATCAGAAAACCGGGGCATCCGGAAGGCAAGGCAACGCCAAATCCCAAATACAATCATGATATATGGTATGTTTATTCAAACATAGTATATTTATCCCCATATACCGAATACAGAGAAAGAAAGATAAAATAGTGTTAAAATAAAATTTGGTATCCTTAAAAACTGTAACCCACACTCAAAGTACAGAGTAACACTATTAAATACGACGTGTGATCAAAAAATACGGTGAATGAATTTTTATCCCGGCAACGGCTGACAATACATCCACATGATGTTTTTTGTCCAGAAGCGTATCAGCTGAGGTAGGCAGGAACAAGTTGTAACACGTTCGAACTTGTCAGTCAGCTGCCAGAGCCGCTAGAGTGAGGTTCAGTTTATTGTGTCTGTCGGTTAACATGGATTTCGAACAACGCATTAACATTAAGTTTCGTTTTAAGTTGCAAAAGAATGCCAAAGAAGTTCATGAAATGTAAAAATCGGTGTACGGCTTCCTTCTTCACCACGACAATGCGCCATGTCACACCTTGCTTCTCATTCGTGAATTTTTGGCAGAAAAAAAGGTTCTTGTCTGTCCACATTCGCCATACTCACCGGATTTAGCACCATGCGACTTCTGGCTATTCCCAAAAATTAAAACTGTCCTTAAAGGAAAACGTTTTGACACCATTGCTGACATTGAGAGGACCACGAACGAGCATCTCAAAACGCTTCTGAAAGATGTCTCCCAGAAATGCGTCCAGTGATGTAGACAACGTTGGGATAAGTGCATTGCTAGCCAAGAACAGTACTTTGAAGGAGATTAAATCAGATTCTATGTAAGCGTATTACTTTTTAATTTTATTAAAAAATTATTCACCGTATTTTTTGATCACACCTCATAGCGTTGCATTGTGTTGAGTGAATTTATGGTTAAATAAGTTTGAATTATTCATCCTGGGAAGAATTGCAGATTATTTTCAGTTGCTTTTTGGTTTTACTTCGAAAAACTACAATAAAGTAATCTAACATTATAAGGACCACACTTGTATTCAAATTTCCATCGCTCCAAAAGTCTCCAGCCAGTGAAACTAAATAAAAAATTTAAATTATTTTCGGAATTGTTGATAGTTTTTCTGATTCCACCGGGAGCAAGCTGTGTGTCCGTTTCTCTTATTATTTTTCTGTGATAACTCAATTACATGCTATCGAATTCACTCGTTCGTATCAGTGGAAAACCCTGTAATTACTCCGAAAATCGAACCGACTATAGAACCTCAATTGGGGCAGTTGGTCCGTAACAATAGTTACGGACCAAGTACCATTGAGGTACCTTGGAGGGCCCAGAGTTAGATGGAAGCTCACACCATTAAGTTGGTTGTTTTACAGGGTGGCGGAGACTAAACGTTACTAACTTAACTCTGCTGTTTTTTTTTTTTGACAGATTGACGTTTGGTTAGTTGTTAACATGTGGTCAAAAAAGAATTGTTCTATATTAATATCTTCATAAAAAAATCGTAATGGAATTCAAACGTAATAGTGTAATTGCACTGTATTTGGCTGGAAATTCACAAACAGCAATAGTTCGTCAGTTCCAGCATTTGAATGTGAATAAAATGTTTGTATATCGAACCATAACTCGATACAACGAAACTGGTAGCATCGCTAAACGCAACAGAGGCGGTCCTAAAAAGACAGCAACATCGAAAGAAATGATTCGAAAGGTGAAGGAACGAATCCAACGAAATCCTCGTCAAAGGATTTCGCCAGTCAATTAGCAGCACGGCTGCATGTTTCACGTTACAGCATTCAAACCATATTAAAAAATTAACTACAGTTGAAGCCCTACAAGATACAAAAAGTTCAAGATCTTACGGAGGCACAAAAAAAAGTTAGGCTTGAAAGAACACGAGCATTGAAGGCCTTGGCCGAACGTGATGAGATTCCAAAAATTGTCTTTTCTGATGAGAAATTTTCACCATTCAACAGTATGTGAATAAACAAAATGATCGTGTTTGGTTAGAGCATAAGTCCAACGATAGTTTGGACGGATGAGTTGCCATGCGCAAGTAATCGCCAGCTTCTGTTATGGTTTGGGCTGCAGTGACTGCGGATGGACGCACTCCTCTGATTTTCATCGAACAGGGAGTCAAGGTACACCAAGAGGTGTACCACCAAAAGATCCTAATCGATGCTTTGCTACCTTGGGCACGTAAACACTTTGGTACGAACCGTTGGACATTCCAACAGGACTCGGCACCGTCACACAAAGCTCGAGCTGATTTCGTCGAAAGAATGGCCACCATATTCACCGGACTTGAATCCCATGGATTTCTCCATATGGTCCATTTTAAAGAGTAAGGTGTCCACTAAAAAATACGAAAGTGTTGATGCATTGAAGTCAGCTCTTGTTCGAGAATGGAATAAAATTCCGCAAGACCACGTTCGGTCAGCATGCAATGCTTTCTATGAAAGACTGTATCAAATAATCAGAGCCAAAGGAGGTCATATCGAGCTGTAACATGTTTTTCATAAAATGTAATATATTTTAAACATATTCCTCGAAATTTCAATAAAAAATAATCAAAATTAAAAAAATGACAGCGTTTTCATTTGGTAACACTTGGTCTCAGCCACCCTGTAGATTCAGTTGAGGTAAATTGAGGCACTGGTCTGGCAAAACTGCTTTGCATAGATACCCACAGGACAACTCGGTCAGAACGCAAGTGATTCTTGCGCATTGAACTACCAAAAGATCAGTTGGCAGCGCAATATAAAGCGAATGACACAAAAGTATAAGAGACAAACCAGCGGTTAAAAAAAGGCTTCTTCATTTGTTACAGGGGAACAAGGATACCCCAAGGTACCCCGAACAAGAAACAAGAATTGTAAAGTAAGCAAATCTGCAAAGCCGTCAGGTATGCAATTTTGGTCAAAATGACGGATAGTAAAATGATTTGCGTGAGATCAGGACAGCTGTGAAACTCATTATTGCAACCCAAAATCCTACTCCTTTTTCTGTAATTTCTTGGTACTGTTTGGTCCTATGAAAACAACAAATTAATCCGTGACGCAGTTAAAAATTCAACTGAACTGTTGGCGACACTCGAAATCAGAAACATTCACTAAGGCGGAAAAGTGCCTCAAAAGGATTTACCCTGAGTAAGAGTTCCTACTGGCAGTAACTACCAGTGTCGATGATACATCAGTGAAGTCGCAGCTTTCACTTAAGACTCAGGTCTTGGCAGATCGCCTGTTGCAGGGGGTTTCAACGATCAGTCGAGTTATCGTCAATGATGATCTCCCAACAAAAAGACGACTCTTGATGTTGGTAAAAAAAGCTACGCTTCCATATGGAGTGATGCTCTCCATCAGGTGCAACGCCGACAACGGTTGGGACAAGTGCAGAAAGTAGCAGCGCTGCGGATTGTATTAGCATACCGGACAATCTCTGACACCTAGCTTCATAGCTGAAAAAATACCTTCGATGACACGAGGGTAAAACACAATCAGTTGCTAGCTATGAAAGAGAATCTGCTCTCGGCGAGTGCTAACAATGTTGGGAGCTTGAACCAAAAAAAGTATGGACCACATTGTTCATCAACGGTTTGAGATCGTCAATCAGTCAAAAGCCTATTGAGACTGACTCCTATCAGACCTATTTATTGAGCAGACAAGGTTTATTTCAGCTTTACCAGCAAAATATTGATATTTTGCATTGAAGAGAAAGATGACACCTATCATATTTTCTGTTCATGCAGAAACTGGTGCAGATTGCGCGGTGATCTTGCTGAAAAATACGAAAGATTCGTCCGGAAGGCCTCATCAAAGAAACGATGAAATTTGCCGACAAATATATCCAGGTGGTAGATTGCGCTCGGGCAAACGTTACTGCATAAAAAGTGCCTACTCGATCGGTTGGTGGCATTGAGGATGGAGGTACCTCTTCTCTTGCAGTCCTCCTTCTCTACCAAAAAGAAATAAGGACAATACCAACAAAAGTACTATTCTGTTGGTATGCACACGGTAGAATGAAATCGATACCAAACTATGATGGGACACAAGCGGGCCAATTATTTTGATATCACCCAAGGTGCTGCTGCAAAGGTAGGCAGGCGCAGCCTCCGAATATCTACAACCAACAACTTGAAAGTCCAGCGGATTCGAGCAGAAACTTGGAACTGATCCAAAAGAATGAAAAAAATTGTAATTAGTCACTAAAGTGATCACAGAAAAAATCCCTAATGGTCCAGGATAATTGAATTTTCGGATATCAATAAATGCAGTCACTATTTATCAATTACAACTTAATATTAAAATTTTACTCGATTCTCCTTTAAACAGATACAAACGGCTTAGGTGGCAAATAACAAAACTCACAAATGAAAAATTTGAAAATGCAGCTCTGGAGTAGTTGCGAATTTTCAATGATTTTTAATCAATAAAAAATTCGTTTTTAATGGAATCCTTGAAATTATCATTGGACGAATTGTGGAACACGTAGTACCTGCTAAGTAATCGGAACTTCTCCTTCACAATAATAATTTCATGCCCACGTACAACATCTTGCAAAGATATATTTTCCAGGTCTGTAGAAATTCAGAAAACCGAATTCATATCATAAGGACACAGTGGCATAGTTTGTATGTTACTATGCAACAACTATTCCACATATGTATACGCAATGTAGATTTCACGCCCGACTTGTAACAAATGACTTATGGCCAAGGCTTTTTCCTTTGCTACGATGAAGTGAATTTATACTCATACACAGAATTTTTATCTCGAACCCTTATCAGTTTGATATAATTTAATAATCTGATTTTGTGGTAGGTTGCGTAGGTGTAGAAGATATTTGGGTATGAAGATACGTCTACCGTATCATAATCGAATCATAAGGCATGAAGGTAGGATATTAGGTATTTGTGACTGCATATCAGATAAATCGAAGGATACAGTGTCCTAATAATAGCGAATGGCGTTGCCAGGGGACGAATCATTTTCTCTTGCCATATCCGTTTAATGTGAAATTTATGGCAAGTAAGAAAGACGCATTTGAATTTTCTTTTTTTTCATTCAGGGATAATCTATTTTGGTGTAAATATAAACGATAGTCCCCAGTATATTGAATTTTTAAAGGCAATTTGAACATTTTATATCGATTCTAAGATCGATTTTGATACAGAATAAAAACATATTTACGTAAAACTGCAACATTTTTTATCGATACTAAAATTTCCCAATTATCCTCCACCATATTGAAACGTACAAAACAACACTATTGTTCCTCTGAGCTTCAGTTTTTTGTTTCTCTTGAGCATATGTCGCAATTATTATCCCTTCAAATTTTATCCTGAAACTATAAGGTATGCACTTGCTTTCATAAAAGGGAAGAGTTCAATTTCTTCAAGATAGTTCAAATTCAAAATCAATTAAATTCAGTTCCAAGTGTTATGGTCTCAAAGATTAATTTCTAAATTCTTTCCAATTAAATATATTTGTCTTATATGCTTCGTGGTGTGTGAGAGAAGTAAAGAGACTCACAACACTGCACGCGATCTGGCATCGTTGTGTCTACTGGTTAGACCGGTTTATTTATCTCTTAAATTTATCAGTCCAAGTTTCAACGCTGTACAGACAACACATTATTTTGACAGCGTCATCGATCAATCCATTTTTTTAGAATTTATAGTAATGTTCGGCAAACAATTTTTCTAAGCAGAACATTACTTATCAAGAGCACAAGTTTGTCACTGATACAAATCATTTTTAGGAGGCCGAGAAAACGTTGAAACCTTCAACTTCAAAAACAGACGGAAATACTGAACGTGTGAAGGCTCTTGTCAGATCAGAGCGTTGTTTTATAATAAGGCTATTAAGCAAACTTTTAACTTGAACACTTTCGCCATACACCCCATGCAATAGAAAACTTGGTTATGCGCAAGATTTACGCCTAGATTGTGACGAAAATCCTCACAACTGAACAGAAGGACAGTCGGAGAATCATGTGCGTTGATCTTGTTAACAAGGTTGACAATGACAAAGAACACTTCAACTATTTGATCACAGGAGATGAATCTTGAATTATGCGTATAATTATACACGTTATTTCTCCGGGGAACAAAAGGTTTAATGAGCAAATGAAAAAATGAAAACCATCTCACTGGTTTGCGACAGTTTTGACAGCATCTTCAAAATTTGTTCTAGCAAGTCAAACTGTCATCAAAATCTTTTATAAACTTTTCCTTGAAAGGGTCGGAAATAGAACGATTTGTGTGAGACTTGACATTGCAGACATGTGGATGTTTCAATCTGACAATAGCCACGGCCATTTTCATCAATGAATTTCCCACCTCGAAACGCATTTCTGTTTTCGCTTATTCTCTCAACTTTATTCACCTGATTTGATTTGTAACTGTTTCGTTTTGACGAAATTGTGACATGTCTTAAAAGGATGCAATTTGAAACTTTGAAGTGGTCATACCAGGTGGGGACTTCCATCGTTACTACCAAGAATGGGAACAACGACTTCGCAAAGATATAGCTACCCAAGAGAGCTACTTTAAAGGGTATAACATTGTTGTTTGGAAAAAATGAAAGCCAGTTCCATTACCGTACACGCTCACCTCGTACTTGTAATGTTAGGCTCGCACTACTTAGGTGCTTGGTATATTTTCTGTCCTTCGACAATAATATTTTAATCAGTGCCAATATTCTATAGATTTTGCTCCTCTACAACTTTTAAAAGGAATGGTCAATGCAGTGGCTCTAAACCCTAAACGTTCAGTTCACTACAACTAGGTTGTCTTCCACGCAGATACCGCAGATGAACTCCAGCCAATAAATCAAGGCATGCCCTATCGTATGTTAACCGTTCCGGAAAAGTGAAGCAAATAATGCACTAAAGGTTAATACCTACCCTGGGCTTGAAGCCAACATCTCCAGAGGCTACAGTCGATTATTTTGTTTCACTGCTGATGCTGATCCTCAGTGATTTAATTATGGCCAAAAATTTTGATTAGATATTATAGTATATAAATTTTCCTGTAGTTCCCATTCCATTAAATTGCATATAGTGTCGTTGGCGGAATAACTAATGGGGTGCAAAGGATATTAGCGGTAACGTTAATTTGAAAAGTGGACGAAAAGCTGTACTTTGATGATACACAATAAAGGAGGCTGCCATGAACCTAAAATGTTATAGCTATCCAGGAAAAAATCGCTCATTTAACTTCGGAAATTTTTTTAGCTATGACGTATTACAAGCAAATGTCAATTTGACAATAGGATTCAACTTCAATCCACTACTAACAAAACCATAGAACCATTAACATTTGTTAATGGAAATTAAGAATCATTAAAATTTATTAACGGTGATTGGTTAGGAAAGTTTTGAAAAAAAATTGGTAAACAAAACAAACAAAAAAACAAAACAATTACTAAAACAAAAAATTGATAGACTTCCTTGTACGTGGTGTTGGCAGCATTAGACTACGTGAAAAAAACGCTTGCATTTAAGCGCAATCTTTGGTAGATTTATTAGATAGGTAGGTAGATTTAAACTAAACATCTGAATCTCCCATCATTTCAAATGAGTTGTCTCACTTTCTAGTCAGGTTTGAACTCTGGCTTTTTAATCACTTTTTCGAGTGGATCCTTAGACTACTGATACTCACATTGGATCGTTAGGTTGACATCAAGAAAAACTTACCAATCCATCTAAGGAGCTACTAGTATCCATTTAGCGTGAAACTGGTAACCAAGAAGTCATGAAAGTAACAAAATACCTAAGTTTACAGTTGGTCCTGCAAGTCAAGGCGAATAGCATCGTTTTGAATTTGAATTAAAAGAAGAACTTCCAGTAATAGGCAAAAATATTTGTAGCTTTCTTTAGGCAACAAAATGAATTTTTCATGGAAGGCCCTTGAAATTCACGATTAAGCTGTAAGATTAATTATTCAATTCTTAAATGTCATCTCATTGAAGCCACAGGCATCCAGACATCCCATTACACACCCCTCCCCATCATACTCACCAATGTCACTAGAGAGCGAAGTATGGAATCACTCGTTCTGTTTCGTATACAGTATACGTTCAAGTTTGACATTGACAGTTACTATCATTGACAGGAGATAACATAATGTCGCTGCAAGCTGAAGGTTGAGTTGATATGGAGTGAGACAAAATAAGTTCTTCTTAAGCCTTCTTCGTTGAAGGAGGGTGATTGATTTTGTGATGGCTTTCAATGCAACTCCAGATTCCGGAGTCCATATTTTTCATGATAGCCGTGTTTAAAAATCGTACCAATCAAAGTCATATTAACAACGGAATATTGCTTATGCTTCAAACTAGTTCCAGATCTAACAGTATTTGACCTAAGCAAATGAAAATATATTTGTATTTGTAAATTTTCTCTCATAGTTTCGTGGAATTCGTATGTCTTTCGCAAAGATTAGGCGTAAAATTGCAACACAAATGTTAACACACCTGTGTTATTCTATCTCTCTATGAGAGATTCCTACGGAGAGGATTAGCCCTACTTGTACTAGCGCTATGGTGCAGTAAACTGACTGATAAATGATCTAAGGTTTTGAATCAACAGAACTCTTGGCAACCACTGTCGAGCAAAGCATCAATGTTTTGACCTATGACCTTTGATAGAGAACTGCATACAGAAGATGTTTCCGACAGATGTTGCGTTGACCAACTTCAAGCACGAATGCTTCACATTTCTGAGAAATATCTAAGTGGTTTGACAGCAAGTAAACAATCCTCGTTCAGTTCTTGGAGTGACACGCCTTTCCAAAGAAATCTCGGAGACTTTTGCGTTAATATTAAGATAGCAAGAAGTTTGGTGGCTGGAATTAACCATATTAAATCATCATTAATATTTCTTCAATCTGGGCTGCTAAGTATAAATTGACAGCTTAATATAATTCCTTACTTCTTCTGATCATGCGTTTTACTTTGTCGCTGCATGGTCTTCTGTGTCTTCCAAACGTCTTCATTTAATTTTTACATATTTTAGAAAGTAGATTTTCAATTGGAAGCTATCCCAAAAGGAGACGGCTGATCAATTGCCAATGTATTGATCTTAAGATTTATTAGCGGAATCCGCCACTATCTCGTAGCCATATAATCAATTTTTTTTACTCCATTGGAAGTCAATCATTGGTTTATGTCAATAGGCCTAATCATATCATGATGAAATTATGCGGTCGGAATATAGTTTTCGCAGCAAGCAACAAAAAACAGGATTTTCTTTATCTGCAAATGTGATCGTTTTCCACAATTTTTGCCTAGAGCATGGCCAGCATTGATGCGTAGTATGCTTTCATAAAAGGTTTACCTTTCGTAGCAGTTTTTGGACGTCCCGAACTTTCATCACCTCCCAAGCTCTTTAAATTCAGCTGCCAGAAATTTCAATGTGGCAAATGATGGTGTGAATCGCCATATCCAGAGTCCAACTCTTCTTTGATTTTCGTAGGCATATTGCCTTTCGAAAACAAAGATTTACTAACACCCTTTTACTCAATATTTTCCATTTTTACAAATAGACTCACAATAACTGACTAAAACGACTACAAAATGGCTAAAACCATAGTGACTAACTGTCAAAACATTAAAGACAAAGCATTTATTGACGAGTGCTGCCACTTTCACGTTGTTGCCGCAAATTTTTCAGACCAATCTTATATCGTGCATAGTAAGTGTTTTGGAAATAAAATATTGCAAGTAGAGTCGAATCCATCACTTCAATATTTGCAGCAAATCTACTTTTCATAATGGAAATATGTTCTTGCAATTTCGAGATATTATCACTTTAGTGAAGTAAGTACACCAACTTAATTTAGATGTTATGGAACGGTCTTAATTATTTCTCTCCAGGATTCTACACAAATTTTGATCAATGGCGCTATATTTCTTGCATTGTCAATTATACCGTCTACTCCATATTTGATAGTTGCACTGTGACCTGCACACTTCAACTATTCAGTATTGATCGTAGATGCAGTTTGTCTGACATGAAGGTGACTCTGACATTACCCAAAAAAAGGAGAGGCATGTGCTAGTAAGTCATGTCGAGGGCAGCAATTTTAATATGATTGAGTTTAATCTTCCAGTCCACATATGTGACAAAGAGCGGTGAGTGCAGAAAGGAAAGGTCAAGAAAGTGTTCTCCGTCAGATTTAGATCTGTTGAAGCTCTGGCCCTTTACTTGAGCAGACAAGTACGTTTGTTCACTCTCCTGCAAATGTAGTACCTAGGATATTCAAGATGAAATCTTAAATAGCCACATTAAAATTTTGCCAAGAATTCACTTTTGTATTCATGTATTCACTGATTCACGCAATAATGTTTTATTAAGAATTGATTTTCAATATTTTTCACAGGCTGCGCAAAATGGTCCTTTTGATCACTATCCTTGTCAGACTGGACAACCTAAGTAGGTGTAATGGACTCAAGATTTAATTGTTGAAGTTAAGTGAAATATTGAATGTATTACTTATGACGCAGTCCTGCTCCAGCTCAAAAATTCACCTGGTAACCCTTAAAAACACGGTTGACGCGAAGTGTTTAGCGTTCATTTTAGCCGCTCCTCACATTCGCATATGTGAACCGCAATCGCGATCGCAAACGCCAGCCTTTAGCCACAAATCGCTCAATTGTGACTTGCAAGATAACTTTCTATCTAATCTTATCTTAGGAGTGTGAGAACAAAGCTTATAATCACAAACAACAGAATAAATAGTAAACCCAGAGACGTTTGCTGGTTACATACGTTCCATTTTGTGTCGCCCTCATGATCAGTACGTTTCCGATATGGAAGCAATAACAGTAGTTGTGTGGTTAATAATAGTGCTTGTTCCTGCTATTTACTTATATTTTCAAAAGAAATACTCCTACTGGAAGGATCGCAACGTACCGTGTCTGGAGCCGAAAATTCCGTATGGCACGTTGTGGGCGAAAACTTCTCGCAGTATGCGAGACTACTTTGCGATATTCTATGAACTGAAAGGGAAATTCCTCTTTGCTGGTGGATATAATTTTGTGAATCCTTTTGTGGTCGCACTGGATCTTGACTTTATCAAAAACATTCTCATACGCGATTTCAATATTTTTCCCGATCATGGAATATACAACAACATCAAAAAGGATCCACTATCAACGAACTTGTTCAGCTTGGACGGGCAAAAATGGAAGGCGTTGCGCAATAAACTTTCACCAACATTCACCTCCGGCAGGATGAAGTTTATGTTTCCGACTGTTATTGAAGTGGCTGAACGGTTCAATGAGAACTTAAGCGATATTTTAAAAATGGATAAAACCATTGAAGTCAAGGATCTTTTGGCGCGTTTCACGACTGACATTATTGGAACTTGCGCGTTTGGAATTGAATGCAACAGTTTAAAGGATCCGAACGCTGAATTTCGCAAATACGGCCGCAAACATGTTGAAGTACCTGTGCATGGACAATTTATTAATATTCTCATTAGTGGTTTCCCAACACTCGCCAAGATTTTGGGACTCTCCCGTACACATGCTGATGTTACCAAATTCTTTTTAGGCATTGTACGAGAAACGGTTGAATATAGAGAGAAGAATAACATTCGAAGAAACGATTTCATGGATTTGTTGATTCAATTAAAGAACTACGCTCACGTGGAGGGCGATGACAGTGAAGGCTCAAAAATTATTGAGAAACTCTCGTTTGAAGAACTGGCAGCCCAAGCTTTTGTATTTTTCGTAGGTGGATTTGAAACATCTTCGTCGACGTTAACATTCACACTCTACGAACTCGCATTGAATCAAGAACTACAAGATAAGTGCCGTGAGGAAATCAATCAAGTGTTGAAGAAACACAACGGAAAGCTCACGTATGAAGTGATGAATGAGATGTCGTTAGTAGAACGTACAATTATGGGTAAGTCTTTTAATTGAATTATTACTCATATAATTTGAGAAAAATTTATTTGCTGACTTCAACATTGCGCATGCTATAAACTGGTGGCTCAGAGCGTTAAAAAGTTTCGAAAATCAATTTATGGCCACAATTCTGATGGCAAAAAAAATTTTTTTTCAATTTTCAGTTGTTCAGTTCACTCACAAGGAACAATTGAATAAAATTTTGGACTTTGAGAACAACAAGCACTTGCTAGACCGACGTTACAAAAATAATATTTTTGTTGATAATTGCTACAATATAAAATTGATTCTTGTGGATGTTCAGCTTTCATAATGAAAATATTCAATGTTTAGTTTTCATAGAACATAAAACTTAAAAAAATATAAAAAAAACATAAAAAAATGTTCATATTCATAGAACAGAAAACCTGCACCGCACTGAATATTACAAATCATTACGGAAGGTTTTCACAGAATATCAATGAGAGAGAAATTTCTTTTCCTAAACATAAAATGAATGAAATGAATTTAAAGACGGGTTTGAAACAGTCTGAATAAATCCTTAATATTTTTGTGGGATTGCCCCGAAATATCATACCACCCATCCGGGTCATGATGTTATAAAATTACGTATCCTTCTATGCAGCTAGTCTGGAGATAAGGCTCACTCATGTCAATACGTCTTGAAGTTGAGACTCTGTGGTTCGACGAATCCTGATGTGAAAAAATTCTCACTCACACTTCTTGGGCTGTAACACACAAAAGATCAAAATTGAAATGCTCTTAACGTATACGTTTAGGCATCAACCAGATGTAAAGATTCTCTTGTTGATAATTCTTATCATGTAAAATTCTTTAAATAGCGAAATGGGAGCTACATTTCTGACTTAAAGAGTTGACCAGAAATCTAGCGGAGTTTGAAATAAAAAAGCTGTGGAGAGTGTTGAAATATCTGACTTAAACTGTTTGCAAAACTAGCTAGAGTCATTTTGTGACTTAAATTTCATTTAGAACATAAGCGATAATGCAAACTATTCCCTACATTGACTCGATAACTAATGGTAGAATCATAAGTTTCACCATTTCAAGGAATGGAATCCGGCTCCAGTTTGCACACAAATAAGCACCCCCATTGATAAATACTAGATCCTATTTATCCACAGTTGAATCCAGTATTTAGCAGCAGTTTACACAATCTATCACAATACCAAAGCAACAGGCTGTAGCCACTACCTTGTCGTCTCTATCCTTTTGCATTTAGTAGTTTTGAAATGCTCCACACGTATTTTAAACCCACAAAACTTTCTTGTCATCTGATGTTGTGAAGTTCCGGAAAATAATTATCTTCGCTTCAGTGTAAAAGCATCACTATCTTCAAAATCAAAAGAAAAAGAATTAAGTATGCATTTTTCGACATCTGGGTAACATATTCATCAATCACACCTCTGGCCTCCAAAAAAATTATCTAATTTGTAGCATACAGCTATGAGCTTCCCATACATCCTGAGCTTTCCAAATTCGACTGCTCTCTGTTTTATTTCAGGCTCTGAACTCAATTTTTTCCACTCTTAATAGCTTACTCAATAGTTTACTCAGTTACTAGAGTAACTAACAACCAATAAAATAAATTTAGAACCTGCAGCATCAACACTCTCAGGCAGCTTTTCCTAGAAAGAGATAGAAAAACTCAACTAAGTTTACATTTGAGAAAGTTGTTCTTGTTTTATAGCGAAACGAGTGAGAAATTGCCAATCCTGAAAAACTCCATTCTAATCGTTGGATACTATTAGATTGCGTAACAACCAATCAGCGCTAGCACTTCCAACAACTAACAATCTAAAGGTATTCAAAGCCGATTTTCCATATGCGACAGTATTTGTAAGCAAAATTTGCTGGAGTTTACACACAAATATAAATGTGGTGAGCGATACGAATTAACATTCTCTTAACTTTTCTCTTATAAAATGACTCGCATATACTTTTACACCAGCAAAAGTCCTTCTTATAGACATCAGTCTTCAGAAAACCAACCATCGCGAGCTTTCCGCTCACGTATAGCGTCGATTTCTAAGCTCTCTATCTTGCAAAGCTTATATTTTATTGAAGGCGAATGAGAAAAAAAGGGATATAAATACCTGAAACAAGCAGGAGATAATCGTATATGTTTTTGATCATGCCCCTCCGGCCTCTTTTTAGTTCGAAGTTTAAGCACTGTTACTGGTATTAACCTACACTGTGGGAACGAAATCAATAAGTGGAAACAATGCTTAGATATAAATTATGTCAAATTGAAATAATGTCAAATTAACATATGTGAAAGAAAACAAAGCCTGTCTTGATGAATTTGAACGAGTAACAAGCAAAACCTTAGAAATGCACTTCTATAGTATATGCAGGACATTGTGTCTGGGTATCAACTCTAATATAGTATTACATTGCTTTTCACTTTATCGCTGACTTTGCACCCCATTGTGTCCGAGTTGTATTTGTGTACACAAATGCAATTCTGGGCCAGTTAAACAAGTAACGTCAGATAGCGATTTTGATGTGAGTGCTGGCGCTAATTATTTTAATTTTTGATTTCGCTACAGCTCTGAGTAATCTAGTAATCTCTACTACTCGTTCAAAATGTGCAGGTCATAGCTATGAGCACATTTTTATACATGTCCATGATTCCGATAGCACTCAAATGTTTCTACACTGCTCTATGCTTCATTGGAGCGAAATATTTAATTTGCCACGCACTGCACGGATCTAAGTACTCAATAGACAAGCAAGAATCTCTGATATCAATTCTAACTATAAATATTATCCGAAAGATCAAACTCTTACAGTATAATTATTAAATTACTAAAGTGTACAAACTTGTATTTGAATTTTTACATAGTGTGGAATCCTCAAATATGCTCCTTTTTAGTAACAATAGAAACCAAAGTCGAAATTGGCGAACCATATTTGAACGCACAATTTGCTAAGTGGGTCCGGTAGTCTCTGTAAATGAGAACAGAGAAGATGTAGGATTTGAAAACAAGGAATACAAAAGATGCTAGCCGAGTCAGTAAGGGCACCCAAACTAACATCAACTCGAAGACTAAAATTAAAGAGAAGAGAAAGCACATCATAGATTCCTTCCAGTAGCAAAGAGGTCCCAAAATTACCAAAGATCGGAGATCCAATTGCTTCTCCGTTGTGAGAAATCGGAATTCCTCAAAGAAAAAAAGGATCCACAGAAATGTTTACCCTGACCAGACACATACTCCCGCCGATATTCATAAGACATGTTATCGGTTTGGCTTGAACGGTAGAAACAATGTTGCAGGGTTGACTTGTCTAAAGACAACATCTAGGAAGCAAAAATACAGATACCAGAAGAAATCAAACACAATTGAGTCATGAGCTAGCTCAACGAGAGCATAATGAAATTCATCACATACCAACTGACAGGGGTCAAGGGGTAATAATCAAAGCCGTAAGCCCCAAAAAGCACGTCAAAATATGGATATATATACCGACCAAAAAGACTGTTGGAATAAAATCAGTGTACGAAGTTAAAGCAATGATAGTGCTACGTTCAAGTTTGATCACTCCTACGTCACGAGCAAATCAACGAATGAGAAATGTACTTCGTGCAGGACACAGTCAGAATAAGACAATCCTTCATGAGATACGTAACCCTGCAATGTCACAAATATTAGATATTGGGGCACTCTAAGTAGTTCTACAAATTAATATATTGATGATTGGTTTAAAAGGACATGGGTATACCTTCAATTAAATTTGACCAGACAATGAATCACATTATGGAAGAGCCATTCTCCTGTAGCACCGAACTACTCATTTGAACTCTGCCATGCAATCAAATAAGTTAGACCTAAGATTGTTTCAACGTTCTCCATTATTCATTGCTCGAAACCACTAATCTCCAAAATGTACAATTCAGTTGAGACGAGTCGGTCCATTTTACAAAGTTTTGGTATATCTGGTCCCTGCAAACTTCTATGTAAAATCCCATGAAACAAGCCAAATCGGTAATCCTTAGTCTTTTTGCACTTCACAGGTGGTTCTCACCTTTATTGGCCATTGTCGTGTGGAAAATAGTCTATTTAATTAGCTTTGCTATAGTTAAAAACACCATTCGCAGATATACCACTGATCCTTCATTGGACCAAGCCCCGACTACAATTGGCCTCAACGTAGTCTTTAGTTCTTACCTTCTTACTTTACAATTTTCGCATGACGAACTGTTCGCAAAACAGAAATTGATTTGAGTCCACAATAGATTCATGTCCTCTGAAAATGGAAAGGGTTATTAAAGGAGCAAACAGAAACAATTGCAGAAAAAATATCCTCAGCTACTCCCACTATCGTTACCCCTCCAGTATATAAATTGACCTAAAGAAAGATCCTGAGCTTTCTTGAACGGAAAAAAGTGAATACAGGATGGCAAAGGACTAGTTCTCGCATAAGTTAAACTCACACGAACAGAACAGATAACAAGCTATAGGGATTTTTAGATAGTGGCAAAATAGGTTAGTTGACAGTGTCAACGTGACACATTAGTAAGGAGTCTACTACATACATACTACCTTCTCGGTGTCAAAATAGTAAATACTTATCTAACGCCAATTTATTTTGTATTCGGTTTAAAAAAAATGCCTTCAACTGACCTCAACTTGAACTGACTTCAACTTGATTACATCACCTTCTGTATAGCTACAGGACACGACCCAGTCACTGGTACTATAATTAAAAAATTGGTTTCCGCAGGTAAAATAATTGTACTTCTCATCCCTAACACAGTAGTCCATGCCAATAACTCATCAGGTTACAAAAATGATGTCCTTATTTTAGTCCTAACCGGGTAACCGGGGTAACCGGGTAACCAAAAACGAGTTTAAAGCCACATAGAACACTCAGCCTTAGTCTAACTCTTTTTAATTTCTTTTATTAAGTCCTGACGAAACCGGAAAAGAAAAAATTCAACGAAAAGCCAAGCAACTCGTTTAAATCGTTTATTAAATCCTTTGAAAAAATACTGGTAGAAAAGGAACTACGTGCTCAACATGATAGCAAAAGTCCTTCCAAACTACCAATTTAGCTTGAGACTTAGACAAAATACTATAGCGTAAATATATAAGCTAGTTCTTCTGGGGACACGTTTTAGGACATGTTTTGGGACAAGATTATATGTCCCAAAACATGTCCCCAGAAGTTATGAAAAACAATGTATGCCAAGCAAAAAAGTTTAAAATTATAATTTAATATTGCTCCTTTCGTGTGCTGAGCATGGTACCTCATTAAGTAGATACCCATCAGCAAAGGGAAATGTCGTACTGAGAATGACAAAATGATGTGCATGAGAAATTAAGCAAGGAATTGTTGGGTGGAACAGGAGTGACGAAACGGTACCTGAAGCATACTACTACCCTGAATCCTCTAGTTTCGCCTACCAAATCAATAGGAATTCTATTCGCAGACACGTAGATAGATATAGCGAAGGAGGAGAAAAATTGGAGCATTGATTTCTTGAACTATAAAATCAATTAGCCTGGGTTAAAGGCGTTGACAATGACTCAACAAAAACCAAACAATACCAACGAAAGATTTTGTTGGAAAATATTGGCATTTGTTTCAGCTGTGAAATGCTCGCAATTTTGAATCAGGCAACAAGATGGACCATTTTTAAACTTTATGCTATATGCGAGGAGCGAAGTGCTTACGTAGATCTATGCTGTGTTCAGCCGAGTATCCTGAGAAAAAGACTTTCTATCTTAAAACGTAAATACTCGAATAGAGCAGGATGCGGACGTTTTTTTCATCATCTATTTGCTATTTAAGACCGTATGACTCTCTTTTGTCCTATCAACGTGTCCTTGTGATGAATAAAACATTTATAGCACTATGTTCCCAGCTAAGGTTCACGAATACGTTTTTGTGTCTAACCAATTAAACTCGAAATATTTGAGACTTTTGGGTTTTACTTGTGATGGTCAAAATTAAGCAGAATCATAAGGACCCAATGCCAAAACCGCTTTTGTGTGCGTGAGACGTGGTAAAGACTATTTATACTCGACTTTTCGCACCCTGACTAAGCCCTTGAAAGAGAAGCTGCGGATGCCAGAAAAAGTATCCTGCTTCTTATGATATGTAAGCACATACAATAAACATTAAACCTTATTTATAATTTTACCCAAGAGCTTTAATGCAGCTGGACAGAAGCTATCATTTTCAGACTCCTGAGGGGCTGAAAAACTTGTCCCAATCGTCCGAAATTTGTAAGACTTTCAGCAAATTTGACCAAAGCAGTGTCTAATTTTGATACACTGTCCTTCAACTGAACCGAAATGTAACCCTGCGAGGAAGCCCTCGCACGTCAAAGTTCATCACAATGAAAGAGCATAGTCAATAAAAAAGCTCTTGCAAGAAAGAGAGCATGGAAATTAAACGATGTGGATGAGTAGAGAGAATGCGATGGCTGACTTTCGGTACGTAAATGTATGTGAAAGATAGTTTCCGTGTGTAATCTGTCATAGGTCTGTCATTGTTAATAGCCACGTTAAATCTTCACATGAATAAAACTTTATGCAAAAATAGTCACTTAACATTTTTCACTTCTTTTGTTTTTCAGAAACTCTGCGCAAGTATCCGATTCTACCGATTATTTTCCGTAAAAGTATAGCTGACTATAAGGTGCTGGGAACAAACGTTGTAATTGAAAAAGGGACGGCTATTCAAATTCCAGTATATTCAATACATCATGATCCCGAATACTATCCTGATCCTGAAAAATTCGATCCGGATCGTTTTACAACAGAAAATATGAACGCTAGACATCCAATGACATTTTTAAGTTTTGGTGATGGTCCTCGTAATTGTATTGGCTTGCGTTTTGGCAAAATGCAATCAAATATTGGACTAATAACACTTTTGAAAAATTATAGGATCAAACCATCATCGCAAACGAAAATTCCAATCGTTTTATCTAGAAGAGGTTTTTTAACATCGCCCGACGGTGGAATGTACTTAGATATTGAAAAGTTATAATGAGAATTATTAGTTGATTATGTCGAGATAAAAGTATTTAGTTTTAAACTTATTTTATTATCCACAAGGAATAACATATGACTTTAATTACCTGTAGTATTAAATTATTTGTTTCCACAATGATAAAATGTGAGTTGATATATGAAGCCATAACTTATAATTGAAGAATCGATTTTTTTTAAAATAAGACTTTAATTACATTTTAGGCTGTTATAGTTGTTTCGAAATAAATAATACGAAAATTTTTCTAAAAAGACAGACACAATATTTTCAAAAAAATGTGCAAGTTCAGAAAAAAACCAATTTTGGGAGGTTTAGCTGACTGAATTCAGGGAATTGATGAACTCCTTTAATGGCAATGAAGTCTCTCGCAAGGTTCTGCTCTGAGGCCATTGTTTTTCAATGTATTTGTCACAATTTGAATAGTGTGTTTAATGGAAAACGCTATTTAAATGAATCGACAAGCTCTGGACTAGTTAAACTAGCCATGAAAATGTATGCATATAGCCGAAATGACTATAGCACTGATATACGAATTTAGGACTAAACAACGAACAAAGTAACACAAACATAAACCAAAGCAAAGTTATGTAAAGCACTTTGTAAAGCAAAGTTATTTAAGGCTTTAGGCTAAAGAGCTCGTTTATTTGAAAAAATCTTGGACACAAAAGTAGTAAGAAGTAACTCCCCCCCCCCCCCTCGCTATTTTATTACCTGCTCGCCTGCATCTTTCACTTTTTATGGAGGCCTTTGGGACCCGCAACTGGGATAAGGATATTGACGTCCATCACCGCGATCAACTAGACGCCTTACCTTGTGAAAGGCATGTCAAAATCATCTTCACTTTGTGAAAAAGGTGTGTTTAAAGCAGGAGACTTCACAGAAAAAAAAGTTTATTTAATTGCTTCAAGTTCAAATAAAATAAAAGATTTTTTTTAAATTCCGTTGAAATATGTATGATTAATCTAAAAAAAGGAAAAAAAAAAGGAATCTATTCTAGCATATAAAAAGTCACATACTCCATGCAAAATTTCAAAAGGAAAGACACTCAGTTACGCTTAGTTGTCCTATCCGTGAGCTCCATTAAAGCGAAAAAGCCATATCTGTTTTTCCTATTTCCTATTGTGTTCATGGAAGAAAGACCTATAAGGACGTAAAATATGAGTACAGTTGATATGAAGAGATGAATTGTCTCATGGAAAGGGTTACAAAATTACAAATGATAACCTGAATCAGTTGAAACCTGTTCTTACCGTCTTTTATAGAGACTGTGATTATCCGACAATGGCTTGTCAGGTTCCTGCTTTCCCGATTCCAGCAAGTGGAGAGAAAACCAATCATACATTACCTGAACACGTGACATTTAATCGGTAACATATTGGGAACTAGGAATATTTCGACAAACAATGGTAACATTCCGCATTTGTTATCCAACAAAGGACAAAGTTCGGCTTTGAGATTTTGTTCCCGTAAATCTATGTCAAATTTGTTTGGAATCTGTTTTGTGATCAAAAACATTTTTTTTTAAACTTAATTCACAAGAATCACTTTGATGAACAAATCAGAATAAAATACCGGGGATTGATTCAAATCGAAGGCTGAGATTAAGCTATTGATGTCAAGCATTAAGTTCTTTAACTTTAAACAAAAACTCAATTTAATTTCACCTGAAAGTTCAACTTTCATGAATCTTGAAGGTCTCTTTTTTTCAGGATTTCGGCAGCTATTTGTGGAATTCTGTTTAGAAAATGACAGAACCTACGTGTCCTGTCTAGTTTTAACTGTCACCCTACAGAAACCATGGAATTATTCAGTTCCATGGCAGTGAATTGTTCTAGCTCTTCCGTCTTATTCCGCTTCAGCCCCTTAAAACTCTTGTGAACAAAGCATTGATGGTCTTAACTTAGAAGACGTATTCCGAATTTCCTTTCGTATTTAGTAAATAGCCGAAATAAATAAATAGTATTTAGTATTTAGTAAATAGCCCAAAACTTTGAGGGAGTCTGTCTTTTCCTACGGTTTCTCGAAATAAACCTTCTCTTGCTGGTCCACACACTCCCTCTTTTTCCTGTCCACTTCTGTGTGTGAATATCCATGTGAATATCACTGTCTCGAAGAAGGATCTCATTAGATGACTAATGACATGACTCATGACTAGATTAGAGATTAGTTCTCGTAGAGCTAACACATTTGCTGAGACTAAGTTTAATTTGCTTTGATGGATTCACATTACCATTTCTCTGGCTGCCTCCGTTGTAATTTATGCTGTTTATTATAGCGTCAAAGATAATCTTGTGGTCTACCCTCTAGCTTGTAACAGCGGTTGAGTAGTGAATGGTTATAAAATAAAGCCCAGCTCAAACCGTTTCAGCTAGGTTTTAACCCTTAAATTTAACATCTTTTGCCAATTCTGCCGGTAAATTTATGGAGCATAGCTCTGTATCTGTTTGGTTAAATTAATTTCTGTTGAGTAACATGAGGCCTTTTTTTTTTCAAAAATAAGAAGTATGGAGATAACGACTGGTGTAGCGCAAGGCTCCATACTGGAACTAGACATGTGGGACGCCTGATATGACGGGCTATTGAGGCTTTAGCTGCCAGATGAGTCCCGCTTGGTCGGCTATGCAGATGATATAGGTGCACTGGTCACTGGACGCACAGTGGAGCATACGCAGCGCAGACTCGGAATTCTAATACGTCGAGTGCGGGATCGGATGACCAACCGCGGTTTCAGTTAGACTGAAGACCTTACCCAGCTTCATTGGTAAGGACATTGGGACATTGGTAAGCCAATGATTGGTAAGTGCACAAGATTGGTAAGCCACGGTCCCTAGACTTGCGATTTTCCGTCCACGGGTAAAAGACAACGCATGTCACTCCTTTTTCAAGTGTAGAAGGTGGAACAGGATGCAGAAGGACTTGTGTGAGTTAGTGGGAAAGCTTTCTGGGTGGTGTATGGGGGTCTCCTTTCCAGCAGTCCTCCTCCATCTTGCCCCTCCCGCTGGGGGTTAGATTTCTCTAGAATGACGGCGCCCTAGTGTGAAATAAAAAGAGGCCTAGCCCGAAGTAATGTGTCAAACAGTTCCAAATTAGAGTCTCTTGACAGGGGGAAGTGTTTAAAGAGTAGTCTGGTAGCATGCGCTTCTATGAGTACCACACTCCAGGCGTAAATTGCCTTCACCACCCAGTCCAAAAAAAATAAAGACTCTTTTGTAGATCTAATGATGCCCATGTTATACTCACCAGTTCCTCAGCAGGCAATAATACCAACATGATTTTTCGGAATTTGTTAATGTGAGGAAGTCCTAAGAGAACACGATAGTTTCCTGTCCAGTGTTTCACCTAAATACTTCGTATTCCTCTCGAAATTTTTATGCGAGCCTTTCATTGTAGGTGGAGCAACCAATTTCCAGACCTTCTTAAACTATTAGCACGCTTATATCAGCAATGGTTTTCCACCATTTCCTCTGACCCAATAATACAATAGTGAGAGAACTGACTGCATCCATAATCAGTACCATGGTACTTTAAGGCGTGTTGAGGTCTATGACTCTCTGATTGATTAAAGATTAAATGTTCTCGTTACCAATGATTAACATGGTATTATATTATTTTAAAGTTGCGACTCTTTAACTATGTTATTTCTTTGTATTGTTGGTTTCTCCATTTCATATTGTTCTCTGTTGTTCTCATTTTCATATTGCTCTAGACTCCTTCGAAATCCGTGAAAGCATTTGTAGTTTATTTTTTGTTAAGCAGGTTTCCTCAACCCAAGCATCCGCATTTCGAAATTCCGCTCGGATTTCGAAATTGGAGGACGTGGTCAATGGGCCAAAACTGTTGGAGGTGATTGTTGCAAGATGTAAAGGCCTGAGAATGACTATAGGGCTAAGAAGTAGTGGAATTAGGTCTCACTCCATCTCATCTCCTGACTTCAAACAGTTCCACCTTTTATGAAAGAAGGCATGTTTGTTAAAATCCTACGAAAGTACTCGGTCGAATCCTTTTCCACGGTCACTTGCAGCTGTGTGAGTAAGAACCTCTTAAATTTTAGTGTCTTCATAGTCAGGAGCCTTTTGACACACCAATAATAATATAAATCGGACAAACATCGTAAGGCTCCCAATAGTTTTCTAAGGCAGGCTCTTCGTTCCCTTTGCCCAATACTGTGATGACTGTAAAAGGTGCATCCTAGATGATCCTAGCTCCCTCCTTATTGTTTGAGAAAGCTGCTTTTCTACTTACTTTTCTGGTGGTCAAGCCATCCATTGAAAAAATGTCTTGTTTTCACGTTCAGCATTTGTCCCCAAACCACTAAGGGTAGCCACCATTGGGTGCTATATTGCAGGCTAAATAGTTCAAGAGTATTTTCTCCTGCGTTTGCCGTCTACTGAAGATAAACCAATCATTCCAAATAGACCTCTTGCAGAATAATCTCATGATTATTTATATTTTATGTTCTAGAGACGTTCCCCTAAATTTAGCATATGCATGGCCATTCCACGGAAAGTTAGCTTGAGCGAGTTGAAGTCTCGTTATTGTCTCCCTTTCATATAATATTGTCACAATTTATCATCACATTTCCCATATATCGGTGTCTTATACTTCACAACTACGTGACAGGCTACAAAAAAGATGAGGAATATGACTATGAAGAATATTTTTAAATAAATTTTAACAGATGTCGGATCATTTTTTATTATTCACATACTGACTTGTCGCTTCCACAGGACTTTTCATCGACATTATTCCGCTGAAATGTTGCTTCTTTACATTGTATTCTACGTTTGCCTCTTCACTGTTTTGGACCACTAAATAAATTCCCTAAAGATACAAATGAACGTTAATTGTTTTTTTTTTTTCATTTTATTCAAATCAACTTTGTATAAACCAAAGCATTGAATCATAACAAAGATTCTAAAAAAAACCCCACGTCCATTTCAAATTAGTAATGTGAAATCTACAAAGAAATGAAGAAAAAAACATTCGCCTGATGGAAAAATCATATCAGATCAAATATCTTATCAAAATAGTCCCCATGAATAAATAAAAAGAAAGTATTTAAGATCGGGGTTTGTGTTTTGCGCCGCGTTTTCTTAAAAGAAAATTAAAACATTAAAGTTCAAAATACAAGCCAGATGATAACTTCAAGATATCCAAATTTTTGAAAATTTTTTGGCAATCTAGACCGTTGAAATGTTTATCTTTATGGAGTGAATAATATTTTAACATGTACCTATTTCCACCTTATAGCAACCGTCATTCTACGAAATATTAGTTATCTCCAAATAAACATTATCTAGCGGTGCCAGAACTTCAGTCTTAAGATTATGTTGCAATTGTATTGGAGTTTTATCAGTTGGCTTGATCACAAAGTTTCGTAGGAAATTGGCTAGCAAAATACAAGATTGCATTCGTGCAAATCTCACACCAATGCAATGTCGCGGCCCTTCACCGAATCCCAAAAACGCCATAGGATGTCTTTTTTTCACTTCTTCCGGATTGAATCGGGCCGGATCGAAAATTTCAGGATTTGGAAAATTTTCGGGATCACGATGAATTGAGTAGATTGGTATGAAAACTGTTGTTCCCTTCTCAATGATGAGATTCGAGTTGGGAACCTTGTAGTCCTTTTTTGCATACCGTATCAGTCGCGGAACAGGAGTGAATTTTCTTACTGTTTCTGTGGAGAACATACAAAATCGTTGCTAGTTTAATGTTGCTTAAGCAAAATGTAACTAGGACCTACCAGATACAATTTGGTCCACATATTGCATTTCCATGATCCCTTCGTATGTTATTTTGCCGTCATATTTTTTCAGAACACGTTCGACTTCACTCCTGGCTTTATTTTGAATGTCAGGATTCCGCGCTAGCTCGTATAGGGCGCAAGTAAGTGTAGCTGAAGTTGATTCAAAGCCACCAAGGAAAAATATAAATGATTGACCAATTATTTGATTAGTGGTTAACTTTCCGTCTGTGTTTTCCTCATTCCCATCACTCCTTAGCGGGATCAATAAATCAAGAAAATCATTCCGATGCTCTTTATTCTCTTCCCGATAGTTTAAAGTTTCGATTATAGCTTTTGAGAAGAACTCACGCACATCATCCTTGAAGAGTTTTATACCCAGAGCTCTTGCTAGATTTGGAAACTGCCCGAGCAAGAATAACATAAATGTGGAATGACGAGGCTCGGTAAACACTTTCTTCCCGTATTTACGAAACTCCGCGGCAGGATTCTGTAGACTATTACACTCAATTCCAAACGCACAGCTTCCGATTACATCTGTTGTGAAACGTGCGAGAAAATCTTTCATTTCCAATTCGTTTGAAATTTTTGTCGCTTTCTCGATAGCTACAATAAATTTTTCCGAAACATCAACTACGGTGGAAAACATATATTTCATTTTTCCCGAAGTGAATGTTGGCGACAGCAAATGTCTCATTCTCCTCTATTCCTCGCCACCAATCCTCAGTAATTGGTTTGACAGATGATCGTCCTTAACATTAGTATAGAATGGCCGATCAGGAAAGACATCGAAGTTTTTGATGGTGATGTCCTTGATCAAATTCAGATCCATCATAATAACGGCTGGACTAATAGTGAAATACGCTCCAGCAAAGGGTGCTTGCCCTTTAAATTTCCTATAAATTTCATCGAGAATTTGACTGGTGTGTTTGGTTCGTCCCATTTCCGCAAAGTTTCCATATGGTAGTTCCGGTGGCAGAAAAGGCACTCCGCGTTTTTCCCAGTATGAAAATTTATATTTTATGAAAAAGTACACTGAACCGCAGAGTACAACGATAGCTGATAAGACAAGGGTAATCGCGTCCATTTCGAGCAAACCACAAGAAAAGCAAAATCCGTACTGACTACATGAATTAGCTCAACCGTTTCTTGACTTTTATCAGCAGCTGATAAATAACTCTGACAAAATCTCTTAACCATTCCAGATTATGCTTATCAAATTTAAATATTGCAAAGTAATAGTATCTACAGACATAAAAAAAGTTTTGTTTTTGTTTTATTTAAACAAAAATAAACACAAAAGTAGTTTAAGTTGGTCTACTCTAAGCTAAAATTGCAATGAAACCGTGGTATAAAATTAAACAAAGATCTATCGTGTATTAGAACTCAGATGAAAGAGAATATAATAATCCATTGCTTTGCTGTCGTATACCAATCCCATTTGATTTTGCAGGTTCAACCTTATGTAACCGTAAGTTAAGAACTTTTAAACCCTTTTTTTTGAGCTCATATCCATAAATATTAAGTTCACCGAACCCACAGAGGATATGAAGTAAGTAAAATGACACATTAGAAGGCTAATGATCAACCATCAACATCGACCATCCATGAAATGTTGTTTACAACCGTGATCATCTTAAACCTTCAGACTTACTTCAGTATTTTCGGGATTCACATGTAAGTTATTGCACGTCACTTGTAAGTGCGTATAACCTCTTGAAACAAATCCAGAAATTTTGACAGTCACTGTAAGATTTTGACAGTCACTTTTAAGATCGCAGTAAGTGGTCTGGACATCTGCATTGAATTGACGGAATTCCTCTTTGTTTCTGCAGCTCAGTCAGCTCTTATCATAGACTTATATTTCTAGAAAATAGGCCTTAAATATTTATTTTTTCTCCTGAAAGTGTTCAGTCCAACAGCACATTAACTCCGAATTGCGTGCTTGTCATGATCTGTATTGTGAAACCCCATTTACATCAGAGTTGACTTCTCTATCCTCTCATGAAGAAGAAACACCAAATGCGGTGACAGTATTCAATCCAAACGTACCAAATAGCGTTACCATATTGTATTAGTTGCTTTGGTATGGTTACTAGATGCTGAAATAGGCTGTTTACAGCAAAGAAAACCACATCGGACTTGCGACGTACTTGGTCTCCTTCAGAACTATAGTGGTGATATCCAAATAAGAGAGGACTGATACTGGAGGTACCCAAGATTGTTGTGGTCACAGCCACAGAACCATACCCATGGTTACTAATAGGCAACGTCCTCAGACGTCGCTTTACAAGTCAAAAAAATTTACTGCTGATCAAAAACACATCCCTGATGTTGGCTGTATTAGATGTTAAAAATTTTAACCCAGACACCCAGGCCAATCCCCAGAGAACAAAAGGAAATGTGGTCCTCCACTCTCACTGATTATAAGGAATGGATGTAACGGTAGCTTCAGACTTTTTTGAAATAGAATCTTCAAGACACCTGTTCTTGGATATTGGCTTTTTTTCATTTCCGAAAAGGACATCGATTATTTTTACAAATGCTGCCATAATCTTTGTCGGATTCAAGTTTTTCTTGCATCCTTTTGGTTGGTATCTTAGGGGTCATATTTGACTTATGACATAATCTATGAAAGTTTTTATGTCAAATCGTGAAATCCTTCCGTTGACCCTGCTATACAATTCTACCATTTTAGCCCAATAGCTATGCCTTCTTGTTTTATAGTTTCTGGATCAAGTCTTCCATTAAGTCTATGTACAAATTGATTGGCTACCGAACCATCGTCATAAATTATATATAACTTTTATAGTTAGTGATTCTGTTTCTAGGTATCAATACTACTTTCAAGTCGGTGGAATGTTATAGTATCCATTGGTTCACTTCTTATCATAGAAACATGGATTTAACAGATTGCTTTAAAGAACACTATCTCAACTAGGTATCTCAATAATCGTAATCTCCATTTCTCAAAAGTAATCTCAACAACTAGGTATCAGCCCTTGGTATCAATCATTTTCCGATTTTTTCATTTTCCCTTCTCTTCTTTTAATCAGTTCTCTGTAACAAAATAACTTGAAACATGCAGTACCAACATTTCTCAACATTTATGTCATCCCAAAGATTTCCAGATCCGCCGTTGATTTCGTCGGGAAACATGATTCTGGGAGCAGGCGGTCTGTCTTTCATAAGTCATTGCTCTTTTTTGTTTGATTAAAATCGGTCCAAAAAATGCACATATTTCAATCCTGGTGCAAAAAGTGCAGTCCTGATCAGCTCCTTCTATTTCTTCTTTGTAATTTGTAGCTGCTGATACTTTCCAATCATGATAAACCAGTCGGGGTAGAAAAGTTCGGCTCCTCGGCTGTATCTGTAACAAGTGGCCAAGTATTGTGCGATCCCAGACCGAGACATAACAGGATCGCGTCCCCAGCACTTTTCGTTTCGTACTCATCAAAAGAGGGTTCTAGTATGCAAGAAGACATATTTTTAAATAAGACTTCAGCATGACTTTTTTGCCTGAATGATTTCTCAATAAGTATGTGCACCCTTTTTCTCCATCGACTTGCTACTCCGCCTTTATTGAGCACAATGTTTTAAGATCATTTTAGTCATAGAATTTGCTTCCGATACTAACACCGTGCCTTTTTCCCATTTTTTTCAATGATTGTCACCAGATATGCAGAAACTTTGAATCTAAGCAAAGCTGGTTTCTCTTAGGATTATTTCAACTACTGGCTTAGTCTCTTTTTTCTAACTTATGGATCCCTGATGCCATTGCTGGAGAAGTTGCTTCAGCGAAGTAATCATTCAGAACCTGCTAAGACCTATACTCTCTTTTGCTGGTTCCACCAGCAAGGGATGATAACCCCAAAGGTTTTCTCAAGCTTTAACAAGCCATGCTTTATCAACTCTGCTGTCGGAGGTCATACAGGAAACGATGACAAATTTGACACAGGTGACAAGTCTGCCACCATTTCTCAAAGGATCTGGTGTTCAGAGCCAGATAAGTGTAAACCGTGAACATTTTCAACCGAACATAGATCATTTATGCACTGTTACGGACTTTGAACGTACCCTGTAAGTCGTTTGCTCCTTTCAGAATGTAGAGGCATCGTTTTTTTTTTGCTGGAGGCTTTCGTATAAGGTTTTCACTCAATAATGCCGCGATATGAGTGATTTATTTGAGAATGGTAGAGAAGCGTCAACCCAAATGCGCGTTTATCGCTAGTCGTAGATTGCGTCGAAAGCTTTCATTTTGACGGGGAAAATACAGAAATAGGAAGCTCAAAAGGCCAAATGTCGTGTATCCTTACCTGGAACAAATCCACCTACACTAGATTGAGGCTTAGCCCAAAAGCCGACTCTTAAAAACAGTTGCAAATGCACTGCATGATAAATTTATAATTTAATGCAAAGATAAACTGCTTCGCGACTATATGCACGTACAAAACAAACAAATGATATAAAATCCGAAGATATTAAATTTTAAGAACTAATTTAAAAAAAAACAAACACTAACGAATTACGTCATAATGCAGACTTAGCTGATAAAATTGCCTCGTTCCAGAAATTGAAAGAAATTAAAATTTCAACTTTTAGTCTGTCTCGCGCTTTTGTAAACAATTGTCGGAAATGGGTTTAATTTCATTGCCATTAACTTGTGTCATAATTTTCATTTCAATTTATTCGTATTTGAAATCGAAATTTTCATATTGGAAACGACGAAATGTCCGGACGCTACCGGCGAGCTTACCTTATGGAAATTTTGAAGACATGGGCGATAGAAAGCACACAAGTGAAATCCTAGACGAAATTTACATAGCATTCAAGGATCAAGCACGTCTAGCTGGAGCGTATTTTATGATTAAACCAATTGCTGTTGCCTTGAACTTGGATTTAATTAAGGATATCCTTATAAAGGATTTCGAGTGTTTTTCGGAACGACCACTTTATTCTAACGAAAAGGACGATCCGTTGACGGTTCAGTTGCTCACTATGAAAACGGACAAGTGGAAAACGGTGCGAAATATTTTTTCACCTGGTTTCTCTGAAGAAAGATTGGGCATGATTTTGCCGACAGCTGAGGAAATTTCAAATCGATTTGTAGACGTGATTGAAAGAGAGTGGGAACGTAGTTCAATAGTTAATATGAAGGACATAATAGAACGGTGTATATCCGATATGATGGGAAATTGTGTATTTGGTGTTGATTGCAACAGTCTAAAGGATCCTGACAATGATTTTCACAAATTCGCCAAGAAACTATTCACGGAGCCGCGGCATTCAACTTTTGTTATGTTCTTATGTGCACAATTTCCCAGAATCGCTCAACGTTTAGGTGTAAAAGTTTACAAGGACGATGTGAGTGAGTTTTTCAAGAAAACAATCGAGCATGCAATAAGTTTTCGTCGGACAAATGGCATTCGGCGAAATGATTTGTTGGACTATTTATTGTGGTTGAAATCTAACAACAACAAATTAAGTGACGAAGAAAAGTTAACGTCTGACGAGATAGTGGCTCAGTTGTTTATTTTATTTAAAGCCGGCTTTCAAACAACATCAACAACTATTTGTTATGCTCTCCATGAACTTGCTCAACAACGCAGCATACAGACAAAAGCAAGGAATGAAATCAATGAAGTTTTAGGACGATTCAAGGGGAATCTTGATTTCGAAGCTTTAATGGAGATGAAATATTTAGATCAAATCATAAGTGGTATGTTTTCAAATTTACAATCTTAAAGCAATGAACTATCCGATGTCCTTTTGAACGTCAGCTTACTTCTACAATTAACATTTCAGAAACCATAAGAAAGTATTCTCCTATACCACGGCTCTTTCGTCATACTAAAAAGGACTACAAAGTACCTAATACAGATATCATCATTGAACGTGGAACGACAGTATTCATTCCAGTTTATTCAATTCACAAAGATCCAGCGATATTTCCGAGCCCTGATGTTTTTGATCCCAACAGATTTGAAATTCACAAACAGCTAAGGCGACATCCTATGGGATTCTTAGGTTTCGGCGATGGTCCTCGGAACTGTATTGGCCAGAAGTTTGCACGAATACTAGCGTGTATTACTCTAGTGAACATAATCAGAAACTTTGAAGTGAAGCCATCTCACAAAACGCCAAAAGGACTCAAATATAATCTTAGAATAGAGCAACTATCACTTAATAACGATGTGTATTTTGAACTTAAGAAAATATGAAGAGCATAATCTAGTAAATCTGTTAATATAATTTTAAAACAAAGTTTCAAATAGTTAAGCTCACTATTAAATTGCAAACTTCGTATTTTTGAAAATGTTGGCAACTTCAAAAATACTTCAAATTAAGGATTCAATCAAATGCGTTGTATACAATATTGTGATTTATTTTTCAGGCAATCTACGGGACAGTTTCACACTTTAAAAATATGGTAAAATCTGATCTGAGTCACCCTTAATTAATATTATTCTTACACCAAAGATACCCTAAACGAAAAATACTGCTCTACGTGTGATAGCAGCATCAGCACTTGGGGTATTTAGCAAATAGAGCGAGAAGTTTGACTTTGACAGTTGCATAAGATGTTGCAAATGCGCAAGCATAAACTTAAATGCCATCCATGAATTTCCTATTTATTCACCGTCTTCCTACTGACTAGGTTGTATTGGCTATGGTGCCGTGCTCATGCGTCAAGGTTTAAGCGTCTCAGGAACTTCTTATCAACTATAGTTTTTGTTATTGACATTGGCAGATATCTCCAGGAAGATAACAAAGCGCAAATAAACAAACATTTATACCAGTGAAATATTTCACAATGACTTTGCCAATCAGCTCTCAATATGGATAACGAGTACAGATAGTCTCGTTCTAGGGTTTAAATATATATTTTTCGTATCAATAAGCAGTGCCAAATCGAAAATATCAAAAATTTCAACGTTGCTTAGAACCAAGTTGTCTAGCAATCATATATTCATAAAACATATGAATTAACTTCTTTTGGGATATTTTGTCATTTGTTGAAGAGACGCGAGATTACAATGGGAACTGACCAAAATGTACCCCATATCTACCCCAAATCCCTCCATCAATTTTGTTAATCACATGTGAATCTTCACCTAATCAGAGGTATCAAGCTGGAGCTCATTATATAGGGTCTTTCATCAAGTGCTTCATATCTTTAAATTTAAATAAAACAAAGTATGTTAGGGATATCATCGAAATTTTCTATTAGTTTGGAAGGCATATCAATGCCATTATATGTGGAATATAACATCGATCAAATGTCTGTCACGACTTCTCTGGGTGGCGCGCATACCAAGAGTCCAATTTCCCATGACTCTGGCGCATAAATCAAGATGAATTTGACCGTTGGCGTGAGTTATGTTGGCTTTCAGGACCGCTGTAGTTTGTGATTTATTCACTTAGATCTGCGGCTTAAGAATCCCGACAAGAAAAAGTTGAACGGGGTCAAATCGCACGATCTCAGTGGCACATTCACATCACCTTCACGTGAGATGACCATGCCCTCAAATCGCTCGTACAGAATGTCGAATGTGGCATGAGCTGTGTGGCACATAGGGCCATCCTGTTGAAACCACACGTCTTCGGTGTTCACATCATCCAAGTCAACCCAAAAGAAATCGGTAATCATCAAATTATAGCGCTCGCGATTGACGGTAATGACATGGCCAACGTCATCTCAAAGAAATATAGAACGATGACACGACCAGCCCAAAATCCACTCCAAATTTTGACTTTTTCGGAATGCATTGGACACTCTGTGTGGGTTGGTATCGCCCCAAATTCGACAATTTACCAATTCACGTACGACACGTACCCATTCATCCGGAAACGAGCCTCATCGCTAAAGATGATTTTTCAATGAAAATTAGGGTCAGTCGCCAACGTCTCCAGAGCCCATTCAACAAACACACGTCATTGTCTTTGGTCAGTTTCCTTCAGATCCTGGGTGAGTTGAATTTTGTACGCGTGCAGGCTCAAGTCACGACGCTAAATTCACCTAGTTGTGGTTTCTGAAGGATCGAGTTCCTGTGAGTAAAGCGAAATCAACTACCTCGTATTCTCCTGCACACTCTTACGGACAGCGGCGTTGCTTCTGGCAGATCTTGCGTTTCTTTGAAGGACGGCAGTTAGTTGATCGTTTACTGAACCAGTGGACTTAAATTTATCAATCATACTGCGAATAGCCTCCTCAGTAGGATGGTTATGGCAACCGTTAAATGGGTGAAGCGCGCGGAATATTGCCCGAGCAGAACACCCATTTTGACATAACAATTCTATCATTTGCACGTGTTATCGAACACTTTATCCATCCATGGTGATCTGGCACAACTGACTCAATAAGCGACAGCTATTTGACACATGTAGCTTCACTAATATGGCACCTATCAACTGTCAAAATCTATGAACTGTTTAGTGGGCCCTATTGGAAGACCTTATACAAGTTCTTGGAGCGATTTCCGGATCGTGTCGGGACTACTTCGCATTATTCTCATTCCTATTATTTTTCAAAAATAATAGCCATCATATTCTATAAAAAAAAAAAACTTCGTACCCTTAAAGCAGGATCACAACCATCTGCCAAAGAGTTGCGCCTTACCGTCTAGGGCGAACAGGTATAGATAAAAGCTCTACTCAAAATTTTCATAAAAAGCTCTGCAGACGAAAGCATATCATATCCACATGTACAAGGCACCGTTTGTTTTCTCGTCACATCTTCCTAGCTCCTTATTCACCGCTAATATTTCTGCTCGGAAATTTAGTACTACACTCGTGCCCTGACGACATTAGTGTATTTTTCACTGCCTGATTTCGCAAAAGTCATCTAAACGTTCAATCTTACGAAAATATTTTCCTACATGATTTATTACTAGCTGAAAGTCCTTTTGGATTTCTTGCATCATAAAAGTCAAAAGAAGGTAAAAAGAGCACTCTTCTTTAAAGCCCAACCATATCACCTCAGTTTGTTGGCTCAGTCTTTCATTTAAGCGGTATCAAAGATTCAGTGACTGGCGCTCCAGGACATTACTAACGCCCAAAAACCTCTCCAAAAAAATACATAATAACACATCCTGAATGAGCCCTCACTTTTCAGCACCTGACTAAAATTACGAAAGAGCTAATGAAAATTCTAACAGATTGAGTCGTCGTTCTCTCATGAACGAATGGATATTTCAACAAATATGCTACCATTATATTATACAGTAACGTATGAGAAACGATACCAGATTTCACGTCATGAGAGCAAGAATTCTCAATACATACCCGTGGTTGTAGGCTGTTGGGAGCATCAAGTCTTGAATTAAATATACCTTCTTGATTGATAAAACTAGATTTGGATACCAAAAAAGTTATTAAAATCGGAAACATAGATAAATAGACTTGTGTTTTTATTCACCTGCTAGTGTTTTGGTTGTTTAGCTACGCTAACATTGGTCTTGGAACACACAAGTAAAAACAAAACAAAAAATAGCAAGTGAACTAGGAAGTGGTGTGTAATTTGGTTTTATTACAGTTAGAAATTGATTCCATCCAAGGAACACTTGTGTCTCGAAAAACAAGTTAGAAAATCCTTTAAATCCTTTTTTAATTAAAAAAAATATATACCACTACATAAATTTTCATTTTTCTAGAGAAATCTTTTGAACTCATCAAATAGCAAACTAATAAATCTCCATAATGAAGGAACAAGAGGTTCAGTATCTGAACTGGCGAGCTTGGATTCAAAAGCGGTAGCAATGATACTTGAATTTGTGATTTCAGTGTTGAACTACCTTAAAAAGATAAGTGATCCTTCTAGAAATATGTCTCTCCAAACTCTTCTAATCCTGAAGAATTCTGGTATAATATCTTAATGTCTGGTCATATCATTGTTCATCAGATAATTTCCCCGTATGCATCGAATTCACCACACTCTTATGTATTTACAACACATTATCATTTTCATTAAATTATATTAAAATTATTTAAATTAAGTACAATTAAAAATGTGCTTGCACCGTGCATTGCATCGATCATCACAGCTAAATACTCACTGATCATACGACCTTGGAAACTAAATTCATCTTGACATTAAAAGTTATTGCACTTACATCTGACTTTTGGACTTTTGACGTCAATCTTGTCATACAGTAAATATTCCATAAAGTATATTCAACCTTACATTTACTTTCCATTTTTCTGGGTAACGGTGAAACTGATGGTTCTGACCGACAGAAACCGATTAGACTTTTGAATGTACAAAAGTATGTTACTCGGCAGAAGCTTTTTTCTTCTAAAATTGTGCCAATGTAAGTTGCAAGCCCGGTACGAAGGGAAGAGTGAATGACATGTTGCGAATTACTCATTATAAGAAGTTTAACACTTTAATGCATATTTATTGCAATATGCTTGTAAGCTCTGAGCAATCTGCGTCTGAAGCTTTTCACTAGTTTATAAATTTTTGTTGCTAAGCACTTGATTGCAAATAAGCGGAATACTCAAACTTGATAAGAGTTAGTTTGCGATTTCTCGTTGCTTAGATACGAACGAAATGGGTTTCGTAGTGTCCCTGTCTCTTCTGGTGGTTTTGTTAACATCACTTTACTTTTACATTAAATACAAATTTTCATACTGGGAAAAACGTGGTGTACCAGCGTTGCCTGCGTCATTCCCTTATGGAAACTTCAAAGGAATGGGCAAAACAAAACACACGAGTGAACTAGTGGATGACATTTATAAAGTGTTTCGAGGAAAGGCGCCAGTAGTAGGCGCCTATTTCTCAATTACTCCTGCACTAATTGTTATGGATCTCGACTTATGTCGCGACATATTGATTAAGGACTTCAACTACTTTCACGATCGGCCTCTGTACTATAACGAGAAAGATGATCCACTTTCTGCTCACCTGTTACATCTCGCCGGTGAAAAGTGGCGAAGACAACGAAGGATTCTCTCTCCAACATTCAGTTCCGGGAAAATGAAGTTTATGTTCCCAACCGTTGTTCAAGTTTCCAACAGATTCATAGAAGTTGTCAATCAAATGTGCGATCAAAGTCCGTTGGTTGAAGTAAAAGAGCTTGTATCCAGATTCACAACAGACGTAATTGGCAGTTGTGCTTTCGGTATTGAATGCGATAGCTTGGGTAACCTTAACTCTGAGTTCCGAACGAATACCAAGAAAGTGTTCACACATCCGCGACATTCAAGCTTCACAATATTCTTGTGCGGCCAATTCCCACGATTTGCACACGCTCTGGGTATTAAAATTTATCGGGACGAGATCGCGGCATTTTTCAAAAAAGCGGTTGAAGACATGGTCACGTACCGTAAAGTGAACAATGTTCAAAGGAAGGACTTTCTCGATTTGATGATACAATTAAAAGCAGATAACGATGAAGTCGAAGATGATGAAAAGTTGACCATGAAAGATATCATTGCTCAGGCATTCATATTTTTCCTTGCTGGGTTTGAAACATCGGCATCAAGCTTGAGCTATGCCCTGTTTGAGCTGGCAAAGCATCCGGAAATACAGTCAAAGGCTAGAGACGAGGTGAATGAAGTCCTAGCGAAATATGATGGAGAATTCTCTTATGAAGGAATAATGGATATGCACTTTGTTGATCAAATTGTTTCAGGCATGTTTTAATGAATACTCTGATAAACAAAAAATTTCATCTTCTCAAAATTATAGAAACGCTTCGCAAATATCCTCCATTGCCAAGAGTTGTGCGCCATTGCACCAAAAACTACAAAGTTCCTAGTACTGGACTTGTCATTGAGAAGGGAACGATAGTTTTCATTCCAACGTTTTCTATTCAAAACGATCCTGATATCTATCCAAATCCCGAAATATTCGATCCGAATCGGTTCGAGCCGGAAGAAGTGAAAAAGCGGCATCCTATGGCATTTCTAGGATTCGGTGATGGACCTCGTCATTGTATTGGTTTACGGTTTGGTAGGATGGAAGATGTTTTATTGATTGCTAAGTTTCTGAAACATTTTGAAATCAAACCTTGTAAACAAACACCCAATCAACTCCGATTTAATCTTAATACGGAGCTTCTTTCACCGATTAATGATATGTACTTTGATATAAAGAAAATTTAATTAAGGTAATCAATACTTACACACTGTTCATCATAATCGTTCTAATTAATCTTTTAATCAGATACATTTATAAAGTAATTGTAGGAGCAGTTTCCTTATCTTTCAGCATTCTATTTTTGTGTAAACTCAATTAATTAATTAATATAATCAATTCGGTATGACTCAATGGTCAAGTAGGATGTGATTCTTTCGAAATTCTTTAAATAGCAGAAGCCCACTAAAACATTGATTACCTTTTATCAACGTTTAATCAGTTTCTTAGTGCTTAGTGTAAGAGAACCGCTTTCCATTACTAACATAACATTACTTCATTTTCCACTGTCAGATGAAACAAACTATCTTCATTATTTAACATATCCTTTCAACGAACCTGTGTGTAGTTTGAAGTTGATTTGACATGCACATCGTTATTCACACTCACCAGGTCACCTGTAAGTTGAGAAACCCATTCATCGCGATCTCTCTGTCTTGCATGCGTTCACATCATATGCAACATAGCAAATACGTACGTCTTTCTTCGTATCGCCCACGAGAGTGTTAGTGCTTATTTATTGTTATGTTATAGCGTCAGTACAGCGGAAGAACGATGTCAGTAAGTTACCTAACGAGAAAGTCAAATATATTTTCGTTACAATGTATATTTACAATGGTATTCATTGTAATTCAAGTGAATTTGAGGTAATCCAGTGATAGAAACGATTCAGAAAATTACACTATTCAACAACGGTTCTCCCACCTAACTGGTTTATATGATTAATGTTAGGTGTCCTTCACCTTACCACAAAAATAGTAATACTTACGTTTGTTTTGCTCCCGTTATCTAAATAAAAGACTTGTGAATTCTCCATGTTCACACTTTTGTTCTTTACGATACTCTATAGAATGCGCAAACTATTGAAACAAGTTCAGTCGTGTTCGAACCGCAACACAGTAAGCTACAAAAAAGCCACATTGCCGTTGCATAAATTCTCCCGATCAGTTTAGTTACGTGCGTGGAAAGTTCAAAACAGATGGCCGAAAAAGTCTATCACTATACATATCGAAGAATGTTATTATAGTAATTTTAAAATGACAGTCATTTTACGTGAACAAAAAGATCACTTTACTGACTACTATTTTTGTCTCACTGATCTCAAAGGGCAAAACAGGAAAAAGAGACATACTCAGTTGACAAACCTGTTTACCGTTATGAGGATTTGCCTGCACTAGACAATGAGACAATGAGACATTGTCGGACAGCCCGGAAGAATCGTCCTCTGGTCCAAAGTTTCATGAGCCTTCTACTAGCAATACTCCAGTCCTAGTTATTCACTAAATACTCGATGATCTATTCAGTGTTCACTATTCTAGTGTTTGGTAATGATGTTACCGGCCTAAAAATTAGGTAAAATAGACGTAATAGGTAAAATTAGACCATAAGCATGTTCCTTCCGAATGGAGGCTTTTCATGGAGTCCTCTAGGACTAGTTTAAAAGCTGTGCTTCTAAATAATGTTAACAAACTTCCATCCATTCCTGTAGTGTACAGTACTATTTTGAAAGAAACGTATGAGGTGATGGGACTTGTTTTAGACAAAATAAACTACAAAGACTTCCAGTGGACCATCTGTTCCGATTCAAAGGTAGTTGCTTTAATTTTAGGACTCCAAACTGGCATTACCAAATTCTGCTGTTTCTAGTGCGAATGGGATAGTAGGGATCGGTCAAAATATTACACTCGAGAGCACTAGCTCTCTCTCTCTCACTGGCTCTGAGCTGAAACAATAGCCAGAAAAATGTATAAAATATTCCATTAGTCGATCTAAAAAAATAATATTGCGACTTTTAAATATAAAGTTGACGTAAGGAAACTTATGATGGATTCAGAGTTTCTGTCAGCATTAAACAGCGTTGAAAGAGAAGCCTGGTTGTCCTTTGTAGAAGTGACTAAAAATTTTCTTGGCAATCACTAATCTCCGCAATATGTTAATATCGTCAAAACGATGTTAAAATCTTATCGAAGAATGGGATCAAAAATGTCCTTAGAATTACAGTTTTTGGAATCACATCTTAATTTTTTCCACAAAATGTGGAAGCCGCAAGTGACGAGCAAGGAGAGCGATTCCATCAAGACATTGCGTCATTGGAAAAATGCTACCAAGGCAAATGGGAACCCTTTATGCTCGCCGGATGTTGTTTGTTCATCGTCGAAGAAACACCGGACTCATCCTACACCAGAAAAGCCAAAAGATCTAAGAGATCGGAATCTTTTAAACCATTGTAAATATTATAGTTCATTGTTTTTGTTAAAAATCCTGAATATAATTTTATAAAACAACAAGTGCTAGTTTGGACTTTTTATTTATCATGGGTTTATACCATGGCTACGAAGATTAAATTTATATATATATATATATATATATATTTTGCTTAGGTAGGAGAACAAAGGTATTATTTAGTACAATTGTGTTATCATCTGTCATTTTCTGGACAAACCTGCGTGAAAAATTAAATCTATCACCTATGACTACTGTTGAAGGTTTCCAATGTTATTTGCTTGACTTTGCTATTTTGCCGGGACTGGAATGAAGTTATCCTCATGTCATGAGCTGCCTGTAGCTGAGCTGTCATAGCTAAGCTTATCTCTGTTGCAGCAATTGCAGCATCTGGGTTACGTGCTACGGTCAAATACGACATGCTCTGAATGACTTTGAAGGACATCTATGTTCATTGAGATATGCTCTTACATTTTTTGCTGTTAGGGCCCCTGTATATTACTTGCTGGTGTCTAAAAAATTGGACCTCCTCAGAAAAATAAAAATTTATCAGTGTACATACACCTGGCACATAACTCCATGTTCTTTGCATTGGCTGTTATCAGTGGACACCGCTGTCGCTCGCTTTGCCTATCAAATAATTCGATAACTCACCGATGAGTGGCTGAAGCAATGGCAGTGGCAGCATTGGATTATCTCTATCCTCTAGTATCACTGAGACATAGTAATTCTGGGACCCTATTCTGTGTCACTCACCTTCTCGCTTCGAAGGAATTCATTACAAGGAAGTAAACGTTGGGCTTTTTTTTGTTTTCGTCCTCGGAATATTCCGTCGTTCTCCGTCACTTCCTTTGTTTCGTCCTCAGACGCGTTTCGGCAGAGCGCAATCTTCGGGGTGTGATGTCCCGTTCTTCCTTTAGCAATTCCAAAAATTCGTTAATTGGACGACTAAAGGTTCTGAAGTTTTATGATTTCTGATGGTATATACCGAAGATTTTTTCAAAATGTTTTATGACGTTTAACACATTGAATCTCAGAGCAGTGGGAAAATGTCAGTCAACGTTCAAAATTTGATTTTATTTAATTTGATTAACGATCAGTCAGGATCATTGCTCGTTAAATATCCATACAAAGTCAAGCAATTTAGGGGTAACAATAACGTGATGAAAGAATGTGTTAAAGAAAAGGATCTTATCAAAACTGAAAAAAAAGCCCTCCCATAACTCAACCAAAGAACAGGAAGATAAGCTAATAAAGATTTTTGGAATGAAACCGGAAACAAAAAACGTTTTAACACTGAACTAGTACGGCAGACGAAAGGCGAACTAAATATGAAAACCAGATGAAATGCTGTGGTAAAGCCGATTTTTGTCTTTTGGGAAAAGGGAAGACTATTTACGCTCTAAGTGTGGGACTCCCAAACGTTCAATGCTTCTTGATTATGCACGACGCATCGCTCCCATCAACCTTTGAACCTGGCTTGGAGGAACTTAGCCTAAATTGGGACCTAAGCTTGGTTAATTTCATCCGAAAAGTGATATTAAATTTGGTAGACTATGTCGTTTACTTGGCGAGATTTGATAGGTTTTGTATATCATGTGTTACTGAAATTTCTTCTTCTTGGAAAACTTGATATGATTACGGGTGACGTCTGTAGTTCATGCGGTCAATTCGTGCGGTCAAAATGACTTATTGCAAAAAAAACTATCTCTATTGTCAGCACAGACAAAAGGTTGATAGAGACAAGAAAACAACATAACTACTCAATATTAGACCAATATTAGGAAAGCTTTTGAGCATCCACTGTATTTATTAGCGAATTTTCTTTACATTCTTATGGGCACCAATCGATAGTCAGCATTTGTGGAGCAAGACTTTCTGATATCCTCATTCAAATATTCAAAAAAACTGCAAATTTGATCGCTTCTATTCAAGAGTATTGTTTAGAGGTTACTTACGGCTGAAATTCTCTGAAAAATGCGCTAATATCGCAGGTTCAAATAGAAAATACGTTGGAAAGTGTACAATAAAGATGAAAGTTCATTGGTTTAGCAGACGAGGGCACAAAATTTTCTATACCAACTCGGCCTTGCTGAATCCTGACTGCATACTGGCCAGGCTTCTCTAAACCATTTAAGGTTTATTGCTGGAGATAAAATGAATTTCATATGTAAGGAAGAAATTGACGATGACAGACAGAAGCTGGAACGCGTCCTCATCCGAAAATCTGACATAGACAACCATTATGATAAATTTTTTTTGGATAAATGGTTGTTTTTGCCAAAATAAAATTGAAACTTTGACTGACTTATACCCATATTATAAACTTACACTAATTTCATTTGATTTTAACTTAGAATGTGGGTATGTAACTGCGTAGCTGTACTTACCACATAGTCCATGATCTCAAATAGCGAATGCCTATAATTTTATGGGACCAACAATATCAGGGGTTATCTAACCAAATACGACTTCATTGTTGGTCTCATATCGTATGTTGTTGGCATTTATACCCACTATGATAGTCTAGACTATCTTTTTGTTTACCCTAATCAATTTCATAGCAGACATATCGAAAAATGGAAAGTTGTTCGTTTGGTAAACCAAAAACTACAGGTGGAGGTAAGCGTTTTGGACTAGCTTAATATAATATATAGTGTAATATAAAGATAAGAACGAAGTTCAATAAACGCTGATAACACAATTAAAGACCCGAATAGGGTTTATAATTCAGGATGGTAGATATCCCATATTAGTAACAAACTAGTTTTCTTCCAAGACAACGAAGCTGTTAAAATTGAAAACTAGACTTGGTTCCCTAACTGATTAAAGTATCTTTAACTAATGAAATATCCACAGTAAAGCCGGTTACGAACCCGGGATCAGTGGTAAAGCGAAGTAACACTATTTAAATCGGAGTCGGTACAGTGGTGCATTAAAATTGGATTCCTCTAGGATTCCAAGGTTGCTTTAGTACTCAGTTGTTCATAGACCGTCATCAAGTAACGATCGAAATGGGTTTCGTTGTGTTTCTTTCTCTTTTCGTGATATTTCTGACTTCCCTTTACTTGTATATTAAACATAAATTTGAATACTGGAAAAAACGTGGTGTACCAACACTGCCTCCAGAATTCCCTTATGGAAACTTCAAAGGAATGAGTCGAACAAAACATACAAGTGAACTAGTTGACGAAATTTATAAAGCATTCAGAGGAAAAGCACCAATAGTAGGAGCCTATTTCTCCATCACACCAGCTCTAGTCGTAATGGATCTTGATTTGTGCAAGGATATTCTGATAAAGGATTTCGACCATTTCCACGACCGACCGCTCTACTATAACGAAAAAGATGATCCGCTTTCGGCGCACCTATTACATATTACCGGTGAAAAGTGGCGAAGAATACGGAAAATGCTGTCACCAACATTCACTTCTGGGAAAATGAAGTTCATGTTCCCGACCATGGTTGAAGTTTCGAACAGATTTGTCCAAGTACTCGGTGGAATGTGCGATCAAAGTCCCGTCGTTGAGATAAAAGAATTGCTATCTCGCTTTACAACAGATGTCATAGGTAGTTGTGCTTTTGGTATTGAATGTGATAGTATGGAAAATCATTACGCTGAATTTCGTGTGAGATCCGGGAAAGTATTTACTGATCCACGTCATTCGAGTTTTACAATATTTTTATGCGGTCAATTCCCCAAACTTTCTCGAGCTCTCGGCATCAAAGTATTCCGAGATGATGTTGCTGATTTTTTCAAAAGAGCTATAAAAGAGGTGATCACGCATCGTGAAGTGAACGCTATTCAAAGGAACGATTTTGTAAATTTACTGATGCAACTAAAATCAGATAACGATGATCTCGAAAATGAAGGAAAATTGACCACAAATGAACTTTTTGCACAGGCAGTTTTATTTTTCGTTGCTGGGTTCGAAAGTTCGGCATCAACTTTGAGCTTTGCCCTCTTCGAACTGGCAAAGAACTCTGAAATCCAGTCAAAGGCTAGAGCTGAAATTAATGAAGTTCTAACGAAATATCAAGGCGAATTCAGCTATGAAGCCATAATGAATATGCAATATATAGATCAAATTGTTTCAGGTAAAGTATTCAAATTATTTTGTGAAGAAAGAATTCAACACATTCTAAATTGCAGAAACGCTCCGAAAGTATGCTCCTATACCGAGGCTTGTACGTCATTGTACCAAGCCTTATAAAATACCCAGCACTGGTCTAGTTATTGAGAAAGGAACGATTGTTTTCATTCCAACATATTCTATACAAAATGACCCAGCCTTTTACAAAAATCCAGAAATTTTTGATCCCAGTCGATTTGATCCAGAAGAAGTGCAAAAACGACATCCAATGGCATTTTTGGGATTCGGCGATGGTCCTCGTCATTGTATCGGATTGCGGTTCGCTAGAATGGAAGTTACTCTACTGATAGCGAAATTCCTAAAACACTTTGAAATAAATACTTGCCATCAAACACCTAAACGACTCCGATTCAATCTAAATACTGAAATTTTATCAGCTTTTAGCGAGATGTACTTTGAAATAAGAAAAATTAATGCATAAAGTAATCGTATACTATTCAATGAAATACATAAATAAAAATGTATGTGTTGTTTTCATTAAATTATTCTAAGAATATCTTTCTTCTTACCCTATCTCTTTCAGAGATGGTCACAATGCTAAAACATAAAATTTGAATAATATCAAGGAGTTTGATCCCCTTTTAGTACATTTAGTAACTGTAAAAAGGTCCAATGAATAATCAAGTATCCTGACTTTTCTCTGCGTCTCCAGCCATCCATCTTTTTCCAAAATTAGATAAACAATAGAGGCTTTTGTGAATTTTATCGGAAGTTATTATCTACGAAATGCAAAGATCGTATAACCTGTCAATCTGCATTTCTAACAAATAATAGAACTTTACTTCCTGCGGGTGCAGCCATGAGGTAGGATCTCACATAATCTTCCAGCAAATCATTACTGAAAGGAACGTACTCTAAGTGAATATCCAGTTAACTAGAATGGTTGATGAGCACCAACATCCCCGCAACCGTAAGAAACGCATGGATAGCTCTGCGCGACGAGCTAACCATCAGCTCCTGAACCAGTGGATGGAGCATTATCTACAGTATCTCTTATAACTCGCTCACTCACCACTACAGCTTAATGCTGCCCAGGATTCGAACACAGACGCTCTGTCAAGATCTTCTCTGTTGAGTCTCATCATTCTATAGTGACGTTAACTGCAATCGAAGCGCAGTCTTCAGTAAAGGCCGAAATACAATAGTGCGTGACTGCGATACGAGAGTGCGACGAGAGTCTCGCAGCAAATGTCAAGCAGGTTTCGTAACATGCATTTGTATGTGACATCGTACAATGATTGCGATGCGTCAATGCGAGGCGGGAAATATTCTGAAAAACGAAACTTCCTCGCAACGATGTGCGTGACGTTTGTCAAATGCAATATGGCGCTTAAATGAAATTTGAAATACAAACGCCTTAATTACTTTTTAAGTACATTGGTTATTACGAATGAATTTCGAATGAAAATTTCGTGCATCCTAGTTAAGGCTTTTGTTTGCTAAACGAAGGAACATTCCAAATTCAAAACTTTTAAAAAATCAAAAACAATTTCCAGCAAATTTCATTTAATATGTCACCAATTTGACATTTGTCATATGAACATTAATGTTCCTCGCATCGCGTGCATTGTAAATTGAATGCGTTGCGTGACGTCGAGTGAGAATCGCATCGCGCTCACGTATCGCCGTTACGCAGTATTGTATTTCGGCCTTAAGCCATTGCATAGGTACGTGCAGCGCTATCACTTCGGGTATGTGAATTGGAAAATATTCCCTCATTCTTGCGTTAAACAATATTAACCTTCTCAAAGCATTTGCGTAAAATCGCAATACAAATAATAGGTGTATAAATATGAAATGCTGATTTTTTCTGCTTGAAATATGCATTTATTTGAATAACAGAACGAAAGAATTCAATAATCAAAGTATTGGCCATCGTTAGCTACGACTTTTTCCCATCTTTCTGTCAATTGATGGATTCCGTCCCAGCACCACTTCTCATTTTTTGAGGCTAATCACTCATCAAGCCAATTTTTAACTTCTTCGTAAGAATGAGAGTGCTGTTCCGAAATTCCGAAGTGCATCAGAAGAAGGAGCAAAGTCTGGTGAATACGGCGGGTGGGGCAGAACTTCCCAATTAATGTTTCCCAAGTAGTTCTGGACAGGTATTGCAACATGCAGCTGAGCATTGTCCTGTTGAAAAATGACTTTATCATGTCTTTTGTGAAGTTCTGGTCGTTTTTCCTTAAGTGCGCGGTTCAATTTGATCAGTTGTTGTCGGTAACAACAGTTCGTCGGTTCAACAGTTCGTAATTAAAAAGGTCCCTTACTTTCCAACCAAATACACAGCAAAGTCTTCTTTCCACGAATATTTCGGACTGATTGTGATGTTGATGGCTGGCCTGGGTCTACCCATAATTTTTTCCACTTGAGATTGTCGAAATAAATACACTTTTCACCACCAGTAACAATTGGATGCAAAAAAACCTTTTCTTTTCTGTCTGGCAAGCGAAATTTCACAAATGGTTTTTCGCCTTTCGATGTCTCTTTCTTTCAATTGATACGGCACCCATTTTCCGGGTTTTTGGATCTTTCCCATGGCTTTTAAACGTTGTGAAATGGCTGCCTGAGTAACTTCCAACGCTTCTGCCAACTGTTTTTCAGTTTGTGTGTTGTATTCATGCAATAATGTTTGCAAATCTGTATCTTCGAATTTTTTTGGTAGTTTTCCACGGCCTTTGTTGCTGACATCGAAATCGCCACTTTTAAATCTGTCAAACCATCGATCACAAGTGTCTTCGCTTGGGGCATGTTCACCATATGCTTCCACTAACAATCGATAAGTTTCTGCTGCTGTTTTCTTCAAATGAAACAAAGTTATTAGACTTCCCCGCTAAACCTCTTTTTCTGGCACGTAATTCGACATTTTTGAAGCGAAAGAAACCTATGTTGTTTGTACAATCAAAACCTATAGCATACAGGAATTTGTTGACAGATGTTTACCCTCCAAAATGCCATGTTAGTTATCCCCGACACATCCCCGTAATGCTTATGCCATCTGTTAGTAAAATCCGCATTTCATATTTATAAACCTAATATGTATCTTTTTGGGGGAATCTGATGTCGAGAGTGTAAACGCTATTTGTGCTTACAGTTTGTCTGTGTTTGACTAGTTTTGCGAGCCATTCTCATAATTAAACAAACGTGCCTATAGGGTTGAGAGACATAACGGATTCAGATGCAAACTTTTCTAAAATGAATTTTAGACGGATTATTGTCTGTAATTTTCTATAATCTGTCTTACCTGAAAGACCAACGTATTTGACAAGCCAAAAGCGAAAAAAATCGATAACATATAAGATAATACTACTGACTTACTGACATGTTGATGAGTCGTAAATGTCAAAGAGTCATAAAGGTTTTTATTCCGAGAAAGCTGTAGTCGGAAAGCCCGTGACAGTAGAATAAAAGCTCCTCATATGCATAGGATGAAAGAAAAGCAACCTGCTTTTCGTTACCTAGCAAGGTTTTGACGAATTTCAATGATTTCCTGTCATATTGGATATCAAGCTCTGCTAGCGAACCTGAACCCTGAGTTGTGTTATGGTATTTCATTGGTAGGATCTACAACTACGAATATCGACCTATGTAAATCTGACTATGAGGAATAATAAATGCTTAGATTCTAGGAACCCTTCGAAACTACTTGAGGAAACAAAATTTAGCTGATCTGATTGTTGCTTCGATCGAATATTGCAAGCCCGTTTGTGAGGAACCTGAAAGGACTCTAATAGTAAGCACAGTGAGCGGCTTTCTCTAAAGTTTGATACCAAAGGACATTCGTTAGACGGGATTCCTAGTCCTTCTCCGTATGCTTGGCATTTGGTTCATTGTCTGTTGGGAGGGTAGAAGCTGATTCAATCCGACCCTGCAATAATAGTTTAAAAACAGCCAATTAGCTCGTTGTGAACTTCACAGTAACCCGATCTGAGTAAGTACACTAGATGATGTTCTCCAGAATAGACAGTCTAATGAAAACCATCCATCAAAAGGAGTAGTGGCAAGTACGTTCGACTTCCGGATTGACCACACATTGCCATACAAAGTGAATCAAAATTATATCTCAAACATATCCCTGTAACCATCCTACCAACAGCCCATCGGTAAAAATGCTCACATTACTAGTAGCTGGCGGCTTAAATGCCCAGGTGTAAACGATCCTGTTCGATTTGAAGTTTATCTCCAGAGAGTTTAACGCATGATCGTTCTAATTTTTAAGGAAGAATTTCATACGTTTATTTCTTCACCTTTTATTCAATGATTACACTTCAAGGTAATTTTCGCGTTAAACACAAGGCATTTCTTTTTAAACGTGGTACCGTGACAGCATAGCGAGTTCACGTTGTCTCCAACAAATTAGGATTAGGTTAGACAACCTCGTCCTCCAATTTAAACATGCGTTTCGGGATTCTTTGCCAAGCGATTTTTGCCAATCGAATTCAACGTACGCTTCCCGAGTTTATTCAATCCTCTTTTTTTTCTCCAATTTTATATACGAATACCTTCCTAGGTAGGTCCCTCGAAAGGATTTTACCTGGCGGTTTGCTAGGTAAACACCAAACTGATTGAACCAAACGAAGTGAATCAAAATCTACGCAACGAAAGATACCAAGTTTCTATGGAAGGTACTGTCATTGCTCATAAGCCTTTTTAAGAAAGAAAATTAAACAAGAACATTTTAAACGAATTCCCAACTACATTTAGAGATTTAAATTTCGTTTTTCTTGAGTCATATATTGGCTGCAAACTGCCAAGGACATGAATGTCACAGCGTAAGCACAAAACAGCAAGAACACACGTGGGTGGCTTCTGACAGAAAGAGATAGAAAAAACAACAGTATATATATACTTGCACTGATAAACTCAACCTACTCAAAAGCTTTGATTGTGATTGTGAAAAAGCTGTGATTGTGAAGCTAAGATTGTGTTTTTTTTTTCTCGAATAATGTGAATGGAAGGAGATGGTATTTACTAATACAAATAAACTTCTACTTACTTTGGTTAGTTCCTGGCAGATTGGAAATTTGTTCGTAATATTTGCGCTATTTTTTGATAATATTTTGATTGGCTCATAGTTATGAGTGCAGAATGAGATTGGCTCATGAGCAAGTCCGGAGGTTTGAATGAGTACTTCTGAATCAAGGACTCTTTTATTCGAAATCATTGGACATTTTTGAATTTATTTTGGCTCTTTGCCGTACTCTATTTCTTAAGTGAGTCAGCGCTTAGTAATTTCAGTCCACCAGTGAGCTATAAGTGATCGGACTCCACTGCCTGCTCATGTCTGAATATCCGTACAGTTGCTGCTGACTAAATAATTGCGAAGTCGTGCAAATTGCGAGCAATCTCAATCTCCGGCAGCAATCTCTTGATGCAAAAAAAGATTCCGTACACTTATGGATCAGACGATCGAATCAAAAACCACGAGAGTGGTCCAATACGTACTTCATTTTACTGATGAAGTACTGATGGCATCACTATATTAAGAGAAGTTCACTGTCGCGTAGTATTGTACATTCTTTCCGACTATTGTGTCAAAATTTCAAAATCAAAATTTCAGCAAAATCGGATTGGTAGTTTTACTTTGTTTTTGGCCAAGTGAGGAAGCAGCCGTGTCTGCCGATTTTTGAAAAATAGAGAAAGAGCATTATCAGTCGTTTTTTTATTTTTGGAAGGGAAATCGCGTAGTGAAATCAAAGAGTTGATTCGGTGACTATTCACACAATGGCGACCGTAAAAAACAGCTTTAATGAGGTTCAACGTAATCGCATGTCAGTTTTTGATAAGCCACGCCCAGGTGCCTTGAGAACGGCCTTCACGGAATATAATGTAAGGAAATTCCGCGATCTCGTATTGGCAGACCGCCGATTGAAGATGCGCGAGATAGCTAAGACCGTCGAAGAATTTCAAAACACCACGGAAGTCATATTCTACATGCAATTTTAGGAATGACAAAGCTATGGACGTAATGGGTGCCACGTTATCTCAATCCGAACAGGTGCAATCGTGAGATAAGTTCAGAGCAGTGTTTGACGGTGTTTAGTTGCAATCCGAAGCAATTTGCGTCGATGAAACATAGGTTCACTGGTACGCACCAGAGACAAACAAATAATTGAAATATTGGCCCGGTGAACGTACTCCGAAGAAGGTAAAAACTGTCCTATTAGCCAGAAAAGTGATGGCTACCGTTTTCTAGGATTCACAAGGTCTAATCTGCACTAACTACCCGAAGAAGGGAAATACGGTCACAAAATTCTGATACACTAAATTATTGGGTCGATTAGAAGATTTGAATTGCAGAAAAAAGGCTCCGTTTGGCGAAAAAATTGTGATTTACCACCATAAAAACAAACTGGTTTATATCTAAGCCATCGCCACGGCCAAATTGGATGAATTGGGCTACAAACTGCTACCTCATCCATTGCGTTTTCCAGATTTGGCCCCGTGCGACTTCTTTTCATTTTCAAACTTGGAAAATTAACTGACCGTACAGAAATTTGAGTCGACAGAAGAGATCATCGCTACCATGGAAGCCTACTTTGCGATCTCTAGAAAATGTATTCTTCAGACGGGGTAAGGAAGTTAGAACATCACTGGGCTAAGTGTGTCGAGCTAAGAGGGAACTAAGTTGAGAAATAAATCGCAATCAAGAGGATCTCATGAGGCCCAATATTAGATAGAGACAAAAATGAAAAATTTATTTGCTAACGCTAAGCCAAGGTACTAGCAAAGGGCTGGGATAGCCACGAGTCGAATTAAACTACAATTCTGCCTTGACTGGCATTGGGAGAAACGACATACATAGTAAGTTGTCATCTCCAAGTCATCACCATCGATAGTTATCAACCACTTGAAAGAAAGGAATATCATCGACGATCCTGCCAGGACACCAATCAGAATTTTCGACACGTCATTGATATAAGTGGGGATTCAAAAGCGAGTAAAAATCCTGTATCTTTGAAAAAAGAAATGTAGAGAATATCTGTAACTGTTACCAGCTAGTTATCAGAACTTTAATGCAACCACTGTCCTTGAAGCAATCAACTCATAACTCTACTAGTACCAATCAAGGACCTGATTGCGAAAATCGCTGAATAAGAAGTGCATAAAATCACTTTTGTTTGTCTGCCAGGGATAGAAAAGTAGTTTTTTGTGATGCTCTTCGAACGAAATTCCGTCGTATCCCTTCTGTTTCCTTGTATCGTACACATATGCATTTTGACGGTGTGCTATCTTGTTTTGTGGTTTCGTCACTTTTATTAATTGTGCCAAACCTTTAATCGAACAAACGATGGTAAAGATGGAAACATTCTTCATGGAGCGTCTTGGCGAGCCAGAAATCCCATATGGGAAAGACACAATGAACTTTAGGTGAAACACAGCACAATAGACTACCTTCGAGATTCAAAGCGTATTACAGATAGTACGAAGAAATCACCAGCTCTACCATAGGTATGACAAAAATCCTAAAAAATCCTGAGCGGTAAACTAAGAGTACAACTATTAGATTTAAATACTGGAAGAAAATATTTTGAGGACTTTACTCCAATGTTTAAAATTACCTGATTTAAGTTTGAATGTTATTACAGTTTTATCAGAATTTTCACTGTTCAGAATACTTTCAATGAAATTAAATAGCAAAACGAAACCATAAAAAATTCATCAAAACCACGTTTTAACAAAAAAACAAACACAAAGCTATTGTTTACTAAATTTACGACAACTAATAAAAATTTAAGTGTGCAAATCCATATCCGGATGCAAAGCAGCCACCACATAGGTGAATTTTAGTCTGCAAATAGTCAGTTTTTTGCTTTCAAATTCAATATAACATTCGATGGACTGGTTGATAATATTAATATGGATAATAAGTCTAAGTTACTCTTTATATCTGTTTGCAAAGTGGAAATTAACATATTGGTCTTCACGCAAAGTTCCATATTTGACGCCCACCTTTCCCTACGGTAATCTAAAAGGTGCATCCAAGACTCGTCACAGTCGAGAAATATTAGACGAGATCTACAGGACATTCAAAGGAAAATCACCATTTGCCGGAATATATCTGACGATCTTCCCTGCTGCATTAATCACTGACTTAGACCTCATCAGAAATATTCTGATAAAGGACTTCAATAACTTTCAAGACCGGCCACTTTTCTACAATGAGGTTCGTGATCCTCTATCAGCGCACATTCTCGTACTGCGTGGTGAAAAATGGGAAAATCTTCGGGAAACTCTATCTCCTACATTCTCATCGTCAAGGACGAAATTCATGTTCTCTACGGTAATTGATGTGACAAGGCGACTTGTGAATGTTATCGACGACGATATTAAACACAAAAGTGAAATGGAAATTCAAGAATTAATGGCTCGTTTTACAACAGATGTATTAGGAAGTTGTGCACTTGGAATAGATTGTAATACCTTAAACGATCCCGAATCGGATTTTCTGAAGTACGGAAGGAAATACTTCATGAAGCCACGACACTCGCATTTTACATTGATTCTCATGGGAAAGTTCCCGAAATTAGCACAGTTACTATGCATGAAGTTGATTCCAGATGATGTTAGTGAATTTTTCCTAAGGATAATACAAGAAACAATTGAGTACAGGGAGAAGTATAGCATACACCGCAATGATTTCCTAGATTTATTGCTGCCATTGAAGGCCAAAAACGAAAGCTCGATAGAGCCAGGCGAACTCAGCGTCAATGAGATTACAGCGCAAGTTTTCACCTTTTTTGTAGCAGGTTTTGAAACGTCGTCAACTACCTTGAGTTTTGCTTTGTATGAACTTGCATGTGATCCTTCAATTCAAGACATCGCTCGAAAGCAAATAAACGAGCTCATCGAGGCTTATGATGGAGAGATGACGTATGAAGCAGTCGCCGAAATGCTGTACTTGGATCAAATAATTAGTGGTAAGGATAGTCTTGACCAATTCAAAAACAAAGACAGTGTCATAAGGAAGATACAATGTGGACTTTCAGTTGCTGTATGTTAATCTATGTAAATCATCAATATCTAAATCCCTCCTACTTGGCAAAAAATTTTTAGACATAACTGGTAACAATAATTTTCTAACATAAGTCCTTTTTTCAGAAACATTGCGAAAGTATACACCCATTTCAAGACTGCTTCGATACACTACCGAAGATTACCAGTTGCCAGGCACTCATTTATCAATTGAGAAAGGTACACCAGTGCTCATCCCGGCTTATTCTATACACAATGATCCTGAAATCTATCCTAATCCAAGCGTTTTTGATCCGGATCGGTTTAAGCCTCGTGAAATGAATAAACGACACCCCATGACTTTCTTGGGGTTTGGTGATGGTCCTAGAAATTGTTTGGGCATCCGTTTTGGGCGCATGCAGACTAAAATTGCAATTGCATCTTTACTTCGATACTTTCAGTTTATGCCGTGCTCGGAGACCCCAAAACAACCTTTACAATTTTACAACCATATTGAAATTTTGACTTGTATAGGTGGAATTAGGTTACAAGTAACAAGAATTAAATGATATACACATATCATCATTTAATTGTTATCTTACTTTTCTTAATAAATGCCTAACAATATTTCTTCGCTGATTGAATTAACTCATAAATCATTTGGCATCGAAACCGCCCCTTTTGACAGCAATAATCAAAGAATAGTTGTTACGAATTCGAGTGTTGCCCCAAAACAATGCCTAACGCTCTCTCGCTAACGTTGTAGCCAACACTAATAGCTGATCGATACGTCAGTGTGAAGATCGGCGTATTAGGAGTACGTTGGAATTATAAACTGTTCGGATGTACCTGAAGAAAAAATGTAAATACAAGCTACCTCAACAGTCGGTTGGTTCTGATTTCAGCAAGGAAAAAGTGCGTACATTTGCATCGAAACCAGGTGGCTGTAGTATTTGTTTTTGAAACGCTCGGAAATGTTTCACAGCCATTGCAATCATACAGCAGCTTCAAAGTAAAATGAACAAATTAATTTGGGAGATTGTGAAATTGTTAAAAATCCTTATTCTATTGTGAAAGTTCTTCTAGATGAATTTTCAAATAGTGTGATAAGGATTGATAGGTACGACCACCCTCGGAAGCTAACATAAACTGAGTCACGATCCCTTGTAATAAAAGTGCAGAAGGACCCCAAAATAACTGCAGCAAATATACATCTTGAGCTAAGTAAAGATTTTAGTGAAAATGTTCCCGTTAATACTGTGCGTAACGCCTTGCACGGAACCGAATATCTTTGGAAAGTTACAAGAAAAACCCCTTAGCCAGTAAAGTAGCGCTGAAAATATGGGACTCCATAATGATTCATATCCTCACAAGATAATGACCCCAAGCATAAAGTTTGGAATACAAGATCTAGGTTGTTATATAATACTCTCAAATGGATAGAAACACCCCCAAAGTAAACAGACATCAATCCGTTTGACAATTTATGGGATATATTGGAGAAAGGAATTCGTAATTGAAAAATTTCTACTGATGACAATCTCAATGAAGCGAGGACAGGATGGGAACTGATAATTTTAATGCAAATTTTGGAGAATTTACGAGAGACGTCTAATTCTAGATCAATTAGCAAATATCCAAGATTTGGAGGACATCAGAGAAGAGAAGACATTAGATTCAATCCAAAAAAAAGTTTGAAGAATTTCTCAGCAATACGTCTTTAGACAATACGATGGAAGGTTTACATTGTTTTTTTACTCCTGTTTCACACCACCAGTTTACACCTGTTTCAATCATTCAACTTCCTAATTCAATCTGAATCTCTTTCCCTTGAACCACGACTTGGGGTTTGGGAACAGATAAAAGTTGCTAGGAGCCAAGTCTTGTCAATCAATTGTAATTGATCAAATTCGGCCATCATTTTCAAGGATGCCTACAACGGTGCGTTATCATGATGGTAGAGAACTTTTATCTTCGTCATTCGGGGCCATTTTTTCTTTATTTCGTTGTGCAGTTTTTTCAATAACGCTGCATAATACACAATAACATAGTTTTTCCAATAATGCTGCATGTGATTGTTCTTCCTTTCTGCAGGTAACCAATAATGATTATGCCATTGTCATCCCAAATAACTGAGGCCATATCCTTCCTGCCCGAGCGTTGAATTTTTGGCCACTTTAGTCGGCTTTTGTCGCGTTCCTGCCACTCTGCAGACTGCTTATTGGACCAAGGAGAAATGGACCTATTTTACAACCGTAGCCACTAAACGTCTTAAGAAGTCTGCTCAATTATGCTGAAACAATGCCAAACTGGGTGTTGAATGGCGAAATGGCATGAAACTTCATACGTAAACTAGTGACAGATGAATCCTTTGTGTCAAAATGAGTCATGTTCATTTTCTAGCGGAGCCACCTGTTGAAACATCCGGGAACTTTTCAGTCCATGCAGTAGCATGACCCAACATAAACTTAGACTAGAAACATGCCGGTAATGTATGCAGGTCCTACACGAGCATTTGCAGCATGGCAATGTGTAAACCACCATTGAATAAGATCATGGGAAACGCATTGCTTTGCACAACATAAGGGTTTTTCGAGATTCGATTGTTTCAGCACTATGGTTTTCTATTCACGACTTCTTGTTGTGATAAGAGGATCTTTGAGTAGAAAAGGTCTATTCCACCATCAGAATTAAAAATGAAACAAAAGATTGCAACCTTTCACAGACACGAAATACCGAAACCAATTAAGCATACATCCTTTCGGCAGAACAGACCACGGAAAGTCGTGGACGTTTCTACAAAACATTGTAGACTGCATGCATAATGCTATCAATAGGATATATAGGGAATAGCTGAGAACCAGTAAATTATTAAATGAAACTGAATAGTAAATAACATTTTCTAAAAAATTCCAAGAGAAAGCTTCAGGCAAAAAGAGTTCGCCGAAACATACCTCTGGCATAGAACGGAAAGGCAAGTTCAGCTCTTAGAGTGGTTTCGCTTTATCGGTTGTTTGAATTGATGAGCAAACGCTGGTTTATGTACAAGGTAAACTAGAAATTTCTATCGTCCAATCTCAACATTATCATCCAAAAAGCAGGAACTCTTTATTATTCGCATGGAAGTGAGAAAGGACATTCATGTGGTGCTTGAATTATTCCCGCCTTGATGAAACAGGCTTCCCGCCCGTGACTTGTACGTGACTTGTACATCCCGCCGTGACTTGTACTTAAGGATTGTTTCTTATTGTTTTGATACGCTTTCTGATCAGCTATTTTTTAAGGGCAACAAAAATATTTAAGTATATTCTATCTCATTTTGCGAGGATCATTGTTTACTGCACTTGTTGCAAATGTGACTTGCACCATTAAAAAATTTTCAGTTTAGCTGTTCAAGGTAAATCAATGATGCAGCAATCATTTACTAGATAAGCCCGAATAGCATTTAGAAAAAATGATACACGCCCAGCTATCATCGAAGAAACGCAATAATTAATTCTTTGTATGTCAATAATTAATTCTTTGTCGTGTTAAGTCCCAAGCTTTTCACAAAACAATCGTTCTGTCTTCTCACAACTATCTTATTTATCACTTATTTCAGACTCGAGTGGAATGAATCGTTCCTATGTAGTCACGCAATATAAATTTACATGCAAATTAACAACAAAATTACAAGCTTAGTATTTGCCAATATTCGCTCGTCAGTCTCATTTGATAGCAACAAAGATCAGTGATTGCCTGTTCACCTTAAACAAAGTACGTCGATTCGGATTGAAGTTCTTTGAACATGAATGCGTTATATTTCGTGCTCTATCTTTTCCTTGGACTGATTGCGGCAGTGTTTCTATTTGTTAAACGGCGCTTCGCGTATTGGAAGAATGCTGGTGTTCCTTATCTCGAGCCCACCTTACCGATGGGAAACCTGCAGGGAGTTGGATCCAGCAGACATTTTGCCGATGCGATCGATGATATCTATCAGCAATTAAAGAAGAAATCGTCCTTCTGTGGTACTTTCTTCGCTATAAAACCGGTCGCGTTGATCACCGACCTGGACCTGATTAAAACGATTTTAATCAAGGACTTTAACAACTTTCAAGATCGCACCATGTATTGCAACGAAGAAGCAGATCTACTGACTGGGAACCTTTTCTTTCTGCACGGCGAAAGATGGCGAACGCTTCGTAATAAACTTTCGCCAACATTCACGTCCGGCAAAATGAAACTAATGTTTCCAACGGTCTTGGCCGTTTCCGAGAATTTGGTCGATCACATATCTGATATGTTGCGAATCGACAGTGATATTGAGATAAAGGATATACTCGCGCGGTACACTACCGATATTATCGGGAGATGTGCCTTTGGAATCGAGTGCAATAGCTTAAAGGACCCGAACGCTGAATTTCGAAAGATTGGCGCGAAAGTTTTCAACGAGCCAAGACATTCCAAAACCGTCATTGAATTCCTCAGTCAATTTCCACAATTCGGAAAATTCTTTGGTATGAAAATATTCGATGATGATATCATTGATTTCTTCTACAATGCCGCCAAACAGACTGTCGAGTATCGTGAGAAGAACAACGTGCATCGAAATGATTTTATTGATCTCCTGATTGAGATCAAAAATGACAAACGTCCTGGCGCTCCCACTCTTACTTTGAAGGAAATTGTTGCTCAGGTGTTTGTGTTTTTCATGGCTGGATTCGAAACGTCTTCTTCGAACATGACTTTCAGTTTGTATGAATTGGCGATGAATGAAGACTTGCAGGAGAAGGCCCGCAACAGTGTGCATGAGGTCCTCGCTAAGCATAACGGTCAAATGACTTATGAAGCAATATCGGATATGACATATGTGGGACAAGTTTTAACAGGTAGTTTTTTGAGGAAGTCCATAAACAACATCTATCCAATCGTGGTTCTTTTTTTCAGAAAGTCTGCGTAAATATCCTGTACTAATATCCCTAATACGAAAAGCAAGCCAAAACTACGTCGTTCCGAATACAGATAAAATCATTGAACAGGATATTAGCGTGGTTATACCAGTATATTCGATTCATCATGATCCTGAAATTTATCCCGATCCCGAAGTTTTCAATCCAGACCGATTTTCTACGGAAGAAATGAACAATCGTCATCCAATGTCGTTTCTAGGATTTGGTGATGGTCCAAGAAACTGCATTGCCAGCCGTTTTGGAATAATGCAATCACGTACAGGTCTAGCAACACTCCTGAAAAATTTCCGTTTCAAAATGTCCCCAAAAACGCCTGTACCTTTAACATTTGATCCGAAATGCTTTGTGTTGTCAGCCAATGGTGGTTTGAATTTGATTATTGAAAAAATTTAAATTGTGACTTATTTCAAAACTAAGCTCTATAAACACTCTTATCGCTAATATTTTCCCTTACAATTTATTTTTAGAGTAAATTTTACTCTTGTGGGTACTATTTCTTATTTTTTTCTGCTTCATACAAGTGTAAAAGAATAAAAACATGAGCTAAAACGAGATCATTTTACTATCATTTTCTGCATGGAAAAGTTTTCAAGCCTTTTCATTAATTTGTTGTTAAAGTGCACATATGAACTCATTTGTTTTGAATTCCATACACAGTATGCCGGAAAAGTTCCCGAACTTTTGAAATAAAAAATCGAAAATTACATCTAATGAAATTTATCCCAGTTAACTTTCAATATAGTCCTTTCCCTGGATATGCACTAATTTGAGCGCTCCATGAGTGATTCGAAGGCTCTCTGGTACTCCTCTGAAGTTAACGCTGTGAGACGCTCGGTGAAGGCTGCTTGAATGCTTGGTACATCTTCGAAAAATCGTCCTTTCAAGGACATTTTTAGCTTGGGAAATAGGAAAAAGTCGGCTGAAGCCAGATCTGGCGAGTATGGGGCGTGATTGATGCGTTGGATCTGGTTTTTGGCGAGATAACTCTTAATAATGTTCGAAGAATGAGCAGGCGCATTGTCATCCAGCAAACTCCGCGATCCCCATTCCTTGTACTCGGGCCAGATGCGATTAATCCGGCGCTTCAGACGTTTTAATACCTCTACATAATACGAAGCATTCACGATAGTGTTTGGGAGCACAAATTTTTTGTGTATCAGGCCTTTAGAGCCGAAGTAACCGATGAGCATCGTCTTTACCCGTGATTTTTGTTGGCGTATGTTTTGAGGTCTCGCACGGCCCGGACTGAGCCAAGCGGATGACTGGCGCTTCGTAGAAGGATCGTATTGAAAGCACCAAGTCTCGTCTCCAGTCACAATTGAGGTTAGAAAGTCCGGAGTGGTGTCGCAAGTCTCGATAAAATCTTGACAACATTGGATGCGAGTTGGTTTCTGCTCTGTTGTGAGAAAGTGCGGAACAAATCGAGAGAAGACCTTCCTGTGGTTCATTTTTCCTTTCGAAATCAAAGCGACGCTATCCTTGCTTATGTATAGTTTGTCTGCCAACATTCTGAGAGACATGTGACATTCCTGCTTCAGTAGCGCGTGCACGCGAGCCTCATTTTCATCGGTAACAGCTGTTGCCGGCCGGCCGCTTCTCTCGTCATTTTCTAATGACTCTCTACCCTTCTTGAAAAGACTGAACCACGTGTAAACAGTTGGACGCGAGACTACACCTTCAACGTAAGCCGAATCAATCATTTTTTTCGTTTTTGCGAAAGTTTTTCTAAGTTTACAGCAGAATTTAATTGCGGCTTGATGTTCAAATTTCTCATCCATCGTAGAGCTTGCACCGGGGTACTAAACACGCGTTCACTCAAGCACGTCTATCTTGGCAACTAATGAACGGATTGTGAAAAAATTCTCAGACACTTCAGAGGGACGTAGCAACATGGTACCGGTGTCGTCGAAGAGGTGGCGCCACTCGTACAAGCACTACAAAATAAGATCAGGAACTTTTCCGACATACTGTGTAGTCACAGTCCACAATCAATGAGATCAAATAACTCAATAAAGCTTTGACCATGGCTTCGTATAGTTTTCAAGCGTGTAAATTTTTATTGCAGTTGCCAAAGTTTCCCATGTTGAAATATATCAATTTCAAGTTTACTTTCGTTAGGAAAATACAGTGTGACGGGTAGAAGTTAAAGAAAATCATTTACTCTGGGTAGCTTGGGTCCGCCGGGCCTTGCTTCGTGGGTCTCGAGGACGCGTTTTGGCTGCATACAGCCATCTTCAGCTCGTTCTGATGGCTTTGTCGCAGTGTCCATCTGGGTCCATGTCCATGGGTAGGTCTTGTTAATTAGGTGGTAACGAGGGTCATTAAGTTTGGGTCTTTTCAGGATCGTGGGATTATCGTTGTCGGGTTCGTCGCGTTTTCTTTTCTTGGCAAGTATTGAGTCGATGACTGAAAATATTGTGTCGGAGTTGGTCATTATTTGTTCGTTGATTATATTTCCGTGGGTTTTTTTGTGTTTGTAGATCTCTAATTTCTCTAGTATGTCAAGTTTAAGTCCCTTCTTTTGTTTGTGTATTAGCGTCATTGAGTTTGCCATGGTTCCTGACTGTTCTTGATGGTGTATACGTCTTCAAGGTTGAGGGCGTCTACCGGTACAGATGCTAGATGTTTTGACAGTTTGTGGGCGGGGCTGGACGGTAGTTGACGATGGGTCCGATGGGGATGTTGGGCTTGTGAAGTTTGGGTTGTGCTTTGAGGAGTGGTGTTGAAGGGTTAGGGTCTATGTACCGATATTTAGCGTTCGGGGGGGTATGATCAGTGGTGCTCGTAAAAGTGCATTCCGTATGGCCGTTTGGTATTTGTTCGTGGGGTCTCTGGTTGCCCTGATGTATCCGTTTGTGTTGATGAATTCCTTTGTTTTTTCAATATAGTTAGCTGTCTTCATTATCACTGTTGTGTATCCCTTGTCGGCCTTTGTTACGGTCAATTGGTTGCTGATTAGCTTTTCTTTGTTGTCCCTTAGTGTGTTTTGGTCTTTTTTCTGGTACGTCCTGTTTGTTTTTGTCCTTATCTTTTGTAGGATGTCTAATGCTCTGGGTCTCGCATGTGCCTGTTGTTCTTGAGGTAGCTTGTTGATGGCTGTTTCCGTGTCTACAGCTAATTGTTTGATATCCATTTTTCGCTTTGTATTGTACAAGTTGTGTTTGAGTCCTTTGTCCAGCAGCATTATTTCTTCTGTAGTGAATAGTGTGTCCGTGAGATTGACTGTGCGTTGATAAAAGCTGTTAGTTGATTGGGTGGTTTTTGGGTTCAATTTTTGGGTAAGTTTGTTGATTTTCTTCTTCATTGCTTCATACTTGTCCTTTAGTTCGGCATTTAGTTGTTGCTTTAAGTTTTCGTGTAGTAGTAGGTAGTTTTCCGTTTGTATCGTGTTGGCAATTTGAAGGTGGGTCTTTAATAACTGTGTGTTAATTTCGTTCTTCTTGATGTGCAGTCCTTTTATCTCGTTCCTTATCCTTAAAGTTTCAGCGCTGCGTTGTGTCCGTCGGGCAACGATTGTATCCTGCTTTGTCTTCATTTGGGCGTACGTTGGTGTCACGCTTTTTTGAAGGCATTGCTTGTTAAACCAAATGTTGGCTATGGTTCGATGAAGTCGTCTCGTAAGGTTGATAAATGTTCTCTTTTTTCGATTTCTCTCTTTTCGATCTCATCCGCTTAAGTCCGTAAAACCGGACTTAAGGATTTTTCCTTTGCGGTTGGTGGTACAGCTTCCTTGGCAGCAGCAGCCGATTTCCCAGGTTTCCCTTGGTTGGCTACCGCTTTTTGGCTGGTGGAAGGATTCGTTGGGAAGCTCTTCTCCCCTTCTCCCTCAGCGTACATTTCTGGCCTAATAGCACTGGACAACTGGTGCTTGGCACCGTCATGCCAGTTGTCCGATCCCCAGAGATTTCTCCCTCTCGTATGCCGGGTACTGAGGGTACTTTTTTTTACGTACTTCCATATTTTTTTAAATTTGGTTACCTCTTTGCTTCACTTCTCGCCCTTTGCCTACCTGCTAGGTTGGATCCGAAGGTCTCCTGCAGTGTAGTCGCTGGGTTCATTGGAGTTAGTGGCCCCCATCGCTACGTCAAGGCGGGTAACCATGAGGGGGCATTATTTCTTGTAACTTTTCTTTGGTGAAATCAAGTTTTTGTATTGCTATATTTTTGTCCCCTTCTTCTCATAGGTCTTCAATGTTCTTTCTTTTTGATGTGTTTTAATATTTATTTGGTTTTTTGTTGGTCTCCTGTATTCTTTGGCTTACTTGGACTGAATGAAATTCCTAAAGTGTTTTTAGTTTTTTTTGTGAGAGAAATGACTTACAGTTTCTATTTCCATTTGATCCTTTTTTGCACTTTGCTCTTCTGTTGTATCCTGATTTCATTGAGTTTGGACCAATTCGATGCGCTAAGCCAACGTTTGTCAAACTTGATATCAGAAGTATGTAGAAAACTATGTAGCAAAATGAATGATACACTGAAAAATTAAGCGGATTGCAACAAAACACTTTTGTTTTGGCGAAATACTTTTAACCAAATTAGTTCTTCACCATAAACGAATATTTTACAGTCCACTGAAGTGATTAATGGCCAGTATCAAACAATAACTACTAATAGTAATTTCTATCGGTACAACCAAAAGAATCTTCAAAAACCCTTCGAAAATCAACGAAATAAGTCAATGTGGCCCGTCTCCATGGTGACAAGACACAGCAGTATCGCCCCAATAGCGGGATATAAAAAGGACAATAAAAAGGACAAATCTTTGGAAACATGCAACACAAATTATTGGAGACATACAAGAAAGGTTTTACATTCATGTTTAAAAATATGTTATCTCGCTATCCTAAACATGACTGTTATTACCAAAACAGTCAATTAAAACAACATCAAAGAGTTGAGGTGCTCAACTCTCAACCTTGGGAGGACGATGAACACAACAGTCCTGAAAGCGATTTCCGTTGGGCTCAAAGTTTTAGAGTATGAAACATTATGACAAATATTTGCACATTTGAGCTACTCGTGAAAACATATTTTACTCAATTTACATCATTCAATTGCATAGGAAGTAAGGATTAGCCCCCTTCAGTTTTGAACATTGAAGAAAGTCTAAGATTCTTTGGCTATGTACCGAATTAATTTCAATGATCTTGGATCGGAATGGAAAATTGTCCATGCTATAGCATGACTACCAAAAAGCTCTCACACTACAGAGGAGCATCACAAAGAGATATACATACCCCTTTTACAAATAAAGCGAGCTTTACAAAATAGAGAGCTTGTTAATTAAACAACGTAGGTGATTGGTGAGAACGTATTGGCTAACTTTACGAACAAAAATTTATATCAATCCTTATGTATAAAAACAAAAGTTCAATCCTTTTATAAATATCAATCCTTATATATAAAAACAAAAGTTCCGAAAATGTGAATCGCATTTCTAAACACTTTTGTCTATACGTCAGTTTGCGTTAAAATACCAATCCAAGGAAATTAGAAAATGGAAAATTGGAAAATTGGTGTCAAAGGCCGTTAAATTGAGCGTTTACTGAAAGCATAAGTACTTGTCAGTGTTTAAGCTATGGTCGTTATCTATCTGCTGAGTTTTGATAGATGCACCAATAACCACAATCCTGTCAGTATAAGCAGAAGAGTACCTGAGTACTCTGCACTATAACAAACTCCCGATCTAACGGTATTTATCGAAATATGTGGAATTTCAATTCGATGGATGAATTTCTTCTGTTTATTGCGTAAAACAAGTAAATCTTGAAATTTTTTTCGTAAAAACGCAATGCATATGCAAGTTGTTTTATTTTCTATCTCTGTCTGCGAGAAGTCGGCTGAGAGTGTCAGTGCTATATGCAGCTATGCTGTGGCAGAAATCCGGGAATAATCCAAGCACTTGTGACTTGTACTTAAGGTTTGTTTCTTATTGTTTTGATACGCTTTCTGAAGTAAAAACTGATCTGCTATTCTTCACGGCAACAAAAATATTTTAGTATATTCTATCTCATTTTGCGAGGATCATTTTTTGCTGCACTTGTTGCTATTCTGACTTGCACCATTACAAAATTTTCAGTTTCGCTTTTCAAGGTGAATCAATAATGCAGCAATCATTTACTAGATAAGCCCGAAAAGAATTTAGAAAAAATGATACACGCCCAGCTTTCAACAAAGTAATGTCAATAATTAATTCGTTGTATGTTTCCGCCCCTCATGAATTCAAGCTTTAAGTCCCAAGCTTTTCACAAAACAATCGTTCTGTCTTCTCGCAACTATCTAATCTATCACTAATTTCAGACTCGAGTGGAATGAATCGTTCCCAAATTGTCATGCAAAATAAGTTTAAATGCAAATTAACAACAAAATTACAAGCTTAGTATTTGCCAATATTCGCTCGTCAGTCTCATTCGATAGCAACAAAGATCAGTGATTGCCGGTTCGCCTTAAGCAAAGTACGTCGATTCGGATTGAAGTTCTTTGAAAATGAATGCGTTATATTTCGTGCTCTATCTTTTCCTTGGACTGATTGCGGCAGTGTTTCTATTTGTTAAACGGCGCTTTGCGTATTGGAAGAATGCTGGTGTTCCTTATCTCGAGCCCACCTTACCGATGGGAAACCTGCAGGGAGTTGGATCCAGCAGACATTTTGCCGATGCGATCGATGATATCTATCAGCAATTAAAGAAGAAATCGTCCTTCTGTGGTACTTTCTTCGCTATAAAACCGGTCGCGTTGATCACCGACCTGGACCTGATTAAAACGATTTTAATCAAGGACTTTAACAACTTTCAAGATCGCACCATGTATTGCAACGAAGAAGCAGATCTACTGACTGGGAACCTTTTCTTTCTGCACGGCGAAAGATGGCGAACGCTTCGTAATAAACTTTCGCCAACATTCACGTCCGGCAAAATGAAACTAATGTTCCCAACGGTCTTGGACGTTTCCGAGAATTTGGTCGATCACATATCTGATATGTTGCGAATCGACAGTGATATTGAGATAAAGGATATACTCGCGCGGTACACTACCGATATTATCGGGAGATGTGCCTTTGGAATCGAGTGCAATAGCTTAAAGGACCCGAACGCTGAATTTCGAAGGATTGGCGCGAAAGTTGTCAACGAGCCAAGACATTCCAAAACCGTCATTGAATTCCTCAGTCAATTTCCACAATTCGGAAAATTCTTTGGTATGAAAATATTCGGTGATGATATCATTGATTTCTTCTACAATGCCGCCAAACAGACTGTCGAGTATCGCGAGAAGAACAACGTGCATCGAAATGATTTTATTGATCTCCTGATTGAGATCAAAAACGACAAACGTCCTGGCGCTCCCACTCTTACTTTGAAAGAAATTGTTGCTCAGGTGTTTGTGTTTTTCATGGCTGGATTCGAAACGTCTTCTTCCAACATGACTTTCAGTTTGTATGAATTGGCGATGAATGAAGACTTGCAGGAGAAGGCCCGCAACAGTGTGCATGAGGTCCTCGCTAAGCATAACGGTCAAATGACTTATGAAGCAATATCGGATATGACATATGTGGGACAAGTTTTAACAGGTAGTTTTTTGAGGAAGTCCATAAACAACATCCATCCAATCGTGGTTCTTTTTTTTCAGAAAGTCTGCGTAAATATCCTGTACTAATATCCCTAATTCGAAAAGCAAGTCAAAATTACGTCGTTCCGAATACTGATAAAATCATTGAACAGGATATTAGCGTGGTTATACCAGTATATTCGATTCATCATGATCCTGAAATTTATCCCGATCCCGAAGCTTTTAATCCAGACCGATTTTCTACGGAAGAAATGAGCAAGCGTCATCCAATGTCATTTCTAGGATTTGGTGATGGTCCAAGGAACTGCATTGGCAGCCGTTTTGGAATAATGCAATCACGTACAGGTTTAGCGACGCTCCTGAAAAATTTCCGTTTCAAAATGTCCCTAAAAACGGTTGTACCTTTAACATTTGATCCGAAATGCTTTGTGTTGTCAGCCAATGGTGGTTTGAATTTAATTATTGAAAAAATTTAAATTGTGACTTATTTCAAAAACAAGCTCTATTAACACTCTTATCGCTAATATCTTTCCTTGCTATTTTTAGAGTAAATTTTATTCTTGTGGGTACTATTTCAAGTGTAAAAGAATGAAAACACAAACAAAAATGAGATCATTTTACTATCGTTTTCTGCATAGAAAAGCTTTCAAGATATCTCATTAATTTGTTGTTAAAGTTCACATATGAACTCATTTGTTTTGAATTCCATAGTCACATTCCACAATCAATGAGATCAAATAACTCAATAAAGCTTTTACCATGGCTTCGTATAGTTCTCAAGCGTTTAAATTATTATTGCAGTTGCCAAAGTTTCCCATGTGGAAAATATATCAATTCCAAGTTTATTTTCACTAGGAAAATAGAGTGTGACGCGTAAAAGTTTGAGAAAACTAATTAAAATATACATCAATGGAGAATTTTCTAGAAATTCTCACGAACAAAAGCTTTTTTGCCCGAGAAAATGGCCAAAAGCGTGGAAGCCAGCGATAATTACCGTTGTTTCGGATCTAGGAAACGACACCATGCAGATAAAACTGGAGCCCAATAAATCTTCTAGTGTTTCAGTTGAAAATCGTAATTGGATTCTGCTCATTCAGCATAATAAAGGTGCTCACAAGAAACTAATTCAATGACGTGACAGCTCAAGCGAAACATTTTTAGCGACATTTGAGCTAACATTTTTCATGACATTATATGACATTTGGCGATTCGCAATGACGGGATATAAACATTCAAAGAGTGAGACCATAAAGTTAATTAATTATGATCTCAGAAAAACATTTTGATTTAAACAAATGAGTGGTGTAACATATCATAACAGTGTTCAACCGATGCGACAATAGACATTGGTGGCCTTTTTTTATTTCGGAAAAACTCTTTAAATCATTGTTTTGACATATACAATCATTTCGGAAGGAAGTTGGTCTCTTGCTCTAATGCTCTCGTGCTCATTGTCAATCGTCTCTACTGGAATACACACATGTATAAAAGAAGAAACTTGCGCAGCCTGATGGAATGTATCCCGTCTGATCAAGTCTTGGAGTATCTCATCTGATCGAGTAATCAAATTGCTCCTTAGCAAATCAGGAATATGAATTATATTTTTTTTTAAATTCAAACTGGATGGATACCAGTGAAAGATTGACCCGGGCTGCGTTGGCACTGTCCAGCGTTGTAGATCCTGTGTTTATGTCATTTTTACTTGTTCACATTAAGTCTGTGTGCAATAGTTGTGGATTGATCGTGTGTGATATATTATTGGAGTTAATTGGGTGTTATATTTTAGGGTTTGTTTCTGCTAAGAATGCTCCGAAGCTGTTGAGTAAGATGCTATCATTTTTAATAATGTGGTCATTAATATTATTATATTTAAGAAAGAGGTTGTGATTTGCCCTGATTCCTTCGTATTTAATGCAGTGAAACAATTGGTGATCTATTGTGTCAGTTTTATTGCAGTGTATGCATAAATCGTTAGTACCTTTTTTAATTTGAAAGAGACGAAGCTTATTGTAGGCTCTATTTGTTATGATTCTGTTAATGGATTTAATATGTTTGGGGGGTATATCACTTTTGTGAAACAATGGTTTTCCACTGTTGTTAAGATGATGTGCTTCTTTCCATATACCGAGTGCGAAGTTGGTGGTTTTATCTCTAATTCTGCTCTTCCACTTTTATTCTATCTCCTCTTATATTAGGTTTATGATTTCATCAAGTTCATATTTTGTGTCCATGACTCTGTGGCTCAAAACCACTATTTTGGCTTGTTTGTCTGCTACTACTGCTAACGGTGTGATGACAGCATGTCCCGGGATCCCGGGATGAATTTGAAGATTTTATCCGGTTAATTTTTAATAAGTTTCCATTTATTTTGTGTGGTGTGTCTATTTTCTTGATTATCATTTAAGCTTTCAATAGCATTATTGGAATCAGTGAAAACAATTATCTTATGGCGATTCTGGATGTTGTTATTATTGAGAGCCAACAGGATAGCGTGTAATTTCGCAGCTGTAGTGGTTACGCTTTTGCGGAGGCTAGAATTGTAGATGATGTTGTTGTTCAAGTTCAGGAACCCTATCCGTGTGTCAAAGAGATTTTTGGCCGCATCATTCGTGTGTCAAAGAGATTTTTGGCCGCATCAATCACCAGTATCAGGGCATTTTCTTGTATAAGCTTTACTGTGTGTTTCTTGAACTTGCTGTTGAGTTTTGTTTGATTGTTGGTATAGAGAAAAGGGGACGCTGCTGAGAAAGGTGTAGTGGACAAGTAAGCTGATTTTTTAATGCGGTGAGTTGGGTTGAGCTTCCTTAAGTGGTGCTTATATTTAAAAGAATGTAATTGTAGCTGCTATTATAGACTGTATCCTAATCAGTCTATGTTGGTCTGAAATTGTTTTTGACGATTTGCTTACCTAGTTCTTTTGCCGTTAGTAGAACTGCTTTATCTATGTATTGAAATTCGGATGCCATGTTGAAGGCATAGAGGTTTGGTGTGCTAGAGGGTAATCCTAAGCATTGCTTTAGGATTTTTGCTTTGAGTCTGTCCATGGTGTTGAATAGGTATGCTGGAGCATGTGCCATTATAGTAAGTCCATATTCTATTTTGGGCCTGAGTAATGACTAGAACCGATTTAGAACCAAGGTGGGGCTAAAGGGGTTTGTGGGTCTGTTCAGGTATTTGATAATGTTGCCTATGTTGTTGAAGGTGTGAAACTGTTCCTCATGCATTTTGAAGGTTTAATTTTTATTTAGAGTGATTCCAAGGTATTTGATGCTATTGCTCCATTTAATTTGAGTATCATTGTGTTTGAGGAAGAGCTCTGGGTTCCTGATACAGTGGAAATTTAAAGCTTGTACTTTATCTGGGTTGAAGGGTAGCTTGAGGTTGTCACTTATCGTGGAGGAAAGGTTAAGTTTTATTTGAAGTATGTTAATCGTTTGATTTAAATTAGTTCCTTCAGTGAGGATAAAGAAGTCATTGGCATATTGGAGAAGAGTTGTATTGTTGTCAGAGATATTGGGTAGTTTAGCAGAGTATATATTGAAAAGGAGTGGGCTCTAGACGTCACCTTGTGGCAGACCTTTGGAGATTTTCGTGCACTGTTGGTTGAGGTGGAGTATTCTTTCTTTGTATAAATTTATGATCCATGAGATGTACGTGTGATGAATTATATAACTCAATAATAGCATTCCATTCTGTTAAACGGTTACCTAGTGTCTACACCAGCTTTTTCTGCTGCCATAACATATGATCCCTTTATCGAATGTTTCGTGTAGACTAAAAAGTCTTGTCATTGATTTTGACAAGACAGCTCTGCCAACATTTTTGGAGACATTTGAGCTAAATTTGTTGAAGTATTTACTTGTCAGTTGGCAATGCAAAATGGTGGAATATCAACTATCAAAGACTGAGACAATAAAATTAATTAATTATTAACGCCAACAGGAGAGCCTTAGGTATATGAGTTTGAAATCTTCTAAACGACTCGTCATCAAGAAGAAGATGTGGGATGAAATCCCATGTATTTCGCACAACAATGGACACAATCAAGAGAAAGTCGATGGCACTGAGGTCTACATAAGTGCAGAATCATAAAAAAGTATTGATGAATCAAAGAAATTAGGAGCCGGTGGCGATATGTATCAATTCAATTTATTTTACTTCAATGACATGGAAATTTTTAAATGGATGGATGGAGACAGAAGTACAAAATGGAAAAATATCTCTACTCTGGACTTTCTGGGAAAAGGACACTGCGTAACTCTTGGCTTCAGAAACAAACCGAAATCGGTTGTGTAGTCTGGGAAATTCGTCGAAAGGAAACGTTGGACTATGCTTTAGCAACCTCGGTTGTGATTACATTGTTCAGAGAAGTAAAAATAGTTCGGAGTTCAAAAAAGTACCAAGCATAGCCAAATTTAAGACATAATCGAAGTCTTTCTAATCAATCCGCACCACAGCATAATTGAGCAGAACTTTCTGCAAGATCTTACAAGATAGTAAACAGAGTCGATTTGCTGCCGATATCTGTAACATACCCACATCAGAAAGGATTTAGCCTCGTTCTATAACCAACCGTGCACCACTGCAACTAGAGTGCCAAATTGTGTTCTGCTCTGAGTTGAAAGCTCGGAAATTAATTCCTGTGGCTAAGCTGTTAAAGGATGACATTTTTCAGTAAATAATTATAATGGCCAATATAATCTTTCTGATAAAGGTTAAACGGACTGGAGGACGCTGTCTTCAAGACGTAAGTTCCGGTACAGTTAAATGAGGAATGTCTCCTCCCTATTTCAAACGGAAAAGAATCCTAGAAAAAACTGCTAGGACCAGACTTACAGTGCTGATCCTTGTTAAAACACCTACCTTTTTCCTGAGTGACTTTATGGGAAGTAGCCCGCATATCACGTTTCACTTGAAGTCCTTTGTGTCTATAATTCAGAAATAGACAGACCCGAAGGACTACTCGCAGAGCGGTCACCAGTACATAGCACACGAAACTGGCGACCGTGCTTCTCAAAGCACAAAAAACCATAGACAGTAAAAATAAATGTGGAGTAATTATCAAGAATACCACAGTGGCTACTAGAGGAATTGCGGCTGAAAATGTGGTTAACTTCACCATACTCTACTGTCTACTGAAGGCAACGAACTTATTTAGGCATCTGTTTTGTGGTGGTCAACAGAAATGGCTGAAATGTGAAGAGAAGTTCACAGGTTCCATCACATGCCCAACATTCAACAGGTCTGAATGATTTCAGATATAGACTGACATGTCAGCTAGGAACCTTCTTCGTCTGTTGATCAATGACAACAAGGTCTCCGGCAGGGAAACTCTGGTCAATGACATCCACAGCAATTCATGGGTCTTAGGCTATAAGCTAGATATGTGGAAGCTCGGCGCTGCATTGGCTCTCAGTTTAGGATGGAAGAAATGAACGAGTTAGTCCGGGCCCTGTTTTCTGTGCATTCTAATGATTTTGATATCTCTGACATGGATGATCCAATTTAGTGCCGACCTTCTGTGTGAGGGAGTTGGACAAGGCCATGCTGTCACTGAATATACAATCAGCCACCGGAACCACTAGAAATGAACTGCAACCAGTTCATCATCCTAAGTCTGATATGACCAGCAAAAAGCGTACCGAGGTTGGTTGAACTCAGGGAATCTATCACTTCAGTGATGGCCGATCCATAAGCTGTGCAATTATGGGGGTGAAGAACGTGATCCACTGGTTAGAAAATAAGAAAAGTCTCCACTCCGTTGGAAAGATAGACAACCTCACTCACTGGAATCTTTCAGGATATCGAGGTATCTAGTACAAATATTTATGAATGAATAGACATTAATTTAACGACCAGAAGATTTATCAAAAAAATTACTAGCAAATACTATTGTGACCTGATCATCACACCAGATTTTGATACGAATCTCCATATCAGTATAGTTCCAGTTTAAGAAAGTACAAGTCAAATTGGCCGAAGACACTTCAAACACATGAAACTGAAGCATTTTTACCTAAGGAAAAAAAGAAAAATGTCCTTTTCAAATGACCCTACACAACTGCAATTTGTTGATATGCTAACCAAGTTAAAGTTTCAACTTCGTCTTAACTAACTCTAATATTCGGCGTGATTTGGGCGTTAAAAACATTAAGTTGAAGCCAGAAGAGTGTTTTGTACAAGAAGGAAAATCTAGGATCCGACTGCTGCCCCATCAAAGTTTCCCCATCTGCGTTTCAAATAATTTCAGAGCGCACTCAGGAATAGAAATACAGAAAATATATCATCGAGTACGATTCTGTCAACTAATCCTGATGTTGGTTAGAGTCCTCATCATCTTTGCCCTAGGGTTCAAGTGCGACAGATCGTAATGATTTTAATGATAAACTGTGGCCACATATGTTTTAATTCCCTCTGAATACATTCTGAATGCTCTTTGCGATTTCAAGGGCAATTTCAATTTCTTACTTTGTTTTCATTGTATTTTTCATATTTGTTAGAATGACACAGAAATTTTGATCAAGCAATTACCATTTTATTGAAGTTTTGATATAATTTTCGAAATGCTCCAACGTAATGTTTTAACAGAAGAGAAGTATAAGATAATATCAACATATATGTGACAGTTCATAAGCGGCCAAAAAACTTTGATTTAGTTTTAAGTTTTAAGTCTTTATCAGCTGCTAACATGTCCATCTATTCTCGTTACTTAATTTCAACTTTCATAGGCATACAAAATCTATTCATAAATCATTGTAAAAAGCTGGAATATGTGTTGTTTTTCAGTCGAATGCTAATAGACGTATAAAACCTTGGCAGTATAATAGAACCGTCAAAAAGTGGTTTCCATGTGTTTGCATGAATGCTTTAGTGTGTAATATGTGAGAAAATAAGTGAGTTCATCCGAATTTAAAGCATAAAATTCAAAATACTGGCTTTTTAATACATGAATCGTGAACCTGATCAGCTGTTTACAATACAAAATTCATAAATTTAAACTGTTGTTGCTATAAAACAATATTTTTTATCACGCTTTTATTCGTACGTGTTAGTATAGAACTGTCAAGGAGTTTCAGACCTTGAAATCGAAGATAGACTGTAATAAATTATTACTGAAAATAATTTCTAATCCTTTATATTATTCGATCAATCATATGATAAAAATCAAACACTATATAAAGAGACAAATATTATTCCCATTTTGCAAAACATGATCAAAACAGGCAAGAAAAGATTAGCTAAATGACAACCACTAATTCGAAACCTAGAGAACAACAATCCTTGCCCCGAAAACTCCTATGACATCACGCCATTCAAAAGAATTCTAGAAGAATAACAATCCAATGCAGAACCGCTACATAGTCCCTTCAAACCGGATTTTTACCACATTGCGGCAGCCAATACCTATAGGGGTTGAAATTAATTAATTTTTAAACAAAAAGTTTCCCTAATGCCTCTTCATACCCTGGAGATCAGGTCGGATGGGAATATGCACTCTGCAGAAAGTTGGATGGTTCTAACGCTGAGAAGAGAAGAAACGGCCAACCAGAACAAACGAGAAAATTTCACCGTGAATAAATATAAGTACATAAGTTTTTAAGTTTAGAATAGGTTAAGTGTTGTTATTTTTAAGTTTTACGTTGTTAACCACTAAAGAACCAAACCGTATGAGCAAACAGTACAAAAATATATATATATATATGAAATAAATGAAAACTTGCACATATGGACTCCGGTCGCGTATACATCAAAAATGACATTTGACTACAGAGTCACTGTCAAATGATTTGTAAATAATTAAAGTAGGTTAAGACATATATGTAGTACTACTAGTATTGCTACTACTCCAAAAAAAAATCGATCAATCCAACAAAGCTTAATGCAAATAACAACCCCAAATGCTCTAAATCTTGATTGTAGACTATTTTAAGTCGCTTAAAACATGCCAAGTATACTAAGAATTAAATTTATTGCGCGCGATAACCTCCATTGCCTTGTAAATTTACTTTTGTGCGCAGTCTAAGTGTAACTTCAAAACTTGGACACTTTCATTCGGCATTACGAAAATTTCGCCCCCAGTCGAGTGAATGTCAAATCAACTTTGAAGTGCCAAAATTAACATCGTTAAATAATAAATTTTATCAAAATTTATATGTAAATTGGTTTTTTATTAGTGCTGAAGTATTGACATTGGTTGATACAAATATCACCAATGTTTACATAGACCGGGTGCCATTTTTCGAGCTGCAAATTTCGCAAATTTGCTAATTTCCATGCATTCAATATTTGCTTGCATCCATTGATAGGCCAAAGCAATTTTTCTGTGAGCTCATGCTAAATTATTTTTAATGGTTTAAAAGAAAAACAATTGTTCTGCGAAAAAGAACAGAAAAGAAGTTATTCAGTGTTCTGCAATAAATCGAACTACTGATTTCAACTATAAATTGTATGATATTTATTACCATTATACTATTATTTACATTAAATTTTTGATTTTTTGACCCCGCATTTACACTTTCATAATTTACATTTGACTTTGCAAACATTTTGTAGTACGTGGGGACAGCATCTGAACCGAAAAGTTGTTTTATGTCGGCAACACTAACTGAGGCTTTAATATTGTTGCAGATCTATGAATATAAAGAAAGTGTTGGAAACCATATGTCATCGGTTGTCACCTGCCATCGCTGCGTCAAAGTGACAACAAAGTGTGTTGATCTGTCGTAGGTAGGCTAATGCCGAAGATTAAGTGGTTGTTATTCTCGTCTCGACACCCAGAAATTTATGTGTTGCGCATTCAGTGATGGATAGTGATCTGACAGATATTTACGGTATGAATAGAACAAAGAACTTGCAACTAATACTACATCGCAATTTGGTCAGGCTTCACAGGCTTTCCAAAGTATTTGGACGACGATGTGTTCGCCGACAAAATCGATGACATGCTTGTCGCTGATATTGACATGGACATGTTCGATAAAATTGATAATTTCTCCGATGCCAAGTTACCCAGTAGCCCGCCACCAACCCCGCCACAATCGATTGCAAGTCCACTGATAAATCCCGACGATTTTCTCAATGATTTGGACGGCGACGACGAACAAACGACGTGTAGTGATCGATCAAGTCCATCTCTGTCGAATAGTCCTTCATCGTCAACGTCGAGCACCAGTTGTGATAATATGAAAAATGACTCCAGCTCGGACGAATCAATAAATGCCGAATGTTCACAACAGTTTCAGGGCTACGCATCACCAACGATATTGAGTTCAGCTCAGATGTTCCAACCGCAAAATACGCCGATTAGGATATTGCAGGGCACACTGATACCGGTGTCAACAATCAAAATTGAAGCAACTCCCGCCACTGTTGGAACGGCTCAGCCTATTATTCTGACTGCTGGCAGTCAGTGTATTCGTTACAAACGCAATAAAATCGTTCTGCCGAAAGCGAGTGCGGACAGCGATGGCAAGAAGACAAACAGTTCGAGTCAGAAAATCGTTTATGATCCAATAAATGAACAAGCGTTGAAAAAGCAACAGAGAATGATTAAAAATCGTGAATCTGCCTCGTTGTCACGCAACAAAAAACGCGAGTACGTTATGTCGCTGGAAACACAAGTGAAGAGTTTGCTTGTGGAAAATAATATTCTCAAAAATGTAAGTATGCACTATCCTTGTTCGATTCCTGCTCAAATGTAGCAAATTATTCTGTAATTTCAAATTATTCGATTCCGATTGTCTTTGAAAGCGATCGATGTAACATTTTGCTACTGTTGAGACTCAAATTTAAATTTCTTCAAAAATTGTCTGATTTAATTAATTATGATATTCGTTTGAAAACAAGGGGGCTGGGTTGGTTCTAAGGATTTCTTATTTATTGATTAAGGATTAAGGCCTAACGTTAATCCAAGCAATTTACTTGTCGCATTTCCATTGATTGAGGACACAAACCGCATTAGGAGGCTGATTTTTATGGTGTTTTCCGTGATTATTTTGATAGAGAAAATGATTAGAACTAATTGAACTAGATCTCAGGTAAATTCTTCAAATGATTATCAGGAAGCTATTCTTCATTGAGGTCCCTTGTCCGAGTATCTCAGAGCCGTGCAAGCTTGCGTCCACGATTTTAGTTTGAAACAAAGTCCAAGCTACAACTCCGTATATTGAGATTCTGGGTGATTGCAAGCTTTAACCTTGCTTTGCAGTCGGAACATCTTTCGACTGGGACTACCAACAAGCGGTGCGAATTTAGTTTTTCGAAGTCATTGTTCTCTAAGTGATTTAAGATGGATATATCTGCATTGAAAAGCACACACTATGTTAATGCTGATTTGTAATGTCTAAGAGCGCTTAAACTGCATAAAAACCGAAAGATTTAGCTTTTGTAATTTGACAACGTATGATATGTTTCAAAACAATCGCTGATATGAAGTCCGGGCTTCCGAATACATACTTCACAATCAGTAGTGTAGTGCCAAATTTAAAACTGCCGGAACGCTCAAATTGATACACACATTGATATATGCAAAACCGCAGTATACTTGTTTTTTTTTTTTGATAAAATGACCAAAAACATTTTATAATAAACTAAAACTAACAAGGCCTCAAATCAAATATGTACATTATTGATACTAAAAAAATACTAACTTCTTCGATTTCTGGAAGTTTGCACACACGCGTCTGTGTATCTGTGGATGACCGGTGGTTTCTTAACCATTTTAAAATGTAACTTTTTGGTTTCCAAATATGGATGGGCGGACCGTGGACTTTTATGAACATTAAATTATTCACGTGTTTTATTAACAATCTTGATCGAATATCCGTTATTATTAGATTCATGCTACTAAAACCTCTTTCACACTCAGCAGAACTGCAGGCTATTGCTTTAGAACAATTTATTAATTGTTTTAAATCAGATGGAATATGTCGTCCCCTATTATCAATGAATTCTCTGAACGCACAGAATGTTTTTATAAACGACAATTGAAATCGCTTACACAATGACTCAATTTCTGTTTTCCCAAAGTCTGGTGGTATATCAGCTGGCCAATCAGCAACTTCCAATACTCGTAATTCAGAGACAATACTTGAACATTGACTTTTTCGTCTTAGTGCTTCCTTTGATGAAATTGTTGTCGACAGGAATCGTTCATTCATGTTTTTAACGATACTAATTAATAACCGGCCAGGATTTCAAATATTTATTTGAAAATTATCTGTCAATTTGATTCCTTTGAAAGTTTTTTCACTCACTGCTGCTTCTGCTATCAACGTTTTTTCCCCTTTTCTAGTTTTCAAACTCTCTATAAATCTGATTGTTTGACGAATTAATCTATCAGCTCGAGTAATAGTCATATCTCTTTTTGGAAGAGAAATTGATAGAAGCGATAATTCAAATAAAAGATCGTGCATTAGTGCTAAATTCAATAAAAATTGCACGGAAGAAATTCTTCTATGCAGGCCACTATACATACATTGATCAATTTTAGAACGGGTCTTGTCCATACTCGCCAACTCAAAATGGCGACTTAAAGATGTATACTTTTCCCAAACAGATGATATTGTTTACTCCAAGATATGTCTGAAAAGACAAGTAACGAGCTATGGATGGAGGTGAAAGGAGCAATTAAAAGCACAGCAGAACGGTCGATTGGGTATATAGCCCGGCACAGAAGAAATGACCGGTTTGATGATGAATGCCAGAATGCGTTAAAAAAGAAAAATCAGGCGTATAAAGAATATGTTAACAGAAATACCAGGACGAAGAGGGAAACTTTCGAGAATTTCCGACGAGTAGCCAATAAGATTATTAGAAATAAGAAAAGAAAATATTTTGATGACCAATTAAGGTCAATAGATGCAAATTTAGCGAGCAATAGATCGAGAAACGCTTACAAAGTAGTGAAAAGCTTAAGACGAGGATATCAGCCCAAGACATCACTCTGTAAAGATGAAAGCGGTAACATCATTGCTGACGACGATAGGATCAAGGAAAGATGGGCTGCCTATTTCACGGAGCTCCTTAATCCTACACACGGCTCAAGAACAGCAGAGTCATCAAACATCTCCGAACCGTCCCCTCAAAAGCCAGAAAAACAGTAAAGCGCCGGGCATTGATGAAATCCCAGCAGAACTGATAAAGAACGGCGGTGTTGCGGCACAGAAAGTCATCCACAAGCTGATCCAACACGTCTGGGATCAAGATCAGATGCCGCAAGAGTGGTGCCAATCCATCATCATCCCTATCCACAAAAAAGGAGACAAACTACAGTGCGAAAATTACAGAGGTATATCACTACTCTGTACATTGTTACGTATTTCCATGTGTAGGCGACATTGCACAAACAAACAAAAATATATATATGTAAATAAATAAATTAAGAAATTAAAATAAAAATATGTAAAGTTAGATTGAGCAAAATAATAATTAGTTATTAAAAAAAAAAAAAAACATCACAGAAAAAAAAATTCCAAGTAGCAAAAAAAAAAAAAAACCCCCAAAAAAAAAAAGAAATTCTTGGAAGTTATTTACGATCGATACGATTCACTGGGTTGTTGTGTTCGTATCGATATAAAAGGAGTGGAAATTGTGAGGAAAGGGAGATTCAGCCGATAGACGACAGCCGATAGTAGATACTTAACAAGTGAAGACATTCAGCCGATTAGCCGATGATACCAGTTGCAGCCAGTAGAGGACACTCAACCAGTCTCAACCTGTTGCAACCAGTAGAGGACACTCAACCAGTTGAAGCCAGTAGAGCCATTCTGCCGAGGACCACCAACCAGTAGAGGCCAATCTGCCAGTGGATGACACTCAACCACAGAGGACATTCTGCCAAGGAGCACTAATCGCCAACCAGTAGAGGCCAATCTGCCAGTGGATGACACTCAACCACAGAGAACATTCTGCCAAGGAACACCAACCACCAACCAGTTGAGGACATTCAACCATAGAAGACACTCAATCAGTTGAAGATACACAACCAGTAAAGGAGGAGGTGTTCACAGTCAGCGCAGCACCATTGAGCGCAGCACAATTCACAGGTTGTTTGATTTTTTTTATAATTTTTATTTTATATAATATGAGGAACTAAGCTCTTTCCCTGTGTGTGTGTGTGTGTGTGAGTTGCATGGAAGGATCAGGGCCTAAATGAAGTCCTAACCCCCACGCCCACGCGGTGAACTAGTCGGTGGAAAATTAACTTTCTTCGGCCGCCATTATGCGGCCTTTGTATTTTCAACTAACCCTATAATCTTGTTCCTTTCTTTCGCTGCAGGTGCGACCTATCGGTTGCCCAATTATTATTTTATTATTAATTATATATATATATATTATTTTATCAATTTCCCTTTGAAAATACATAACAACATCTTACAAAATCCTCACAAAAATACTTGAAGGTAGATTAACACCATATGCTGAAAAAATAATTGGGGAGTATCAAGGTGGTTTTAGAGCCGGACGATCAACTACTGACCAACTATTTACAGTTAGGCAGATCCTTAAAAAGTGCTGGGAATTTAACATCGACGTCCACCAAATCTTCGTGGACTTTAAGCAAGCATACGACAGTATTGATCGAGAAGTACTGTACCAAATAATGCTTGAGCTTGGAATCCCAGCGAAGCTAGTCCGCCTGACAAGAATGACAATGGCATCAACAACAGCACAAGTCAGAATCAATAACCAGCTGACTAATGCCTTTGAGACAAAGGTAGGATTGAAGCAGGGCGACGGGCTGGCTCCACTGCTATTCAACCTAGCTCTAGAATACGTCATACGTCAAGCGGGTGGGACTGCAAATCAACGAGTCCAAAACAAAAGTTATGATACAAACCAGGAGAAACACCCCCAACCGGCAAAACATAACAATCAACGAATTCAACCTGGAAAATGTGGACGAATTTACATATCTTGGCTCCAAGCTAGTGAAGGATGGTAATGAAACGGTGGAAATAAAGCGTAGAATTCAGCTCGCCTATAAAGCGTGTTTTGGGTATTCTGAAGGCCAGCTTCATACATAGGAAAACAAAGCTGCAAGTATACAAATCTCTGGTAAGACCTGTGTTGTGCTACGGATGTGAGACATGGAACCTCACTCAAGCTTCCGCAAACATACTAAACGTTTTCGAAAGGAGAGTCCTAAGACGAATCGTGGGAGCAACGCAGGAAGGAGGACAATGGCGAATTAGGTACAACCATGAGTTGTACGAACTCTTCGACGAGCCAGAAGTCTCCACTGTGATCAAACTGCGGAAGCTACAATGGGCTGGCCATGTGCAGCGAATGAATGAAGGTCGGATACCTAGAAAGGTATTTGTCGGAAAAACTGAGAGACGCAGGCCAGTGGGAAAGCCAAGAAAGCGCTGGTCCGACTCTGTAGACGAAGATAGCAGCACGCTACTCGGATCCCGAAATTGGAGGACGCGGTCGATGGACCGAGACAACTGGAGGCGACACCTACGGGAAGCCAAGGCCCGAAATGGGCTGTAGCGCTACAACGATGATATTGCTTTATATGAACTTGCAACCCACCCTGTGTCTAATACACGGCCGATCTTTTTTAATTGTTGTCCTAGTTCCGCGGCACATGTTTCTAATTCTCGTTGATTTTTTGCCGATTTACTGTATAACGAGTACAACTTATCCATAAAAATCTGGAAATGATCGATTCCTTGCACTTCATTTATCGAATCTCCAATAGATAATTCCAGACGATGATTTAACCCTTTAAGTGCCGGACGAAAAACGACTGCCTATGCGAAGATAACCGGCCGAATTTGACAAATACGCAACTATATGGAAGAACACTTATAAAAACCAAACTACAAATGATATTTGCATGCTTGAAAATGTCACGTATTCAGGACGAAATGGAAAATAAAGCAATGGTAATGATTCTCCAATATCAATTGAAAATAATATAAACAACACAATTATACGTAATATAAAAATTGAGTTCTGTCTTTCAAATCGTTTGCACACATAAAAAGGCAGTGTTTTATCATACCTTTATATAAACCATTTAGTACGCAACGTATAATTTGCATTTCCAATTTATTTTGTAAAAAAAATTGTCATTTTACAAACAAAAATAAAAGATAAGAGATCGATTGGATAGTGCGGGCGATAAACGGATTTCATGTGCTGCAAGACAAGCAGTTGGTCTAGGTACTACAACATTGCTGAAACAAAATTTTATTATCACAAATATTGCTATTTAGTTATCTGGCTATTGCAAATATCTAACATTTCCTTTTTATAACTCACCCAAATCATTTACTTATTATAGCATTGATGTTTGCTAATGCATACATCGTGTAACCCTTTACCGCAATGAATACAAATTGTGCGTGATCTGCGTACAGGCCCACCGTCCCTTCTGCTACAAACAACGCAAACTTTTTCACGCCTTTCAGGAAGTTTGCGAATACCTGGGCCTGCGGTATTGCTCGATGTTTCGGACAATGGCCTTTCAGCATTACCCTTTACCGCCATCCATTCGGTTGTAATCGATTCTGCGATGGAATATGTTTCCTGCTACTTCGGATTATTCCGGTGAAAAATGTTTGTTTGCGAAACAGATGTCTTGCTAACATCATGTTGGTAAAAAAATTATCGGCTATTATGTGATATCCCTTCATGAAGTAATTACCCATATTGAGTAACTTTTCTATTACGATATGAGCAAGGCCTTTTTGTTTTATTTCAATTTTATCCCGTTCGTCTTTGGCTCCCCGATAGCAATAAAATGACAGACAATAGTGCGTGATTGCATCGGTTAGCATCCAAAATTTTATCCTCCATCTATGGTGCTTCTTGTTCGGCATATATTGAGTTAGTATTGATCTGGTCTTTGTGCCTACCAATGATTCGTCTACGCTGAGCTGTTGATTTGGTGAATAATAGTACCTGAATTTATTATCTATTACGGCTAAACATTTGCCCAAACCATGGGATATACCTATGGTTTGTTGACCAGTTACTAAACAGTGTAGGTCTACGAGTAATTCCCATCTCGAGTAAGACGGCTATATATGCCTTCATCTCTGAAACTGTGGTTTTCTTCCAGTCCATTGTTCGAGATGCAATTGATATTCTAGGTGTACTACCGAAAAATGCTTTTGGGTACCGATTCGTTTCTGTTTTCAAAATCTCAAGGAATTCAAGAGTGAAAAATAAATTGAAATAAATGATAGGGGAAGAATTTTTCGGTGGCATATGTTTCTGACCCACAGTTTCCAAAAATAATGGGCGTGGGTTATATTCCGTATCATTTCCTACAGTAACTTCAGTGAAATCCCTAAAAGATTCCTCACTATCGCTAGTATGTACATCTTGCCCCTCTTCTTGCTCAGATTCACTATCGCTAACTATCCGGCGAACATTCCGTCGTCTCGGTACACATAACTGATCATCACTATTAGAATCTTCTTGATTTCTTTCTAGCTCGCTAATAAACTTAACTAGCTCTTCGTCCTCCATATTTAGAAAAGGGCACAGCTTTTTCAAGAAAACTGTTGTAAAACGTCTCGGTTTTTGTCACAAAACAACGTCACAGAACACGGGTGAGAAACTCTCTCTATAAAAATCAAGCAAAGACTGGAAGAAGGATTTTAGCCTCGATGAACTGCGTGGCATACGAAACGTATCTGAGCGTGGTCTCAGATAACTATCATAAACAGTTCGACTTGGGGGCTAGAAGAGTGTCTGGTGACGAGTGTCCATCTTATCGCTCCAGCGTATACAGAATCCCAGCACACTCCGGTATAGAATGTATAAAATGTCAGACCCAAACCGGTTTACAAATTCTTTGTCAACGAAATTTGATCATTTACAATCAAATTAGATTATTTATAAATTTATTTACACATAAAGTTGTCTCACAATGCGAAGAATAAGGCGTTAATACACGAACGACGATATATCGTCGTTGGCACTTTTCGCAAGTGTACCAAACGACGATATATCGTCGTCCGGCACTAAAAGGGTTTAACAGTGCCATATTATAATATTGGGAAACATTTGCAAAAATCGCTGACTAACTCCTGATTTTTTTCCGAACATAACGCTTGCACCATCGCTTGTAAATGCTAAAAAATTTCTTAGTAAATAATTGTGGTCAAATTTATAGAATCCAAGACAACTCAACAAATGTTCTGTTATTGTTCCTGCTTTTTGATCCGGCAATTCAATTAAATCTAAAAATTAGAAATGGGGATCTTTTGTTGCGTCTGCTTCATACTTAATGTATATAATTGATGTCGATTTTCGACTAAGTGTGGTAGATTCATCGATCAGCACTGATATTTTCCCATTTACTTCGATTACTTTTTGACATATTCTAAGTTTCATTTCTTCTCCAATTCCGTCGATAATATTTGTTGCACTAAAACGCGAACGTAGGCAGTGGAATTGCTAAGTACCATTCAATTCCTGCAATTGCAACAAATTAAAATAGTCGGAATACGGCTTATTATTTTTGGCAACATAATATGCGGTTCTAAATGCTTTGGCGTTTATTTCAATTTCTGAATCGTTTAAAATATCCACAATTTTTTCAATTTTTTGTTCACTTGCATTTTGTAAAATTTTTTCAGCATTAACCCTTGCGTGACACACTTCCTAAAAATTACATAGTTGGCACACGGGGTCCATTGGACCCCAGCGTAAAAAATGTTTATAACTTTGTTAATTGTTAATATAATGTTTCGGAAAAAATCACACATTTAGTTTAAACCTTTCTGAAGTTTATTGTGTCATTGTTGAAGTCAATTTTCATTGTTAAATTATCTAAAAAAATTGTCGAAAAAAAGAAAGCAAAAATGTGCATTTTTTATTTAAAAATTCATATCTTTTTTAATTTTCAATATTTTTTCATGAAAATTTGAGGGTTAACGTAGCAATAGCTGTTCTTTAAAATGTATATGATGGAAAAAGTGGTACTTCTAAAAAAGGTATTTATTCTGCAAAATGAATGCAGAAAAATGAAGGTACAATTAAGACAGCATTTTTTCATATTATTTTCAACATAATCGTATTAAAAAGTCAATTTACATTATAAATACATGTTCTTACTTAAAATTAATGATATTTACTTAAAGTAATTGGAAAACTCCAGCTAAAATTAGCTTTCTCGGGCACATTCGACGCATAAGTACATACGATGATTATCGCACATCGGTCTCAAGCATGAAGGGCATTGCATTATCGTCTTTTTATCTTTGTGACGACTACAGACAGTGCATCTCATTTTCGTTGGAAGACGTGGTCGTTCATTTTCGATGACAGAGGGTTCATCTAAGCCCAAGATGCCTTTCATGCACACCTTTGTGGTAATTCGTACTGACGGATTACCAAGCCTTGTCATCATAAATGACTTCGCAAGATGTACTGCTAGTCGATTTAAACAGTTACTTGCTCTTACTTTTTCGGTATTTTGTACATTTATGTACGCACATTTAAAAAAAATCCTGGCATTGACAGCTGCCTGGTCCAAAATACCGAAAAAGAACCGCAAGGGCCAACGATTTGTTCTCCTAGAGACCGTGTACGCGTGACACAGTTGATCAAATCTATTTGTACCACCTTTGGTATCGTTATAGTGCAAAACAAGGTTCGGCTTTCCGTCCGTTATTCCTGTCGATTGTGAATAAGTAGACGCGGTAGCCATTTTTACCGCGAAAAAACTTGCTTGGTCGACCTCGAGCTCTTGCTGCCAGACGTTGCTCCAGTGGACGGTCATCATCACTTTCGAGGTCTACCTCCATAGCATCCTGTTCACGAGCCATGCGTAGCCGTTCTTGAAGCGCTACATTTTCCAGATCACTGTCGGCGTCGGAACCGTCTTCGGATGTTTGATATTCGTCCGTATCGGTGCCCTCATCTTCTACAGAGAGTCGATCTTCCTCCCCAGAAGAGGCTTCATCGAGAAATGTGTCATCCACGTCATCTTCATGCAATAAATCGACCACGTTGCGATGCCTTAGATTATACCGCGCCATAATACTAGAAACGTGATTTTAAAAATTATTATAATTCTTATTATTATTAATTTAAAAATTTTATTTTGACTTCAGTCAATTACTTACTTTATAAATTGTTCACAAATCACTCAAAACAGCACAAAAAAATTTGCTCCGAATTTCACTTGAAACGACATCACTGACACACGGGGTCTGAGGGACCCCAACCGAACTTCAAACCGCTCGCGTTGGCAGGTAAGCGATGAATGCCTACCTTTACCTGCATGGAATGTTAGTTCAAACCCTCCTCTAAATATAGGTGACGCGACAGGCCCTAAACCTAACGATTTCTATGTGAAAAATCGCTTTGAAGAGAGCGTGGGGTCCTTTAGACCCCGTGTGCCAACTAAGGGTTAATGTGGGAAAGTGATTTTTCATGTTCAAATTTTTTTTTTTCGAAGAGAGTTTAACTGAGCAGATCTATTATTGCCGTTCGAAGGTTTTGAAATTGAACTCCATTCCTTGGACATACTGGTATCTTGAGATTTAAAAACAGAATGATTTTTCACTCTAGCGCACGATTGACATCCAATTTTTCCAGATTCACAAATAATCCACGGATAGTTTTTTTTTTTCTTTTTTTTCTTCCCACATATCTGCAGTCCATATACTTGGCCAAGAGTATGAACATACTGTATTAATTACACTTGAATGATTTCTTTCATATTCTAACTCTTCATATTTTTTTTCAGTAACACATATCTATTGTTATCGTTATTTACACATATCTGATTTTTATCGTTATTTACACATATCTGATTAGTTTTAGCTTTTTAAAGAAAGAAGTGTTGCAATGTATTTTGCTTCCGTTTTTCACTCATTTTCGTATGCTTTTATATTTTATTTTATGTTTAAAAACTTCGGAAATTATAAATAATATTTACACGAAAACACAAACTAATATTTGTATGTAGTTATTACACAGAGTTATTTAACATTATAGTTTAAATGATAATTTTATAAACACAAACAAGTATTATAAACAAAATACGAGTATTAATTGATTGTTTTCAAAGTTACAAGTTCATTCCGCAGAAAAAACTGTGAATTATTAAATGATCCGAACAGCGTGGTTATTAGATTAGAACTTGCTTGGAGTATGCGGTACTTGGAGCTAGTGCGATTTAGCACTCTTGCTCCATTTCTATCTGTGAGTGTCGATCACTCACCACACTTAACGCAAAACTCTATTATGTCCTGTCAGTTATTATTGAACGTAGGCTCGGGTAGGTGTTGTATGTTTCCGCGAGCGGGATTTTCAGGAATTCCATGGTACTGTTTGGAATTTGGTCTATTTTGTCGAACAGTTTTAGTGCTTTGTCGCGTATGTATTTCTCTATTGTGTCGAGTAGTAGGTCTTTGTGTATGTCCGTGTTCCTGATGTACCATGGAATTCGGAATATCCACCGTAGTGCCTTATTTTGCAGGGATTGGAGCGCTTTTTTGTGCGTCTTGGCTGTCTGGCAGAAAGCGTTACTATCGTATAGTAAAGTCGGTCTGATTATTTGCTTGAAGAGCAGCAGTTTGTTTTTGGTATTAAGTTTGCCCGACTTAAGGAGCGGATTGAGGGAGCAGAGTATACCCAAGCAATGTGCACGTTTTGATCGTATGTGGTCTTTCCATGTCAGTCTGTGGTCAATTGTTAGTCCTAAGTACTTAACAGTTCTGGTCCAGGGTATTGAGTCAGTGTCAATGTGAAGTTGTGTTGGTTGTTGTCCTCTACATCTAGTAATGATCATGGCTTGTGTCTTGTCTTTGTTTATTGCAATCTTCCATTTACGGAAGTATTCTAACATTGTGTCAATTGAGTGTTGCAGTTTTGAGGAGATGACTTCTGCTTGTCTTGAAGTATAGTATATGCAGGTATCGTCTGCATATAATGATACTTGCACGTTGTTCGGTAAGAGGGGAATGTCTGCAGTATACAGGTTGTATAGTGTTGGTGAGATGGGTGATCCCTGTGGAACTCCAGCTTGAATCGTTCGCAGGCTTGAGAGGTGATCTTCTATTCTGACTTTAAAAGATCGGCCTTTTAAAAAGGCGTAAGTGAGTTGTATGTATGGAAGGGGGATAGAGAACTCATGCATTTTGAAAATAAGTCCTGCATGCCAGACTTTGTCAAAGGTTTTGGCTATGTCAAACATAACTAAGCCTGTTGACTTACTGCGATTCATGCCATTTCTGATATGTTGGATCACCCTTGTTAGGTTGGAGTTCCGTGGAGTGTGCTTCTCTGAAACCAAATTGTTGATCGGGGAGAATGTGTTTTTCGGCTATCACTTCGTTTAGCCTAATCAGCAGTGCCTTTTCTGCCACTTTGGAGATGGACAAGAGAAGACTTATTGGTCTCCAGTCTGGTGGGAAGGCATGGTTTTTATTGGGCTTAGGTATAACCGTTATGATAGCCGATTTCCAAACTTTAGGGAATCTACGTAAATGGAAAATTGCGTTAATTATGTCCGTCAAGTTGTTTAGAAAGTTGTCAGGGAGCCATTTCAGCATGGTGTTTGTAATTGTGTCTGGTCCGGGTGCCTTCCGTTTCTTAAGTCGCAGTATTAAGTCCTTAGTTTCATGTGCGTCTAGTGGCCGTATCACATCTTCTACCTCTACCTCTTTTCTCATGAGCTCGCTCACTTTTCTCAGGACGTGGTCCTCCTCGTCAAGGTTCTGCTCCCAGGAGTTGTTGTCTTGGAACTGCAGCTCCAACGTGTCTGCAAAGGCTTCCGCTTTTCCGGCTTTATCAAATTGTATTCCGTTTGGGCCGTGTATGGGTGGCACAACTGCTTTGTTTTGTTTGCGAAAGTATTTGGACATTCTCCAAAAGGCATTCTCGCCAGGCTCAAGACTATGCAGGAAGCTCTCCCACTGCTCGTTACGGAACAGGAATATTTGGTCCCGAATTTTATTCGTCAACCGGTTTGCTTTCGTTTGTAGTCTAGGATCACCCGTGCTCCTAGCTCTTCTCCGATATTTATTCTTCCTCCTTATCATGACCTTAATTTCGCGAGGGAGTTCATAAGGGTTGTATTCCCTTGTCGGAGTTATGACTGTGTTGTCCTCTGTTGCATGCATGATCATGCTTGTTAATTTTCCAATCATTATTTCGACATCATCGGCTGGGTTTAAATCTTGGGTGAAACTTTCGTTAGCCAGATGGTCATGGAAAGCTTGCCAGTTTATTTTCTTCCTAACTTTTGGAGGATCGTCAATGAAGACGTTCTCAATTAGGAAGTGGACCGGTTGATGATCCGAGGAGATCTCATTGAGGACACTTATTTTTATGCTAGCATCGAATTCGCGGGAGATTCCGAAGTCGAGGACATTTCCTCGTGTTCGCCCGAAATGTGTTGGTTCATTGGGTAGGTGCAATCTTGCATTCTTGCTTGTGATGAATCTATTCAGCTCAGTCCCAGCTTGATTACTTCTCACAGCGCCCCAATGCCTGTGGTAGGCATTGAAGTCTCCAATGATTAGAAGCGGTCCTTCTATCTGAAATAGGCTGTGGAGGTCTTGTTCGATTTGCCTATTTGATGGTGGGTAGATTAGAACTAAACACTAACCTAGCATTTATTTGTTAGCTTCTCTTCGTCGAGATGTGTGGTCGTAAGAATTTTTCTAAGAATCAGAAGAATTTCAACACGTGTGTAAAAGTGTCATTCTCTGTAGCAAATTGCGAATCCTCAAAAATATGCATCCCATATTTGGATTATATTGTATATCCCAGAAGCTCTAAACCTAGTTAGTTTACTATTCATCGAAATAATTTGATATATCCCCAACTCGTTCTATGGTATGGAGTATTTTATCTGCGCATTGGCCATTCTACATTGACCTCCTCTGGATATAGTCAAGTGGCTGTCGGTTGAAAAAAAGCCATAAATTGCAATGATATAGGTTTGTGTTAATAAACCATAGAAATGCTCAATATATGTATTTGTATTTTTGCTTTGCATATGTGCAGGATGTGGACAGACATAAATATTATATTTCAATGTTTTCTTTCCCTTCTGAGAAGTTTGTATAAAATTGTAAATAAAATACGAAAAGCTGAGCTAATCCTATAAAAAAAACTTAAAAATAGTGTGGGAACGCGTTCCGGCTTCAATAAAAAGTGCCGGAACGTCGTTCCGGCGCGTTCCGGCCCCACTACACCACTGTTCACAATATGTGCGTGTTTCTCGCCTTCTGCTGGGAGTTTTCCTGTCGGAATATACTGCACAATCTTTTTCAGTCCCCGAACGTACTATATGCAGCTCATTATCTAATCTGTTGTCTACAAAAGATGTGGACGGCTCCGCTCCAGATGATGTTCCCTGCCCGAATGTTCTTACTAACTCGTCAACTAAACACTTCACGAAATTCAAATGGTTCAGCAGTTTTTCGATATTAGATTCTTGTATCGTTTTACATATGAGTTTTACATATATTTTACATATGTTTACGTGCCTTACAAATGGGTTTATCACACACATCTCCATACTCAATAAAAAAAAAAACAATTTTGGCCACAATTTTAATGACTTTGGTAAAAAAACGTAACGATGCTGCATATTGTTCAGCGCGATCCACGGCTCTTATTTTCTTCACGGAGTCATCCACGGCTTCGACAACTGGCTTCAATACATTTATTGAGTGACCATCGCATCTTCTTGTTGTCATTTGTTGGAGACTTGCTGCTTTGTTAATGCTCAAGAAAATCACTACCCGTTTGCTCAAGTTCATCAAGAAGCAGGATACTTGTAAAAAATCGGTCTATACAGATGGTAAACCTCTGGGTTTGGAACGGTGTTCCAAAAGTCGTCCGCCTTCCTATTGCGGGTTTTCAGCGATGTATCCGACGTTCTTGGGTGTAGTAAATTTGCCGGAATCGGTCTCTTCTAAATATTTGCTAAATATTCAAAAGGATTCACCAATTCTTCTAATTGACCAATACTCCGCTATGTTAGCGAATGGCATTGCTCCCATGTTAATTACGCCGAGGAAAGTAATGAACATTTCACCGGCAACATCCACCCACGCATGCCAAATTGAATTACTAGTCAACTGTTTTTGTGATCCCACTGTTCGGGGAGAAGTTTTGAATACAGAACAAAAAGGCAAATCATTTTCCGTGACGTCCTCCCATTCTTCTTCTTCATCGTCTTAACACTCCTCACTTCCACTAACAATCCTTGCTACATTCCTTCTTTGAGGAGGCACTATACAATCATTGGCGTAACGGTAATTGTTCGCACTTTCGTTATAATCTTCGACATCCAACCCATCATCACTACTCTCAGTATATTCATTCGCAATTTATTTTTGCGCTGCAAACGTGCCCTATTATATTTCCGTTTTTTTGGCAAATATTTTAGTTTATTTAATCACTAAAAATTACAGTTACGTCACTCAAAGTATGCACCATTTGAAAGTTCTGAGCTTCTCCCATCTTTCTAGAACTAGATGAATTCCTTGGCGGAAAAAATCCCCCTCGATCCTATCATCGAGGCATTTTTTGATGCCTTCATAAAAACTAAATCGTTCTCCAGTGAGGGCCGATAGCATGGAGCGGAACAAATGGAAATCCGAAACAGTAATCCTGGGAAAACGGCGGTTGAGACAAGATTTCTCAATTGACTCCTTTCAAATATTTTTTGACCGGTCTGACTACGTGTGGCCTTGCATTGTCAAGCAGAAAAATGAGCTTGTCATGTCTGTCATTCGATTCTCGCCGCTTTTCCTTCAGAGCTCGATTCAGACGGATAAGTAGCTATCAGTTCGTAATAGATGACGTCACGGTGGTCGTCACAACATGGCCATGAAAGCATGAATATTCTGTTTTGGCATTACCCAATGTTTTGGTCGCTCAGGTTTGTAATACATCCATTTCTCATCCCCTGTTTGAGAAACATTTGGCGCGTCACAAAACGCTGTTCGATGTTCCTCTCTCTCAGTTGATGCGGCACCCAAGTCTCAGCTTTTCAAATCATTCCTGTGGTGTGCAAGCGCTTACCAAAGGTAGATCTGTCAACATTTAACTTCTGCGTTAATTCTTCTAGGGTTCGACTTGAATTTTCATCCAGCAATTTCAATAGTTGTGAATCATCAAACTTTTTCGGTGCCCCTTCACGATATTTATCAGTCACTTCAAAATCACCATTTATGAAACGCCGAAACCACTCTCTGCAAGTCATCTCAGATGGAGAATGATCACCGTAAACATCGAGCATTATATGATAAGTTTTCGCAGGACTTTTCGTGAGAATGAAATAATGAACTAAGACTTCCCGCAAATGTAGCTTTTTCGGTATGAAAGTCGACATTTCTAACACGCGAAAAAAAAACGGTGTTCACGCTTTGAAGAAATGTCGAAAACTGCGTTTGTGAGCCTACGCATTCAACTTCCGATTCCAAGAACACTACCCCAACACACGCTGACATAGTATCTGTGAGGGCAACTGTCTACCATCGGCGGAAACTTACTAACATACCCAATAACATACTGCACATTGTTATTGTTGAGACAATTTTGGAGAGCAGCGGAAGACTCCATCGTATTGTAGACTGGGAATTGCTGAAGATGATGGACTTATAATTTGTTTGTTTGCCCGCTTCAAATAGTTTCGAATGATATAACAGCGAAACTTTAGTTGATAGTTGAGGTTAGTTGATAGTTGAACTTTAGTTGAGGTTGGAATCGTTGGTCAAAGATCTTAACGCCATGCATAACAATTGTTAGATCCAGCATATAGTCAAAAAAATCTTAAAGGCTTAATCGACTCTTGCTTTCTACTATCTTTGCTCATCTTGCATGCAGCTTACGGATATCGCGTTTAAAAAATTTCTCATCTTTTGAGGCGATCTAAAAATCGACCCAATTTTTCACTTTTTCGTAACAAGTAAAGTGCTGCTTAGCCAGCTCATCAGCCATAAACCGGAACAAGTGGTAGTCCGATGGAGCATTGTCTGTCGAATACGGCAGGTGATGCAAGACATGCCAGATCAATGTCTCCAAAGTTTCCTTAACAGCTTTAGCAACGTGTGGCCGAGCGTTCTCGTGCTGAAAGATCACTTTGTCATGTTTTTTGGCATATTGGGGGCGTTTAAGCTTTAATGTTAAACTCGATGGCATCGAATATTATTGATAACATTCCGCAGTGGTAGTTTCGTTAGGCTGGACTAGCTTCTAGAAGAGCAATCTGAGTTGATCCCACCAAATGCCCAGCACTATCTTCTTGCAATAAATACTTCGTTTGACCGTTGAAGTTGATGCATGAGTGGACTTAGCCTAAGTTTTTCTGCGCTTTGCATTGTCGTAGTTTCGTCTCCTGTCACTATTACTACAAAAAACTCTACCGATTTTGCCCTTAGAGCAGTTGTTTGCCCTTTATAGCAGTTGTTCGGACGTAAAAATACGGCGTTCGACATCATTTGGCTGGAGTTCATGCCTAAGCCAAAGTGTTCTTTTTGCACCATACCCATGAGTTTGTTGAGTCACTCCCAAGGTTTCAGCAACTTCGTCTTTAGTTTGGCATGAGTCTTGGTCCAGTAATGTTTCCAGTTCAGCTCGCCTTCAAAGTTTACAGGCCTCGCTTTCCGTTCTTTGTCACTGGTATCGTCGCATCTTTTAAGGCGCCAGAACCAATATTCACTTGTTTTTATGAACAGAGTATGCTCTCCATACGCTTCACATAGCAGTCGATATTCTTCAAGTGCACTTTTCTGCAAGATGAAGCAAAAAAGAAGGGCTTCCCGCCGATGTAGTTTTTTTTTTTACACAAAAATTGACATTGTCGGAGCACAAAAACGAAATGACATACTGAGAGAGGAAAAGAGTGACGTTTAAGCATGAATATACAAGTGACAAGATACTCCGATGCAATGTAAAATTAGTTATGCCATCTTTAAAATCCATCAAAATTTATTTGTACACCTCGAAGCCGCAATGTGTTTTGGAGCTTTGGAGTGGCGAATACTGAGCCAAACGCCAAATTTTCAATTTGAAACATTCGTTCGTCGTCGGAGTATTACCGCATTGCATCGTGTAATCGCATCGTTTGATAGTTCTCGTTTCGAGGAATTTCATCGATGTATCAAAGCTCATGTGATGTCTTGCAGTTTAAGGGTTGGTAAAATCCCCGAATTGCAACCTAAAACACCAATCCAAACCTGAAAAACAGAAAAACAGCAAAAAAATCAAAAGGTGGGATAATTCTTGCAACAGTGAACCGAACACAATCGAAAATTTTGATTAATAAGAAAATATAACAGTAAACTTATGGACAGTGAAACAGGGGAAAAAAACTTGCGAACCGGTGCGGTCATTTTTGTGAACTTTTAGATCACAAATGAAAGTCAACTCGTGAGAAAAATACCGCGCAAAATTAATGCACTAACTTTGCCGAAATTGAAAGATGAATCGGAAAAGCGAAACATTTCCACCAAAGGAGGCAAAGCTAGATTAATCACCTGGTTAAACGATGCGCTGGCAGCGGAAGGAATGGATGTTTCCCGATGCAGAAAAGACGAGGAGGAACCATATTCTGACTGCGAAAGGGCTGACTCGAATGTTGATGATATTGCAAAAGCAAAGTGGAAACGGTGCGGGAAGAACCAGAAAGAATAAAAGAAGACTTTAAGCAATCCAAAGTAACGATAGCAATTAACCAAGCACAGATAGCGAGTACAGCTGATGACGCAACGAAAACAAAAAAAAGCATAAATATTTGATAGACAAATGGCATGGAGAATTTATAAACCTCAGTTTCAAGTTGCCGCTCAAACAAATCACTGGAATGAGCAGGAGCGAGCGACGGGCTAAATCCTTACCCTGAGAGGTCCAGCTGTTGAAATTCTTCAGACTATCCCTGTTGATTCACAGTGAAGCGCCAATGCTATCATGAATGCACTCGATATGAAATATTTTGGCAATCACCTTAAGCAGATCTGTACGTCGAAGCTACGCAACCGGCTGCAGAAACCAGGCAAAATCCTACAGCAACTAACCTAGGAAATTTTAAAGGCTTGCTCTATTCGCTTACCCAGCATATGGCCCAGATCATCGAGACGATGTGGCAACGTAAGCGTTTATTAGCGCATTGTCGGGCATGGAACTGCAACAAGCTGTCCGCCTAGCCGAAAAACGCTTAGTAAAGGACGCACTGGCCTATTGTCTAAATTTCGAAGCCGCCAAAACAACCGCTCGTAACACAGCCAGGATCCGGGCGTGCGAGTTTAGTGTGAGCGTGTTGACTTGAGCGAGGAGGCACAGGTAAATAGTTCGCCTACAAGCTGGAATTGTGGTGCACGAAGGCATGTGCAACGAGACTGCCGGACGCGAAGGAAATCAAGCTATTGCCTGGCGTGTGCCGCCAGAAGGAGACTTAGGCCAATAGCAGAGTCTGACATTAAGGCCCCTCAAACTAATGGGCCGGGGAAACACAAAGGCAACTTTGTGGGACAAAAGTTGGCTAGGAAGATGGAAGATGGCTGCAGAATTATCTATCAGAAAGGTGGAGCCCATGGGAATGCCGAAACCTTTTTCCGTCGCCCGTGCCCAGCTCATTGTGAACATTGCCAACGATCCAAGGAAAAGGAATAATGAGTGGGTGAGCGTTTAGTAACGACTGAAGTCGACGAGGGTTGGACGCAGCACGAACTCCGGGACGCCCAGCTAGCCGACGATGATATTGGACCATTGTTGATATGGTTAGCGACAACAGGATGTCCCAAGTGGAAGGACATATCAGCACGCGGCACGTTGTTAAAAAGCTATTGGGCTCAATGGAACTCCCTTCAGGTTAAAAATATTAATTTAATGTTTGAAAAACGAAATTCAATAGTGTGCACTTTTTGAAAAAATGGGATTTAAAAAATGTATCAGACCAACAAAAATTGCAGAGATATGAGCAGTTGTGAGTTATTCCAACGTGAATGAAAGAGATTGAAATCTCTGTTGCTATGTTAAATCGCATTCGAAAATCTTCCCTTAATGCCGGTGATGTAAGCAGGATTAAAATTGGGTTCAAAAAAAAATTAAAACTGCAAAACTTGTGCGAAATATCGTTTTAAATGTGCGGCCAAAGCCAAAGTTGGATGACAAGGAAGGTTTCACCTGACAAAGTAAAGGAAGCCAGTGTTGATATGTCGTCTGCTAGAACCGTCTTCTAACGAAAAAAAAAGAGATATACTTTCAATGATATCGCCCTTTAACGAAAATCCGTATAACAGAAAAAACATCAAAGCTTGTCTGCGATTGGCAAATTTGCACCAGAATGGGACTTAAAAACTTTCAGAGAAGTTGCTTCGGAAGTCTTTTCCATAATGACTATTTATTTGTTTTTCCGACGAGTATACATTCAAAAAATTTAGTAGACAAGTAGATATTTATTCGTCGGAAAGTGAATAAATTCCGAAAGTGACCCTGTTAGAGAGAACAATCCTATCAGTTTTATTGTTTGTTTTAAACTTTTATATTGATATGGAATAAAACGAGCTTTGTGTGAGGTATTAATGAATTTCTTTTGTTTATTAGAAAGTTTATTAGCCCCGTATGCTATTTTATATATACAGTATCGGCCAAAACAAATGCAACTCAAATCACTCTCACGATATTAACCAGCAAAAGTCCAAAATTTTAATGGAAAGTAAATTATTTTTATTTCATTATTGCTTTACAAACCTTTTAAAAGAAAATTAAAAACACAATCTTCAAGCAATCTTTCAATTTTACGTACAAAATTCAATTAAATTTACGAAAACTAATTTTTTAATGGGACAAAACAAATGCAACTTCGTGGTTTTTTTTAAAAATATTAATAAATTAATTAATATTTTGTGGCGAATCCATTATTTTTAATGACAGCTCGGCACCTGCGAGGAATAGAGTCAATTAAATTATCAATTATTGTTTGTGGGACCTCATTCCATACTGTTTTAATTTCTTTAAACAATTCACTTTTGTTACTAATATTTTCACGCTGTATTTTCTTTTTAGCAATTTCCCATAGATTTTCTATAGGGTTCAGATCGGGTGACTGGGCCATTGTAGTACCTGAATTCCACTCTCGTTAAGCCATTCTTTCACAGTTTTCAACGTGTGCTTCGGGCCGTTGTCATGTTGGAATGTCAATTTCAAGGGCATATTCCACTCCGCATAGGGTAACATAACCTCCTGCAGTATGGATTTGTATTGAAAACGGTCCATTATACCATCTATTTTGTGAACTGGCTCTACACCCTGCCCTGACATGGACCCCCAGACCATTACACACCCTCCGCCGTGTTTAATGGTGCCTTTGCAAAATTTTGGATCCAAGCGCTTTCCTTTAGGACGCCTTACACGACAAATTCCGTCCGATCCTTGCAAATTGAACTAGCATTCATCGCTAAAAAGAATGGTCCTCCATTTTTGAACAGTCCAGTTAATGTGAGAACGTGCAAAACCTAACCTTCGCTTTCTATTTTTAATTGAAATAAAAGGTTTCTTTGCTGGCCAATAACAAAGCAATCCGAGCTCCACTGCGCATCTTCTAACGGTTTTTTTGCGATACATTTAAATCGAGATATTTTAGTAGCGTTGTCGATGAGACAAACGGATTAATTTTAATTTTCTTGGAAATCAGATTGTCCTCTCGTCCAGTTGTTTTCCTTAGTCTCCCCCTTTATGTACAGTTTCAACACTCCCGGTGCGAAAATATCGAGCTATTATTCTGGAAACAACCGATTTTTCTATATTATATTTTTCGGAAATAATCTTTTGAGATACACCACTCTTAAAGTCCTTTATAATTAATACTTTTACATCCGCACTTTGCTTTTCATTTGCCATTTTTAGGTTTTAAAGTTTTTCGGTGGTAAAAATAGCTTTACACTACGAAGCGACACTTTCTATTAGTAAATAAGGCACACAACTATCAGCTACAATCTAACTAACCTAAATAATAATCAGTTACATGGCAAAAATTGCAAAGTGATTTCGAGAAAAACTGTCATCAAACCGAGTTGCCAGAGTTGCATTTGTTTTGTCCGATAAAAACAAGAAGTTTTCGTAAATTTTCCTGAATTTAGTGGTAAAAATTACCGATTTTTTGTAGAATGATTATGTGTTTTTTTTTAAATGACTGGTACAATACTAATGAAATAAATATAAAACACTTTGCTTCTAAAACTTGGGGTTTCACTGCCCAACATCATGGAACTGATTTGAGTTGCATTTGTTTTGGCCGATACTGTATATTCTCTTTGTATCAGGGATACAAGTTATGTTTTCAATGACTATCGCATCCATCCGTCTGAATTTTTGCGATGGCATTGATTATGTTAACTATAGGGGTAGCTGTCGCAAGTCTAGCGCAATAAAATCACACGACCTTGTCGAGCAATTCACGCCACTTATACGAAAGATTTTCATGCCCTGAAATCGGCCATCGTAGCGTCTGCTATGTGGTGCGTTGTGGCATCAATCCTGCCATAGGGTCCTGTTCCAAAACTGAGAAAGTGAATAAACGGCGTCGTCTATGTCATGAACTTTGAGCTCCTGCGTTTGTTGAATCTTCTACGGGTGTAGGCTGGAGTCCCAAGGCTACATTCGCCAAATTGAAAATCTGTGAATTCCCGTTCATGGCAAGGAGTCGACGGCCTCGGGTTCTCCTGCACATTTTCACAGACCACAACAGTTCTTGCATTCAAACGCTAATTATGTATATAAGATCTTCAACTAGCGCATATGTTGAAATATGCCTTTCAATTGTTTGAAATACATATATAAATGCCGATAAATTATCGTGATGCTTTGATTGAAATTAAAATTATATTGGGAGTACAAATTAGTTCGGTCAGTTTTCAAAAGATGACTCTGGCTGTTATGAATATTGAATAGTAACAGCTGATGTCGATAGTTTTAGAAAGGTTAGACATCTTTCAATAATATTCAGTTCATATTGCTTCGAGTTTTTAAAAAAACCTTGTTTTTCACTGCGTTAATTATGAGCAATTTTGTGTTAACTAAGCAGCATTTGCGGGAGGTTTTAGTTTTCTGTTTTAATTGGAAGAAAAGTGCAGCTGAAGCGCATCGAATGCTTGTGGAAGTTTATGGTGACAATGCTCCAACTGATAAATCATGTAGGGAATGGTTTCGACGTTTCAAGAATGGAGATTTCAGCGTTGAAGACAAGCCTCGCTCTGGACAACCAAAAACATTCGAAGACAAACAGTTGGAGACATTGCTCGATGAAGATCCGAGTCAAACGCAAGAGGAGCTTGCAGAATCTTTAGAAGTGACACAACAAGCAGTTTCGGTACGGTTAAAATCCATGGGAATGATTCAAAAGCAAGGCAATTGGGTTCCTTATGAACTGAAACTGAGAGATATTGAAAGGCGACTTTTCACTTGCGAGATGCTGATTGAAAGGCAACAAAGAAAAGGTTTTTTACATCGAATTATTACTGGAGACGAAAAATGGGTATTCTATGATAACCCCAAGAAGAAAAAAATACTACGCTATGCCCAGTCAATCGTTGCCATCGACCTCAACATCAACACCAAAGCCGAATATTCATGGTTCGAAGGTCTTGTTGTGTATCTGGTGGGACCAAAAGGGTGTTGTGTACTATGAGCTGCTACAACCTGGCGAGACCATAACGGGCGATCGGTATAGGCTGCAATTGATGCGTTTGAGCCGTGCATTACGAGAAAAACGGCCGGAATACAAGCAAAGACATGACAAAGTTATTCTCTTGCATGACAACGCTCGGCCTCATGTCGCAAAAGTCGTGAAAAAATATTTGGAAACGCTCAAGTGGGATATTTTGCCGCACCCGCCGTATTCTCCGGACATTGCTCCTTCTGATTACTGGTTGTTCCGACGGATGCAGCACGATTTGGCAGGTCATCGGTTCACTTCTTTCGCAGAAATCGAAAATTGGCTTCTAACTTGGATCACCTCAAAAGACGAGACATTTGTTCGAGAGGGAATTCAAAAATTGCCTAAGAGGTGGGAAAAAGTAGTAACTAGCGATGGACGATACTTTGATTAATCTTTTAATTCTTTTTATTTTGAAATAAATGCATTTTTGACCACAAAAAAACGGACCGAATTGATTTGTACTCCAAATATGTTGATCGTACGGAATACAAAAGCGAAGTGAAATCGGTATGTCATCTACGTGCATGTGTGCGTGTGGCTGGAATGTGTCAAAACTAAGAGAGTGCGTTCAATGACTGAACTTAAAACAAAACTATTCTCAACAGTCTCGGCTCCAGAGCGTAATAATATATTATGAATCTTACCGAAAGCCATCTACAGACTGATAATCATAAAGGATAACTCTGGAAAGTCGACCAATTTTCTGATAATTTTCGGTCTCATTTTCATGAAATTCTTATATATTTTGGTATCCTAAAATGCTCATGAACTTATTAAAAAAAATGAAATACTTTTGAAAAATCGGATCGTGTTTCAATTTTTCATATGAAAAATTGTACTCAATCATCTACTTAACGTACAATTATCAAATATGGCTTGTTGGAAAGAGTAAGGTATAGGGAATCTTAAAACATGCAAAAAAGAGTTGTAGGCCTTTGTATTCAGAGTTCAGAATAACTTTCTTTTGTTTATAATTCATAGGCCATCGGCTGTAATTTCAAATTAATGAAAATCATTAATATATCGAAACGTTTTTTGTTTATTTTCAGGAAAACAAGAACTTAAAGGCACAAATCAGCAATATGCTGGCGACATGTCAATGCCGGGTAGCACAATATAGTTATTTCACAAAACAAATATCACCGCAAACTCGGAAAAATGCTGCAATACTATTAGCTATGATATTTATGGTGTCGATGAGCTTTGGTAATATTAATACATTACTAAGTCGTCACTCGGGCTCCGAAGACAGTATCCTTACTCAACAAGCAAATGATCATGTCGGACGGCATTTGTTGTGGGTTGATGAAAATGCTACAAGCTTACAAGATAGCTCTCTAAGGAACATAACCAAACCTATAAAATGCCTTTCAGCGTTCAATCAAACAGAAAACCGTCGTATTGAAACAGATCTCCGCAACTGGATCGGTATTAACGACGATTCCAACGCTACACACAACGAAAATAATGTTTTTAGTTTTATTCCCGGTTTTCACAATATGTTTAAGCCTAGTTTTAAGAGCCTGTACAAAACGCAAAGGAGTGCATTCAAACGTAAAAATCCGCATTACAATCCGGATTGGTTGGAAGAACGAAGACGTCGCTATTCCGGTCAACAAACGGCGCGAACCCAAAAATCAAAGAATCCAATGCAATTGTTCTATCCAGCGCGAAAAGGAAGATTTTCGAAACTGTTCGAAGGCATTGGTCGACGTGATGATACGTTTTATGTGTTATCATTCAGCAATGATCATTTGTTGCTATCAGCTGCCAATCATAGCAAGTCAGCTAGGCCGCGAATGTCGTTTGTTTTGCCGGTGGATGATTCCTTTCAGGAGGACAAAGTTATGCTCATGCAAATTGATTGCGAAGTTATGAATACGTCGGTCATTGAATTGAAGAAGGAATTCATTCCGGAACATCTTCGTACGCCGTCGGTGAATAAGGGCGAATCAAATAAAGTTCAAAGAAATAATACGAGGTCCTTTGATGTCCCAAATAAACATGACATCCTCACAATCGCCGATCGATTACATCGCGAGAGTCGCGAAAAACATGAGTTTAATAAAATGTATAAACCATACTTTGTAGAAAAGTCGAATTTCGGCAAGGAGCCGAACAGTGATTTTAATGACCTTTACCTACCTTAAGCAAGTATTAGCGTTATTTCTAGTGGATTAAGGTGTAACACTGGCAATATTTTTATTTAATAAATTTATACACTGACTAAACCAAAAAGATGTCTTTATAATATCATATTTTATCGACTTGTAGTGCTTGGACATGCAAAGTCAATTAAAACACTGTTGATTTCTTTATTACGTGAATACTCTGAGCCTTTTCAACAATGCTTACGCCCTTTTGGATGTGAATGCTAATCTTGTGGCATTTCGGAGCGCGCATTCCGAACTAGCCATTAAATTTTTCCTATTTTATTTTAACCTTTCGTATGAATTCGAAAAAAAGCTAAAACTGAAGATAACCGTTGATTATCGTGAACCTTCATGATCTCCTAACTTCCCCATGCGTCAAGCTTCTAGATTTTCCTCACCGGCTTCAAAGCTTCTGCGTTATCCCATTCGATATTATGTCCTTTCTCAACGATATGAACCGCGATTGATGACCTAATTGTGGAATTCCCCTTTCTTGTTGCACTGTGCGCTCCTTGAATCGAAGCTTTATTAGTCTTTTGATTTGTTATACGTATTCCAGTTTGCATTCTGGGTTCTTGACCCTGTGAATGACACTTTTTTCGTCCTTTATAGTAAGTCTTTTTGCCAGTTGAGATTTAATGCTGTAGCGGTAGCTAGTTCCAACAACTGCTATGCCAAACTTGTTCAAACAGTTTTTGAGCGAATTGAACTTAGTCGACATAAGGAGGCTTACTCTTCTTTTATTATCTTTACTCTCACCTCCGTCGCTGAATAATATCAAATACGCTCTATTTATTTAAATTTGATTCTCTCCGTTGTACAATCCCCTAATAATCCAATAATTTCTAATTGATTGTAACCATTAATTTCCGCGGTATGTATGATTAGATGAACTCGGGATCGTTCATTGCATTGCTGTCATTATTCTGTAAATTTCAAAAGTGAGCCTTTGTTTTGCTCTAATAATTCTTATATCCAGGAAGGGTAGCGCCCCATTTTCTTCTATTTCCGTGATGAATTCGATGTTTTTGATAGCTGTTTTGACGTCTTCGAGGTTGTCCTTCTCCACATTGGCTAATATGTCATAGACGTATCTGAACCAGGTTCTTGGCATTATTCCTTTGTCTTCGATTAACTGTTCTATAGGTATGTGTCATAAACAGTTCTGTTAACAAAGGTGATAGCGGGTTGCCTGTTGCTACACCTGCAGTCGTTTTGAAAAATTAGTCGCGAGTCGTAAAATAAACTAAAATTAAACGAAGATGGAGGGAACTGGCCATCAAATATAATAAAACTGACAAACGTTTCTCCACTCTCGAGCAAGGAGTATGATGGTGCCTTTATTGCCAACACAACCGTTCCAGAGAACGTTACGCAGATACGCGTGAGTTATTCGTACCGCTTCTTGTCTCCTCCTGTGCTAACCGCTTTCGTATAACTGCTAACACTGAGCATTGCCCTATAGAGCAGAATACCGCAAGAGCAAACAGAATGCACAGTGCTCATCAGAAGTTGCCTCCTTGCGTTTGATCCCCTAAGTAGGCGATTAAGCTAGTAGAAGCGACATTCAAGCCTTCGAATTTGAAATACACGGAGCGGCATAACCACCGAACAACAATATGAGAATCGACTGGTATAAATTATAGTCATCTGTCAAAAACTCTCTCTTGCCATCAAGAGAGAGTTTTTGACAGATGACTATAATTTTTTTATAGTTTTTTTGGTGAGCCCAATAAACTTTCATTTTAATTGTATTCGTTTTAGAATTTTTACATAACCCTAGTGACCCCCTACAGAGTAAATGTCGTTCACGCTCTGAAGCCTAATTTGCTCAGAAAAACTCATCTACAAGTCTATCAACACGCTAACTGAAAGATCCTTACAAGGTTTTAGAGTGGAAGAACAACTACATTTTTCCGAATGATAGGAAAATATGAAAGCTTGATGCAGACATTAGTAATTGGCTTATAAATTAATACTCCAAAATAGGCTTTTATGAACTTGTTTTCTTGGCTAGTTCGTTGGAAATATGTTAGGCAACGCATCTATACCAGGTTGCTTTCACGTGGTTGACTTTCACGAGTAAGGTTTATAGTTAATGCCATCGAAACTTTAACCACTTTAGACGGTTTTCAGCGCGTTATCTACCAATATTTTGGTGAGATCCTTACGTATTCTATCTGGTATGACATGTTATCTATGGAACTTCTGCTCTTCCTTCGTTTGCATAAAAAAATGCATCTCCACTATTTTCAAAGGACGGGGTAATGAATGATTTTTCTCTTCAGGATTCTGTTCGGGTTTTAATTTTTTCAAGTTACCTTAAGCGTTTCTCGCTAAATCTTTGATCATTACTCAAGGGGGTAATGGTTACTTTTAAGGGGTTCTAAGCACTCAGTACTATATTTGAGGTTCCTTTCTCTCGATATTGAGTGATGACAGTTAGTGTTACTGCCAAATGTGATGTCGGACATCTATGCTCAGTCGTCTGCAATGAGAAGCGATCTAGACAACGTCATTCTTCCCCTCAACTTTTGCTGTTGTATGATTTTCGAGACAAAATACCTTCACTCGATCTTTCGCGTTGATCCTTTATTGAAACGAGGATGGTTTGAAATGTTTCCAAGCTAACAATGATACAATATAACAAAAACACATTTTTTCTCAAATCCTTTTTTAAATTTTTTCTACCTTGTCTTCTTGTAACTCTACACAATTCTCCCAGCAACGCTCCCATCTCTATAACCCGTTCAAATAGTACTCGACGTTTTTCGTTGCAAAAAAATCGTTCAGGAAGGTGATTGCCTCCTCATGTGATGAAAATGTCTGTCCTCCGGTCCCTTTAGATGAGGGAACAAAAAGAAGACGCTTTGTGCTACATCTGGTGAGGAAGGTGGAAGGTCCCAAGCAGTTGGAACCAGAGTTGGTGGATTTTCGCTATGGAGGTGTGAGACGGCGCGTCGTCCGCAACTTTTGTCTTCAGTTTTGCAAGTAATTTTGCACAGTATGCTGCTGTAATGGTTTTTCCTTTTTGAAGATCCTTTCTGAAGACTCCACGACCAGCCCAAAAACAGTCACCGTCACTTTTCCAGCCGAAAAAATAGATTTTTCCTTAGCAGTATTTTTGACAGTTTTGACAGTATTTTCGTTTCGGTCGTCTAATGGTGTACAAACTCGAGTTTATTGCGCCTAAACTGCGCCAACAGAGCATTTCCAACACTCATTCGAACTCGTTCCTGACCTAACGTGAGCAAACGCTGCACCTAATGCGCAGACAACTTTCTCATGCCTAAATCTTGATTTAATATGTGGTAAACACCTTCTTCTGGCATTTTCATAACCTCTGCTATCTCTCTCACTTTGATTCAGCGGTCGTCTAACACCGTTTGGTGAAGTTCAGCAATGTTATCGTCAGTAGTCGCAGTTTTTGGACGTCGCAAACATTCATCATCTCCTAAGCTCTTACGGACACGTTTGAATTCTACTGCCCAAAATGTCACTGTGATAACTGATGTTGCAAAGTCCCCATACACAGCGTCTTACTCGTCTTCGATTTATGTGGACGTAAAGCCTTTCAAAAACAAAAATGTAATAAAAGCTCTATACTCTATTTTTTCCATTTTCACAAAAATACACATATCGACTCAGTCAAACAACTGTCAGCTAAATACTGCTCGAAAATGGCTGAAACGTTGGTGAGTAACTGTCAAAAGATGCTCAGCTACATTCACTGGCTTTTATTGACGAGTACCGCGATCTTTAAGTTGTGGTCGGAAACTTTTCAGGTCACCCTCGTATTTTGCCCGATCAGCAGTAGTTTGCTTTCATTCTATATTATATAGTAGCAGTGGTTGAATGCCATGATGAAACACATATTGTATGTTATATCATGTTTTAAAAGCCTTAAATGCATTTTCAAGTAGACTTTTTTTTGGGGGTAGGGAGGCGAAGGCTATTTACGCCCTGAGGGTCAGACTCCCAGCGGCACAACAGACCTACTGGACTACCGACTAAACCCCTCCCTTGTCAACCGGAGCGCCAAGCCTGGAACCGTTTGACACATTACTTCAGGCTAGGTCCCCCAATTTTACGTATTTTGGGATTCTTTCTCTAGCGGGAAGGGAAAGAGGAGGAGAATTGCTAGAAAAGAAAACCCTCCACCCTCGACGCCCCTACCCGATCAAGTATGCCTTTTTTCGTGGCTAGAATTGCCCGAGTGTGATGTGCCACCTGATTCCATTTGTCAACTGATTTCAGCATCTGTTCGATTAGGCTAACTGAACGGAGCTCTCCAACTTTTTTGGCAAGATTACCGCACTGTCTGTCCCATATTCCGCATGAAAAGAAAGTAATACAGACGTCATCCTTTTCCACAATGCAGAATATGCAATCTGAAGACAGTGACTTACCAATCTTGTGCAGGGAAGACTGAAAACAACCGTGTCCGCTCAGTAGCTCGGTCAGGTGGAAGTCAGTCTCACCATGCATTCGACTGAGCCACGACCTCAAATCGTTGAAGAGCCGCGCAGTCCATCTTCCTTTCATCTTCCAGTCATTAGTGCCGCAACATCAGTTGCATAGCCGATCAGTCGCAACTCCTCCGGCAGTTCAAGGCTGAGCAGTCCATCGTAGGAGATGTTCCACAAGTCCGGACCGAGGAATGAGCCTTGGGCCACACCTGATGTGACCAGCATCCTCCGTGGACCTTGCGCCGTGTCATAGATCAGGCTGCGATGCTTCAGGTAATTTTAAACTATCTTCATCAGATATTCTGGTACTTGGAACGAGTTTTACAGGGCTTCCAGAATATCCGATCATCTAGCGGAGTTCAATGCGCTCTTTATGTCCAGCGTCACTAGAAGGACTACCCGACGGTACCTACTTCGTGCCTCCACCTGTTGGACCGCAGTCACCACTTCCGCAACTGTATCTATAGTTGAACGTCCGGTTCTGAAACTGTACTGCCTTGGAGAAAGGTCCTCAGTGGCATGGATAACGTTAGTGAATCTTCTCTTTATCAGTTTCTCGAGCACTTTCCCGGCCGTATCTAGCATGCATAACGGTCGGTATACTGACGGTAACTCAGGATTTCCCTTCCACTTACTGATCAGCACGAGTCTTGCCGTATTCCATTGCTTAGGAAAAATGCCTTCCCGCAAGATGGCATTAAACGTACTGAGCAGCAAGTCAGGGCAAGAGTAGAGACCAGTTGCAGTACCTCGGCTGGAATACCGTCTGGTCGCGGAGCCTTCTTCGCCTTCATAGAAAGAACTGCTAGTTCCAGATCGATCCTCGTGAAGAATGGACAGTCTGATGTTGTTTGCCTGTGGGCGGTATCAGCACGGACCGGATGTGGGGGGAAAAGAGCCTGTACTATCTCGTCCATCATATCCGCTTCAAATACGTAGGTGCGAGCTTTCGCATAACTAGCTTATAGCGCAGGCTCTACGGGTCTCAGTTCACGTTTTCGACGAGGTTCTGCCAGTAGCGGACCTTACTTCTGTTGATCAGTCCGTGAAGGCATTTCCTGGCCGACCGATATACTGCCATTCTGGTGCATTCCTTGTCCTGGCTTCGGGCTTGTTGAGTTTCTCGCCGGAGTTTGTGACACGCCCTTCAATGTTCAGCTATTTCAGTGGACCACCAGTACACCAGTGACTTACAGGCTAACGTGATGGTACTCATAGTTGAGTTCACCATGTCTTCAGCAATCAGTCCTTTGGTCCCCGAAGAAAAGCCAAACGATGGTGAGCACCTCGTGTGCGTTTTGGCAAACTTCCCCACGTCCATCCTCTCAGGTTTGAACACGAAGGCGGAGCGCTGTGTGTCTGGAAATGTAGGAACATATCCTCGGCTATATACTGGTGGTAACTTTTCGAATAATCCTCTAGAAATCTCCAATTGTATGTCATTGAGGAGAGGGATTCCGAGCTCAGTGTCACGTCCGGATTTGTATCCACGCAGCTAAGGTGGCGGAAAGTGCGAGTATTACCAGTGATCACCACAGCTAGCCCTACTCGAGCTACCATCGCCAGGATTCGATTCTGCTTAGGATCTGGCTGAAGCATGCCCCATTCAATAGTTTTGGCGTTAAAGTCTCCCTCAATAAGAACATGACCCTCTGTGCTCAAGACAGCGTCCACCAAAGAGTTGAGCTTTGCTTGAAAAGTTGTTATTGATTCGTTCGGTGTCAAGTACACACTAAAGAATACGACAACGGACTGCCACAAGGTTACGTGCTAAGCCCCAGACTTTTCAACTTATACACCAGCAAACTACAAAACATCTCAGCGAAAAGACCGACATCTTATTCAATATACAAAAACAAGGGCAACGAGCTAAATTTAGAAGACATCTGGAAAATCTTCAACGATAACCCCAACAAAACTAAGACCCTACAGTGAATTACAGGACGTAGGGACCTCGAACAAACATACTGCAAATTTAAAGAGGGAGTATTAAGCAACGAACAATTTGAGGCCCATTGGGAACGAGATGAAATACTCGATAATAGACTGAAAGAATTATTTCTCAGGCACTTATTAGGAAACAATGTCATAAATGACATATGTTAATGGCCCGAACAAGACAAGGAATAAGCACCATTGAATAAACAACTGAAACAAGACCAAAGGATCGGGCATCGCTTGCCAGTACTGACCGAGCCAGGGCCCTTATCTTCGGTTTATCGATCATAGCCGAAACGAACAAAAAAAAAATATATTTTTGACACTAACTTTCATCACGTTTGATGGAATTTTCAACCATTTGGTGTGGCAGGATCTGGTTTCATTGTTATGTTTGGCTTATCAGAATGAAAGTATCCTTGATTGTGGGCTGAGTAAATGTTCTAGTTTGCATGTGTTAAATGTTAAGGGCTTGGTATTGAGAATTACTTTTGGTTCCTCTGTAACCGTTGACAGTTCTTGGACTTCGAAGGAAGAATATTTTCTAGGCAATACTTCCTATTGATCCTCATAGTGAGGTCCTCTCTGCGTCAAATAAAAAAATAAAAAATAAAAAAAAATTCAAAAAATTTAAATTAATAATATATGAACTGAAAAAATATTTAAAAATTTCGAAAAACAAGTTCACTCTCGTTTTCGTGCGATACATCGTTAATTCAGTGAAAATTAGTAACGCAAGGTTCCATCTTTGTCCTGAATTTCTGGTCATTTTACTGGTCGCCGTGGTTGTCAATGACTCAAATGAGAAATAAGGCAAGACGTCAAGTCAAATTGGCTAATGAATGGCGGACTGCCAGTGGATTCAGCAAAAAACTCGGCACTGACCTGGAACCGGATACCCAGAGATCTTCCCTTGCAATATAAAGGAAAGATCATCGATTCAAAGGAATCAAAATCAAAAATGTTGTCGTGATGCTTCTTCAACTAAATCAGGATAGTGCCGGCGAAGGGCGCTGTGGAAATGATGATTTTGAGACTATTCATAGCTAACACTGCGGAACCATCTGACACATAACACGTGGCTACTAATTAGTGCACGTGTGTGGCTGGGAAATCGGAGCAAATTCTCTCAGCAGCAGTGGTAACTAAAGAGATTGACGCAAGTCTAGAACAGGATTTTGGCAGCTTTTTGCCTTTGAGGCAATAACGTTAGCTTTCGCTATCGTGATCCTCACTGTACTTAGTGCTGAAGAATAACGAAGAGTGCACTCTAGCAGAGAGAGAGAGCTGGAACAGGAGTTGCCACCTGGAGTAGGATCCCGACCCTAGGGTTGAAAAGACAGTAACTTGGGGTCTTAGAGTGGTTGGCGGCATGGTGAGACTGATCACAACCTGACGCAACTGACCAAAGAGCACAAACGTTTCGATTCTTAGCAGCATAAGGGTTAAAATTAAGGATCCCTTTTTTGCTGTTTTCCTGAGGAAAGCTAGCCGAAAAACCGGAGAATGTCAAGTGCCGCTTACCAGACACTTTCATCAAGCGCATGATGGTCACGTCACCGTTTATTTTCGGCTTTAAGAGATAGAAGGACATCTATCGATGTTCCTTTAAGGGATACAGTACAGGTGGAACTGGACCTAAAGATCCCATAAAGGACTATGGAACTAAACGGGCATCTTCGATGGATAGTGCATGCAAATGGAAGGGAGGGCAGATTCACGGTAAAGTCTATCTTCTCCATCTTTTTCGCCTGAAAAATGGATCTTCCTTCCGGCGAAGAAAAGAGTCCCTGGCGTGAAAATATGCCATTAAAAGTTTCAGGCCCAGTTTTCAAGGCGACAGCGGATGATCTCAGCTGGTAGTTTTAGTGCTTTTCTGCTCCTGGGAGTCCTATGTTCAGGAGGCAAATGTTTTTTACCTCTCAACCACAGCACAATTTGTATCGATCTCACAAGGATCATTGAAATCATCAATTTGTTTTCAAATCGGAACTATGAGCGTGTACACAACGACAAAATAGGTCTGAACCCACAAAATCAAATCCCAAAAATAAGCTTCCCTGCTATACCAGATTAGGAGATGAAATAAATCTCTGATTTCAAGTCTCACAAAGAACTTTCTTCACCAAGAATTGATGCCAAATTTTTCCTTTTCTATTCGTTCCTTAAAAAATTATCAAATTGTCGGTCACGAAATGTTTCGTAAATGAAGTTTTGGTTCTTATTGTCGACCTGTTCTATCAGGCATTGCCTCAGTTGCTTTCAGGACTACAAGGTGGCCATCAAAGCCATTTCGTACTCCAGTTTTTGATTGTTGCATCTGAAAACATTTTCTGTCGAAAATACAATTCGTCATTTTCCAATCAAATGTCTTCAAATGCTGCCACATAAACAATGGGAAAACTTCTCTACTTCTCAACTAACATCATCTACTTCTCAATCGAGTCATGGTAACACTTCCGAACGGCTCCTTTTTATCTTAAAAGCTTGTCCTTAAAGGATGTATTGAATTCCTTGTCCTGTCATCGCAACACTATTTCAATTCTTCCACATTTGGTGTGCGTCTCGACTAGCCCATCGTTCCAGCAAAGCTTGAAAACAATCATATTCCAGGCTCCGCCTCTACGAAGGCGACACCAACAAGTATTTACCCTCCAGCTTCCATTTTCCTACGCGACCATGTGTTGGTGAGAGTAGCGACGATTATTGTTTATCCGCGTCAGAAATGTCTCCCGACTCTCAAGCAAATAGAAATAAAATAAAAGAAGCAAACGGAAACGTAAATCCAGTCCCACTCGAATTCGATTTGTGATTCGTTGATTCGTCGTGTGGTGTTTATGTCGCCGGCACCGCGCCCACCCGCTACACACATCTATCGTGCGGCCAGAACCAATTCGAATGGTCGTGGCCGTTTGGTAGATAGCAGATCTGTGATATGATTTCGATTGCCATTTGCAGTTTTCATTTCGATTCGACATTCGGTGAATGGGCTCCGTGTATTGTATTGCCCCCGTGTGTTTGCGATTGAGTGTATTGTGGACGGAGTCGTAGCTGCCGACGACGAAGACGACATCTGAGGCCGAGTGCGAGGCGAGTCGCGTTGTATTCAGGCTCGGTGTGGATGTCTCGTCCTCCGCCTTGTTTGCGTCCCACTCCCGCGCCCGCTTACAACTCCTACGTTCAATCCGCTTCCAGGCGGCCCGGGGAGTGCTTTTCTCCATTTCGTTTGTGCATTTCATCTGCCGTTTCATTCGTTTTGTAGGTTTTGTACATTTGCTATATTTGTCGTTGATGGTTGCCGCCTCGCCGCGCTGCCGTTCCGTTAAATTCCGAACTGGATTGCGATTGCGATGTTGATGTTGACGCTGTCGATTTTCTCGCTCTGTCTCCATGCGAATTGAAGAAATTGCTGGCGGAGTCGGAGTCGGAGTTGCTGTCGCTGTCGCAGTCCGAGTCGGAGTTGGCAATTGGACTTGCAAGTAGTCTTGTGTGACTTGTGCCGATTCTAGTGGAAATCCTCCTCGGCCAGGACAACTACACCAACGACACAGTCACCACGACGAATCTGATTGTCTCGTCTATTCCAAGGCCCGTTCGAATTGGGATGGATTTGTGCGACTGTGGCCCCGGGATTTGATCCGGGACGACACTAGTGCCAGTGCCCGCAGTGGTTGTGCGACGACAGTAGCAAACGGCAGTGGCAAATTGCTGACGTCGAGTGCGAGTTCGAGTTCGAGTCTGAGTGTTGTTTGTATTTGTTGGAGGGCATTTGTTTAGTGAACTCGCAATTGAAATTGCCACTGGATTGGGATTGCAATTGGAATTGTCAGTAGCGTTCGGATGCGAGCATGTGATTGCCATTGACCTGGAACGTTGGGAGTCGTCGGTAGTGAGATGGTGCTCGAGGTGTGTCCGCTGGGCCTGAGTCGCAGTGACGATTTGTGATTGGCATTCACGTGCCGAGAGTGACTTCTGTGCTGCTCCGACTCGGGACGGATCCGGAAACGCTTGAATTTGTCGCCGAGTGCAACTTCTCAATGTGAATTCGCAAATTGTGTTTAATTTATTCCGCGGCAACAGCACAAAGTGATTTTACTCTATTTGTCCTACGCTCTATCGTTGGTGTTTGGATCCTTGTGCAAAAATACTGTTCTGAACGCGAGTGATCTGTTCGTGGACCGAATTTGAATGGTTCCACGATTGATACTATTCAGTTAAATACTTTCAGGGTGGCAAAGTTGAACATGAGAATTTTACAATTCGAGATTTTCAAGCTGGTTCAATAGAAACTTCTGTGATAAGTCCTCCTGTATCCATATAAATTCGTTGGCTTCGGTTGGCCAAAAGGTTCGCGATCGTGTCGGTTTGTAGTGAATCGGAAAAAGTGTCCCGGGTACGCCGCAATCAGTGAGTTATATGAATTGCAAAAGCACTTGAATCGTCCCATCTCCCAGTGTTAGTGTTGATTGTGCGATGGATTCGGCAATTGATTCTTTATCGACTGCCAGTGATCATAGTATGGCTTCATCGACTGACGCGCCTGCAATTGGTAGCGCTAGTTCTGGAAGTAAAATGGCACAAAGTCCCACAAACTATTCAAACGCTTTGAACAATAACAACAACAACGGGTCGGGTATGCAACATCACGGTCCAGGCAGCAATAGCGGCAACGGCAATCGTTGTTCGAGTCCCAACAGTCCACCAATGCGCCACCAATCGAGTCCAATGAACCATCAAATGATGCAAATGCAACATCAATTAAGTCCACCTCACGTGTCCACGCCGAATAGCTTGACCGCAAGCATGGCGCCACGAATGGCACATTTGCCACCGCACAGTCTAGGACTCTTGAATTCCTTGCAAATGATGCATCATGCATCGCCGTTGGAACTGATGGCCGCTGCCCATCATCATGTCCCGCCGCGATCCTACAATAGTCCACCGCCGATATCCACCTCAGATCCTAGTGCGAACGAATGCAAATTGGTCGATTATCGTGGTCAGAAGGTGGCGGCGTTTATTATTTCGGGCGATACCATGTTGTGTTTGCCGCAAGCCTTTGAACTATTTCTTAAGCATTTGGTGGGCGGTTTGCATACCGTTTATACGAAATTGAAGCGTTTGGACATTGTTCCGCTGGTTTGTAATGTGGAACAAGTGCGAATATTACGGGGACTTGGTGCCATACAACCTGGTGTCAATCGTTGCAAGCTGCTCTCCTGCAAGGACTTTGACATTTTATATCGCGATTGTACGACTGCCAGGTACGTGTGCCTGCTTCTTTGTAGTAGATATTGAATAATCTTTTAAGATGTTGTTTGGCTTCATTTTGAATGGATATGTTTGATTTTTGACTCAAATCTAGCATAATAGGCTCAGGAGTAGGACATGGATTTTGAGTTTGCTTTTGAGGATGTTATTTGCGAATAAATTTTTCTAATGTAATTTCAAACAGGGTTTAAACAGCTCCTTTACGCGAATTTTTATTGATATGACTGTCTGGAAACTCTATAAATTGAATTGTTTTATAAATAAATCGAGGACATAAAATGTCACTTAAATGGAAATTACTCTCAATCAGCGCTCAAGTCTGGCTGAACTTTTCGAGAGAAAAGCTTAAAATCCGTTAACCAATTGGAAAAATTTAATTTGTTCAATAAGCTTCTTCCTGTCTTTGATAGAAAATGCTACTCTATGTTTGTTGTTGAAAATAAGTTTGCGGAGCAACACCAAACCTTTCCTCTCTACCACTTTCTTGCACTCAGAAGGACTATTAGAGATATCTTTAGGATATCCATTATTCTTTCTGCTTTACAAAAATGAAGACGTTTAGATCAGAAATCATCATTAAAGTACATTTTTGCTTATGTCCTTTACAGACTCGAACAGTTTGACCATGATGAGATTGGGTCTTGCAGGGAATTTTTCAATTAGACATGAAGACGTCTGATGTTATATAAGGACGTTGGACGACATGATTAGATAATGCAAAGTTTTGAGAGAACAGAGAGCATAGAAGTAACAAATGACAAGCGTTCAACATTCTAACTGAACTGCCTTATTGTAAAAGGAGCATGGTGTATTGCGTTTTCATGCCAAAGCCGAGGCGGTTCAGCATTTTTTTCTATTTTGCGTTTGCTATGACTCCTTCGAATTAGTGGCAAAATTTGTCAGAAATGATTGTTTTGCGTTATAAAAGGGGATCTAACTACGCTGTATCCTCTCAGTCCTCCTCAATTTCAAGTCAATCAAGTCAATCAACCCTCAATTTTAAGTCCCAAACCCGAGATAAAACGCGTTTTCCATGTATACTGAAAAACTGAAGTCTCTCAGCTCTAGTGATCAATCTCTGCAAGACAGGATGAGTTTCATTTAGTTTGAGGAGCATTTACCAGTTGATTTGCAATTGGTAAAACTTATCTCCGTTGATGGGTGTTAAACCTAAATTGCATTTTCCTCATATATCCCTCGATCTTGTCCCTTGACCCCAGGAAATGCTGCTATTGAACAGCTGGGCTAGAATTGCTATTGGTTGACACTGTGTAGACTTGAATGCAGATTTTGTGGAAGGAAACCACTGATAAAGTCTTCATTAGCCTTCACTGTTTCTGTGGTCGCAATGTTAAGTTTTTGGTCAAAAATATTCTGTATAAAATTCTCAAATCATTTTCAAACCATGCTCGTAATTGCGAGTAACTCTCAGAATTCGTCATTGCTAGATGGACAACAAAGTCTCCTGCTTTTCTGTTACAATTGTCAGCATTAAATTATTCAGCTCCTAAATATTTTAAGCCAATTAAGGGCACTCCATACTCTCATTGCGCCTTTGCAAAACAGTGCAGGCCTTGCTTGCAGAGGTGAAATGGCACAAATGTCGTGTCCTTTGTAAAATTGCTGGCAATATCATGACTTCAGTGCACTTTAGAGTATGTTAGAAACAATGGCGCGTAAGTATAAAATAAAGTAAATTGCCCAATTTAGGAAATGATTTTTTTGATTTCTACGTTAGCGATTGGTTCACGAAGGGTGGCGAAGGGTGGAGACAACGAAATTTTAAGTAAATGTTCTCTTAATAGAAGATATTTGAACCGGGAACTCCAGGTTAAAAATGATCCTTGAAAGGATTACCCGAGAATGGTACGTAATTTAATTGGCCTTAGGGTCCATAGGGGGTCCTTAAGGGTATAATGCAGCGTGGATGAACTCATGGGACATGCATTATAGACAGCTTCCTGGCAATATTTTCTCAACCACATAATAAAATAAATAAAAAAATAAAAAAAAAAAAACTATTAAACTTCGCCTGGTCAAAATTCCAACGGGCACTAGTTGAATTTGAACTAGCATTAAAAAAGGTTTATATCGTAGCAAATAGCACAGATCCCAATATTTTTCGATTTTTGACTATTGTTTTTTGACTTTGACTTTATTGGATTGCAAGAAAAAATTGGTAGAAGGGAAATAAATCAATTCAGCAAAAATAGTTTAAGAAGTTTTCATGTGAATTATGAAAAAAAACATCAAAGTGTGAACAAATTTGACGTTGTTAGTTTTGCAACTTCATCAATAACCATTTTTGAGGTATTAGATGTAACAAAGATACAATTTTGATTTTCAAAATTCGTATCCAAAACGGCTGTCTAGGATACTTTTAAGTGTACTGTGAGTCTGTTACGAGTGAACGAAATCTAGTAAATCACTTGAAACGTGAATATTCAGACACTTGAGGTTTATACCTAAATTCTTTTAAGGCCGTACTCATTAGCCTTCCGTAAATCGCGGACTCTAAAGCATGCAATTCAATAGGCAAATATTGATGCCTTCAATGAGGTTTCAACCAAATTTGAATGAGTTCTACTTGATTTGGAATTTTGCATTAAACGTGTCAACCTCTGTGTCCTTTTCTGTACATTTGAGAATTCTTTTTGAGAGATCCTCTCAAATATGAGAGAAACGGATAGAAGACCAAAAAGGTTCTCTTTTACATTAGAGGCTTCTAGAGCTTTTTGGTCTTCTATCCGTTATCAATAATTCTGCTAAATAAAACGATAACCCGATTCTTAAGATTTGTGTCAGGATGCTTTGTGTTGATGGATTGTTGCATTCTTTGTTTTGTCACTGTCACATATGCCACAGTTTACAAAAGCAAATAAAAAACCGTTTTAAGTCTTTATTTTTAGAGAGAAAGGTGGAATGAGCTCAAAATGGTTTCGAACACGCGCTCCTGCCGCTTCTCGTCAGGTGCCAAGTAATCAAGTTTTAAGTCTAATCGATGAAAATCTATATTAAGGACGTTGTAAGCCCACAAATATTGTGATTATTTTCCTTCAATGCTACTACTTTAGTTTGAACTTGAACGAAAACGCAATTCTTATACTCCTGCTAAGCGTGGTACGAGCCGTAGCGCGATCTTTAAAAATAAGTCTTTACCAGCTCAGACCCAGTAGACTGTAAAATTTTTCGACAATTCTATTTCAAACTTGTGCGTCGATCTTACCAATAACATTTCGATGTTATTTTTGCCGTCTGCGATCAGAATTTCAAGATTCTGACAACAGAACTCTCATGAAGTGCCTTAACCTATCCCTAAATGCAACCGTGTCATGGCGTCCTACAACATGCTTTTCTATGCTTTTCTCGTGATCGTCCTTCTGAAGAGTATAATTGTCTCTCGGTTCGTCACACAACAATGTTCCAGGGACATAATGGTTATGTTTGAGTTAACAAATATTGCTCATAACGTGGGAAAATGTAGCTTATCTTCTCTCACAACATTCGCCATCGATGCTTATTTTCAAGGAGTGCCAGACAAATAACTCCGAAATGCACACCTCCATGTGATTTTCTATTGCAAACCTGTATATGCTTCCTCGTCTCTGATAATTCTACTCTCGATTACTAGTAATTAAATTAATAAAGATTACCCTACTCTAAACCTTAATATATCCTTCAATATCAAAAGCAGCCGAATCTTTTTATAATACATCATTTTTAATGGAAAATCCTTTGAATGTCTACGAATCCAAACTTGTATCTGCTAGACAAAAACCAAACGTTCAATTAGTTGCTGATGCGAGACCTCTGAGTACTCCTTGACATTTTTTAGTTTAAAAAATTTTAAATTTAAAAATAAAATAAAGTTTTAAAAAAGTCTAAAAAATTTAAAAATTGGATTCTCCTTTTTTATGTGAAACATTTGACGTATGTAATTCTAGAGTATATTTTGAAGAATATTGAAGATATTGTATTTTATCTTTCAACTTATATGAGTCCTTTTCGTCACCTCCTAAGTGAGCTCGCTTTGCATATGTTTTCGAGTAATAATCGTAGTTGAGGAATGCTCAAATCAACTGAAAAAGGAAACCATGTGAAATACTACGAGGATGATCGGTCGATTTCAATTCTTTTGTCAAATGATTCTGAGCTTTTGAATTGATTCTGGTACCAATTCCTTTCGCGAACAAAAGACCAGAAAGACAGAAGCTTGTTTTCAGAGAGTATCGAATGTTTTGTACACCAGGAAATTAACATGGTGTAATCTTTAGCTAGACTATTACTAATCAAAGCGATAATATCTTGTAAACAACAACCACAAACATATGTAACTTATGACGCGTTTAAAACAGATCCAGTTTCAATAATTTTATCTTCAATTCTTAGAATAATATGCCCAAAATGATCTTATTCGTAAGCCCATGTCATTAATAGATATCATATAATTTTCGAAGCAGTCTTTAACTCATCGACTATATTCAAACATTAATTCAAACCTATTTACATGTTGTACGCTGTGCTTTAAATGATTTGACACTTATGTCAACACAACACAAATGTCAACAAAATGTGTACGTTCAAAGTCAATATAATCATTAAATATTCTTTGACGAATGGCGTTCCATTTGAAATTTCCTAAAATATTAATAGTAATAGTGGCCGAGTAAATACAGAGTAGAATCTCTACTTTGTTTCAAAAGTATATAGAGTCTAGCCTGAATATTATCGGTGAAAATTTATATTTAATTTTATTTCAAAAACAAAATTTTCTTGTATTCTAAATTTTGCTTTAATACATTCCATAGCTCTATGAGCAATATTGTTAGGTTTCTCAATGAAAACAAAGAATATGCTGAAACTTGCCGATTCGAGAGCTTCCTTCTTCTGATCTGGTGATTTAGCAGTCCAAGGTTCGGTGATCTATGAACAGGACAGGCTTCATCGCTCAGTATTTACACAGAGTTCCGCAGTCTTATCAATCAAATTCTATAAATATTCCTACCAAATCCTGTTTGTTCAACGATTAGCATTGGTCCAGCAAATGAACAGTGTTTTGCAATCTTAATCTTCCTTGAATCCTTTAGATCGATTACTGCGTCCAATTGCCATAAGGCTTCATTCGTTCCTCCAGTCATTTAATGAAGCGAATCTTGATTTTAAGATTTTATATTTCGCTTCTAATTCTTGTTATCCTTTCTAGAGATTTTACTTTTCGCTACTACATAGTTCTTGTTATCACTTGTTTTATTTCTAAAGCTAAAGTATTACTACCACAGTCAAATAGGAAAATTTGAAAAATTTTGGAATTTCGATGTACCTTTCCTTCCTAGGTTTTATTTTTCTGCTCGTTCGTCGGCGTTTGCATCGATTATTCCGGTAGGAGAAACTAACAGAGGTTTTAGACTTAGGTTAACTCGATGCTTTAATTTTTCTCAGGAACATTTTCATTGCTGGAACACATCCCTTCAGTTTTTCGTCATACTTTTCAGTACAATGCTTTACGGCTGTGACTTTTGTAGTAGAACATTTGATTCGATTTAATTTTGTAGTAGAAAATTCGATTCGATTTGATTTTGTAGTCAACTCATTCAAAAATATTTTAGAATATTGCATTAAAAAATATGATTTAATCTACATCTATATACCAATGATGCATCATGTTTAGATCACGTATTAACAGCAACCCCTATGGCTCTAGAAAATGTGCTCTAGGACGACTCACTCTGTTATATCGATCGTGACAATCGGTTGACAATCGAAAATGATGTTGCACTTTGTACTTTTGTGTGATCCTTGCGGCAATATTGAGAATGTTAAGTCGTCCGTAGGCGTTTTGGGATAAAGGGATCATTTTTTAAGCTTCCTCAACATATTCTTCTTCTTTTCCTCGGCTAAAATGAATCGAAAGTCTCCACGCCAGGCTCGCGGGTTGTAAGAGAGTCTTTTGTGAGTAGTCGGGGAACCATACACTCTGGGCGTGCAAAGTTTTTAACCTCCTTTTGACGAAAAACCCTTGAATATGCGATCCCCTAAAGGACTCCTCCGTTCTTTGCTTACTTTTTTGGATTTAAATCCGCCGAATGCCTTAGTGAAACTTCCATACCATCATATCCGCTTGTGGGCGAATCCGTCATATCCGCATAGGCTAGGATTTCGGAGTTTTCTGCGGTTTCGTGCATGTTTCCCGGATGTATCACAATGATCAATTGTTTGTAGCATATTAAATCTTCCCAGAACTCAGTAGAGTTTCTATTAATTTCAATAAAATGTAAGTATGTGCCACTCGAAAGGACTACATAGACGCAGTCTACAAAATATTCTCCGACTGGGCTATAAGTTAATTTCTTTCAAGATATGTGATGTCTTCAAAGTTTCAATCACGGAGGTTAACTACGATGGGAAGTTTGAGAACGACAAGGTTCACATAACAACGACAGGAGCAAATTTGGAACGGGCCGTACGCTTTCAGAATTATACCAGACAGACCAAAATAATTTATGAGAATGTCCAGGACCACACTGAAATGGCTCAAGGCATTACGAAGCCGTAAGGGCTGCCGTAGAATGGTTCTTGGCAGAACTGGTTAGTTTTGTACTAGTACGACTTGAGCTATATCGAAACCAATATAGGACCTATATAGGACCAAAGTATGAATACCAAATCGGCAAGAAACATTTTGAAATAGTTCAGAACTCACCACGACGACGAGGACTAGCTCAAACTGGTTGAAATATCGTATTAGAATAGACGAAATCTTACTAAAATGATAAGAGCTAAGCCAAAAGAGCCATGAATGCATCAAAACGCCACAGTACGTTTTGACTCTCAAGTCTTTCAAGGCTCTCAAGTGTGCTACCGGTGCTACCAGATCAATATTTGGCATAGTTCTAGCCTATAAATTTCTTATATCAGTATCGGTCTCACACGACTTGGGCACTGTAATAAACAACATATTGATTTCGTTGCTGCAAATGTCAATTCATACCAAATACAAATTTTTACTAAAAACCAAAACCCAATCATGTGAATATACAAAATGTAAAATTGAAAAAAAAAATAAAACAAAATTGTTGCAATAAGAGTCCGATTTCTTGTTTTCAATATGACTCAGTAGAGAATCGTTCCAAATCCACTAATTGCATCAACTACTAGCACTGCTAGTCCACTACTGTGGACTAGCCGCTTGTAATTGTAACATGTATCTTCACTATCGTTACCAAGGATTTTGAAAAAAATCCTGAATACAATCAAGGCAAAGTTAATAGAGCTGCAAGGCTAGTGATGTAGCTATCTTTGCTTTCACATTGGTTCAGATTCGTTGAGCCGGACATCAAATAATCGTAAAATTAAATAAATGTATCTAAAGGTTGAAAAGAGTGAAAAATATTTCAAAATAAGAGAAACTACAAATAATTTTTTATCGAACTCTATTATAATATGATTCTGGTACTAGTGCCTTAGTGTCAGACTTCCGGCACTATCTGACAATTTGGAGAGACCATTTTCCTTACAGTTGAGCTAGAATTCTAGTACCAGACTACCAGCAGCGACAGATCACCTTCCTAACACATGAGCTAGTATTTCATTGTCGGACTACCCGTGCCTGTTTTTGGTTAGAAAAACAAAAATCTTAGAAAGTTGTAGAGGAGCTGTGTCGGCTGAGTAAAAAGGATGTGGTGTAGAGTTAAGGCCAGTCAAAAATATAAACGCACAGACAAGGCTGTGTGAGCAGGGGCCTTATCGTGGTAGCAAAAAACAGTCGCTTGACTGTCCCAAATCAGACCTCCTTGGTCGCAAACAGGTCAAAATTTCAAGGTCTTTTAAAAATTTTCAGGTCGAAAGCCTAGTTAGCTGTCAGACTCTGTGAAATATACTCTGCCTGGACAATTCCTCTCACACTGAGAAAACAAACCAGCATTGTTTTGACGTTTGATTTTACTTGACAAGGTTTTGTAAGGGGTCGAGGCACTTTAAGTCTTCACTTGGCATTACTGTTGCTTTATTTCACGATCGTAACAGTAGTGTCATGGTTCGTCATCAGTTATTACATTGGGGAAAAAAATTGAATAATTTAAGGACTCTCCTTTCAAAGCAAAACATGCTTCTACACGACCTTGTTTTATGTTTCATCAGTCCAGGCACGAATTCGGTTTTTCATCCTCAAATCCTCTGTTGAAAATCAATGAAATAAACTCCAAATCATTCCAGATAGCTCAGCAATTTCTTCACTTGTTTGGACCGTGGACAGAAGAACATAGCGCAGTTTGTCGTCGATTGACATTTTTTTTCAGTTTTCCCTGATAGTATCAACCTTGTAGGCCGTTTTTTTACCTTTTGAGAGCTTCTGCGCCTATTTTTCCGAGTGAGACGCAAAACTATAGGGTCGTGCGTTGTTGACAAGGACCTGCCATTCCAAAAATGGTGAGGACACCCAACAACTGTCAATAACATTTCGATACAAACTGCACGGAGCCTTCTTTAGCGATGACGCTTGGCTTACTGACTCGGGAATGGTGGCTCCAAACGTCTCTAGTGGCACAACTGGAATCACCAAAATTTCAGTTCAATTTTTTAATGTATCCTCTCGTATCTGCATTCATATTTTTTTTCTGAAGTAAGCTTTTTTGATATCAAACTCAAGTTACTCAATTTCCTAACTTTTATTAAATACGGAACTAGTGGTGGTTACAGCTTGAATTCACAGTCAGCTTGGTCCTTGTAAGGGTTGTAAACTTCAGAGTTTGGCTAATTGGCAAGTGAACGATGAAGCTGACAAGTGATTCTTCTGTTATTTTGTGTCTAGACAGCATGTTTACGGACGAGGCAAGAATTTGTAAGGTTAGCTTCTAAAATGTCTGACTTTATTACAATAATGATCCTTTAATGTAATTTTCTTCACTATGGTAATTGATTGTAATTATTGCAGTAGATCTTAAAATGTTTTTCGGGTAAAGTGGTTCTTAGGGTGGACATATTTTCGTTCCCTAAACGCTCCTTGTGCTGCTTTTTATTTTGGTTGTCTAATATGCTATAATTCATATTGGAGACATACCTGTCTCAAGGATCGCTGAAATTTTTTTCGATGAAAATGGAGAAATTATGATGATAAGGAGCAGAGAGCTGATTTCATTATTTAGGGTTTTTTAAGAGCCGAGTAGACTGACATTTTCAGAGTTTGATTTTGAACAACTGACCCGTAAAGTTAATCAAAATAACAATTGAATTGTTGCTAAGTTATGGAGCACAAATTAAATGAAACCGAAATCAAAAAACCTCCAATCAGTTTTTCCATTCGCCCCGCATAGACTCATTCCTAGCCTTCTAAATAATTTAATTCAATAATAAAGCCTTGCGCCTATAATTATTTATTTATGATTCATTATTTTATTTTTAATTTACATTTTTTAAAACGCTTAAAACAAACGCGTGAGATTCCAGCAGATACCAAGTATTGTTTCAACCGTGTGTAAACTTACCATTCGTTTTGACACCCTTTTTGCTTGTAGTCTTGGAAAACTATCCGATAACATTTATTTCAAGGAACTGAGATTCTGATTCTTTCACGTTGCTTACATCCTTAGCAGTATTTCTGCTTACAGGAGAGGAGACTATTGTAAATAAATTTTGCACGCAATCAATTTTTGCATTTACATTGAAATATTACCTAGGTTTGAACAACATGAATGTTGTCCTGTTTGATAGAACAACAATATACCGAGTAGGGACTGTTGCAACAGAGAAGGAATCACATAAACATTGTATGAAATGTATTCATTTTCATGTAACCGATAGACGTCAGAACCTGAACGTTTATATTTACAACATGAGAAAAGTTGAAAGTTTTCACAAATAGAAAAGTCACGAATACGAAATTATTTAAAACAAGTTGCACGCGTTTGGATAGCGTTTCATTTCTTAACTGAAGTTGTTTCTTGTGGGCTAGAAAGGAAATGGATTTCTTGGTTATGTGCAATTATGCATGATATCCTTGTTGGTGTTGAACAATCGAAAAATTAGTTTCTAAGTGGGTCGAATGAGTGTGTGTATGCGTCTGTGTCTGCAATTTGAAAATTTTCTTTAATAGTTTGTTGGAAAGCTAACCATGAAAAGGACGAATTGATAGTTGAAAATAACGTTTGACGGTCACAGAGTTGACAGTGTTTGAAATTTGCATCGTTGCAAATGCAATGGTCACGGTTTTTGTCATTGTTTGGACCGAACTGAAAGCTTAGAAGATGCAAATAAGTCAAAATTGTGAAAAGAATTTACAAATATTTCAGGAAAATTAAAGGAAAATTCAAAAAATGTGATAAATTCGAGATTGTAGCGCTTGCAAAAAAGGAATTCTGAGTTGGGAATTGAAAGTTGAACAATCAAAAAATGGAATCAAAATAATCCCGAATATCTTCGATAAAAAGCAAATGAAAGAGAGCGAAAAATTCAAGGAAAGTCGAATGATTGCAATTTATCGAGGAGTATGCAATGGATCAATCTAAATTATAGTTAATTGGATTTTGAATGAATTGAGATGACTAGGACTCAATAAACTGGAATGTTAAAAACCCTGCGAAGCAGAAAGTGTTAAACTCGAGTCTTCAAACAAGAACACGTTGAAAATGATGAAATATTGGTTTCATTCCACATAGACTGCTCATAATCCCAACAGAATATGTTTCAGCTCTATGTCTGGGAACTAGTGTCATGACATGAAAAATCCTAACAATTGGAAGGAAAAGCTAAAGCCAAACTTACTAGCCCGTATTTGACTGCTAAATACTCGAATTTCTGCAAGAATTTTTCACAGTAATGTCAGAGCAGCAATTTATAATTATCTATCACTAAGTGACATGGTTCTGAACTCTAGAAGAAGACTCAACTCTACGAAAGTCAGGGAAGATGGAGGAGTTTAAAGGACGAAAAAGCTATCCACATAACTGCATAATAAATGTAAACGCTCAGATTTTTTTTGAAAATTTTGCAATTTAAACTAGAAAATATCATCTTAAAAGTATCCTGTTATTTTCGAGGATATCCAATTGTCCAATAGTATTTAGAATAGAACAACACAGAAACGAATAAATATACTCTTTAACTATAAAGAACTTGAAGAAAAAGAACATTGCCATAGTAAGTTTACAGAAATGAAACACCGACGCATTGTTGCTGTACTCAATTCCTGTTTCAACAGGATACTCATCCTGCAACATATCTAAAGTAGCTTCCATAAGATATATTGTACACATACATATATTGTAGATTATTATGTTATAGCGAAGATTGGTACCACAAATCAAAGCTCAAAGAGTACTTAGTTTTAAAAAAGGAAAAACAAAAAGGTATTGACATTTCAAAAAAAAAATTAGAACAGGAAAGAGGAAGAGATGATTTGAACACGTAAAAGCGACAAGGCTGGCGAGTGCCCAGAGAGCCAGGACCAATTAAATTTCGGCTGACCGAAGACCCGTAGGAAAAAACCATTTTTGCAAGAATTGTAGAAGGTTTTCAAACCATGAAAACTGCCAATAGTATAACAAGCGAGTTTAAACAAGGGAAACCATAGCAAAGTCTAAAATAAAAAAAGAAGCAAAACTTCGATAGGAACAACTCTGTGTTTCAATTAGAATACTTTATTGTATTTCTTCGCGACAAATTTCATACTTGAGTCACATAATTGCCAAATATTTTGACAGCCGCTATAGCGAAGTAAGCGCTCAGTAAGTCAGTTTACAGTTTGTTTACAGATAAGAAATACAAAGTCACTGTCGATGACCGCGATGCTTGGGTCAAGAAGGTATCGACAAACGATAATCTAAACAAAATTCTTCAGACCGAGTAGGGTAAGCGACCAATCAATAAGAAACGTAAATCGATTACACAAATACAGTTTGACAGCATTGCCGGAAAATTTTGGAACCAGTCAAAAACGAACAAGTTTTTTTTTCGAAACGAACCACAAAACGCGGTTTATACATAGGTAAACCAAAGTAAGGTCTAAAACGAAAAAGCGAAAAAAAAAACTCGAAAACGAAGGATAATCCTTTGTCAAACAGAAAACTTGATTGTATAGATGGGTCATAGATATTATATATTTTGACAGCCGGTATAGCAAAGCTTGCTTAGAGCAAAAGTTTGATTAACTCATTGTTTGGTGCCTTTGCAAAAATGTTAAAACTAGCCTTATTGGTAAATTTGATTATTGCTTTTGCAGTTGAATAGATAGAAATATTGTTGAAGCAAGCAGAAAATTTTCCCCTGCTTATATAGAAAAGTATTCACAGATCATTACTGCCAAAACTTCTTCTCCGTATCTCTACAGCCATTTGAGGGCTTTTTCTTCCGAAGAACTAAAACTGGTCTGCGAAATTTCAATCCGGTCATTTCGGTATGCCTGCTATACCACGTTTGTAAGAGGTGAATGTTAGTAAAGACTCATTATTATGGGCATTATTTGATAAAAACTGTGAGATCACAAAGAAGCAATTCATCTAGTTCTACTTTTTATAGTCAGTTGAAACGCTTAGGATTAATCTCAATCCTTGACACATGACACATATTTCCTTGACATATTTCTCACGGTCTTACATGGAAAGAACTAAGTGCCGTCGGTTTGACGTCTGTGATTCGTTTATGGAACGTTGTGCTGCCAAAACGATCTATTGGATGCGATCCAAGTATATGCTGACAAAATGATTCATTTCTGAAACTCATAAGAAATGACAAATGGAGTCTTTCAAGTCCAATGGAGCTTTCAAATCTACTAGAGCTGAACTACGGAGCAAATCAATCAGCTGAAACTGACATTTGATATATATCTACCTATATCTAACCGAAAAGAAAAACAAGGAAAAAATTCGGAGAAAAGAACAGAATGTCGAATCAGAATATTTGACTGAAATATACATAATGTGTGAATGGTGAATTAACTTGAAATTGACGGAAACGGAAGGAGACTGGAGACAGAAGCGTAGTTCTGAAGGAACGCAAATAGACTTATTTTTTTTCCAAAGGATTCTGCATAGTTCTGGCATGAGTGTTGTCAAATGTCACTCAGCGATATATACACAAATAAAATGCTGCCGTTATTTAAAAATATACAGAAATCGATGCTATCTTAGTATCTTAGTCCAAATAGTCCTGATGCAGTAAAATCCGAAAACCTATTTTGAATACGTATCGGGTAGAGATAAATGACAAACGAGTTGGAAAAGGTTACAACTCTCATTAAATTCCGTCCTTCAAGGGCACAAAAATTAGTATTGAAAAGAGAAAACGTATGGAAAACCTGAATGTTGCAGTATTGAAAAAGTTGGAAAATGTGAATCTTCTTTTGCTGACAAAGTTAGAAAACGCGAATGTTGGTGGCGTGTGTTAAAATTAAGGATACCCTGATTAAAATCTGTTTATTCTCCTCGCATAGCGTGATTAAAAGGCGCGTACAAGGTACCCGGACATGTCACTTGCATGAAGCCGAACCGCACGAAAGGTTGTAATACATACCAAATTGGTGGCTGTGGATGTGGAATTCAGGGATCGTCTTGACGTTTGCTGATTTTCTACCTCAAAAGTATCTCACCTCAATATTCCTGAAAAAAAAAATGATGAGACTAAGCCTGACATACTTTTGATGATGTAACCTTGTATTGATGCTACCTTTTCCATAATTTGATAACTTGCTGAAGGTATGAGAGATCTCTCATTAATTGTTAAATGTCCTAGAGTCGGATATTTACAATCACTTTCTCTGATAAAATATAAAGGCGGAGTCTTTACAAGTCAACAACAATTCTATCCTTTTGGAAAAAACCACATCGGGTACATACATAAATCAGCAAAGATTGTGTCCTACTTGAAACATCAAATCAATATTTTTGAATATCTTGACAGGTTATTTTCAAAAAATTAAAGAAAAAATATCGTTCTGACATGACCGATGCCAGTTTTACTGAATTCTTCAAAGAGAAAGCGCTCATGCAGTGGATTCAAAAGACTGTTTGTTATTCTACATCTCCTGGGAAAGCCTAGTGAAAACGAAAAAGTTCCTGATAGTTTATAACATAGTCGGAGCAATCATCCCAATAATTATTTTATCAAATATCCTATCTAGAAATAACAAAAGTGACTATACCAATGTGACCAAAGTTCCTTGGGCTCAAAAAATGATTGAAAATGTGAAAAAGTTCGACATAGAAATTTCTTGGACTAGCTACTGCTCCTGCCTGTAAAATCAACTGGCAAAGGAAAATATCCATTAATGAAGGACGAAAGACATAGCATTTGCAAAGTAGAAGCCCCAAAATGAAAATAAAACCCATTGGACCGAAGGACCGGCTTAAGAAAGTCCTGAATGAAGGAGAATATGCGAGACTCGGAAAACGAAACCCAAAAATGGGAATTTCACAATATAGGCACGATATTAGGCTCATATTATGGAGCAAGGACATAATATTGCATGGGAAAATGCAGAATCGGTGAGTAAGAGGAATCTAAACGAGGCTTAGCGGTTGGAGAAGTTTAAAGGTCACGAAAGAAAATCACAAGACTCAACAAGAAAATGAACGACCAAACAAAGGAATGGGCCATCGAAAAAAATAAAACTGATGACTAAATCTGGTAGTAAAAAAAGTTAACTAAGGACCTAATTCTGGGTTAATTAAACTGCAATGAGTGTATAGAAGTTATGTTAAATTAGAAGTCTGTTTGTAACTCATAATTTCAGAAAGAAAAGCACTGCAAAAGACGATTCCCGAAATGTGCAAACACATTGAAAAATAAGTGTTAAAGTAAGGACATAGCTGTCCTTTTCGAAGAATTTTTTTTAAGCCCAACGGCATCAGCGCGACTCAGTTCAACTACTGCTAAGGAGCTGACATTTTTCTTGTACTGGTAAGGGAAGGATCAGAAGTTTGACCATCTACCTTAATTTTAAAGGCTCCCATGTCAGAATTAAATGATGCAATCATGAAAAATGACGATAATCAATGGCGCAACAGTCCACTTTTGAATCATGTTTGTAAAGTGTATTCCGTCGTTAATACGCATTGGGCACATTTCGAGGACCATGTTATGTAGTAGAGGTTAGGTCAGTTCCATATTTTGCCTTTTGTTAATACTTCTGAACTGGCGTGAGAAGTATAATATACAGAATCGCGAAACTTATTAACAACCACGACTCGTTTTCGATCCTTGAAAATGTTGTACAAAGTGTTATGGTCCATTTTTGTAGCACGTACTCACAGAACAGAACAGAAAATTTGTCTACACCGATGTTAAATGCAAGAAATAAGAGTAGAAAAGCTGAGTCGGGTTGAAGCACTTTGCAATCCGAAAATTTTGAAAAAAGTGATGCTTCTCATCAGTAGGATTCGATAGGAATCATTTTTATTTAAATTTTCTCCAGAATAACGATGAATTCATACTGAAGTGGACTTTCATCAGCTGGACAATTTGAACAACTTATTTAGATGAAAAGCCCAGAATTTGTTCTGATAAAAAGAGGTGTAGCGCTCCACTAAGGTATCGGAGGAAATGGTATCATGATATGTTTAGTAAACATGCTCTAACAGCTTGGACTAGATAAATGGCCACGGCAAACATATTCTCCAGATTGGGTACACTGTCTTTATCGAATCTAGTGTATTTTCCATAGTTTTCAGACAATCAAACCTTTACTTCGAATGAAAAAGCCTGTATGTTATCATATTTGTGAAAAAAGTGAGAAAGCGTGACTTTTGCAGGCTAATGATAAAATTTAGGGTACATTGATCAAACTCAATTTGATTTGAAGACGAAGCACACGAAGTGTTGCATTGCATACCACAATGGTGACTGTAATTTCAGAGATGGTCTTGACGTAACCTAAATTTTTGTTTCAAAAGTGTTCTAACATGATGCTACCTCTTCCCAAGATTGAAGACTGATTTCAGGTATTAGAAACTTACCATAAAAAAGATTGGTTTTCGATCCAAGGCAATTTTGTTCAGAATGTAAATAGCTGAACCCACATACATTCTCCCTAAGTTGATCACTGTGTCAATAAAGAATAATTCACAAAAACAGACAAACTGACATAGCTGACACTGCTCCGCGGGAGTATTTCTTTTTGTCTGATACTGCTGATCAACTAATAAACAATCTATAATATACTGGATAGTCTAAAAAGTAATGAGACTTTTTTGTCACTAGATGGTGGTCGTTGTCATATATCGGGCAATACTAATCAGATTGAGTCAAACTGACATGCGTTTGAAAGGTGATATTTCAGTCTACAATTTCCATGGGCAGTTTTGTATTTCGTCATTCGTGTTAAAAGTTGTATTCATTTAAAAATGAGTGAAATTTCTGAAAAAATCGTTATATTTTACAATATCACTACGATCAAGGTGAGAATGCATCGCAGGGTCGTGAAAAGATTTGTGGTGCATGCATACAAGATACTTTATAAAAAGACACAGCCAAGAGATGGTTTGCTCGCTTTCGTTCGGGAAATATTTAATGTCAACGATGCACAACGCTACGCAGGTCGACCAATCACTGAAAAATCAATGAAATCTTACAAAAAAATAAAGAAGATCGACACATAAGCAGTGATGCCATTGCTAAGAAACTAAATATTCATCACCAAACAGTTTTGAACCATTTGCGTAGGACTGCATGCACAAAGAAGCTCGACGTTTGGGTGCCGCATGAATTAACACAAAAAAAAATTTGATTGATCGAATTTCCATTTGCGAATTTGTAATAAAACGCAACGAAATCAAGCCATTTTTGAAGCAAACCAATACGGACAGTGAAAAATGAGCAAGATACGAGAATGTTGTTTGAAAAAGATCATGGCCAAAAAAGGTGAATTATCAGAAACGATTTCAAAGCCAGGGTTGACACCAAATAAGGTTATGCTGTGTGTATGGTGGGATTGGAAGGGAATCGTTTATCATGAGGTGCTTGAACGTGGCCAAACACTCAATTCGGCTCTGTACTGTCAGCAATTAACCAGATTGCAAGGAGCAATTCGAAAAAACCGGCCTGAAATTGATCAATAAAAAGGGCGTTGTCTTCCATCATGACAATGCCAGACCACACATCCTTTATGACCCGGCAAAAATTGATAGATCTTGGCTGGGAAGTTTTGATGCATCCACCGTATAGCCCAAACCTTGCACCATCAGACTACCATTTGTTTCGGTCTCTGCAAAACTTCTTTGATGAAAAGAAATTCAATTCAAAAAGGGACTGTGAAAATCACTTGGCCAAATTTTTCGCCGATAAACCACAGAAGTTCTACACAGGTGGAATAATGGATCTACTTAAAAAATGGCAAAAGGCCATAGATAATAATGGTAAATTTGTACTTAAATAAAATCCATTTTAAATAAAAAAAATTTTCAATCAAAAAATGACAAAAAATGCTCAATACTTTTTAGACTTCCCAATATATTATGGGTTGGGGTGGGCTATAAGAAATTATAATACTCGATATATCAGATTTGGAACTATGGCTTTGCTGGGATTGCCCTAAATTCGCAAAGAAACCTAGTCTAAATCTTAGGCAGATTATTCGTCCTAGTATTTTATAATCCAACTAGGCAATTGGTTACATTGTCAGTAATTTTCTAGATATTTGAGCTTATTATAACGTTATACCATTAGAAAATGATAGCCTCGAAAAAGATTGAGAGCCTCTTTTTGTACCTTTACGGTCTGAAGTGGTATTATATGTAAGAATGGTGATTTTCTTAGTAGCCGTGTGAAGAGATGTTCATTAGCAGGAATTGGATAGCATTATTCTGCACTCATAAAACACCTTTTCTGATGCCTTTTACTAACAGAGCTCTATTGATATCCAAGCCTGCGATTCAAACTCGCAAGTTTTTAATGCAAATCAAGAGATTCAAGCTCGACTGTCTGTACTGTGCATTTTCGCAAAATAGTGACCAATTAGGATTGTTAATGCTAAAAGGGATAGCACTAAAGCAGCGGTGGAAGATTTGCTTTATGTTAGAAATAAACTACCTTTTTATACTATAACTAGTTATCTAACTTTACCACTTCAAAACGAGAACTTTTAGTAAACTAACCAATGCTGTCGATTTAACTTCGTCAATTTCTTGTAGCAGAGGTCATTTCCTTTTTAACCTAGCTGTCAATATTTGCGTGATTAGATTCCTTCAAACATATTAAAAGTTTCATTCCGCATCTTACTATCCAATGTATAATTTGTCGACGCCCACAAATAATATATGCCAATTCCATGTTCATACGTCACACACTCGCAATCCTTAAACGGAAGCTAAACTCGAACTTCATTTCGAGTTTGAGGTACGCATGTTATGCAATTACGAATAAACTAGCACTAGAAATCATGTTTGCAATTAATTGTTTACATACATTCATTTATACGTATGCCATATTGGTTTGTGTGTACATATGAATCAAATTATAAATTATGTACATATGTGAGTATGTTACACGATTGCAATTCCATGCGTTCGAGCATATAAGCTTAGGCCGATGTCGGTAGACTTGTACGAAAATATTAGTCATTAAAATTGCCTGTTTTCATTAGTGAATTGATCGATTGCATATTTAATCGAAAATTGTTTTAGTGCCTGTATTTAATGATTTCCATTTCATTGATTGAAAATGTTGCTAAATGTCCAACGTAAGATATAGATATTAAAATAATTGTTTGCATAATAGCGGACTGACCTTATTAGCCGTCGAAATTGAAAGCTTGGCAGCAAAGGAAGTTCACCTTGCATGACTGAATTTTGGCAAAGGTAAATAATTACAAAAAAAAAGTCCCTTCGTAAGTGTTACATGCGCTAGTATGCGATTTCCTGGAAAGGGTCGATGTGTTTTAAATTAATCATGCGTTTATACAAATACGTTGCAATAATGTATTGTAGATATTGTAAATTATAGCGTGCTTGCTTTGTTTGGTGTTCATTTGGAGCAATATAGTGCTTTGGTATCGTACCGATTTCTCTTTGATTCGAATCATTTGATTTGAATTGAATTTACAGCGAATTTTCTTCGCTAGGATCTGTTCTTTACTGTCGGGGTTTCAGGGCAGTCACATAAGGGAACACAATCAAATACGTCTTGGAAGCGCAAGAAAGAGTGTAGCATAGTGAAATAGTTCTACTACAAAGCAGAGTCCTTTGGAAGGTGCGAATTTGGAGCTGAACTGTTGCTGGCATATGTGGTTTGAGTACTTTATACGAATGAATATTTGCCTGCAGCAGATTCCGGATTCAAGTTACAATCCAGACGGTGATACTTCAATTGCTCCTTATTCTGCTGGAGTGACAGCGAGCTTAGATCGCTTACAACTCCTGCAATAAGTCGGTTCTGGCGTTACATTTCTCTACGCGAGTATGTTCGGTCTCAAAATGACGACCTTCATTCCGAAAAGTAAATCCTTGTGCCATGAACTTCTATGTTTGTTGAAAAGCGCTACCGAATTTTTTTGTCAAGGAAGTGCGTATTGAATTACTGCCACAATACTTCAAGAAATATGTGCTTTGACGGTTTTGAAATATATTTTCATAGTTTCTTGCGATGATACTTCCTTTTGATTCATTATTTGGATGACGTTTATGAAGCGAGTTCCAAGCACTGATATTTAGTGTTGTTGACTTAATTATCATTGTGTTTTTATTATTCTTTATCCTTATTTTATAAGTAGATTTTATTGATTTTGAACAAAACATTAGTCATATATTAGTTCATATATTTCTCAAGTCTCCCCTACCGAAAGAATAAGGAATAGCTACGCAGTATTAGGAAGACTTCCTTTTGAGTTTTTGTTCAAAGAATTTCAGTGTCTTGCATCGTAGATGTTTGCGAACTGGCCTCTATCGTAAAGTCCTTGTAAACTTAATGTCTACTTAAGACTTTTTCAATATCTTTTGTGCAAGTGGTAAATCATGCCTATTGTGTGTAGAACCATGTGTTAAAATTGAAGGTATCTATATTAATTTCTTTAGTCCAAGGCTGAAAGCTATAGCTATGGCCCAATAATCAAAATGACTTGATTTTTTTTTGATAATTAGGAGTAGCAATAAGTAAAGGATTTTCCATTAAGGACGTAACGATTTTATCTATTAATATGAAATATTTGAGATACTGATTTCAAATTTATTATGGGCACTACACTTGCACTATAAGTATTACATTTTATGAATGAATTGACTTTTTTTGACTTCGTATGACGATTTTGGTCATATGAGTACCAGGAGCCTGTTGACAGCGGTTGATTCTTTGGATCCAGTTTTCCACAACTCTGACATTCATTTCAACAGGAACATTGGCAGTATCGTGTTGGATCTTGTCTTTGAGCTCGTTTAGAGTTGCGGGATTGTTGGCATACACTAACAACTCGATATAGCCCCATAAAAAGAAATCCAATAGCGTTAGATCGCATGAACGAGGCGTCCATTGGACCAGGCAATTATCCCGAGAGTACAAGTTCACCAAATTTACCTTTCAATAAATCGATTGTGAGGCATCCTGTGTGGTTAGTGGCAACCACATATCGTTGATGTCGAATTCATCCAATTCCGGCCACAAATAATCTTGCAACATAACACGATAGCGCTCTCCATTGACAGTAACAGTAACTGTTTTCATCCTCGAAAAAAAAAACGGATAATCAAGTGGATCAAATGGCTTTATTTCTTCGGTTTTTGGGCCAAGATCTTTTCGCGAAATACGCAACAGTGTCGTATTTGCGATGCCTACAATGAATCCTGATGCCAACATTAGAATCGAGTAATTTGACTAATTTTGAATCGAAGCACTTACGGCCGCGATTTCTCATCCGCTTCCAACGGTACGATATCTTTTTGGCACCAAAACATCCTAAAAGTGACAATAAGACTCGAACTTATCCACTTTAGCACAGATTGTCGATTGGGACGATTATTATGGCAAAAAATTGAAGTAAGTGCTCTTAAAGTTGCGACCAACAACTCAGAATTTCGGTTTCAAGATATGAAATTCTTATGTCCTTAATGAAAAACCGGATAGTTCAACATTCCTACTTCACCCTGTACTTACGATAAATGGGAAATGGTACATGGCCAATTGTCAATATTGTAGTCAAGTTGGCAGTGTTCCTAAATATTCCCTTTACTAAGTTCTCCATCAACTCCAGCAGGAGAATGATGAGCCGAGCTATTGCATATGCTACAGATGATCCATCCTTTGTTCGTAGAAGGTTAACAGATATACCACTCACAATGGATGCTAGCTTAAAAGTCAGCACCACCCGCTTGGAATGAATCAGTGTTCATTTTGCTTTTTTTCCTGAGCCTTCTGCTTTATGTTTCTTTGCCCAATAGAGCTGGGAAGCAGGGAGTGTAAGTCCTGCTCTATGAGCATTTCTGTAAACTGGCAATATTTTGTGCCTCCAGTAAAATGTCTTAAATAACTTCTTCCTTACAAAAATCATGCAGGCTCAAATTTCAAATCTGATCTTCAATGTTGCGGGAAGACCATTGGATTCGCTTCAACTTACCCTTCTGTAATTGTGATTGCAATACAAGAAAGTCGATCTGACTTGGAGTTACAAGGATTTGTTGTGGTGCTGTGCCTAAGAGACATGTGACAGTCTCCAAACAACAGTAACGATGGTTGCTAAAGGACATGTCACGCAGCTTTGATTTCAAAATGACTGATTCAAAATGAAATGAAAAATTATAAAGGAAAATGTTAGAAATTATTCTTAAATGAAATGCCAATCATTAAGAATTTTAAGAATTATTCTTGAGTGCAAAGTTAGTCGTCAATAGAAACCAATTTTAATGTAGAAGTTCACGGGTTTTAACGGACGATTGCGTTCAATCCTTATGTGCTTCCTATCTTTTAATTTAAATAAAACAGATTTTGTGTGAGAAATTATCAAAATTCTTGATTCGTTTGGGAGACATATTGATGCCATTATGTGTGGAATATTACATCGTTCAAATGTCGACCGCGACTTCTCTGGATGGTGCGCATTCGAAATGTCCAATTTTTCATGACCCTGGCGCAAAATCAGGCTAAATTTGACCGATTGCACGAGTAATGTTGGCTTTGAAGACCGCTGTAGTTTGTGACTTATTTGCTTAGATCTGAGAATTAAGAAAACCCCACAACAAAAAAAACTAAGGGGTCAAATCGCATGATCTCAGTGGCCTGTTCACATCATCTCCAGATGTCCTCAAATCGCTCGTGCAGAGTGTGATATGAGGTGTGTGGCACGTAGCGTCCTGTTGAAATCACATGTCGTTGGTGTCCATATCATCCAATTTAGGCCAAAAGAAGTTGGTAATCATAGACATTTAGCGCCACTGTTGACGATGGTGGCCTGGCCATCGTCATACTCCAAAAAATATGGACCGATGACGCCGCCAGCCGAAAGTTCACACCAATCAGTGACTTTTTGGAATATAGTGGACGCTCTTGCATCTCGTGTGTATTGGTATTGTCCCAAATTCAACAATTTTGTTTGTTCATGCACCCATACAATGGCCCTCTTCGCTGAAGATGATTTTTCGATGAAAATTAGGGTCAGTTGCCAACTGCACCAGAGCCAATTCAGGCAACACACGTCGTTGTCTATAATGGCTTCCCTTCAGCTTCTGGGGCAGTTGAATTTTGTACGGGTGCAGGCATAAGTCCAGGCGCATATATCGCCAAGTCATGGTTTGTGAAGGCCGAGCTCTTGTGAGAAACGCGAAATCGACTGCCTTGGAATCTCCTGTACACTCTCACAGTTTTCGCACTCACTCTCTCATGTTTTCGGTAGATCTAACGTTTCGTCAACGGACAGGTGTTGGTTGATGGTATACTGAACCAGTTGACTCAAATTTGGCCACCACACTGTGAATAGTCCTCTCGGTAGGACGAGATAAAATGGACGAAGTATGGATGTAAAATGGAACGTTGTCCGAACGGAACACACATTTTGACAAAACAATTTTATCATTTGCACGTGTCGTCGAACGCTATATCCTTCCGCGATGACTTAGCATAACCTACTGAATAAACGACAGCCTTTTGACAGAGGTAGCTTCCACAATATGGCCGCTATCAACTGTCAAAGTTCGGAAGTCCCTATTGGAAGACCCTATATAAACAATTGGAGACAAGTTAAAATGAAGAAGTTATTCAATCGTTATTTCACTTTTCTTTCACTTAAAATACATATTTTGCATAGTTTTATTGTTTTTTGACGCGATTATGTCTTCAAAAAATGTGTTTAAATACCCCATACGCCGTCCCTCTAATTGTGGTTCGCCCGGCACCTACTTACGAGCGCCTTTTGCATCCAGAGCCTACATTTTCCTGCCACCTTAGTTATGTCAACTTTCTGTTCTCACCAGAGAAGGTATCATAGGTTTTTCACCAAGGCCCACGTATCCCACTCGCCAGCATTTTGTTTACGATTGCGCCAGGATAACGCCTAGCGAGAAGAGACTCAAATGTTGATAATTAATTTAAAACTAGTGTACACCTGAAAATTTTAAGCATCCTAAATTGATTTCTCAATGACATTAAACCAAATTTCATCGGTGTGCAAAAATATCGAGCAAGTCATTGCAATAAGTAGCTTTCGACACTTTCTAAGGAGACTTGACGATTGATAGCGCCAAGGACCTAAAACATGAATGAAGTGTGGAATTTTATGTATGCTATGATATGTTGTAAATTTGTAGAAAAGAAATTGAAGAGGACTCATATAGTCAAGGCACAGTATTTGTAAGGTAAAATAATAATGTTGGTTTTTTTTTTGGGTGGGGTGGGGTATGATATGTTGATGATATGTTGATGATGATATGATATGATACATCATCATCGGAGCAAAAATTATCAATGGAGCTGAAATCCTCGGAACTACGAGGACAATCAATTCATTGATAAAGATGATGCTAACAGATGACCCGATAGGTTTTTGCAGCTGCATACGCTTTAGCTCCATCTCTCATCAAATTAATATTTACTCTCATTATTTCCCTTCTGTACATAAATTAACACCAATTAAGGCATTGTTCAAATACAGGGAGGATATTTTCCTCGTATCCATTTCTGCACTAGCAGGCACTTCTTGATCAACTCTATATTAGTTGAATTTTTCAGCAACCACTGACTCAACCAGCGACCACGCCAGTCAGGACAAATTTTGAGGCCCTCTTTTCAGCAATATATTCCGGACTTCCGGATTTCACTGCTTTATTTTGTAATCTAAGTATTGGAATAGTTAAATTTATGCCTCATCCGGAAGAAGATGTCTTTTTTTGTGGTAGGGAGGCGAAGGCTGCTTACGCCTTGAGCGTAGGACTCCCAAACGCGATATGCTTTTGGACTACCCACTAAACACCTCCCCTGTCAATCTGAGAACCTAGCCTGGAACCCTTTGACACATTACTTCGGGGTTGCTGAAGAGGATGTCTTTAAGCCTGATTTGGCCTAAGGTTTGGTTATCATTCGATTGTTCATGGCGTTTGATAGAAGAACGTTTCTTTTTGTCGGAGTCAAATGTATCTACCACTTCGGTAGATCCGATTTGTAGATACATTTGACTCCGACTCCGACTCCGGATCCGAGTCACGGATCGACAACTTTTTATTGTTATCTTCCACGCTTCATTCATCGATGCTGCACCATTTTTTCAAAGTTTCCTGTCAAAATCTTAATGTTGTACGTATGTCATGGTGTTGTAGCCCCATTGTCGCACAAAATAAATTTCAATACGCTGTAGAATTACTAATCTTATTGCAAACATGATTCAGTTCTACATATTTTAGATGGATAAATTTTGACAAGTTTTGACATAGATTATTCAAATCAAAAACATTCTAAATTCAAATCAAATCAAAATTTGGTTATTTTCGCGCTTTCATTACAATTTATGATACTTAAAATGAATTAATATGTGTTTTTAATCATCCTTTTATTATAGTTATGAAACTATTTGTTGGAATCAATAGCGAAACACCCATTTAAAAGCGGAATTGCATATATTTTCGGAGGATGACATACGTACCTAATTTTTTTCCAGTTTCAGTCCAGTTTTCCTAAAATTTTACTCTGATTAATTTTTAGTGTCCTCTTTAAAATTACTATGTATCCTCTTACAAGGTAGGATTGAAGCTACATAGGCTTTGAAAATAAGAGAACTTTTGAACTTTTTGAACCAATAAATCAACTTGGTGTCTTTATCCATCTTAAATACCTTGCACCATTCTTCATAGCAGAATTGAGTTAACTATCTCTAAACTGAAAAAATTGATTACTTCTAAACGCATATTATTGCTTCAAAAAATAAAAGGATAATACGATAGTTTTCTATTTTAATTTTTTTATTTGAATTCGTAAGTTTCCTCTTATTTTAGAGTCAAGAAAGGATACTTCTCTTGAAAATTTGCTTAAAAATGCAATGCAAATATAAATCCATTTGTGTTTCCTTTCTCTTTCTGTGAGCAGTTGCCTGGGAGTGTCCTTACTAGCTCTGCTCATGCTTTGCCTTGGGCACAAGTTCCCAATCGGTCAGTCTGAATTCTTCCAGCAAGGCCTGATATTCAAACGACTTTTCCTATAAACAGAAGTTCGGATATAATGGCCATCACAATATCCTTTTGATTGTCAACGAAGTGCTTATGTGTTTTCAAACTTCCAATTGAAGCATGCAGCTGTTTTTCAGTGTAAAAGTTTTTCGTTGTGGTCTTATCAGCCACAGAGAAGTGAGTTTAAAGGATTATTAGTAATGATTAGCACGCAATTCATCAGGGTAAATATGTTCGTAACACGTCTCCCGGCATTTCATTACATGAAGAACTATCTACACAAAAAAACACAAAAGTTCTGGGGTTAATCTGGACAGACTCTTGAATAATACTTGGATAAAACATTGGAGAGTCTTTTCTCAAGAGCGATAGTCATGTCCGTTCATCAAGTCAAGTTAGATAGCTTACCAAAATCGAGCGTCATTAGAAAGACTGTTGCTTTTACTGCATGCCATGACTCTCTAGATCCTACCACTGTCTTGACAACCTCATCGTGGTACTCATTGAGTTAACTCTTCTTTAACAGTGGCGCTTATGGAAAGAAAATAGTCTGTCTCTTAAAATGTTTGAATTCAGATGAATTCAAAGACGCGCTTTGAACAATTTTTTAACCAGTATCTAGCATGAACAAGGAACTATATCATGATGGAGACCCGGAGTAATCTCTGTTGTTATCTACGCGATCTAGCCAAGGTACTCTCCAGCATGAAGAATAACTCCGTAGTAAAAAATATCTTTATGGGTCTATTTTAATAGCTACAGCTCAGTCATTACTTCTACTCTCGATGTCCTAGCTGGCATCCCCTGACATCAAGATACCTTTTTGCCTTTGATATTGGTCACAGCTTTATTTGTCAAAAAGAGGGATCTCACGGTGTTTGACGGTGCCGTTGTTGCACTTACTGTCAGTTACGCTGCGATTAACCCTTCGATGACTTTCGTTATCCTTTTAGTCGCTTACATTCCATTAGACCCTCACAAACTGCCAGATCAGCAAGTTTACTAATTGATATCTCTCTTCCCGTGGGCCAAGTTTATCTTCTTGCAGAGCTATCGCTTGTTATGTGACTTGCTTCGGTTTGTGTTATACTTAGAGCATCTTTCAGCAGTTGCGAATGAAGCTTTGTTCGCGAAATCTAGATCGGTCGTTTGTTCGGAGTGTTAGCGCTGTTTGTTGTTACGCTATGGTATAGGTTAGACAATTGGTTAGAGACGTATAGAGGAATTGGCAGCTTATTAGGACGATAATTAAGCTTAAAAACTCATTTTTTCTCTTTATTCTGTTTGGAAGCGTTTGACCTTTTTGTCGGACGCTCAATGCAACTTGGTCTCCAGTTAATTGTTTATAAGACGTTATTGATCAAGCTGCTATCAAAGAGAGTTGAAGGTTTATAAGACCTCATTGAAGATATCCTGAATTCAGTTCTGAAGTAGCACAGTTTTGCGCTGGCTGAGAGCCAATTGAATTTAGCTCTTACGTCTGAATGAAGCTTTAAATTCTTGATCAACGCTGTGATTTCTTTGTATTTAGATAAATCGTATCTATTGGCCAATATATGTGAGAATATTTCTGCCCACAGTTTTGAGTACCAATGGGTATAGATCAACCATATTTCTAATCTCTACTGTATGTACAACCCTTTTTCGTGGTCCTTTAAACCCATGTATGAGGAATGTATGAGGAATGGAATATGAATGTTTCATAATTTCGTTGTTTTCTTTATCAGGCATCCAGTTTGATGCTGATGCTGATGATGATAATTCCTTGTCCTGTAACTCAGATTTTAAGAGAGTTTGATTCATTTAGCGCGTAAAGGTGACCAAGTTGAGCTTGTAATTTTAATTGATTTAAAGCGTTGATTTTGTATTATTTTTCCTGTTTCAGTAGGGCCTTAACAGCTACTTACTCTTAGCACTCATCCCTTACAGTGTAGGACCCTCAAAAACACAAAGTTTCTGAATTTCCCACAAGGCGCGCTTGGAAATCTGATGTAATCTGTAGCAATTTGTGGTTTTCTAATCACATCTATTTATCTTTTTTTATCTAAGGGCTATTTTCAACTTTATTCACATACCCAAAAATTTAAGGAACAAATTCTTCTATATTTAATTTTTTTTTATCTATAGTATAAGCCTTTTTCATAAAGTTGCGCTTGAAATTGAATTTATATTAAATAGAAAATCGTCACCGGGAGAAGGTTGTCGTCAGTTGTTGATGCCTTTTTCGCAATTTCCTGGTTCTAATAACTCGCTAATAACATTTTAGTGTAATATGAAATTTTCTTCATTATCGAACGTCATTTCCAAAAAGTTTTGACGATTTACCATTTCGTCAGCCGTAAAAACTCAAAGGGAACTCAAAAGGATTTGTTTAATAACTCCAACGAGAACGAATAACTCAAAAATGAGTCATTGTGAAGTGTTTAAATTGATTGCATGCAATCAATGCCTTATGCGATTTTTAATTGTTATGATCGAAGGAAATTTGTGGTCATCCTTCGTGTCTGAAACTAAGGCTCTTGGGTATTGTTCAAGCTGTATGTGGCTTCTTATATCTCTTTTTTTAACCATGAAGCATTGATTACACAACAATTTACTGACATGTAAGATGTAAAGCCACTTTTTATTTTATAGAACTTGTTTGAATTTATTATTCAGATATTTTAGAATTTTAAAATAGCTATAGCTAGTCAAAAATTTTGACATGAACTACAGTCGAAATAAATTCAAAAAAATATACCAAGGACAAAATTTTATTATAAAGCCATCACCCAAAAAGGTTTTCGTTGATAGAGTGTTCATCTTTTTCTTTAATTTTCTCATTCCATTTTACTTTGATTTAGATTTAAGTTTTGGTTGCGATTTGTTTAATTATTTATGTATTATTGTATATTTCCACCTCATTTAATTGCTGAATAATGAAGGAAGTTTCAGTTTTATTAAATGTTTTGCATTGCCACGAAATTTGATCGTTTGAAGTGAACTTTAACTATTTCAATCATTTCAACATTTGTTTCCAAGACTTTTAGTTATTTCCCTCCAAAAATATCTGCCCCCTGAATTTCATACATTTTTTAAGGTAATTTTAGTATTGCAGGAAAATTAGGTATAATTAAATGATTAAAGTTTGACGCCTTGCACTGAATTTACAAAAACAGAAAAAAAAATACTGAAAAACTTTCACAATCGTTAATGTTAAGTGTTGTGTGAAATTTTTAATGTCTTAATGAAAATTTTTTAATTACACTTTCTTTTGATGTTTCCATGTTTTTTAATTTTTATACCAAAAATAATTCATTCAACCGAACGGCCGATTTTTTTCTTTTTTTATTGCAGATGCTTATCAATCAAGCCACCTGAGAGGTATGCACTCTTCTCCGTTTACAAAATAAAAACTAAAAAAAAAAACAAAAACAAAAAGATAAAAAATAAAAGTCTCTAAAGACTACAAATAGCTTATAGAAGAGATTGATGAATGAATGAGAAATTCGCGCGTTAACACGTCTGATATGATATCGAATAATCGTCCGGAAGTACAGGAAAGAAACGTTTAATCACATTTCACAGGGGTGTGGTGGTGTTTGGTATAACATTCATCCAGAAGGTGGACCGAAAGTAAAATAAAAAAAATATATGCGCGCATAACATATGTCTACAGCATATTCAAATGCGGATTTGTATGGAAACAACTAGATCCAACGAGGTTCCTTATCAATCATGATTTCATCGTATAGAAAACTCGAAATTTTTTTCATAATTTTTGTGTTATCCTTTCGATTGATTTTAAACGATTTGTTTTAATCATGACATTGTGATTTATTGAATTTATGCTGAAGCGATGTCTAACTTGTCCATTTCGATGGATTTCAAATTAATTTAAATTAATTTAATTTATTTCTGTTTTTTTTTTGCGTATGAAAAAAGTTAAGTGAATTTGTTATGTATAAAAAAATTTTTGATGGGGTGTCCAAACGGGCTACACCCCTGTCCTGATCTTCGGACGATAGTCGCGTGTTACAACCTAGTTTTATGCATGTGTATATCAAAGTCATTGAATGTGCGTCATTTGAGTTGAATTTATTATTTTTGGTATATGAACATATTTTAACATTGATTTCCTACGAGTTAACAACAAAATATTTGACCCCATATGTTAAGTGATGTTTCTTAGAATGTGGTAAGTAAATGATAGTATCAAAATTGTTTCCTTCTTACAGGTTGATGGTATTTGTTTCTGAACAGATTTTGTTTTTAATTTAAAATTTTTATTTTTCAAAAACCCAAAATTGACTCTTTTTGGTTGATTTGAAATATAAAAGTTACTATTATAATAGTTAAAATTTAAAACAATCGGATATAAGAAAAAATAGTTTTGAGGAGAAGGTGATGCCGTCGAATCACATAATATAATAAATAAATAGTTCTAACTTTCCCCTCAACTGGAGGAGCTCCTTTAAATATTTCACCCGATCGGAGCGAAAGAAATGTTTATTTGAAGTTAAAAAAGAAACAAAACTGAAATTGTCCAAGCAAATCGCTTGCATGCTCCTCAAAACTATGGTGACAAAGGATTGAAAGAGAATTGGTATGAAAATGAAGTATTAAAGCTCTTTGTTTACTAATTAAAACATATTTGAACCTACAACCATATAGATGAGAGCAGTGGTTTGGGAAACCAATGATAAGCTTATCAATAATTTTTTAATTATTACCGAATTTATTATGCAAACAAAGATTTGGAGGACTATTAAAATGTTGTTGATAGAGTCAAGTCTTTCCAATTTATTACAATGAGAAATGAACAAATTATAGTTTATAACAGGCATATCCTAGCCGTCCAGTGTATCCTAAGAATGATTTGATGGACCTACTGATATTGCTGGTCCCTTTTCCAGTGTTTTTTTTTTCAATTTATTTTTTGAAGTCTCAAAGTTTATCTTTGAAAGTTTGTGATACACGATCCAATTTCGTACCGGACGATTAAAGAAAGGAATATTTATTAATTATTATTAACAATGGTTTTTTTCTTTAAAAATTTCGAAAAATATTTTTTTTTAAATTTTAACCAAAAAAAAAAATTTTTAAATTTAAATTTTTTTTTAAATGTTTAATATTTTGGGCATACTTATATTTTTCAAAATTATGCAGATATACCTGCCGAAACTTTGCATTAACAAAATAAATTCGAAACTTTTTTTCATTGTATAAAACGAAGTGGATCGAAAAGTCAATAAAAGCAAATTCTAGCTATTTAGTTACATCAACGAAAAATCTTATGAATGAGGAAAATGAGGCCCAGATATTTCGAAACAGACACTGCAAACGATTAATAACGGTTTTTTTAACATTAATAAAAAAAAATAAATAAAATAAGTTAAAAATAAAACAATATTGACGTCGAATAAGCTGAAATTGTTGTGAAGCAGAGGGGGTGAATGCGGTAAACTCTATGATTCCGGCATTGACTAACGCGCAGTCATAAAATGACTTTTTTTTTTAAAAAAAAAATTAACCTCGAGGGTGTTTCCGACCAGACAACCGTGGTTCATAATAAACCTCTTGTATGTGCTCTAGTAAACAATACTCTTCAGGACCGAGGCACTCGCTTCGAACTAATCTCTCGCTTCTAATAACCGACGATTGGTTTTATATATTTGTTTATTGTCAATTGAAAAACACTGATATATAATAAAAACAACCATGTTGACGGTGCTTCAGAAACCCTTCAAAGGATTTCGCTGTGATTATCTAATCCTATCATTAACTTCCTGGGCAAATTTCCACCTTTGTGTCTAAATTGGTTTAAATAGGTTATTTAATCGTTAATCCTTTCCACCTTCCGGTATAAATACGTTTGATCTACTCTGATATGAACTGCTCCCAGCAATTATTACTTGATTTACCACATACTTAAGACCACCACATTTTTTTTAAACAATGTCTCTTTGTCCAAACTCTGTGTTACTGGCCAGTTTTAAAAAACATTACTGGCTTCTTTGATTCAGTTTTTTTTAAATGGAATTGTTGGTACCAGGACGTCTCGTTTATATTTTTTTTTCAGTGAGTATCCTTTTCGTTAGAGAATTTGTTCAAAAACTTTTGCGGCCAGGCTCATATTAGCCTTCCCACATAACCTGTACTTGATTTTTTCCAAAATTTCGAAAAAATTTCGAAAAATATAAGCAACAATTTTCTTTGTCTAGGCACAGAAATTACGCCGTGACACGTGTTAGAGCCATCTTAATTCAAGACCAAAAATACACGAGAAAGTATTCTGGTCATTAACACGCTTGAATGTGAATGAATTTCCCCGATTAATCTTTCTGGCGTGGGTGGTCGCCCTCTGACTCAAAATTCAAGTTTCAATGTCATTGACTCATGGACTCCGATCCTGAACGTGCCTATTGCATGAAAAATTTTCTTGAATTTTCCGGTATTACAGTCGACTTATCGTGTAGCAGAACAAGGTATTTTCAGGCGAGTCCTTTTTCCGAATTCCATACAGAGAAATAACACAAGTTAACATAGTTTAGAACCTGAGCAACCAAGAGCTGTTTATGTGGTTCATTGGGTGGGTCGATTCAAATCAATAGACCGTTTTTTGAAATTGGATCGAGTTTTCGGAATTTTTAATAACTTCATTATTTTGCAGATTTTGACAATTACCGGCAATTTATTCCGAACCTTGTAGGTCCTATCCGTTTCGATCACTTTGACCTTTTCATCTGAAAAGCTCGGTAGCTGATTTTATTTGTTTTTTCTTCCGGGGTCCACTTTTCTGTTTAGTATAGGTTTGCCCTGGCTCTTAGTTCTCTCTCTTTATGCCTTAATATTTACGGATGGTCCATTTTTTCGCCATGCAGAAAGCTTTAAATTTGCTCAACCTTCTACTGATCCTTGATTCCGCGCAAGTCACTAACAGTGCATTATGCATTCGATTCGTGCAGTCTACAGGAAAGTGTTCCACACTGACGTCCGTTTGGATGTTAATTTCTTGGCATGTTGATCCTGATCGCGGTGATACGTAGATAACTAGAGATCTTCCGCCATATTAGCCTACCTAGGAGCTCCTCAATTTGTATTTTATTAAACTAAGATCAAATACTTTAGCTGTAGTCATATGTGTCATTAAAACTAAAGCAAATCTCCACCCGAAGGGTTTTGACTACCTTCTTTTTCAGTAACACTATTGACACTTGATTGAGTTCAGTTTAATTGCGTTATCGTTGAATCATCCAGCTCTTGTTAATTGTTCTACTCTTTTTTTTTCTTCTTACTTATCGAACACTACTATGACCACTGAAACCACGTCAGTTTCATTAGTTGTACTTTTGAGTGCCAATGAGCACTGTTGACCATAGCGTAAATACTTAAAAGCGCTTACATTTCGAAGAGGCATTACAATGAAAGAGATACGAATACCCCATGCAGCACATAAAACGAGCTTTGTAAGGTAGAGAGCTTGGAAATCTAATGTCGCAGGTGAGTGATCAGATAGGGTAGCTTTCTCGGCTTATATGAATATGAGAATAATTTTTCTGGTGTAATATGTGAGTCATTGTGGATGAATAGAAAATTGAAAAGGAAGTTAATCGGCATCTCTTTACATCTTCGTCCTTATGTCGTACCATAATGTAACAAGTTTCGCTTATAAATACCAATGTAACTGCAAAATTGGGCTCAACTCTGATTATGTTCGAAGTTTTTTAAAAGTTTAAGCGATTGTTTCTCATTATGCCGCTGTGTAGACATGGTCATATGTAAAACCCTTGATATGGTTCTCTAGTTTGCAGCTCTGGTTGATTTATGAGTAAATAAAGTACATGTAAATTCCACTTCGAGTCACTTGATTCTTCTCGGAGCCATTGGTTTATGACGATTATATTAAGTTTGCTCCTTTTTGATTGGAGCTTTCCCGCCATGGATTCGAGAACATGGAGATGACTTGCTTGCGATTGGTTGGTTTTCCAGTTCTTGAATGGTTGGTTATCTTCAATAGCTGGTTTTAAAGAAAAGCTACAGTTTAGCAGGCGAAAAGGAGCATTTCAGTTACAAAGGACAATCGCGTTGCGTTCACTGGGAACTGTCAGTTTTCGAAGCAATTCTAGCTATTTCACAAACTCTTTAAGAGCTTTTCAGCAACTTTGAACAATTTGTACATAATGTCTTATGCCCATTTTTATTAAATACTTGATTTTTTTCCGTTATTTTTAAAAATTTTTCCAATTTCATCCTTTATTTGCAATCATTTCGCAACTAAAAATCAATTTTACTGGCCTTCACATGAAGGGTTGCAATCAAGAAGTACATGCAACACTATTAAAATCCTGGTTTTAAACTTGAGATGTTGAATTTAATTTAATAAAAAGTCTAGTAAAATTAATATGTCATGCATATAAAATCAAAAGAGGGGAAAATTCGATTAAATGTTGTTGTCATAAAAGTTACAACCATTCCATGCATGTTTACATACTCAAGAAATTGAGTTATAGTCAAGAATAACAAATCATCTGTCAAGAATGTAGCGACCGTCTTATATGAGTGGGCTCTCGTTGGTCGGTCCCCTAGCTGTGCATTCCTTCTCACCGGGCATTATCTTATGAAAATGAGAAAATCAAGAAAACTTGTTGCTAATTACACCTTACACTTGACTGTATGGTTATTTGCACATGGCATACTAATATATTCGCATACGAAGAAATGAATGCCTTTTTGTTTGTTGCCTCTCTGCACAGGAAAAATTATTGTAGAGATAATTAAATTAAATGCATTTATAGCTTATATTACGATTACACGCTACTGTTGTACGTTTACCCATAAACGTATCCTGTACAATAAATAATTAATTAATGCGGAAGAAGTTTAGTACCCGCGAAACCTAGACATAATTTCTTAGTTTTTCTTTTTCGCGATTATTTTTTTCTCTGCATCATTTATATTTTTTCTTCGTATCACAGTTTTCTATGATTTTGTATTTCACATATTCATAATTATTTCGAACTATGGCAGGGAGCTAGATAAGTCGGTTGGTAGGTAAGTATTAGTTTCGTTTCAAGTGAAAATTTTTGCGATTACTCTTGATCATGATACTCCTTCGAATGAGGATTCCAATTAAAGAGTGAACTTACAGCGAAGAGTATTCACTACTTGTATGACTACTGAAGATTCATTTAATTATCTCTAAGATAGTATTGCAATCCGTTCGTATGAAGTATCTGCATTTGTTCGAAAATTTCTACTTCGCGCTTGTTGGGTCTTAATTGTAGATGCAAAACAGAATAATACCCAACAATGAGCCGAAGTCCAATTAAACTCATCCAATGGACTTTTGAATTGGATATTGTAATTTCTCAATTTGTTAGCGGTGAAAAAAGAAAGAAAAAATTAACATACGAAATGAAATGGAAATAATGTTTTGCGAACGAAACGAATGAGAATGGAAATAATTGGAAGTGTATTTAAGTGGGCGTATAATAAATGATTTGAGCCCTAAATTATTTCGCGTTTTTCGCTCAATTAGGTGTAATCGTAATTTTCAGCTGCACTGAACTCATGAAATTTATCCAAGCGCAGTTGTTAGTAATCATACTTTGGAGCTATTTATCTGAATCCGAAATATTAGCTCATTTCTGTTTGCTGTCTCGGTTACTAACTTGATTTTCGAGATTTTCATTTAAGTAAGTGACAACTCATCACTGCATACACAGATCTTTTGTTCCTTCTCATCCTGGAAATATTGGTAAATTCAAATACCCCCACAAACGACTTTGAAGGCTTCGCGCTGAGGCAAGCATCAAAAAGTGTCATCTTTTAACGCATGATGGTCAGAATCACAGCTGTGTTTGACTACAAGTTGTACTAGAATGCGGGACTTGCTGCAAAGAAGGCAAATGCCTGAAATAACTATATTTTCTGTAGAAAAACATCGTTTTGGATTTTCAATTAAATTTTTTCCTTATTTATTTTTCTGTTTCCGTTCATGGGCATCGAAAATTCAATTGGACCTGTCCAAGCCAAATTATTTATAGCACTTACCTTCCTAAACTTTTACACTTCCTTACTTTCTGCCTTTGAAATAGTTTTGCCATATAAAAAATCTCACATATTTTCTTACTGAACTTGAGGTTGGAGTAGACAATAGTGCCCCAATTCCACCCTCGAGGGAACACTATTCAGCAAAATAGTGCAATGATTTGAATGATGTACAGATAGAATTACTAGTACCAAAGACTAAGACTTTGGGAACATACGGGAGAACGAAGGGGGCTTCAAATATCTTGAGAAACAAAAAACTATTCGCATTTGTTTGTAGTTTTTTTATGGTGAGGGTGCAATTTCGTTTCAAATCTTTTATCGTCATCAACTTAACTTTTCAGGAATATTTTTGAAATGGCTGTAATTAAGGTAAATTTCTAGTAGGCGGTCTAATTTTCCCTTTTTGAGTATTACGACATTTTTTGAATGTAAGCTTGCTTTCTCAACATTAGATTCAAAAAATCATTTAACACACACTTTGCAGATCGTTTTAGGTTGATATTTAAATTGTATGACTTTATTGTGTACAATTTCGAAATATATCAGGGTTGAAAAATAATAACCCATGTTTGAAAGCAGGTGGCGCTGCTAAAGTAAGTTGATGTTACCGCCATTAGCTGTCACATGAATGAGAACAACATGTCTAACATGGCTAGTCTGGCTTTAGTTGAACGTTTCAATCTAAAGATACACCATGCCCCTTCTCGGGTTTATGAGTGCTACGAAATTTAAGTGGTTAATATCTTGTGAAAAATGGTGGATACATGGATACATCAAGGATATACCATATGATAAAAGGCAACGCAAATTCTTTTGCGTATTCCTTCTAAACAATCAAAGTATATCCAAATCTGCCGCATTTTTTGACAGTATATTTGGGGTCGGTATACTTTCCTAGTAATCATTTCAATTTTTGTCTACTATTTTCTGTTCTTTTCCTATTTGTGTAAGATTTTTTTTCAACTCCGTTAGACGTACAACGTTGTTAATATCAAAAAACTTACGAAGTTTTGTAAGTCATTGCCTGCGATAAAAAAATTTCTTTACTCGCAAGTTTTATTCAGATCTCATAAACTTTTTCGGTTGCCCTGCCGACATCCTTTTCACATCTGAATCATCGTGAATACAAACAACGAGAAAATCCGAGAAAAGCCCAATTCCCCTCCAAAATTATCTGAGCTCTATTTGGTTTGGTAACTTTTTATCATTCTTTTGCGTAAAAAAGAACAATTCGCCTCCCAAAAATTATGCGTTTGAATAGAAAGCAAACATAAATCTGTTTGCTCGTTTCCTATCTCTTTCTATTTGCATTGGCCTGGGAGTGTTCTCGCTAGTTGTACTTGCCTCGATGTAGATATATTAGTATGATCTGTGGAAAATTCATCAGAGAACTGGTTTTTGGAAAATTTTCGTTGTTTTTTGCTCGTTTCCAAGTTTCATAGGGGAATTTTCATTTCATAGCTATTTATGCAAAGCCTCTACAGAATTTCAACTCCAAAAAAAATCGTTTTACTCCAAAATGAAAAACCCATCCAATAAACACACGAGGTTCTAAGCCCGATTGATTAGAATATAATAATAGCTCCCTTGAAGTACGAATACTAACTAACTAATAGTTCTCTATAAGAACGAAAGGATAAGAAAAAGAGCCTGACAAAACAGCGGGAGCGCTTCGAAAAGAATCCCAAGCAAAAGTATTCAGCCAAAATTAGTTGTGTTTTATTTGAATTGGTAAATCGTTGCTCCTTTTTCGATTTAACAAGAGCAGCACGCTTGGTTACAAAACGAGGCCGAACGTAATCAAAGGCCTACGAGTCCTTACGTTAGAAGTGGCTAGTAGGGTACACGGAGACGATATAGCAGGGCCAATAAAGTCTAAATGTTATTACTGATAGGTACGATTAATCTCAGTTTTTGGTTATTGTTTTGTTATAAGAAAGTTTTGGTTATAAGAAAAACGCTTACCTGAGCATCTTCCTCATTCTTTCCATCCGGGACTAGCTTGGGACCAGCTCAGGCGAAATTACGACGATATTCATGCCAAGAGCCACAAATATTTCCTGGTCACTTTGATTTTTGACTGATAAGTAACACAGAAAGGTAAAGAAAACAATAACCTTTTTTTCTTCAATCACTTGGGCCGGTCCTACTAAGACAACAATTTCCATTTTCAAATGATTTCCATGGATACATGAATTAATTTTTTGCATAGTACATTTTGCCTAAGTGCCTTACGTGCATGGTTGGCATTTCTTCGAGATAAACTTGCAATTATTCAACGATATCGCTAATATTTTTCGGACACTATCCTTATTTCATATAAATTAATATAAAATCCCTCACTTCTATACACATTTCCGCGACGTGTTAGACCACTTTAGCCATGTGTGGTAAATCTACTATTGCTTGCTCTATCTCTTTCTCCCAGAAGTCACCCGGGAATAATGTTGCTGTTTTTTTATGCTTCTTATTGTGCTGTGGAAGATCGAAATAAGCCAACGCTACATGGGAAAAGGCCGCCTGCAAAACGAGCGTGTAGAACGTTAGAAATTTACCTAAGGAGTATTCAGACCATGGTCGAATTGAGAGCATTTTCTGCACGACTTATACTCTATGCATCAATCAGAAAGCTGAGATTTTTTGAAAAGTCAGTTTCACTGAAATCAGTCGTCGGGGCATAAGTACTTCAATTTGGTTAGCGTGGATAGAACATTTGTTTTCGTAATCCTAATCCTTTTTGTAGTTACTCGTCGACATCCTAGTTGGTAAGCCAAGTATTGATTAATTAAACATAAAAATAAAACAAATATTTCACGACCGTTTGACTACTTGCTAAATATCCAATTCTATTGTTAATTAGTTGAAATTTTGCTGATCCCTTTTCAGCACCTACACAAATTCGTCAAATATGTTCACACTTTATTTACCTGTGATGAATGTTATTCAGGCTACAATCAATACATCAATGTCGCATTAATTACTACATAAATCCGTTCCTTCCAGTGTATTGAAGCATCATTACATTTTAAGCTTTTTTGGGAAATCCGACCGTAATATATTTATCCTTGTCAAAGGCTGACCTTTTCATCTCGTTTAAATGGATGCTGGACCAGCGCCTGACTGTGGCGAGTTGGATACGTGTTGGTCGCCATCCTATCAAAAGCAGGAGCAACTGGCTGACCAATTCATGAGTGAAAAGACCATTGAAATGTAAATGAAATGGGTAAGCCTCAAACCCTGAAAATGATGTCCGTTCACGAATGGTCGTTGTCGATGGGTGCGATGAAAGGATTCAAACATCCGTTTTTAGAAAGTGTTCAATTAATAAAGTGAGAATGATATCAGATGGTGCGTGTGATTGTGTAAAGTGAAGAGATATGGGTATGTGTGGGGATGTATATGTTTCATTTTGTGTGACCCATTCGTTTCTCACTTGATCGGATGCTAAAAGCGTAGACGGTTCACGAGATATCCTTGCCAACTTCATCATCTCCGAGTTGCTGCCCAACTGCTTGGCTTAAATGTTCGTTACCCAATCTGATACACTCCAACACCTTTTTAAACACACAATTCCCGTTATTTTACCATTTTACAATAGAAAGGACATAGTGATACGGACAAGCGTTTTTCAGCGTGCATAGTCCGGACATGCTTTGACTAATAATCGGGGTGTGAAAATTCTCTGCGGTGAAATCTTTACACTTGGAATGGGTGCACCTCTTGATTCGATTAGACACATATGTATATCCCGATAGGAAAATCGACATGATTCACTACACTGTAGCCCCAAATTATTGGCACATTGATACACACGCATTCAGGACGAGATGATAATTGTTTATCCAGTTAAATGAAGGAGAAAATCGTGTTCGATGGGGTTTTTTCTTCGCAAATTCATTGGTCGCATCGGTCTGCACGTCCATCGAATGAGTTTGGGGAGAAAAAAGCTTGGATACTTTCTAATGGTTGGAGCTCGTGGAACATACTCATGTCTATCTAACGTCTAATTTGTAAGGATCTGTTTATAGTTAGCGCACGAGCGATACTAGAGCGGTGTAGTCTTTTTTCACTCTATACAAAAGAGATTTTTTTAGCTCAACTTTCTCACCTGTGTTATGAATTTCAAAGGCTTAACCACTGTGTAACCGATGGAACAAGGTTTTTTTTTTTCATAAAATCCATCAAGCACGAAATGTACTTGCGTACGAAATAATGCTGGTATAACTCGCTTGAGACGGATATTTCTAGATAAAAAGAAAACTGAATTTTCAGCCAACAAAAACATTTCTAACCACATCTTAAAACATTTCATACTGACATCATTCACTACGTGAAACAACGATTTTACGCGGCGACCACAAAACTGTTGTAACTTAACTTTTAACTGAAATTGAGTTCTTCCTTAGAAGTTGAATGTTTCATCGCCATGTCGTTAAACTGATGAATAACAGTAGACAATTTTAAATACATGCAATCTCCTTGCCAAGACATCAAAAAGCGCCGAATCGTATATCATTCGTGGTGTCAATAAATATTACTTTGATGCTACTGGAAGATGACTCTCCTTGTGGAAGCTGCAAATTTTGCCGCACAACAGTGTTAAATGTCGTTTGAACTCAACTTTGGTTATAGGTACCAACTAGTGTTATGGGAATAAAGAAGTTGTAAGAAATGTTGAAGCTCATTTTCTGCAATGTTTCCTTCAGTTCTCGATAAATGTGCACGGAAATTTAATTTACGGTAGGATTGCGTCGCGCTCTACATGTCTTCGGTGTGCAGTAAAATACAATGGAATCAACTAAATCGAACTTAGAGTCGGACGACGTGTGAAAATTATCGTATCCGCAATATCCGTTTATATGAATTTAATGAGTACTTGGAAGACAAATTACTATATGTCACATTTCTCGGTGAAAATGTATTCAAGAGAGTCCAGAAATTCAAATACTCGGTTGCCTTCTCACTAATATACGTTTCCCCTGAAACATACTTGCCTGATAATTATCACACACGCCTATTTTCTTATTACATGATATCATTCTCAATGCATTTTTGATCTAATTGTGGTTTCCCTCTTGTTTTAGATTACTTAAGTGGAGCAGGTTAGTGGTTTCATAATGTTAAATGCTCGTTTATTTTGGATAGGATATTATTTTCAAATATGTAGTTGTTAAGGCAGTTAAAATTTCATAGAAAAAAAAAACTATTTGATTTCAGGATATTTACCAAAATAGGAGATGAAACTGTTCAACAAACTTTCCACTAATCCTTTCAGCCAATTTATCTTTCAGAACCATAAATAGTAGCGTAGAAACTTTAATAGATGTGGGGATTAGGAAAACACAAACAATCCTCCCTTCAATTCGTACATGTTTCGCTGTTCTCCATGTTTTGTCCACACTGCCGAAGCGCGTATGTGAACATTACAAGAAAACAGACAGAGAACAAGTGAATTTGGTTCGGAAAATCAGCACCTTATGTCCCTGGGAAAAATTAAATTGGACAAATAAATTACATTTTTTTACTAATGCACTAATGTTATATGAACGTGTGAACAGAACATCATACCGATAATGGCGCACTACCAAAAAGCGTCTGTGAACGAATCGAAGGATGGGACGGGGAACGACGGAATGCTCCGAATATAAAAAAGGACTAATATTACTTTTAAATAATTACTCAATCGGTGCTGCGCGACTCACCTGACATTTAGATCCAATGAAATGTTCCTGCGAATCTCTCGTTTCTTTCATGTCTCCCATTTTGACAGAAGGTGTTACGTCTTCTTCCGAAGGCGTTAATATCTAGATTCAATTTCCACACAATTGCTCCTGTGACTCCTTTAGATTAGCATATATCGTAAATGTAAATATGATTTTATGACTTGGTTCGAAATTTTAAGGAGATTCAAGGCTGTGTGTTGTGAATGGAAAATTTCAACGATTGAATGCTTAAGGATTCTGTCACAGATGTATCTCGCAATTGTCTTGTAGATTAGTAAACTAACACCTATGCCTATGGCAATGCACTTACTTCTTAGGCGCGGGATACGTCATGATTTACAAAAAAATTAAAAAACCTCAGTCAGTCAGTGGGCAAAGCCAGTCGGTCTACGTCAGTCTTGAGCAGGTCAGGGATCCTTGCACTATCGGCGATCAAAAATCTCAACCTGGAAGTAAGTGTGAACTATGGAAGAAATCGAGCACCACCCCATCATTAAGTTCCTTACGAATCAAGGAAAGTCAGTTAAAACTATACTGTAAGATATGGCGTCCGTTTACGGCGGCTCTTGTGCAAGTAAAACCATGGTTTACCAGGCAAAGTCTCTTTAAACAAGGCAGGGACTTACTTGAAGATATCCCGTGGCCCGAAGGGTTGATCGAAGTAACTACTCCGAAAATGATTCAAAAAGTCGAAAAATTAATATTGGGAAAAGCAATACTAAAGGAAAAACAGCTTTAAGAAATGGTAAGAGGATCGAATACGACAATTTTTATAATTTTTCACGATCATCTTGACATAACAAAGGCTAGCGCTACATGTGTGCCAAGAATTCTCCCGCCGCCTGCGAAACAAAACCATGTAGAGTGTTCCCGAAACATTTGGACCCTTGTAATGAAGACAAGGATGGACTATTCAGTTTTTACTGCAAACGAAACTTGGCCTCATGATCATGAAAATGAGTCCAAACAGGACTCTATGCATTGGCATAGATGGTACAGTCGATTGGTAAAATCATCGCGACAGTCTTTTGGGACTGAGAAGGGATCCTGTTCATAGATTACAAAGATAAAAACGTTCTCGCTATCGGAGAATACTGTGTGCAATCATAGAGAGATCGAAAGAATTTATAGAAAAAAAAGGAAATTATTAAAGAAATATTGTCGTTACATGACAAAGCGTATGTTCGGAAGTGCCGTGTTTTCTTGGTTGCTCTGCACAAGGTGGGCTTAATATTTAGGACGACTCAACCTACGGCCATGATCTGGCTTTCAGTGATTACTATCTATTCCCAAAGCATCAAAAATGTCGTGGCATGAAGTGAGTGACATAGTTTCAGCTTATTTTTCGGGCAAAGACAAAATTTTTTTAATAAAATTATCCTTAAGCTAATTGAAGCGTTTGAAAAGAGTTACAATGACGGATGAATACATTGCAAAACAAAAGGAATTATGTATTTCTATTCCTACCTCATACACTCTATTCCGCGAACTTAAAAACGCACCCTCGTATGATGTGCTAATGTTCTTACGTCTTTGTCTACGTAGTGCTTACATTTGGTTTCATGACACGTCAGGATTTTTAAAAGCAAGGAAAAAACTCCAACTCTAAAACGTTTTTTGTTGTAAATGATTTTTGTTAATGCAAATATTCAGCCTTTTACTCAAACATGGCTTCCAGACTTTTTTCCTTTTTGTTTTCATAACACGCATTCTGTAAAATACGAGGCTGAATTCCGTCCAAATTTTTTGATCGCAGAGATCCTGTGAAAGGTAGCTAGCTGTGCATCGAAATACCTTTTAAAGGTTTGGTATAATATGCTTAGATATCTTCTTTCAAGTACCCATAACATATTTTTGACATATGAAGTATATCTTAAAAAATTCTTCCAAGCAAGGATTTGACACAGTCGAGGTTCTTTGAGACGTTTCAGGTATTCAAACAATTAAATTTCTGACATGTTTTGTTGGTTTTCATGGACTGGTAGCATTTGTCTTTACTTACGTACTTAGATTGTTGGTTTTTCGCGTGAAAGAGTAAAGACAGTAAGATCATGAGAATGCAGCATTCACTATGCCTTAAATATCGGTGTTTTTTTTTGCCCTAAACTACACTTCATTTATAATTCAACATCAAATTTTTGGCACCAGGGGTTGTAGAGAAGCACCAGTAATAATATTCATCATAATAAACTGCCGAAATTGTGGCAGTTTTGGCGTATAGATAATAGATCGGTCCTAGAAATGCAGCGTGTTTTCTGCCGCAAACATCCTGATTGCTCCTTGGTCAAAAGTGTCAACATTCGTCGCTCAACTTCAAGATTCTTGAAGCAACAATTTGAACAAAGCGCTGACATAACGTTTGCTGCTGTTCATGTTCAAAAAGTTGCTTTCTTGAATTTTGTTGAATTTATTCAGAATTTTATTGAATTTATTCAATAAAATGAGCAGTCTTTTTTGTAGTTTGGTCTTGTCTTACTGCTACATAAGGATTTGACGTTGCTTACTGTCGATGTATTACCAGTTTTTTGTCGTTTGCCGGCACTGAGAACTTCTTAGCTATCTGAAATATCCTTTTTGTTGACAGCTACGTCAGGTTCGTTATCAATATTGATATTGTAAAACAAGATTCGATTGTTTCTGTGTCCACAAAAAAACAAATAGTCAACATTTTTCCCTACAGGACGAACTTCTTCCGTGTATTCTTCTAAGATTCATGATTGACGTTGAGATCTCTTACAATTGTATGCGGTTGATTACATTGTAATTAGACCTTAAAAAAGTTATTGAAGAAATGCTATCCCTTCTTCTACAAATTGGATTTGATAAAAGTGATGAGCAGGTACAACGAACCTTCAATTTCGTCCTGCAAATGTCTTTGAATCTTGTAAATAGTTTTGTCACCTAGTTTTTTCCTCCATTGACTTCAGTAGACGTTATAAAGGCTTCTAGCTCATTTTTCGTAGTACTTCCGCAGTACAATAAGGAAATTAAGATGAATAGTAAAATAAGGACGTATGAAGGGGTATACACTGAAAAATTTATGGTCAAAATACCACTTTATCGCCCTATTCGCAATGAAGCGCGAGGAAAATGGTGGCTTATAATCAATTTTTGAAAAACGAAAGATTCGTCGAAAATTGATTTTTTTATTGTCAATTAGGTACTTGTTCAGTCAAAATTGCGTAAAACATTAATACTAATGTCAGAGCGAGTGTTTGATTCATCAAAAAATTTAAACTGAAATAATCTGGAAAAAAGGAAGAAACTAAGTCTTTGAAGTTTAGCCTGTAATTGAGGGGTATAGGTGGTAGGAACCACTGCGTAAGTACTAAATCTGCTCGCCTGGAAAAATAGTGCTTTGCCTCGATTTTTAGAACCTTTTTGTAGATTTTTACGCTGATTTGCCTATTGACAAAAAAAAAACTACTCTCGGTGTGTGTGTAAAGCAACGAAAAGCAACGAAAAGCAACGAAAATTGCGCGTTTGGTATGATCATAATTTTGGCAGCCCGTAACACAAATATGAGACAGCGTTTCTCACAATAGCAAGAGAGAAGAGAGAAAAATAAAGAGAGTGTGCGAGAGACATTGAAAGGAAAAATGACATAATGTTAAGAATAATAACAATCGGCAGGGTATGTCCCTAATGATTGGAATGGAATAGAAAATGGAAAAGCGAGTGAATGAAATGGAAAAGTGAGTATGAAGATTTCAGGAAGATAAGATCAAGTAATCACCCATGTATAGGAGTAAATTAGAGAGAGAGAGAGAGTGCACTAGAGAGAATGCATTAGAGAGAGAGTGTGTGAGAGAGAGAGAAGTTTAATAGATAATTGAGTAGAGTCATGTACGATATAATTCGTGGATGTCAAAAATGTTTCAATCTGTAGATCAAGCACTGATGTTCGGGACTCATTTATTTAGTTCGCCAATAAGATTTCTTGTTATTCAGCAGCGTAGAGTTTTATCAAGACAGTATATTTTATTCAAGATAAAGGATATATAGGATACATAGATAAAAAATTTTATGCAAGATAGACAAGGAAGGCATACACTTGACACGTTAAAAAATAGTAACCAGGCCAAAGAAACATTCTAACTAACATACAATTAGTATGCTGGTTGGTAGGGGGAACATGTAGCGGAGTAACATGTGAAGATTCCTAAAACAAATGAGAACGGCAGGAGTATCAGCCTTAAGAGATACGGATGTTTTATTAATAATACGTTATAATTTTTCATCGCAAGATTACGGAGCGTGTTCAAACGACAAAATCCTTCCAACAAAAACAAAATAATTTAAACTTATGGTACGCAAGTATGAGCGGGTAAACTTTAAAAAATAAAACACACTTCCAAATCAACTGAAATTCAAAATGATATTCTCTCTCTACAATTTTTTTATGATTTGAATGAATCCATACGCGGTCTGTTCAAAAAGTACCCGGAATTTTTAAATTTCGCAGGTCTGGAGAGTCCGATTTTTTGTGTTGGTATGCATGCCCCTAAAGTATGATAAAATTTTCAGCCATATTCACTGTTTACTTTGTCTGTGGTAGTCGCTATGGTTCGACGTGTTTTTATGAGCTCGGCGATTTTTGCTTGTTTAAACAATGGAAGAATTGAAGAGTCAAAGAATTTGTATTAAATTTTGCGTAAAAAATGAAATAAAGTGTAACAAAGTATGTGAAATGTTACAAAAAGCCTTTGATGAGTCTACTATGAAAAAAACAAGTGTTTCCCAGTGGTATAAACGTTTCCAAGATGGCCGCGAAGACGTTGAAGATGACGAACGCTCCGGTCGACCCAGCACGTCAATAATCGATGAAAATGTGGAAAAAGTGGAAAAAATGGTTGTAAATAATCACCGAATAACAACTAAAGAAGTTGCTGATGAAGTTGGCATATCAATTGGCTCATGTCATAACATTTTTTCAAAAGTTTTGGGCATGAAACGAGTGGCAGCAAAATCCATTCCAAAACTGCTGAATTTTGACCAAAAAAACAATCGCATGAACATCGCTCAGGAGCTGTTAAATGACGTCAACGACGATCGAAGTTTGCTTGAAAGGGTCATAACTGGTGATGAAACATGAGTGTACGGTTATGATGTCGAAATCAAAGCACAATCGTCCACCTGGAAGCATTCAACGTCACCAAGAGCGAAAAAAACACGTCAAGTTCGATCAAATGTCAAGATTTTACTTACAGTTTTCTTTGATTATAATGGCAAAGTGCATCAAGAGTTCTTACCACAAGGTCGTACGGTTAATAAGGAGTATTACCTTGAAGTTATGCGACGTTTGCGTGAAGCAATCCGAAAAAAACGCCCAGATTTATGGAAAAAGAATTCATGGCTTTTGCACCACGATAACGCACCTGCTCACTCGTCGTTACTTGTTCGTAATTTTTTGGCCAAAAACAATACCGTAGTCATGCCCTAACCTCCATATTCACCAGATATGGCTCCGTGTGACTTTTTCCTGTTTCCAAAGTTGAAGAGACTCATGAAAGGACGGCGTTTTTCCTCGATTGAAGAAATAAAGGCCGAATCGCTGAGAGTGCTCAAGGACATACCAAAAAGTGAATATCAAAAGTGCTTCGAAGATTGGAAAAAACGCTGGCATAAGTGTATTATATCTGGGGGCGACTACTTTGAAGGGGACGACATTGATGTAGACGAATAAATAAATATTTTTTTGAAAAAAACGAAAATTCCGGGTACTTTTTGAACAGATCTCGTATGTCATTTTTGGTTTTTTTCGGACAATTTCTGAGTTGTTATCAACAATAAGCCTTTAAGCAAAAATACAAAAAAGGAAACAATCGAAAAGGAAAAATTGAAAACATCAATTCAAAAAATTAAAGTATTTACTTTTCGTTCGTTTTTTTGTAATCATTATAAGTTATTGACTTGCACTCGAAATATGCTTTCGTAATTGTTTGAATCATAATTTAAATAAATAAATACAATAAATTGTTGAAGATGATCCATGCAGACGATTAAAATCCCGAGAAAAATTAAAATTTACCGATTCATGATTCCTTGAGAAGTTAAAAATGAGAAGCGTGAAGAAAAGATGTTCCTAAAGTAATAATTGACCAAAAGGTTTCAAAATTAAGGTAATATACGTACTGAAAAGCTTTGCAGCAAACAAGCAAAGAGAACCCTTTTTTTTGAATTCGAAGATTTCATAGTTTGGCAGTAATGCTGGTGAGGAATGAACAGCTTTGTTGCTACCGGGTTGGTTTTGCAAATTTCCCATTTGAAAGAATATTATTCAATACCACTTGAAAGTTCAAAAGAGCTGTAGACATTCTTTGAACCTGTGAGAATTTCACACTTTCTTAACCCGTCAAAGATTTTCTTCTGGGTGTTTCATTCCAAGATGTCCAGGATAGGAGATCGAAGGCACAGTATGTGTTTAATGTATTTCCAGCCAGTTTTTGAACAGGCCTAAGTATGAAGATGTCCTCATGTTGACGGAAGTTATGTTTTCTGCATTTGTTTTATGGAATATTTCATCTTTTCAGACGCTGTTTCGATCACGAAGAAACATAAGTTGATGAAATCGACTACCCGTGAAAGTCGCATCCCAATATTTACCATTACTGATTGGAAAAAATTCAAAAAGAAAATGTTCAGTTTCAAGATTTAATCCAAAAATATCGAAGGTAGCAGGTTGGAACGCTTTGTCTATTGAAAATATTTGATATAGATGTATCGAATAATTTTGAAAATTTACCCTGACAGCTTGTTTGTTACTTGGAGGGGTCAGGCAGCACTTTGTGGATGGGTAATAGCAAACAGTTGTACTGAAAAAAATGCGGTGAAAGGATTTATTATTTACTGCAATACTTATGGTTAAAATTCAGACCAAAAAATGTGGGAGCTGATGATCAGTTTCTTGGTTACAGGAGTCCGTCGTATAAGCCAATATTTATTGGCGTTATTAAAATAGTTGTCAGTGTGTCAGATAGCAGACAAATGATTCAGGTGTAAACACACAGTGCAGACAAAGGAATCAGGTTAGAAGTAGGATAATAAGCATTTAACAAAAGTTTCGCAAAACGCATATAATTTCCGAAAAATATCGGAAAACTTTTTTTTAAAAAATGTATCCTCCAAATATTTACATATTTTCTATAATTTTGTTTAACATTTGACTTCAGATATGTCCAACCTAGTGATCCTGTTTCCATTTTGAATTTTCTCAAAATTACAAAAGCTCGACAAACACATATACAACTATATATCATATACAATTTAGTTAACTCATTCTTAATTTTCAATGAATTTCTTTTTTAGTTTTTCTCATGCAATTATGTTGCGGACAAAAGTTTTAATTTTCATAAGTTTTCCATGCAATGTCTCTCAGGAGCTTAGAGCACATGTGCTGGGAATTAAAATTATCAACGCAATGCGGTAGATGTTCAAATACTATTAAGTTTCATCTAAGCCTTCGTTTTTTTTTGTGTTCCTAAAACAAATACTACAAAAATAAATTTTTTTGTCCTATTCCAGCGAGCCTTTATTTTATTCTTTTAAGATCAGCAAATTTCTTATCAATTCATAATTAAATATCTGAAAAGACTACAGTCGGCTGGTGTGGAAAGCAACTGAAAATTGTTGTTGTGTTACTTATTTTACTTTTGTTTTTGTGATGAGTAATTCAAGTTTGCATAAGATAATGTTCGGGCTGATCTGTATTCTTCCTCGTCTAGTTGATTTGCTTAGGCATTACATATATGATTATAAATAAAAGCTCGATTTCGAAAGACGAATGGGGATTTCTCGATTTTGCTGTCGAAATAAATTCTTGTTTCTTAGTTTTAATAATGGCTATTTCGGGTTTTTATGTTTTCCATGCTACATTGGAGCGTTAGAAACAGCATTCCTTCGAACATTTGCACTTTGCTCGGCAGCATTACGATTCTAATTTTAAACGATGTTTATGGATCCTGTTTAGTGTTTAATTTTCAATTACATAAAACTATAATTTCAATTTTATGAATTTAATTAAGTGATTTGTGGTTGTTAGATTTATTTTTAAACCATTACTTAAGGTCTTCTTTCATTTTGGTCAACTGACTACGCGGAGTTGAAAACTTACCGCATTCTTATGAAACAAAAGCAATATCTTTAGATAATTGATATTTGAGATATTTCACATTTGAGCTAGAAAACGCTTCAATTTATTTAGTTTTATTTAGAAAAATTTTTGATTCCCGTCGATTTCTGATTAGGAATCCCGAAGAAAAAACTAAAATCTCACTCTCACATGCCATTGCCAAAATGGTTGATTCTCACTTCGGACTAAAAACGAAATTTCAAAAACAAAAAAAAACCCTGGCTCTACAGAATACCAATGCTAGTAGTATCATGTCAACATTAATACAATACCAACAATACCAATGATAAAAATAATGCAATAATGATTACAAATCCTAGTGAAAAACTCTCTCTAGAATTTTTGTTTTGATTTTCGGGCTTGAATTTTCGGTTTGAAATTACGTTATCTGTTGTAATTCTTTAATACAAATTAATTAAAAAAAAAATTTTAATTTAATAAAAATTTTTGACAGTAAAATTTGGCATCTTGATTTCAATTTTTGGTAAATTTAAGATTATTATTCATGCGCAAAGATAACATCCCCCAGGTTTGGTTTACATGGAAACCGACGGGCTCTGATTTTTTTCTTTCAATTTCGAAAATATTGCGAGCTAATATAGTCTTTTTTCTTATGAAGGTCTCTTGTTCATTTTGGAAGTATTTTCTTCTTTTTTGTTGAGGGTTTGATGAGTGAAAGTCGAAGTTCCTGTACAGAAACATGTTTTTGTCCTCTAATTGATTTTAGTTGTTCGCTGAATGAAATTTGTCCATTGAAATATTCATATGTGCTAAATATCCTCACAAGCCAGGATCATATGCGTCGTTTCGCTGAAATTTTACGAAGTCCTAGGCTGAATCGTCTACATCAGATTAGGTATTTTTTGGTAAAATTCTACAATTTTCCGGTTTTCCAATTATTGTATTCATAGATTATACAACTATAGCAGATTGTTCCTTTTTTGGAATATACGAGACAATTGCCTTATCTGAATGAACACAAAATTCAGTAGTAATCTCCGGTCTGTTTCTTTTTGAGAGAAAATGCTTCGACTGTTTGCTCATGTTTTTTCTCGTTTTCCTCATTAAATTCAAACTATTTGCTTTAAAATAGTAAACTAACCCCAGTGTACATTTCTACTAGTGCCGAAAATAGGTCGCACTAGAACGCTTTAGATGACCAGATCTTCATGGCTAATTTGACTTTCCTGCATTAATGAGCGCATCACAAAAAAAATGACTTAAAGTCTCATACAAGCACTTAATTTTAAGCCCATACTCAGCTGTTTTAAGTTTAAAACGAAGGCTTAAAAACTATTTCAGCACATTATTCATTGTCACACACTCAGTAGATGCAATCAGCTTGAATATTGCGAATGTATTTGTTAAATAGATTCGAAACAACTGCTACGCTATCGAAAGGACAAGGAAGTTTTCGTTTGTAAATCTCAGCACATCTAAATCACGTGAGGAAAAACATAATCTACAACAACCTCTGTGTTATGCAGAAAATATCCTTGCCAATACTCTAATCTACTCCACTACCTCAAAAGAGATCGTAGATCCTTGAGGTTTAATTTGAAGTTGTATATATTGCCCATAAAGTGCTTGAATGCCTGAGTGAACGTTTTGGTCACCCTTAGCTGCTCCTTTCATTGAATATGATACAAAATATGTAGTTCATAGTTTATCCCAACCACAATATTATGCTTCGTGTAAGCTTAAACCTTTTAGAATATGGTTTGAACTACCTATGAAAAACGCAACTTGCGGGCTGAAATTACTCTAGCATCAGATGGTCCTTTGATTCCAGGCAAGTGACTTAAAAGGGTTTAGGGTTTTCCGATACATATGAACCTATGTGACAATCCTATCTGATCTCATTTCCTTCCTATCGTCAGATTCAAGCTCTCCTTTCGGCATCAGATGCGTTTTCAGGGTGCTCGGAAGATGGATAGTTAAAATTATTTTCAAAATCCCAAAAACTCTCGCCTAAGTCTTCTTTTTCACTTTCGATATACTCCAGAAATGTGGCGATTTGTTCATCAGCTGAATGTTCACTCATTACGTCCGAATTGTCAATGCTGAAAAGATAAAAACCAAAACGAAAACATTGTTTAAATAATTAAACGGGTACGTAACTGACATCCTTAGATCTAATATTATCCAACGTATCGGTGCAGGCACAGCCAATGAGTTTTCTTGCGGAATTTGTCGAGAACCTTTAAAGGAAAGCTAATTAGCAGAGAAATATATAGCGAGAAATATAAAGAGAAATAATAGCAGAGAAAACTATGCCATATCGACTAAACCACACGAACACTTCGAATAAAATTCCAATGTAACGGTACCCGACAATTTTCCAAATGTTTTGGCATATCCAAGCAAACATTGTTCTAAAAAAGAGACGGTAACGCAAAGAGATACACATAAATATTTTATACAATTTTGTGTTGATGAACAATGACTCTCATAAGCTTTATAAATTGGAAAAATTATATTCACTTACGTTTCAGCTCAGAAAGCCAGCCATTGCGCCGGCTCCACTCACCTATGTCGTTGAATGTCGAAGCTCTCTATTTTGTAAAGCTCTTGCGGTATCGCTTCTTTGCCTGCTACCTTCTATTACTTTCTGTACCCACATTCTCTTCAATCGCATTCTGTTACCCTCCGGTCTGTAAGTGATTTTTTGTGAATATGCTATGCTTGAAACTACATAGGAAAAGAAAAGGCTTCAGGCAAACTCTCGATCTAATCTTATTCAATTATAATAGGTCGATCCTGACTTTATTTGGATTAGTAAATTTTCTCTCATTTTCACGTAGAATAAGAATCCCCCTCGTAAGCCAAGAACGCAAGGCATTTTCGCCTTTCGTCTTGTACCTACCTTGCTCGTAATATTAATCTCGTACGCAAGGAGTTCTGGGTTTACGCGGTTACAACGTTTACGAATTCACGAAGAACGCCTTGCGTTCTTCATTTACTAAAAAAGTCAACTTGAGAAAATTTTCAGCATTGTCTGTAGCCACGGCTTGGTATCTAGACACAGAACGGCAAGAATGCTTCGACAAAACCCACAATCTGACAGGATTCAGCAAAAGTCAGTAGAATTTTACTAGCATTAGTAAAATTTTCTGTCATTATTTCGTTGAACATGAATAATGCTCTCAAAATAAAAGACTCATTTCGCTTAGCAGCAGTACCACTCTCTCAACGCTTGAGTGAAGAATGTACAAATAGAAATCTATTGTAAATTTTTCTATCTCTTTCTCTTTCTGCCATAAAGTACCCGCGAGTATTCTTGCTGTTTGCGATTAGGCTATGCTAACGTTATTACTGCTGAGAGATATTGAGAATTATGTTCGTGTGCAGTGAGATATTACCCAACTATTCCAGAACTTCTGTGCACCTGACAGTGGAGCTTGATTAAGATATACAAGAAAGGTACAAGAAAAAGAGCATATTAGGCATACATGCAGGATTTGGATGAGTCACGATAGGGCTCGGGGAAAAAATTTTGTTCTGTTATTTTTTTTCTGGTTCCTTTCGGTATGCTTGTTTGTGTGTCTGCCGTGTGTCTGTCAAAAAACCAATTTCGTGAATAGTTTTTCGAATTTTCCAATCATGTTCGGCCTTGAAAGCCGGGTTTGAAAGCTTCTCCGCATTTATATCAACTTTTATGAAAAATGATTGCATCTACAGTATGGTAAGGTAGATGCAATCATCAATGCAATCTATCCTTATATATATATAATCTACCTTATCTATATATAAGGTAGATCCCGCCTTACATCTACTATGTAAGGCCGAAAATAATACCGGAAAAACTTTGCGATAAAATTGTGACAAGAAGATAACGTATGAATCGTTTTGTTTTATAAAATCTGATTAACATATTTTTATTCTTTTATCTCGTTTCATTGTAGAATTGCTAGTGATCAAACATTCTTTGTTGAAATTTATTTTCGGGAAATTTATTATGATTTTCTATAGTGACTTCCTTACCAAACAAACCAAAGCTTTTCAAAGCGTGGTGCAATTTTTTGGTTTCACTTGTTCCCAGTGAAATTTTTCAATTTGATATCATGATCGCCTTTGAAAATGAGTAAATCGACAGTTGATTTTACTAAGATATAACGAATCTACTACGCAACTAAGCCTTACAACAGTTGTCTGTTATAAGATGAAACTCCTTTAATTTTTAACATTTTTTAAGAAGGTAGAAAATATTCGAATCAACAATCAAAAAATCTTGAATTGTTGATATTTTTTATGCGGTTATGTGTTATGTCTTATTTTAAAAGATCAATCCGTTCGCCCTTGCATCCTTTATCGAATATTCAATATATTTCTTTATTCTTTCTTTACGTTTTTGGCTTTAGTGTACCAAATCTTGACAATCTTCTTGGATTTATGAGGGTGCTAGCGTATAAACTCTGCTAAGTTTGTGCCTTGAAGGGTTTGTCCCTTTCTTGTCACAGTTTTTCATAATGTGAATCTGATCTGCCCTTGAATTTTCGTGAGAACGTTGGACTCGAGTATTTTCGAGTCAGATCTGAGAGTGGTCTTAATTGCATGACGATAACTCAGAGTCGAAAGTCACTGACAAGCCACATACCCCCCGCCCCCCCCCCAATTCACCTTTAGTATTTGGTAAGTGTTTTCTTTAATGCGTTTCTTCCTTCCGTTTTCCTCAATGTAAATTCTCTTGAATTTATTCTCACCTGAATCCTGTCGTCGTCATTGTTTCTAAGAAAGAAAACTGTTCCAATTCGTTTACTTATGAAACATGTTCAATGAGGTTGTGATCGTCCTGTAGATAAATCTATTGAAGGTGGCCATTTTCACTTCAAATGAAATGTCTGACGTGGATTGTATAGTCTTCCATATATTTGCAGGTCTCCTATAAATGTTACCTCCAGGAAAATGTGTATAGAATTGCCTCCTCCTTCTGTCTCCTGTAAAAATCTCAACCACTTTTACTCTTAAGTACATTTGAATCCAGAAAGGATACTTCTATCTCAATGACCACTCCCAATCTGGATAAATGTCAAAAAACCTTTGGATAAATGCGTACCTGTATTTTGTATTCATGTGTGCCTCGCTCGTAATAATCAAATTTTCATTTGATGCGCCGTTCCCTATAATGGTTCAGTAATAACGACTTTATTGAACCTTACTTCGCAATAGAGTATTCTTCAGCAATTTGTACTCTATTAGTCTCTTGAAATTCTCACAATCTCAGATGCGAAACTTGGATGCCAAGGATGCTGTGTCACATGCAGTGAGCTACCGCAGACTCAGCAAATAATCAAGTCTAAGCCATCCTGTGGCCGGTTAGTTTGAATGCAACGAGCGATTTAAAAAGGTTGCCAGGATTCTATACTCTAAAAGTACCAAACCAGGCACATTTTTGATGTTTTTTGATTTTGAAAATTGAGGGACTTTGGCTGAGAAGTTCTGATCTGTTCACCATTCATCGTTCAGCAAGGACCTTCTATATTCGTAAAAGTTTCAATTTAACAACCTGAGCATAAGAACCTGAGCATAAGATTTATTTTGTAATTCTTTTATTTTTGCAATCGGTTTTCGACCGTGAAAGGTCTAAAGATACTTAATCCAAACATGCAATAAAATGTTGTTTTGAAAGGTAAATACTGAAGCTATAAAAGTTAATTACATAGAGTATTAGATTTACAACAATAATTTAAAAGTTTACTACTTAATAATTTGGAATAACCATGACCTAGAGTTTCCTTCATCCAAGGATTATTAGTTTTTTCTTTTTCCAGTTTATTGCTAGGCTTTCTATGACATCCAATTTAAGAGTATTTCTAGTTTCTTTGATGACCGTTGCATCCCTCATTGTTATTTCGTATCCTTTCGTGGTTATATGTTCCGCTACGGCCGGCTTAAAGTTTGAAGTTCTTTCCTTTTTTCGTGCTGTTACTGTCTCGCCTAGATGCTCCTTTATTTTCGTGCCGATAAGTCCTTCTTTGTCCTTTGCACCCCTCTTTGCAAGTAGAACATTCGATACTGCAAATGCCAGATTTTTCTTGTGTTTCAGGTTTGTCCTTCGTTGATCCGAGAATGTATTTGAGTTAGTTCTTGCTACGTGATGCAGTTAGTTGCACAGAATCAAGCCGATTGATTTTTTTTGTTGCTGTGAAACTCATAGTAGCTCAGAGCCTTCCAGTATATCCTTTCAGTACCGGCATTTGCTAACGCTGATCGCACCAGGCGCTGTCTGATCTTTTGGATCTGCTGTGCCATTCTTCTCTTCATCTTCGAGCGCTTGAATCCATTTAATCTGGCTGTTTCAATGTTGTACGGCCTTTTTTCTTCTTCGGTTTCTTTGCTGAGCGGAAAATCAAGCAATCGATGAAATATGGCTCTGCCAGGAGAAACCTTTAGTTGTTGTTGATGGTTTGATGCGTTTACAATCGTTCTCTGCATGTTAGTAGCCTTTTGGGGCACGTTGAATGTAAAGTTGGTTTATATACTACTTACAATGTGTCTAGAAAATAAAGTTCTATTTTATCTTCCTTCACTGTGAACATTATATTCTTATGGGCTTGATTCAGGTCAGCAAACACCTTCTCCACGTCGCTCCTTTATACCTACGCAGAAACATTGTCCACCTATCTAATCCAGCATCTCCGTAAAAGGTTATATTCCTCTAGCCCTGTAGTCATGAATATTTTGCCGAAGAATGGTAAGACGACTTGCCATCGCTACCCGTCTTTTAAAATGTCCCCGTGAAATAATTTTCCATCAAAGACAAAGGGTTGCAAGTTGTAGGTACTGTCTGGTTTTAATCTTCAATGAGAGTAATTTTTCATTTTGGTGAAAGATCCACTCTTTTGTGTACTCTGTAAGGTTTCCATAACCGGAATCTTCGAGAATACTGATTTCATATCGAAGGAGACCATAACTTTGTCTAGTGCTGGTGGACCAATCTATAGTAGCTTCTCGGAGAACTCCTTGATGTTTTTGACACGATTGCTGTTTATTGGTTTAATTTCTTTAAATTCGTTCACAAGCCACCTTGCCAGTTCGTGGGTAGGTGCATTCACGGTTGAACGATTACGGTCGAAAATTGATTTAAAAAATTAAGGATTAACAAAATTAAAGGAAATATTTTATCTCTTTGATTAGAAGGACCTTCGGGCTTCAGCCAGCCATGTGCTCATTGTGCCCGTTACCGTTCGATCCAAGTAGGGACTGCGTATCATGGATTTCCTTGGAGCGCGGGGTCTGAGGGGTCTCCTTCCCAGCAGTCCTCCTCCATCCTGACCCTGATTTTGTCTAGGCTGACGGCGCCCTAGGGGGAAGAAAAAAAGAGGCCTAGCCCGAAGTAATGTGTCAAGCAGTTCCAGGTTAGGGTCTCTTGACAGGTGGGGGAGTGTTTAGTTGGTAGTCTGGTAGCATGCGCAACAAAGAGTCCCACACTCCGGGCGTAACTTGCCTTCATCCCCCAACCAATAAAAAAATGTAGGAACTGCGAAAATCAAGCGCCTGAGTTTTTTGCTCAAAAAACTCTACAGCGTCTTATTCTTCTTGATTTCTACAGAGATGGCATTATGGTGTTGCTCGAACATGGCATCTAGTTGTTAATGAATGTGACACATGTGGATTTTTATCCTGTAGATGTAATGAAAATGAGACAAATGTAATCTTCCATAGCAGATATAAAATTTAAGATAATAGAAGTGTTGGTAATGCATTCAGAAGAGTCAATACATTGTTTTAGTGGTTATCGTAATTTTATTCAATCACGAATTCAGTCGAGTCAATTTCTATATGAAACTATTTTTGTGTTTTATTTTTAAGTATGTTTATACTTGGTTGAAGATTCCTTTAGCGTTGACATGCTTTCTTATTTGTAAGTTTTAAGTCTGTTGCACTCTAAGTTGCATTTGTCCTGCCATAGATTGTAGACAAGGTATCATTAATTATAGGGGCTATACGATTCCGCGTACGGTCTGATTCGTTTTCGTATTCTTAATCCACTGCAAACAAATTAAATTTTTGTAATAATTGTTGCGGCTAACTTGATGTATGTATTTTACATTAAACCCACATATTCAATAAGAACAATATATCTCTTTCCCAGCTAATCTTCACTCTCGTGTCGTAACACGCATTGTTTTCTTTAAGGATGAGTAGCATCCCGATCTGAATTCTTCTGCAAACATCATAGAAAGTGAAATTTCCCAACTCCAAAAACAAAAAAGCAAAATTCAATTGAATTGCCTATTCAAATAATTTATCTAAAGCCGGTGTGACAAATTAAAAACCGGAAATGTCTCTTGGATAAAAATCTCCCCAAGGTTTACCCTTAAATCTGTTTACATATGTTATTTAGTCTTCGCATGTGTAAGTTATAATAAGACTAGATAATATTTGCTCAACTAGGTCATCAAGCTGAATTACTTTTATCGGGGTTGTTTCCAAAATCTGGTAGCAACTACGAAAAACACATTTCGAACAATGCATCGTCGGGAAAATAGTGCTTTTCTATTTCTCATCTGTATTACAGTAGCTGCAGGTTATCATATTTTATTTTCTTTTATTTGTTTTCCCAATTAAATATTTGCTTGAAAAATGTATCTTTTCTCAATAACGTGCCGTATCACATGTAATCGCTGCTCCTGATTGTATTAGGCAAGCATTACTTCCCATTCTAGCAAACGCTAAACTATTTCAATTTCGTGGACTACTTTATTCGGTCTTCGTTTCAGTTTAGTTTTTCTAGTATGTAGTTAACATATGAGGTGAGGCAAGAAATTTTATGAAAAAAACAGTGGCGGTCCATTGAATATACAATATGTTGGATAGTGTGGAGCAGTGAGAGATTCTTATCACGAGTAAAATATGCTAGAAGTTGGCTGCAGCCAACTTCTGAAGGAATTTGTTTGTGTTACCGGTGTTATAAAATAAATATAATTATCCGATCTTTTTTCTAACTTTAGAAATAAACGTAGAAAAAAGTCTCGCGGTTTTGTTCCTAGTTTTATTTTTAAATTTTTGAGCATCATTTAATATTTTTCTCGTATCTTTGTTTTATCTTAAAGAGATAATTTGTTAACGATTCAGAGGCGACGGAAAATATATTTAAATGGAAAACGAACAATATTATATTGTTTATTTTCATCTCCCAAATACCCAGTAGAGCGTTGAAGTAATTCAAGCGGTAACACTTTCACCCACGGCAAGGTGATGGACAGATAAACAATGAAACAGGAAAAAGAACATGGGAAACTTTAAATAAAACACATTCTACAATGCTGTTGGCATGTTTTCTTGTTTTTCCTTTTAACGACTCGTTTAAGACGGGAAACCGCCAAGAATGCATTTACATATAAACACATACTCCCGCGTGCATGCAAATACACCACACTATGAGATTATTACATTACAAGGAGCAACATCAGCAGCCGCTCCACTAAATAATTAACTCCTGTATGAATGGTTTGTGTTGGAATGAATGAAGTAGCTATCTAAATGTTTGACTAAATCTTAAAAATATGTATTTATCTAACTTTGTAGATCGCAGCCTTATACTAACATGACCCGTTTTAAACCTCAGTAACTCTCTACTATTTTCCAGCTCTAGACCAGGGAGGCCCCCGAAGAGGGGACCGGTTGGATTGTCATTACCGCCAACACATTTATCACAGCATCCGCAAATTAAGAAACATCGCGAAGGGGATTATTCTTATGAGAATGGTCATATGAATGGTAAGTGAAGTAACCAAAAACAAAAACCACGGTTTTGTGTCCTTTTTCTGTATTTGTTAAGACTTGCCAATAAAAAAATTAGAATTTTATCACAAAATAGTGTTAAACGTGTAATTAATCCTATCAAACATTCAAAATTGTATTGATAGGATCATGATGATCCTGTCAAAAGTCTCTCCTTCAAATACACCGTCGAAAATTTTTGAACATAGTAGTTGGAATATATTTGCAATTTTGGACGACAATTCAGAACGTGAATACGGGGGACTTCCCAATTGGTAATCAATCAATCATGATTGGTAACTTCTTCAAATGTTTAATTGTATCTTTTATACGAGGTTTGTTCAAAAAAGTATTGCTGCAAAAAGTATTGTTTTAACGAATTACTTATTTATTCTTCGGAATACATTCCGTCCCCTTGACAGTAACACCCATCAACTTTTACTCACTTCTTAAGCTCTTCTTTCGATACCGTTTTATCTCTTCAAGCACATCGTCATCCTTTCAGGGGATTCTTCAGTTTCAGGAACAAGAAAAAGTCACGGGAAGTACGGTGTCTGCGCATCATATGTGTGTTGTTCTTGGCCAAAAAACCTGCGCATTAGCAACGATGTGTGAACAGGAGCGTTCTCATGGTACGAAAGCTAATTTTTGTTTTACCATAAATCGGGGCGATCCTGGCGGAATGCTTGGTTTAATTTGCGCATTATATGCAGGTAATATTCCTTATTGACCGTTCTATCCTGGTGCACCACACCCTTGCAATCGACCAAAACTGTAAGTAACACCTCATTCGGCTGAACTTGCATCACTTTTTACGATCTTGGCTCGAGTAGCAGCTTCCCTTGGGGTAATTGTCCTTTAGTTTTCAAGTCATAACCATGAATCCATGATCCGTTACCAGTTATGACCCTCTCGAGCAAATTTAAATCATCATGCACAGTGTCCAACTGGCCCTTAGTAATGTTAACGCTATGCTGTTTTTGGCTAAATTGAAAGGTTTTGGTGCCAATCACGCGGCGAACCTCTCAAGCCTAAATTATTCAAATAAATCAAATTGCACGAGCCAATCCATATGTCCATATGTTCTATGATCCTTAAAAAACTTCCCTAACGATGATTTGACGACTGGCCAAAAGTTCTTCACTTTATCAATATTTTCAGCGGGCTCGGGCGTCCGCTGTTCATCGTCTACAGCTCCTCGGCCATATAATAACATTTCTAGACCACCGCTGAACGTTGCTCTGGCAGAAGAAATTTTCGCCATACGTCACAGTCACCATTCGGAACGCTTTCGCGTTCATACATACATACATACAGTTGTTTTTCATACAAAATTTGATAAAGATTCTTTGATCGAATTTTTGGACTAATCATAAAACGAAGACCTGCCAAAAAACGTCCAAGCGAGTTAGGTGTCAAAAATTAACTGAAGATTCAAACTGGTCGAACTTGTCAGCACAGGTGTCAGACATGAGTTTCAATATAATGCCAAAAAAATATTAAGAATCAAATATACGTAAGCCGCGGAAATTATTGAAAAATATTATTTCTGTGCGATGTCGTCGAATGATGAAAGACTGAAGAAACTCAAAGAAAAGAAGAAAGAAAAAAGAAAACAGAAAGAAGAAAGATTTTCAAAAACAGAAAAACTATTTTCACATAAATAAGACACTTTCGCAGACACTAGTCGGGAGCTAAATCGGGAAAAGGCTCTCATATCTCGAAGAAAGACCTTTCTTTTATTTCTTTTATTCAGAGACCCATCGGATTTAAGTGCAGATCCTTGAACGAACTTCTAACCAAACGTTTGGACAAAGTTGGAAAGTTTTTCAATTTTCTTTAGCCTATCTGTCAATTTTTACGAAGTGAATTAATTATAAGTATATAATTTAATATTTAAATTATATACTAATAAATGTTTAATTTGGTAATATTTTTTAATTTTTTTTTTGATTTGGAAAGACTTCACAAAGCTGAACGCTACTTCCACTGATTCAAAGATTCAAAGTTCAACTGGTTTAAAGATTCAAAGACTTTACAAAACTGAACGCTAGTTCCACTGATTCAAAGATTTTCCGAGGCTGAAATTAAAAAGGAGTCTTTTTTTGTCGGCTTGGATTGGGGATAATGTTTTAAGAGATTTTATGAAAGTGGTTAATGGTCAGTGGATGTAATTATTGTTTACGGCCTCATCTCATCGCTTGATCAATTAGCTTCCTACTTTCTGTCCGATAACGTTCGGCCTGAAGATGTTGCTGATCCCATTTTCGAGGTGCTCATTGTTCTCGGAGATTACGTCTGTCCTTTGGTTAGAAAAATCGTCATCTTTGTCGAAGCTCTACAGCCTTTGGCTTTTTTAAAAATACGGCCCAAAAATCTTGGTTTATCTATCGTGTCCTAAAATGATATCCTACTAGCTCTAGATAAATCCTACTAGGCTCTATTCTTGTCAATCGAGTCTGACAAGCGCTTCTTCAATTTCCAAAATATTTTCCATTCCTCAGCCTTAGCTGGTATTATCATTTTGAGTATCCACTGCTTTTTCGTTTGCTGCGCGTTGTCAATCCATTATAGCCTCCGCAGATCTATTATCTTCGAGAACCCTGGTTCATCAAACGATTAGGTCTAGCTCGTGGTTATTTTTAATTTTCTATTGATATGCTCTACGTTCTGCTTCTATTATGGGCCCTGACACCACCTTTCAGATTTGTTTGCGGATACTTGCGTCAGTATTTAGTTCTCTCGTGTCCTGTTTCTTGTCCCACGTCTCACAGGCTTTGATATTTCTTTGTTAATATTGGAGATTTGTTCCTCTGTGTCTGCAACTGGTTCCAAGCATTACCGAAACTTGTTAAAAAGTCTTGTATTCGAACTATACTCTTAGATCTACTTTATTTGATTCGTTGCTGTCTTTTACAAGTTTTATGGCAAGGCATACGAAATCATCCATGCATTCTACTCCTTGCACATAAGTTATTCGAGTTGGTCAGTTTTTCTCATTTTTTTTGTTTGCTTTGGCTTCATATTGCTTTGTCTTCGTTAAGTTGAAGCATCAGATTCTTTGCTTCTCGATGCATGCTTAACAGGATTTGTTCAACAGGAGTAGTGAACTGTTCTAGAATGTGTCTGTCAACGAGATAGGCTTCTATTTGCTTTGATTTATAGATCAGTGAATCTCTTGCATCAATGGTGAGTTTACTTGTCACATATTCCAAAGCTAGGTTAAACAGCAACGGGGCTAGCTCATAGCCTTGATTTAGTCCCAACTACGTTTCAAACGCATCAGTCAGTTCATTGATTGTTCGGGCATGGAAAATTGTCGAAATAAAAGTCATTCTGGTTGAACTCAATACCATTCTGGTTGGAAGGATAATTTTTGTTCCACTTCTGCTTCTAGTGCTTCCTAAGTGCCTAATCCAATATGTTCTAGAACAATTAAAAGTCTTAAATTTATTGCAGTCTCATCACATTATATTCACACTCATTTTAATGATGTATAGAACTTAGTTTCTCTCCCCCAAAGGAGAAACTTTTCAAACCATTTAAGTCCTTTCGTGGTATCAATTTCACCATCAATGAAGACATGTTCTTCTCAAAAGACGCTTGATTTCTCTTTGGGCTAGCTCTACTCGGGCTATTTTGTTGCCCTTTTTAAGCGGGAAAATACATCACAATCTGTCCAATTGTAAGCATATGGCTTCTAAGATATTTTCCCAACTTTACCCAAACATGAATAAAAAATAACACATTTCAAGAACCATTGTTGAACCACCAAGAACCATTGAACCATTGATTGCATACTGAAGCGTTAGAAGGCGTCGGTGATTGAGGACTCTTCTCTAGCGCTCCATATCCCTCAAGTCCTTCCCCGTATGAGAGAGATTCTTTAAGTTTGAAGACACCTATAGGGATAATAACACCAGGTACAGCCCAAAACAATATGTCAAACCGGTGCAGCCTATGTTCTCAGGTTGACAAGTGACATGTTTAGTGGGCGGACCAGGTGTGCTACGATCCTAGGAGTCTGACTTACTTCCTTCCTTACTAGTTACAAAAATTGTGAGCATTGATATATTTTTCGCTTCTTGCTCTGAAAGAAAGTCTCTGCTGCAACAATCATACTTGATATCCTTTACCTAGAGTTCCTAATTCTGATGACAAACCTGAAGAAAGTAATTGGCAACTAACAAAGCCGATTATTTTTCAATGGGGTGAATTTATGAAAAATGACTTTGATAGCAATTTAGCTATGATGAAAATGAACACCAAAGGAAAGCCATAAATTTTCTAATCTATATTCCTTGTTTTATTGCAAAATACTGTCAAATTGGTGTAGTGATTGAAATCGCTTGGGTAACGGGTCCTAGATTTAAGTACGCCTGCATTAGTGTAAATAACGAACGTTTGCGTTGATCGCAAACCAATTTTTGATCAAAAACCATTTTGCCGTGGCTTTCGTATCCTGGAAGTTATCTTTCCTTCAGGCACCTAAAGTTGCGGAAACTATGTTCCTACCCCAGCACAGGATTATTATTTTCAATCTTTCGAAATCACAAAGATCACATTTCGGGCAGGGTTAGGGTAACTTGACAGTAACCTGACAGTGGTTTGACAGTAACTTGTCCTGAACGTTCCTCAAGCATTTTATCAGTTAATCTTATGAACAGGGTTTTCCTCTCTGTTTGCGAGTTTTCAACTACTGTTCTGTCGTTTTGAAACTGACATTGAGTTCCTTATTCCTATCAATTTTGAGCTTTCTCAGCTCTGTCGAGATGCATTGCGCTGAACGAATGGTACATGACATCTATGGTACATGACGGTGATCTTCCCCAGAAATTGACAAGCATTACGTCAATAAAATTTTGTATAGCATCGATCTGATCTGGTTCTTTTCGTTTCTGGTATATTCTAACTTGTTTTGCGACGATTATTCAGATGGGTCAGCATAGTCATAACTTTGCGAGACTAGATCAGTTGTTCAACAGATATTTGTGTTTCTGGGTTTTCAATTTATGCATCTACATCCCGGCCAGGTCCTCTATACCTTTTGTGGACTAGCTTCATTGATTTGACCATGGTTTTGGGCTAGTGTTCGTAGTTCTTAAGATGTATTTTGTGGCTGGAGTCTGCTCTGTTGGTGCGTTCCCTTTTGTTTATTTGAACGTAGATGTTCTTTGTTTTGATGAGGTAGTTGACAGATTATCTGGTATATTTAGCTTCGTGAAATCCTTGTTTGCTAGTTTCCTGCTCTTATCACATGCCAAGTGAAGCAATGAGACGAAATGGCACTGTGGTCTGTATTGTGTCGATGGTCTAGTACTGGCTTACTTGCATCTGCAAAAAGCTTGAGAACCCAATATCGTGTGTTGAAGTATCAAAATTGGTCAAGCATTAACTTACGAACCTGATACAGTGCTGTGTTAGAGCCTTTCAAAGATGAGGCGTGAAAGAACCGATGTCGCAATAGGTTATTTGGTTACTGAGTCTTAAGGTGTGTTACGTTCCATGTTAAGGTGTTGGGTTCAAAGGATGCTCTTCATTATTATTGACTATTTGTATGGGCAACTAAGGATTCGGCGATTATGAAAGAAATCTTATGAAATATCAAACTCTATCCTAACTTTTTTACCTATCATTCCCCTAGAATTTCCGACTAAATTTAACTATCTCATACATATTCATATGTAACTGAAGAACATTGTTGCTAAAAGTCGTACAGGAAAAATGGCAAAGGCGATCATTCCAAACAATTTTACGCACATTGGTCCCTAATTGACCACAAACACGAATATCGGGTTGTTGTACGTGCTATTGTAATATAACACGAGGAAAAGACATAGGGAAGATAAACCAGCGACCAGCGAGTATAGTAGTTGTCCATCTCCACACCTTTTGCACCTTAGAGACAGGTAAAGACGATGACGACAACGCCAACGGCGGCGACCCTATCTTTTCAATAATGGAAATGTTGTTACCACTTCACCTTAAGCCTTGACCACTGCTCCTGTCACTGCGTTGTGGTTCGGTTGAAGTCAGTTAAAGCCTTAGTATTTGTTACTATTGCCTCTGTTGCTGCTGGTCATAAAAACCACACAAATTATCATTTAGTGTGTGGTGAGTGTTTTTGATGTCCGACCATTTAGCCTTTCGTATTCCTTTAAAACATTGAAGACTAATCGTTGTGGTAACGTTTAATCGATCGATAAGTGATGATAAGAGATCTAAGATACTTTTTGTTTCTGTTAGATGAAGGAGTTGAGTGTCTTTCACTTGGAGAGCCCACTCGGTCAGATGTAAGAAAGTACGAAGTAGTAGTGAATGTCTGGTTAATTAAAGGGTATGGTACCATTAATTTTCAAAGAAGTACTATCAAAGTAATTTTAAGGTTTGTCGTATCTGAAAGATTGAACTTGGTTCACTTTTGGAAAACAAATCGATGTAGTTGCAGTTGTTGCTTAGCTCAAACGCCTTTTGCTGGGATAACTATCCTTTTGTTGCTAGTGTCCAATTTGTCAGTGAAGCAAATTTTTATAAGGTTAGTTGCAACGATTACCATGAGCGTTTGTTTTCATACTATCTTTTGGTTAGAATCATAACAAACTAAAGTGCACAAATCTCAGTGAAAATTCATTTTCATTTAGTAATAGCGTAAACTTCAAATAAATTCATCTAATTTCCTTTCATTTCAAAATGAACAACTTGAAAAATAATTAAATCTTTCCTAGTTCAATTTTATGAGAGCAATCAATCGATTCCACAAATCGATTCTATACGAAACAATTTTGAGTTTCAATCGATAAAAACCAGGAAAATCACTGACAAATAATTTAGGTATTAAATTCAATATGTTATAGTAACATCTGTGTGTACTGTTTGTTATCTATGATTTTTTATCTTTTGTTTGGCCCATATAGCCTGATGTTAACCTTCCGTGAAAGAAATCTGGGAAAAACAACAAAAGAGACAAAAATATTTCTTCTGGGTTATCCGATTGTACATGCAACCGCAGTTTTACTATGTTTTCATCGTGCTGGCAATAAATTTGAATAGATAAATCTGAATCAGAAATTTATGAACTGCTTTATTTTAGGTACTTCCAAGCAATAAAATAAAGAAATATCTTACAAGTATTTGATTGCATGCTTCTGAGTTTTCAATCAGGAATCATTGCCAAAGAGATAGCTTACTAATATGAAATATTAACTGTCCTCTCAGGGAGTTACGGTCTCAAAATAACTACTACAGTGCAATTTATAAAAAGAAGAACCATCGAAACGTTCTTCTAGTTAAATTTGATAACGAAATGATTAAAATGGCAAAAATATGTCAAAACAAAAATTAAAAAAATAAAGGCTATGGACTTAAATTGTACTAAACATAAATATAATAAATAGTTATCAGAGGGGAAGTCGCGAATCAGAGGCAAAGTTGTTCGAATAGTTGCCTTCCTTGTGGCAGATCCCGGCTTTAAGTATTACCAATGAGCCACTATAATTTGTAACTTCAATTCAACTTAGAAGTCGAAAATACATTCATTGTAATAATTAAACTGAATCATAATCCTTATCATCTCAAATCCAACGCTGTTGAAGTAAGGTCCCGAAGAGCACTTCAACGTCTTACAGTATTAGTAACTAACGCAAACTAAATATCCTTTTTATACTTAAGATGATCCTGAGCAGCGATTGTGACCATTCATTATTACTGGAGTATCTGGACTCCTGGAAATTTATCTGGTCAGCATTGTATTTCAATTCTGCACTGACTATTCTTGTCATGCGCACCCACTCGTTGGCTCGTCGGTAAGATATTCTTTACAACAATTTTATTGACAGAATTTCTCCTCAAATTCTAGGTATGAGCCGCACAGATCTCTCGCACAACCCAATCGAAAAATTTTGTAATGCTCACTGAATCCTAGCTGACATATTTACCAGTCGGTATATACGAAAGGTTAAAAAGTTTAAAGAATGAAAGATTTGTATCTCAGTACTAAGTTCATACCAAGCCCAGTCTAGAAATTTTGAGTTATCAACGAGTGGCTAAGTCAATCGACAAGAAATCAACCAGTATGGAGAAAATTACTTACAACATCGTAACTACCCTCTTTATCTAAACCTTGGATATCTTTGAATAAACATTGAAATATATCAGGAAGTTCCTTTTATAAGGACTGGTCTTTTATATCAGATTCCGAAGACAACGATTGACCTAGGTGGATTGATGACACCTCTTGAGAGACCGTCAACAGTGTAGAATAATTACTTATAGAAGATGCTTGTTTAACGAAGAGTTGTCTGAGGTGTCAGGAACAACCAATTAATATACCCTCCATGGGGATCTAGGTATACGACATACAGTAGGGAGCAGTAATGAGTCCATGTTTAACTTGTTACACTTCTTAGTTAATAATCATAGTAATATCAAAGCATATTTTAAAAAAAATTTTTCTTGTTTATTCGTTGTTCAATTTTTAACATAACAGTATAGAATACAAAACAAAAAGAAAAGATCCAGAGAGAAAAAAAAAGAAAAATCAAAAATTTCATATGAACTCAATTTTGCACCTAATAACAACTAACAAAAGAGGTGATGTATTTTAATATTTGGTCCATAAGCCTTTGTTCTCTAAAACATTTTTCATCCGTTTTGGCATGCTCTCAACTAATTTTTGTATGATTTCATCTGGAATACTTTGCCATTCTTGCTGCAGACGTTGCCACAGCACATCAAGGTTAGATGGGGCTGTTTTGTACTGTCCCAACCTCCTTTTAACGATTGACCACAAATTTTCAATTGGATATAGGTCGGGACTTTGTGCTGGCCACTGCAGCAATTTAAAATTTTTCCTAGTCAACCAATCTTTCACGATTTTAGACGTGTGTTTTGGGTCGTTATCCTGTTGAAATATTACTTCTTCTTCAGGATAGGCGCTCATCTCCACAAAATCAGGAATATGAGTTCGTAAAATATTTAAATAGTTTTCTTTTCTCATTATTCCATAAATTTTTTGCAGTGGTCCAACATGTCACCATGTGAAACAACTCCATACCATGACGTTTCCTCCACCATGCTTGACTGTTTGTTTAACATGGTGTCTTTGCATGCTCTCTGCAGATCGGCGCTAACAATACTGCTTACCATCGGACTGAAAACGATTAAATTTTGATTCATCTGACCAGATTACCCGTTTCCAGTCGTTTGCAGTCCAATTTTTATGTTCTCGGGCAAACTTTAACCGTGCTTTCACATTTTTCTCTGACAATGCAGGTTTAGTTTTTTTTAACAGCTGCAGTGTATCCAATACAGTGGAGCGCTCTTCTTGCTGTCCATCGGCGAATGGACTTATTTATTGCCAGAGCAGTATCCTTAGGTGTTAAACACTTGTTTTTTCTCATCTCTGTTATCATAAGACGCGCGTCCACATTTGTCAAAAGTTTTTTTTCGGCCTCTCACTTGTTCTTTAGGAGTAATTTTCCGCCTTTTCTGAACTCTTATGACCACTGACTGACTTATTTTAAGTTGCTCAGTAATTTTCCGTGTCGGTAAGCCATTCTCTGTCATAGATGCAATGCTTTTTTCAATATTTCGTGATAATTTCTTCATTATTTCGAATAACTTTGATTTTTTTCTGAACTTTACAAAACGCACCACTTTTCGAGGTTTCACAGTTAATCAAACACGATCACAAACTAACACACACACAACTAACTAACTCTTCTCGTTCATTTATGACAAAGAATTCAAAACAAGCGGTAAATTTTTAAATTTCCGATGAAAGCAGAACTGAGTGCAATATTGAGTACAAGTGAGTTGTTTTAGCTTTGCTTTTCTCTCTCTCTGGATCTTTTGCTTTTTATTTTGTATTATATACCGTTATGTTAGGAATTGAGCACGCAATGAAAGAGAAAAAAACTTCTAGTTTACTATGTCATTTCTATTCTTATATGCAATGAAATGCAAGAAGTGTAAACATGTACTCAGTACTGCTCTACTGTAAGTCAATTAAAAATGGTTTACAAAAACATTCATTCATTTCAAAAATTCCAAAAAAAAACGAACGCTTGGCAAATTTTTGGAAATTTTTTTTTGCCACATGAAAATCTACTCATGAACCTCAAAATCTCATGAAAACAGAATATTATGGGTATACTAGGAGTGAAAATTAGGTCCGGAGCTATAATATTTTGATCCAATCTTCAAAGTTCAATATTTTTTCAATAAAGGACAAGGCCCGCTCCAATACCGAAAGTCTCAGCCGACCAGGAAAGCTACATGTTGTTTCCGAAAAGGCACAGAAGATATCCTTGAGATAGATTATGAAATAATACCACGTTTCTTAACCGTAGCCATAAAACGGAAAAAACAAGGAATATTTACCTTCTTCTGGTTTCCACAAAAACCATCTGCGAATTCTTTTAAAGAGATGTTTCTGCGAATTCCATTCACGGATGCAGTTTCAAATAATCATAGCGCACATTTGAAATTCTAGTCAAGGTTTCAGAGACAGTTCAAAGCCAAAAATTGAAAATAAATTAGTTGACTGGAAAACATTGGATATGGTGATCACTTCATAAGCTTTAAAAATCGTAGCACAGGATTCAGTGACTTTTCAGTGCTAAGAATTGAAAGAAGGATTAGGCTGGAAAACTGGTGAACCCTTCAAAGCCTTTAAAAAACCTAGCACAGGTTTCAGTGACTATTCAGTGCTGCAAATCCAAAAAGGAGTTGACTGGCTTAAACGTCAGTTACGGTGTATACCTCAAAATTTCAGCTTTTTTGATGCATGAGTCAATTATAATACTTCGTTATATACTATACTATAATACCTTTTATAATAGTTCCAAGAAATTGTTTCCGAAGCTATCAATAAGTTTCACGAAACACCTAAAATGTATTAGGCTAAAGAAGAGCACACTGATAAGGTAAATAGCGTCATTTTGTATTTACTTTATTGTTGCGGAATTTTTGATCGCTTTTCGTATCTGAATGAATTTTCAAGGAAATCAAATCATTCTCATTTTATCCGTTTGTAATTTGGACTTCGTATTAGATAATTTTAGGGTTGCCTTAATCCTAATCTTTCGGTTCAATTTAGGCTTCACTGTTGTAAGATCTCAATTCTCTGTTGTATTAGTGGTGAGGGTGATAGTCGTTTTTCAGTCAAAAAAGCGAGGAACGAAATCTAGTTATGACAGTTTGGTAGACACACGAAAGGTCTAGATATAACCTAGACTTAATACTAGATTTTTTAGAGCCTTGAATTTCTCGCATATGGCTTAGTTTTTTTCAGATAATTCATACTATTCCTTTGCTGAAGCCTATTGGAACCCAGAGTTCAAAACGCTTCTGGACTAGACTTGGTTAGTTTAGATCACCCATCTGAACTAATATGCGTAAAATTGCGAAAAGTATAATGCGCTGGCTTCATCATGACATAAGATGATAATCGGCTTATTGGGATACCTTTGCAAGGTACATCACAGGGGCAGCCTCTCGAACCAAAGATATATCAGCTTAAACAGATTGCAGATCCAATTGTTAGCTTTTGAACATGAGGGAAATTATTTTCTATCATGTTCATGGGAGCAAACCATCTTGGGATTGCGATATTCGGACTCTGTTTCTGCTGGAGGCCACAACTCAATTTAGGCTATTACGCCCCTGATGGTGATGAAAGGAAATAAATAAATGCAAACTCAAAGGATAAAATTGATTATGTATACAATTTTATTGTGTCAACTGAATTATGTTTCTTTGAAAGGCGAATTATCCTGAACATTTTGGGAGAATTACGTTAAGAAAATTAAAATCAATCTCTTGACTTAACAAAGGAATTCTTAAAGCATTTTTTCATTATTTTGATTGTGAAAAACTGTCTCCAGAAATCCATTTGAGCTATCAAGGATTGCTTTAAAGCCCTCGAAAAAATGATGGGCAACGTATTGAGTCTAGAAAATTAATAATAAAAAGAATTTATTTTAGTCACGGATGTTGGCAATAAAAATTACAATTTGAAAAATTTCTTACCCATAAACCCTTACCATCTTACCCTTTTCAACTGATAAAGAAAGAGTCAATAATCGAGCTACAATTTTCCAAAAAATTCCTTAACCTTTGGCGTTATCATCCAATGACATAAGGGACTGTGTGGCATATTATGATCGGGTGGCTCTTCCGATGAAGAAAGAGTTCTTCCACCAGCGGTAGACTCAAAGAGAAGAGGAATTTGAATAGTATCCTCTACTCTCCCTGTTGGTTCTAGCTGCGAAAGGGAGTGCTTTAACCGTAACCACTAGCTGGGGCACTGAAATTATATGACAAACAGTTCCAGGCTGAATCCTTTTGGTGCCAGGAGACGTATCTTGAGGGTTGTCTGGTAATCACACGTTACTGAGAGTCTTCTATCCTCGAAAAAAGCAGCTTTGACCTACAAGCCCAAAAACAAATCGATATTTTTATTTAATTATTGCTGTTGATCGATGTTTTTATTCAATTACCTTAGATCCTTTCTTCGACGGAAACATTTTAGAAATTTACATGAGTCTCAAATCGCATATTCAGAATATTTAGTCTTGTTTAACATCACTTTTCCTTTTCTTTTTGGTTCACTATATAAGTCATTTATCTTCAGCCGTTCTTGTTAGGTCTTCTCTCTTTATGCAAAAAGTCCTATTATTTCATAGATTTCATCGTACTTGATTGTATGTGTGTCTTGCGCCTCGTTCCCGATGCACCTCTAGCATCTCCAGGAGATGAAAACATTTAGGAAGGTTTGCCTTGGATAAGGATGTGCTTTGGTTTGAAGTGGCCCGCTCTTCGACGAGCCTGTAGCTTCCTAGATTGTTCCATTTCTTTTGGGATAGTGTTGCTCAGTGTTCTAGCAGATGTACGAAATTGGAGAAATTAAACCCACAGTTTACTTTCAAGCTGATCATCTTGAAATGTTTTCCAAGCGTGCAACGCTCCGTAGAGGCACTCATAGGGACCTTAGCTTTCACTTGTCCAATGCGATGCATTATCAAAACTTCTTCTCGTCCTAGACATTCGGCATAAGCTTCGACATTTGAAGCTTTATAAGTCTACTACAAGGCTTATTGCGTTCCTTCCCCTAATTTGATCAATTCATTTTAGATCCCAGTAAATGAAATCCATTTCATTGACACTAAAGGGTATTGGTATGTTTCAAAACTGTCTGGTATGCTACTCGTCGATTTAAGAAACTTTCAAGGCATTATCTAGGATAAAACCTGTCAGTTTTGAAAAATAAGGACCAATCGTTTTCGAATAGTTTTCTTAAGTTTTGAGACAAGAAATAAGAAAAATTGAGGTAGTTTAATTAATTTTCAAACTCAGTTACCTTGCCCTTAAAATAATATTCTATGGTGCGAAATCGATCCATATTTCGTATTTTTGTGAACATTAGGATTGTGCCTAAAACCTTCATTTATGGCCCTACTTATTCACAATTTGAGCTGCCCGGTAACGTTTCATGCATTTCACTTGTTGATATTACGATGTCCTCTTCATACGAGTGATAGATCATCCCAGATTCTGACAGTCTAACTGAGGCGTCTTCAGACACGCCTTTTTGTTGAGGTGAACCATCCATACGCAGATATACTCGCTTCGACATGGTCTTGAGCTCTGAATGCTTTCATAAGTTGAACCTACAACTTGGTTACCGATTCCGCCCATCGATTGATTCTGACAAAATTTTCGTGTGACAGATGAACACACGAAGGATCTACACTCGTCCTTTGAGTAGTTCTGCTGTCAATTATTGAAGCTGTGCTGGAGTCACTTTTCCATCAAAATGTAAATCTTTTTCTTGCTCCAAAGATTATGTTTTCATTTAATGGGCTCCGGCGCTGTTGTTACCTTAAAGCGTTTATTTTGCCGTACTCCAACGACAACGACCGATCCCCATAATCCCTGCAAACGACCTGCAGGTTTTGCTGGGATTGTGGGGACTCCAGTATCAGATGACTGCAGGTTTCCTGCAGTTCATCTGATACTGGAGGCAAGCCAATTAGTTGTAAAATTTTCATTGCAAGGATCTGCTGGTATCGTTTTGCGGAAAGGATGGTGTGAGGGTTGCTTGCTGTTGAAAGGATGGTCCCAAGGATTATGCGTGTAATTTTTATATTATGTACCAAGTGGACATTGAAAGGCAAACATAGAGAAACACTTCTTAGCCTTTTTGACATTCCGATTTTGTGTCTTGTTTTTTAAGATGCCAATTCCAAAGATTCAAATCAAACCTTTTTGAACGACATTTATATGATCATAAGCTCATTTGATCTAAATACTGGCTCATAAATAAATAAACGAAAAAAGAACAAAACTATAATTCTTGGTTTGCAATCTATCTGTCCTATAATTTAGTCAATGCATTGCTCTTTAATTCACTTGCTCCCCTACTGTACATTTCGTATGTAGATTGCATTGTTACAATGACAAGGATGGGTGACCGTGAGGATTGCAAAAATGCTAACTAGACTCTGCAAATGGTAATTTCTACATGAACTGGAACGTACAAAGGTGCAAATACTCCATTAGGTTTCATTTCAAGTGTTATAAAAAGTTGAAGAAGTGCACCAAGCATAATTTCATCATGCAATCGACGTTGTATGTTGGTAATTACAGCTTTCGGGCAGATCCCTTTTCCACCACCAGCAGCGGTCATCGCGCGACCAAAACGCTTCAACTTTTTAAAATTTTAATGTTCAATGAATTAATTATGAAAGTTGTTTGCGTACTTTTTGTTTCTCCTTCGACTGCATATTTATCAGCGAAAAAATTGAATATAAGGATTAAGGCAAATGGTTGTTTCAGCAAAATCCTTTTGATATTCTTGAGTAGAATCACTTCAAATCAGTAGAAATCCGAACGAAACTTTCTTTAACGTTCCAATATTGTTACGCATTTAAACTTAAATGAATTAACCGAAGAAACAATCAACTAACCTGTTGCATTTTGCCGCATCTTTTAAATCCTTTCATTGCAGATATGGCACGTTTAGATAAATCACCATTACTTGCCAACGGCTACAATCCTCCACCAATTAATCACATGGCATTTATGCAAATGAATCACCATCCGGGATCAGCGCTAATGAGCCCGGGAATGCCACCCCATGGTATGCATCGTCCAGATGCAAGTGGTGGCGCTCCCATGATGAAATCGCAGCCCGGAATGCCGGGAATGGATGCCATCGCTCGTTCCGGTATTTGGGATAGTTGTCGGGCAGCTTATGAAGATATTGTCAAACATTTAGAAAGGTAAGATAATGGAAAATTGCTTAATCGTCCTGATTAGTTGTCGTTGTATTTTGTCCAGTGGAAATTATTCAATATATATTATGTGAGTCAAATTGTCAATTATTTGTGCATTAACTTTAACCTTATCCTCTAATACGGGATTTCCGTTTTTCTTTTTTATTTGAATGTTGGTAATAGACTACGAGAGGAGCGAACGGAAGATAGACCCTCGATAATTGGTGACCAAAAGGCACGAGATCTCAGCTCTAGAAATGGTAAGTTACTAAATTGCTTAATCCTATTATTTTTTAGAATGACACGATTATAGTCCAATTAAATCGTTGACTTTGGTTGCAAATTATAGCGTTTTGTTGAATCGATAATCACGTTCCTATAGCCTCGGCCTGATTTTTGTAATATACAATAATTGGTTAGGCGGAGTATCTTGAAATGGTATTGAGTTGAAATATACTTCATAGATATTGATGTCAGTTACAATTTATTGGCAATTTCATCATGTTTGATGTACTTAATGTTGTGTTTAATCAATTCCTAGCATCGTTGTCGTAAAGGTTGCAATCATTGAAGATTTTAGCGCCAGTCAACATGTTGACAGATATTTTATGATAATAACAAATAAATTACATTGAATGTTTAAGAATTCTACGTGAAACGGTCATCAGGATTCATTTTTAATTATTTTTTGTCATAGTCAGCCATGATGAAATATTAGTAATTGATTCCGATAAAACTGATCGTTTCCTGCAGAGTACTTTTAGACATAGTGTAATAAAGCATTTTTTTTAATCGGAAAATCGAACTATTATCGGAGAATCATCCAGTCGTTAAAATGATGAAAAAAATCCAAATTACTCTAAGGTTTTTCTCTCAGAATTTTTCATTTATTCATTGAGAATGGCGAATAATTATTTTACAACGTTCAAGTTGTAGAACCCGGAACTTTTGCACGAATATGAGCATATAAATTTAAATGGGATAACGTCTACGTAAATTTTCCCACTACAACGCTTTTTATTTCGCGTATTTGTAGCTAACTCTTTAAAACCTTCAAAGAAAACTGCCATACGATATTGAAATTGATGTTCATTCATTATTTTGAATTTATTTCAAAAATCAAACGCCATTTCCACAATCCATCTTGTTAACAATCTTATTTAGAAATGCCAAAGGTCTAGAATTTACAATATTAAATGGAATAAAAAGGTCTGATTAGTCCCTTCAGTGTAATAATTCCAGTGCTACAGTTGTTATAATACTTGAATTATCAACAAAACAAAAATCAACTCTTTTTAACTCAAGCCATATTTATCGAAATAAGGCAACTTTTATGCCGGTTAAAAATGACTAGCGAAATAAGGATATATTGTGTACAGACCTAACATTTCAGGAGTGAAGTCCACCCAAAAAATAATATCTAAAGCCCGAAAATACATAAAGGTAGATATTGTAAAGGTGTATAAAGATTTCAAGCTTCTGTAAAAAATCATTCGCTTCGAAAACGAGTGGACAATGCATGTCCAAACAACACGTCAATGCATGTCAAAACGGTTGGATCTTCCTTTTACATGTTGGTTAATGCAATAAATATAAAAAAACAACATCACAACGAACGAGAAGTCCACATAAAATTAGTATAAATAAGAAAAGAAACAGACAAGATCCATGAGATCTATATCAATATATCAATTGGATTGAAAATCTTCAATTTTCATGCTGGCGGATCCTGAAGTCAGTTATTGCTGACGCTGGCTTACGGGACAATTTAGATTTACCAGATTTACCAGATTTAGTAGCCATCATGTTACTGTTCAAAGTGTCTTTACCAATAAGAATGGATCCCTCTCATTGTAGTATGGTGGTGAAGTATGTTTACGCCCTGATTCTGGGACTTCTAGACACGTTAAAATACCTTCGTTGTCAACCTGAGAACCCAGTCTGGAACTGTTTGACACATTACTTTGGCCTAAGTGTCGCGTTCCTTGGCCGAGACACGCCATCAGATTTTGGGAATCCCTTCACCTGCGGGAAGGAGGGGAGGAGAATGAAGTGCTGGAAAAGAAACCTCTACATCTCCAACGCCTCCCAACGCTCCAGCGTGGCGGTTATAAGTCCAGCATTGCCCGGGGATATTGCGCAGCACGTCTTCTCTGACCATATCTTTCCGGGTAAAATACTCCAACTTCAGTGGAGAAGTCACCACGCTGCTTATGCCATTGTTTGTCAGAAAAGAATATCTTACAGGCATCACCTACGTCTACTCCCAAAAACACGAAGTAAGCAGACCGTGATCTGACAATATTGCACAAGTAAGACCGAAACCATGCATGCCCGCTTAGGAGCTGGTCAAGCAAAAAACAGTCAATAAAATTCAATCGATTGAGCCGCAGCCTCAAGATATTTGTGAACTCTCTCGCAAGGAGGGCGATGGGTATCACTCCTGCGACAACCAGCACTGCCGTCCCGGAATCTGTTCGATATGGGCTTGTGATACACAGCACTTGTTGTATCTGCACCTGTACCAACCGACCTTGCTAAAAGCGCCACTCCTTAGTTCTGACCCATAAAGTGGAATCACCTGAACAGCGCTCATTAGGGGCTGTCTCCTTGATAGAGTGAGCTCCTTATGCTGGTCATTAATCGAATTGCAGCCTTGTCAGCTGTTGCCTTGATTTGTTGGGAAACACTCATCTTCGCGTTAATCAGGACGCCCAGGTATATCACTGTTGATTGCGATTCAACATGCGTATCAGAACTTGATTCCAGTGTCCAGGAGAAACACCCTTAGATGTGCTTTTCTCGCTCTTTGTGGGATACAGATAAAAAGGTATTATCGTGGACAGTAAGAGCATATCCTTTTCTTTCCTCGAAGGGTCTTCAGATAGAAACTTGAGTCATAGGAAAAGAGTCATTTGCCGCACTTTAGTTGAATCTTAGTTGTTAGATCGGGCTCTCAGGAAGATTGATTTTTTCTAAACAAATACACCTACAAGATTCTTTGTGTTTATGTTACTACACTCACCAAATTTCATTGGTTTTTTTCTGATTAAGGAGCAGGCAGGAAAAATTCAAAACACTTGTCATCAAGTAAATTTTAAGTTAGAACTGACTCTGACAAAAGTCCTGTAGACGCGTGCGCCTTTTTTGCTTTTACATTGTTTTTCAAAGTGGTTAGAGGTGTGAACCAAACCAATTCATTCTAGAGAAAATTGTATTGGGTTAAGGTGAAGGATTATCAGCCGTGAAAAGGAACGTAACTTTATGAGAAGGAACTGAAGAAGGAGAACATAACTTTTAAAAGACGATAGCAGAACATTGGTCACAAAATAATTGAAAATCAGAGGGACGCTAACAGTGGCGAAAGTTATCTGACAGGCCAAAACCCAAACAGACTGAGTGGCCTAAGCGGTTAAGCCGGTCTAAACGATTCACTTCGTGTTGATTACCACTTCGTGTTGATTGAATTATAACGTGAAGACATATAGTGCTAACACTCTCGAGCGACTTCACTTAGACAGAGATAGAAAATGCACAAGTAGAATTTTATGTGTATTGCGTTTTTTAGGCAAAAGCATTTGGTAGGATTATGTTTGTTTTGCGTTTAAATGATAGAACAATTTTACAAGCCAAAAATTTTCAACGTATTCAACGTTTTTTTTTTCGAATACCGTTACATCTGAAGCATTTTGAAAGTTTTACCCCAGCCTAATCTAAAGCTATGCCCAAGATAAAGTCATGCACTGTGTGTATTTTTCATGCACTGTGTGTAAATGCTGTTTTGTTGTTATTTCGACGGATAAATAATCAGTGAGTTGCTCCCTTCTTCAGTGCCAATTATTTTCGATTGAAAATTATTTTTGATTAAAAATAATTGATACTGAAGAAGGGAGCAACTTACTCCGAAAATATTTATCCGTCAAAATAATAAAATAGCATTTTGGGAACAACTTACTCCCGAAATATAAATCTGTCAAAATAACAACAAAACAAAGCATTGCAATGAAAAATTGAAAAATAAAGGATGCACATCCATGACAATAAAATAGTTGGAGAATTAGGTTTCGAGTAACAAAAGTAACAACGAAGGAAAAATCTATATATCGAAATATCGAGACATATTGGACCACCATTGGCTTATGAAATCAAATTGCAAGAAGACAACGACCACAAAAACTCTGAAAATTCACACAGAAAAGTTTTCAGGATATATCCATGTTACAAGCTTCACGATTAAGAAAGATTCTCCCAATGATTCAATTCGAAACCCTTGGAAAACCTTTGAAAGAAACTGAAGATCAATGTAATCACCAATCAAATATGACGTATTTATGAAAATTCATTAAATGAAAATGTAATCTAAAATCCATTCAAAAATATCAGGATATAGATGAATCTATGCCAAAATGTGTGGACGTTATTATGAAACACAGCGGTCCACAAAAACACAGAAAAACACAGGCTTGACTTTTCTGTCAAATATTGATAATGCAATTAGATTTCGAAGAATTCAGAGCAAAAAACTATTTTGTTCTAGATATTAAAAAGGCGTTAAGAAATTTTTTTGTCCAGCCTTAGTCAGTTGATGTTCCAAATATTTTGTCATGCCCAATAGTCACAGAAACTTACAACTTTCGATTTATCCATTATTTTTTCAGTATAATACCCTGTAATTGTCATTCAAAATATCGGGCCTAACTCTTAATCCAATATTAATTCGTATAAACTTATACAGTTTTTGAAAAATTGGTTCTATTTTGTGGAATAGTAATTTTTATTTTTATATGCTTCAAACGTGAAAAGCTTCATCCTTCGGTACTGAACTTAGTAAAGAGCGCTGTAAAAGGAAAAGCAACGTTTTTGATTTCAGGCATAATAACTGGATGTGTACACATATATTCCTTCTAAACAAAGATGATGAGGTATGGAGAGAAGAGATATGCTTCTACCTGACTATGTTACGAAGGTTGAATGACAAATATGCTTCTGTCTGCTTCTGTCAATAATAGCCATTTTTAATAACACCGTCAAACTTCAAAATAGTGAGGCATAGCAGCCATAAAAAACAAATAACTCTTTGGATTTTCAAATGAGAGATAAAGTTGAATACTGTGCTGTGATTAAACGTTTGTTTTCTAAAAGGAAGAGAGAAGTTTCCTTCCTTTTCGAAGAGGGAGCGTAAAACATAGTTTTGATAGCGTTGTATAAAGCTTACAAGGTCCCTATGCCTTCCGGTCCGACTGAATTTGGAAGTTCAAAAGAAGAAAAATATTAAACAGCAGAAACAGAACTTGGCCGCGCAACTTTAAGGTATAAGGGAAAGCCTATCTAAAGACTTTTTATGAAAATCGTACAGGACATAAAAATGAGGTCGACACCTCCAAAATGATGGAGAAAATGATATTCGCATGACATATCATGGCCAAAATTGTCGATATTTCACTTGAACACATACTAAATAATCAAAGGATTCATTTGGAAAAGCTTGTCAAAGATAAATGGCGCATACCAGCATGATTGAGAATAAGCACACACGCACGTGCGCCAATTTCTCAGGAGTGTTTTTCAGTGTTAAAGCGCAATTAGAAGGAGTTTTGGCATAGTTTTATAGCTATTGATAAAACTTGAGTTCGTTTTCAGCAAATTGAAAAACAGAAAAGAGTTAAAACAGCGGACGTTCCGGAGAGAATATGTGTCAAAAAAGTGGGTGATGCAGAAACTAAAAATGGATAATACTTTATCGCTCAAAATGTTCGAATGTGAGTCTTTCATCAATACCAACACGTAACAAAGGATTTAACAGTGAGCTCGCTGTGAACAAGCAGACAACTCTAAGCTTTAGCTGTCGGCGCTCCAAATATCAATTAAGGATTCTTTGTGATTTCTGGGTTAAAAATGAATAAGGCCAGTCTCACCTAATAAATAAACGTTTTTCCAAGTTTCCACTCTTCTTAATTGGCTTACTTTTTGTGGTGGGAAACGAAAGCTACTAGCATCTGAAGTGTACGATTCCTTCCAATTGGCATAATGGTTTTAAAGTCGCTATTAAACGACTGCAATGTCAACTTGACAACCCAAGCTGGAACCGCTTCACGCATCAGTTAAGACTGGGCGTTTCAGCCTACCCTTGAATGCTACTAAGCTGCATAGAGTCGTCTTTTAGGAAAGACAGAGCAGAGTGCTAGGAGTGGGACCTTCCACTGCAGGAAGTATTAGGCGATCAAATCAATTCTTTTTTGTAATTACAACCGTTCGAGCGTAACACATAGTGTCGGATAAGTTCAAGGGTCCAAGGTCTTGTCCACTCAAACTGGATAGTGAGACCATCGATCCTAGAGCTCTTTTTTGGCTGGCGTGAATGGTATTTCTACACAGAGAAATGTGAATCCCAATTTTTGAGGAAAATCGCGACAGTTCATTATGCCAGGCTCATATCTCCTTACAAGCAACTGAACAGAACCCAAAAGTTAAGACTAATTCTATCTAGTTATCCATGGAAGATAGTGGTAGTAAGGTAGTGATCCCAATCTTAATTCTGGAGTGGACATTTTGCGATCGATGAGTCTGGAGAGCTCGAAACGTTACCAAAATCGCGGATATGAATGAAATTGTTGATACGTTGAAGTATCTGTAAGGTTCAGTCAGCAAACTTAAATTTTCAGCCTAAAATTACTTAAAAGCCCAGATTCGAAAGAAAAGGATTTAATAAGTTTCGAATCGACAAAGAAATTTAATGAAATCGATGTGTAGTACAAGTCCTATGCACATTCGTTAAAGCGAAGGTGTATGGTACAAAATGTCAATTAAAATAAGACCATTAGCATGTCCGTGAAATTTAATAATTCAATTTAAAAAATTGTACACTTATTTCCTTGATTTTCATTAATCTTGTAACATTTTCCAACACGAACTTCATAAAGAGAAAATTGAAAATTGAGAAAATATTTTACAAAAATTTCAGGTCTCCATGAAAACAAATCAAATAGAGATAAAATTCGTTACCATGGCCTTAGCAACGATTCAGATTTTGGACACGTCTTTACAAAATCTATAACTTTTCTATTGAATTTTCTAATATATGAATAGGATTACCAAAATACATACATATAAGATTCACATAGTAACAATAAGTTCAAAGATAAGTTCAAAGATCTTAAATTGAGCAACGTTAATATGTTAATAAGATGAGCCTTAATCTTTTGTTACGGATTTTATACTTCGATTTCACTTAAAATTTTATAACATCATTTTTTGCAACGAACACATCCTTCAAACAATCTAACACATTCCTTGTTCCATAATTAATTATTTTCAACTGTTGCCTGGAAACCTTGCATGTAAAACAAAGTTCGCAAAGTTGGTCATAGTTTCTAATAGGTCAAAGTACACGATAAAGTTAAATAGAAATTGTAAATAGAAAAGTGGTTGGGAATTAAAAAAAAAATGAATTGTAGACGACATGGAAAACCTCTGTGAAAGCTTGAAATTATTCATGGTCACTTTTCATGTACAAATAACAAACTATTAAATGTTGGAGTTAGTTAAATTTCATTAACGATTGATACCCTACAGGGATTTAAAAGTTATCTCAAAAATTTACACAACATTTTTATCGTTTAGTTCAGCCGAGAATGTCATTCTCAACACTTAAAAATTAATTACCTTGACACTGTTAATTTTCAAAATGATTTTCTCTAATCATAATGGAACTTTTCAAATCATAACAGAAATTACTTAACAACATTACTTTTACATTGCATATACGTTTCAATTTCCCTAAACACTTCGAAATCGATATATTTATAAATTGATACATATTGTGTCTTTATCCTGTGCATTTTTCGAAAAGGACACATAAAATAAATCAAGTTGTGCAGAATGGTCTGAAAAAACACAAAATTTCAATGAACGTCAAAGTCAAAATGGAAACATGAACAACAATGAAAAAGGGATCAAAATTTGGGAAAATGACGGTGTTTGTTTTGCAATTGGACGTTTCCTGGTGCTGAATATCCTGCTGCAAATGATCGCTTTTTCATCGGTAGTCCATTCTGTGCATCGACATATGCTGAAAATCCTATTATCATTACAGAACGATTTGACAAATATGAACATTTTTATTTAAATTAGCCATATCAACTTCAAAAAGTCCTAGAAACATCGCTTTGAAAGATATAGTATGTTGTATTCCCTAAGAATCCTACCTGATTCGATTTGCTATGCTTGTTGGAGACAGTATCTCCTGGTTCCTTTCAAATTGATTCTCAGCCTGGGATTCCAATTCCTGCACGCATTACCGGTCACTCCAGACGCTTCAGTGCTGCGTTTATTTCTGGTTTGCTGGTTTCATCCTCGCGACATCCCTTATCTTTGCATATTGTGTTGCATTTTGACCTGTCAATATTTCATGGACTTGAATTATCTTCAAGAAAAAATATGAACACATCATTGGAACAACGAACAAAATGATTGGCATTGATTTTGACCGTATTTTTTTCAACAAACTTATGCTTAAGACCTAGAGTTCAAATATAGGAATCAATGCTTCCATTACTGTTTTGGGTTTTGACATAACTCAAACAACACTTCTATAGATCTTCTTGAATGGAGTCTTTACGGGTTGGTTTTATAAATTGCTTTGCTGCACATCATCATCCATACGTAAAGGATGCTAGCAAGTTTTCAAAGCTTTTTTAGCAGGTTCTTCAGGATTACACTAGCGTTGAGGATTCTCACACATTTTCACACAGGAATCTTCAAAGCATTTTCAACAGGTTCTTCAGCATTGCACTAGTTTTCAGGATTGTCATTAGTACAAATTTGGGGTTAGTATCTTGCCTAAATTTCCTTTTTCGAAAGAATTTCAACCGATTCAGAGTTTCATCGTTTTTCTAGGCAATGAAAAGTTGATTTTCATAGGTTATCTGACCATTATTGGACCTTTTTTGAAGATGGAGATGACTTTGACTTCTTAATCAAGAGTTTTTGGATATTTTTTAAATTTTTTCTATAATTAACTGCCTTTTTTCTACTGAGCACAGAAAGAAAGGCCATTTTTTAAATTTTGTGACAGATTTATTTCCGAAATTGGGTTTTTAACATAATCATTTGTCTTCAGCGACAAAACTAACTTTGGTGTGAATTTCTGCTGATGCACTAAAAAGCCTAAAGTTACTTAACCTGTATTTTATTTAAGTTTTGTAAACGAATTGTTTAATTTTTCACGTTACAAGGTTAAGTTTCTGAAGATACTTAAAGAGGAATCCTGACAATTATAGGACGACTAACGATACTACTTAAATCAACCAATTTTTAACAACTGATACATTTTAAAAGGAGCAAGAAGTACATTCTTTGAACATTTTAAAAGGATATGTTTGGCTAATTAATTTTTTTTTTGGTTGGGGGCGAAGGCAATTTACAGCCGGAGTGTGGAATTCCTAGTAGCACATGCTACCAGACTACCCACTAAACACCCGCCCGGTCAAGAGACCCTAGCCTGGAACTGTTTGACACATTACTTCATTGGCTAATCAATGGGAATAAACATGACCTCATATATCCCTCAGCCTGGTTCATTCGCTGTTTTGATCCTGTTTTTTTTTCAAGATTCTTTATGACATCTAATTTACGTGTGTGAATTCCTTGATGACTTTTGCACCTCTCTCATTGTTGTCTCTTGCCCTTGGTTTCCTTTTCCACGGCTTGAAGTTTGAAATTCATCCTCAACGTTTTTGCTTTTGCTGCGTCGCCTACATGGTCCTTAATTCTCGTGCTAATGGGCCTGCTGGATTGTTCTATGTTACACATTTGTCCTTCGTTGATGCGATCCTTCGCAACGTGGAAGTATGCAGATTGATTTTTTTTTAACTGAATGCTGATACTTTCATAGTAGGTCAACACCTTCCATTATTGCGTTGAAGTGCTTGCATTTATTAATGTTGTTCCTGATTTGGTCTGGTATATTGGACCTAATTTGTCTTGGTGGCTTTATGAAAAAATCCATTGTTCTCGAGCACAACGCGAAAGGATGCGTATCGAATAGAGTTTTTGCGTTTTTGTGTCACCAGCTCCTGCCCGATATTTATGCTGCATATTATGCATGTTTGCGGACTGTAGAAAAAAATACGGAGGATATCACTAACTTCCTCTCATTCGTCAAAACCTTCATGATTGACCGAACGTACCTCCATGTGTTCGTCGTTTAATTCATCAAAACCTATTGTGTCATTTGTTGGTAATGTGGTGGCGAAACGAACTCGAATTATTCGTTATGACGGACGATTATTTCGGCCATAAAATTGGCGATGGGCGCGTTAAATACCCCCAACAGAATGGTTTTTTTTTTCAAGTAAATCTGCACAATTTGAAGACGTTACTCATGCGTGAACCTATTTGTGATGAAATGGCAAATCAAAGTAACCATAAAACGCCTGACACCTGTCACACCATACGTTGCATTGAAAAGTGTTGCCAATTTGAAGTTCTATACCTCTTGAAATGCTACGCTATATTACGAAAATCGGCTGATTTAGGTTTGCTTTACCAAAATCTGTGAATAAAAATAATGTTTTTTTTAAATCCTCGTACACAAGAAATTGATTAACATCAACATATATTTTTCCGAACGCAGGCTCTCCAAATCGGCAAAGTCCTGTTCTAAATCTCTCCAAGTCAGCTGGTGATCATGGTAGCAATGGTGATGTTAGTGATCGTAGTGAGGCGCATTCGGCGCCACAATCGATACGAGAAGATGAAAATCTTAGTGATGACAATATATCCGAGTCAGAAGGACACAATGACAAGGAAGAAGGTAAGAAGGCTTCATAAACTAATATTAAAATGTAATATTAGAGTAGACGTTTTTTTTTCCTCCCACAATGATTATGTTTGACCTTTTAAACCTCCAATTTCGTCCTTGAAGGTAGTTTTTTGAGAACACCTTCCAATTTCTTTCTTTTTTAAAGATAGTACGGAAAAGTCTTCAAAATTTCATTGATTTTTTTACAATTTCTCATCACAGATATCAGTGATACTGAACGTGATCTCTCGCAATCGCATTCAATGACAACACCGAATTCAGAAACGCATCGTGCACTCAACTATTCAACACTGGCTGTAACAGCTGCAGCGGCAGCTGCAAGTACTGGATCAGCGGGTGGACCACCAAGTCCTGATGATAATCAGGAGCAACAGAGCACTTCGTCCACGGAAACGTTGTTGCGCAATATTCAAAGTTTGCTTAAAGTGGCCGCGGATAATGCGCGACAACAGGAGCGCCAGATAAGTTATGAAAAGGGTGAGTAATATCACGCTATCAATTGATTAATTAAATTAGTAAATTATTCACTGACGCCTTGTTCGGCGAAATTTCATAAAAGCACAAAAATTAACATCACTCCTTTTTGCATTCTCTTCAAAACAGCTGAACTTAAAATGGATGTTCTACGAGAGCGCGAAGTGAAAGACTCCTTGGAACGGCAGCTCATTGAGGAAAGGAAACTGAGAGGTGAGTCTGGTCAATGTTTCCATTGAATTTCTGTGTTTAAAGAAAATAAAACTCAAAAACTAAAACGTAACAGGCAATGAAACTTAATAGCAAAACAAAATCAATTGAAAGGACAACGATTTTATCTCGCTAACCGCAATTAAATCTGCTCAATCATCTATTTAATATTTCTGTCAATACCAATTTAAATTACCTTCGGTTGATCCACTGCACATTTGTTTTCAACAAATCATTTTGCTATATTCCTGACGACGAGGAGTACGCGAATGTGTTCGTTGTCAATAATTGTCACATTAGTTCTTCATACGTTGAGCGCGTTTCCTCTTGATTTATTCAAATGAACTGAGCCGGAATAAATTGCAAGTTTATTCCAAATGACATATGCATTTAGCAGAACAAGATTAAAACAAAATCAAAGAAAAAGGATTTTAAATGTCACCAATGTTACAGAAAAATGCGAACGGAAGGCTGAAAGGACAAGGAAGTCGGTAGACTATGGAAAACGCAATAGAGATACTTAGGTTCAACGAAGAACAGTATACTATAACGTATTTCTCGGCTCACATATATGGTGCTGGTGCAATGTATGTGGAACTCTGTTACCATTCTCACTCATTGAAGAAATCCGAGGAATATTTCAGCACATTTGTCAAATTAATTTTCGAATTTGATCCAAGTGATCGTTATTTGTGCTGACCAGTTTTCAGTCTTGAGCAGATAATATTACTATTTCATTTGGTGGCCCCATCCCGGAGACGAAGGATGGATGAATCACGAAAGGGCAGATAATTCATTGGAAATTCTGTTCGATACAGATATTGAATATTAGCAAAGATATCAAATTTTAGTACGCAGATCAAATGTCTGGATATTTTTTTGGGAGATTTTGATTTTTTTCTCGTTACTTTTGCGAATACTCGCATTTTGTCGAATCGGTGGCACCATATGGCTCTGTTGGTGTATTGATTTAGGCTGATAAACTGCAGATCAGCATGTGAAATATCGGAGAATGTTGCGAAAATTGGTCTGAACAATTTGGTTTCTTAGAATGTTAGCGAAGTCACTCACTTGCGATTAATACAATTTCTCCTCAAATTAATTCGTTGATATTTAACTCCTGGTTTTGACACAATGGAAGAAGGTATTTTTTGCCCTTTGTGCAGAGATTTTTCTATAGTCTTGGAAGTCTGACTTTAACATTCCGCATTGGAACAGAAGGAAGCAATTAAACATCAGGATTTCAGACTACAAGGTGCTATCCACCAAATCAAACTAAACCAAATTAAATTAAACAAAATTCAAGAACATTTTGGAACCGATTATTTCCTCTTGCATCCCATCTTTTATTTATTTTCTTTTTCAACACAAACACACGCATACGCCGAGGAAGCCGGAAAATATCGGGCGAAATTGGAATTTGAGTAGAGTAAAAAAAATTTAATTATTTTTTCAATAATGAAAACTTAGGTCACTGAAAAGTTTCAAAAATAATGTTTAATCATTAACGCAAATGTTCTATTTCGAAATGATTTTCAAAGTTATTTTATTTAGCTTGAAATGAGATACAATTATTTAGCTACTATTGAGATACAAAAAAATTGACTCAGATATTTTCGCGGTTTTACAAAAAATCGCAGGCATAGGTATTCATGTCTAGCAAAAATTTCATATTTTTAATTCAAAGAATTGTCTATCATCAGCAATTGTCCATCATTGTTCTACTAGTCTAGCAGCATAAGCATAAATTGAAAGGATAAATACTTCAGTTTTTAAGGTTAACCACTCATCGACTCAATTTTTTGAACCTTCCCTCATATCATTTAGAAGCGTTGCTTGGACGGAAAAGTATCTCACATTGATCTGAAAAAGTTGTTGTCCGAAAACGACAGTCTCTGGTGAATACAGGAGTGCCCAATCGGGATCTTTCAAGTACAGGTTGTGAAGTGCCGAGTCAATGTCACATTGTGGCATCGACAGCTGTTTCCCGCTCAAAATTATTTTAGTGAGTCAGTATTAGCCTTTTGCGGAACGAAATGAATCATTTTACGCTTGAACAACGTTGGAAAATATTGAAAACTTATTTTCGAAGTGAGTGCTGTGATGCTCAAATAGCGCGTTTTTGAAAAAAAGTTTTGGCTGAAGTGCGGCAACGCCACTGCGCCTACAGTACGAAAATTTATGAAGAAAGTTCGTGCGACGAGCATGCTAGTGGACGATACTCACAGTCTCCGTACTCGTACGTTTCGCGTCCCGGAGAATGTGGTTCCCGTAGCCGATTGTTTGCGACTCAACCCGAAAACAACAACTCACAATCGATTACAGCATCTCAACATTAGTCGCTGGAGCCTGAGAAGAATGTTGCACAAATGACTCAAACATAGAAGCCGAATGACCATTCGCTAAGTTATCGCTTTACAGTTAAGTCACTCGAGCAGCTCTAACTTGATGTCAATTTATCTAATAAAAAAAAACCATCGTTTCTGATGAGGCACATTTTCATCTCGGCGGCTATGTGAATAAACAAAACTGTCGCATCTGGGGCTCAGAAAATCAACACGTGAGTGTTAAGAAGCCATTTCATCCTCAGCAAGTGACAGTTCGGTGTGAATTCTGGAGTGGTGGCCGCATAGTCGTTTTTCTTTGAAAATGGGGTTGGAAATGTAGTTTCACGCAAAGGAGAGCGCTACAAAGGCATGATAACCGACTTTTTTTGGCCGGAGATTGAGGATTTGGACACGATTGACCTTTGATTTGAAGAGAATGGCGCGCCATACCATCCAGATCATCAAACAATTGACCTTCTGCGTGCGAAATTCGGAAACGGTGTAAATAGCCGCCTTGGCAACGTCAATTGGCCGCTTCGAAGTTGTGATTTGACACGGTTGGACTTCTTTTTATGGGATGCTGCAAAAGATCGACGTTATGCTGAAAACCCATAAACGAATTAAGCACTGAAATTGAATATTTAACAAATCATTACCCAGATTAGGTCCAAAACCATCAATAGTGTCTTGGAAAGTTAGGCTTAGAGGATGGCCTACTGTTACGCTAGCTGTGGCAGCCGTGGCCGTTTTTCACAATAAATGAGAAGTTTTGTTCTTGCGGATAAAGACAAAATATTAGAAATTGATTTGATTTTTGTTCATTTTATTGCATTTTCAAAAAGAAACGTGTATTTCTCCCACCCTATAGATCAAGACAGAAACTTTTTATTGCACTTAGCAGAAGACCATGCCCATTGGATTTATTTGGTGTGAACAACACAGGACCCACTTCACCGAGCTGATCGGAACAAAAACATTTTCCTGTTTGTTTCTATAGTTTAAGTTTAATGCCCTGTAATTTCTGGATGCTTAATATGTATAAATGTCCGCAACTCCACAGATTATTAAGACAATTAAGTATGAAATATTAAAGTTGAAGAAGCTGCAAATGTGAACTAGAGTAGATAATGCGGAAGATATTGACAACAGAAAGCCACATATAGTTCTTCAGCGTTTTCAAAGATTAAATGCATTTATAATGGTAGAAGGATTCACCTTACGATAGCAAAGAGCTCCGATTTTTCTTCATTAAATCACTTCTCAATGCGGAGCCTTGAATGGCTCTTTTCCTGTCGACAACTACGTAAGTTGAGTTTGAAAAAAAGCAACTTAACAGACTGGCTGTTTTTATCCTTTTTTGTTCACTTCTCACACAGGAAACCTTTCATCTCTCTGTTCCCATAGACCACTACGTTTCTTAGCTTCAGCAGAAAACTGCAAGGAATACTAATTTGGACTTGAAGCTGGCTTGTATCCAGCAGATATAAAAAACTACCTGTTAGGGAAGCGTCCTTTTCTGAAACGATACTAACCTATCGATACTTGATACGAAATCATTGAAGGAACGCAGGAATACCACGATGAGAATACGTATAGCAAGTAGTTCTACTAGACAAATTTTTGGTGATACATTGCATTTCAAATGAGTTTAGCTGAATGCTGATATCATGAAACGGCCAGATAATAGTTTTAGTCTCCAAATGCAAAGTCAGTATAAAAAATTAAGTCAAAAGGTCCAATTCATTCTAAATGATTACGCAAGATATTTTCGCATTACGATTGAAACAAGGAAGGAATTCTAACAAGGAATGTCCCTACAGTGCCAGCATAACCCTCCGCTTTCGATTCAGATCTCCAAAATATTGCCTTTGATGGACTATGGTGGAGCCAATTAGGAATAAATCCTACAACTGTAGCATAATCCTTCATTGTCGATCCAGATCTCCATATCATTGCTTTTGATTGACTACCCTGTATCGAAAGACTGACGAATATATTCATGATAATTAAAGATAACAAAGCAACATGATATAGTATTTGTTTTCAAAATCCAACTTTGCTGAACGTCAGACGTCTCAAGGGGTTCAACAAGATTGAGGCCAGTATGAAGATTCATCTTCCTGAAACTCTCACTGCCACACTAGGAATTACTTGGCCCGGAGGAGGAAGCAAAAAACAGCTTGAGAGCACATGAAATCAGACGTCAGTGTATCTCAGACAATGGCCTCCTTGATCTCCTTGCACCAACTTATTCAATACTCTACTTTCGTCAATTGCATCCCCTCAGTATTCGTATTAAGTTTGATCCTGAAAGTGGAGGAAAGATCTTCTTTTATTTTTCCTTGGTAAATTTTTTAGTTTTCGGTGATTCCTTTTCGACCACTTTCGCTCGGTGTTTATCAGCGATTAACACATCGTTCAATAATGAGTGTGACTGACACATAGATGGCGGCACTAATACCAAATCAATATTTTTTTTCAACAGTGAACCTTTTTAGGCTTACTGTCAAAATTATATGTCAATCCGACCATTAGTTTACAAGTTACAGTGCTTTAAGTGACGCTACTTTTGAGTTTTCAAAAAAAAAGAATTCAAAGCAATTCCGTGTGCTGATTTATCATTGTTTTTTAATGAAAACAAATACTGTTCAATGCCAGGAATGGCTTGAAAAACATTATTCGGGCTCTGCTCCATCAAAAATAACCATTTGTTATTGGTATGCCGAATTCAAACGTGGTCGTACAGACACCGATGACATTCCATCTACTGGACGGCCAAATGACGCTGTTTTTCCGGAAAATGTTGAAAAAACACTAAAAATCGTTATGTCCGACCGTAAAGTGAAAGTGAAGGAGATTGCTGACATTCTAAAGATATCAGCAGGCAGTGTACACACCATAATACACGAACATTTGGGTATGAAAAAGTTGTTTTCCAAACGGGTGCCGCGTTTGCTCACTGTTGAACAAAAACAACAACGAATTGATGATTCAGAGCGCTGTTTGGAGCTGTTTAACCGTAATAAAAAGGATTTTTTGCGTCGATATGTGACCATGGATGAAACCTGGATCCATGACTACACTCCAGAGTTAAAACGGCAGTCATCTGAGTGGACTGGACCCGGCGAAAGCCGTCCGAAGCGACCAAAAACGCAACAATCGGCTGGAAAGGTTATGGCCCCTGTATTCTGGGATACACATGGTATATTGTTCATTGACTATTTGAAAAAGGGAAAAACAATCAACAGCGACTATTACTGTGCATTATTGGACCGATTGAAGGATGAAATCGCACTGAAACGGCCCCATATGAAGAAGAAAAAAATCCTCTTTCATCAATACAATGCACCGTGTCACAAGTCCATAAAAACGATGGTCAAATTCAATGAATTGCACTTCGAATTGCTTCCGCACCCACCGTATAGTCCAGATCTGGCCCCCAGCGACTACTGGCTCTTCGCAGACCTCAAAAATATGCTCCGTGGTAAGAGATTTGGCTCAAATGATGAAGTAATCGCCGAAACTGAAGCCTATTTTGAGGCCAAGGAAAAATCGTTCTATAAACATGGTATAGAAAAGTTGGAAAATCGTTGGAATGATTGTATCTCCCTAAAAGGGGACTATGTTGATGAATAAAAACGAATTTTGGCAAAAAATTGTGTTTTAATTAGTTAGTCACACACATTATTGAACGATGTGTTATATCTCTAATTGCTTTCAACATTTTCCTTCTGTCTTTCAATATCCTTATCTTCGTTTGAAAACTAGTATTATAAAAAATTCCCAGTTCACTGCAGTTGGGAAGACTATCACACTATCTCAGACTCATAACTATTGGGAAGACTTCTGGAGCGTGCAAATTTTGCATATATCTTATTGCTGTGGGCAATTTGCTATGGTCTACCATTAACTTTGCCTCGTGATTTGCCTCAGGATCGTCATTTTGAAGGTGTTTAGTGCTTGAGTAATGGTGACGGTAAACAGTGACGGCTTGTGGTTAAAAAACAGAATTATACATGCACAAATTTGACGATCGAGGTTTCTCCATTTCAGTTCATGTGGAACCCGATTTTTTTATGAATAAATCGAACACAATGGTATCAAACCGTGTGGAATTCTTCTGAGGCTTACATGAAATTTCTTCCCATAATCCTTATCATTCCACCTTTTCGTATACGTCCTGCTTTTTACCGTCTCCTACATCTACAACGTTTAACTCACCAATCGACATCCTTCCAATTAACTCGCACCTCTATCTAGTTATGCTTCTACCAATTTCCCTGGTGTGTTAGTTCGTGTTCCGTCAAATTTTCATATTTAATTCAATATTTTTGGGCTGTCCTGATGAGGATTCATTTAACAAGTAAAAAGTCTGCTGGTTGAAAATCCTAAGGTTCATTACTACTATGGGAATTTGACTTGACACTCAATGGATTTTTGATTGAAACTCAATGGAGCAATCATGAAATTATAATTTATATTCGGGGAAAATTAGTTACAAGATAGCCGCCTATATTCTCTATCCTATCCTCTTCTAAGTTCAATGTTTTTTCCTTTCACATCAGCTTTTTTGCCAATATCCTGCTCCCAATGCTCAGCTGTTGCCTTTTTTCTGCTTTTTAAGGCGATCTAATAGAGATACTTCATACAAGCCTCTATGGGGTTCACATGTAATCTCATTATTCTGGAGATCAGTTCGCTTTTTGTCTGTTCCTTCTGCATAGCCTGTTATCAGTGCAATCACTAGCTGTTGGGGTTTTGTAGCAAAATCTGCGTCACATAATGCAAAAGTCACTTCTAACGTCCCTACCGTAGCGTAACTACAAAAAACGTGCACACTCCAAAGAAACATCACAAAGGCAAAGTGAGACATACGAATTCCCCATGCAACACATAAAACGAGCTTTGTATGATAGCGAGCTTAACACTTTAGCATGGTAGGTAAGCGGAGCAATCGTCATGGGTAGCTTTTCTAGCCCTCAACGTATGCGACTCCAATTTTTCGGTGTAATAGTGTGTTTGAATACAAATTACAATTACACATACAAATTTTAAGAGAGTGATAATTGGCACCTCATCGCACTTTGGTTTTTATGTCCTTTCTTCAACCAATTTTACTTATACAAACCCATCTAGCCCCTAGAAAATTTCAATCCAATACCGATACATGGGGAGTCTGTTCGAAGTCTTGTTTACTTGCTGGTAACTAGTTAAGCGTTTCTAAGATGCTTCTAGATTTAGTACGGATGAGAATTTTCCTTTGATATGTAGCTATCAGAAATAAATTTTAATTGTTAAACCTTGCTCCGTGACTTTGGTCAGCTTGTCTTCGGTATAAATTCTAGCTTTCCGTTCTATCTTCTTGTTGTCGACTCCTCCTTTGCTATTGAATGCGCACCTGACTCCTATGTTTGAATTCGTCAGTAAAAATTTTCATGTAGTTTTTATATATTCCATCCATTCAGAAAACGTTCGTCTTTGGAAATTCTAGGATTTTATTGTTTCTATTAAACCGTCACCATGACACCAAGCCTCAAGTCGTTTAAAATTCACAGATGTATTGTATTGATTTGGTTGCATAGCATACAAAGCCCAGATCATGATAACTTACGTATAACGTAAATACAAGACAGCGAAAAAAGCTCAAACAAACCTTTAATCAAACCAGGTTTCAGCCAAAATAAGTAAAATTTTATTTTTATTGGATGATATATGCTTGCCCTATCTCTTTCTTCCAGAAGCAACCAGGGAGTGTTCTACCTGTTTGTGCTAACGCGAGGCTCTGGTACTTCTATGGTAGGTTCTGTCTTTTCCTTGCCCCAACTGTGATAGATTTGTTTCTGTTTTCTTTTTCATGCACAAATATGGGGTCAGGATTATTCTCATTAAGGACATTTGCAGTAGTTTTATTGGTTGTAGCGACAGGCAACACAGTGTTTTGTCGGGCCTAAAGTTAGTCGGAATGGTTTGCGCTTCGCTTTACACTGAATATTTTCGGATTGTTCCGAAGGCCTCAGATATTGGTCCCAGATATTGGCCCCAGATATAGGCCCAGCTACATTGTTTACTACTTTTAATCTCGGTTCTACACACAAACGGTGATAATGCAGTCATATTGAATCTTGTGGTTAAAGTATTATTTTCTGAGTTTCCCCTGTATTGGCTCCAGCACATCTCCATGATTGATGGTTGATTGATTGATGATTGGTGATCGACGGTTGTTGATTGATGGTTGATGATTGATGATTGATGACTGATGATTGATGATTGATGGTTGATGATCTATGATTCACTATTATTATTGATGATTGATGATTCACCATTGATGATTGATATTTGACGATTGATGATTGATGATTCACCATTGATGATTGATGATTGACTCCACCCGAAAAATGCTAGACAGATTCTGTCATTTATTTTTCCTCCATTTCCTAACTGTCGCAAATGACCTTATGCTAAAAAAATTAGACTTTCTTTAACGTAAATTTTTTCCTTATAACTTTGCCTCGAACTCGTGAATCAGTGTCATATCTTCTACTTTGAGAATTTCAATACCATGTGGTTTTCTTCGTCTGCAAAGTTTCTTTATAAGCATTTAATTTTGAGTATTCATATCCCTTGCTTTCCACTGTTTTTAATATGGGAGGATTGGGTTTTTTTTTGAAAAAAAGTTTCTACAAATATTTTCTTAGCGTCTGTCACTATTCACCTCAGCTACCTTCGTTCTTTCTAGGTGTTAATTTTGAATGGTCAAAACATTGAATGGGTTAAATAAAGTAAATTGAGTTTCTTAGGGTAATTCTTCTACTGTTCTAATGATTCAAGTTTGAAAAATACTAAAGACAAGCACCTTGTTGGAACGCATGATAGATTCCATTTTAGGGTCCATGTTAGGGCCACATCAGGTCCCTTCGAATACTACTTTTTCCAATAAATTATCCTTACTTAAAAAATTTTCGTTACACAAGTTTCATTCAATGAAAAGAATGCAAGTTACACGTTACACAAGTTTAATTCAAAAAAAAAAAGATTGTCTTCATTTGAATTCCATTTGATGTCCTTTAATGAAACTTCTGAACTCCAAACTCTAGATTCAGCGTTCGTCGGGGTTTTTTTTCTTTACATGTCCATTAATCCTAATGCTGTAATTTCTTCAGTGATTGAAGCAATGATGAATTTTTACCCCCAAAGGTGGGATCCTCAGTGGTCCAAAACAGGTAAACTAGCGAGTTCCAAAACTTGCATTCTATAGTGAATATTTATAGTGAAAACCTTCCCTACAACTGTTCGTTTGACTTAATTTGGGGACCAAGTACAGAATAGCGATAACACATTGAAGAATCTTCTGATCAAACCGCATTAACCCAAAATACGAGGTCTGTTCAAAAAGTACCCGGAATTTTTAAATTTCGCGGGTCTGGAGAGTCCGATTGTCAACATTTTATTGTGTTGGTATACATGTCCCTAAAGTATGACAAAATTTTCAGCCATATTCACTGTTTACTTTGTCTGTGGCAGTCGCTAAGGTTCGACGTGTTTTTATGAGCTCGGCGATTTTTGCTTGTTTAAACAATGGAAGAATTGAAGAGTCAAAGAATTTGTATTAAATTTTGCGTAAAAAATGAAATAAAGTGTAACAAAGTGTGTGAAATGTTACAAACAGCCTATGATGAGTCTACTATGAAAAAACAAGTGTTTACGAGTGGTATAAGCGTTTCCAAGATGGCCGCGAAGACGTTGAAGATGACGAACGCTCCGGTCGACCCAGCACGTCAATAATCGATGAAAATGTGGAAAAATGGTTATAAATGATCGCCAAATAACAATTAAGAGAAGTTGCTGATGAAGTTGGCCTATCAATTGGCTCATGTCATAAAATTTTTTCAAAAGTTTTGGGCATGAAACGAGTGGCAGCAAAATTCATTCCAAAACTGCTGAATTTTGACCAAAAAAACAATCGCATGAACATCGCTCAGGAGCTGTTAAATGACGTCAACGACGATCCAAGTTTGCTTGAAAGGGTCATAACTGGTGATGAAACATGGGTGTACGGTTATGATGTCGAAACCAAAGCACAATCGTCCACATGAAAGCATTCAACGTCACCAAGAGCGAAAAAAGCACGTCAAGTTCGATCAAATGTCAAGGTTTCACTTACTGTTTTCTTCGATTATAATGGCATAGTGCATCAAGAGTTCTTACCACAAGGTCGTACGGTTAATAAAGAGTATAACCTTGAAGTTATGCGACGTTTGCGTGAAGCAATCCGAAAAAAACGCCCCGATTTATGGAAAAAGAATTCATGGCTTTTGCATCACGATAACGCACCTGCTACTCGTCGTTGCTTGTTCGTAATTTTTTGGCCAAAAACAATACCGTAGTCATGCCCCAACCTCCATACTCACCAGATATGGCTCCGTGTGACTTTTTCCTGTTCACAAAGTTGAAGAGACCCATGAAAGGACGGCGTTTTTCCTCGATTGAAGAAGTAAAGGCCGAATCGCTGAGAGTGCTCAAGGACATGCCAAAAAGTGAATATCAAAATTGCTTCGAAGATTGGAAAAAACATTGGCATAAGTGTATTATATCTGGGGGGGACTACTTTGAAGGGGACCACATTGATGTAGACGAATAAATAAATATTTTTTTGAAAAAAAGAAAATTCTGGGTACTTTTTGAACAGACCTCGTATAAAGCAACTTCTTTGGAGTGGTAACTTATCTCTCATTATTGTGTTTAGAAAGTGTAACACTTTCAATGCTCCTCAGTTGAAACACAAAGCAGTTGAGTTAAAACAAACGTATAAATCTAATTTCGCTATTTCTATCTCTGTCGGCCAGAAGCCACCCGTGAATGTTCTTGCTGGTTATGCTGAAGCTATTCTAGCTATAGGTAGACCTTTGGAATCACACCAAACAGCATCTAAGTGTTGCAGCGATCCGTTTTTCAGCCAGGACAGATAGAAAGCAATCTAGTCTAGTAAGAAAATATTCCCCATCCCCTGGAGGACAACCAAAAGTTGATAGGTAACCAATGCGTTGACAAGCTAATCCCAATCTCATTGGATTCAAACGAAATACTTTCTGACATGTCTATTTCCGAATAGTAAATTTGCTTTAAATATTGCTTGTTGAATGCAATATTGCCTCTCACAAAACGTTTGAGTTAAAAAGCAACACAAATATGAACTACTTTTGCTTTTTCTATCCTCGATTTTTGGTTTCTCTCTTTGCTCTAGCCCAATAGCATCTTCACGTTAGCGAAGTCCGTCTTTTAGCAGAGACGGCTGAAAAGGAGAGAACAACTTCCTTCACACTCACTTGATAACCAATCCAAAATATCCTTCTTTCGAAAGATAATCAACAGCACGTTATAAGTCGAGCAGTTCCATTTGTCTTTTGGACTCAACATCTTATGAGCTAAGTTAGAGAGAGAAAGCAAGTTCGTCTATTCTTTGAGAAAAGATTCAATCACTGTTTGGGCCACAAAGTAAGTACGAACACTTCGAAAAAAACCATCTCCCCTTTCGACCGAAATACGTGGAAGTATCTCTGGGTTGTTGCGTTTCCTTTCATTTTTACCTAGAGCCATGTTCTCTCTTTCAATGCTCTTGTATCGAATCACAATATAAACATAAATCTACTTGTGCCTTTTCTATCTCTTTCTAAAAGATGTCATCCGAGAGTGTGAATGCTGTTTAAAACTACGCAGTGCTTGGGCCATCAGCTATATGAAAAAAGGGTGTGGCTCGATGCATATGTGTCCGCTTATTCTTTTTGTTTATATATTTGGGTATTATACCCCAAACAAATACTGGGAGGGCTTTCAAATGATATTATTCTCTTGATGACAATATAAATAATAGTTTTGAAATAGATATTTTTGAAATTTGCGATTATATTCTTTACTCTTACGTGGTTTTCAGCTATAAAATCATGTATCTTAGTTATTTGGAGACAGTTGTGATTTTTTTTGAATTCAAAACAAAAATGAGATTAACAAAACCATCCGCAGGCTTTTAGGACACTGTTTTAACAAACCTACCGCCGTTTCTTACAGTTTTGTATCAAAAGCGCTATCGAAGAGAGCGAAAACTTCGCATTCGTTTGCAACAAAAACTGGGCAATTCTGATATGAAAACCAAACAACCTGTTGATGATTCATCCAAGCCTGCATCCAGTGCAAACTCTGAAAATGGCAAAACCAATCAAGGTAGGACTCGTTATTCGGTTTGGTTTATTCAATTGATATTATATGTCGTTCGGAAATGAAATGTTCCAAACACATTTATCGTATTGATTTTTCACAAATACGTATTTATTCAATATGTTTTCCAATCAAAAGAACGCTTTCCCATTTATTTTTAATTTTATTACATACAGTAGAAAATAAAAACACCGATAAACCAGATAAGTGTCACATGCAGGATCGTCGTCGAAGATCGGAAAGTCCGCAACAATATCCGCGTGAATGTGAACGTGATCATGAACGTGAACGGGAACGTGAACGCGAACGTGATCGTGAACGTGATCTAACAACACAACCTCCACCACCACCACCCCCACCGAATGTTGATACAAAACCTTGGAATTATCCTGGTATCGATCTAATGGCGACTGGTGCTTTTTGGCAAAATTATTCGGGTAAGTAAGGACTTGTTTGAAAATTTTTCGTACGAAATCGAGTCAGATTTTCCATAATGAAAAGTTAAATTTAGGAAATTTCAAATAAAACAAATAAAATCAGGTTCAAATTTAATGCTGAAAGAAAATTCCGAGTTTCTGTCACTGATTGTTGAATTATCCTTTGTAATCGTTCGTACAGAATCTCTGGCGCAAGAAATCGAAATGGAACGTAAAGCCCGCCAGCAATCTTCCGATCGTGATGTGAAAAGTCCTCTGCAGGAACGACAGCAAAACTATTACAAGAATTCTGTATTGTTTGGCAGTGCAACTTAATCCACCACTAATTAAATGTAGTGATGTTAACATTTTCAATTAGAATGTACTGTAAAGTAAGTGCTTCGTAGAAGCTCGTTATGGGATCCCTTCTAAGTGCAATCCAGCTTTGTGGGGCAACACTTCATGTCTGCGAACGTTCGTCTCGGGTAGATTCATCGATAATATTCGCCATATTAGCAAATAGATAAAAGTCACAAATGAAAAAAATAAAACAAAAACCAACAACTTTTAAACTTATCTCTCGCATATACATAGAAACCATTCATACATACAATTCATACTTGCAAGCCAGCCACAATGAAGAAAATTAAGTAGTAAAAATCTAATTGTTGCTCACTTGAATCGGAGGATGCTGAGAGAAATTGTACACCATCAGTTCCATCCATTTTAATTGCATGTTTATATGCTTTTGGTAGGAGGGAACTAGGCACAATTTAATCAAAAATTATTTTCAATCCATGAGGGAAGAAGTCCTGCTTGGAAATTAAACGTTAGCAGAGTTGCTGATCTGCTTTCTATGCGGTTCTAGTAACAATACGAAATTTTATAATTTTTTGCCACAGCAAATCGTTTTTTTTTTAAACAATTAAAGAATTTCCTAGAGAACTTTCTTTCAAATTCAAGGATTCGCAATGAACCTTCCGGAAGCCTAGCTCTTTGTCTACACAAAAACTCTTCCAAATTGAAATAGCTTTATTTTGCCAGAAAATTGCAATCAAATATATGTCAGGCAAGCATTCAAATTGATTGCATGGAATTCAAACAATTTTTTTTTTCACATAAAACAAACACGAAGTGTTCACAAAACCGTGCAACACTTCACATTATCCACGCTTTTATCTTCACGAATCACAAAAAAATAAACACAAAATAATTGTAATTAGTTATTTATAAAAAATATTTCAATTAAATTAAGCCCGATCATGTTTTTATAAGCTATTAGCATTGAAGTGAACAGTGAAATAAAAATTAATAAAAAACAAAAAAAAACACAAAAGAATTATAAAAATTCCACAAAAAAATAATCCCACGATTTAATATTGAGAAAACAATTTTCAGCGTATTAATGCATAAAACAATTAAATTAAAGTAAGTAGCGTTCGTCCTTAGATAAATACCAATCGAATTACAAGTAAACTATGCATTTTAATTTAGTGAGTTTAAGCCGTTTTAATAGCATAACTACAAGGTAATTCAATGAAAAGGATTAAAACTAAAATATGTAAAGCGAAAAAGTGTAAAATGAGAGACTCATAGATTAGATTTTACTGAATAATATTAAAATTATAATAGGCTAAAAACGCAGGCAGCAAACCTATGTTTCCTTAGTTTGTTTCAAAACACCGAAGTATCCTACAAACGTCAAAAGTAAAACAGAAATAACCGAAATTATAAATTTAAAACAAAATATCGTTTTGAACGACCCCCGTCTAGAATTCATTGTAACATTGTGTTTCGTTAAAGGCAAAAACGAATTTTTCGTTTCTTTTAACCTTTGCACCTTTTAACATTGTTAATGAATTTCTTTTTAATTATTTATTTTTTAGTGCACATGTTGTTGTATATATTAATATTAAGTAGAATTTATGTGTACTAAATTATTTAGCCAAGTAAATGCTACTCTCTAGAAAATATTTCATAAATCAATAAATTATAATTAAAAATATATTTGCTGATGTCTAAATAAAACATCGTTTGAATTAAGAATATAATAAAAAAAAATTGACTTTAAGGATCAAATTTTGAAAAAAAAGTAGCATACAAGTATAATAATTCATAATAAGTTATTATTTAATTAATAGAAAACTTTATCTGACATAACCCTATTGTTTTATTTATTGTATAAAGACAACAATGCTGGAAAAATTGAAATAGTTGCTAAAAATCTTTAAAGGTAAATAAAAAACAAAAAAAAAATTGTCGAAATGAATAGAATAATTGTAGTTGGTTTTTTTTTAATTGATTTGATTTACTCCTTTATAGCAAATCAGAATAGTAAGAGATGGTAAGTAATTTTGTTTCTAATTTCAACTAGCAGGATAGTGAATTTGCGCTCTAAATAAGAAACAGGCGTTTGAAGGATTGCCTTAATATTGAACTTTCAAAGATTTAGAACCATTGACAACTTCACCTAAGAGCACATTATATCCTGCTATTAACGCTGCAATTCCGCCAGATAGAGGAGAGGCTGGAAACTTGTATACAAAAGCCTACAGAAAACTTAAACCTCGATTAGCTTAAAACTATCAATGACATCTGTAAACTTGGCAAAATAATTTGCAAATAAGATTCGTCCTATTTTAATCAAACCGTAGAGAGTAAAATCAGAGTAACACCTTTATGAAACACAAATAAAAACCTGATTCAAGTGTAAAAAAAATTCAAAAAACCTAATTCAAATAAAAACCTTATTCATTGCGTAAGTACATATAGCACTAACACTCTCGGGTGACTTGCCTGAGACAGAGATAGAAATAGTATAAGTTGAGTTATACAGCGTGGACCATTTACGATTTGGGATTTGGCTACAAACTTCGAATCGGCTACATACTTTATCGGCTATATTTTCTCAAAGTTATTAGTGTGTAGGACCAGTTGAACCTTCCAATTTAGAGTAAAAAAAAAGCATCATCCAAATAACTGCCAGGGCTAGCCTTATTAGAATCCATTCGATAAGTTCAATTTTACTATATTTTCTATTGTTTGGGCCTCTACTTCAGCAATGGCAAGTTCGTGCAAGAGCACGTGCTCTTAACGACTTCCTACAAAAAAGTCCAACGGAGTCGAATTGCAGCTTAAAAGTGGCCAAATGACATTAGCATTTCGTCTGATTATGCTATTTTCGAAAACAGTGCCCGAAAAGGGTCGATTGTTCCGCTAGCTGTGTGGCATATTGCGTCGTGCTGTTCAAACCAAATGTCATCTATGTCTTCCTTTTTAATTTTGGGAAACAAAGAACCACTCAGCATGGCGCAGTGGCAATCGCCATTCACTGTATCAATCATTTTTGAAGCAAATTGGTCCAATAATGCCAAAATCCACACCAGACAATCACTCGTTGTGGATGCATTGATTTCTCCACCATGACGTGTAGATTTTTAAACTCGAGAAACAGCATTTTTGCTCGCTGACGTATCCACAGAAGCTACACCTGTAAAAATGCTCATCTTCGATAAAGCTGTCTTCGGCGCATTAAACAAATCAAAAACGCATCGGAGAGTCATGCAGCTTCAGCTCTTGCACTAACTGAACTTAGTACGCATTAATACCGAGGTCTCTATGCAAAATTCTTCTAACGAAGTGCATAAAATGTTTAATTCTTGAGAACGATGACGAATGGAGGTTAATGCTTGCTCGCGTGCACACAAAACAACAGCAGCGATATTTTCGGTTGAGCGCATTGGACGAGTAAATTCATCGATTGTTTTGTCCAACAACGATTCAGTTTCACAAAGTTGCTTCACAAATTGAGTTTTTGGCACATGCTTTTTGTCAAATTTTGTTCCTAAATTTCTTACAGTATGAGTAGAAGCCTCGCCACTTTGTTCAGGGAAATATCGACCCATTTCACAAATGTCAAACATACAAATAACTTTCTGTCTCATCAGAACTGTCATCCACAACCTTCCAACCACAACATAACCTATAGTTTCAGTTCAAAACGTTAGGTAGCCCATTCTTTATGCTCGTCCAAACATAATGAGGGCTTCACACTATTTTTACTTCAAGAGTGTTTATTGCCGGTTTTCGTTCTGATAATTAATTATAAATGTCATAATGTTTTCAAGTGGACTTTTAAATTGGAAAATAGAGAACTAATTGGATATATTAGTCCTTGTGGTTTGTTTAAACAATTTTTTGTCTCGTAAATCATTGATTAGGTAAGTTTTTTTTTAAATTTGGTTTGTATTAGCTTTACGCAACTCCTTTGATTTTCATGTTTGCTTTAGGAGCTTGAACGTGAAATTCAACCATTTAAGTTTTTAGTAGTCAGAATTCGACGCTATTTAGACGGTTATTCTATTGACTAACCTCTTTAACGTTGGGTAAGGAATAGTTTGTTCGCGTAGGGCTATCCGAAACACTTGGAAGCGGTGTCGGGAGACCGGGAGTGTATTTCAGCGTAGTGGTTTAGGAAGATTTGATACTACTACCACCCTAAAAGACATGTGTGTACGACTTACTACGTAAAGTGCAAGGAATGTAACTGCGATGACTAGTATCCTTTTTAACAACCAGACCATCAGGCATAATTTCCGATGGAATTGATTGAACGATCATCTAGGGAAGTCTGCAACCAGAAAAAAAACTGACCAGGACTCATCGCAGAAATCGTTTAAAATTTGCAGGCCAACACTTGAACTTGAATGGGCCATGGAGGATTGACGTGACGTACTTTTCACGGATGTGCCTAAAGTGGAGTTTTATAATCAGGATCCATGTATGAAAGTCTGGAGAAGAAGCGGTGACCGTCCTTGCATTTGCGAACTTGGTAGGATAAGCGGCTCAAATATTCCAATTGCCAGACCACGGTTCTGGAGCGGGGCCATCTTGCATGGTGGAAGTAAATTTGCTATCCTGAGTTATATTGTACGGCCCTAATTCATTGCATTGTCACAACGTGTGTTGTACGATTTGATCCTTATATGGGATTATGACAGCGCAACCGAGCACAGCCCTGGCGCCCATCTCCGTGTCGGAGGAGGCTAACATGCTGGGAGAAGATCACAGAAGGAAACAATCACCACTTTTTTGAGAGCATGCCATCCAGGCTGTGGGAATGCGTTTCGAAAAGAGGAGGCCATATCCGCTTTTGAAAAATGAAGGAGGCAAGCCAGTTGACGTTTTAAGTCTACACTTTGAAGATATTTTTATTTAAACAGCCTTCGCAGCTGATAAGAAGGAAAAACAATCAGAGATTAAATAAATTTCTGTTACATTGCATCAAATTGGATGAGATGGAAATTGAAGTATTTGACCTAAATATCCAGACTATGATTTGCCTGGTCCATCGAAATAAATTATCATTTATTACGGGTCCTTACTATGTTTTGAGGGGTCTATTGGAATTGTGGTTTTGTGCAATATTTTTCAGAGGGAAATTCCTGTGTCATCATTAATTTTTTTTTTAATCGATTTGATCGAGGGTTTTTTCGAAGTGTTAGCGTTTGTACTTAGGCTGTGCTGTGGGCAGACAGGATCAAATTCAGTGATTGAAGGAGTAGGTAAATGCTAATAATTTCAAATCATGTCCCCGATAAAAGCGTATTACTTAACTTTTAAGCACATTTTAATCAAAAAACAGCTCTTAGTTGTAACCGGTGTCGGGTTTGAATCAGTTCAATTGCTGGAATTTGAGCTCTACCCATAGACAAACTCGAAATTATTTTGAAAACCCATTAAAACTGAGGGGAAAATCAGACATAGATCAACAACAAGCATAGTTTTTAAGGTCCTAGAACTGGGCTGAATTTCAGATCAATCTCAAGCGCGATCAGAAGCCACAACGCAGCGATTTTCATTAGAAAACGTCAGTCCTTGCTCCAACAAGATTTGGCTTACTCAAGAGCCCAAACGAGAAGACCGCCTAAGGCACTAGAAATTCGTTCAATCGGTCTTAAGGAAATGTGGAGTGAATGTCATTTTATGTTGATCGGGTACGTTAACATACAAAATTGTTGAATTTGTGGCTCAAAAATTTAATTACAATTCATTAGAAACGAAGGCATCCAGAACTAGTGAGTATCTGGTGTGGGTTGTGGTAATGTACGTGCAACTACGTGTTACTTTTTTTGAAAATGAGCACAGAAAAATGACAACCTTATCAATGCGCTATTGTCACCTCAATCAGAATAATGGAATGAATCTGGACAATTTGTGGTTTGTTGACCATCTACCTCACTTTCTCTGACATCAGCTCGCGAAGTCCCGATTTTAATAGACTTCAAAGATCCTGCAATTTAAGACAGTATAATTTTTAACTTTTCTGGGATTTGGTATCAGGGATTCCGCTTTATCTAGGATTCCTATTGAAAAGCCGCAAACCAATTCCTGAACTCAGGCCAGAAATGCCGTGAATCTTCGAGAGTGGAAGCACCACAGACTTTAGACTGCAACATTGAGTAACGAATGAGGACCCTGTTTAGAACTGTCAAATTTAAGATGGGTCCTACTTGAATGTTGTTACTCAGTCAATATCAACGAAGGGACGATTCCAGTACCTGGAGGTAAGAGGTACATGTTGGACTATGTGGATCATATTCAACAAGTACAAAGGTAAAACTTGTCAAAACAAATTTTGTGCAAGAATATTCTGCATTTTTTCAATGAGATTGTTTGGCACGGGTTCTCTTCAGTGAAACGAAGTAGCACGACCAAGGTTGTGCTTATCAATAATCCAATAATTTTTTTTGGCATTAAGGTACTGTTTTGTTCAATCTTTTGCAAGTTCTTCTTTTGAAATCCTCCTTGAGCAGAAAATTCTCTTTGGGCGCTTTTCTTCGCCGCGTTTTTAACTGAGCAAAAGCGGAGTTTTAAAGCAGGTTTCTAGCGAGGATAACCGATCGATCATCAATTTGTTACTACTATACGCAGCACAGATCTTGGCTGATTGCAAATGAATCGAAAAAAAAGACATGATTAGTACAACATGGAACACAAAAAATAATCTGTTGCCGCCACTCTGCGTTGGTGTCTGAACGAAGAAAAGGGAGGAAGGATGTTTTCCTTGCTCGATGGATCGTAAACATGAACATTTTAGCCAATATCTTTGTCGATTTCTCATATAATCCGTAAATGTCAAAAAATACCGTTATAAAATTTGAAAGATGGAAATACCATCTGTCAAGGAAGTACCGGGAATTTCTAAATGAAACGCATATTTTACATTTAATCATCAGAACTTATTTTTTTGCTGCTTATAAGTCCTAATAAGCACTTTCTGGGATGGTATTCAATTCACGCGCCGAATACTGTTTGATGGCTTCAATGGACTCGAAATGTGCTCCACGGAGGGCCAATTTGAGTTTCGGGAACAGAAAAAAGTCTCACGGAGCTGAATTGGATCGATGGTGTTTATCGAGTTTTTTGCTTTGTATTCGTTCACAATTGTAGCGACGACTTTTCTTCCGAATTCGTTCACGTAAACATCTTTGAACGCACAAATAAACTTCCTCATTCACAGACTGACACTGTGAAACGAGCTCATGGTGCACCAGACCAGGAATATTGAAAAAAAAAATGGGCATTAGCTAGATTTTTGACCGACTATGACGTTCTTTTTTCGGTTTCGACTCATTATCGCGGAATTTGAAAGCCTGTTGACTGGTGAGAGTGTCAAATTCATACACCTTTGTATCATTACTAGTTAAGATTCGCTCCATAAAAGTTGGGTCGGAATTCGAGTGTTCATGCATGTTCAAAGAGACTTGTTCACGGTACGGTTTTTGAAGAAGTTTGAGCTTTTTTGGAACAAGCCGTGCAGTGACGCGTCTCATGCCCAAATACTCAATCAAAATGGTACGAACAGACTCGTGAGAGATGTTGAGAATGGTGGTTATGTCTCTTAAACTGGCATTTTCGACCACTAATTTTTTTTTGCAAGAATTTTGTTTGTAACACAAAATTTAAGGCGAATTCTTTGTTGAATAATTTCCTTCATGTTGAAAATCGGCACGCATTAATAACGTTGACTGACTTAACCAGCCACTGTAAACAAACTGGATGACAGATCGCGCTCAAACTTGACATAATAATGAATGACAAGTCTTTCTAAACCTAAGAACAATTTCAAAATCTATTCACCGTGGGCATTTTAAATAGCGAATCCCCGGTACTTTTTTGGCAGAAGGTATTGCAATGTAGGCATTGTCCAGGATGTTGACGACGTGTACTGCACTTTTTTCGTTTACCGAAACTTTATCAACAAAAAGTTAAAATCGTCTGTATGTTAGGTCACCTAAGCCTTGAATCATTCCTGGAAGGTATTCCTTGAAAGAAAAGATTAACGAAATTTTACTGATAAGCTTCTCAAATTTATTAAAATTGACTAATGCGAGTGGAGCCGTGCCCGTCACGTTGACAGGGGTAAGTGTCAATTCATTGCGTAGGCTTTCTTTTGAGGCACCTTAAACTTCATGTCGAAGCTATGCATAAGCTGTCTCTACGATGGTTTCAAGTCTTATTAAGAAGCTGACAAAAATATTTGTCAGGGTGATCTTTCAAGTGTGAGGAGGAATAAGAGAAAGATAGGAATCACACTTTTAAGGCCAAGATTTTGATGATGCTGGGTATGGATACGACGTTAGTCCAGGAATTATCGAGCCTACGTCCATATACTCACACTTGTGTGTTTCTATACCACCCAGCGAGCGACATTTATCAGAAAAGTGCCCAAAGAGGGAGAGAGAGCCGTGCCCAGAGAATAGGCTGGAAACTGTTGGCACTGTTCGTTTTTTTACTCTTCAGTTTATTTTAATTATTCTTTCGAGGTTGTGTTTATCTTTACCAAAACATTCATTTATGCGTTTTTTGGACGGCTTATCAAACTTTTTTAACGAATCATTTAAAATGGTAATAGTCAATATAATGTCTAAAAACTGTAGGGATACAGCACATATGTATTTAGACATTATACAACAAATTAACCCTGAATTATTTGACAGTGTCACTGAGACATTTCTTTACAAGCTCCGAATTATATCTGCCGATTGAAAGTCTAATGAAAATGGAAGACTTTGTGAAAGATTGAATTTTATTTCAAAAAATCTTATTTTGAATATTTTATTTTATATAAAATTTTGAATTTGTCTGAAAAATGTCTAGGTATGCAATCATACAGCAGTTGATTTGACACATTAAGACGTCTATTTTAAATATCATAACTCAATTATCGAGGCAACAAGACACTTAAAATTCCAGTCGCCTCTTGTTTTCCAACAAACCCAGAATTTTGAATGTTTTTTGAATTTTTTGAATTTTGAATTCAATCAGAGTCGTTACATTCTGCGATCCTTTCTAGTTATTCCGTGTTTTCTAGTTATTCCTTACTATTTGTTTTCAATTTCTTTACTCAATCAATGACAGCACACACTATTTTGGAGTTATTCTTTTTTATCAAAGTAAAGAGGAATTCTCAAGCTTTTCAACGGACTCTCCGTCGTGGTAACAAATTTTTTTGAGTGATCTTTCTCTCTTGAAACTATATAGCTTGAAACAATATCGACGACAGTTTGTCAAAAATTTTGTAAGTGTATTGAAGCAGACGGCCGCCCGGATTGTAAGGTAAATATTCGTTTGAATGTAAGAAATACTCGTCTTTCCTTATGAACTTCTTTTTTTCTTAGAACTTCTTACGAATTTTCTTTTTCTTCTTACGCCGCCCTTGAGCCTTCACTTCCTGCAAAAGTGCCTCATAAGCCGCAAGTACCTTTCTACACCAAATAGCTACAAATAGAAAGAGTTTAGGCGTGCTTTCACGTAATGTCCCCTAGACCAATTTTGGCTTTTTTGACACTTTGACATTTTGGCACTTTATTTTGACGGTACGAGCTTTAACAAAACCCTTGGAATCGAAGAAAATAATTCATTACTATTGGAAGTTAGATAGACTAGTTAAACCTTAGATAGTTAAACTTGGCAAGGAAAGAACAGTTTTGAGGCAGGTGAAAGAGCTCTGAACCTAAGACCTGTTAAAGGTTGGCCACCAATGTTGAAGAACACTTATTACGACTCAACAAGATTATTATTACATTTTAATGAACTTCTTGCAAATACAAGGGTATACACCCAAGTCATAGCGTAAGGACATAGAGCACAGCCACTCCGGGGCGACTTCTCTTAGACAGAGATAGAAAAAGATCAAGAGTTGGTTCGAAATGTAAGCGCTGCCTAGAGTGTAGGAGCAACATTATAGAAGATAAATGACTTCATGCTCCGCTATACCGACAGCAAACAATATAACTCTACTCTCGAAATAGCAAGCAAGGATTTGGTTTATATTTATTAAATATCTTTATCGCCTTCATTTGATTATCATTAGAATTTTAATCGCGATTCAATTTATAGTTTCCAGCAAAATTCATGTCTTATAATTCCTTATTTTTAAGCCAATCTAAAAGCAAGCAAAGAATCAACATAAAATTCCTACCAACAAACTAAACAAAATTCTCAAAACATTCCAAAGAGCTAAATAACAAAAACATTTGCACCATATTAAATCGTACATGGGTTTTCACTCACTGAATTTATTGTTACCATATGTTGGAAATTGTTTCAATTAACATGTGTTTGCTCATCGATTACGTAGCAAATGGAGGTACGTACAAGTACACATCGAGTATATATCATTTATCATAAAATATTATGAACAACATTGAATACACATCATATTTTGCGATAAAAAAAGGAGCGAAAAGAAAAACGAAAACAATCCAATCGGAAAATTCTTTATTTTTCGCGTATTGATAGCATTCGCATGAAGTGCAATCAGGACCCACTTTGATCAAGTTGTTCAATCGCTAGAAGTTCTCAGGTGTGTTCCACTAAGTGCACTTGAGCAACAATAATGGGTTAGGGAATGGATCAGGAAAGGGGTTGTTGTTGATTAGGATAGGGGGAATCGAAATGAAATCAATTTTGACGGTGATATTGTCGGGACTAAGGAAAAACAATGATCAATCCACTTGAAATGAGCTATTGCCTAACAAAAACATTTCAGTTAGTGCGAGTGTATTCAGATGCCAGCCTGGGAAACGTCGATTAGGAGAGTGGTGGAAAATTTGGGGAATGTTTGGTTCTCTTATCAGGAAAACGAAATTTTTCCGTTTTTAAATCCTTTCGTTATAATGTCCATGTCTGTGCTCATTTTTTAATTGACCAAAAGTTGAGTTAGGCTGTCTGGTTAAATACCTTTTCATGAAGGATTCCGAATCCATAGTGTTTTGAGCACTTGATAAATCACCTGCTAACTTGAGGATGATGGTGTGTGATTACCAGCAGATCTGGTTCGAGGCCAGTACGGTCTGGTCAAACATGTCTATGCGCTGCCGTTACTGGTCAGACAAGACGCAAAAACGCGGACATTCAAGCGTTAACACTTGCTGGTGAAGATTTTTTAAATGAGTAGGCGGATAGGTGATACACTTTTACTGTCTGTGGAAATTCATCCGGAAAGTGTGAGAATAATATCTGTCCAGGACATAACTGAAGTACACTGAAAGCTGGAAATTGGATTAGCTCGTTGCAGGACCTTTTCTATATCAGTAAATATTTAAGGTACTAGTACCAACTAGAAGTTTCCAAATCGTTTTTTGGAAATTTTTTAAGTTCTGTTTTTAATAGGATCGGGTATCAAAACTTTTTCCGCCAGTCTATCCTTTGAGCAGACAGTTTCATTCAAATTTTGATAAGGAGATTGCTTTAATTGAGAACCGCACTTCTTCCTTAGTGGTTTCGGTCAGCAAAACTTGAGTTCCGCTTCTTACAGCCGCTCAATTAAAGGACGAAGCAGCCTCACCGCAAGCAGGACTGCGACTGATACCGAGACCAAGATTGACTTTTTCACAATGGCGGATACGTAATTGGCAATGAATAGAGCGAAGAAATTGGTTTAATTTTTGAAACCGATCGGCCGGTGGGGATCGCAGGGAAGTGTACAAGTACTAACGCGCAGGCGTAGGAAATAATGATCTTGGTTAAGCAGGATGGCAAGGGATTCATTCTTAACAAAATAATGAATAATTGGAACTCTTTTATCGAAAAACGATGCTCCTTTTATGGTATATTGCTTGTCCGAAAATATTTTTTAGCTTGTTTTGACGCAAAATTGCGGTTGAAACAAAATCTTCCATGTGTCCTTAAGATCAGACCTCATATCTTGAATATAAACTTTCAAATGTTAGTGTGAAAGAATGTCATTTCGAAAAAGTCGCAATTGAATCTTCTTTTGGTTTTATTTAGCGAATATCCTTAGAAACTCCGATCGCATTGTTCATAATAAAATTATTTTCTATTTCGTGTCCTAAAACCTCTGGATGTTGCGCACTGTTTTTTGCAAAAGGAATTTGTTTTTCAGCCAAGTTATAAGCCTTAACAGTCATTCAAATACTTTTCTAGGCCTATTTCACCACGTATCCATAAACAGAAGCGATGAGTGCAAGACGAAGTACGAGGTAGGATGTAAGTGATGGACTTATTTCCATAGTTGGATGTTTTCTGCGTAGTAATATGTAGCCCATCACTTCGGTAGTATTAAGAAGGGCAATAGGGGTCAGTTACATGACTTAAGACAATTCTTGACCGATCTTTTATTCTTCGATCACGAAAGTCATTTCAATCGAAAGACAGGCCAGGTTATTGCAGTTCTTTTTTTTTTGTTGGCTATTTTCGCCAGATACTATTTCAGCAACTCCTAATCGGTCAGTTTTTTGAATACTTTACTTGAACTTCTTCCATCCTAGCTGGTATGTCTAATATGTCAAAATATCCCTTTTTGTTTGTGCTTTCATGGGTTCACATCAATTTGAACCGAACTGGGACGCGGCGTTGGTTGAAACCAGAAAAAATAAGCCAGCTCGCATCTAAATTTAATGCCTTCAAGACTTCTTCGTTTCTACAAGAGGATCAAGAGAGCCTTAAATAGCAAGGCAATAATTTTTTGACATCTAAATCACAATTTTTAAAGAAAATCCAGTCGTTATTAGAGATTGCTGCTTGATTTTTTGTTTTTGACCTGTCTGTGCAATCTGAAGCATCCGTTTTCAAATTTCAATGATGTTTTCCTCTTCCTACATTTGTTTTTTGGTGTCCTAAAATTTTCAAAATTCAGTTCCTGTTTTCTTTACTTCTTTGAGATGTAAAATCATCAGTTTTTCTAGATGCAGAACATGCCCCAACTTTTGAATGATGAAGGCTCGATTTTAGCAACTGATCGACAAAAGTCCTCAAGGCTGCGTCCCCTGTAGAATGAACCAATCACGGGTTTAAAAGTCTTCTGAGTGAATATTTTGGAAATTTTCATTATCCCTTGCACTTTTATGCCGCTACAGCGGAAAAAATGCCCATAACTGGCACTAAACTGTTCCCTCTCGTCTGAAATGTCAAATTTCGTGCTTTTTTTGCAACTTTACACTACGAGTAGTCCAAATTCGTGAAGAAACCATTTTTTATTAAAAAATAATTAAATTTTTAATAAATTAAAAATAATTAATTTTATTCGAATGAAACAAAATCTCATACTGCACCAAGCTGCATATTTTACCAACGGTTCCAATCTAGGTTCTCAGGTTGACAGGGAAGATGTTTAGTGGGTAGTCCAGGAGCATTGCGCATCTGGAAGTCCCACACTCAGCCTTCATCTCCCAACCACAAACAAAACATCCAACTTCCTGCTATTGGTATCTATCTGCTGCCCTCATGATCAGAGAATAATTGCCGGAAGGTGTTGCAACGTGTTAGGTATTGTAGATGGTGTTTTTAGTGACGCCAGGTTGCTCTCACTGAATGATAATTCTTGGTGGCCTCTTTGTTTTTGGTTCTTGGTAGTCTCACGTATAGAATTTACTTGAGGTTTGCTCGAGTAGTTCAGGTTGCTTTGTTATGCGAACGGAGAGATGGAACTGATAGTTTTTGGATGGACGTTGCTATTCGAAATCAAAAGTAATGGGAAAGCAGTATCAGCATCCACCTTTAAATTTTTTGAATTCTCAGTAATTTCGAGTGAGTTCCACTTTTAGTAATAGGTTTCTATTGGTGAAATTGGCGAATACAGTAGCCTGAGAACCTACTCCGGAACTAAATTTACCTCTACATTTAGGTGGGTCTAATACTTGAGATATCTCCAACCTGACCGGGTTTTTTTTTTACACCAATCTGATGTAAATTTGACTTTGCAACGAAGCATATTGGGGGCTGCGAACCGAGCAACTTCATTAAAATTGGGTAAAGCTTTGACCGGATCCATCCATGTTCTCCAGCATTTTCCGAAAAGTCTCCTTGAACGATTTTAATCTTATATGATTTTATTCTAGAGTTTACTATGATTTAAAAAAGCCATGAAGAAATGCTTCCCCGGGGAACTCCTTCCTTCCCTATTATACTCGAGTAACGGAAGCTTCTTTTAGACTCATCGATATGAGCTTGATTTATTCTTATCGAAGAAAGTTGCTACTCAGCATTATAAAGATCGGAGAGCATCAACAATTTCACCACTAGCTGTTATTATGCAATTATGTCAAAGAATTGATGCTCCTTGTTAGCGAGTCCTGCTTAGCTCTTTGGTTAATCTGTGCTGCTTTTGATGGTTTCTCTGGGCCAGGGAAAGAAACTATGGCTCCTACATAGTTATGTCCGTCTTGGTGTCAAGTGTCTTGCCTAGACCAAGACATCAAGTGTCTTGGTCTTGTCTTGGGGGTCTTGAGAGATCTTGTTTTTTTACATTGACATAAAGTCGTCCAAATCCCTCTGATTCTCCTTTGAATATCCAGATCAGGTAGTAGAGCTTCTGAATTTTTTATTCATCTAGGAGGATCAAAGCAAACATTTCCACCCTCCTCTATGGTCACTTCGACGCTACTGCGAAGGATTCATCAGTCGCGGTGCTTATTTCAACCTTGGGTGTCACTATTGGTTTTAAACCAGCCATATAACTATCAGAGCATGGTATTCGAAGTCTACTTCCAGTAGTTTGTCCAGCAGAGTAACCAACAGCAAGCAACACCTGAGCTGCATTTGATAGATCCTTAACGATTCAAATACATCAATGTCAGTTACTCTCTAAACTATTGTTAGCAGCTGGAATAACTAATACCAAAACTGGAGGCTATATACACACGCGCATTGTTCCATTTTTCATAATTTTCTGGGCATACTTTCGCATCTTTCAGCCCTAGAAAATTGACCCTAGACCCAGTGGAAACTTATCGTAGCCTCACTGCATTAAAAAAGAAAGCGGACATAGGTGCACCCTGCTTCCAAGAAATTTCACTGTTGCAACTGACGCAAGGAAACCTTATCAATTGGCATTTCTAGATGTACTTTGAGGAAGTAGCTCATCTTGGACATATGTGGTTCACATGGTTGATTAAAGTTGCTGCTTCGATACATGTGAATAACTTTTTTACTCCTATGTAGTAGGAGGAGGAGTAATGTCCTCAGACTAAAAAGGTGAGCATGATGAAAATCATTCAAGAACGTCTGAATTTCACAACATAGAGAAGAAAAAATTTAAAAACGAATACAATTCAAAATAAATCCTGAATTGTAGAAAACTTTCGCGTCTATCACTTAATGGTTTGGGTTGAAGGAGGACTTGATTTTGGAAAGGATGCGTCTTTATAACGACGTCAGAAATAACGATTTGCTTTGAACTCTTATTTTCTGAATTCTTTGAAAATTGTTCCTGAAATTTTTAACTTATTATTTCATTAATCATACTAAGCGCATCCCAGGGAATTTTTCTTAAAATTGTTTTGTTTATGATTTTCAGGATGACCAATTGTTATGATTTGCAAAACTTTTTCGCATAAGGTGCTACTTGCAGGTACTCTAAATTTTTCGCAGGCTGCTAATAATGTTCTTCTTTTTAAAAATTTGAGCTGAATTGTCGTGCTGTGTTCCAGAATGAAAGTTTTCTTTGTGAGGTGAAGAGGCTCTATACGCCCTGAGTGTAGGACTCCTAATAGCGCACAGCAACTGGACATCTGACAAAACACATCGCTAACCAAAACGAGAACATAGTCTGGACCTGATTTCAGGAACATGGTTTGCGGATTTCATACTTTTTTTCTTATATTTGGCACTTTTAGCGGAACTCAATATTTGAAATAGGATGTCCTAATCCTTGAATATAACAAAAATTTCAATCTTTTTTTTTGTATAGTTTCACATACCTTACAGGTTGAATGACATTTTTTCAAATTAAATTCATAAAGTCCGTTTTCGTTTTTGAAGCTCGTATAGTGGGGATTCAGTCTTGTTACTTATGAATAAGGATAAAAATGATGATAGAACTATCGAGATCCTTTAGGGAAACAGTTTTGTGGACGTCAACAATTTTGACAATTTTTTGGTACGGTCTATTCTAAAACAAAGGACCAGGTAAAGAGTTTAGTTCTCGGCTGAGTCTGTGTCATTTTATTTTTTGTCCTACTGCTGTTACTTTTTTTGTGGTAAGGAGATGAAGACTGTTTTCACCCAAGTGTGGGACTTCCAGACGCGCAATGCTCCTCGTTTACCCGCTGAACAATTCCCTTACCAACCTGGGGAGATGGTTAGTGACTGCGGAGCCTTGAAGGAAAACAGGAAGGAATTCAAAATTTGTTCTTTCAGCGATTGTTCTATTCATGATAATTTTGCAATGTTTGATTTCCTTAAACGGATTCCTCGAGCAAGGACTTTGTGAACTAGAAACTTATGAATTTTCAGGGTTTGTTTTTGCAGACGAGAATCGATGAATGAGTGAATGCATGCAAATTTCAAGGAAGTCATTTTCAATGGCCACATTCACACCAAGTTACCCTTTCCAATTCAAATGACCCGATTGTATCCGTGTAAGCATTGTATGCATATCTGTGATATATTTTTTTGAAAATGAAAACCTAAAGTTTTATTGCACGACGTCGTCATCATCATCGTTCACATCATCACCATTGCCATGTTGTTTAATGAACTCGTTCATAATCCCGGGACTCAATCAAATGTTGGGTCCGCTGTGATATGTTTATCTTATCAGAAATTTTATTTACTTTCGACAGACGAGCGAAATAAACAGTTTGGAGAACAAGAACACATGTTAACCATTCGGGAAACTTAATTCAGGTGAGTTTATTTCAATTTTCACATACGTTCATGTGTGTATGGCTATCATAGCTGGAAAAAAAAGAGTCGATTCATTCGCATGATAGGAATGTATGTGGAAATTAAGTATATTAGATTGCGCTAATATGTCAGTACTGGGATACTAGAATGTTGTTCAGAGTGTTTAGAGATAAGTAGCGACAAATATAGTGAATAGCTGATGGAAATATTGTAGTAAAGGGAGTTATGTCCCGTTTTCAATTAAATTTGATGGTTGATAGTATATTTTGTTGCAGTTTTCTTTATTTTAACGTAGCTTAATCGTTCAATTTTCAATTAATTTCCAAAATTTTCCTAGATATTAATTTCAAAAGTTGGTATATTACTCTAAACATAACATAAGGCCTCAGTAATTTTCCATTTACAAAAATTTTACGTAGTTTCAGCGCAGCTCCGAACATATTTCTAGTGTAGGTAGCGTTAATTAGTTTGAAAGATCACTCTCAAACATCCACGTAAAATAGTTCTAGCGTAGAAAAAACAAAAGTCAGTCCAATCTAGCAAGTAAAAATAGTCCAAACATATCTCTACCCAATCCACGACGCCACAGCATATTAATGAAAGTGAAATTTTAACATACTTTAACATACAAGAACAACATATATGAAAGCAGGTGTCTACGTCTTACGTTAATGCGCATTTAATACCTCCACTTCAAAACATTCTATTCATTGTCGTATCCTTCGATAGAAACACATCATCTGAACTTCCTGGTAAAATTAATATCGACTTCACTACAACGACGCCAGGCGCGAACGTTGTTCCACAAAATGCAAAAATTAAACACAAAAGGAAAGATGTTAAAGTGGAAGAAAAAACTGCAACAAAATCAGTCGAAACCATACATGTATATTATATTTGCCTATTGCAAATCAAAAGTGAATGCATTTGTCCAATATGTTTTCCTTTATTTCTTTTTTTTTTTTTGGCGAATTTGATCTGCGGTGGTGGTCTTCTAGCCACCACCAGAACACAAGCCATACGTTCTCCTACCGTTTGTCCATTACTCATATCTACATATGCCTGTGAATATTAATCGTATAAGAAAAAAATATACATATGAGAATGTATGAAATGTCATTTGATATTATTTTATAAATTCGATATCTCAAGTCTCGTAGTCCTGGGCACAAAAAAGGAGCAAACTGAATACAATTACGTAAAAATTGAAGATATTTCATGTGCGAAAATTCGAGGACATAAGCAGTTAATCGGAGAGAATTCGAATTTGTGGAATATGCCGAGGACAAAAAATGTGTTGGCTGACCACAGGAGACGATGTTTGGCGCCATGCATCCTTTCATGAAAAAACGGTGGCATATGTGCGAATATGTTTTGATATTGACCAACATGACATGTTTTCGGAAAAATATACTTTACTTTTTCTTGTGAACAAACAGAATGCTTGAGATCCTTAAATTTAAATAAAAGCTTTTAATAATTATATTTTCAACACAGACCAATGTTATGTAACATTTTGAAATTCATTGTTGACGAAAAATAACGACTAGTAGTCGCAAAGCATAAGAAACAATGTAATATTTAGCTCCTTTTTCTAATGAAGGATAAGTTATTTCCACCTCTCATAACGTCAATTCACCGCTAAATATTTTCCTACAATACTTTCGATGCTACCATTTTATTACCAGTAGCGACTTTAAAAGACTCCCAGGAAAATTATCCAGAAGTATCAAATGACAGAATTTTTCAGGCCATTTGCCAGGACCCTTTCTCAAAATAATCGGGATTATTTTCTCCGAAATTTTGTTTTAAAAAGGTCTATTATTTCGATGGTAGGGGGGGGGGGCATATACCAGCAACTTGCGGTGACCAACTGTTTTCCAATTTGCGTCTCATTCGTTTTTGAAATTGCAAATTGACTGAGGATTGCCCAAAAACGTCTTCTTTTCTTCCGCGTTTCAGAAGAAAAAAGACCGATGCTGCCATATATACATGAAAAAACACCGGTTTTCCAAATTGATACAATAAATATTGAACGTATGTCCTTGGATAGTTCTGACTTCCCATGTGAGACTTTACCACAAAACACCTTTGATATAAAAGTAAGGAGGTTATAAGGATATAAAAGTGTTAAATCATAAGACGATTTTGCTTGACATTTTCAATTAAACAAAATTAACTGCATCACCGAACAAATATAACGGTAAACATATGGATTGATTTCCAATCAAATATGAGTTCAAACTGGCAATCCTTAATCGAAATGGAAAGCATTATTAAAGATTCGAAAAAAAAACTTGCTAAGCACACACTTGTCATAGAAATGTCAGTTTTGACATATGTTATACACATTTATCTCTATTGAAGGATCTTATTCACCAAGATAAAAACTGCGTACATATGATTATCTGTGTCTAGAAAACGCTGTATGAAGATTTTTGGGAACCAAATGGGTTCCTTCAGCAATTTTTCTTCCTCATCAATGGCGCTTCGTTTGGATAGCAAACTGGCCTCCTGGATGGTTTATACTCATTGCTTTTGGTCGACGGAATACGTTACACAGCTGAACACAACCAATGATGTCAGAAAACTATGGTAATAATGACGAACCATGTTAACCAGGTGAAAGATGGATGGATGGTACGCTTGCAACTCAGGCAAGGGAATTAGATTCCTAAGAATTAATTCGTGAAATTAGCATTATAAAAAATATATCGTACAAAAATTTTTTTTATCTGTCTCAAAACGAACAATAGGAGAGCTTCCTGCTGAGCTTCAAATCCAAATTTTGTCCAATGTTCGACTCCACATGAAAAAAGGTATTTGCATTTATTAAAAGGTATTACTGCATTAGATATGACTAAACCGGAAAACGTGAAGTCTTCGAAGACCCACTCAAGTTCCAGTTTGGCTTCAAACAAGTTCAAGTTCAAGTTGGCGAAAGTACCTTTGAGAGAAGGACTATGACAAGTAGGACGTTATGCTGACAAATAGAAATGACAGAGCTTTTCAGAACATTGTTACAAGTGCAGAACTAATACTAAAACTAAGGCTTATAAACTGGAAAGTCCCTTGACCAGAGACTGGGACTGAAATGCTGGAGTTATCTTCCGACAGAATCTTCAACGTCCTCAGGAACCCAATTGGTGTAATTTTTCGTTTCAAGATGTTTCCTGCAGTGTGTAAGCCGGCTATCATTACCATACTAACTATACCCGGTTAAAATCATATCGTTTCTCAAAACTGGAGACCTATGAAAAGTGAGACAGAAGTTCACTGTCCAAAGTCGTTGAAAAGTTATGACACAGATTTTCCCAGACAAACAATACAGATTCAGTAAGGCACATTTGATGGATTTACAATAAAAAAGGCTAACTCAACACACGAGAAACTGTTCGAACCGCAGGAACCAACAAAATAGATAACCATTTTAGACATTAGACATCCATGCGAGACAAAGTCTAGTATGAAGTACTCATTTTAATGGCGTCAAATCTCCATGCCCTTTAAAAAATTCTAATCATACAAGACCTTCTAAAAGTTTGATTTTTTGAATAAGGATAGAAGATCATCCGTAAATCCTGCAAACTTTTTAGGGTGGTGTTCCAGTGGGATCCCAAGTCTGACCAGTACTGTACAATGTGTTGCAAAAAAGTCTACCGTCTCCCACATACTTTACGTTTATCTTTGCAACACAGATCTTCCAATCTTCCGAAAAAAGTTACACTTATCATTATAAACGGCTGACACTTGAATGTTCGAGAAAACTGAAAGTAATCATTTCAAAATTGCAACAGTCAATTGATGATATGCAAAAATACTGATATAACTTTAAAAGTATGATCAGAAAAGAAAGATCCAAGCTAAAGGCTTCACAGAACGCAAAGGACAATAACAAAGAAAATTACATAAAGACTCCGAAACAATATCCTGAAAGAGGATAATTGAATACATAGGAGACATACTCGGCCACAAGATGACTTAGAAAGACTATATTCAAAAAGAAAAGAACATACTGTCTCAGCATACTCTTTTTCTTGCACCCTCTACTCAGATCTGACGGCATCAATATGAAAAATGAGCTTCGAAGTTACAAGCAGATAATCAGGGAATTAGCAGATCAAGCTGGTTATCAAAGCAGACTGACAGAAATACAAGCAAGATTTACTAAGAAGCGTTGAAATCCCTGCAAATTAGACCCTAAATTCGGATTTGCTGTGTTTTATGACATGTTTCTGGTATCTTAGGATCATGGACATACACAAAGAGTTGTGAAAAAATTCAATGAGGAAGTGCTGAAACTATTCGGCAAGATGGCCCAGATTCCGAACAGAACCATATATTTTTTGGTTTGAAGATGAGGGCTGATTATAGCCTGAGTGATAGACTCCCAGCAGTAGAAGGCTACTATACTACCCTCCAAACAGTTTCTTTGTCACTCTGAGATCGTAGCCTGGAATTGTCTGTAACGATACACATTCGGACTAGGCCACTGCTTCCTCACTAGTCGGCGCCTTTGGTAAGAAGGGTCCCATTTGAAACTAGAGGGAGCCGATAAGCTAGAGGTCATCGTAGAAATTACACATCCCTCCTCTGATAGAACAACTAGGTCTACCAGGAGTACTCTCTTCACCTAAATAACCTCACGAGTGGATTACCAGGTATATACCTTCTTTTTTTTTCAACTTAAATAACAGATGCCGCCAGTGAAAATTACGCAACGTATTAATTTGACACATATGCCATTTCGACAGTCTGACAGTTAGTCAGTTGAGTTTGCCAAAAATATCGTGTTTATTTTATCGTGTTGATCAATTATGACTGATTTTGTGCCTGAAAAAGAGCATTTGCGGCACTTTTTGCTTTTCTCACTTAACCAAAAGGAAAAGGCTATAAGAAGACATAAGTTGCTGGTAAAAACATTAGAGGGATACTCTACGTCAATTAGCACAGAAAAGACATAGTTTCGACTTTCAAAAAGTCATAATTTCAATGTGAAAGAAAGTGAGCGCCCTCCAGGAACACAAAAATGGGTAGAGTAGGAATTGCAGAAGTTACTGAAGGACCTCCCAACTCAAAATCAACTGTAATTAGAGCCACGCCTCAATCAAAAAACCACTGGAATGGACCAGAAGATATGGTAAAGTGATTTTGTTACAAGACAATTCGTCATCGCGTATAGCAAACGCAGTAAAAAGCACAATGAAATCGCTTGAATAGGGCATCTGTCTGCATCTGTCGTACTCCGTAGAGTTGGCGCCATCTGACTCTCACCTTATGATATCAATGGGGTACGCGTTCCCAAAGCTGCGATTTCGAGGATGCCGGGAAATGACCCGAAAAGTGGTTTGCCGCAATAGACAAGCTTTTTTACTGGAATGTTATTCATAAATTACATGAAAATGGGCAGCATATTGAAATGTAGAAGGCGAGGGCCAAGAGGGTTTTGAATAGAAAAAAAATGTTTCTTCCCGGAAAAATGAGTATTTCTATACCAAAAACAAATCGGGAACAACTTATGCATACAATGGGTATATCATACAGTTCCATACATCAATACATGATACCATCAGAATATCCGAAGAGAGCTCACCGATTCTCCCGTAAAAGAGAGAGAGTTCGTTTACCCACCATTTGCATTAGATGCAAGGTCTGATAGACGTGATCCACGTTCTCAGGGTAGGACAAACAGTCGGAGGACTGCACCTTTCACATCTTGTACAAATTAGACATAAAATATCTATCTGCATGCTGGGTTAGGTACTTCATGATGGTGTGGCGATAGGTAGGAATTGTAGGTGAAAATAAAAGTAGGTTCCCTCGGTTAAGTCATAGCTTACATGAGGGTCAGATGGGCTGTCAGTCTAACATGCATCGAATGTTCACAATCTTCTTCTGCCTGAGAGCGAGAGTATGTATCTTATCCTCACGTACGATAGCCTTCCTATCCTGTCGACCCATGCGCATTGTACTCACACCTGCGTTGAGGGCATAACGCACCCCTACTAGCTCTGAGACTGTTGAATATTCTGATATGATTCCTAGGACTCTCCACATTGGGGCTTCAACTAAACAGAACCAAGAAAATCATCGAAATCCCGGCTGACGAAAGTCGAAATATATACTCGAGCCTCCGATCGTTATCCAAGGCTAGTTTTGAAAGAATGTCTAATCACAAAAGCTCCACGTAACCCATACTCCAGGCTAAACTTTCATAAATTTCAGGCTTCTTGGTGGCAACAGTCATGGTTGAAGCATAACCACCAAATAGGGCCGTTTTTGTTCTCTCGCCGTTCCCTGTCTTGTTTCTATGTACCGCTCCCATACGCGTGTTCGCAATGTGGCATCGACGGTGACGTCCTGAGGACGGACAAACGGGAAACGACGGAACTTCGTGCGGATAACAAAAAAAAATTTCCATTCGTGTAGGACGAAGCACGGAGGGTAGCTAAACAGCCAATCTCCTTAATCTCCTTCTGTGATACCAAATCAAGGAATCATTCAGTGGAGTTTTGTACAGGACTATTACCAGGACCTTATTTCAATATTAATCCTTTTCTCTAATAAATTTAATTGAAATGCTTGCCTCTGTGGTAAAAATTCCGACAATCAGTCAGTTCATCCTGAATTCGATATTTAGCCATTCAACACCAATTGGTAAACGAAATATTCCTCTGCAGTGATTAAAACACAAATAAACACTCTAAGCGGAGGGGTCGCATTAACATTTTAATGACTCGCAAAATAAACATGCATACACACTCGTATGCTGTCAATCGCAAGCCTATCCTGTAACGAGTTGCAGTGCCTTTTTTATTGACCACAAGACCAGCAATTAAGCTCCAATATCGAGTACTGACGCCACAAAGGTGCACATACTTACTAACGAACTTGCAGACGAACCTACCACTATTGTGTGTGCTTACGAGGCACTCATTCGCTCAGACGTGCACAATAATTTCATTCAGGTGGAAATGGAAATTAATCCAACGAATAATTGCAAGAAATTAATTTCTATCGATTTATTAGGATATTTCGCGTTATTGGATTGATACAAAAAGAATTATGAATGATTGGGATGTAGTGGTGAGCTTAAATGCGCAGAAGGTTCTTGGGGTTGGTTAAGCAAAGAATAAGACGGTTTGCAGAAAAACGACGAAAAGTAAAGAAAAACAAAAGACGCTTGTGGAAAAGAAGTGGCATCAACCCAACCCCTCATGCATTCATTTCCATCCACTCCAACGTGGAAGTCTTGATGGGGATTATATTGTGATAGGGTTGCAATTGCAGGAATCGGTTTGTAGTCGCTTTCCATGCATTATGTAGGTGACCGGGGACTAGGATTAATGTGAATATGGAAAAGGTATGATTATAATCTCAAGGTGTTTATACAGTTCGCGATTAAGATTGTAGTTGTTGGTGTATTCCATGCATTTATTTTTAATCTGAGTGAATTAAACATCTTCAAAGGCGGACAGGATTAATGGTTTTGTGGCTGAAGACGTATAAATACGAATGAACTGAATTCAAAGGAGTATTAATTGCTTTTCCAGCATTGGATTTCCATTTCACATGAATGCAGAGTATGAAATGAAAATTTCATAATATAAATGCATTATGCGTTGGTCTTCGTACAAGGCTACAATTATGCGCAACACCTCCTCACTCCGCAACATGAAGTAAAATAGTCCTTTTAATTAACAGAAGTAAGGAGACTAATGAGCCAGTATGTTACCATGTAGGGATAGAAATTTATGTAAACAATACATTCATTTAAAACTCGCTACAGAAAGCCAATGCGCATTTACGATCAAGTTGACGATATTTTAAGTTATTTTAAGGCAAGGCCATAATAAAAAGACGTCCTCATAAGACCTTAAGTTTTTTTCAAAAAAAGAATGTTTTGGAAGATTTGAAAAGTGGTGTGAATGCTGCAGTTATTGTTTAAAATTATGGGATAGGCAGATCGACTGTTACCGACATAAAAAAGAAAAGCAATGAATTAAAAGAGTAAATTAAAATGAGTTTTTATGGTGAAATTTAGTTGCTTAAAAATTGTATATTTAGATTCCTCGATAAAGTCGATCGCAAGGAAATTAAAAAAAGGAAAACAATGCACCGTGGCGGTTATCCTGAAATGGAGAAGGAATTATATGAGTGGTTGGTTAAAAAACGTGATAAACAGACTTCTGTGTCAGAGAGGATTTTATGTGGGAAAGCAAAGATGATTCATGAGAAATTCTATGGATCTACTTAAAAATTTAGTGCAACTCATGGATGGTTTAGCAAGTTCAAGACTCACCATGGCGTTCGAGGTTTAAAAATGTGTAGTGCGAAACTGTTTGCCCAACCAGAGTTGATCCAGGCTTTTCGTCTGAAACTTCAAGCTGAAATTCAACGCAGTAATTTGTTGGATTCTCAAATTTATAATGTGGATGAATCTTCATTGGTTTTGGAAGATGCTACCAACAAGAACACTAGTGCATGCAAGGGACAAACACGCGCTTGGAAGAAAATTTTGCAAGGAGAAAGTAACGTTTCCGTGCTGCGCAAATTTTTCGGGTGAGCATAAGTTGCCACTTGTAGTTGTGGGAAAGGCGAAAAATCCCCGTTCCTTCAAAAGCAGTCATCCTTCGCTTGGTTACTTCCCAACAAAGCGTACCTGGATGACATCTATAATCTTCCGGCATTGGTTTTTTGAGTCCTACGTTGAACAGATTGAAAAATATCAGCTAGATATCAAGATACAGTTGCAATCCTTGCTGGTTGTTGACAGCGCAAAATACCACTGTTCCGAACATTTAGCTACCGAAGATAGAAGGCCTATAGGCCTATTTAATACAGCCAATGGATCAAAACGCCATTCGTTTGACGAAGATGGAATACAAGAAGGAGCTAGTAGGAAAACTAGTGGCTAGTGGCGAAGAAAACGTTGTGAACGTTTTAGAGACAATTACATTACGAGATAGCTGCGATATGCTAATTAGTGTTTGGCAGAAACGTAATTCCGACATAATTAAAAAAATGCCGGACTAAATTACATCCTGAATTTTGGGATAAGGATGACAACTTACCACTCGCTACATGGATAGCGAAAGAGATGTAACATAGTGGAACTTATACAGACAGTAGACAATTAATTCAGGTTGCCTTAAACCAATTTTTTTCCGTTGATGTGTCACAAAGTGACTTCGAAGGCTTGATAGACGAAAATCTCAGTGATCCGCAGTCAGTGTCCTCACAACTTTTCAGCCATGATCCAACTGAAAGTAACATGATCCAAGTGAAAGGATCGCTCGCCGGGTAGTCCTCCAGTACCCTCCATCTGTGTATCCTAGGCACTAAGGACTCCGAAGCAAATGTCACATCCGGTATAGTTCCCAAGCAGCCTCTCCGTCGAAAAGTTGGTGTGTTCCCAACGTTCATGATGACAAGTTGCCTCCTAGTCACCATTTCTAGTATTCTTTTTCCTCTCGAGTCTGGCAGAGGCATTCCCGATTCTATCGCCTTGGCGTTAAAGTTACCGCCAACAAGGATTCAGCCTTCTGTGCTCGCGACAGCTTCCTCCAGTTCATCGAGCTTGCTCTGAAAACATGAAATTGACTTATTCGGCGTGAAATAGATGCTTATTAATGTCAAATCGGCGCACCCAATGACAACGAAGCCATTTCCGCTGGAGCAAGTCCGAGCTGTGGGTAGAGCCCTATCACGTACTCAGATGGCGGCGGTGCCGGATCGATCACAATACCATCTAGCTTCCTCTTTGTTGTGGTGTTGCTCAGATATCAGCAACAACTTTTTCTCTTTTGCAATCTGGTCTAGTAAATCTTGTGCGGTTGAGCTACGGTGTAGGTTGATTTGCAGGACTTGGATCATGTCTTTGCTCTTTTCTTGCTTAGTGCCTCTTTGAACTCCTGGCACCTACCACTTCCTGGAATATGAGTCAGATCTTCAGACTTCCGTCCCGTATCTTTGCACAAGATACAACTGGGTTCGTTTGGGCAGTCTTTCGCCTTATGGCCGGAAGTGCCACATCTGTAGCACAGTTTGGTTTGGCACATTCAAGGTCTCTTATTTCCAAAGACGCCATTGGCTGCAAAGTCGAGATAACAGCTTTAGAGCCCAGGAGGTCCTTGACAGCGCTCTCGAACCGTCCCTCGTCGGTGGATTCCGCTCCGAATTCTACGAGGAAACCGCCTGTTCTGGTCGCTCTTACTGTTCGTATACAGACACCGTTTTTTTCGGGTTCCACATTTTGGCTGATTTCCTTGATGACCTCGGCGTTAGTTCTCCCGTCTGCAGGTTTGATCAGTAAAACATCCCTGCGCTGCTTGTTCCTGGTCTTTTTTGGCATTGCGCTGTGTTTCGTGGCTTCTTGCTTTTCGGGCGCCTGTTTGGAATCTTTTGTTATCGCTTGGTGTATCTTCTTCGCAGTCTTCTGTTGTGATTTAGAGCGCACCAATTGAAAGCCATCATTTTTCTCCTCCCCTTGACTGTTGTCTCCTGTCTCGATTGTTATCGGCCCCTTCGCCCTTTTCTTACGGTCAGGTTTAAGTGGACTACATGCCACCCTTTTGCCTTTTACGAGAGGAGTAGCATTTTCGGTGAAGGAAGTTCTATGCAAATATCGTTTTCCGGTGCCCATTGGATGGCTTTTTCGATGCTCTGGAAGGATTCGAAATGAACAATTTTGAAAGATTTTATAGATGTGGCTTTTTCAAAAACATTCTCCAAAACAGCGAAGTAAACAAAAAATAGTAATTTTTTTTCGTCATGAATAAGATAAACTTTTGTTTTTTTTTCATATTTATCATTTTATTTTATTTGATGAATTTTATAATGTTTTTAAATAATTCTTATATTTTAGTTCGGAATGAATACGTTGTAATTGAAAATCAAATTTCTAGCGTTTGTAGTGCTGATACCGAAAAAGGTTCGTTAATCCGAAATCTATGACATTACTGTATTAACTAGGCTTTCTGTCAAACTTTAATGTGCTTTATTAAAGATAAATAATTTTACCTTCCATTGTGGAACTGCAGATAGGAATAAGAAATGTAAAGTGGGGTTCCGTTTTTCACCAGCTAAGTTGAGTTTATCTGTCACTATAAATCTAAGGCATTTGAGGATGTAATAATAGAGCTATAATCTGTTTCACACGCTAAAACAACGAGAGTCTATATTTTAAGGAGTTCCAGCAGGAACAAAGTTGCAATTTATTTACAATAATGGATTTATGCGTATTCATTTAGTAGGGAATTTAGTAAAATTTGGGTTGCGAATGGCATTTCGCAATCTAGCGAAAGATGAAGGATTATTACGTTGCGATGTGAAGGTATATAACTGCGAAAAGGTATAGATTGTTCCAGGATGATGCAGAATGCTCTTAAGTCTTCAAAGATAAAGAAAATCGAGGAAGAAAGAGGGAAGCCACCTGAAAAGTGTTCAAGTCAAGTCAATACTTCAAAGCAAGACCCTTCATCCTTCTTTAGGTCTTCAAATCAAATCAAATCAAATCAGTACTATATTTGTAAAAAACTGCACGCACAATTTGACGGACATTAGAGGAAAGCAATATGCTTGGAAGAGTCGGCAGAAACATACGTCTTTTACGAAAATCTAGCGCCAAAAAAGGTTGGGACTCGCAAAAAGCAAGAAAATTAGAGCGGTGGAGAATAACATCTCAAAGAAATAGAGAAAAATCTTACTGAGCGATCAAACTAAAATAAATTTAATTAGTTCTGATGGCCGACGAAAATAAATTTAAGTAAATTTAATCCATTCTGATGGCAGACGGCACTATGACGATATTATGCGGTAATCAGTTGGCTTGGTAGCCTTACGTATATCTTTGCATGAATTTATTCCTTTCTTTATGTTGTTTTGTTTTTTTGTTTCCTCTTCCAATTATTCCTCTAATTAAAAAATCCTCTTATCAACTCGTCACAGCTGGGGATTCACACACTATCAAAATTTTTCTCAAAAAAAAAAACACCACAACCAAGTTTCTCGGTCAAGTTTCAATGTGACAAAAATCCTCATTTTCAAAAATTTTTACATTCGACTGCTTGTACAAGTTGATTTTACTTTTTACTTCGAATACAAGATCTAATTTTTTCGAAACGACTATATCACCATATAGAGCCTAAATCATGAAACGTTTTGAAATTTTCAGGGTCACCACCACCGATATAATATTCTCACGGAAAACCGAGAATTTTCAAAATATCGTTAAAAACTTTAGACATTGTAATCGACTTTCATCATTCCCGCGCTACATAATAGTTTGACAGCTGAATCCGATCAAAAAAATCTCTGCGGAAAAAAGAGAAAGCAATAAATGTGAAGTACGTCGCGAAATGTCATAACATCGCACTTTTGCATCAGCTGTTTTAGTAACAGTGTGTCAGCGTGTGAGAGAGGTAATCGATTAGAGTTGTGTAATCACTCCGAGCACGAGAGAAAAATAGAACAAAACATTTAGTTTCAAGAACTTTATTAAAACGTTTAGACTCCAGCGAATACGATACAATAATTGCCTCTGTTAACCTATTCTTGGACTTTTTATAGGCTCCGATAATGCAAGCTGCATGTGGTGTGAATTGTTTGTTTTTGATAGAACGTTAAATTATATTTTCAAATTCTTTGAAAACGACCGTACATCCGGTTGTGGTTGGTTATCAAGTGGCATTGTTGGAGCCAATGATGTAACATAAGTGACACGTAAACATCACGAAAGCACAATTTTCCGTCCTTAATCTTTTTGGCTTATTTCAATCAATTTTCTAGTTATTCGTGAGTGAGTTGCTTTTACCATGTTGCTATTAATCCCAATCACGAGAGACAAATCCATATATTTACTGTCATAAACAAAGTAGCTTATACAGATTTTAAAACGAACTTAACGCTGCCCGTTTTGGCTGAATGATAACTCAGAGTCCCAATCTTTACATTTTGAACTAATCTCCAGAGCACAAAAAAAAAACTTGAAGTAAAGTTTTCAAAGCACAGACTTGACATTTTTTGACGCATCCGATCCAATGTCGCATCATTTGATTTTCTCTATTATTCACTGGTTTTTTTTAAATCGGTCGAATGTCAACTCATTTCGAACCAAAAATTGGTCGAAAAGTAAAAACCTTAATTCTTATATTTCTTCAACCCTTTTCAGTTCATTCACAAGAAAAACGCGAAAGATGAAACGAACGAGGGATGCTCTTGCTTGGGAACTCAAAATCCGACTAGGGAGCATCTTGACCATTATCGAAGAAAACAGTGAGACTTCGAACAAACTCCCGATTTAACGAGATTCAAGTATACTAAGTAGGATTTCACGTGGTTCTGTAAATTTCATCCCATTAACACGTTATAAAACTCTCTCTCTTAGGTTTTTTGAGTTAAAAACCGATAAAAATATAAATCGTCTTATGCTTTTTCCTACCCCTCTCCACCAGGAGAAAACCAAGAATGGTAGATCTATTTGTTCTTTCGAAATGTTCTCCGTTCAAAATTCAGTATAACGGTATTCTAATGGTATATTAAGCTTCGAACAGTATACAAAAGGTGATCCAAACATAATTCAAGATGTTAATTGTAAATAAAACAAAAAGTTTTCAGATAATTATCTTCATATTTTTTATTATGAAAGAACGATCTATGATAATAATGTTTCAAACAAAATATCGACCAAATGCTCGCCACGGCTTCGGTGGCATACCTCTATCTAATGGTCCATGTTTTCAATAACGCTGAAACATAATTTAGGTTCAATGTCGTTAATGTGCCAAATTATCTCATCCTTTAGCTCTTGAATTGTTCTTGAATTATTGACGTACAATTTTTGTTTTAAATATCACTTTGAATCTTTGTGCAAAATTCGCATCAGTGATGTTCAATCGTTAGGCATGACGGCGAGCCGAAGTTGACAGCTCTTCTGCCACACTATCGCGAACAACAGCAATGAGTTCCGCAAAACGAACTGGGCAAGCATACTCAGGTGTTTTCACATTTCCTCCAAAGCCGGTTTGCTGAAATTCGCGCACAATTCTCCCGGTTGTGGACGCATTTGGTCGATTATGCTTGCCAAAAAAATCACGGAGTGTATGAAATGCGTTTTGATTTGAACGCCAATTTTTGTAAAAGGCTTCAACAATCTTAAAGTGCTACTCAATTGTGTACTTCTCCATGGTTGAATTTGTCAAAGACTGAAACATAGAAATGTCACCTTTTCAGAATAAGCTCATTTTCACCACACAGGATACGTTGATAAGCAAATTATCGTATCTGCTGCTCTGAGAATACGCACGTCATCGTAGAGAAACGAAAGCATCCGCGATGAATGACTGTCCGGCGCGGACTTCAGTCTAGCAATATGTTTGGACCAGTTTTCTTCGTAAATGTGCCAGAAAATGCCGTTACAGTGAATTGTGACCGCTATCACACCATGCGGAGCGATGTGTTTCTTCCCAAATTTGGAGAGGAACAAAGACAACATTTGCTTTCGACAGGACAGAGCAACGTACCAAACTGACAACGTTACCATCTATTTTTTGGTCATATGTTTGAAATGCAGATGTCAATTGATCATCTCGAAGGTTCGATTCGGACATAGAGTTTTTTGTGGCGAGCTGTTAAGGACGAGTATTTGTTAACAATGCGGATATAAGGATTGACGACTTGAAACATGAAATCAATCAATTAATCAATCACAAATTATGACATCGATGTTACCATTGATGAAATAGAGTCCCGAAAAAATCGAAAATGTACTAAAATTGGATTTATCGAATGGGAAATTGTAAGGCAAGCCGTAGTGGTCGTGTGAATTGTTTTGTCTTTCTTTAAAGGTTCAATCTTTCTAATCAACTACTAACTTTGCCAACGTATTCATTCGTTTTTTGTAAAGTCAAATCAAATTCCAAATCTTAAATGGGCCCCTCTGCAGAGCAAGTTCAAAAAATCAGCAAATTGTATAACTTTTACTCATTTGAGAGCTTGGTTATATCAAGGGAACTACTGGAAACACGTCTAAGCTATGACTTTGCGCGTGATTACGCTCCGCTGAAGGAGATGTTGGGAAAAAAATTAATTTATATAAAATAATTTTTAATAACTAATTTATACAAATCGTGAATAACAAAAAAATAGATAACCGGAATAGTGAGAGGAAAGAACGAGATTAGAGACGAGGATCAAACTCTATGACGTGGTACAAAACCAGCGGCGGTAATAGCGAAATCATGATTTCAGCCATTCGATTTTTAAATATAGGTCCTTCTGAAGTCCCATCCAAGGAACTTGCCACGGACCTCAGAAGGGATCGTTACGTCGCTCAAATCTGATGTATTTTATTTATGCAATAATGGTAACCGCTATAAAATTTAGATAACAAGTAAGGCCTGTTTGCTTATAAAAATAGTAAATCTTAAAAGATATCTTTCTAGAATTAATGTAACAATTTTGAGACAACTTTATCCATCAATAAACTCATGAAATGCTTCATGAAATGTGTTGTAGAGCGTGGAATCCTCATTCTTGACCCGGCCGACACTCGAAATAGTAATGCAAGAATCAAGGCTCTATCGCAACTATATACAACAGGAATTTCCCACACTCAAACCATGCGAGCGATCCATCAAACGTAATTCTTCCGCTTCACTATCACAAAACTAAGAGGAAGCCGGAACTAAAGGTTGAATTCATTTAAATATACATGACTTGCCGTCATCTTTTGTGCAAACAGAAGGCTACGTCCACGTCCTCGCCGTAAAGATAGTGCTGTGTCGTATCCTCGACATTCATAATGTTTCCTGTGATCCATGAAGGTAAGCGCGTCTTTGCGTTCAATCTTCTCATTTTTCTTCTGTTCTCCCACTAAAATCTCATTTTACATTATTTTGAATAAACTGCAATTGAAATCCATTTCTAGGAAAGCTATCAATTTTTATTGGAAGTAATTTTGTACACCATCCACCCACCCGCCAGCACCATCCCCGGAGCCCGAGAAAAAGGATCAGAGGAGCAGCGAGGCGGTCGGATGACGTCGGGTGAAACTCTGTCAACAACCACACAATGTATATTGGAGCTGAAACGTATAAAACGTGAGCACTTTTCACATGGAATTGTGATTGTTTTTTGCGACTGTCTGCTCCACAAATATACTCGCTCGCTCGTATGGTGCTTGTCGGTGCCTACACATAAGTGGATGTGGAGCTTATGGGGAGCATGTCAACGCGACACACAATAAAATTAAGGAGGGGCCTCCGCAGAGTAATACCTTATATGAGTTTGCAGTGTAGGGGCAGCGCCAACGCGCCAAGAAGAAACTCCAAGCACGCCGAGAAAATCGTTCCAGTTGGAAGTTTGGAGCTTGGGGCGTTCATTGTAGGACGTTCAGCTTCCGACCGCTTCCAGTCCGCTGGTGTCGTTTCAGCTGCAAAAAGCTTCGCTTGGCATGGAGTTCCATGCTCCGGATCGACGTGGATTCTAGATCCACAATCCTCGATACTGTTGGGGAGCTCTTTAAGCGAATTTTCTTTAGCGAAATTTCTATGTAGCTGATATGGGAATTTGGCTACTGGCGTAGCTTTGCTACTGCACACCACGCTCCTAATCGGACCCGCAAACCATGTAACATTCAGCATAGGTTATCGCCATGCAGAACCTTTCGCTGCTTCTGCTGCTTTGGCCGCTACTTTCTTTGTTCCGCTCTATTTGTTTTAACTTCTCAATATTTGCATGCACTTAAGATTACGAAGCTTTTCCGCTTATTGCAGCCGCAAGACACTGCAAAAGGAAGATTTGAAAAGGAATCGGAAAAGTATGCGCATGAGCGCAGCCAAGCCTCGCAATGATTCGGGTGCATATTTTCTGCGTCTTTATGTGAAACAGACATTTCCTATTTCACATTTTCGACAACGACTTTTCCATTTCCCATTCCGAGGAGCCGGGCATGATTTTTTCATTCCGCCTTGCAAGGAACTCATGCCCAGGCTTGCGTTTCCGTTTGTATGTATGTATGTATTGCATTTTTGAATTCAAACGGACCGAATGGGCATGCCGTAGGGATGGGTTGGGTGGACGGTGTTGGGTTCGTGAAGGAGCGCGAACGTGTACAAGTCCTTCTTGCGAAAAGTTCATCTCCGAATGAGAGGATGCTGCTCCTACACAGCGCCAGCCTGCCCTCGCTCTGGTGACAACTAATACATTCGAATGTCGCTTTCCACCTAAAATCTGTGTGATTTTATTCGATCTCGGTTTGGATTCGAAAGCGCAGTGAAAATGAAAATGGATTTTATGTACATATGGAAAAGTGAGTAGGCAAGTGTGGAGCGCGGGAGCATGCAGCTGGCGCGGGCGACGCGAGCGGGTGGATTTTCTTCGATTTCGTCGTCAAATCGTAAAAAATCTACACTGGAAATGGGCGTTTCTTATTTTCATTTTCTCTGGTTTTTCCTTTTCGTGTCTGATTTTCCGTATTTCTATTTGAGACGTACATTCGCTGTATACGATTGTAGGGAATGTGTCGCATTCGAAGGTTTGTTATTCGGTAGGGGAACGACTCGACGCCGATTCGTCCCACCAATTGCAGAACAGAAAATTATACCCGCACCTCACCTGGCCAGGATGTGTATGTAATATATGTAAGCCAGACCCCAACGCCAGCAACCCGTCTCGACGCTATCATTGTCGGAATTTTTCTTTCAACACGTTTATTTACTTCTCTGATGTTTCTTTTCGATTCCAGTGTAATTTCTTGAAAATAAAGAATAAGATAAGTATTTCGCTCCATCCACTTCGCACCCTCGGCAACCTCGTCTCCTGGAAACGTGGCTCGGTGCCCTCCCTATCTGCTTCGCGCTGAGTAGATAAGAAAATAGTAGTTTTAGTATCTTTTAGTGTTATTCGTATCTACAACTATGATATTTGGCGGCTCTGGCCGTAGTAGCTTTGGCTCTGGCACGGGCCCGAGTGCAAGATGGAGGGAAACGAGGGTCGGCAACGGGACGGGAAAACTATAGAAATTTTAAGGCGGGGTTTTCCAAGAGTAATATAATTTATGGAGATAATTATAGTTTGCATAAAGAAGAAATTTTGCACTTTTCCAGAGTGCACAGCAGATTGTGTGACGCCTTTGCTGAATGTACTTAAAATGTGTTTTTCAGACGCAAATTGCTCAAGTCGGGATGCGTTGACTGGGTCTTCTGTGTAAGTTGTTGCCTGGCGAAATGGAAATGGAATATTTAATCAGTTTTCTGGTTGGCGACGTCTTAAAATATTCGCATACTTGAAATGGCATGTCATGTTTTGAAATAAGAAAATTGGGTGTGGACTTGAACGAGTTTCATATAAACGCGATGTAGAAAAATGTAACATTGTCACGACAGTTTACTCTCCATCGACTTTCCTCACTAAATAAAGTGAAAATAATAATTTTCTATGTAGCACTAGGAAAATGATCGTTCCATTGCACTAATATTTAAGTTTCCAATTTGAATTATTGTTTATTGTTATCGTTTACTGACAGAATCCTTCAAGTCTTCATATATTTTATGACACATTTAATATAAGTTGGATGATTTTATTCTTAAACGTAATACATTTGATTCCATCGCAATATTTTATCGACTATTCTTAATGGGTCCTGCTAATAACAATGCCTATGATATTAATCAATTCATTAATATCTCCGAATTTTCTCCGTCTTGGTGTTAAACAGACATATCCTGTTTCGAATTTTCAGTCAATAAATGGCAAGGAAGGAGGGAAACTGGCAAGGAAGATGCTGAAACACAGAGCACACATATTATTGTCTATTGTCAATGGACAATGACTCTTTTGAAGATGTTGGACGTTACTGGCTGCACTTTAAGGATTTTCTGCCACTTAATACGTGGGAAAAAAACAGATCAGGAGAGTTTTGGATGGCTAAAAGAGCGCAACAAGAGAAGGTCGTTCGACGAGAAAGTAGACTCGACAAGATATCGAGGTTGTAGGCATCTCCCTCAGCGGTAGGACATCAAGGAGTTCTTAACGATTAACGAAAAATCAATGTCTGCATCATGTATGACTACCACATTTTGATATTAAAATGTCAATAAAATTTTGGTTAGGGATAAAGAAAAAAAGGGCGTTTATAAACTTCTTTCCGATGCTAATCTTTATGTTATAGTTTTTTTTTTCAGGAGACTACATCATTGAAAAGGTGGATCATTTTGTGTAGCTTAAGATGAATCTGATCAAATAACGAGGCGAAGAGGACGAGCAACTTCGAAAAGGCAGGTGAAATTTTTGAAGGCAAAGTGCTCTGAAGTAGTATTTACCTACGCAGAGCCCAAGACCGCAGAGAAGAGTTCATCAGGAAAGAGAGACGTCGCTCTCTTAGCAATTGGCAACAGCCCTTGGAGCAAGACACAAGAGGGGGGTAGACCGCATGTCTGATCCCTGACCTGAGGCCGTATCTCAGTTGAGTGCATGATTACACCGATTACTGCTTGACCCAGCTCTTAAGTGGGTACGGTTGTTTTCTGTCCTACCTGTACAAGATTGACAGAGCACGGTCTCCTGTTTGTTTGTGTTTTGTGAAGGAAAGTTATATCACGCCTGTCACACATTCTTTTATTGCAAAAGTTGGAGAGTGACCTCTTCAGTGACATCGGGGAGCCCTGCTCAGAAACTATGGTCTAAGAAATACTGAAAACGGTTGACAATTGGAACCGCGTGGCACAATATGATCGGCAGTACTGATACTGATAAAAAAGTTTTATTGGAGCGCTGCGAGGCATTGTGGATGGGGGGATCTCTTTTCTAGCAGTTCCTTCCTCTCTCTTCCTTCCCGTTGGAGAAGAGATTCCCATAATCCAAAGGCGCCTCTAGCCGTAGGAATACGAGGCCTAGCCTGAAGTAATGTGTCAAACGGTTCCAGGCTAGGTTCTCAGGTTGACAGGGGAGGTTTTTAGTGGACATTCCAATGAGCATTGCCCGTCTGGGAGTCCCACACGCAGGGCGTAAACAGCCTTCGCCTCCTTTCCACAAAAAAAAAATGCTCTAAAACGTCAGCATGGACACTACTTTACAACAATGACTCGCACGTATTATTTGACGAATCAGTTGTGTCTACGCTTGTTTCGAATTGTATGAAATTGACGTTTCAGAAGTGGGTCTAATCATGTCAATTGGTTGACAAATGTATATCGGTATTAAAGATGGCTCATTTTGTCTTAGTTTTTCCATTTTGTTGTCGCTAAGTTTATATTCTATCTTCACACAGATTAGAGAACATCATGAAGGTTGCAATAAGGTACGATTCAAATCATTTCGTTCAAAAATTTTGCATAGAATTTGTTCAAAATCTAATGTAGTCCTAGCAGTACTTTAGAAATAGATGAGATGCTGTTTGTTTTTGAGCCTTATTCATATCCATATCCTATTTTTCATATACTTATAACGCGATGGGTGGATCATGTAAAAAGAATGGAAGTAAGCCGGCTGCCCAAAAGGACATTGAAGGGTATAGCGCAAAGCAAACGTCCAGCAGGAAGACCGAGGAATTAATGGTAAGATCTGATCAGCACTGTAAGCCAATGTTTCAACTAACGAGGAACGAGGGAACGAGGTCGCTGAACCGTGACGATTGGAGGAGCTTGATCCTGGAGGCCCGAATCCGTCATGAGCTGTTGCGACGTGGATGATGGTCATTTTTGTTTTTGACAGTTTCAAAGTAAAATTGCACCTCTTTGCACATACCATTGAAAGTTTTCAAGTGATCAATTTTTTGATTTTTGGTAAGATACCTGGGCATTGTTTTGAGGAATTGAGCACTGGAATACGTATAAAATTCTTTAATTTTTATGCTGATAAAATGAAACCACAATGCTATGCACGAAGTTCTTTGGCGTTATTTGATAAAGTCGCTGAGAAGGAAAATCTTTAAAAATGAGCTATTTTTAGACTTTGACACCGTCCTAGTGCCTTGAAACAAACTCGAAACAGTGGTGGCCAGCCACATGCCCGATCATTTATTTTTGTATTAACTTATATTATTAATTATTATTATTAGTAAGAATAAATTTATATTTGTATTGCATTCTGCAAGTAGTAACAAATCTATGGAACCAATATTTATTTCAAGACAAACATTCATGTGAGTTGAATGTATAAAACATCTCCAGAACTTTCCATATTTTCCTCCTTTTTTGTATTCAACTTTATTACAATTTGGGCCACATTTCCAGGACTCAATATTCCTATCCTTTAGCACGGCCGATTATGGTGCGACCCGGCACAATTGCTGACGATAAGAAACATTTGTTAGATGTTTTGTATTCAATTGTGGGAATTCATAATTTTTAGTTGTAACAAGGAATTTTCTATTTAGCCTGGATTTAATAGTTCAGTAGCCGGGCATTATTCCTTTATTCCGCCTTGTAAGGAGCTCATGTGTGGCTTCGGTTTCCGTTTGTGTGTATTTTTAAATTCAAATAGACCCAATAGAAATGGCGAAGCGATAGGAATCAGACGGATTTGACTTTGAAATATATTCTGGATGCCAAAACTATCAACCTACCCCAGAACAGTGAATTGTCTTAACTAGTATTCATTTTGGTTGAAAGAAAAAAAAATTCTTTAGACATTACTTAGATAATCAATGTCAAATTGAACCTCTCATGGCTTTAGGAACATCATCAATTCTTCTGGGCACAGGAGATCGATTTTTACTGGCACTCCTCAGACGTTTTTGGTTTCGTCTCTTCTTTCACAGTAACAGTCAAACGAGTGTTATACAAGAATCATACATCCTTCTTTACAAAATGTTCCAGGAGTGTTTGATCACCTGGAGATTGAGTGGAACACAGCAATAAATCTTTATTATAATCATGCAACCACCCAAAATCAACCAACTAAAATCTTTCTATAAAATATCTTGCTGGGATTGGAAGCTGCGAAATCCAGTTTCACCGAAAACTCTGTTGACCGATCCGGATCGAGTCTTGAAAATATTTGAAAAAAGTATTTTTCAGAGTCTAACCAACCTTCAAACAAAAACTACTTTCCGTCTTCGCTTGAAATCATGGAACCCAATGTCATGATACTGCCCCTTCCGGGCTTGATTTTATTCTCCGTGGTACGAGCTCTTCTCTAGTTCTACGAGTTCTCTCTTTTCAGCCAAATCTGTATCGCACAAAGGTTGCAAAAGTTATTTCAAAAATCTGAAAGTAGTTAAAATCATTTCGTTTTAGAACAACACAAAAAAAATATACGCAACCAACACTGAATCGAAAGGATGCTTTTGGATTATATTAGAGCCGTTAGATTCGGCTCAACATATGACATTGGAGCTATCATATTCGGTCATATTCTGATGTCTGAGAGAACACAAGTCCATTTTAATTGGACTTTCTTATATCTGTAGGATAAGCAACGTTTTGGTCTCAACTTGTAGTGAGGTTCTATTGCATTTTGGAGCCTATTCTATCCGAACTTTCTTGTTTGCCCTGGACACTCAAGATAGTTTTCGCGCTTTACAACTCCGGAAGTCTTCTTTGTGACGTGTCCTTTGGATGTGTCCTTTTAATTCTCATCGACAATTACATTTTGTACTTCGACAGCTAAGTAGCTTAGAAGGAAGGAGTTTATTTTTAACGCTCCACGAAGCACCCATTATCAATCTATAATCTTGCGTTTGTATCTGTTTTATCGGGTCTTGATTAACTTTGGTGTCAATAGGTTCCTTTGAAACGATCAACAGCTGACCAAACTGTCTGCTGGGAACATCCAGGATGTCCTGTAATTATTTTCGACCTAAGCCCTCGAGTCTCAGTAGTAGTGTTGGCCAAAGTGTAAGCATGCAACGAAGGTATAAGTATAGCCGAATAGAATGTGCAGCGATTCACTGCAGTCCATGAAGCTCCTTTTTAACCAGCCTTTTCTCGCGTTGAAGGAAAGGATGCCACGACTCACGCTAACGCTTGGCAGCTCAAGATGGACATGTGGAAAGTGCAGATCACCTCTCCATCCTACTAACATTAATGTACAATTTTTTTTCATAATGGAACAATCCTCAGTACCCGTTTTATAATTAGTTATTTTCAAAAAATCCCATTAAAACAATACCCCTGTGCCGCTGTTTTTTGTGAATCACTCTGTAACTTGACAGGGCGTGTCATTTTTGACTTTCTTATGCAGCCATTGAAGTACTTCACAGATGATGTTTTTTAAGTCAGTTTGGCAAAGTTGGAATTTTTGCTAAGTAGGAGACAAGCTCGGACTCGGACGTAATCTTCGAAACCCTGGAATAACTTTGCAAATAATCAAAGTCACACCACATAGTCACAAAAGTGACAGCGACAGCGATAGTGACAGTAACAGCCAACAAAAGAGTACGGGCCCAATCCGAGTTACTCACTGGAAAGAGAGAAACACAAAATTTTTGAAATTTGAAAATAAAAACTGAAATTTTCGATGCAGATAATGAAACGTCTGACTTGCAGTGTGTCATGACGTACCGTTATGGTGATGCCAGTAACCGTCAAAACGCCAATGCATTTTTTATACATTTGCTGACTGTCATAGTGAGCCAACATTTTTCAATCATTCCAACAACTGTTTCACCGTTCTAAGCGACATGGATGACTTTCTGGCAATATCCTTTATTTTTCAAAAGTTTTATCCGGACACATACGAATTCGTCTTCAAAATGGGGAAAATTGAATATGGCTACGACATGTAAGTTACAAATATATAAGTAAATTATTTTTGTATCGGCTCTAGCTTACGATTGTGGGCTACCTATAGTAATAAATGAATAATACGAGTATTTACTATGAAAAGTATTAAATGAATTATCGAGTTTTGAAACACTTACATTGCAAGAACTTCCTTTATGTATAGACACAGGGAAGTGGTGTATAGCCACCGAAAATAGTCAGACATTACATTCCTATCCCAGATACCCTTATAGCGCTCCTCTATGACTTTTGAATCTGGTGCATATTCTCAAGCTGCTCTTCGCTCATCGCTTCTGAATTTTCTGGAAACCTTTCTAGGTGACTATCAAGGAAGTGAAGTTTGATGCGTCACAGATACGAATGCTGTCTGTGCTTATTAATACAAGCTCAGTCATAGAATTTAGGAATTCAGTATCTTCCGAAATTATCTCAATTTGGGTCCGTCAAAAAGGCAGCTTTTAATCTCAATCATAGTGACCTGATAAAATTGTTGAAAAATATAGAAAAAACATTTCCCGCTTTTTTCGAGTGCTTAAAAACTGTTTCACCGGGTTTCTTCTTATTTTTCCGACATTCCATATTCATAAATATTCAACACACAACTTACCAGCGTAATCGGGAGCCCGAGACTTGTCATTTTTGATTAACGCACGCTGATACCGCTTTTCTATACTATTCCAACACATATTCTCCACATATGGACGAAAAAAGATTTCAGTTGTTTGAACCGCTGTCCTGGAACCACTCTTGTCGCAGAAACTTAGGACTTTGGCATGACCTCACTGGAATACCTACGTTAATAACGAATTAATACGCATACATGATGGATGTCAAAAACTAAGTAGTCCGAGCTGCTCAAAAATTTTTTTTCAGAGGGTATATTTGCAGGTAAACATGTCAAAAGTGAACAACTTCACCCACTAATTTCACAACGACAGACAAAAAGTTGAATTTTGTAAATTTGTGCAATTTTTACCGAAATTATTTCACAATTTTGACAGAGGAATAGATTGCAGCCTGATTACTTGACCAATAATGAGAATGGGTAGCATTTTGCACGAAAATAGGTAGTTTTTGGCAAAATTGAGACATTTGAGAGGTTTGAAATTTAGAAAGGATTTCTCTCTTCATGAAGAATTTCTTCGAATCGGTCGCATAAATAATGTGTCTTGAATAATGAGTGTATATTTTGCCTCTGGATTTTCACCATTTTCTTAAACTGAAAATTCAGTCTTGAATAATTTTAAATTCCTGATATCACGCGGCTGATATTCTATAAATTTTTTTAACGTGCTCGAATCTTAAATTTGCCAGACTTTTACTTTGTCTCGTATCATTATCTTACGCAAATCCTGATTGATTTCTACATTTTTTGAATTTATTGAACTATTCGTTCACTTGATTCTGTTTCAACAAATACAATTTGTTGATTGCCTCTTTTTTTAATTTTTGACGGTACAAAAAATAAGGTGACTTTTCAAATTTCGCGGGCAACATACATTCGATTATCGCAAACTTATACAGCCACGGGCAAAAGTATTAGGCACCTTATTGAACTGTCAGTTTTAGTAGAGTTTAACGTTGGTGGTGTAAATAAAACATATTTTGTAAATTGTATCGATTATTACAATAAAATAATTAATATTTGGTCGGTCAACCTTTTGATTTGATTACAGCAGCCAATCTTTTTGGCATTGAATCTACCATCTTAAAGCACTTTTCTTTTGTAATTTGTCCCCACTAAGGCTTGCCAGTAAGGATTTCTTATTGCTGATTGAATGTCTTTTGATTTTTTTCCATTCAAATACTCCAAATGTGTCCTTTCGGATTGACGTCCGGTGATTGTGGTGGCTAGTCTTAGAGATCTAAGACGTTTCGAGCTATACAAGCCATAGAGTGAGTATGGCAAGTGACGTTGTCTTGTGGAAATTTTATGCCATCACTATTTGTTTCGCTGAAAAATTTCGTCACTGACGGGGCTAGAGTTAACGCTAGGACATCGGTGCATTTTTCACGGTTAATTCAGCCCTCATACAACATCATATCGCCCACTCCAACGGCAGTCATGCAACCCCAAATCATAATTGAGCCTCAGCCGTATATAATAGTTAGCATTTCACATTCTGGGTTGCAACCCGGTGCCTGACATAGGTTACTCCAGGATTTCCAAGCACCTGTGTAAAGAAGAAAAAACTGGTTAAATTTATGATTTCATCATTTTCACTACAGAATCAGTTTTCAAAGATATTGAATTATTTTAATTTAAAACATAATGTAAATAATCATAGCTCGAAGTTAGATTCGTCTGACTACAGCACGTTTGACAAATCTTCCACTGTCTAATCTTTATGTTTGAGGCCCACTTCAACCCATTTTTCATGTTGTGTTTCGAGAGCCATGGCTTCTTCCTTGCCTTGCAACCTTTCAATCCAGCTGTAAGAAGCCTTCTTCTGACAATATGCACACTCACACATTTACCTTTTTCTTCAGATACGCTTGCAGCGAGGCTAAAAGCTGTGTTTGCGATCCGATAGAGGCTGTCTAACTAACAGTCGGTCATCACGATCAGAAGTGACTTTTTTTGTGCCTCTTTGAAGCGATTTATTGCAAATTGCACTGTATATCACGAACACTTCACTTCTCGGGCTATTTTAACTTGCGAAATGCCTCGTTCATGCAAAATATCAATTTTCAGGCGCTGTTCTGCACTAATTACAGTTTTGCTTTGGATGGCTCACGCTTAAACTGTTATTTTCGAAGAATATGGAAGAAATATTTGAGTACGACACGTGTATTCACTTCAAATTCTGACAGTACACTAAAATTTGTCATAATGTATTGCTTATTTGAAGAATTAATGTGTTTTTGCATAACTGCATGTCATAAATAATTGATTTCGTTATATTTCTACGTGAACATACCCTGGACACAATACTAAAACAGGTATACAGGTATAAACAATAGGGGTGCCTAATAATTTTGCTCGCGGCTGTATTAACAGTTTCAGCTATATAAAATGTTTAGTTTGTTTGTGAGAGGCGTAATGGCTGGAAGTGTTTTTGCTTGGTGATTTGTTGCAATCGAATTAAATGGATCAAAGAATTTTCAACAAATTTATATATAATAAATTTATAAATAAATGCTCCAAAACACTTGAAATGTTGACAGTAGCATACATTAAAACTATTCTGAGTAACACAATGTTTAAAAATGGTACAAACTCTACGAATATGGCTGGGAAGATGCCAATGAAGAGCCTCGCTCTGAACGGATAAAGTATATCCGAAACAGATGAAAACGTTCAAGCAGTGAAGAAAATTGTTTTGGAAAACAGTTGAATCACTATCAGAAAAATTGTTCTGTAGGCTTAAATTGGATCTTGGCATATCGGTTGCCTCGTGCCATGAAATTTTGAACGTTTTGGGCATGGTACGTGTGTCAGCGAAGCTTGTTCCGAAGCTTCTTAGTTTTTTTTGTCAAGAATCGTTGCATGAGCAACGCTCATGAGCTGTTGATAGACGTCATTGATGATCCAAATTTGCTCAAAAGGGTCATAACTGTTGACGAACCATGCGTATATGGTAATGACAGTGAAACTAAAGCCCAATCGTTCCAATAGAAGAGCCCAGGTGAGACAAGACCAAAAAAAAAAAGTATTCCAAGTTCGATCAAATGTCAAAGTTTTGCTGATTGTTTTCTTCGATTACCGTGGTGTAGGGCATCAGGTGTTCTTACCATATGGTTGCACGGCCAATAAAGAGTGTTGTCTTGAAGTCATGCGCCGCTTACGAGAAGCAATACAAAGAAAACGTCCAGAATTTTGGAAAAACAGTTCATGGCTTTTGCATCGCGATGATCACTTGCATCACTATCGTTGGTTGCGAGAGATTTCTTGGTCAAAAAAAAAAAAAACAAGACAATCATGCCTCAGCCAGCATATTCACCGGATTTGGCCCCATGTGACTTTTTCTTGTTCCAAGAACTTAAGAGCCCTATGAAAAGACGGAGATTTGCAACCACGTAAGAGATAAAGACTGCTTTGCTGAAAGAGCTCAAGGCTAAACTGGAAAGTACTTATGAAAAGTGTCTTGCGGATTAGAAAAAACATTGGCACAAGCATATTATATCTGAGGGGGATTTCTTTGAAGGTGACAACATAATATATATAATTTTTATTATTAATAAATAAATATTTTTTTCTACACTACGATACTACCACAAAAAAAAAAATTAAAGTGATCCCTTTAACTTTAAGGACCTAATTCATAGCGATTTTTTGGTTTTTTCTGACGATAGTCATTAGATGGATCTGGTGGATAAGCGATTCTAAGGATCCTAAGGAACTGCGTTTGCAGCGAACTTGAAATCATGGCGTTAAAAAATGTGAACAGTAGCGGGGATATGTGAAAGCAAGTGATAGTAGTTTTACCGTTGGCAGGTGATTAGTTTGCGAGAGAAAAGGAGGTGTTTTAACTTGATTTCATCTGTTTCTTCCTTCAGCTGGTCTTAAGATAACCAAAATACCATATTAGCGATTACGCTCGAATGAACCTAAATTCATTGTAATCCTTTGTATAACATTCCCTGCATTTTTTCGCCATCTTTTTACCTAAATACTTTTTTCAGCCATACATTCCAATTTCATCGAAATCGTTCCGTATCCATTTTCACAATCATCACGCGGAAAAACATACAAGAACGTTTTTATCACAAAGACCAAATGCAATAACATTTTGCAGGTGAGTGATCTCACCATTGCATACCTGGACTGCTTTTCTTTTCGCATGTGATATTGGCAGCGCGCTTTAGTCTTTAACATTTACACGTCGCTTGTCCATATCCATATCATGACTGCGCGGTGGAGAGTCAATAAATTAAATTTGTTGATAGTTGGACAACACGATAATCTTGTGTAGACGTTAAGCGGCAAATTATTTCTGATAAAACACAGAAACTCTTCAATTCTTAATTCTTTTGCCGATCGCCTCCTCGTCCCGTTGATATTTGTGTGCGCTGGATTGTTGTAGCATTCAGGACACGCAATCGGGCCTTTATTCCTGCGTGCATGACAACGCCGAGAAGGAACCCATCGACTTTCTTTCCTTTTTCCACGACGACGATAGTGTGTTCGGTGCAGTCGCTAGTCGAAGTGACTTGAATGAATTTTCGCTTGCGCCATTGACTCCTCGTTGAATTCTTATTGGCACGACCAAGGCGAGTTCCTTGGAGTCTTTAGTCAAGAGATCAGAAATTTGATTATGCATATTATTAGCGTGGTCATTTAGTGTCCGATGCGATCCTTAAAGCGTTTTATTTAACATTTTCTTTCGAGATCACACGGACATATCGTTTCAGTGAATTATTCGATTATATTTGAAATGAAATTCGCGTTTTAGAGAGTTGATCACGTTGGAATTTGCTAAGGACCTAAGCCAGCAATTTGGAAAAGGGAAGGGGGAAAGAGAGACAACATGCCTTTTAATTCATTGACTGAAATCAGCTTGGATTGGATTTTAATAATAGTCTAGATAATGGCCATAGTTGTGGCATGATTATTATTTCTCTGATACCCAGGTTTAATTCCCAGAGTCTGCGATTAACAACGGATCTATACCTTGGGCAGTATCAATCAATTATCATGTTGGTTTGAAAAATAAATTAATTGCTAAAATCCTGATCTAAATAGGTAGGTGGATAGTAGGAACTACACGAACCTAATCGCACAATGAACTGAGGCTATAGTCAAAAAGTATCAAACGACTGCATGGACAGAGTCACTTGAAATCCACTTGAAAAATTGGGTATCCTAGTCTACATTTTCTGCCTGAAGACCCCTCAGTAGAAGCCTGTATGTTGCATACGAAATAGCAATGACATGCCAGGTCTGCTTGTGGTAGAAAGAGATAGTAATAGCATTGTGAATTTGTGCATCTATTGCGTTTTTACTACAAAACATTGAGAATGCGACTCTTTTTAAACGAATAAATAGAAATATTGACTAATTCAAATAAAATTTTACTTGGTTTGGTTGAGTCACATCAGCTGAGAAGTTTGTTTGCAGCTTTCTCGCTGTTTTGTGCTTATGCTATGGCTGAACGTTGATTCAACAGTTGCAGTTGGTAAACGCCTTCTGCTCTTTTATCGATCTTATTTCTTTGTTTATGAGAGGGTCCTGGTTCTAGTTCGAGTCTAGGAGTCTTAAAAGTTCCATAGTGAATCCAGGAGTCTTGATCGATTGAACAGACCACACAATAAGCGTTCATGGTCAGGCAGGATACAGAGTTCCGCGTCCACGATTTGTATCGTGTCTAAAAGATTAGCCTGTTCCTTTTTACACTCCCCCATAGTCGAACTAAGTATGCCAAGAGTTTTAATAAACTCCATCATTTTGTTTTTTTGGTTTGGCGCAGTTTCTCTTTCTAGGCGAGTCTAGACTCCTTTTCTTCGTTTTGGACGTAGGTTACGTTATCGGTAGCTTATAACGTAATTTTTAGAAGACATCTTTTGTTGGTTTTAAAATTCAGCTATGTCTCATCTTATGTCAAGATATATTATACATTATTTCATTCATTTATGCTGTCGATTTTTTCAAAATCTTATTTTTTTTTCTTGTTTTTGACAAATTTGCGTTCTTTCCAGGCTTTTGATCTCTTCATTCGCCTACGAGTCACGGTGGTGGGCATGTTTGGTTCATTTGGTCGTTCTCAGTATTTCTCAGTTTTTTGATAATCTTCAAGTCAGTTAATCCTATTTTGAAATTGATGAACGGAATTCGTGTTGATTACCCTTCAAAATCTCCACCCAAAGCCGCGTCAAAAGTTTAACCGGACTAAGTCTGATTAAATTGTCCGTCTGATTACCCTGGGTGGTGAACTCCAATGGTCACAGACCTTTCTCCATATAAAATCCTCTGGAATATCTAGATTAAAAAGGTTTCGAGTCACCCTAGAACGACTACTTCTTGCTTGTCTTCGAGAGTCGTCGTCGTCGTTGTAGCACTACAGCCCATTTCGGGCCTTGGCTTCCCGCAGGTGTCGCCTCCAGTTGTCTCGGTCCATCGACCGCGTCCTCCAATTTCGGAATCCGAGTAGCGTGCTGCTATCTTCGTCTACAGAGTCAGACCAGCGCTTTCTTGGCTTTCCCACTGGCCTGCGTCCCTCAGTTTTTCCGACAAATACCTTTCTAGGTATCCGACCTTCATTCATTCGCTGCACATGGCCAGCCCGTTGCAGCTTCCGCAGTTTGATCACAGTGGAGACTTCTGGCTCGTCGAAGAGTTCGTACAACTCATGGTTGTACCTAATTCGCCATTGTCCTCCTTCCTGCGTTGCTCCCACGATTCGTCTTAGGACCCTCCTTTCGAAAACGTTTAGTATGTTTGCGGAAGCTTGATTGAGGATCCATGTCTCACATCCGTAGCACAACACAGATCTTATCACAGATTTGTATACTTGCAGCTTTGTTTTCCTATGTATGAAGCTGGCCTTCAGAATACCCAAAACTGAGTAGAACGCTTTATAGGCGAGCTGAATTCTACGCTTTATTTCCACCGTTTCATTACCATCCTTCACTAGCTTGGAGCCAAGATATGTAAATTCGTCCACATTTTCCAGGTTGAATTCGTTGATTGTTATGTTTTGCCGGTTGGGGGTGTTTCTCCTGGTTTGTATCATAACTTTTGTTTTGGACTCGTTGATTTGCAGCCCCACCTGCTTCGCTTCTTGGTCTAGTTTGAGCAGGAGTTCCTTGGCAGATGAAAAGGATCTTGACAGGATATTGATGTCATCCGCATAGGCTACAAGTTGGCTCGATTTGTATAGTAGTGTTTCTTTCGTATCCACAGGTAGTTTCCGTACGACGTATTCTAGAGCTAAGTTGAATAGCAGTGGAGCCAGTCCATCGCCCTGCTTCATTCCTACCTTTGTCTCAAAGGCATTAGTCAGCTGGTTATTGATTCTGACTTGTGCTGTTGTTGATGCCATTGTCATTCTTGTCAGGCGGACTAGCTTGGCTGGGATTCCAAGCTGAAGCATTATTTGGTACAGTACTTCTCGATCAATACTCGATCAATGCTTGCTTAAAGTCCACGAAGATTTGGTGGACGTCGATGTTAAATTCCCAGCACTTTTCAAGGATCTGCCTAACTGTAAACAGTTGGTCAGTAGTTGATCGTCCGGCTCTAAAACCACCTTGATACTCCCCAATTATTTTTTCAGCATATGGTGTTAATCTACCTTCAAGTATTTTTGTGAGGATTTTGTAAGATGTACAGAGTAGTGATATACCTCTGTAATTTTCGCACTGTAGTTTGTCTCCTTTTTTGTGGATAAGGATGATGATGGATTGGCACCACTCTTGCGGCATCTGTTCTTGATCCCAGACGTGTTGGATCAGCTTGTGGATGATTTTCTGTGCCGCAACACCGCCGTTCTTTATCAGTTCTGCTGAAATTTCATTAATGTCCGGCGCTTTACTGGTTTTCTGGCTTTTGATGGCATACTTGACTTCTTCCAGAGTTGGAGGGGCCAAAGGAGACGGTTCGAAGATGTTTGACGACTCTGCTGTTCTTGAGCCGTGCGTAGGATTAAGGAGCTCCATGAAATAGGCAGCCCATCTTTCCTTAATCCTATCGTCGTCAGCAATGATGTTACCGCTTTCATCTTTACAGAGTGAAGTCTTGGGCTGATATCCTCGTCTTAAGCTTTTCACTACTTTGTAGGCGTTTCTCGATCTATTGCTCGCTAAATTTGCATATATTGACCTTAATTGGTCATCAAAATATTTTCTTTTCTTATTTCTAATAATCTTATTGGCTACTTGTCGGAGGTTCTCGTAAGTTTCCCTCGTCGTCCTGATATTTCTATTAACATATTCTTTATACGCCTGATTTTTCTTATCTAACGCATTCTGGCATTCATCATCAAACCAGTCATTTCTTCTGTGCCGGGCTATATACCCAATCGACCGTTCTGCTGTGCTTTTAATTGCTTCTTTCACCTCCATCCATAGCTCGTTACTTGTCTTTTCAGACATATCTTGGAGGATAGGAGCTAGTTTGTTTTCGAGGGAGTCATGAAAATCTTTAGCAATTGATTCCGTTTGGAGCTTTTCGATGTCAAACTTTTGTAGTGGGCTTCGAGAGTCACTTTCTCATTTTAATCCTTGTTTCTTGTGGAGGTATTTAAACAGATGCGTGATGTATGTCAGGACCAGGTAGTTTGCAGAGTGCTTGTGTGGATTCAATTGAAGCAATTGCTTTATAACGAACCGTAATAAGCTCTCTAACTTCTAGGCTATAGTGATGACAGTGTGGATATCTTTCGAATAGGAGGTTTAGACATTTTGCCATTCTTTCGTCATTCTGATATTGTCAGATTTGCGTCTAAATTCAATTGACGCGCAAAAAGAGGTCTTCTCCGGGTAGAAGGATTCCAGTCAAAAAGAAACGTCACGGCATGTATGCCATCAGACAACACTGCTAGAAGGGTGGGGTTTCTGGTTGTCCTAACCATGCCAAACTCTGTGTATTTATGGAAGATCTTCTTACTAAAGTACAAAAATAATGAATGTTTACACTTTCAATACTTTTCGGAAGCATTCAATTCAATCCTTTTTCTGCAAAAACTAATGACAAGATCTTGGCAGACACGAGTTCTCTCATATCGGAATAGCTTATGTGTACTTATTGCGGTGTGATCATATCATCTCCACACGTTTAACACTGACCTTTTTATCAGCAATATTATGTTTTATCATGCTCTAAAAGTGAGCCGTCCCAGAACATAAGGCTTGAAAACCAGGTTTTTTGGAGATCTTCAGTGACTTTGGCAAGGAAGCAATATTTTTGCCATAACAGCTGAAGTGTCAAGCCCATCAGAATGGGCATGAAGCCCATCAGAAATCAAAGTTTCGCTCCTACCCCACTCATAAGTTCCAATGAACAAGTCTTCTCGACCGATTTGATCAGACACTCCGGATCTAGGTCATGCCAGCAATGTTGAAGTCGGGCATGGATATTGATGTTGTGATCTTTTGGATGTTTCAACTCCTTCGGAATGATTTACACTATTATATTTTACCCTCGCTGACGAAGTTGGTCTCAACTGAGCAGTATAAGGTTAGGAATCGCAGCAGGAGGGAAATGGCCTCAAAGCTGGGATGCTGGTTTCCGTATTAGAATCCGCGCACGGTTTCTAAATATTTCTGAGATCTTAAGATCAAGTTAGATAATTTATCGCATAAATTCATTCGATTTGAAATTGAGAAATTTCTTCGAAATATTTGTATACTACACAAACTGTTGAAAGACATACAAATCATTTGCTGAAGCTGAATGAAATTTTGGCTCTTACCTGTTTGCCAATTAGTAATCCAGGAAAAACAAGCATATCCTTTCTAATATGTTATATCAAATGAAACGTTATTACGAGAATCCTCGTTTTCCTTATAGACGTTCCACACTTACATGTTACAAGCGAGGATTATTAAATAGTTATCATTTTATTCATATTTTCCGTGTATGAAGGTCCTGAAATTTCTCAATTAAACTTAAATTTTAGGGAACTGACGGAGAATTGACCGCTTTCCTATTACATCTTTCGTGAAACCATAACAAAACTCGTTGATCATACTTTGAGTTCAGTTTTGCTTGATACTGATGATAATCAATACAAATTATTGGGGAAAAATTTCATTGCGTAAGACTAACAACAAAGCTATCCTTCCGTATTCGGAGGGGCCATTATCTACTTCCAAAAGTAGTAATAAAGAAAGTAATCACTAGCGAGCAGATTTAAATAATCTCCAGATTCGACAACTCTAATCCTGAAGAAAATGATTATATAAAGCAAGAAGGAAGCGGATATAACTTTGTCAGCAGTGGATATAAATATTTCTTTTGTACCAGTGGACATAAGTCGAGGGGGATCGCTGCAGTTGAAATAGGAGAAAATTTGTAAAACATTATCCGTGGAGTATTGCAAACGAAATGAATTTGCCAATCATTGATTACAATCCTTTTTCATATTTTGTTCCTGACCAGATGCTGGCTGGGGAACTTGCCTTCTACGCATAATGACCTACGCTCATGCCTTATTGCTAGCACTAAAATTTTGAGTTGTTATAATGGCAGGTGACAGTTAGGGGCGTACTATTGTGGCTAATAGTGTTGTTGTAAAAAATGTGACAGGTAGAAAACCCTCATCGTTGGAAGACATTTATTAAAAGTTTCGTTCATACTAAAGTGTAAAATGGAACTTATTCAATATGAAACATGTTCAATAATTTTGAAAAGCTCTATTGTACTTGACGGTGCTTGTCAGAATCCAATTTAACCAGATGGAAGCATTCCAAATCAAATTCGGACTCAGACTGAGAGAGAAGAAGAATCAGACTGGCTCCTCTTCCCTTTGATTCCAGATTGAAGTGTGTCAGCGGCAAGCATGCTGTCAACTCTATGAGTAGAAAAATAAAACGTCTTATTTAAGGCCATGTTGAGACATCTGTTTTGCATTACTCATAGCTTGATTCTCAAGTAAGCCGCACAAGACCCTCATGCTGGGGCTTCCCGTTTGAATAGTGGATATAATGCTCGAATGATTTTCGAAAATTTTCGTACGAACAGAATCGATATGGCTGCTAAATCTTTTTGCTTGGAACAATCCCATGGTGTGGTACAATCACACTTAATTTCCTCACTTAAAAAGATATTCTATCTGTCAGGAAGCTTATAGTAGCTTCCCTATTTTGAGAAGTACATGGCTTCAGTTTAATGAGTTTTAGTTTTTTTTTTCTTTTTCAAGCATCCTTACAAGAGTTTTTCTAGCATTTTTTCAAGGATTCGAGTGATCGTACTAGGATATGGTTATGCTGTTTATAAGTAGGTATACTCAGCAAAGTTGGCTTTTAAGCCCTTACCTAGTACTGGCATATCTGAAGTGAAAATCTTAAACAACGTTGGACTTAGACAAAAACCTTGAGGAATCCCAGATGGTACTGGGTAACGACTAGATTCAGCCTGTCGTCTTTTGACGGTGAATGCTCCGCTGCTAAGATAAGTCCTGATTAAATTATTAAAATTTGCTGGAAACTCGAAGGCTCGAAGGCTTTCTAGAAGGCTTGCTAGTATCTAATTTAACCATACCAACAGAGAGTTTGCATCTCAAAGCTGATTCTATTTCGCCTGACATCCGTTAAAGTTGAAAATTCTTTGAGTAATGATTTCAACAGCCCATATGAAAATTTTGGAAGATATTGTGATTTTCTTAAAAAATCTGCTAATCGTTTCAGGATCAGCTTTTCAAAATGTTTCTCTAAAGCCAGCAATACACATATAGCCTTATAATTCATACAAAAATGAGGATCTTTGCCAAGTACTACTGCATTCTTCCAAACTATCGGTATAATGTTGAAATCGAAGCAAGCATTGAATAGATGACATCGATATACTGTTGCTCACTTTTGTAAGTTTTTCAACACTTCGTTAGGAATAGGATCAAGATGTGTGGCTTTACCGGATCGCGGCGTGGTTCGAAGTATCTTTCCTCGTTTCTCAAGGCTAAACTCTTTCTGAAAGAGGTATGGTTTGTTGGGATTGGAAGGAAATGAACACTTATTCATCACTGAGTCGATGATAACGTTGGGGCAACAAAATGTTATATAATGGTATTTTGCGAAAGTATTCGCTAGTAATTCTGTAATTCTTTGCCTTCGATGGAATTTAATTTTTCACCATTCGCATCCTGTAAAGGATATAGAATGGAATACTCCTTACATTTCAAACACATTTCGATTGCATTACATACATTTCAAACTTCGATTTACTTTCCAAAACTTTTGAGAGCCATACTCAAGGATTTCAAGGAAGTAGATTGGAGAATGGACGAGATAAAGAATGGGATGAAGGATGAACGGTGTGATAAAATATTCAAACATTGGAGAATCCGAATTTTTGATCAAATGACTGACGCAAGGCTATTGCAGTCATCTTTTGTGATCTGTCTGTGTCTCTCGATCTTTGCCATTTTTGCCTCAAATTATTTCTAATTTGGATGGGTTTTAAAGTCTGATTGTCGAGTTGATTGCTTTCAAAGGATCTTGGTTCGCAAAACTTCAATCTTTAGAATTTCAAATAATTTTCCCTAATAATTAGATCCTATCGTCAACGTTCTCAACCGAATCTATGGAGTTCCAGCAATGTCGTTTCAGAAGGATCTTGTTAATCGATAAAGCTTGGAGGACGTGAATCTCCGATTGCTTTGAGGTTCCGTCAGTAAGGACAATGTCTTAAACTGAGTGAAATTCTTTGTATGAGCAGAAATCAGAGTCACTAGGGCATGAAAACAGTCATTTGCTTCACAAATCAGCTATGTCGTATTTCAATAAAATAGTCGCTTCGTATATTTTTGAACAATAAAATCGTTTTTACTCTTCTGCTTTCAGTAAAATTGCTTTCATCATTTTTCAACGTTAAAATGTGTCATATGTTAAAATGCTTCTTTTGCAGTAACTTTAATTTATGTTTTGGGCTGCAGTGCATTCTCTGTAGTGAAGCTGCGATCCTAAATTGAATCCAAACTAAGAAATCAGCACCAAACATTTTCTGAAGTTCAACTCTAGGATTCTAGGGTTTCTTATACAGTATCAATTGTTCGATAAAATAGCTTTTCACAGCTAGTTTCGAAAAATCTTTCTTAACCGTGGGATGTATCTAATCTAACAGAAATTTCTTCCATAGTCAAATATTTTCTTGAAGTTTTGATGTAGGTTAGACTGACATATCTCGGCTATTTTCTTTTTCTTTTTCACTAAAACGTTATTGACATTTTTCTTTTTAAACCATTTTACAGACAGAAAATGCTGGTGAAAGTGCTTTAATGTAGTTCAAAAGTTAACTCTACAAAATTTTATGATTTTATTCTATCATTCTGGGTGATAGGACCTGGAGTCATGAATGCGGTTCGTGAGAAATACTCCTTCGATCTTTCTTTAAGGCAGGAACTCACTTTTTGACTGTTTGATAGAGATGAGTCATGAAGTGTGGAGTCCAACTTCCTTTTAATTGATTTCAAGATTTCAAGCCTTCAAGAAGGATAGTCTTTATGATTCTCGCACGCTTCTCTGATGATTCCTCTGACGTGAGCAAGGAAGGACTTCACTAGGAGAACACTACTATAATCGGTTGGTAAACCACTTCGATTCACGCGATGGCTAGGGAAAGATTTGCCATAAAAGGAAAATACAGGACACATTAGCCCATTGTCGAGATGAGTCTCGAAACTCAAGCCAGAGAGTTGGTACAGAAAGAGTTTCTGAAGTGTCGGAAAGGTTCTGATAGGGATGCTGAAATTTCTTTAAGGAGGAGAGTTTTAATGGGTGTACTTTGTACTCTGTACTTTTTATCAAATAATCTTTTCGTGAACGCATATCAGAATCGGGCATATCTTGATTGCAAATGAGCATCGTGTGCAATTCTATTGTGGTTATAAATCCTTAAGCCTGAATCGAAAATCGAAATGAATTAAAACATCATTTACAAAAAAAAATGTACTTCCACTGGTCCACAAAATCCTCTCCTCTATACTTTCCATTGTAATCCTTCCGGCAAACATTCATTCAACTGCAGTATTAAAATTGAACTCAGACTGTCGATCAGAATCGATTAATCAAATGCAACAGCTTGTAGAACTCCTTCAACAACAACATTCTTCCGAATATTTCGTGACGTGACTTACATTTGCCCCAACAATTCCGCGTGCTTATAGCGCAAGAACATGTTAAACATTGTGCAAAAAGGATTTTTAATTACAAATCGAATTAAAGTGAAATAAATAAAAGCACACAAAATCATCTGCAACGATTGAATGCGAACAAAAATCATACTTTGCAGTTTGCGGATGCATTGTAATGCATCTGTCTATTTGTCGGTTGCACAACGTCGTCCCTGCATCCAACCGTAGAGGGATCAGGAAAAAAACTCGAAACGAAACTGATTACTGGTCGAAAAATACAAAAAAAAAAGATACTCCCTTCGGACTAGTGATTGCCTGCCGAACGAAAAAGTTAAAAGATAGTTTGGTACGTTGAACAGCCATCGATGAATGTTTGAATGCTGGTTGCGACGACGTGCATATGTTGGCGGTTGCATGCCAGGATACAACACAATATAAACTGTTTTAATAAACGAATGCATGTGAACTGATGTACAACTTTGCACTGTTGGGCTAATGTTGATAGCGAGACGTTGGACTATTCTCTCCGTGCATTGCATTTCGCCGGCATTCAGGTCTACCAGAGTTTTCCTTCGACTTCTTCTAGCAATAACCTAACCAACAGCTCGGCCACACCTCCTATTTGTTGTCTGTCGCTATAAAGATAGCTAGGCTAGATCCCAGATACTTTGGGATGTTGGGCTGCCAAGTGCGCTAGTTCTGAAAGCTGGAAAGTTACATACAAAACAATTCATTCAAACAATCAACTCATGTGTCATCTAATATCTTTTAGCCAAAGAAACGACTTCTTCTAAAGAAGATATTGGGCTAGGCCCTCATTTTATCCTTACGACAACACTAAGCTCTCCATCAACAGCCTAGTAAGCAATTGTTCACAGGACCGTGCACGCTGAATGAATATTCGCAAGATTGGATTGCGCACAGGGAATAATTGCAATAGTACACACCTTATCCTTGATATCCTCAATGTGAACACATATACTGCTAATCATTCGGGAAGAAAGCTGCAATTGCAATTGAATTTAGGTGGGTTGTAGGGTTGTCATCGAAGGTACACTATTAAATCAGTTTGCGTATGGGTTTCGTTTCAATTGCAATTGTTTGTCGAGATGCAGTGGGGCGTATCGATGCGAATCTTAATCTTGGCAAGGAAAAATGAGTACCATATTGGATGCAGATATCTTAGATAAAGCGATTGGGGGGTACGTTCGTTAATTGCAACCGTAGGAATAGAATGTTGCGATCGATTGATCACTAAATTTATTGCAATTATTTAATTGAAATTTTCGATTAAAAGTTAAGAGTGTTCATTTCAGAAAGACTTCGAATCAGTTTTTTCGTGCGATAGCAACGAGATGGTGAGAACCATCATTGAATTATTATTTAATCTCAGTTTCTATGCATAAAACTTGTAAGCTATCGACCGGATTCTAAACTGGTAAACTCTATACAAATTCTATCGGTTGGGGAAACCATAAGTAAATGCTAGAAACCGACTGAATGCAATACGCTCCAGAGCTCTTTAATATAAAAGGCGCAATTTTGACCAACTTTGGTCAATTTTTTCGTTCTCTTTTTGCCTTAGTCCTGATTGAATTAGGAAGTCAAAATCAAAATCACTCTTCCCCGTTGCTTACATCCCAAAGATGTCTGCCACATGTTAAAGAAACAAAATTTTCAAAATTTTGAAATATTTTCCTGGCGCAAAAGCTCACTACCGAACTTTGAAGCGTGTTCGACCCTCCTGATTTCAAGTTCAAGGGTACACAAGAATTTGGTTTGGTCCGAACGACCTTTAACCTTAACAATTTCCTTGAGGTATCTGTCACACCTAAACGAACCAAAATTCTGTAATTTTTTTGTGGCGCAACAGCTTACTACAGAACTTGGACCGTCAGGGGTGTTCGGGCCGCCTGATTTCAAGTTCAAGAATGATTTTGCCAGAATCAGCTTTGACCTTAATAATTTTCCAGATGCTATCTTTTGTAGCTAGGTGGGCTGATATCCTGTCGCCAGATACATATATAACCTATCCTTCACACTTTCCTGACTACAGAATTATAAATTACTGGTACTTGACTCAGGGACTTGTGGCAAAGAAGGTAAGTAGTTTCCCCTTTTTGTTGCCCTATGGACGTGCCCTCTTATACTTTATACAAAATCGTTCTTGACCCGGCAAAAATGACGTTGGGTCTAAGTGACCCGGTGTGTTTAAAATTGTAAATTTTTTTTGAAACGTACGTCAGTGTCGTTGCCGTTGTTCTCAGTAGCTGGAGCCGATGTTGTGTGTGTAACGTTTTCGAAAAGAAATTTGTCAAATTCGTCACTGTTGTCAAAAAGGTCTTGTCACAAAGCCACATCCTTACAACTAACGTGCCAATTTTTGTGCCTTATTTTAGTATGATTTCTTAATTAGTGAATTTTCATTTCTGGTGTTTATTTTAATTTTTTCTCATTTTTTAAGGTCATGTTTTTGATATTATAATTCATTTCTTGCTTTGCAGTGATTAGAAACAAGAATGGAGAGAACCATCAAATTTTTGGCAATTCTTGACTAATATGATTCAAATGAACGTTTATCTGATGACGATGATAGGGGTGGAGAGGATAAGGGGGGGGGGGGTTTAGCCAGCCAAGCTATACGGAACAGGAGTGCTCATCACGACGAAAATATACGTATTTCTACATGAAATAAGAACACAGTTGCAATCCAGCGCAAATCCTTCTATGCTATCACAGCAGGAACATGCTGTTTTTCCAGAATAATCTTCAAGACATGATCTATGTCCGCGGTACATTGATTAAGGATCTAACATGTTGATTGAATACACCTTTTTGAAATAATATGAGAACAAGAGGATAAAATATAATCAAACCATTGCTAGGTGTGTCACAAAAGTCGAAACCGGCAACTTTTTAGCTAGAATACAGAAAGCTTTGAATTCTGCGATTCTACTCACTTTCACATGAGTGTTCTTCGACAAATCTGGGCACAAAGTGATTTTGAATGCAATAGCTACATTTGTGTGCGTCATAACCTTTTGTAATATAGCAGGCTTGTTCAAACAGTTTCACGAATTTTATGTTATTTAAGAAATTATTTTCAATATTCGTCAATATCTACTATGTCCCCTTCAAAATGGTCCGTATAAATCAGATATTATACACTTGTGCCAACGTTTTTTCATTCCTCAAAACACTCCAAAAATCATTTTTTGTGATTTGGTTTAGATCCTCGTTCCAGGCCGTCTCAATCTTCTCAGTCGTGGCTTAGCGTTGTCCTTTCATGAGCCTCTTTAGTTTTGGGAACAAGAAAAAGTCATGGAGCGTCGGGGGCATACCGTAGCTACGACATTATAAGAGTACCGTGGCGACGGTGTTATGATTCGGGGGCAAGTAATGATTTGTAACCATGAGGTGCGTTACTATTGCGATAAACCAATTTTTTTTCTACCACGAATCCGGGCGTTCCTTACATATTGTTTCTCGCTAAACGCCTATTAATTGCAGGTGATATCCCTTATTGACCGTTCTACACTTTGACTGGAACTCATGATTCACCTCTGCAATCGACGAAAACTGTAAGCAACACCTTCACATTCGACTGAACTTGCCGCGCTTTTTTTGGTCTTGGTCGTGCGGCAGCTTTTATTGGGATGATCGACTTTTTGTTTCCTCATCATAACCATAAACCCATGATTCGTCACCATTTATCACCCTCTGGAGCTGGTTCGGGTTGCCAAGGATAGGGTCCAACAGCTCTTCTGCAATGTTAATGCCATGCTATTTATAGCGGAAATTGTGCAACTTTGGTAAAAATTCGCAGTGACCCACCTATTGGTAAAAATTGGGGTCCTCAGCAACTTCTTTATTCTTCTTTATTATTGGCTTATGTTATTTTCTCCACGTCAATAATGTTTCCGTCTGTTATGGACGTGCTCGGGCGTCCGGCACTCTGTTTGTCGTTCGCATCTTCCTGGTCCTCAGAGAACATGTTGTACCACCGATGAACAGTGCTTTGGACCAAGGAAGCTTCACTATAAGCTATTTTCGTCAACATTTGTAATACGTTTGCGCACTTTAAGTTGTTTTTCACACAAAACTTTCATACACAAGTCGACGGCAAGCCAAACACGTGCAAGCAAAACAGCTGTCAAAAACCAACTGAAGATTCAAATGATGGCTGAAATACTCAACATCAGTAACAGACATGAGTAACAACATAAAGCCACAAAATTCTCGGAAATCAAATATCGTTAGCCCACCAAAATTCACATTCGCACTACTTTTGAACAGACCTAGTATGTTTGATCGTTTCGCTATATCGCATCGTGCTCAGATATATCGAATAACATTTATAGGAAGGTATGCAGAACGGCAGAACACAAAGGGTTTTATTGGTTTGTTATATATTAGATATATTCATTAAGAAAGACAGAACTGGAGTGACCTATAGGCATATGATCATACAGAAGACGAAATATTTAGGCTTGTGATGCCTGCGTGTTTCAGGCATTTATCTATTTTATACAAAGCTGTCTGTACTTTGATGAGGAGACTTCTCGCGAAGAACGGAAGAAAATTGACAACTTGGCAAGAATCACGGGAGTATTCAAAAATTTATCAAATATTGCGAAACTGCGTTCGTACCAGGTGATTGTCTTACATTTGATGATGCGGCGAAAGTTTTTCGAGGCCAATGCCGATTTTGACAATACATATCATCGAAACCTGCAAATTACGGCATTAACATAAATGTTTAGGCGGATACTGAAAAAGTGACATTTTGAATCCAAAAAATATGCCATGAAACAGCTCCCTGGTCCATTTGCTGCAAGTGATAATCAGATAACCGACATTTTGAATCGCATCGTGCTATCCATTGCAAATTAATCGGCAATATAAAATTTGGTATTGCCAGTTAAAAACTAATCCAATATCTGCTCCAAGTATTCAGACAAACTTCAATGGGAACCTTGCGTAAATACAAAAGGCAAATATTTCCTAGATTCACTAAAACTCATAACGCTGAAGTTTTTCCATCCTGATTTGGCTTTCAGACAAATATATTTAATGTTTTTCGAACTAATTTGAAAAACCAGATGGTTTGCTAATGTCAATTACGGACGATTTTGACAGTTCTGCTTAAGGAAAACGAAAACCTGAACTTAAAATCTCACAGTAGGGCAACCAAACTCTGCGATAATACGAACATAGTCTTACCTACAATGTGAGACGTAATTCGATGAAAAAGCTTCTTACCATTCTCAAACATTTCTTGAATTAACAAACATCTTCTTGAATTTGAATTAACACTGAGTTAACAACATTAAACCAAGTGAAAAACGTCGAAGTATTTTTGAAAAGCTTAGGTTTCGGGCTCGTTAGTGATCATTTTAAAAACCACTACAATTTTGATTGCTTACCTCAAGAAATGCGTAAGTGAATCAGAGAGTTTATTGGTGCATCATCCGAAAAGCCTCCTGATGAAAGACCAAATGCTCGCAAACGTTGCCAAGTATATCCTGTACGAAGACATTGTAAAACGAAGCACAGGTGACGAAGCATATAATGTCTTCCTGCAGTGATTGTGTGAACAAAAACAATCGAATCAGTTTCGATAAACGTTTCCCCAAGGATAAGAGGTGTTTTTAAGAGCTCCATAACTTTGTAATGAAAGAAAATTGAAAGTCTTGATTGCCAGGAAAGTGAATTTACTTCGAGAATGAGAGCAACAAGGCGGGCACGGACCAAGTCCAAAGGAGAATTCCACTGTTCGACTACTATGACTAATTTTGGGACCGTATTTCGCCAATAACGTGGTGAATGTTGTCTTCCAAATGGTCAAGCACCTCGGGTTTGTCTGCGTGGATGTGTGATTTGACATATTCCCACAAGGAAAGGTCTAATTGAGTTGAATCACAAGAGCTTGCAGGTCTCAAACGAGAAATTATGAGCTCATCAAATGCTTTTTTCAATAAACTGACGGATGCACATGACATGTCACGCCTGTCTGTTGAAACCAGACATCCTCTGCATTGTGGTGAGTCAATTGCGGAACTAGAAATCTCATTGATTATGGCTTTAAAGCGGCCACCATTGACTGTTATATTATTACCAACTGCAGTTTTGAAGACATATGTACCAATAATTACACTGGCCCTTAAAGTACACCAGACAGTAACTTTCTCCGGATGTAACGGTGTTTGAAAAACACTTGTTGTTATAAATTAATGTAAATGCAATTCAACCAGGAACGACCCATAAGGCTAAACAACATTTTCTAATGAAATTCAGATTCTGCAACAGTTTGTTGTTGGACTCATATAAACAATTCATTTTGTGCCTATTGGTCGTTTGGCTTATTTCCTGCACTAGTCGGATTTTGTAAGCCTGCAAGCCAATATCCTTCCGTTAAATCTTCCATGATTTGGATGTACCCAGGTTTAATTGTTGAGCATGATGTCAAACGGACTAACTTAGATCTTGATCGATACTACGCTCTGCAACTGATTCTTCATTCTTCATGTCATTGTACTATGTCTGTATGCACCCGTATTATGAGTAAGAGTAAATGTTTTGCAAAAACGATCAATGGCTTATCAAACTTATAGTTCTGATGTACTATAATGTCGGCAATTGTCGGAGTACATGAACAGATCCGTTTTTCTTTTTCAAAATAAATTTACACAACTTGCTCAAGCGTCAACTTTTCCATGATAAAATGGCACAACAATAAAACAAATCACAATACGCATCACAGCTGTCACACCATACGTAGCATTAAAAAGTGTTGCCAACATAAAGTTCCGTATCTCACATAAAAATTCCTTTCGATTAAGGTGCGTAAAGTAGTTTTGTAAAATGAAAAATTGAGTGGATGTCGCAGTGTACTCACTTGAACAAGTAATTAGGATCAGTTGCAAGTCCCTTCGTGATTCAGTATTGAAATTGAATGGTATAATGTTAGCGCATCCTTAGCGCATCCCGTGGAGATACAAAACAAAAAGATTACGATATACTCAATCAGTCTGGAATTCAGACCGTGCTATCTTGCAATATGAAAATTAATACAAAATTTTTACAAGGCACTTACAAATCTTGCAGGTCCACATATTACAGGTCCACTTGATCACAGGATACATAGGAGTTCCGAAAAATCAAAAAACACATGACTTTGTGAGGAGTCAAGCATGTACCCTTGGTAGACACGCCGAAGACTCTACAAATAATGATGAGCATCTTCAATAAAAAGCTGATAATCTCAGGTCTAAAGATCTGGATACCTTAAAACTGCTGGATATTGCTTGTCCTCTACAATCCTCTGAGAAGGATAGGTTCTTTCTGCGGCTTATCACGATATCAAAGTAGATCACCTGGTGCGGAACTGGTAAAAGTCATTGTGTGACAAAATATGATATCAGTGAAAATGCTGGAAAAGAGAGAGGGTAAAGGATTTCATTTCTCACCCAGAGGAAGTGGAAGGTATCGGAAGTGACACACTCAGACCTGAGCGGTGTCAATCTCTTTCAATGCAGCTAAGACGATGAAGTGTTATCACTACGGACCTTTGGTCCATAAACGTCTATGAACGACGTTAACACATAAACCGCATTTAGCTAAGAATTGGGTGCAAACTAGGAGGTGGTTTGGGCGCTGTGGTGTTTACCTTGTCCTCAATGATTAGGGTTACGGCCTCAAGAACCAATAGTGACAATGTTACAAGTGCTAGATTACTAGTAAGGCCAGCGAGAGAAGTTGTCTTCTGGTATATTAGTATTAGTCGCGGCTAGTCTAGATCATCTCAAAATCAATTTGTCATATGCTACGCAAAACAAAGATGTTTGAACACAACTTTAGTCCTGGGTCCTTAAGTCTAGCTGGTTTCGACGTCGATCGTTATTTATGGGATTTGACTAGTAACTCTTTTGTTGTAGTCTTTATGAAATTTCATAAGTCCTTCTATTATTTGTTGTACTCTGTGCATTGTAGATATCCTTTCCACTGGGCTGGTGTCCTTGGTTGAATCAAGTCGCCGACTTGACTATACAAGCCTGTATTTAAACAGAATTTAAATATTGTGGAATTAATTGTAGATTGCTTAATGTTTGGACGTCCTATCAGTAAGATACATTCCCAGAAAATGAATTTTACTGTCTCACCGTCCTTTGTAGCGTGGTATTCATAAGTTCCTAATATCATGCACTGTGCTGCGTATTATCCCATACTGAGGTTCAGTCACCGTGTCCTCCGGATGACCTATGATTAAAAAGCTTTACTAAAGTAGAAACTTACAAGCCAGCAAAATCCTGAATGAACGAGCTTGGATTGAAACACGGAAAGGATCATAACTCACTTTTCCTTCAGATAAAAACTACTTAGTCTATTGCCAATTATTTTAATGGGTTCAACATCTCCCATTGGCAATCAAACCATGTAGACACATAAGATTGCTTCCTTGTAAAATTCCTTGTTATAATTAATTGAATCTACAATGTAATTTCAAGAGTTTCTTCCATTGCATCCTCACCATCCAGGACCGCTGCATTTCCCCATATGTCGATGCACTACAATTGGAGCCATATCATTTCTTCGGCAAAGAGTATCACGGAGCCAACTCGTTACTCGCTACATGCTCCGTCATCGGGTCGTATATCATTTTGCTAATCGGTAGCAATGTAAGAACTGCATCGGAATTTAATCTCAAAGATAAAGAAATAATAAAATATCGATTTTTTCTTCTGGGCTCCCAAGATCCCAGTATCGATCGAGTTCAGTCTGCTCCATGACCATTAGCCCGGCCACGAACTAAAAAGTGGCTGCTGCACTAACTCTGCACCTTTTGAATTGTTGACAATCGTTATGCCTTTGTACTGTTTTGTTGTGTTGTTATCCTGGTGCAGTTTTGTTATTGTTGCTATTGTTGTTGGTGCTGCTGCGGTTGCTATTGGTTTCGGACGATGATGTCGCGAAAATAAAGTGCAGTTCTCTTAATTAGAGAGGCGACAATGCAACATACAAACACGACACAAAGCCCACAAAGGTATTGTTTGTTGCGGGAATTTTCTTGCCAGTCTCCCCTTTTTGCGATTTCGCTTCCTTTTAACAAGATCACGATTTGGATAACAAATTTACATGGCTTTATTTATCTTGTGCTGATTCGAATCTTTTCGGGGGGATATCTTTTAGTTGCGCACCAAATCCGCACGGCAAGTTCTTCCATTTAAACAGGATCGGCTAAGTGCCAGCAAGTGAGTATGCCTGCAAGGCATGCAGGCTGTCGTATCCACTAGATCGACTCGCGAAGGCAGTCCGGCGGGCAGGCGTTTAGGCATACTGCAGTTGTTTGGTGCATTACTTAAAGGAGCCTTATTCGGTGAGAGATAACTTAATTTAGTCTGTTCATTCATTGCTGGCAAAAACCGATATCGACCTTTTCCAGTCACAAGAGTTAAAATCGGTTAAACGATCGAAAGCGCAGCGCATGAGTATGTTCGGAAGATGCAAGTGATTCAAAAGATACAAATATATCCACGGATCCGCGATAGCAAGAAGAAAAGTGCAGTAAGTGGTCTGGAGACGACAACCGCGACAAAGAAAGCACTCACATTTTCAGGTGGGTGTCATATTGCCCGTGTACCTTAAATTAACTTTCTTATTTAGAGTCATGGAAGAAATAATCATACCATGAACAATTTTCATCTTCACAAGAAAATCAATCGGATATTAGAAAATATCTTTAGGCTCCAGGTTTAGGCTCGAGAATGCACACCAGCGTTTGGTAGAGATTACTTGAGGCATCTTGAAGATTTATGCGAGAACGCCAGATACATGCTTCATAATTAGCTGAAACAGGCGGTGGAGAGAAGGAATCATTCGTTAAGTTTTCACAGGACATTATGAAGTCAGTGATTCAACTGAAGAAAAAATGTCTAAGCAATCAGACTCTACGGAATAAACGTCGTCTCTACCTAAATTCAAGCAAATTTAGGAACTTGGAAATTATGCTACAGCTTAGTGTAGGGTAAAGCGAATATTGATGTGGTCCTTATCACTCTCGACAACAGATTTGGGTTTCACAAGGACGAGTTGAAAAACATAGTATAGCGCATTTTTAGCATGACATATGCTTTCTGAGTGTAAGAATGTTAAATTAATAAATATGTTAGTGTGTCCATCTGTTTAAGGCCTTTTATTGATTCTTACAACCGAAGTGATAAGTATGCTTGAATCATATCAGGATGCTTGTATCGTTGAAATTCTAGAGTTAGATAGCGCGATTAATTCAACTTCTGCCGATCAGACTCACAAATTTTTGGTGAAAAAAATATGTCCAGCTTTAAGTTTGTTTAGCACGTCCCAAGCAGTGATTTTTCTGATCTAAATATTTCCTTTTCGGTGCTTCTTTGCTCTATGTTACTGAAACTATTGTGCCGAATCGGATTAATAAACCTAGAATTTTGCAATAAATCATGTAACATCTGCACAACTAGTGCACGACTGTGAATTTCGAGTCCTGGGTTTCAAAGTGTGTTCAAACCTCCATAATTATGGTATAGATTGCAGAAGAGAAGTTAGTTTTGTCAGGAACATGGCCTTTCTTGATTTTCACCAAGGCTGTAGATCAAAACAACGCATTCACAGGTGATTCACTAAAACACCGCATCTGAAACTGAACCACATGGTTGGTAGTAGTTATCAATTTCACCGGTGATTTTGATACTTTTGACTTTTAATACTCTTACCCGGTTATCAATTCGATGCGTGACTCTATAATGTTGGTTTTCACAATACCACTGACCTCACTCCTGTCTCCTATCACTGCAACCGCTGTTGGGATCTTATCTTACAGCTCTAACAGCATTGGTCTAGCATCAGCATCAGTTGGAACACCAAACAAACGCTGGTGGATCCAAACTTGCAAGAATAGCGAAATGCTACACTGATATCCTATTATCTACTTAAGTTGGGTTCCTCCAACACTTCCTTAGTTATCCAAGTGGTCTCCGGCGTCTAGTTGTACCTGCTTCCGCTAGTGTTGTAGTAACAAAACATGGTCGACCCATGGCAACTTCAACCACAGTGTAACAATCGTGAAAAATTTCATATAGCTCATGGTTGTACCTTATTTGCTATTGATCTCTTTTGTGTTGTGCTCCTTTTGTGGGTCTCAGCACTTGTAGTTCAAATGCATTTGTATTATTCATGGATATTTACAACATGATTTATGTCTGACAACCGTACCGTGTAACATGCCTTTTAATATTTAAAGCTTTGTTTTCCTGCGGACCTACGGACCTTAACAATTGGTACTACCAAAACTCAAGGAAGCTTTATTTTCATATTTACTTCAGATAATTCATCGTTTTCTTTCAGAAAATCTCCGTCAACCTTCCGCGTTGTTATTCCGCCTTAAATTTTTTAAGGCCGATTTGAAGGCGTTTTTTGATACTTGTAGAACTTTTTTGAAAACTTGTAGTTCGTTTTGGTTCTTGAGCCGCGGTCAGCCCCCTCCTACCTGGGTACGCGCAACTGACTTGTTCTTTTGACCCCAGAAAGATTGCCAAAGGAACAGGCAAATCTCGCTAGAAATCGTTCAGTTTTATGTAGAACTTGCTTTCTTCTGTAACTTTGCGGGAATCGTCCCTTACTTTGCTGCATTCATTTTTGTTCGACCTCCACATTTCTTGCTTTGGAACTTTTAAGTCTCTTTTTCATCACGTTATCATTCTGCTGGAACTCTTATCACGCCAATTTCATTTGAAGTGTTACCAACCCGGCAGCAAGTACCAGCCCGGCTACAAGTCAATCTCCAGGGAAGAAAACGTCAGACAAAAGAAAGAGCCGCTCTAAAATCGGAGGTATATTTTTATGGATATTTTAAGCTTACTCTAACATACTTGTATTTTAACATTCAATTGTTTGGGCCAAAGTGGGGGCCGGGGAGGGGGTAACATTTCTGAAAATGTAAACGTTGCAATCGAATAATCCTGCACATTTAAATAATCACAGGTTCGCCTGATTCAAAAAAAACAGGGAGCAAACCAGGGAGCTGCGACGAAGATAAAAAAATATATGATCCCTCCAATTGATGTCAGGATTCCCTTGTTGATGAAAATTTGAATATTTATTGCGGGGTTTGGCATGGGTTGGAGAGATACCGATGGATCCATAGACCAAATTAAACTGAGAGTTTTTAGTATTGCTGAGTACTAAAACCTGACCTGGTTTTATCTCTATATGTTTTGAAACTCAGTGAAATTTTTTTTACTGATCTTGCAATTAGTTAACCTGCTGAAGTCCGGATGATGTAGAGTTTAGGTTGATTGTCATGAATAAGCCCTATATTACGCTGGAATACCACTGACAGCAGTCATATTTCAATTTGTACGAGCAACACATAAATGCAAGCCGAGCCTTTTTTGAAATAAATTTCCTTCATATTTAAGAAAGAAATGCACTTTATAGACAAAGTTATATGTTCGCTTCGTAGATTTCCTTAATAATGCATTTTTTTAGCAAATTAAGCGGATAATCGGGTAGTTTTTTGGACGGTTTGGAGTTATCGAAAAATGGCCTCGGGCGGGTATCCAAATAATTACACGTTAAATCGGCTGATTAAACATTCTTGCAAAATGCTTTTTTGCAAAGAGCCTCTTGACAGACCCGAACGTATTGAAATTCCATGACGAAAGGTGGGGACTACGAGCAAGGTGTTCCAGTGTAGTCTAATGCGATTCAGCACATTTTCGGTTTTAAAACTGGTGTAGGTCATTTCAGGGAAGCCCGGTTCACATTAGCCAATTTTAGAGTTGTTGTGACGGGTCCCAGATTGGATGACGAGAAGGCCTTTATCTATTCCTCAACTCTGTTCGGGAAGGCAACAAGAGGCAACGATCGTGAAGAAAATCGACAAGTAAACTTATTTGTGGGCCTCTAAAAACTCTAGACCTAACTTTCTCGCTTGACTAGCATGGTCTTACTATTGAAGGTCGCAGGTATCCTCTATTCTTCACTCTATACTATCCCATTTTCATTTCGGGAGTCAAGTTGTGAACCTATGTTTCATCGCACGGCAGAATGCACTGCAAGAAATTCTGCCATTCATTTGGAAAAGGAGCAAGAGTTGTCTGCGAAACTTTAACCTTAGTGATTCCATGTTCTGTGTTAAGGAGACTTAGGGTCTTTCTCTCCGAGATTTTTTGAAATTCATAGATGGTCTTGAACGATTCCATGAACAATTTCTTGACTTATTTCCATTTTTATTGTCTTCTACTACAGTGCTGTGATGATCTCTTTCAATAAGCTCACGAAAAGCTACAAAGTGGCGAGACCCCTAAACTCTATTCTCTAAACGCTGGAGCTGCGCGTTTTGCCTGAAGCAAGCTTTACATTTTTTCACATCCCCTTGCAAAGTCTCGAAATCGGGCACGGATTCTATCCGAGTTTCATCGAATTTCATCTGGATTAGTTCCTTAAAAGCTTTATTATCATGCGTTGTGCAACCGAAGAATGAATTCATCATTCACTTATTTTTGAGGACATAAATTGGAACATTTTTTTCTTTGAATACCTGCCATGATTCTGTTTAGTATCACAGTTTCTGATATCCAAGACTAGAGATTTGTCAACAGCCGTTTCCCATAGCATAGTAAAGACGTACAAATTTGCATTGAGGATCTCTAACTTTTATCCTTGTGGGTACGAAAATCAGCTGTTCTTGACGCTGTCTGGGACAATGCAACCCTAGTGCAATACTAGCTACCACAATACCCGCTCAAGAGCCTGAACTTAGTAACCTAGCCCGTCTGTATGGCTGGAGACTTATCCGTAAAGTCAAAGCTTAACGTTGGTTTCATAATATAACTTAAAAAAAACAATAAAATTAAAATAAAATTAAGTTAGAAAAAATATCATAATAATAAAAAAATTTCTGAATTTCATTTATGATGAAAATTTTATTAAATTAAATGACTATTAATTAAGGAAAAGATTCGTAAATTTACTAAATTACAATGTTAAGGGATCTGTTATTGTTCAAATTGTTTGCATTATATTATTGCTTTTTCGCTGAATTATTGTTTTATACAAAAAAAGTAAAAAATTACCCAACCACCAGAAAAAAAAGCAAAAAATGTAAAAAAAGAAATACAAATTATTTAAAAAATATAAAAATAATTCAAAATTGATAAGAATTGAATAAAAAATAAACAAAAAAGTACAAATAAACAAAAATGCAGATAAATTTCAAAAAACTGAAACGATTAAAAAAATAAGAAAGAACAATAGGATACAAAGAACTACTATAATAATATGAAAAACTTTTTTAATCCATTAAGCTAATTTATTGTTTTCTTAGGAAAAAGTAAAAATACAAAATAGGAGAAAAATTTTCAAAGATACTAACGATAAAATGCCAAAAACAAGGATAAAATTGGGGGAAAATTAATAAATGTTAAAAAATGTAAAAAAAATAAATAAGAAATTGACAGACTATTATATAATATTAATTATTATCTAATTATTATTAATTAGATGTAAGTCAGTGATATGGGTTGCAAGTTATTTTCTGTACTTTTTTCCATTCTGCATAAAATAAATAAAGCATGTGATGTGGCGTTCCCATAAATTGCGACTGGTCTAGTCCAAAGTGTCTCTCATAGCCCTAGGCTTAAGTAGGTAAAAGACTTTTACCTATACTTTTCATTCCCTAATTTGTTATGGTTTTGTTATCGGATGATTTCCTTATATTTAATCATAAGGAGATTATTTAACTTTACCTTAAACTTTAACTTACAGATGGTTCCTAAATATACCTGAAGTGTTAGGGTACAGAGAACGAGTTGGAAGGACACCACCCTATATGGTTGCTTGACACTTGCTTGCTAGACACTGCAAGCTTGGCCGTTACGTTTCGAGACTATGTCACTAGACTGGCGTTTTTGCTAAGCATCTAAGGACCACGGGAACGCCCAATATCGTCTGATTCAGCGGAATCAGAGGGTAAACTCAGCATTCAAAAGAAAACTTCTTCGAGCCGGATTTGTTCTGTTCTCCCTAAGCAACTGGTCGAGTAGTCAGCTTGACTTCAAGTTATCTGGAGAAAATTCCATCCCCATGCCCCCTTTTCCCATCGGTGCGTCTGTTTCTATCACGATATAAGCAACCAGGAATAAAAGGACCCGCTTTTATTTGAATGTACTTGAATGGTTCTACATTACCACCTAAGTTAGTTGTAACTGCTACTTTCATTGTATTAAGGGTTCACCTGGATTTGGTATCCTTTTTTCTTGGAAAATAGAGAGCTTCTTGGTTTTTGACATCATTCAACGTGTTTCGAATTTCGCCAAAAAATTTCAAATCGATCGAAGCAACACTTTTTAGAATAGAGCATTGGGAGTTTCAATCTTCATTACCAGTTCAGTATAGCGTTTCGCAGGTATATTGAGGCAGGTGCGCCGCTTTTCTTTGCCTGTCTGCCTTTATAGTTTCTTTCACTTTCCACCAGGCTGAAGTATTTCAACCGATTATTATAGGTTGTGTCACGGGGTGTATTTTTGGTTCTTTTACCTGTACAAACAAGTTTTAAAGGATTTTTTTTCAAGTTAGACGCTTTATTGTGTCGAAATTTGTTACAAATTCATTATTCACGGTATTGTCTATCGCTAGACACTCCTTTGTTCCACCTTCCTTGTAAAATACAGATTCCTCGTCGAAGGAACGATTAATCTTTTGAAGCTACCCAGGAATCAATTCAATTTAGAAGTTCTTCAAAAGAGCGAAAGTCCTCTTCCTCATGGGCATGCGTCATCGACAAAAATAAAAAGCAGTTGGAAGGAGCAATGTCCGAGCTCTACGGCAGGTGGCGTAGAACTTCCCATTTAAGCGTTTCAAGGTTTTCACTGGCCTTGCAACATGTAGTCGAGAATTGTCATAACTTTGTCGTGTTTTTGCTCTATTGTAGCCGTTTTTGTTTCAATGCTCTGCTCAGACGCATCAATAGTAGTTGGTAGAGTTGCCCTGTGATGGTTTCACCTGGTTCTAGAAGCTCATAGTACACCACGCTCTTGGCTTCAATTAATACGACACTCTATATCCTACCTTCTGGATCAATCCCACGGCTTTTGAGTGAACAGGTATAGCTTGTTAAGCCACTTCCAATGCTTTTGCAAGTTATTCTTGTGTTTGGCACGAGTCTTTATCCAAAAGAACCTCCAATTCGGCGTCTTCAAACATTTCTGGTCGTCCTTCGCGCTCTTTGTAACGTCGAAACCAGTACTCGAAAGTAAAATTAATGGAGCATGATCTCCATAGGCTTCCTGCAGCACACGACGACTGTCAGTTGCAAATTCCTTGAAATGAAAGCAAAGAAGTAATCCTCCCCGCAAGTTGTGTTTTGTTGGTTCATAAGTTGACATATTCTGAGCACAGAAAAACTATGTTGTTTACAATTCAGAAAAATGACACATACTGAAAAAGAAAGCCTAATGATGCGGCGGCAAAATGAAGTTGTTTGCGATAATGACTGATTCGATTTAATGTCAGCGACGCCATCTCTTGAAAATCCTTTAAGCCTTTTTTGTACAGGTGATATTTGTGACCTGTTTTGAAAAATATCTGAAGTTTCGTGGACTGGTTTGTTTTTCCTCGGAACATTCCGTTGTTCCGGTGAAAAAATTAGAAAAAGACGACAAAGAACATGTGCCACTGGAAGACATTCTTAAATATACAATAAGAAACTTGTCTCTAATTTTTCAACATTTGCTTGTTTTTTAGGTGTTGTAAAATTATCAAAAATTAAGGGAACGTGTTTAAACAATGTTCGAAATTCACTTCTCATAGTTAAGATAATGATGAAGTGTGAACAAGGTGAACCCAGATGTCCTTTATCGTAATTTTATTTAAGTAAATCGCTGGATCATTTGCATCATATTTCAAGCTTGAATTCAGCCAGTTTTGGATGAAAAAATTGATCTTGTCAAAGTTTGAAGTGTAGCAACCAAAATATAACGACAAGAGTGAATGTAACGCCAATCACAGCAGAGAATTTCAACCGCATCCTCTATTATTGAGTTGCTATGACAGTCTTTCAGAAAGTGTGTTCCAAGGACGCATAGACTCCTGAAATTCACATTCTTTACTTTATTCAAGCTGTCTTGCATTTGATAATCACCGCCTTTGACCTTAAAGGACTTGAAACGCAAGCAATCGGTGCAGATATCCTGACTTTTCTCATAGGAGTGCGCATCGAAAAACAAGCAGAATTGTCTCTGTTTCATGTTTTTCTGTAATTCAATTGATTCTTATGGACAACCGTGAGTGAATATCCATGAATGCATTCAGTGCTCTTCCTTTTTCACATAGTGCTAATGTAGCGTAAAAGTAAACCTTTCGAAGAAGATAAGTTGGCTGTTGGCAACCATTCACCATACGCATTCTGCAATCTTAGACTGTATCCAAAGATATAATTGAACAGCTTTTATGGCATAATCAGGTTGAAAATTTTAAACTCCTTGTCGAACAACTCGATGCACTTAGGCGGTCGGAGTTTTCACTTATTTCGGGATTCCAATGGTGATAGCCTCCTCCAAGAGCATTTAGTGCAGAAGGCAGCATAGAAACAGCATCGCTATGGTCCAGTTGGGCCGGAGGTTCAATATCGCTCTAAAAGCCACCAATAAATTGTAAAAATTCAATTTAAAGAAATAAATACCGACAAACAGGACTTATCTCGCCTCAATTCACGACTATCAATATTGGTACGACTCCAACTTGATCCATTGATGGAGCGTTTGCAGACCCAACTGGGCTAAGGGCATCCCATCGGCGAGTTGTTAGGCTCGGAGGAGCACTCCCGGTGCTATAGAAGCACTTGCAAACAATATATGTTGGATTGGTCGCCATGTGTGGATGGAGTGAGGTCGAATGCTGACATCCTCAACATCCTCATTGCATCGCGACTGGGAGCTCAGGGATGCTTCGGAACGCCACAACTAAATGTTTTTCTGTTGGCCATTAATGAAACACATAATTCAATCGAATGTAATCGGAAGATTTTTAATGTGAGTTCAGAGCAGCGCGAAAAAGGTAAGTAAAGCGCTAAGCAACGCGATGCGGCGTCAGTGCATTCAATTGTGGATGCGGCGGACGCGACTAGTATGGTAAGTCGCGGCTTAAAGGATCTCGGGCATGTGTACAAGTGTGCGATTGTTGCTCCATAGCAATTTATTACATGATCATGTCTGGGATTGAATTTCGGTGTAGCAATGTGCAATTTTTACGGATTGCTTTAGATAAAGCGGAAGGCATCAGCTTCACATTCATCAGCTCTATCGCATTCGATTTGCTTCGCTCTGGTGTAATCCGTGGTGCAACTACTCGTTGGGTGCAGCTGCAGTTGCAATCTGCCCTCCAGGGGAGGGATGACTGTCTCAAAGGGACGAAAACCTGTCTACATGGTTAAGTGCTTGCTGCACGTTGTTACTACACTACACAGACACTCCTATTGGACTTGAGGTAGTCAGTCAATTTCGCTGTAAAAGCTGTACTATCTGAATCTCGCACACTAGACACTTACTGCAATGTTGGATGCAAGGCGAAGGATTTCAACGCCGCGAAGATGAAGTGATGGGTGCATTCCTGTCGGCTCAATAGATATCAATGCCAGATAGGTGGACACATTTGTGATGTTCCTCGAGCGTCACTTCCATCACTTTCTCGACCCCAATTAGAGGCCTTTTCATTGGCGTCCTATTATGGATTATTCAGTGGCATTCCTAATAGGGTTGCCAATGCCGAAATTTATAGCTAATTCCATCGACACACACGAATTTCATAACTCATATATAGTAATTTCATTCATAACTTTCAGAAGCAACAAAAATTTTATCAATTTGCCATACAATTTTGTATAACAAGAATTTGCGTATCCTTGCATGCCTAAGTGTCGGACTTTTGTTTGCATAGATGCAAAATTTTTCAAGCGATAACAATACGATATCATTTATACTATTCCAATATCGCGGTGTTTTTGCTCGCAATTATGCGCTCCCTTTGCGATGCGTTTCTCAGTAAATGCCGATTTCCCTCGGACCAGGTTGCCTCTTTTTCTACAAGAGCGACTTCACAAAAACGTGTGATAAGTGATAGTAATTTAACAGGTTTTTTCTATTCCAAGCCTCATTATCCAATACTCCCCAATTACAAGAGCTTTCTTTTCGAGCGCGCCCTTTTTCGAACGCGCCCTGTTTCGCTTTTGTTTCTGACTTCACTCAAGTCAACTTCCATGCTTCGTGTCTTTTGGACTGTCAAAGTAAGAACGTGGCTTAAAAGTCAATACTCTAATCATTCATCATCATCGCAACCCGTGAATCTTCACATGTCATCTGGTTTGTCTCATAAGCAGCATCACAAGCGATTTTATTGTGATCCTTCCATTTCTGCTCTTCTAAATATCCCGACGCCATTCAATATTTCCCTTTACCAGTCTTGCATCGAGTCGTGCATCGTGAGTGCAGTGGTGGTGGACTCCACCACCAATCGAACGGTAAATCCAATCACTAACTCGTCGGGGTGAGTGCGAACTTTTTTGATCTGTTGGGCTAGTTCGCGCTTTTAGATGGTATACCTACATTGACTTCAAACAGGGATATCGAAATTGCCTCCGCTAAATTTCAGTTTGTTGCTTTTTTTTACATCTATTACAACCATTTGAACGGTTTATTCACATATTATTGGATACTCTGCTTATGTCTATTCCATATTGACCATTACTCGACTCCAGTTCACCTACGGATTCAGTTTCCTGACCCGCCCAAATAAAGTTACATTCAATCAGTTGCGTGGACAAAGCAGTCTACCTCTGTTGATATGTGTATAAAATCAGGATCGACTAATTATATTGGTCTTTGCCAAGAACTTTCTCTGATTGGTAATAACGCTAACGAATCGAGGGTTCGTCTTCCTGAGCAAGACAACCGATTCCCATCATTACTGTGTGGAAGTATCTTTAAATCTTTCCGTTCTCTCGTGGAGTTGGAATAGAGTTTAGGATATGCTGAATACCATTTGTCCGCAAGAGAGCTATACAAGACCGATCGTTATAACTTTTGGAATAACGAATCGCTTTCCGTGTTCCGTCTTCCAGAAGAGTTTTCTACCAGACTTAACATAATAAGTTGAAATATTTTTAAGGTTCTTATTTCGCTTGTCTTTAAATTCCAGATTTTGTTTTCTACCAAGCAAGTGTTTGGTCTGAGATTGTCTAGAGGCAATCCAATCGGAGTGATGCAGTGTGATTGGTATCACCTGTTCTGTAACGCTGTCAGGCTTCTCTTTATTCTTCTTATTTATTCTCTTTATTCTTCTTAGGGATTTCAGCTTAGATCATCCCCTTGTGGCGTACTGCAGCCCCCGTGGGTATTCAATTTGAGAGGGAAATTCAGCTATTTTCAACAAACATTCAGCTATTTTCAACCAACATCTCCCTATACGCTGTATCAGATTTTTTTGCTCTGAGTCTCAATGGAAGGGAGATGCATTGTGTTATCACAAGAAACTTTTGATGAATCAAACGTTTTTTGAACGTCAGAAAGTTTCTTTGGACGTCAGAAAGGTTCTTTGAATGTTTGGAGGATTCTAGAAACTCCACAACGATTAGTCTGAGAGTTTCTTTCTAGATACTTTTAGAGATGCAGCTCAAATAGGATACAGGTCGTATAGTTTTATTGCTTTTCACCTTTGTGCTCGTGATATCGTGAGAAGTTCTTTATTTGAATCGTAGATAGCTGGCGTTAGTCGTAATGATAATTTTTTGTTTTAAGAGACTAAATGCATCTCGTTACTCACTTTCCCATTGAATTCCGAAATTTTTCTTTAATAAGAAAACACATTTAACATTTAAATGTTAAACGTGTTTTTTATTAAACACATTTTTTTAACACATCTTGACCATTCAACACCATAAATCCATAAATGACCGTAAATGGTAAAGATGTGTTCGAAAAATCCTTGAAATAATTTAAATATCTCAAACAAAAAAAGGATATAGACGAATATCCCAAAGGACGCGCCGCTTTCGGTCGAAGTGGTTTACTTATATTCGCGAGTTGCATCAGGTTTAGTTATGCCAGTTTTAGCTTATCCTTCTGAGCTCATTTAATATGTCTGAAAATATAATTCATTATTAAAAAAATGGCATTTATTATGTTTCATCGTGACGCTAGCAATAGAGTTTTAATACACAGAAGTCTTGAATAGTTTCATGTGGGTTGGCCAGGTCGAAAGGTACCCGCTTGTGGTCATGATGGCCTTCCAGGATTACAAAAGCTTAATATTTTCGAATTTCTTAAGCAACCTTTATGTAATGGTAGCTGCTCATCAGTACAAGACATTATTAAAATTTTTGTGAGCTAGTAGGGAAAGTGTTTCCGTGATGTAAAGAAGTGCCAAAGTGTCGAAACTTCATTTACCTTACAATAATTCACACACAACCTATGATCATCGTTTTTTCGGCACAAGAATTACAGGAGTCGCGTATTCCAATTCGGATTCTTCTTTCGCAGAGGGTCACACAGCTCGTTTGCTATTTTATATGTCCTAATCCTTTCCCATGCAGATGTCCTTGTCGGTCAAATGTTTTGATTGTTTGCCCTATTTGTCGATACCGACTACAACGCTAGGATACATGAGAAAATCCAGTGTTTCCTCAGTTCTTTACTTGCTTAGGATCCAATCTATCTATGAAATTCGGGCGAAGTATCATCGGAACTTCTTAAGCACCATTATTTCTTCTTCGCTTAAGGCCAATTTTCAAAAGTATATTCTTTTCATTGCTAACCTTTTTGCGGTTGCGCTAAGGTAAAGGTAAGTGCGGCACTTAAGGCTTTCGATAACTACCACAGCCGTTTTTTTCCAACACTGTTTTTGCACAATAACTTTCTAAACGATCACTCCCTGCCTAAGTAATGAGAAGCATTTAAGAATTATACCACATACCAAAACCAGAGGATGGTACTCTGTCTATTTCACTATCTCTATTCTTATGGCTATTGCTTCGCTCCTTTCATCACAATTTTTCACAAAATGTTCTGAATCACCACACATCAAACATTTCGGGAAGCTCTAAACCAAGGACTTGTTTTACTTCATTTAAAACGCTTGATGTCACGATTGTTCTAGGGATGACACGTACCCTTACTACGTGACAGATCTTGGAATATGATCTTTGACAGACTTTGCTGTTAATGGCTCGGAAAAAGGAATGATTTCTGCAGCGGCGATCCTTGCAGGCGTTTCTGAAACGACAATCACTAGGCTCGTATTTATCTGCTGAAGCATAGTTTTTCATATGAATGGATTACTCATTTTCTGTGCTGCGAAAACCTGTAAGCTGTTCCTCTACTCGACAGCCGTCCTAGGACCTAACATGGGCAGGTGCCTGACCCGTACCCTTTTTTTAGCACGCGTACCACTTTTGCGCTTATCATAAGGCATATACCATATTTACAAATTCGCGTATACCTCTTGGAACTCGCTATCCACGATCCCATTCAGAGGGACCGTCACAGCCTCATGGAAGTTATCTACGAAACAGTCTCATTGCCTTCAAGAGAGGCTTTGAGGGCTCCCTTGAACTGAAAACAGAGAAAAAAATTCGATGGTCCTAGATCAGTACCAAGAGGAGAGAAAGCTTCGTAACAATCTTTTTCTTCACCAGGAACTCCTTCACCAGCAGCGCGATGTGGCACGGCGTGTCGTCGTTGGGAAGTTTCTAATAGCTGCAAGCCCGATAATGTGTGGCCACGGCCCTTTGAGTCCTGATTAACCTATCAAGCATGTCCTGTTTTAAAGTGGCATTCGTAGTTTGTCTAGCTTGTACGCGATCCTGTTTTGTGATAACAACAATAGTCAAAAATGTAGAAGACCACGTTTTTTATCCGCGATATGTTCATGCTGACCCCTGTCGGACGAGGGTTTTTGTCTGCCTTTCTATGTTGCGAAGAGTGCCCGGGTCATACTCAAAACACCAAGTTTCGCTACCGGTAATAACAATTACAAACTTCGTTATCTTGGATACAATGCTGAGTTTCTCGGTCAATTTATGCAGTTTGCGTTTTGCCAATCATGTAGGATCCTTGGCATAAACTTACAGCAAATCCTGGGTGATAGTTTTCGACGCTAGCATATGGACATCCTCGCTCATTAACAAAAATCAGACGAAATGTTGACCGCTGGTCAGAGATTCAAGAGGGTCATTTCTAGAGACACATTTAACCTCAATCCTTCAAGTGAGGGGTGACCGGAGCACTGGTCGTCTTCAACGAGCGCCTGTTCCTCCTGGAACAGTTTGTCAGTAAAAAAAATTGAGCTGGTTATAGTAGCATGCACTGAGTTGTCATTGGCTGTTTTGAGGCGCTTTCGTTGCTGATTTCCTTAGTGTGACCCGGAAATTGATGGAGTAGCCCTGCTCGATATTTTTCTAAGCCATGTGATTCGTGACACATTTCTCAACAGCAGGTTTCGGAAATTGATGATGGGAGAGTTACAATTGGAAGCTGGCATAAGGGTGAAATATCGGTCTCTTTGAAGGGCACTTCACTACCAGGCACAGCTGGTTCAACTCCCTTCCACAAGTTGATTGGCAACACAGAAATTTGGTCTTATTGCTTTCTGATTTAACCACTAGATGTGGTGACCAGAATAAGTCGTGACCTGGGAATTTTGACTGTTTCTCATTTTCACTACCAAAAATATATTGTGCCGCCCAAAAACGTCCTTATTTTCCGACGTAATCTGACTCAACAAATCAAGCAAAAACGCTGTTCATCTTCCTTCCCCTACGTCAAAATAAACGTTCTTGATTCAAATTTTTGTTTTGTGTTAATAGAAAATTAAAGAAAATTTGGCAAAACCCACTTTCTCTCGATTATCCCCTGCAAAAGCACTTCAGGATCGAGTCAACACTGTATAAATAAGGTTGAGGCCACTCAGCGAAACCAATAAGGATCAGTATTTTCAAAGTTGATGTATTATACAATATCGTTTGGGAATATTTGATACAAATGTAACTATCTAGGAAGTACCTATTTAATATCTAGGAACCATGAAGTGTCCATGATAATTTAGTCCTGATCATTGACTTTTCACACCCTCAGTGCAACTCCTGGATGGAAGTTCCGTACAATGGTAACCCCGTGCAGGACCTAATAAACATTTCACATCGCTAGACCTCACAGCATGTTAAACGCAAGCGATTCATCAAATAAACACGACGTATGTACATATATGTGGTCAGGATGATGATCATGTAGAATGCTAAAGACTAGACTTGAACAAACAAACATTTCATTAAGTCGTCGTCGCATTTGTAAAAATTTTATGACCTAAATGTCTCAAAATGGATGTGATACAAGAATTGTTTGGTCTCGAACGTTGAATATGTTGCTTGTTGTCCGCTGCATGTTGCTTCCTAGCGAAGCTGCTTATTCTCGTCCTGCAAAGCCTCAAAATCGCATAAAATCCCGCCTGCACAACGAAATGTTTGCATGTGACGAATTATATTGTTGCATCGAGCAACAACTACGATACTAAACAATTTGTTTATTTGAAAGTTTAACTACTCGACAATTAATAGACGACAAGTGCAGGTATTTACATTTATTCGACATTTTTATTGTTTGGAATGTTTTAATGGCTTGTTCATCGCCGTCGTTGCCATTAAATGCTTCTCATTAAGGACAATAAACAATGATCCGATTGCTTGTGATACACATTAATGTTCTCGGTATTGTTTGTATTGTCATTGGATTAATGAAACGCTGAACGTAAGGCAGTTTGTGAGATGGCGATGAAATTGTTAATATGATTCATTTATTTCTGGGAAGGAAGTAAAAATAGGGTGGAGAGAATGTCGTGACTTCTCGTGAATTCAGTACTATTCTATTTTGCTTCTATTTGGATATTTAGGACAGTGAGGTCATTTGGCGCAATGAGAAAGCCTGGTTGAGAAGAAGGACTCTAGGTCCATCGAAGATGAGGATTTTTCCATGCCAATCTTCATGGAATTGTGACGTCTTTTTCCTCGAATAGGAAAGATGTAATATTGAGAGCCTGAATCAATTTTGCAAGGAATGCTGTGATAGGAAGATGCCTGAAATCCAAGTGGTAACTTGGTTAGATCGCTGGACTGACGGAACAAGACAAAGCCAGTCTTTTAGCCTAATTTCACGTGGAAAGCTGCACTTGCATGCAGGTATATTCAAGTCAAGGACATACCCAAGAATTCCTTCCGAAAGTATTCTTGTGCGATCCAACGATGCGATTTGCTTGTTTTTTGTTCTATCTTGATGAGAAATGAAATGATGAAAGAAATGATGTACTATGACATCCCTAAGCGACCAACACATTGGGTAATGCGAGTTGAATCAGGTCAATCGACGCCAAAACAGAATTTTCACGCTTCCAAGGACATGTTGTGTATCTAGTGGGACCACAGTGGTGTCATCTATTACGAGCTCCAGAAACAATCACTGGGGATGGGTACCGACGTCAACTCATCCAGCTGAATCGAGCTCTGAAGGAAAAACGGCCAGATTGGAACGACAAACATAACAAGTTGATTTTGCTGCATGACAATGCAAGGCCACAAGTAGCCAAGTCTGTAAAAAATATTTGGAGGGTGTGAATTGGGATATCTTGCCTCACCCGCCGCATTCTCAAGGAACAATCCTTCGGATTTTCATTTGTTCCGCTCCATACAATCGGCTCTCACTGGAGAACGATTTACTTCTTATGAAGGCATCAAAAATGGCTCGATGACTCGATCGAATTGAAGGATGGGGATTTTTCCGTCGAGGAATCCATCTACTACCAAAAAGATGGGAGAAGGTCATATTATGGGTTTCATTTTTTGACTTACTTTGACTTTTGACTTGACTTGACGGCTAAAATTAAATTTTTCTCAATCTATTGCCCTCTGACAACTCTAAAATTTTTAACGTATTTTCTTGGCATCCTTTAAACAATTGATAATATTCTAATCATACAAAGATTTCAATCTTGCAAAAGGTGACGTCTTCCCTCATTTCGTTGGAGGCAGGCGATGCAGTTCAAAAATGCTGAATTGATTGAACTAAATTGAAGTTGAGAACTATTTCTTATAGAGTGATGCGTCAAATCACTCATCTACGCCAAAACAAACCCTAGAGAATTGACCATTTGAAAGACAATAGTGACCGCGTTATTTGCGAAATACCGCCCTAATTATTGGTTAGAGTAGACAAAATTTGAGCCTCTCGTTTGGACTTTCTCCGCGCCAGACACAGAGTTTACATCGCAATTTTCATTTAAATATGAATGACAAAGAATTATCTTTTCAATAAAACCAATTTAATAGCAATCGAAAAAAATTATCATTATTTTATTTCGTTTCGAAGTTTTAAGCCTCTAAGAAAATATATTTGTTTTGTAAATCAGCACAAGGTCATGGACTTAGTTCTTACTTCAACTCAGAAGTCTCATATTCTATTATAGAATTGTTAATAATTATACAATGTAGTTTTACGTGAAAATAATGTTAAACAAGTGAGACACATGAATAAAATAAAAAACCCATGAAAGCTTGCGTTGAATCCTGTTAAAAAGCATAAAATTAATATGAATTCATTCGTTTTGTAAATAATATTCAGTCTGTTTTTCCTTACTTTTATTAAACTCATTGCCGAGTAGGAACGCTACTAACAAAAGGATTCAGTAAACTATCAGGGATCGCATTCTATTCAGCTATTACTCTTTTCTCGCGTTTTGCGTCGTTCGCAATGGATAGGTTTGCTTGATTGTGAAATTTCTCGCCAAAATCCTAGTCACAAACTTTCTATCAATTTCAGATTGAGGCGAAAATTTGATTTTATTTAAATTTTGTAATCCTGGAATCACCTTTGTCATGCATTTGTATGATTGGGACCATCATTTTAGAGGGAGACAATATAGTGGCAATATAAGAGAGTAGATGGTTCTCGAATAACTCCCGATAGCAGACAGTATTCATTTAACCATTGTTGAAGCCTTATTTTGGTTCTGAAATCTGTGATAACAGATCCACTTTTTTTGGCCTTCTCTAAATAGGGCCAGTAGAAATAAGATTCATCTGGCCCATCAACACTGAATTTGTTTTTGTCGCTGTTGTTGATATGGTCTTCAATTTTTCCGTTTAACGAGAAGTTTTCGCTGAATTCAGGACTAGCATTGATGCAGCGTCTTGTCTATTAGGGTTTTTGCTGACATTTTTGCTACTTTAATTTTTCGGAGGATGTATCCTAATTTTCAATTCAGTTTTTAGAAATCATTCACAGCTGCACCATTTTTCTTTCAGGCCATTGATCTTGAACTCAGAATAAAGTAGAGTTCCCCGAATCCCTTCTCTAGGATTCCCCGAATCGCATGTCCAATCCTGCAAATTGGGATTTCTACAAATGCTTGGTCAACATGTGTTGAAGATTTTTAAGTCTAGAATTATTTCACGCACTATCAAAGCACACTAAGGTAATTCATTTCAAAGGCATTCCGAGAAAATCAGTCTCACTTTCTTAGCAAGCCTTGTCTTGTGTGCAAATGTTCTGTCCAATAGAAACACAGCTACGAATAGATACAAACCATCATTTCACCAAACCACATGGAATTCATGACACATTCCAGCGATGTTTTATATATTTTATGGCATCCTTGCTTGCCTATGCGGAAGACGAATAAAAAATTATAATCTAATTAAATCTTTAAAGCTTAAAAAGTTTTAAAAAAAACAACTGTTATTCAAAACTATTTAATTTTTAAATTTTAAATTATTAATATGACGATTTTTTTCAGCAAAACTAACATAACATTGTTTCTACTTCCAAATGCATGCCTCCTTTTGGGGCTAAAACAGGCGTCAAATCAACAAACACAATCGGAACTGGAGTCATACTACCAGGCTTGAAACGGAAATTTTTCAAAAGCTTTGCCGAATCAATCCTGGATTGCATTTGACCAAAAGGAAGACCAATACAATTTCTTGGTCAATCACCAAAAACCAAAAAGGACATCAGATGACGACTTTTAATTTATTCTGGTGCAAAACGATCCGGGTGAAACTTTTCAGGATTCTTATAAATTTCTGGATCATGGTGAATTCCATATGCTGGTTTAATAATTGATGTCTTTTTTCAATTGTTGGATATGGTATTAACCAACGGAGGATATTTTCGAATCGATTTTAAAACGAAAAAACTGAGTAAGATTTTTATTGTAACTTTTTGCATTTTGAATTTGTCATGAAAAGAATCTTAAAAAACTTTTAGTTCCTTAATTTTTTTGAGAGAAAAAACAATGACAGGAACAAGACAAATTTGATCGACTTTTAACTCGAAGGATAAATCGAAAGATCAAGTAAATGTTTATCTATTCTAAAGGGGAGGGCCTACCGAGGGAGGCTTACATTTTTTTATTGCTTAGATCGATTACTAACCCATCTAATAATGTGTATCAGAATTTTTAAACCTCAATTTCCAATTTATTCAAAGTTACAGCACTAAACGGGCAGAGTGTCGAGCAGGTGTACGAACGTCGGGCAGCTGCAGCTGCTCTATAGAGCGCGCGCTACTTTCTTTTCACGACTTTTCATCGCTTCTAAGCCGCTAGTTTTGTTTCGAGTCTTGTCGAGTCTACATCGCTTCGAGATCATGGGCATTTATCCCATGATCATGAAAAATCATGCTTCGCAAACCACGACGGATCAGCGGGAAAAATGGAGGTAGGATCAATTATTCAGATGTTTTCAAGATCAATTGAAAAATTCGGAGTAATGTACAAGAATTATATCGGCGACGGCGATTCTAAGACTTTTGCTGTTATTCTCAATGTAAATCTATATGGAGAAGAGTACCCTGTTAGTAAAAATGAATGCGTAAACGTAAAGTTAGTAAAAATGATTGCAAAAACGGATGGGTAATCGACAAAGGAATGAAAGGAAAGGACAAAGTCTCGGAGGTTAAAAACCACTTGACGGAGACTATTATTAAAAAGTCAACCATCTATTATGGTTTGGCAATCAGAAGAAACATTAATTCTGTTCCGGATATAAAGATAGCCGTGATGACAACGTTGGAGCATTATTGTTCGACCGATAAATCTTCTCGCGACGAGAAATGTCCAGGAGGCACCGAAAGCTGGTGTGAATGGCGCAAAGCTGAAGCCACGAATTCTCTTGCATCTTTCAAGCATCCTGCTCGATTGATGGACCAAAATATAGAGAAGCACATTCGCAAAATCTGCGAACAGCCCTCAAATGATGACTTTTTGACATGATGCTTAGGTGGACACACGAAAAATGCAAATGAATCGTTCAACTCCACTGTCTGGCGTATGTGCCCGAAACATCTGCATTTTAGCCAGAAAATTAGCCAGAAAAGTTGAAACTGCTGCTCACTTGGCTGCGGGAATTTTCAACGAAGGCTTTTCTGCAGTATTAAGTATCATGCAGCTACTTAAGTTACAAATCGGCCAGCAATGCAAAATTTTTGCTGATAATGTCGACTTAGAATGCGTCAAGAGGCAGAACCGAAGTTCGGGTTTTGCCAACAAGGAAGCTTGAACGGCCCGCAGACTTAAGCAATTGCAACAAAATGAGCATTTCGAGGAAGGGTTACTTTATGGTGCAGGAATAGATGATTAGCGTATTGTCAATGTAAGTAAACAAGAACTACCCTTTTTTTCTGATTCTCAACTTTCAAGCGCGTCTTCTCGAGTTTTTGTTTTCCAATTTTTCCGAATTGGCGGACGTAATTACAAAAAAAGTTGACCATCTATTAAAACGCACCAAAGATTAAAAGATTCAGTTTCGTCCCCTCTTTTATTTGAAGTTCACAGGTTCCCGAAAAAAAAATTTGAAACCATTTTTAGCAGATTGAAAAAACTTTTTTTTTTTGAAAAATTAAACTTTTTTCAAACTTGAGGAAAATTTTGAATTTCACAATACCCTTGGGGTTTCAGATATTCACATAAAACAGGAGGATATCAAACTTGAAATTTAATTTGAAGTTTTTATTTCAGACGAAAATTGCGAGTTGCATTTCTCCCGCCGATTGGAGAGTAAAATTCCCAGGCGTTACAGAAAAATAGATGAAAATCGACTGTATTCCAATATATCAATGTAGAAAAAATTTTATTTTCGAAGTTTGAATATACAAGAATACAATGTGAAAAGTTCGCTACAATTGTTTTTTTTTTCTACCTTAACCAAATTCTCAAAAATAAAACCCTTTTTTAGGCCTCCACCGGTAGGTCCTCCCCTTAGAGACATTCAACACACTAAATCAAGGTTGTGCAATGCGATTTATAATTGATCAATAAAAAAAAAGTATACAGTAAAATGTAATACATATGACTTAAACTTACAACGGTAGCTCATTACAGAGAGACTCACAGGACCAACGAATGCAGTGAGTCAGAATTGTAGCCCCTTAGATTTAGCTGAGTGCTGTCGCAGCTAGTGGAAGGTTGCCGACAGGGGTTCAAAACCACAACAACCCAAGAAAACATAAAATAAACATGAATTCCTTGACGCAGAGATATAGAGGGGAACAAAAATAAGACCGAGATGACATTCACTAGTTCAACTGATGGGAACAGTTATAATAAAACTAGACAAAGGCTTCTGAATAATGGGTAAGATACGGCCCAAAATGACAGGAGCGACAGTAGGATAAGTGAAACTCTCTGACCTTACTGCAACAAAACTGATAATCACAACACCTATGGGAAAAAGAAACACAGAAATTAGTTCAGAACATTAATGGTTACATTATTGGATCATCTGTGGAAGACATCAACCGAGCTTACAACGAGGATGAAGGAAACACAGGATACTCCTGTCTAGATTTTCTGCATTGACAGGTGGACCAATGGAACAAGACCAGAATGATCACCAAGCTAGGAGCTAAACCATCTAAGCAAAAACACATTGCCTTCGAAAAGAGAGTTTTGATATGATCCATTGATATAGAAACCTGTCCTGAACCAGAGATAGTGAAGTTGTTGTATCTGATTCGAAAATTGCCAGCAACCGACCAGGCCCAAAAAAAAAATGAAGTTACAGATATCTCAGTATGAGGACTTTATGCAGAGGAACTTTCAGTTACCAAAGAAATGATTTGATGATCAGCAATTTTGAAAAGTGGACCCAATCCTTGAGCGGAAACCATGAAAGCGCTGAATGAGTTGAATCGGTGAAGACAGTACGACAGTACGATGAAGAAATCCGAGGGCGCGATCAATGATCGAGAGTATTATCTAAAGGCAATAAATCTCTGAGTTGAATTCCAAAGCTGGCCTCATGGCCAGGTCGATGATAATAATTTTCGAGTCATTTCAGCGAGAAACAGATATTTAAACATTTTCATAACCGAATTTTCACGTTTTAAGGACTTTGCGAAGAGACGACTACTTACTCAACCTTTCAAGTGGTTCAATCATATCTAGAAGTTTTTCAGGCTGTCTTTTATTTTCCGGATTCACGTGTGTATCCAATTCCGTGATCAACAAAAGCGAATACTACAAAAGTAGTATTATGATGTTTGATCAGTGGATGATAAGTTCTCTGTACTTTGCGTTGAAGAAAAAATAATCGAATTGATGGGCGGCATGTTGAATCAAAAGGATTATAGTTAAGACCTAATCGTGGACCTGTTGCCACAACACTAACAAAACTGCAGATTGGAATTTCAATTAGAAATACCAGCTAGCCGTGTGGTTCTTGAGCTACTGTTTGTTGTTTTTATCGCAATCGGCCTCATTTTTTTCTGGTTTTTCATTACCTCAACCTTTGTTTATATTCGAACCGAGCCTAGACCAATCTATTTCTTCATCAATCCAAATATTTTCGCTAATAGCCGCGGCGGCTGATGCATCGCGGCGTTTCATTTTATGTTTGCCGATCGATCGATCGATACACCAATTCATCAGTCGATAACAATAAAAGTCCGTTCATTGATCATCATCAATCAAAACGGCCAAACTCAACGGACAACTTTGATTTCCTTGACCATCTTTCCATCTTAAATCAAGTGTATCTTAGATTTCATATGGGAGTTAGGATATTAGATGTTTTTGCTTCGACTGGTAATGGCAATTTTGGAGTGTTGGTATTTGGAAGTGCTGCAACAAATGTGACTTTAATGATGATTTTCCACTGAAGGGAAGTTGAAACAATAAAATCATTCGATGTAGTTAATTAGAACTACGAGAAATCAATTTTCACGCACATGGAATTCGTCACGGATGAAAGTTTGGCACAAGCTTGGATTGATTCGAAATGGAGTTTTTCCTTCGGTTCACGGGTGCAGCGATGGCCTTTCATGTAAACAGGTGAAAAACTTATCCGTCAATGTGGTATAATTGAAAACGAATCGTCTTAGGTGGAAGCGAACGTAACGGGTTATTCGCTACAGCAACAAGGTGGTCCTTTTAAATTACGATGTTTGGCACACTAATGGGGTTTCTAATTTTCAAGAAGAAACCTTAACATAATCGAGTCAGTCTTCCACAAATTTCTTTGGAAAAAACTCTAAACATTTACTCACATATCCGAAACGGCCGAAAAAAAACTTTTAACGATTAACGGTAAACTAGTTGATAATGCGTTTGGAAGTTCGTACGTATGTTAACAACGTATTGGACCATTCAAAAATAAGAAGTCAAAAAAAAAATCATTTTTGCTACCCTACGCAGTGTGTGAATACCAAAAACATAAATTATTTGAAATTACAAAAACTGGAGCATTGAAAACGAAACAATTCGACGGAATAAAGTATGTTAATAAATTTCATAAATTTGTACCGACTACCGTTTAAAGAATGTTGTTTCCCTTTTTCTTTTTGGCCTTCAAACAAACCTTAATAGGAGCAAACCCATTTGCAAACCACCCCACTTGCATATGCCTTACACATAAGATACCCGAAAAGATGGGAATCCAAGGAATTTTTGACGACATACAAATATTTTCTTTGACTCATCGTCAGCCAGTGGTTGTTTGCATGGTGGTTGCATATCTACGTTTAGTCACTTCGAAATATCTGAAACTCCCTGAAATATAATATATGTGAAAGTTTTTGATCTTTCAACTTTACATGCTACGTTCTCTCTCTCTCTCTCTCGCTCTGTTTCCTTTTACTCGTTTCGAAACCAAACAATTTCGGTTTACTTGAAGAAAAGAATAAAATTTTACCTTACGACTTTAGAAAATGAATTCGGTCGTATCCCTGCCATGAATCAGCATGATAGAATGTAAGAGTATGGTTGCTGTGTAAGGATGTACACCATTCTGCAGAAGACGTTGAAATTTAAAGTGTTTGTTATATCTGCATCCTTCTGAATATGAACCACTCTTGAATTGAAGACTGCCAAAAGTTTCGTTCAGAAATGTGGTTCACATTTCTCAAATATGTTGGTTTGAGCGTATCAAAAATGATTTAAGGTGAAGGTAGAGGCCAGCTACTGTATCCTTAGATCCTTCACCACACCACAAACACAAATCCCGTCGATTTAGTACGTATTTTTTTTTATTAAATTTTCACTGTAAGGATTTCTGAGCCCAAAACTTCAGCCTCGTTAAAATCTTTCTGTTAATATTGGTCAGGGGTACACCCCTTTTAAGCACTTGAAAAATCTTTTTTTCAGAAATGAAGGGTGAAAGAGTGATGCTGGGCGTGTAAAGCAATGGTCATGTCTTAACGCTACAACCCCATGGCCTTATATTCCGGTGTCCTATTTACAAAAATCACATGCATATGTCTTGACATTATGACACGATAAAATCAGATTCGACTAATAATTTTCAATACGCTGTGATCTCTGACACCTTGGAGGACGAATAATTATTTTCAATACTCTCTGATTTTAGTGATAGTGAGTCGGCTTCAGGCAAATTTAACGATTACTATAATAATCTTATTAGATGTTTTAATCCTTTTCTAATCTTTACTAATTACTAAGCGTGTTGAAGTTCACTAGTACAGTTCACTAAGTACACAGTACACTAAGCGTGTACTTGTTGCTCTGGAAGCTAAAGATAAGGTTCGCTGTTGTCTTAAATCGTCCGGTACTGTTGAAGTAAGGACCTATTTTTGCTTAATGCGCTCTATACCTAAGAATGAAACCAGTGCCGCTTTGAAGAGTTATTTCGTCAGCTTTGGGAATGCATTCGGGTCCAATAATACATAACCTTTCTGGGCTTACATCAGGTCAAGAAAATCTTCAAGTACTATTCCTGGTACAGTTCGTACCTGGACGATCTTGCAGAATCTACTCCCGAAGATATTTTGGAGTTATTCTCGTTGTTTTTTTCCTACACTTTTTTCTCCTTCTATATCAACTGTTCTTTACCCCTAACATCGCCATCGAGAATCCTGTTCCTCTCTGTCTCTTGTGTACTGATCCTTGTGAAGTCGAAACAATCATCAACTCCATTGATCCTTGCATAAGTCCAGGTCCTGATGGTATTCCAAGCATATTTGTGAAATCTCTAGCATCCTTTCTATCAGTTCGATTGTCTCTTCTATTCAATCTTAGTCTAAGCTCTGGTGTATTTGAAACAAGCTATCATTGTTCCAATTCTTAAAAGTGATGATCCTTTGGACATATCCAATTATCGCCGTATATCCCAAATTTATTGTTTTCCAAAACAATTGGAACGTCTTGCGCACAACCAACTCTTTGCTGAATTGCGTTCAGTTACAGCCCCGAGCAACATGGCTTCCTTAAAGGTCGTTCTACCGCTACTAATTCAACTGTACTCATATTTATGAACGACATTGCTAAGGCTTTGGACAGGCAGTTTCAAGTCGATGTGATTATCACGGATTTGTCGAAGGCATTTGACACTGTCAATCACCATCTGCTCTGTCTCAAACTAGAGGCTCTTGGTATCTCGGGCTTATTATTGTCTTGGATACAGTCTTACTTGCTCCGTCGATCCTGTTATATAAGTCTCTACGACACAACTTCCCACTTTTTGTCCTTCATCTGGAGTCCCCCAAGGTTCTATTCTAGGACCTTTTCTCTTCCATCTATGATCTCCTCTCCTTGCCTCCTGTATGCTGATGATTTTAAGATCTATCAGTCAAGTCATTTCAGGATCATCTGCTTCATCAGCTTTTTTAAGGTGTTAATATTCGTAAGTGCCACAAAATGACTTTTTCGATTAAAACCTCACCAATGCGCTTTACTTATAAGTTGAATGAAACAATTTAAACAGCCTCTCTCTGTTGTTACCACTTTTAAAGACCTAGGAGTTCTTTTCAACCAGAGCTTAAAATTTGACGCTCATGTCCTTAACGTGATTACTCGAGCAACTAAAGTCTCTGGCTTCATTCTGAGGAATACTCATAAATTCAATAAACTTTTCACTACTGTCCATTTGTTTGGTCCATCCTATCCTAGAATATTGTTCTGTAGTCTGGTTTCTTTATTATTCTTACCTCATTTTTACGATTGAAGTCAACTACGTTCAACGTAGGCTTACTCGCTCCAAGCTCTATAAGCATAACATGCCTTATCATCCTTATGAGTCCCATTGAACTCTTCTAGGTCTTCTTTCTTTGGAGTCTCGTCTTGTCTTCCTTGACCTGGGTTTTGTGTATCAACTTAGCCACCACCAGATTGAAAGTAGTCTATACGCTGATTTATGCTTTCGACAACCTCTGCGCCCAACGAGAACAAATAATCTCTTTGTGGTCCCATTTTCTCGTACTAATATCTACTTTTTCTAACCCATTGTTCATATTCCTAGAACATATAACGACCTCGAGCTTGGCCCTTTTCCTTCTTCATACTTAGCTTTTAAGTCTACGTTAAGAGACTTACTCCTTTCTAATTGAACTATTAATTCTTATTGCTATTTGTTTAATTCTATTTTGTAATTGGATAATTTGTCTGTAAGATAGAATATAAATAAATAAATAAATAAATTATCCTGACACATTGGAGCATCTGGAGCGACGGATTGATCTCGCCCCTACTACTCCATTGCCCTCGCATCCTTCGCGCTTGAAAAGACAAAGGAAGATACCGTCTGGCTCGAAGGAATGTGGCATAGGAAGACAAGGTTCAGCGCCAAACAATATGTCAAACAGTTCTAGTCTATGTTCTCAGGTTGACAGAGAAAGTCTTCAGTGAATAGTTCAGAGGTATTGGGCTTTTCACTGAACATTGTGGTTCCTGAGGGACCTCGATACGTAACCTCAGAGCACATTCCTAAAGGAATTGCTATCAACCCTCAGGGATCATTGAGCATCCTCAGGATGCAAATAACCTTCGACTTTCTATCACAAAAATAAAATAAATTTTTGAAAACATTTTTCCTTCTGCTGCTCATTTCTTTGATGATGGTGATTTTAGTTGAAATATTTCCAATTCAAGTCAAATTTTGTCAAAATGTGCCTCATTGCGCCAAAATATCTTTCAAAAAATAATAAGCGAACGAAATAAATTATAAAATCATCAAAAAAAGCAATCATCCGACAAGAAATTGTTGTGACGAAGAAATTGTGTAGGTTTTCTGTCCTCTCCCGCAGAAATCCACCATGCCAAAAACCTTTCAAAATTGTTTCATTGGGTCAGACCATTTGAACTCTCAAATGACTTCAACTTTTGACAGTAGTAATTGTGTACCATTGTTATTTACAGGGTATGGCGCCATCTGACGGCATCCTTTTAAAAACAATGATTAAGGCTTGATCCTACGTCGAGACTGTATCGTGGATGCATCAAAACTTCTAAACCAAGCTCCCTGAACACTTGGCGAGTGTTTGGCTTACCGGTGTTCTGATAGAACACGAAACCTCTTCTGCAGGCCGATTCGGCCGTTTAAGTCGATCGTAGGATACGAAATGGTCCAATGGTTTACAGTAGATACCCAAATTTAGTCTTTTGCCACACGAATGCAACTATCAATTAATGATTACTTTCAAGTCCTAATGATGCATAGCGGATCCTCGCTGGCCATTATTCCTGGTTTGACGACCTTAAGAGCTGGTATACCATGCCTTCACCACGATCAACTTGACACACTATTGCTGTAAGTTACCCAATTCTTATCCTCAATCAAAATCCGCTTAATCAAGCAGGTCGATTTTATAGCGGCTAGCCAAGGCTTCTCAGATGAAAATTCCAACCTACATGGTTCTCGATTCAAATTAGTGTAACACCCAAATATCGAGCTTTTTTGAATCCAATTTTGTGCAAAAGGTTGTTAAATCTTCCGCTCCTGGTTGATGCCACGGCTACTAACATGTCTGTCAAATTTAATTATTTCTATGATTTTGACATTTTCGGCGACGGGCCTTCCTGTTCTTTAGTATCGAAAATACCTGAACGAAACCGTACATTTATTCATAATAAATTGATAAAATATCAGTTAAATTTCTCAAACTCAGCTATCTGGATTGCGTTTTGCTTGCTCTGTCACTGGGTCTAGTCCCATAAGAACACATGCACACCTAACACACTTTTTACTGGATGTTTGCGGATTTGAGTTCAAAATTAAGAAAAATCTTTTAAACGATGTTTTTTCTGTTTTATCACGGTTTTCAGTATTCTAGAATTTTTTTTAATGTTGGCTTTGACAAGCTTGCCTTGATGCATGGGCGAATAAATTAGTCTAAGGCAAAGTCTCTGAATTTCGGAGAATTGCTCCCATCGCGTACGTTTCAGGTTCATTTGTTTGAGACCTTAGAATGTCAGCGTTGATTCCACAAAGTATAAACAGAGCACAGAATTTAGTTTTCTGAGTTGCAGGGAAAAGATATTTGTTCGTGGATAGTAAATGTTAAAGTACAGGAAAGTTAGTCCTCATCTAGTTTTCTTAACTCAACACCTGGGAAGTCTGGAATAATTGTCAAATCTTTGCACTATTGACATATACGTTACTTTGATAGGCTTATCATAGTGTCACATAACTTATCTATATTTATTAAACCGAAGAGGGACGCGACCTTTCAACACATAAAATCCGAATTTCAGATCAAATTGCAACAGAATTTCCTGGAAAACATATAAAAATTATTGAAGATGGAGTATACACTCCAGATCGAGTTTGGAATGCAGATTGGACTGAATTTTTTTTTTTTGAAAATAATTCTAAGCCGAACTTATATTGCTAAATTTCAGAAAACGTCCAGTAATTTTATGGCCAAGATTTTTACCTCATTTTCAATCGTATCTAAGGGAAATCTGGTGTTTTCATTCGATCCATGAAACTGCAAGCAAAGTGTTTTTGACATTTTGGAGAAACCCCTCGAAAAATGCCAGGATTTCTTCTTGTATTTTGTAGCAAACCATTAGTTGAGCCACTTTCCAACTTCCTCCAAATCGCTGAACGGCTGATCTGCGAGCGTGTGTCCCCATTGATGAGTCTTACAATCTGACAGAAAGACCGACTTTACCAAATGAAAGTCACAATTTTTTCCGATTTTGGTTTTCAAAAAAAACACACCATTTTTCCGCCACCCGTCAGTATTTAACAAAAAGTTATTTCCTTTTCTGGCTCCGACGCAGCGTTTCACAGGTGAAGTTGAGATTTTCCATTCATTCAAATTGTGTGGGACGCATTCAACGAGTTCAGTGATCTAACCCATTGCTCATAGCGTCTGCTGATCATTCCCTGCAACACATTTAATACTTCTTGCCGTTGAGTTTTAGTTAGTTCTCCATCCAACAACTCTTGCAATTCCTCCTTTTCGCATTTTTGTGGTCTACCAGAGCTCTCACTGTCTTTCACAATGAAATTACGACTTTTGAATTATCGAAACCATGTCTCACATGTCCTAATTGATAAAGATTGTCCACCATTTGTTTTTACCAGCAAACGATGACTTTCAACAGCCTGTTGCTATTGGTTCAATAAGAAGAGCAATGAGTACTGCAAATGCTCTTTTTCAGGCACAAAATTCGACATGATTGATGAACACCATAAACAAAAACGCTAGTTTTGGTGGACTCATCTTGTTTGTGTTTGTAGCTAAATGTCAGACGATCGCAATGGCGTATGTGTCAAATTAATATACTGCGTACTTTTCACTGGCGCCATCTCTTGTTGAACCGGAAAAAACTTGCTCAGACACTTGGAAGTTGCGCTGTCAAATGAGGATTATGTATTCTAGAAGTTTTTGGTAGATCAATTTTATCCATTTTCACTTAGAACTTATAGGTGATTTGTACCCTTGCTAAGCTAACACAGCGAATACTCATGGGTGCGGAAGTTCTCATCAAATTTGTCGAATACCTCGAAAGTGAATTTAATATTTTCAGGATTACAGGATTATTTACAGCATTTACAGGATTATGTATTTAGTTCATGTGAAAATGTTCAATAGAAAGTTTTCCATTTGGAGCGGTACGTTAGAAAAAGCAAAATAAAACAAAAAGTTATACTGGAAGTCAAAAAAAAACTTTCGACGAGCTCGAATGGAGTTAATAATACGATTAAGCGATTTGGAAAGTAATGGAAGCATATTCGCGATCAAGCACAATGATACTCGGTCTTTAACTTGGATAGTTGGTCCTTTTTGGACAGAAATCTTTACTGTAGAAAATATAATAAATATTCTTGCCCTCTTTTTCGCTTCAACAAAAAGTAGTTTAATGGCGCTAATAATTCTTTGATTCAGGTCTTAGGTTCCAACCTACAGGTCATCGACATCCTATATTTTTATGAGGACAGGTGAATCGGGGAGAACCAAATTACTAGTCTATACCCGTTAATTCTAATGCAAACTATGATAGGGATCGGCATCGATTCAGAAGGTTTTTGCAACTCCCTCTGCTATTGTTATTATCTTGAATTACATGGAAAAATTCACGCTTTCTATGATTTACAATGTGATAATACTCATATCAACACAACTATAACTTACAGCTATCAAATTAAAGACATCACACTAGCATGCATATAAGACGCAAGGATAAGACATCCGTGGATAAATCTACCCACAACCCAACAGATACAATTTCAATGTTTCACGTAACAACAATATGTCGATATGCCAATTCGAGACCCATGCCAACGCCATAGTACCACATTCCAACAATTCAGTATGTGGAGGAAAATAATTTTAATAGAGAGGTGCAACGAGCTTGATTGCAAGCTTAAATTGTATCTACGTCGAGCAGATTTACGTATGTCCGAACAGATACAAATGGAAGCAACATAAATAACGTAAGAAATCAATTCGACGATTATGTTGTCATTACAAATCATGTGGATAATGATATGTTCAGGCCGCGAACTACGTCCTTACGACTCAACTTGCAATTCGTATAAATATCAATTTTATAAAATTCGTGATTTGTACGAATTTATCTTTTTGAGTTGCAGTTCGCTGCCCCGAAACGAGCATGTGCACGGAGAGCAAGAAATCCAACGGCAGGATAATGTTTTCGATCCCGCCTTTTCCTTTTCCGATTCGTGCGCAATTAATGGACAATTACGAAAATTTTGCTGATTGTCTTATTTCTTGGTTTTTATATGATTTGGATTTGGGCTCGATTCAATTGTTCCAGGGGCGTAGATACATACAATTCGGGATAGTGATAATTCTGTGTTTCATTGCGCAATATCATATGGAATATGTTAACGAATGAGCAGCAGAGATTTTATTCCGATTATGGTTTATACAGCCACAAAACGTGTATTTTTTGCGTATTTTTTCACATAGGACAAACGGAATATTCAGCTCAAACAACTTTCTTACATATCAAAGTGAAATTTTTCACAACTATCGTGTGAAAGGGATTGCATCAATATATTGAAAATCTTCCTTTCACATTTCTCGCTTTTACCGTCTCCTTTCTCAAAACTCTTCTCAAATTAAAACTAAATCCAATGGAAAAACGCTCCAACCATTGTGGAAAGGCCTCTTCAATGGTATATGATGTAAGTAAAGGACGTTTTTCATCTGGTGAAGTTGTGAGATTTATCACAGGTACAATTGCAGAATTTCATGAAAATTCAGGCTTCTATCTATAGAGACACTGTTCCAAAAACATATTGAACACTTTGAACTGAAATTCCGTTTGACACATACGTCAAGTTCCTTACCAAAGTTCTTTTCCAATGACTGATCAGACCAGACCGACTAAAGATTGTCCGCTTTTTCTACTTTCAAAAAAATTTCCTTTGTTCATGGAGACTCTTGCTTAGGTCATACCACAGTTTACTGGTGGCACTATCTATTGGAGCTCAGTAGAGATTTCGTGGGATGAGGTGCGAGGGCCGAATGTCCTGCCGGAATACTCATGGCCAAAAACTTCAAAAAATATAATAAACTATGTGTTGGAAGGTGTCCATTTAAAAAATTGTAGCTTGCAGTAATGATGACAGTAACCGCTTGAACTGTTTTGAACATGCTTCAAAATCAACTGGGTATGTCAAAATTGGGCGTCAAAAATGCTGAAGTTATACTTCCAACAGCGGCCAGTTAAATGTTACCAGGAGTTTCGACACACACACACACTCTTTCTCTCTCCCTCGTTTTACCCGGATTATTGAATAGTTGGAGCCTTAGAGAGACCCCACACAGTGACACAGAGAGGATACACTACCTTCTTGATAGTTCAAGACGTCTCTATTGGTTAGAATTAGTTAGCTATGTCTACTATTGGCTGTGACTCGGAGGGAGTCTTTCTAGTTGGTTGCAAAGAAACAGAAGAATGCTTTCTTACGCTACTACTATGCCCGCATGATGCGGCGAGGAAGAAAAAGTTGAATTAATACGAAAAGGCAGTCATCTACTGGCCTCGCGGTGACTGCTATTCCAATTAGGAACACAGTCTTGAGGTTAGAACCTAGGTTAAACCTCATGACGGTCCCAAGCCCGTGTAAATGAGGAGATCAGATGAGAGTGGAATCTGTTGTCCTAGGAAGTTGCTATGAAGCCAAGTAGGGAAACTGAAAGGAGGAATTGATGCGGAATGAGACGTCGACTTTGTTGAGTCTATGGTGGAGTGAAATCGTTGAAAAGAAGAAATGACGACAGACGTACTTTAGAACGAATGTCTAGCTGAATAATAATGAAACCGCAGTAAAAAGGGGTAAAGTGAGAGGTATGTGAAGGATGAGGGGAGGCAGTTGGAAGGGCTTTGAATAAAGCAAGTACCGAAGACGTCGCCAATGGGATTTGTCCCTTGCCTGTGGTGAAGCGAAAGAGATTTCAACCTCACCACTTAATGTTGGAGGAAGGACGAGTTGAACTGTTAGACTGTAGTACTGATGACTTGAAGATGACTAACGAATGAGGAGTCGAAGTCGCATATATCGCCGAGGAGGGGACGGACTGAAGTTAGTTGACGTCGACAAATGGGATTCCAAATGGTTAGGAATCTGGGGCGTACAGAGGGAAAGCCGATCTGATGGACTTTGCTGCTAAGATGAATCGATGAACTTAAAGTTGACTGAGGACTAGACTTTACGTGAAGGAGGAAGTGGACTTAAAAACTGACGGGCTGAATGCCGACTGATGCGTAAGTGAATTGTGGAATATTATGAAGAGCAGGCTAATAAAGATGTTGACGAAGAAGACGAAGAATGTTTCTGTTGAATAAGATGGAAGAAGGAGTTGAAGATGGTGTTAAAGAAGGTCTTGGTGTAAAAGATGATCAAAAAGATCAAGAAAATGATGAAAATGATGAATATGTTATAAAGAAGGTAATAAAGCAGACATTGGTCTAGAGGATTATTCTGAAGATCATAACAATAATTATGATGGATGTCGATGAAAATTTAGCCGTGGCGAGTGTTGAGGTGTGAAAAGTGCATTGTCGTGGTGGAATAGAACCTTATCTTCGCTAAACGGGGCGGTTTTTTTTAATTCGATGTCGGCCTCCATTCGGCCTTCATAATTCCACATGGAATTATGCCTCCAATCGGCCCCCATAATTGCACATGGTACTGCCCTGTGACCGTTTTGCCCTTCTAAAAGTATTCAATGTATATCACACCTTGCGAATCCAAGAAAACGGTGGTCATGACCTTTCCGGTTGATAGGACTGTCTTTGTCTTCCTCGCAGCAGATTCACCAAGTAAAGTCCACTGTGTTGACTGTTCCTTGGTCTCTGTTGTATACCAGTCGACCCATGTTTTATCGCCGGTCCTGTAACCACGCAAAAACTCCACGAAACTCAGTAATTTGTTGTTGTTTTCGGGGCATTTGTGCGTGGCTCATCAAAAACCGACGTGCGATCGCGCTGAAATTTATTGCACCAATTTCTGACGCCATCGAAGGGGAAGCGTCGCCATACACTGCATCAAAGCGTACTTTGATTTCACTGCGCTATTTCCCTTCCAAAAACAAGAATCGAATCACCGACTGATATTGCTCCTTTTCCACTTTTTTTAAATCAACGGGCACGCTTGCTTTCACATGCTGTCAAAAGAGAACTACAAGTCCGATCCGTCTAGAGGAAGGTACTACACTATAGCGCATTTCTCTAGCGATAGTGGCACCATCGTGCAGTGAGGCTAAGTACTTATCTGACCGCCATTGTAGGTAAGTTTTTGTTCTCGCTGGTTAGATGTTTTGGTTGAATTTTATATATTGGCTAAGTGAAAGCGTTGATGCAGAATTTACATGAAACGATTTCGTAAGAAATTAAATGAGGTGTTGTCCAGAACGGATGCAATATACTGCCAAGAATAATTACTTGTCTTTGAGAGACAGAGTTTGTTAACAATAGTTGCAACAATCTTCTCTCATTTCTGATACTAACAACAATAATAATAAAAAGGACATCCATCGTAATTATTCATTCACGACTTTCCTATTCTCTCGCCGCAAAACTCATTCGAATAGTTCAATGTTTATCCTTTGACGACTACGTCACTGTATTCTTGCAAATCCAACATATCACTGATTTGCGAATTGAAGATGAACTCGTGTTACCTGTTTTATACCTGCACAATGTGCATTTTGTATTGCACATTGCCGACATCATGGTTGATGTCGATGGAATGTATAACACATAGCGAACCGCTTGATGGCATGGATCGCATTGTGGTAGATGCATATCATTCTCGTATGCATATTCGCGGTAGGTGCGCGGAGGTGAGTGACAACGTGATGAAATGCTTGGAAATGTTTGACCAGTTACATTTCAGTTCCATTGCAATATCACCAAATTGCACCAAATACTCAATTGTTATTGGCCCTTGGGCTAGTGCTGATTTTACTGTTTTGCTGTTTTGCATTTTCCCACTTACATGCATTCGCATCATCACTCACCACCGATTGAATCCGATGCATGGATGCATGCAAGGCTTCCCTGGCCGGTCCTGGCCGTGAATTGAGGTGAGCACTTATGAGTCGATAATTTAGATCTGATGAAATTTAAATTGTCCAAGTGCTCACCGAGCTGGGCTGCATGGCACTAGCATTCCTTCGCCCTTCGAGCCGCCTGGGCCGCTCAATCCTCGTCCTCGCGTTTCTTGGGATTCTCGCGGTGACTGCAAACAATGCAACTCATGCATTGTTCCATGCATGTGCATCGAAAAGGGCGGAGGACAATGCAAATGCGGGCCATATGCAATATGCATTTCATGAGTTAATTATGGCACATTGAGTAATGGACGAAATATGGCTTTACTATCCTGTGCCGTATGCGAAATGGCGAATTGGGCTGCAATTTGACTTGGAACCTCCAAAGTCCAAATACTATTCAGTCACTCGTGGATACGAGCAGGACTCCATGCACTAAATGGACTCGGCTATGAAATGATGTGTGATGTCGTTTTGTGTGTGTGTTGTGTGGTATTGTGTTGCGGCATGAATTATTGGTAATTGCACGCTGTTAATCTGTTCTATTCGATTTTCATTCAATACGTGTGTGTCCTGGTCGCAACGTGAATTGTTTGAGAGCGCGATAAGAAAAATGTATCGGTGTTTGGGGGATTGCTGAACCTTTGTTCTGCATTTGTTCGGTGTCCATAGTTGGCGATAGTTTAGATCACGTTTAAATCAGCAATGAATAAACAATAACGTAACAATTGTAGTAATAAATCAACATCGGCGAACTACTTTTGGTCTGCTTACATAATGATTTGTGATCAAATTATTGTAATTTATTGATAAGACTGTGAAACAACAACTGGGTTGTTATGACGCAATAACTATGGGTTTTAATCATGCGAGCATAGCAGTAAACAGATATATTGTAGTATAGTTGTAGTTCCTTCCTCATGTATCTTAAATGTATCTCTAATTACTTCAAAATATACTCGATCGTTGTGATACCGCGATAGTATCATGGTCTCTTTTTAGTTTAGAGTCCTGCCTAACCAGCGTCTCTTACTATTGAAGGTTGCTTCCAGACAGGCTAGGTTAAGTGTAGTTCTAACCAAACGAGCTACTAGTGGTAGCTGAGGATCCACATCTGACTCTGACAGACATTGAGTCCCATGTCCCAATGATGAGTTTTTGTGTCACCGTTTTATTAGTCAAAATTTTTGGTAGCAGATTCGGTTCCAACAAATTATTTGGCAAGTTGATAAAGTTAACGATAATCTTTGACGTTCTGAACCGATTCATTGTGTACCCAAAGTGTGATACACATGCAAGGGTCGATGCCAGATTTCTTCCTTTTGTCTACTGCACTGCTTTTATGATAAACGGAAAGGAGGAAAAAATATCAGCTCTGTAGAGCTTTACAGTAAATCGAAAAGGATATGCAATTATTCTCAGCATCGGAGCATGTTGCGGGAACCACTATCCGTTTAACCTGAAATCCTCGACATGAAGAAGCGCGAGAGAGTATGAATTCAACAAATATTAGTTTGTCTGACTTATTAAATCACTGTAATCCTTCGCCGTTTCGATGCTGAACCGTGTATTCAAAATGTGGTAAACTTTCTGGTGAGTCTTATAACGTCCACATGCGAAACCTCTATGTCCCGCCGACTGTTAACCCATGATAAGTCTAAATGAAGAATGTGTCGCAGGCTTCGTCGGCCTGCCAAATGTTCAAGGCATTGTGAAGAATCACTCCCAAGAACATTGGAAAACAAGTCAACTAAGAATCTTACCGTAAGTTGCTCAATGATTCTCGTTAAGGACATTAACAGGCACCCGTGGGGTTTTGGTTATAAGCTAGCCATACAGAAGTTCAGACCCGGACTGTTGTTCTGTGTGATTGGGACGGCCAAATAAATGAGGTTGTCTGGATACTTTTCCCCATGCAATTCCTTCGTTTTGTTGTCCTGGGCATGAATAAGGCTTTTTTCGGACTAAACCACACGGTATACCAGCGAAAATGCTGCAATAAGTCCACCAGCTTTGCCCCGGTATATTGCTTCGCGAATTCAAATTTTGTTTTCAGGAGATTGGTTTGCGAAATTCTGGAAGGAGGCAAGGCTGTTCTTTATTGGTACAGAAGAGTGAGCCCAGAAGGTCATCACTAATTCCAACCATTTTTTAGGCTATTCGCTGCTGCGAAAGGGCTCATGCTCACCAGAGACGGACTTGGTGAGCTGGTCTTAGTCACAGGTGATTAGCTCCTCAGCAGTACATTTTCAGGCTTCAACGATCCACGAAAGCTACAATAATAGTAAAGGTGAATGCCGTTTGACTCAGGTTCAGCGGGGAAAAAACCATAATCACAGCGCAACGCGAATGGTAACGTTTATAACACTTGAAGTGGGCGATGCCTTCAATTTGGTGAAGAGATCTTTTCTATGCTCTGGAATATTTCAGAGTGTCGAATTACCTGATGCGAGCCTACTACAAGGACAAAGGCTCGTTTGTGACATTTCGGACGGTAGGCAAATAAGTGATGAGACATCAGAATTGGCGCTGTTTTCCTTTCCTGGGGTAGACCTTTGGATTGTCATTACAGAAGTTGCAGCTACTAAACGAGTCACACTTGTTGGATAACGTAGCAGCCCAAGGTATTAAGGATAAGTTTCTGGCTGCAACTTAAAGCAGATATAAAATTCAACTACAAATTAGATGCAACTCAAACTAGGTAATGATACTGTTTCGAGTTAGCGAATTGATGGAAAGGTATGAATGTAGTCTTGCCATTATAAATTTAGGTCATCCTTCAGACAAAAAAGCGGATCCCGTGTAATTTTTCAGTTCGGATTAAAGAAATGACCTGATGGATTTCCTCATCGATTGATTCATTTTCAAGTCAATTGACTCGAAGATGAATTACTTTCAGGAATCAGCAGCATTAATGCCAAGGGAGTGTCGGCTAATAGTTGCTTTATTATCAACACTAAGCGACCAACCTCGAGAAAAAGGCATATACTCTTAGGCTCAATAGTATTCTTGCTTTTGGAGTTTGGACTGACGTTCTGAAAAGGAGTTATGCTGAAGGTGTCTTGTACATAAAAAGAGGCGAGGAGAGCCTGTAGTGGCCACATGCTAAAGTGCGAAGCCGAATCTCCTTACGTTTGAGGAGCCGTAGAAACTGTTAGCCGACAGGAAAAGAGGAAGAACCCTGGTTTTGTGATAAGAAGTAAGGGTCCAAAAAGCGTGATGTAAATTCACCGCAGAACTCATTAGTGACCTGATTCCGTGGCTTTGTAGAAAGTATGGTGGGATTGATTCTTACCTGAAGTAACTGCTCGGCGAGCAGGAGTATTTGCAATCTTACCTACATAATCTGCGCAAATCCCCGTCCCCTTATTGCTTGTTCTACCAAGGTACCACAGGTGACATCTGAAACACCTTTTTTTGCATGCTTTTTGTAGCCTACGCACCGTTGGAACCTTTCTGTGAGAAAAGGCCTACTCTGTCCAGAAAGTATATTTGCAAAGATGTTAACATTCTAAGAAAATTGGAACCACGCGCGGGCGGTTCTCCTTATGATGAAGGGCATCATTGATAGTTTTTCAATACAGAGAGAAGAGAGATTCCATGTGTTCCAGCTGGAAGAGGGAACTCCCTAACATGAAGACGCCGCGGCTAAGCGAGGTTAAAGAGGTCTTGTCTGGTGCAGTGTGGCAAACAGTTCCAGGCTATTTCTCGATGGGAGATACACGGTATTAAATCAGTAGTCCGGTTACCACTGGGAGTCTGACACACGGGACGTAAATAGCCTACAAATCCAAATGAGAAGAAATAGACATAATCGCAGTTAATTATGGTCCTAAGGTTGTAGTCAAGTTAGTCTATGTCATTCGGAGTTGTACACACACTGCATGAATAACGTCTACCACAAAATTAGAAAAAAAATAATATGATTTTTCTTAGTTTACCTCAAGAATATTCGCAATCCACCAGTTTTTCGCAGGAGTGGCTGAGTGGAAGCCATCCCAAACGAGTCATTCGTTTCGTAGTCCTGTATCCATGATGCACAAATGGGGTCTACAAGAGGACCACTCGGCGAACGGTGACCAGCATTGTGCTCTCGAAATTGGATGCAAAGCACTTCGAGTCCTAGAAACATGGCTGGAAAATTGCTAAAATGGATGTCAGTGTATTCGCAAAGTACTCATAAAGACTAGAACCATGTAGGGCAACCGATCGGGGCTGTAGAAGCCCCAACTAAGAAGGTAGTGCATGCCACTATTAGTCTTATCATATATGCATACAACTTCTCTACGCCCCAAAGCTCACCACGACATAGTGAACTTCCTATAAGCTAGTTTTCAGCTAAAATCGTTGTACTAAAAAGTGAGGACAGGGAACACGAAATAGATAATACAGATCGGATAGGAACCTCCTTCGAAGATTGATCAATGAAGCATGGCTTGCTGTTAGCCAGCTGGTTGGCAGCAGCATCCTGAGGGACTAAGGTTATAAATAGTCTGTACAAGTAAAAGTAAGCACTAAGGAAATAAATTTGTTTGCCCAAAAACGTTGCTTAGTATAGTCAAAGCTTGTCTGCAAGCTAGTCTTTTCCCAAATCACTTAAATAATGCGAAACTTGTGTTGCTCACCAAGGAGAAAAGGAATCCTGAGCTAGCATCTGCTTTTGGGCCCCTATGTAAGCTACACGGCGCTGGAATAGTGCTTGAGAAACTCAGCAAAGATATAATCAGTCGGAACATTCGAGCTCCAGAGGATCTATCTCTTCAGCAATATAGCTCCAGAGATAGAGAATCTACGATTGGTGCAATTATAGAAGTGGTATACGCGGACGAGCGGACAGAAACCTACTGTGACTGCTTGCGACGCTTGACGTAAGGAATGCCTTATGTTTCACTAGGTGAACCGATGATCTCGGCATACTGAAATCCTTTAGAGTGGAGGAGGAAGGTGAAAGGGCACCTCAAGGTCCACAAGAGTGGCTTCCAACACCCTCATTGCTTGCTCAAGATTGACTGGATATGGTTTGCGTCTGACCGAGGAATCGAAGTATTGTCTCCAGAAGATACAACGGCGAAGACCCTTAGCCCGAAGTAATGTGGCAGAATGTTACAGGCCAGGTTGTTGGTGTGATGGAGTTGGTGGTTGGCCGGTTGTCTAGTTGCTGGATGCTGCCTAAAAGCCTTGTCCTCGCAACTACAAGAAACAATAATTTTTATTATTACTTCTATTCCTGGTCGTGTGGAAGCCACCCCGGACGTGATTTTTGTTTCGGACTCCTTCGTGCTCACGAGATCTGCAGTGAATTTAAGGATGGCGAAGGATTTCTACACCGTCATTGACTAGATAGAGTCCCACTCAAAAACGTGGTGAAGATCACGATGAGCCTTTTCATGCGAACAACTACCTTAACCTCAAATGATTATCGTGAGATGATGAACGTACTGGTGCTGGTGGTCAGCAGGTATGGCTGGTAAGCGGAAAGTATGACACAGACGCAACCGTGAGGCCCAACGTTCAAGGGATTCGGATGAGTCACATTCCCGAACTTCGACAAGTGTGTCGGCTACGAATCTCCTTCACATGCTGATCAACGAAAACAAGGGACACTGATGACAAAAACTCATTGAGAACATCATCAGAGCCCCATCGGACTTCGGTTATTAGCTTGTGAGGTAGAGTAAGTCGACGAGGTGGTTCGGAGACTTCTCCTCACGCATACTATTCGTTTCATGGCTTAAACCGAAGGGAGTGCGATTAACTGCTTTCAGTGAGAATGAGCTAGAAGAAGATATGTAGCTAGTCAAGGTGCCAGGACTTGATAGCATCGCAGCAGAAGTTTATCGTGTATGAGCAAAATGCTCGAAGGATATGAATGACATTAGACGGGTCGTGCCCATCATGTATCGGCATAAGTGACCGTACTGTCGAGCAAATGCAACTCAAGCAAGGTAAGGCATTGCTGAGAGTTACTGTGTGTTTGATAGACCGTTGGTCTAGCTTAGCACTGGAAAACACATTTTTCATTTGTGTTTCCAAGAAGACGCTAACATGCCTTGACCCGAAAGCGAATTCCTTTGATCATTTCAAAGCGTCGGTAGATAAATACACTGCTGACATAAGTCCTCCTCCTTCAGTGCTGTTATATGTCTTCGATGGTTGAACTAAAGCTAGCAGTAGCTTTCCTACGAGGGACTTTGAGAGTTCCGTCAGCATAACGCACTTTCTTTCACCTTCTCTTCTGGCTATCGTGGATGAGCTCCTTCCTGAAGAAGGAAGTAGTATTAAACTTTGGATGATGATTGAAGGTAGAGGTGTTGCTTCAAGAGCGAAAAGGAATGAGGCTCGCTTAAATGATGGATCTGTAGGTAAAAAAAGCATGGAGCATGTGTGCTGAGCACTTAAACAGGACCCGGGAGCGGTGGATCAATCAAAAGCAAAGCACGGCTCAACTGGTTGCTATTTGATCCAGCCTTCAAAAGGATTGGGGGTTTTGAGTAATGGTAAATGGTACAAATGTATATCGTACCATTTACTAAGTGAAACAATATTCTAACAATTTGTCATTCTTGATTTCAATTTGCTGAATTATCTCAGGACCCCTTTGCATATAGCTCAGAGCTTTATATATGAATAAATACAAACACATGGAAATGAATCGAAGCATCGTAGGACTCGCTATGAACGACTTTTTATTGTTCACCCAATAAATTTTATATTAAATTGAATATTCATTTGTAAAAATTGATATATATAATTGATATAATTGATGCATATAAATTAAATAAATATATGTATTAAATTAATTAAGTAAATAAATTAAATTAAATTGAATCTATTACATTCAACTAAATTGATGTTTATTGATTTGAATGAATTTTTATCATAAAAATAAGATTTAAATTAAGTTTTTTAACAAGCACATTGGTATTTGGATGACTTGCTACCACGAATATTGGCTATAAATAACAGACTCTGCAAAGAGGTTTTCATTCCATGGGAATTCTAAAAATTCCAAGCAACTTCACATCTAAAATATGAATGCTCAACTGAAAAAGGATTTAAATAGCAACCATGCAAATAACCCGTCATTAAACTTTAAAATCAACCTCTTTCGAAACCTTTGATCAATCTAATCGTTCGATTGACACCGTCATTAGGGCATATTGGAATCCTTCAAATGAAAAACACAGAACGTAATCAAATTTACTCCGTATCGCCTGAAATACCATTGATCGCATCGTTCCAACCAATCTAACCAATAATAAAATTAAATCGATAATTGGATATCGTTTAAGATGGGCTTGGATTGGAATTTTTTATTTAATTTGATAATAATCCGTTTTTGTCAGACTGCAAGTTTTCGAATGGGTTGCCCCATTATCTTTCGCGTTTGTCTGAATCGGGAACATTTTTCTTGAATTTTTTGAAAGAAATTCGATCGCTTAGACGATTGCGTCCCAAAGGGGATGATGATCGATCAAAAATTCGTAAATGATACGCCACAAAACTGATACAAAATTTCATTTAATTTAACTAAATGCCTACTCTCGCGAAATGGCCCAAAGCTTAGGATGTTTTTTTTTCTCGCTCCACTCTTGCTCGGAATCGAATAACGCTGAAGACTGAATGGTCAAACAGGACAAGTGGACGGAAGGAAGACATGCATGCAGTCAGTCAAACGTGCCCCTTTTCGCCATGTAATCTTGTCTTTTTTGCCGCCAACGAATTGATGGATCCTGACTGATCCTGGATCCTGGAGCGATATGGGATTTGTGGAAGCTTCGGGGCACAATATTATCAACAATGTGCTACAGAAAAGATTTTTGTTAGCTAATTTCAAGAATCAAAATTTTCTTTGATTTATGCATATGTTTAATACATATGTTACACACACATAAGCATACGCATGAAGTCGTTCGCAATGGCGGTTTGTTGAAGTGGTTTTAGGTATTCTTGCATCTTCCTTCGTTCTGGTGATGTTCGAACAATACCTGTGTTGAAACTGTAAAGAAGGATCAAAAAGCGGACAAAGAACATTTCTACCGCACAAAGAATAAAAGGATCTTCTCCTTGAGCGATTATGAAACGTGCAATTGGTGAGATTAGTTTTTGTGACGCAGTCCTCGAAATATTTGTACACGGATTGCAATGAATTGAGTCTGGATAACATATGTTGCGATTTTGATCGTCAGTTGTTATAATGTGGAAGATTTCTGATATGTTGTTGTTTGTTCGACGATGAGAGTTTAAGCACTTTTTAAAAGTACTCGAGCAATATGTTACAAAGAACTAAAATTGTGATTTGAAAGTAACGCCTAGGGATTTTTCTTCTAAGAACCTTTGTTCTTATTTTATACATTGTTTTAAATTGTTGTTGAATAAACAGTTATGCAACTCATTACTTTAAGATCATTAAAAGATTCCTTTTCTTTTTAATTCGATTCTTAATTTTGCAAAATGCTGTCTTTGATATATTGTTGCGCTGGTTCTTTGATTAATTCCAGTAAATCATTCGTAAATCCTACTTGAAACCATCAAAGTTTTACATCTTAGACCGAAAAACTCGACCAGGTTATATATGAAACTTTTACCAGACTAATGAGCTGAAAGAAGAAGGTTACAATTTCCTGACAGCAGACAAGAGCGAAAATTGCTTTCTCAAGTAGAAACTACTAAGGACCCGGCAAAATTTTACTTAATTCTCATGAATACTGATGGGTTTCTTGGTTAATAGCAAACCATATTTCAATGTGTTTAAGATTGAGGATCACTAGGATCTTTTAAGAAGGTTTTTGGAAGTCTAAAGGAACGTTTAACCCTACAGAAATAAGTTTTTAAAGAGGACGAGAAAGAACAGCCTACGGCTAAAATATCACAGAAAATTTGGAACGAAATTCTTCAGTAAGGTCAGTTCCTGGTAAGGTCAGAATAAACATTGTCATGAATAAATATCAATAAAATTATAAATAAATAAACATGTCAATGAAAAAACATGACATAACTTTTAAATGCAAACAGCCCAAATGGAATTTAATACAATAGTAATTTTTGTATTTTTTCAGAATGCTATTTAAGCCCTGAGTGTCAGACTTCCAGGGACAACTGGAGCATCGGCTAAACATCCCCCGTGTCACACTGAGAACCCAGTTTGGAACTGTTTGCCACATAACTTCGGACTAGACCTCATTAGTCATTGCGCAGTGGTGACTTTAGGTTAAATAAAATCCGTCTTTCAGAAGGGATGGATGGGAAGGATTGCAGTTAGGGAGATTCCACCAGATGATCCAAGACAACCTGTTCCAGATAGGTCATCTTCGAGTCAATCATCAGGGCATGGTATTTTATTTGATTCCTTCCACTTGATGATCGTTTCTTCCATCCAAACGGGAATAAGACGAGGAATCCGCTTCTTGGTCAAGATGACGACCTCGACCTTATCCAGCACTAGGCTAAGCCCACGGCTTGTCATCCACTCGCTTAATCAACGCAGTACCTTACCCAGTTTGAGTTGCGCCTGTTTGACTGTACGCTCAGTGACTAGTACTGCTACGCCATCTGCGTAGCCAATCAGACGCGACTCCTCCGGTAACTGCAACCTTAAAAGCTCATGGTACAAGACATTCCAGAGGTCCGGGTCAAGAATGGAACTTTGCGCCACCCTTGATGTCACATCCATTCTTCGCCGACCCCAAAATTTGTCATGAACGAGCTTTCGGACTTTAAGGTAGTCCTTGAATATCCGCATCAGATACTTCAGAAAATATCTGCCCACTTTGCAGAATTATCAACAATCATTTTCCCCTCAAGTGTTGAATGAGGGCTTCTGCCTGCTGGAGCACTCACTCACCACTCTGGGACCGGCTAGGCCTGAAGTCACATTTCTTTGGAGGTAGACTCCCAGAAGCTCGAATGGCATCGCCAAGTCTCTGCTTGATCAGCTTCTGGAGCACTTTTCCCAGTACCGTTCAGCATACAAAGGGACCCATTTGCGGTTGGTTACACCGGGTTCCTCTTTTCCTTGTTAATCAGCACAAGCCACGTCTCTTTCCTGCATTTTGGGAATACGTCCACTTGTAGGCAGGCGTTGAATGAGATGAGTAAGATGTAAGATCAAAATTGGAATAAAAGTTGTATCAGTCCCACAGGGGTACCGTCTGGTTCCGAGGCCTTTTTCATTGTTAAAGGTATCACCGCTCCACTCAGCTCAATGGCACTATAAAGCGGGCATGCAACAGGATATACCGTGTAAAAAGCATCGGAATGAACATAATGTACAGGAAAAAATGCCCGTACGAGCTCGTTCATTTTTGCCTTCGGGGTCCTCATCAAAGTTTCACCGCTCACGAGAACTGATGCCAATGCTCCGATCCCCATTTCAGCAATATTCTAATCTACAGCCGAAGGTTAGGTTGCTGCACATTGAGTAGCAAGTTCGCCAATTTCGAAAACAATGTACTGATAACAGCTGAGTAGTCCTCCACTACCACTATCCTCAATTTTTGTATTCTAGGCACTAAAGACTCCGAGGCGAACGTCACGTCCGGGATGGTTCCCAAGCAGCCTCGCTATCGAAAAGTTGGTGTATTTTTCAGACCTGGATATGGCATTTTCGATTCAATGCTTTGGCAATGAAGTCAAAGCCAACAAGGATTCGAGCTTCTGTGCTCGCGATAGATTCCACCAGTTCATCGTGCTTGTTCTGAACGAATAAAGTTGGCTCATTCGGAGTGAGTCAGACACTTATGAATGTCAAATCAGCGCTTTCAAATAGCACAAAGCCATCCTTGTTGGAACAAGTCCAAATTCTGGACAGAACAATATCCCGCACCCAAATAGTGGTGGTGCCAGATGGGTCACAGTATAATTCAGCCTCCTCCCGGTTGTGGTGTTGGTCACATATCAACAGTAGGTCGACTATTTACTCCCTCACAACCTGGTCGAGTAAGTTTTGTACGGTTGCACTATAATGTACGTTGATCTGCAGGACTTGGATCACGTTATGGCCTTTCTCTTCCGAAGTGCCTATATGAACTCCTGGCACTTACCACTTGCTGCAATCCCTTAGCTTTGCACAAGATGCAGCTAGGTTTGTTTTTGCAAACTTTCGCCATATGGCCAGGACTGTCGCACTTATAGTTTGCTACGATCTGGCCCCTTGCAGTTTAAGAAATTGAGTCCGAAGCTGAGGCACTGAGAATATCAAGCTTGAGCTATCCTCCGCCGAATTCCACACATAGCTCTGCCGACTTCAAATAATAATAGATAAAGTATTATGACATACATATTTTTTCTGCGCAACTTATTCATCGCTTTGTGTATTTGTAGGTGTAAACTTGCTTTTGGACCGTTTTATTATTTCAGATTGAATAAAATATCCTAGATATATCCAAATAAAGATTTGCGATCGTTTCGTCTCGGACCACTATACCTAAACTTTCTTTAAAGATAGCATCACATACTCTACACCAGCGCGAAGTGTCGAACGTATCACTCTGGCGATGGTCCTTAGAGAATTACTCCTAGAATAAATAAATTCCAAGGATCGTCTGTCTTAACCGTTATAATACACTAAAATACCAATTTTCTACAATGGTAAATTAAAACCGCACTAATTTCGGTTTTCCACTCAATTACAATGTTAAAATGAGTGAATGGTCAATGTAGCGCTAAATCGTCGGCCTATGCCCCCCATATGTGAGTGCAGACAGAAGCCAAGGTCGTGTTCATTGTCCCATCCAGCAAAAGTGATTTTTCCACTGTATGAATATGAGCAACGCGCCGCCAACATCGGCAACCGCAGCCACCGCAAAGGGGGAGTCTCCAATTAACTCTATCGAATTTCGTCTTACACTTGAAACTTTTGTTACAAAAATCCACGCAAACATGTCCAGGTACGAATGCATGTAAACTTTTTAACATATTACATGCATTATTCTGACGGATACGTTTAGAATGGTACCAACCACTCATCATTCATGCATAGGTGAATGCCACGTTAAGTGTCTCGAACCCCACTTGTTGGTGGTAGCATTAGATATGTGGGGTGTTCGCCATCCCGGATCAGAAAGTTGATATAATACCTGTGGTTGGTTGTTTTTTTCCTGTACAAGGATAGATCGTAGGGGTGAGCTGACAAGGACCCTTGTGTCAAGTAAGGTTTCATTTTTTTGGAAACAATAAAACATATGATTTTCTGCATGAATGGTGCAAGTAGAATCCGTTTGTTCAACTTCACATATCACGCTTCATTGGATTTTCGGTTGGTGTCGTTGGGTAATAGCCTTCATAAAGGATTAGCCTTGTAAATCCTTCTCGAAATTTGCACGGAGCAACTACAGCCGCAGACAAAATCGATCTACGATTGAAAACTACGAGGTAGATTAGGAGGTCGTTAAATATTCATATCGACGCGAATGTTATTAAATGTTCGGTACATCCTTATGACTTTGAAGCTTGTAACATCCTGAACATGTATTAGATAAAACGATCAATTATATATGTGTACTTACACCACCTATAAAAATCCCCGAACAAAAATATCCTTTTCCGACTGTATCTATGACAAATATTTGTTGGCAACAAGATTTATTCACACTGGTAATAATAACTGGATAAAAGATGGGTGGAAATGGTCGGTCACAGGATACAAAGGAATCTTTTCTTTTGCAGTCACGCAACATACCCACAGCATGTAAAAGCCTCTTGTTAGAGGACAGTTACAAGGATGACGGCACTAACAGATAAATACTACTCTAATATGTAACAAAACGACGACATGGATTTCGTTGCATTCATCACATATTATTTCTATTGTTGAGAAGATTAAACGCATGAATTACCAAAAGGATAAATACAATTTGAATTATTATATCTGTGGGAATGAGCTTCACGCCACCTCTTATCTGTTAGCACCTAAAACATTTCCAACATATGAATGCGTATACATTGTATTCGTATATATCTTTGGTTTTTTGTGTTGAATTCATCGGAAACCACACGACTAAGGATCAAACAGATATAGCAAACTCTGCAAATGCATGTTCAAAAAAAAAGGAGATAATGCACTTTGTTCTACGGAGACGATGACATCCAACATTGAGAGTCAGCTCAACGGAATGAGTGCAATCTCAATGTTCTTTGATTAGTGGTAAAAATTGTTTAGCTCTACGTGACGAAAGTATCCTTTTCATCAAACAAAAGACAATATGCCCGTGGATTTTGAATACGCTATCAGTTTTTTGTATTAATTTGAGTGTTTGTCTGCATTACATCCATGTACGTGGCATAGACACGGATAAGTACGAAGAAAGATAAGCATGGATACGTACGGATATGTTGTCGTTTGAGAATGGATTCAGTTCGATTTTCAAGTGCAATGTGCACTCTCTGTAAGCTGTAAGAGCATTGTACAAGGACATACGACATTCATTGAAAACGACGACATAAATAGACGAAGATTCAGGGAAGAGATAGTTTCACTTGTTCCAAGTTTGTTGTAATCACGGAACAAACAATGTGGAAACACAATACAATGGTTGTAAGAGGAGGATGTGGAGTTATTCCTGGTCGGGTGAAGTTAACGTTCGTATTTCCTTAAGATTTTTTTTGATGATTTGGTGAGAGAAATGCACAATGCGGGCGGTTTAGAGCTGGGTTTTCATTCGTTGATAAAGCTTCCCATTTCACACGCTATTTCAAGCCCTTATTGGTTATTGCTGACATGGACTTAGATCCTGCAACTGAAATTTCGACTTGCAAAAAATTGAATCGCGAAACAACCGAAACCTGGCCGCCATTATAACTCATCCTCCCCGCTGCCGGATTCAACTTCCCGGGTTTTTCTCTACAAAATGGCGATGTGCAGGATGCATTACTTACGCTAAGAGTCATCTGGCGGGCGTGATATTTAAATTATATGGAACAATGTGCCTAGACTGTGTATAATATTTTTTGCATAGGACGCTTCCTATGTCACCGCTTTCCTTCCTAGTCAACATTGCCTTGATTCTTCGGTCATAAGGATCTCAATACTCCCCAAATCAAATTGTGATGCTAGAAGTGTCGATATCTAGCCCAATTTCGGACAGATATTAAAGTTAGAGCACGGAAGTATACACAAGTGTAGTGTTTGCAGATAAACACAAACTAAGTATCGGTGCACTATTGTAATCTTCATTGATCTTCGTCGTTATGGCGTTATGGCTCTTTTGGAAGTTGGTCTCCTATTATGCCTTCTATAAATTCGGCCGAGTGACCGCGTCCTCCGGGCAGTAAATCTGCGTAATCTGAGTAATTCGTTAAACTCGTCAATAGAGTTTAACCAGTGCTTCTTAGACTGAACTTTGTCCTTAGACTTGCATACGAATACCTTCCAGGTATCTCCTTCTCATTAAACTGCTACCCGTTGCTAGAGTTTCACACTTCAGCAATTTTGAGAAGCTGAAGATCTCTACCCCGTCAAAAATCTAGAACAGATTGTGCTTGAGCCTTATTTACTATTGCTTACTTTCACGTTTCGCTTGTTGTCGCCCTCGTAGGACCCGTTCTTCAAATATATTTGCTTTGTTTGTCGATATTTGTGCCAGGATAGTCTTTTCATAACTAGCCCTTCTGACCGGTTTGTATATTTGGAGCTTTGTCGTTCTGTGCATATAGCGGGTCCTTAGGATTGACATGGTCGGGAAGAAAGCCTTAAATATGAGCTGTATTCCTCGATTTACTTTATTCGATTCATTACTATTTTCCAGAAGTTTCTCGCAAAGTTTAACAAAATTTTCCTTGTTTCTGATGTCCATTACATTTGGGAATACTTCACTGCTGTAACCTTGATACCTGTCCAACACTAGGCCAGACATAAACACTCCTGGCGTCACCACTACCGAACCCAATCCAAATGGGGGTTGTTCAAATCCTTATGACCGAAGATCCAAGACAACGTTGACTAGGCATGAATGCGGTGACTTAAGTAGCGTCCTGTGCAAGAAAATGTTAGACATAGTCTAGTAGAGTGTGTCATATAATTTTACCATCAACTTGAACGCCAGGCCTTGCTTTACCTTCTTTATTTGTAGTGTCACCTGCTTTGATAATTGGTTCAAAATGATCACGATCTGTTCAGCACATGTAGGGGACGCCTGGAAGGATGGTAACCTCAGTTGTTTAGGCTACAAACTTAGTGTCCAAAATGAGTTTACGAAAATTTTAGAACTTATCCTAAGTTCTAGAACTAGGTACAACAACAGTAGGGCGAGGCCTCCTTTAAAATTCAAAGGTACATTTGATTCTTTGAGCCAGGCGCCTGACCTTGCCCGATAAATCTGCGATTATTTGAGGGCAGTGTACTTATGTATGAGATACTCCTCTGCCCTTTGGTTAAATTTAAAAGTTGCAGACCAGATGCTCGCTAGGAACAATGTGGATGGAATTTCCTGTTGTAAACCCAGCTTTTATGAATCCCAGCTAAGCCCAGCTTGTCTGTGGTCCGTTCTATGTGGTCTGCATACTTTGTGCTGACATCCTGCTGGAAAATATTTCTACCGACGGCTTGAGATCTGGGAATTCAAAATACCTTCATACCGAATGAAACATCTTTCCGATAAATGATTAAGGTGCAAGCATGTTGGGCACAGTTTGGGCTGCTGTTCGCAGTCCCCAAGGAGGTTTCAGAAAGTTTTCCGCATACTCCGTTTCAGTTGTACGCCATGAATGAGAAGTAATTTCGACATGAAAAGTAAATTTTCAAGAGGAGGCAGCAGTTATATAACACTTTCAACACTGTGTTTTGCCCATGGATGTCTTTTTGAACGAGAGATTGTCCTTCTCACAAGATTCACGGAGCTACAACTCCGAGAACTTTTTTTACTTTTGTACTTCACGATGTGAAAGAAATACGAAAAATATGCTCTGAAGAGGTTGAACGGAAGCTACGAAAATGAATGCTCACGAAAGAATGTTGGACTTTTGTGAGTTTCACGTCATGTAATACACTGAATTCCCTGCTGAATAACCGTCAGTATAACATGGTTCTGGATACATATATTCCTGTCTGGATTATATTGTCGTATACGTATAGACGTATGCCACGCAAGGAAGATAGACTCAGTCTTAACATTCGAGCCACAGATCACTTGTTTTTTGCCGCAATTGCTGAACGGACTTTTCGCAGGTTAGCATGAATCACCACCAGATCTGTCACCCTGTAACTCAGATGTCCTAGTCGTAATGGTGCTCGGAACATCTTAAAAGGACAGATTGATTATTGTCTGGAAAACCACATAGAGTGAAAGGGCACATAGTTAAGCCCCGCATTTAATCCTGTTTCAAATAAATGAGTGAGACTGAACAAGTGACACCAAAAACGAAGCTCAGCTACCACGCGCAAAAATTTTAAGGAGTCTTTCCAATGATTAAGCTTCAAAAAATGAGATTCAAAGTTTTGCATTTTTTGTGATATTATAAGAATAATATCTAAAACATTATTTGTGCTTTATCAATGTCAATATCTGCAACAGATGTCGAACTGCAGCCCTCGAAAAGATAAACAAAAGCTTACAGCTCTGGCTAGCTTGGGTCCGCCGGGCCTTGCTTTGTGGGTCTCGAGGACGCGTTTCGGCTGCATACAGCTCGTTCTGGTGTCTTTGTCGCGGTGTTCATCTTTTTATAAGTGAAACTTTTATCGGAGGGGTAGGTCTGATTAATTAGGTGTTAACGAGGGTCATTAAGTTTGGGTCTTTTCAGGATCGTGGGATTATCGTTGTCGGGTTCGTCGCGTTTTCTTTTTTTGACAAGGATTGGGTCGAGGACTGAAAATATTGTGTCGGAGTTGGTCATTCAATTTTGGTCAATTTTGGCCTGCGGCAACACTAAAACGAACTTCAAAAGCTTACAGCCTTACAATCGTCATACCATAATCCAACCCCCATTCTAGTAGATTATAATTAGTGCAGTCACGTGTGTTTATGTTTAATTACAGTTGTTTACTCATAACTAGACTTCTTAGGAATGCATTTGCTAGGCCGAAATCTATGTTTGTGTCGTAAATGTTTAAGGTTTTCCTTTCTGGAGCATGAGTTCTTTCAATCAAGATAAATTGTGTATGACATATGTCAAAATTGACAGCACTGTGAAGTTTGTACTTAATTAGGTTTGACTACTGGGTAGTGAAGTTTGTCGTTTTGATTATAATTTGCCGCATTGAACTCAAAATCGCTTAAGTTTGAATATGTTTACCTTTTTAATACTAATTATTGTTTTATTCTGCCATGCAGCTTTTACTTGGTTCACTATAAATGTGAATGAGTAAAATAGCTATAGACAATGAAAACTTGAAGGTGAAGTTGAGTGCGCCTTGTGGTGTGCCGCGTTGTGGTGTGGAAAGATGATGCCATTACCATCTGTCTATATTTGCTTCGAAATGGGCAAAAGACTGTCTATGGAGTAACCGGTGGACATTATCGGATCATTTTTAATAAATTTTTGTTTCAGAAGGTCAAGAAGGTGAACAATAATACCGTTTGATTCCAACAAGAAGATTCCGGGGCATGTCACCCAGCTGAGAAAACAATGAACTTATTCAAAGCAAAATTTTGTGAAAGAATACTTTCTCCTGAAATTTGAGGTCAGTAATCTGTCCTCCAAGATCATTCGATTCTACACTGTAAAATTATTTATTTTGGGATTATTCCACGCTTTTGACAAGTGCTAACAAATCAACTGTACTGTAAGCATTGGAGGAGAATATTTAACGTGCTATTAATGTAATAAACCAATGGCATTCAAATTAGTTGGTCAAAAATTGCGTTGTTTTATCATGGTTTGTAATTGCTATTTATGGTGACCATTCCCTAGAACTTACTTCCAAATATGAAATGGTTTTACATCTATTTTGTACAGAAATCATCAAAATACTTTTGAATGTTTTATTATTACTATAGAAAAGACTTTGAACTATTGAAAATAAAATATAAACGCTTTTGGGACCCATTGGAACGTCGGTTCCGGGCAACCGAGGCAAATATGTGCAGCCAGCAACCGCTTGTACAACTTCTTGAGCGATGCTGGGAGGATATTCGAAAAAAAAACATTTTATTGAGAGAATAACATCCAGGTTCCGAGAAAGCATATGCCAATGGAAATAAATAAATTGTTGCCCTTAAAATAATATGCCATCTTGTAAATATATCTCTCAGGATATCTCGTCTTCAACTTACTCATATTTCGAACGCGATCTCCTGCTTAGGAATTCGAACAACTTGGCGCTGCACCAATGGTACCCGCTTAACATTTTCATAATCTATCTTAATCCTTCGGTGGTAGAGGTTTTCGAGGATTAATAAGGATGTTGCGGGCGGATCGGAGTCGTTTTATGTCAAAACTATAGTTGAAATTGTGATCATCAAAATCATTCTTTGCCTTGGTGATTTCCTTGAAGGTGTCTGTTTCTGCTTTGTATGCTGATACTCCGATATCACGGAAATTAAAATATCCTCCAGCAAGTCAAGCAAGCAATCCAAACCCGGCATCTGAACAAAAAGGACCATTACTCTGACTACAGCTCAATTTGGAGTACATTACTTTATTTTTTGGCAACATGACGATTGCTTATATAACATATTGCATTGGTTTTTCCTCCAGACCTCCTGCTGTCATGTCAAATGCGTTTTTGTCATGTCAAATGCGCTGTCATGTCAGACCCTTGAAGTCCGTGAAGAGAAGTCTAGGCGTAGCGTATCCTGCTTCAACTGCACTTTTATTACAAATGCTTCTATCAGGTTTCTGATGAGTTTAACCTAGGCAACACCATATTTTATTTGAATAGCTTATTTTAGGGGGGGAGGGGGGTGTTGATTTATATTTGTCGAAGATTCTCGGTATTGCACATACTTAGGTTTACAGATTAACATTCGGAAAACAAGGTTTTCCACTGAAAATCTTCTTGGAAAGCCTTTTAAACCGTATAAAAGTTAGGCTTGAAGCCGGACAATTGATCTCAAAAGTTCCTATTCCGAATTCAGGTTCTTAGAAACATATTTCAGCAAGGTTAAAACTGATTGGATATTCGGTATCATCATTGCAACTATTTATCTTTGTCCACATGTGGCAAACGACATTCATTGCAAACTACTCGGTATGTTAATGAAATGATAGATTGTTAGTTCCTCTAATGCATTCTTCAGAAAATCATTTACGTTCTCGTGCAAATAACGCGTCGAATATTGTTTTTGAAACGATGAAGCATCACGGGCTTGTCTCCGTAAACGAGTGGTTTGAAGTCCTCCCACAATAAATAGTCCAGCGGTGTTGAACCGAAAATTTTTTTCAGGCCAGTTCATACGTCCATAACGTGATGCACTTATCAAAAGCTTTATTTATTAATTCGATGGTTGCACGCGCTCTATGACATATCATGCCATTCTGTTGAAACCAGAAATCCTCTGCATTTTGACAAGTTAATTCTAGAACGAGAAAATAATACATCATGGCTCTCTAGCCGTCACCTTTAGCTTTAATGTTATTCCCAGGAGCATTCTTGAAGACATGTGAACCAATAACTCCACCGGGCCATAAAGCATACCAAGCAATGACTTCCTCTGCATGTAATTGTATTTGAACAATAACCTGTAGTTGCGCATCACTCAAAATGCTGCAGTTTTGTCGACTGACGTAGCCATTAAATCAGAGGTGAGTCTCATCGCTAAACACATTTTTTTATAAGCCGCTCCACGAGTTAGATTTTGTAGGCCCAAAAGCCAAAATTCTTTTTTTAAATCTTCCATCAGGTGCCTGAGGACAGGTTTAATTGTTGAGCATGATGTCTAATGGACTCACATGGGTCTTCAGAGATCCTACACTACACTACTCAACAGCTGGAGTCGTTTCTTCTATACGCGCTGCACGGCTAGTACCCACCGTAGTGAGTGAGTAAACGTGGTACGGAAACGATCCATGGTTCATTGAATTAATTGATCTGATGGACGATTATGTCGGCTATAAAGTTTTGCGGAATGTGCGATGAGTTTTTCGAACAGAACCGTTTTTTTTTTCGATAAATCAGCGCAAGTTGCAGACATTGCTCAAGGGTCAACCAATTCATAATAAAATGGCAAGCAAACTAACCCTAAAACGCATGACAGCTGTCACAACATCTGTAGTATTAAAAAGTGTTGCCAATTTAAAGTTCTTAACTTAAAGTTCTATAACTCCTAAAAAAAAACACCCTTTTTGATTTGTGTGTATGACATTTGTTGTAAGGCTGCTTTTGGATCTAATTTCGTGCGTTAATGATTATTATGATTTCTATTTGATTTTCTATATAGCTCGTTCCTGAAACACCTTCCATTAATTGAATTTTCTACAAACCTAGTACTATTTTGTGCCCTGATTTTTTCGTGTCTAAAACAACACAAAGAACCAATGTCCCTTCATCGTCTTTCATTCGAGTGTATATTTCGAAATTAGACCAATGATTCTTTGATTCGATTCAGAAATTTGTTGAGTCATGTGATTCATGAAATTCATATTCCATTTGAGTTCACAGCTCACCAAATCGAGTGAAAAAAACATCACGAAATGAAATAATACCCACTTGAAAGAGATTATTCCGATTTTGGTTATTTGAAATTCAAAAAACAAAACCCCAAAAAAACACGAATGGAAGAGTGCGGACACTAAGGGGTAGGAATCAGGTCCAGCCACAAAAAAATCGGTTGATATCCGTTCCATTTGATATATCATAAAATGAGAAAAAAAAACGGACGGGAAAATTGTTAAAGAAAAGAAAAGAGACTGATTGTGGCGCCATGACTTTGCGAAAATTCGCGTTTTTGATGGCGTTAGAGTCCAATTGTGTTGATTCGAAAACAGATTTATAAAACTCGTTACTGTCGAATACATCCAATGTCATGCGATTGGCTTCACTTATTCACGAGGAAAATATTCAAGGAAACAAGAAAATTCAAGGAGTCATTGAAAGAAAATAAATCATGGAAAGTTAAATTTATATTTAAAAAATTTAATTTATATTAATTTATAAGCAACGCCATATTTTCGTAGCTAAGAGTTTTGCTTGAAGTTTTTCCCCGTCTCAAATTTGATTCTGACACTTTTGCAGGACTCAGAAGATTTCTTACACCATACGCTTAGTGTACACATATGCAAGTATGTATTAAGTTACCATGTGAAATGTATTCAGAACAGTTTTAAAACAGGATACTTGAAGGATTACTTTTCGGTACATATATCACAAAATGACGGAGATGGCAATAACCCCTAGGTCCTTGGATTTGGGTAGAGCAACTCCCTTCGCCTATTTGCTATTCATTGGCATAACCCATTTGAACAGATTTTAATAGAAACATAATCAATTTTATTTTTTAGACGCTTTTTTGGGATTGACTGGCTGAGAAAGGAACGATTACATTTTCGTGAATTGGTGAATTGAACAACAAATGAAAACGATTCGTCATTGTGTTCTCGGTGTGCCTGCTCATTCGTTCGTTTCTCTCATTCGCTGGCTCGCTTCGTTTTCAAGGGATAGGGATACGGATTGAGGTATGGCAAAAAGGATGACATGTCATTTTGGTTTCAAGTTATTTGAAATGCAAAAGTAACGTTCTGATGAAATGTTTGAAATTTAACTCGATCATTCTGTAGAACGGCGATGAAGGGATGCGTAGAGTGTGCATGGCCACTCAGAAAAGGATCAAGCGCCTTGAACTGGTAAACGATTCGTTTTTATTATTGCCGAGCTCAATGAATGCAGGAATCATCCATATTAATGGTAATTTTGAGCAATAGGAGAATAGAAGGCCGAGCATAAATAAGACGATGTAACTCTAGCGCTTTGATATCCTTGAGAAATAAATTTTATGTCTGCAAATTGTCTTTATCGACTTGATTATGCGCACATCATCTGAACGTATTCCTATTTACGGTAATCACTCATAGGTCAATATGATTAACTTGCCAGCATCTTTGATCGTCTGCAAAACATGAAAATGATTTCACAGATGAAAATCGCTCTTTTCATCATAATCATCAATAATAGACGCTCCAGCGAACTCATACCATCATCATTGTGGTTAATAGCAATTGGTCACCACTATTCAGTGATGTGATCGTTCAATTTTTCCACACTATTGCAAGAAGGAAAACATCTTACGGGTACTGATGCTTCTTCTTTTTTGTTGGATAAATAAAATAAAACGATTTACGTGAAATAAAGCTGTAAAGTTGCAAACAGTCGAGAAGAAATACTTAAAATTTCTTAAAAAAATTATCATATATTGCGTTACGCTTTGTTGAATTTTGACATCAAACAAAACGAGATTTTACGATCACAATTTCACGCCACCAAATTATAATTAAGTTTAGGGGTCAGTCATTTAATTGGAAATCACAAAATATTACGTTTACTAATAAAAATCATTGCAAATTTAACTTACAAAAAAATCTCTCGAAAAATATTTGTGTTTTAGATCTAAAGGATAAAGGATAAAGATTAAACATAAAGCCTAATTCGAACTCCACTCATACCTCGTTTCAAGCAAAAGCTTTAAGCCCATCAGCTCCAAGCTCATTATCTGACAGATGTCAGTTTGGTCAAAACTAACGCATCATATAAACAAAAATGTAAATTAAATTCATACATAAATAATGAAAAAAAAGATTCTAGTTTACATTTGTGCATCCAAAAAGTTTTCGGTCAGTTAAGGTCCTCCTCATTTAATCGAAAATAACGATACTTTTTAGGAAAACGTGAATGCGGACAATACAAAATTCATTCACGAGTTTTGTTGCTTCCATTTGAATGCTAACTTTCACGCTTGAGAGAGATTTTATTGTAATCTAACAGTGAACATGGGTCAGAATAAAAATTAACCGACGGAAAAGAGAAGATGGTGAACATTGAATTCGAATTGGAATATTTGTGACAAGACCATATTTGACAGTGAAAAATCTTATATACAGTCGACCATACAGTACCAGGGGTGTCAGTTGAAAATTCCGGTTTTACTCATAGATGTCGCTAGAGATATGTGTACATTTCTATGATTTGGCATCTATGTCATATTTTTCTATTGGCATTAACCTTAAAAATACACAAGTTACAATCTGCCAAAATAATAGCGTCGTATTTGTTTATCTCAGTGAATATGTCGAGTTTCGTTCCAAGTAAATCGCCTTTGTGGCATTCGTTGCTTTTCTTATTTTTTCAAAAGAAAAATGATGTTGAAGCTCATCGGTTGCTGGTAGAAACTTATGGTGAACATGTTTCAGTCATAAGAACATGTGAGATATGGTTACGTCAATTTAAAAGTGGAGATTTCGAATTAACATACAATGAACATCCTGGTGCAGCGAAAAAGTTCGAAGACGAGGAATTGCAGGCGTTATTGAATGAAGACCCAACACAATCGCAATAGTTATTGGCAGAAACACTACATGTGACCCGAGAAGCAATTTGTCAACGTTTAAAAGCCATGGGCAAGATCCAAAAGTATGGAGAATGGGTACCATACCAATTGAACCCCAGACAATGGAACGACAATGGAAAATCGAAAAACCATTTGTGAAATGCTGCTACAAAGGTTCGATAGGAAATCTTTTCTGCATCGAATTGTCACGGGGAACGAAAAATGGATTTATTTTGAGAAACCGAAGCGGAAAAAATCATGGCTTTCACTTGGTGAGGCCGGCCCATCGACTCCAAGGTCAAATCAAATGTCAAATGTCAAATCAAATGTCTTTGATTTGATATTCGACATTTGTCGAACAATCTCGACAATGCTCAATGTTTGGCGGGACTAGTATGGTGTGGTGTACTTCGATTCATCAAAACCTGGTGAGGCGGTGAATACGGATCGCTACGGACAACAAATTATAAATTTGAATCATGCGTTGATCAAAAAACGGCCGGAATGGGCCCGAAGACATGATAAAGTTATCCTTCAACAACGCACGGTCTCATACCGCTAAAATGGCGAAGAACACTCTAAAAGCATTCAATTGGGAAATGTTACCGTACCCACCGTACTGTCCAGACCTCGCCCCGTCCGACTATCACCTTTTCGCATCGATGGGACACTCACTCGAAGAGCAGCGCTTCGCCAATTTTGAAGAAATTGAAAAGTAGCTTGTCCAATGGTTTGCCTCGCAAGAGAAAAATTTTTTTTGGAATGGTTTCCATGATTTGCCTGAAAGATGGGCAAAATGTGTAAAATCCAATGGTCAATACTTTGAATAAAGTATTTTCGAGATTCCCTTGAGAATTAAGTGTTTTCTTTGTTGAAAACACCGGCAAATTTTAATTAACACCCCTGGTTTGTATAGTAGAGGCGCCTATTCCGACCAATACTTATCAAAAACTTGAACTGTCAATAAAATCTAAACAAAAAAAGATATTGAAATTATCTGACAACGGTTAGCGACGAAGATTCTTGATGTATGCTATAGAATAAATCATGTCAAACAGCTCCGTTATAAGTCCAATCTTAAGACGTCAATCGTAGTGTAACAGAGAGAGAGAGACGTATCAAGCCGAATTGAATAATTTTTTTTTAAATTAATTAAAAATTTGAAGCTTGGTTTAACGTAGTAGAAGTCATGCATGCAAATTGTATCCGATTGGGAAAGGTGTTTGGGCAGTTTTAATATTATATTCTGAACCCATTATAGTTTGTTTCATTTTTTGCTTCTTTCTTTACTATATTATTTTACTAATACCATGAATAGTTACTAACAAACCGTTTTTTTCATTTTTTGACGCATCCCTCCTCCATTTTCTCTCCATTTTCCCTGATGTAATTTATGCTAAAGGCATGCTGGGCTGCCTTCTCGATTTTTAAGTGTAAGTTTAGTGAAAGTTAGTGAAAATCAGCCCAAAACGGCAAGAAGCTAGCCGAGAGGGAAGTAAGCTCATCATTCAGCTGCATAATCAATGCAACTGATTAATAGAAATTGCTTGTATTACTGGAAGACCTCAATCTAGCATACAGGGCATTGTTTATACGTTTGCAGAACGAAAAACAGTTGAAAGCGAGCGTCGGAGTGGCCGTCCTCGTAATTTAAATGGTCACAACCGGCGTGAAACCGTTCGGAAAATCAGGGATAACCCGAAAATAAATGCACCACGAATTTCTTCTCAGCTTCTAGAAACTACAAGCGTTGATGTGTCGGCGGGAACCGTAAGGAATGTCTTGTGATCGGCTGGATACTATGGTTGTATAGCTAGGCGAAAATATTTCATAAGAGCAAGCACTTCCTTCGATTGGCCTCGAAGGGAGCGCTTGGAGTTCGCTAAAATATACAAAATGTACATGAGCCCGTAGAGTTCTGGGAACGAGTGATCTCTATCGATGAAAGTAAATACAATATTTTTAACTCCGACGGAAAATGTAGTGTGGAGAAAACCAATCACAAAGCTGCAAAAGGAAAATTTATGTCCAACAGTAAAATCTGGAGGAGGTTCTGTTTTAGTGTGGGGATGCATGAGTGCTTCTGGGGTTGGAAATTTAGTATTTATTGAATGCATCATGGACCACAAATATTATATTAATATCCTGAAGGATAATTTGGGTTTTAATTTTAATTTAATCTTCATGCACGATAATGACCCACAACATACTGCAAAGAATAATCGGCTTTGGCGCTTATATAATACACCCAGCGTGTTCAAAACAACCCCAAAATCCCCCGAATTAATCCTATAGAGCATTTGTGGGATGTTTTAGACAAGCGATTTCGAGAAAGGAAAGTCAGAAGCAAGACAGCCGTGAGATCAGCACTACAGGAAGAATGGAACCTGATATCGGAGAATGTGACCAGGAACCTTGTCAAATCAATGCAGAGGAGACTAAAGGCAATAATCAAAGTGAGAGGATATCCTACCAAATATTTAGTGGAAGTGATAACACTCTTTTCCTCTTCTTTAATATAATTTGGTAGTTTTTACCGTTCCATCGGAGCGATCGTATGAAGACTTTTTGCGCATTTTAAAGGCAGGATTGGCAGTTCGAGGAGCTTTTCTCCATTTATGAATTTTAGAAGCTTATTTCTTTTAATTGATTTATTTTGCTTAGACTTAAGATTATCATATCGTGCGATTAATTCCTGAAAGGATTCTAATTTTTTGGTGAATTATTGGTTTTTATTGAAAATATCCAGTCGACAGTTTTCCATTCACTGTAGGAGGGAACATGCAGAATAACAACGAATCTTTCAACCACTGCAAAGGCAGGTCGAAAGGCAAAAGCACTGCAAAGCTCGATGGTTCCTTAACTCATGTTCAATGAAATAAAGTGATTGAGATTCCTTGTCAGACAGCTACTTGCATATAAAACGATGCTTATCAACCAGTTTTAAAGATTTCTGAAGTTAAAGGTGTCAAAATCGGACCCACGTCGCGGATCGTAATAGAGACCGCATGTGAGTTGTTAACCGACGCAGCAATAATGCCTCTAAGGAAGCCAGAACAAAACGCAAGAACCTTTGAGACCGCAAGAAGGAAAATGAGCATTTTGAGGAAGAAGAAAGCATTATGTATGTCCCAGGCAGCGCTGATCGTATAAAACAACCTTAAAAGCGATTTTATCGAAACGTTTTCGATGCCGCATTGATACAATATCGGCAAGTACTGAACCGTTTCACACCAAATTTTTACTAGACATTCTGAACGTATACACCTGTAGCACGAAAAGGGTTTTTTTCAAAAAATTGGTTCGAAATATTTTTAGCGACCAGAAACGCTGGAAGAAGAATTTTTTTTCGTGATTTTTCGAAAAACGTCCACCATTTTATCAATTTTGGAAAAATCCGAAATCGCGCTATATCTTTTATTATACCGAACCTTAAACAAATGGTTTAAGGTTCGGACTTTTTTGGTTAAGACCAATCACCTCGAAAATTTAGTCAATGGCGCGTCACCCATTAAACTTTAGTTGCCCATCTCTATTTTTCGATATTTTTCAACGAGCGATTCATTGCTAAATATCTCATAAATTAATTAAAATCTTTGTTTTTTATTTTGTGGTGTATTTATGGAGTTTAACTCCTCCTAAATATTGCCTAAAAATAAAAAAAACGTCCTTAAGGTAATTTTGTGTCCAACACTAGGGACGCATGATAAATAAGAAATAAAATAATGAAGTCTTACCAACTGAAATGTAAATTGCAAGTTAATGCAGAAGCCCAATAAACTGAACCAAATGTTTTTGTTTTGTATTTCGAAAAGGATCTTCCGATTAAGTTCTCTTCGAATTTCGAAAGATATTCTTAAACGGTCCTCAACGTTTTTCAGTTTACGACTTCATATTGATCCTATCGACCCAAATGAGTTTCTTAATGACATCAAAAGGATTGAAATTCATTTTTCTGGTGATAACAAACTGGATAGTGCCTTACTAACCGTTAAAAATTCTATCCTTCATCGTCCCTGGAATATACAAAGTTTAAGTTCCAACCCCCCCATGCTACAGACCTCGATATCCTTTTGATTACGCATCGGCAAGTACTAGTCGAGCGGTGCATGGCGAAATGAATTATAAAGTGATTATTGTTACATTCTTGGTGCACACATAAAATTGCGCGTTCAATTACATTTATGTCGTTTCATAAACATAAAAGGAGCACATATTCCGACGAAATTGCCAATTGTTTTCATTCTGTTTAATAAATCCTTTGTTGGCGTCGCGCATAAACGCGACTCTACCACTTTCCTGTATAATGTTGAACATATGAACATAAATAGATGCTGGTGCGGAGGGCCAGAGTTTGCGGGATGTCGTGAGGCTGCGGCTGGATTTATTCATCTACTTCATCGTGCAAGTACATACGAAGTTAAGGATGTATGTCATGTGTACGATAATGTCCCGGTTCAATGGAACATTGGTGGGTTTTTTACATGCCACCAAAAAGTTCCAGCCAAATAATGTTGCATGAGGAAATGTTGGGTGTGCTAGAATGCTACATCAGTATGGTACCGAGCCACAGTCAACATTACAAGGATCTCATTGGAAAGAATGTACGATATGCTGAGGTTAAGGTTGCCGTGAGTGTTTTTTTGTATGTTATTCTGCCTGCAATAGGCCATACAGGAGCCCAACAGGGAAAATGAAATGTGACTAGAGTGCCATTCTCATTTCGTATTGTTCATCTAGAATTCATGCAGAAAAGGAGAACTCCTTTATTATTCTTGGATTTCTTATTACCAAGACTCTTCTGGGGAAGTAGTCAAGAAGAGAAAGAAGCAGAGCCTTGGTAAGTACTTTTTACCACCACCGGTACAAGGCAATTCTCTATAGTCATCGCGTCGGTTATGAAGATGACAAAAGTAAGTGCACAAGATTGTATTGCCGCCAAAAGTAATCGTTTGTCAAGGCTCATGTTTTATTTGAAATTTTAAATTAAACGCATCCTTGTCGAAATGCTATGGTAATGTCTCTTGCGAATATGAGAATTCATGTATTCATTAGATTTGGTTTGATGGAAAAATTGGAGTGTACCATAAACAGCACATATCAAAGCGGCAATCATGTAGACCATTTAAATAATCCTCGAAAACAGTTTACTGCTAGGTATATCCCTCTAGAGGATTCAATCCGAAATTGTCGAAATTTTTATGCTTAATTTATTCAAAAGTGATTCGTGGGGTAGCAAAGCTGAACTTTAACTCCTACTGAAGCTTGAGCTCAAAAGTGCGCTCTTGCTATTAATTTGTAATTTTATGTAAAAAACTTTGAAATTATAAGAAATTTCAAACTAATCAAATGAGGTCTGTAAGCTTAAGGCCATTCCATGAAAATTTGAAGAAAAAAAAAATTGTGACTCCATATTTTCCGATTTCCTTGAAGTTTTCTACAAATGCTGTGTTTCCACCTTGTATTCTTCTTCTTCTTTTTCGCTCTACAGCCTCTTTCGGGTCTTGTAATGAGTGCTTGCAACAGTCTTGCAACAGAGTGCTTGCAAATTAGAAATCTTAGCAGTGATGAGCTGTCTTCGTCAAAAAAGTAACACCAGCGTTTCCTCGGTTTCCCCACTGGTCTTCACTCTTCAGTTCTCCCAACGAATACCTATTTAGGTTCTTCCGTATGATTCATATCGCCAGTCCATTGCTGTTTCCACATTCTTACAATCGTTGAGATTTCTGGCTCGTTAAAAATTTCTTACAGCTCATGGCTGTATCGAATTCACTTTTGGTCCCCGGGTAGCTCCACTCCAATTTTCCGTCTCCGGACCCGTCATTCAAAAACGTTAAATTTATTTGCGGATACTTCGGTTAGGGTCCATGTTTCATACCCAAGGCATAGCACAGGTTTTATGACAGATTTGTATACTTAGAGCTCTGTTTCCTTGTATATGCACCTGGTCTTCATAACCGTCAAAACTGATTAAAACGTTTTATTCGAGAACTGTTATCTTCCATGTATTTCGTCTTGGCCATAGGCGGTTTTCGTTATATTGCCCCTGGGTACTCAGATTTGCTCACATTTTCAATATTGTATGCGCCGACTGTGATATTGTCAGTATTTGAGGTACTCTTTGCGTCAAGAGCTATGTCTGCTTCTCATTGGTATGCACCCAATGCGAGTTTTGCTTCGCGTTCAAGTTTCATTCAAAGTTATACGTTGGTCATAAGCGGCCGTGACAAAATATTGATGTCATTCGCACAGGCTACCACTTGACATGTTATTGTATAACAGTGTTCGACTTGTATTGACAGGAAGCCTTATGATATATTCCACATAAAATAGCAAAGGAGTCTGCCCATTCCCCTGCTTTACCATTATATTTATATCAAAGGCGTCGGTTAGCTGGTTATTCATATAGATCTGGAAGATTTTCGACATTATTTTAGTAGAAAGAACAAATTAGGCTGAGGTACCATATAAAATCAATGCTTTTTCGATAGTGTACGTTACGATCAATACGAAAGCAAGTATATCACACTTGCTTAAAGTCAACGAAAATCCGGTAAACGTCTCTGTTGACGTCCCAGGATTTCACTATCAAGCATTCTGCTTGGTAGTAAGCAATTGGTCTATCGTCGATCTACCGGCTCTAAAGGCGCTTGATACTCTCCAATAAAAGTGTTGACGCATGATCAGATTTTATTTTCAATGATTTCCAAAAAAAATTGTAGGCCGTACAAAGTAGTGATATATCTCTATAGTTTTCGCACTGTTACTTTTTTTTGTAGATAGGGAATATAATCAATCGGCTCGACTCGTTCGAAGTATGTTCTTCTTGTCAGATTTGCTCAATTCTTCTGAGCTCTTCCTCGTCCTTTGATTTCTTCTTTTTAACGATATTATTCAACGCCTTTTGTGGGTTATTTGGATGAATTCATTGGAACAATTGAAATTTTCCAAACTAGTTTGATTTATTTGCCTACAGAACGATCAGTTTTGATATATTCTTGTTCTTATTATCCACTCTTAATGACTTTCTGCATGTGACTCTTCCTGCATTGCAGAAGGAAGTAATTACTAATAAACGAAGAATAGGAATCAGGTCTGCGATCTGTGATCTTCTCCCGCTAGGTCATAAGCATAGTTTCATACTTTATCCACGATCTTTGTAGAGCTGATGCACTAAATAAACTGCTTTTTGTTCAATGTCCCATGCTTGAACACTTAGCCATCTACGCTTAATGCATTCAAACCCGATTTCACGGCCCGTTGTAATATTTGAGGGAATACCGTTGTTCTATCGTTCGATGAGTTTAGAGCTTGTGGCGAACCATTCGAGAAATGCCAGTTAAAACCGCGATCCAGCGTGAACAAACGCTTACAGGTAACTAACCCTCTGTACATTTTGAAGAGCAAACCTCGCGCCAGTGACAATATAGTATCGCTAATAAGTTTCGCATGGTTGTCGTTGACGTTTGCATGAATATTTAAAAGTAAATTATCTTAAAAATATATCATTGAAAGGGTACGAACACAATTTTCAATATGCAGATGCAGCTGAATACGAAGTAATAAGTACGAGGTGTGATCGAAAAATACGGTGAATGAAATTTTATACCGGCAACTGCTGACGCTACATCCTTTTGCTGTAATTTGTCCAGTAGCGTGATCAGCTTAGACAGGCAGGAACAAGTTGTACCATGTTCGAACTTGTCAGTCAGCTGCTAGAGCCGCTAGAGTAAGGTTGAGGTTGTCGTGCCTGTCGCGCAACATGTATTTCGAACAACGCATTAACATTAAACTTTGTTTTAAGTTGCGAAAAAATGCCAAAGAAGCTCAAGAAATGTTAAAATCGGTGTACGGCGATAATGTGGTAACACTAAAGACTGTGTACAAGTGGTATGATCGATTTAAAAACGGAAATGATTCTGTTGAAGACGAGCAGCGTGCGGGACGTGCAGCATATTCAAAAACAGATGAAAAGTTGTAACAATGGTTCGTTCAAACAAGCAAATGACTATTTAAGAGCTATTGGAAGACCTGAACATGGACCTGAATCGTATGGCTCTGTTGAAAGCATTTTAACTGATGAGTTGCAAATGAGACGAGTGAATGCAAAATTTGTTCCCAAATTCCAAAATTCGAGTGCTGAACAGAAGGAAAATCGTGTGTCAGTTTACACGGAGTTGAAGGATCGTCTTCTTTCAGATCCGGACTTTATGGCCAAAATTGTAACTGGAGATGAAAGTTTGGTCTATTGCTATGACCCTGAGACTGAAATTCAGAATTTTTAATGGAAAACCACAGGATCTCCTCGCCCGTAAAAGGCACGTCAGTCAAAATGCAACATCAAGGTGATACTCATTGCTTTCTTCGATAGTGTCGGCGTAGTGCGATCAGAGTTCGTTCCAAGGGACACAACTGTAAACTCTGAGTTTTATAAGGGCGTACTGTAACGTTTGCAAAACGACAAACGAAGAAACCGGCCAGAAAAGTGGCCCAATGGCTTCCTTTTTGACCACGACAATCCGCCGTGTCACACCTCGCTTTCCATTCGTGAGTTTGTGGCAGAAAAAAATATTCGTGTCTGTCCACATCCGCCATATTCACTGGATTTAGCACCATGCAACTTAAGGCTCTTCACAAAAATCAAAATTGTCCTTAAAGGAAAACGTTTTGACAGCTGAAAGCCCTTCCGAAAAATGGATTCCAGAAATGCTTCCAGTCATGGGGTCAACTTTTGGGTAAGTGCATCGCTAGCCAAGGACAGTACTTTGAAGGAGATTGAATCAGATGCGATGATGAATCAGATTCGAGAATTAGAAGCGTATTTCTTATTTTAAATAAAAAAATATGCATCGTATATTTTGAGCATATTGAGTTCTCTATGTATCCTGGATGGGTAAATGTATCTAAACTCCACAAAAAGCAAGGGGTAAGTTTTTGTTGTTTATTACATCCACTGAACAAGTCACAAGAAAGTAAAGCCCAGGATAAGAGGCACTTTGTGAACACTTTTGTCATTCAAAGCGCATTAACAAGGATTTGTAATATTGAAAATTCACTCTTTTGCCGGACTACTGGTGAATACTCGGACCCAAAGTTTCTGGTGAATATTACCATATCTCGAAATAGCATATCCTTTAATGCGAATTAATTTCGAAACCAAAGTTAAATCAAATCTATCTTTTTCTTTCAACGCAGAACTCCATTTTATCCTCAGAAAAACTTGAATCCATAAATGTAGGTACTATACCGTGCCTAACCAATCAAATTTAATTGACTTCAAACTAAAGATTCCGCGATAAGGAATGGTAGTTACGAGTAAGTCTGACCACGCATTCTGCTCCAAGCGTCGTATATGCATGTCCATATGCATATATTAACCGTTCATACACTAACTGCATGATCCTTGGAAAGTGTTCAGAGGCCATTACGAATTGTATCCTTTAGGTTCTAGACGAAAAACATTCCTCATACTGCTAATAACAATAATTATTCCCAAGCCGAAGAATATTTACAATGATATTTAAATTAGTTGGACTGGAGGGCGTACAGTTTCAGTGGTTGTTGCTAGACGAGACGATTTAGCGAGGGGGAATGGTGCAAGGAGCCTGCAACAACCACCATTCATAAAACATTTTCTCTCTCAATCCGACTTGGTCTTTTTACTTTCGCCAACTCCCAACTTCACTTACTGACTTAGCGAAGTTCTGTCCGTGCATATACAAGAAGGGTGTACTAAATCCTTCTCCGCCCCTTGTACGTGTTCTTATTCCATTTTAACATATTTTTTTAAATTTTTTTCTCAGTTTTTTCCATATTCGAATCATTTGCGGTCAGATAAGAAAGGAACATGAAGAAAAATGACTTCAACTCTAACTCTCCACTGAAATCAACGACGAAGTCGTCGGTGATGTCGACGGCAATCATAATTATGCAACTTCTGGCAATGGCTTTAGTCCGTCTCTTTTGCGAGTAGTGGAGAAGTAAAATTTTGTATTCAAGAAACGTACATGACAAAATGGCAGAAATATGTTTTCATATTGACTGGGCACGGTTCAGGCTCCAAGTTTCAAGCTCAGGTGAAACAAGGAATATTGAGGATGATCATTTATCCGTCATAGCGATGTCGGTAGACAGTGTTACGTGAACTCTGTCTTGCGCTCTTCGCTGTGACTGATGTTGAATTTTCAACGTACAGAAAATTACAATTTTTAATTTGCAGAAAAATTTGGAAGGATTACAAGGAAACATATTACTTTTACAGATCTCTATAGGATGCTAACAAAGAATTTAACTTAATAAGAATGTCGCTCGTTGATTCTAAACAGTCAAAATCTCTTCTTTTCAGATCTTTGGTATTTTTCGGTGTTAGATGAAAACATTTCAAAAGGTGTGACATGGTTCCATATCTGCTGGTCAGCTTGTGACGCAAAAGAGGTGATCATTGTCGCCTAATTTCGTAAAACTGCTTTCGAACATCTCTACTGGTTTTCACGCAGCTTTTCCAACTGCTTCGGGTAGAAGTTCAATTTTTTCTGTAGACTATCCGTGGAAACTTCTGAGATTATTTGTAACGTTTGCTTGAAGTAACCTCTGCTCCTGGGTATGCCATGTCTATTGGAACATTATTTTGACACTGACAGCGGCACTCCTCTCTACCGCGCGACCGTATTCCTCATAATAAGGTTCCAATCCTCTTTCACAATCGAACAGAGATTCACTGACTACTGTTTTCATTCACTTGCCTTTCCAAAGACCGTCCTCTGTATCGTAATTTGTAATTTTTTTGAAAATTTCCTCATACTCAAGGAACCTGCAGGCGGTTCGCATTACTTTCACAAAACTTTCTTTAGTACAAGGTTTTTGCACTCTCAATTTGTGTTGTGCTGAACAATGATCTCTGTTATATAAGTTGTCAACACTCTTTGTAAGATTTTTGACTTAGAGGGTCTCACGTTTATTGGGCTTACTTTATCTCCTTTCAAGGCAAAGCTAGTTCGAAATCAGAGGTTAGCTAGGTGTTCCTTGGGTCCACCGGGTCTTGCTTTTTTGATGTCAAGGACGCGTTTTGGCTCGTTCAAACAAGATGAAGATGGCTGCATACAGCCGAATCGCGTCCTCAACATCAAAAGAGCAAAGCCCAGTGGAGCCATGCAACACCAAACATATGTTCAGTTTGAAATTTTAAGACTTGTTCGAAAAGGATAATAATAAAAACCTACCCGGTGGCGATTGAGTCAAAGTATTATTATTTATTTCCACAATTTCAATCTCCTGATACTATTTCTTCTTCGATTTCTCAGTTTATTCTTGAAAAAATAGGTGGCCCTAATAAGCCAACAATCTTGCTGGTGGTCACTGATCTTAGTAACACTGAAAAACTTTTTAACATTTTTATGGGAACTTTCTAGATCCTTATTCAAGACCGGTAGTTTTCACTTTATAGATGATTTTCGGGATGCATTTGACATTTCATTGGGTATTAAAAATGTGTTCCAATGGGCCGTGACATGCAGTTGTAGCCCGGGTAAATCTATATTCCTTTTGCTCCGACTTGAATCAAGCAGATTCCGATCTTATGTTCTCATCAATCGCGAGTACTTCATCGATGCCTTTGTAAATACGGGTTGAGATTGATAGTTTTAGCAGCAACCTTTATAAATCTCAACTTCTAAGCTCTAAATCAATTCTACAACCTTAGGCAGGACATGACAGCAGGACAGTAAGACAGCAGGATAGCAGGACAGCAGGAAACCTATAGTAAGTTGATGTACCTCCCCTTTTTTCAGATAGTAAACTCAAACTTTATTGCAAATAACTAGCTTAGTAAGATCTCTAAACTGTCTTCCCTGCTCCTGCCGATTGTGTGATTAGAGTTACCACAAGTATCATATAGGTCATCTAATTTGCTGTTCTGAAAAAAATCCTTGCTATTGGTGAGGACAGCGAATGGATCCTTGCGTTCACTAATTGGAGGTTGATCAAGAAATGGGTGGAGTCGATAACCCGAGACTGTAAGAGGAATGCTGTAAGGGAGGCAAAGGCCAGAGAAGTTCTGTAGGGTCCTGATGACCATTCTTCGTTCTGAATTTCTTTATTGCGGCCAGTCACGCTCTTCGTCAGTGCCACGTTGTTGGGAACTATCTTGGTAGAATTATTGCAGACATTGTTATGCTTCCTATCAACTAGTATAAAAGTGAGATATTTTATTCTGAAATTTGATTTTTCAAAATGGGAATTGTTACTTATTCCGTTGTGTACGCGACATAAAAACACAAAAAAAAACCTGATTTCGGGACTTTACTTGAGCGTATCTGCTGCGCTGATTCTGACCACCTCTGCTTGATTGCGGAGCGTCAATGAAATTCTGGATTCTTTCTATCAATGCATCTTAATACTTCTGGATTCTATATTTATCGATATTTCACACTTCTGGATTATTCTTTATTTATGAATACGTCCCAATTTTGATTTTTTTTTTATCGATAATTCACAATTCTGGATTATTCTGTCTTACTCAATATTTTACTCGCTTTATAGCTAGTTGTTCACAACAAACATGTGAATCATATTAACTGAAATTTTTCTCTAAAGCGTTACAAGAATTTTTTTTCTGAGACACTTTATTTATGGAGACTTTTTTTAGTTTTGATGTCGCCTACACAACGGAATACGTAACAGAATGTTAAAGTTCTTCATGGTAGACTTTCTTCAAACGAAATTATACCTGATCTATTTCTCCTCCAGAAAAGCAAAGGTCTCGTATCATTGCCATAGCGTTCGAATTATTTTCCTCTGGAATGTTCTAGATTTCATAGATTTTAAGCTTATGCTTATGCGTTTTTCGGATAGTTTAGTTGACAGTCTAATGTAATTTTACCGAATTAAGGATAGAAAATTTCTTCCATTTGCTTCTATTGAGGATGAATTCAGGTACTATATCAGGGTATGCTGGTTCGTTTACGTCAGTATCCTCCTGCCATCTGTCAAATTTTTTTCCAAATGTAGTTGTCCAAGAGTATTTAACACCTTCAAAAGCCACGTACCGTCCGCCTTTGTGATAGACAACCGCCTCCACATCCGCATGTTTTCATGCATTGTCCAGAGTTAGTTTTTCTCCAAAACTTTACTCGACCCTTCAGTTAAAGTTCCTGGCCAAGGTTATGTGCTGTGTTTCCTTTAGAATTAGGTAATATTTGGTGAGGAGCCGTTTGTTATCATCATGCTCTATAGCACAGCTACGGACTGAAATTCTTCTTTGACGTTTGAAACCGATTGGTTGACATATCAGTATTCGCAAATATACCGGAAAACAGGAGTAGCCTTTGCTGCTGATCTATGATTACAGTAACGTGATATGACATTGCTTCAGTATCCACTGAATTAATTTCGATGATTGCATTGGCCTTCTTCACCTGTTCTATTTAGAGGTAACAATTTTATCTGTACACTTGACAGACCCGGCCGTTTGTCTTTTCATGTTGTGGGTATTAACTCAGGTTGACGTTTTATTAATTGACCCTGGCAGGGACTTTCTGATAACAAAATCGCCGGTGACTTTCCATTCCTACTTTAATGATTATTCTAAATCTGATGAAGCTACAACCTTAGTTTTGTTTTTATTGATATTTCAAACTACGCGAAGTTTATGGCAGATGACCGGAAGTGCCACTTAATCCTGCATGCCATTGTCAAATTGCAAAACATATTTTGTATCATGAATTGAAAGAATTCTAGCCTTACGGAATGATCCAGAATGTTATAAATCAAGCTATTTTTACATGTCAATCCAAATCCTGAAAGTTTGTCGCTATCTCTGAGTGCTTTTTCCAGCCTGGTCACAAGCAAATCGCTGAAGAATGGTGAGAGCACATTTCGCATGACAACGACTGCTTTAATTTCTAGAAGCATCCTTTGGACATAAAACAATTCTCCACCATCCGATGTTACAGACAAAAGGACTACTGAGATTGGATTAATTGGCTTTCCGGATGTTGTTGCGGCTCTAGTCGTTAAACCCTCAAAAAAAGCGCAACTTATACCGGGTATGATACTGTGTCAAATGAGGGACTGGGTACTACTGGGTGGGGTGAGGGACTACTTGGGATTTAGTTTAGCGCTGGAGAAAACTGAAATGGTATTCTTGACAAAGAATCGAATCTCCAGAAGAAGGACGATTAGTGTTGGTGATACATTACCCAAATTGAAGCCAGTGCTTAAATACTTTGGACTACTGACCGACTCAAAAATGAGTTTCTCTAAACAAATGCCAAGTCGACAGATGTTTCCAGTCTCACATGCAATTTCCAGTTTAAAATGTTGGTAAGTCAGAGACCCCCGAAGACAGATTTTGCTCACGAGATAAGATAGACTGCAACAGGACCGCTTTAAGAAAAACCCTAGAGCTCGTCCCGGATAAACTAAATATGGTGATACTTGCTTCGGTTATCAAATGGAACCAAGTGGCATATAATGTTTGGATGGTCCTGAAAGAAAAAATATGCTCACAGCGCGTCGGAGTTGGGTGATAACTTGTCTAGTAATCCTTCTTCCACACTCACTAGAGAAGGGAACCTGACGGTGCAGCAAAACCAAGACCTGTCCCGAATTAATACGTCAAACGGTTGCAGGCTAGGTTCTCAGGTTGACAGCCGAGGTATACAGTGGGCAGTTGAGAAAGTCGCGAGCACGGAAACCCCGCATTCCGGGTGAAAATGCACTTACTTCCCAACCACAAAATGAAATCATATACTCTTTGCAAAGTAGGTGTCATGTTTTTAATTTCGAGACTCGTCCTTTGTTAGTGATCAGTCGTTTGGGTTATCTGATGTTGCCGTTACTAGTCCACTGGAAAAACGAGACTTATGACAACTGAGATCCCTTTGTCAGCTTCGATGAAACAAAACGTTTTTTTCCTGAGTTCTTACACTATGAATTTTTATGAGTTCATTTTTGTGCTCCAGACATTGCCTCCACGGCGTCCTTCCTCACTAACTCCTTAATGTTTGGGAGCATATTGCTAGTGCCATTTCTGAGATTGTAGATTCCTCCGTTAGGATCGCTAGGATCGATTATGGTTGGATCGCCTAATTTAGTCCGATTGTATTCTTTTTTTTTCGTTTCTTCTAACTGCATTAATTTTTTCTATTGTGTCCTATTCTACGTTTAAGCTCCTCACATTGGTAAGCTCTGCCGGCTTTTTCTACCATGTGCTTCATTTATTCACTCCAACAGTGTTCTAATTCTTTCCTCAATCCTAGCTGATACTTTTAACTTCTGAATGTGATTTCCTTTAGTTAACGAAGATGCCTGATCACTTTTCTGACCAGAATCCTTTGAACTAACTTTTTCTGGAACTATGCTTGCTTGAGACTGCAGTAAAGGATCACCTGATGGCTCTTTGAGTTTTTTAAGACTTTATATTTTTCCTGATTCTCGCGAAAGTTTTAATTTTATATTAGAAAGATTTGAAAATTGATAGCTCCTTCAACATTTATAATTCAGTTAATCTTCGCAAAAAAAGGTTTAGCATGGAAAATGGCTCCCTTTTAATATTATTTATGGCTTTGTTATTATTTAATTATATTTTTCGTATTATTTGAAATCAATTATTATACTTTACATAATAATCACACTTAGGAGTCAAATATTACTGAAACTTGAATGTGACAGGATACGTTTTCAGCACATAGATATGATTATTTTAACGAAATTTAGGCACCTACAGAAAAAGGATGCATTTTATTCTCCAGTTTCTCGAGGTTTTATTACCGAAGGTAATGATTATAACATCTTGCTGCAATTTTGACGGGTTTTGACGGACCGTTTTCACTGGTTTTGACGGATCATATTGCCGGGTTTTTGTTTTTGAAGGATTCATTTTGTGGCCAGCATAACTGCAAGGGATTCTAATCAGTTTTATTTTTATCTTTCCGAAGCTTATCCAGACAGATCTTTTCTAATAATGATCGTACCTGCTTTTCCACAAATTAACTGAATTTCTTGATACGAGATGAATGCCAAGTGACTTTGACAAGAGCGACAAAAGCGGATGTTGAATACTCATGTCATGTGTCAGTTTACTCAAGATCTGTGGGTGAACTGAGATTCACAATTAGTTTTAATTGAATTCATTCTTTAGAGATCAATTTAATCTTGTGACTTTTCTCATATCCCAATGTTAGTAAACGTTCATATATTTGTAATGGCAATAATATGCGGTAGGTTTTCAGGATTGATGCTATTCGTTGAAATTGAGGAGAAATTGACTAAGGAGGGAATCTTCCGGGAATCACAATGACCTGCGTTAAATATTGTTGCAGCCGCGTCATACAAAGAATGCGTGATTTGAGCATCATCCTTTGAAACAGGTCCTTAAGCTCAGGCGACATTCTCTATTTTATTTCTTCCTGTTAATATTCTCTCAGTTTCAAAAGGAATATGTTTCGTTTTAAAGTTGGCTTTAAACGGTCCTGAAACTGCTTCGATCGAGGTGAAAATTAGGCTACAAGGATGAATTAAACTATGATTACACCAATGTTGTATTAGTTAAGCATAGAATCGAACTCAATACAAGTTGAGATGGGTCGTACAGCTGCCCAATGTGTAGTTAGCAACGGCAGCTTCCTGAAGAGGGGTCCTTATTGTACCTGCTGAAATCTTTAAGCTTTTTTTCCAAAAAAAATTTCTTTGCATTTGTTTGGCTAGCGTCTAGAAGCTGAAATTTTGAATATGATTCGTTTAAGTTGGAGCAGAAGAATATCTGTGTTAAAATAGCGTTGATAAATTTTTTTCCTCCATAAATTTTATCTAAAAAATTATCGCTCGCAAAAATTTCAACACCTATAGCACTGTTCCACACCTATTATTTTTGATATTTTCATATGAAAAGGAGAAGTAGTAGTCGTTGTAGTAGTTAAAAGCAACATTTAGACCGCAGGGTGAACAAAAGAAAAGAATCATGGATGAATAAGAACGAAGAACAAGAACAACGCCATAAAATATAGTCCGTACATATTCACGTAAAAGATGTATTACCATTCTTATGATATACGTAAATTTGTATCTAACTCAATATAGATACAAGTCAGATTATAGGACAAGTTTTTCAGATTCGCGGCGCATATCGCGAATAATGAGCACGGTTCGCATCATCAATTCGCCAGGAGGCAGATACCAAAATGGGCGAATAAGGAGCTTGCAACTTAAGAAGCCAATTCGTACATGAACCATCACTGATAGTCATCTAGAGATTCTTATTTAAAGCATCCGTTGCGACCCGGTACCCATCCATCCTATCGCTGTGCAAAAGATTTTTCTTTCTTTATTCGTAAACTCCTGGAAAAATTGTTCAGCTCATAAATAAAGTTTTCACTGCACATTACCAGCCATACCACTCAACTATTGATTCTGCAACCTTTTTTTTGGCTAAGATATTTGCCAACTGTTTTGTTTATCGACTTTAATGATAATCATAATTGCTGTCCTGTCGGCGTTGCTTCTTACAGGAGATATCTTGAAATTTTCTACCAACGCGACGGCGTAGTGCTAAGCGTTACAACAAATTGAATATTCTTTTACAAGGCAATTATGCTTAGTGTATTTATTAAAGAATTTTTAATATATACACATGAGTTTTGAATAAAGATTTGTAATTTGTCAATAAACCATGTAGCTGGAAAATCAACCGAATCCGGTACAGAACTTGTCTCGCCGCAACGTAAGCATAAGGAGTATCCTACAACATTTTTCTTCAAACCTTAACGAAATTCCGACGCACTATCGAATCTTTGTTGTATTCTGATTTAAAAATGGTTAAAATGACATCCAGTCAGTTGCATGATCAGGAATTACGCTGGTCGATTTCCTTTCAACTATCTCCTGTGTGAGTCTCTCAGCTCGTTGTGCAAACCGTGCTATTAAGTCCTTCATGGTTTCCAGTTGGTGTGAATAATGATTCCACAAGACGATACCAATCCTCCCATCCTCATTCCTATGGTCGGCTTCGTTTGCTATTCCCACTTTCTCTGTATTCACTTTAGGCTCCAAACATTTTCGATCGGAGTCATGCGTGGCGAGCTTACAAGATAGCGCAAAGGAAGGAATGATCCTTTGTGTTGAAAATACAAACGAATAGTGACGAAAAGTGTCACAAGTGATTCAAGTGATTCAAGTTGAGGAACACTTTAAAGATGAATTTGTTCGCCAAACTTCTTGTGTTCATCCTTTTATAGTTCTGTTAACAAAACAAGTCTCCAAAAACTTGACCCTATTAAAACGGACTAAATCGATATCTTGAGGAAATTCCTAAAACTTTGCTTTACATATTCCGATTGATATTTCGCTCCATGACTTTGTAGACCAACGTTGTTGTTGCAACACAATTTGCTACTTTTGATCAGCAAAACAATTTTGATAAACTTATCAACCCTGCATAGCTCTACACACTAATCCTGGGGGTTTCTACCAAAAGTTCAATTTAATTTAGACAAGTCATTACCAAACTTTAATTTCCTTTATTTTACTGTAAATTTTGAACTCTTTTTTAAGCGTTTAACGATGCAATAAATTGCGCAGACTTTGGGTCTTATGCCCAGCTTAGGACCCGACTGTTTGTCTATCCTTCAATGATATTCTCAACTCTATTATCTCTACCGTTCCAGGCAAACTATTCGTTATCGAAGTTATACTTCAAATTGACTTAAACAAGTGTCAAATCAACTGCCAAAGGCTCCAGTCTTAGCTGAATATGTTTCGCCGCACAAATATATCAGAAAACTTGTCTCACTGCGGTACATATACATAAATGTATATTCAAAACATTTACTGGCATATTTATTAAATTGCATATTAAAAACATTTAGGGTAAGTCCGGGATAGATGGACCACCGGTATAGACGGACCATTCGAATATTTTACTCGTCTGTCGCATAGAGCGCCGCATTCGTTGGCTAGTATTTTTCTACTCGTGCAGACGTTAACACGTTTAGTTTTGCTCGTGAGTGTCACATGTTTTTTAGGAAAAAAACTTTGTTTAATTCTTTTGGTGAGTTGAAAAATATTTTTCACTGGATTTTATTGTTATGTGGTTAAGTTAGTTTAATTGATTTTGACGTAAGATCAATGCTTTGACTTGATTGTATAGTTGAGTAAGGTCTCAACGTAAAATGGTAAAACGCATTTTGGGAGGGGAGAATGGTCTGAACGTAGCTTGGAAAATGCAGCCAGAGCTGTTCAAAGTAAGGAAATGGGAGTTAATGCTGCAGCGAAGCTGTTTGGAATACTGAAAACAACTTTGAAAAGACGCATCAAGCTACAAATTTTTAGTAAAGGTTCCATGGGAAAAAACTCATTGCTAGGAGTTGAAAATGAAAAAAAAATTGTAGTACACATAAAAAAATTACAATCGAGGAGGAATACTCCAACCAGAGACTTAGTACGTTCTATGGCTTACTATTTAGCTGAAAACCTGCAATTGAAGCATAGTTTCAATCATGAAACAAAGCAAGCAGGCTACGACTGGCTTTCTTCTTTTCTTGTTCGCAATCCTGAACTGTCCATTCGGCAATCTGAAGGTGTGTCTATTGCGAGAGCAAAATGTCTAAATAAAATAGATGTCAAAGCGTATTTTGACCTCTTAAAGAATGTTTTGGAAGAAAATGGTCTTAAAGAGAAACCTGGCAACATTTTCAACATGAACGAAACAGGTTTACAGCTAAATAACAAACCAGGGAAAGTAGTTGCTTTGAAAAGTTCCAAGAATATAACTTCTGTTACTTCAGGAGAAAAGGGTGAAACCATATCAGTATTGGCAAGTGTGAATGGAGAGGGTACATTCTTACCACCTGTTTGCATAAGGAAAGGAAAGAACCTAAAGCAAGAGTTTTGTGACGGTTTACCACCTGGCGCTGAAGTAAAAATGTCGCCAAAGTCTGGCTATGTAAATAGCGATTTGTTTTTTGATTGGCTGAAAAACCATTTCACTCCAAGAAAACCAGCAGGAAAGGTGCTTCTTCTTTTAGATGGACATACATCACACTAGCTGCGTTGAAATGCTAGAGTTCGCAGAAAATAATCAAATAATTTTGATGAGTATTCCTCCCCACACCAGTCATTGGCTTCAACCATTAGACCGCGCTTTCTTCAAGTCTTTAAAAATGAACTATTATTCTGCTTGCTCAAAGTACGTGACCAATAACCCTTCAAGGAAGATAACTCGACTGCAGTTTGGTGCGCTTCTTAGCATAGCTTGGGGTAAGTCAGCAAACGCAGAAAATGTAATAAGTGGATTTAGAATGTGTGGAATCATTCCATTTGAAACTGATGCGATAACAGACTACGCTTTTTTGTCAGAGTCAATGGACTCCAGGCCTCCAGATACGTCTCTAGTTTTCGAAAACGTTATGACTGGTGTTGATGGTGCTGGCTCCAGTAGTTCAAAAAATGATGCCACTGTTGCTGGTCCTAATAGCCCAAGTGATGATGTTGCTGCGGCAGGTTCTAATTCCTCAAGAAGCGGTTGTAGTGCTCGTACATCAAGAAGCTTTGAAAATATTCCTTTACCTGGACTTTCTGAAAAGCACCAGAATAAATCTGAAATTGTGACCCCTTCAAATTTATTGGACAAACTATATCCAGTGCCTTGTGTCAACAAAGTTCAGACTGTGAAAAGAAAAGTTCAAACTATATCAACAGTGTTAAGCTCTCCAGAAAACATAACCGCTCTGAAAAAGAAAAAAAATGAGAAAGAGTCAAAAATTAAAATAAAAGAAGAAAAGAAGAAAGACAGGGAGGAAAAAAATAGAGACCGAGAGGAAAAGAAAAGAGAAAAGTAGAAAAAGAAGCTAGAGAAAAGAAATGAGAACAAAAGTAAGAGAACGCGAAGAAAAAAAGAACTAACGTCATCCTCACATTCCGAAGATATTGATATCGACACAATTTACAACGACAATCTTTATAAAAGTGACTGGGATGAAGATTTCTGTGTATGGTGTAAAGAGAACTACAACGAAACAAAACGAGATGAAGATTTGATTAAGTGTGTGTCATGCTCCCGCTGGACATATGAAGGCTGTACAAGATTCGAGGATAAATGCGATTACTGCGGAAAGCAAGATCCTCCAAATAAGATGACTGCTGAATGATTCAAATTCAGAAGATTCAGAAACTGAGTTATTCTAGCTCTATTTTTGAATTATTTTGATTGTCAAATCTATTAATCATATCAAATAGTTTATAACTCTATACCCTAACTTTATAGCTTGGAATAGTCTTTATATGTCTTGTGTTATATCCTGATTCAGTCACGTAAAATAGAGGTCCATCAATCCCTATTAGGTGGTCCATCTAACCCGAGTATGCTTGGGATAGACGGACCATCGAGCAAAACCAAAAAAACATCATAACTCCCGGTGTGATAAGCTTAACAACTGCAAACTTCCTTACAATTGTTTAAAGACATATATACTTATTAAAAAAATATAAAACTTATCCAAGACATTGCAAAATTTTGGAAAAAATAGGTTTGGAAAAACATGGTCTAACTATCCCGGACTCACTATACTATAACGTTCAATACACCTTTGTTTCTCCTAGTCTTTTTTCAGTTACATTCATATCATAGTCTCCGTTTAGTTGATTCTCCTGCCTTCGAATTTAAATTTTCAAGTTCCAAAATAACTTAAAACGTTCATTGCAAATTGTTTTGTCTTTATTATGTTCGTTAAACATATTTTTTTATGAACTAGACATAGATGTTGCAGATAGAATTTGTATAAGCAGCTTTTGTGTATCGTGAAAAAGTTTTATTTTTTTCTTGTAGCCTTCCACAAGAAAAAAATAAAACCCTTTCACGATATACAAAAGCTGCTTATACAAATTCTATCTGCAACATCTATGTCTACTGAAGACTTTTATTAGTACTGATTCCAAATTATTGGCAGAATCCCCTTTTTTTTTATTTTTGGGTTGGGGGGTGAAGGCGATTTACGCCCGGAGTGTGGGACTCCTAGCAACGCATGCTACCAGACTACCCACTAAACACCCCCCCTGTCAAGAGATCCTAGCCTGGAACCGTTTGACACATTACTTCGGGCTAGGCCTTTTTTTACTTCGCCCTAGGGCGCCGTCAGTCTAGAAAAATCTCCCTCCAGCGGGAGGGGGCAGGATGGAGGAGGACTGCTGGAAAGGAGACCTCCCTACACCCCGCGCCCAAGGCTATCTATCGTATATTTTTTGGCAATAAGTATTGCCCGAGAGTAATGTGTCACGCAGGTCCATTTGTCGAAACTTTTCAGCATTTCTCCGACCAGATTGTCTGGAGAAAGCTCTCCCATCACCTCCCACAAGTCCTGCCGCATCCTGTTCCACCTTCTACAGTTGAAGAAGGTGTGACATGCGTCATCCCTTTCCCCTGGGCAGAAAATGCAGTCTGTGGACCGTGATTTACCAATCTTGTGCAAGTAAGACTGAAAATACTCATGCCCGCTAAGAAGCTGGTAAGGTAATAATCAGTCTCACCGTGCCTTTGATTTAGCCATGATCCCACGTGCCCTATAAGACGGGCAGTCCAGCGGCCATTGGAGTCGCCTTCCCATGACTGTTGCCCCTCGAATATTGTGCGCTGCCTCTCTTCTCGGTTGACAGCATATCTTGAGCCCTCTACTTTACGGTCATAAATTCTCCGTCGTTCTCTAGCAAGGAGGGCGATGGGTATCACTCCTGCGATCACCAATACCGCCGACTCAGAGACAGTGCGGTATGCAGACGCAACCCGCAAAGCTCCTCATCTCTGTACCTGGGCCAAGCGCTTTCGGTACAAATCCTTGCTGAGAGCTCCGGCCCAAACCTCAGAGCCGTACAGTAGCACTGACTGTACAGCACTCATGAGAAGTTGGCGTTTGCTCGGTGTGAGCCCACCGATGTTGCACATTAGTCGACTCAAAGCTGAGACGCCCATCGCGGCCTTTTTCGCCGTTGCTCTGACCTGTTCCGAAAAGCTCATTTTGGAATCGATCAATAGTCCCAAATATTTTATTGCAACTTTAGACTCAACAGTCGCATCTCCGATCCGCAAAGGAATTACCGTGGGAATTCTTTTCTTCGTCAGAATGACCACCTCGGTTTTCTCTAGTGCCAAACTGAACCCGCGGGTGGTCATCCATTCCCTCACATGACGCATTAGCACTCCCAGTCTGCGCTGCGCATGTTCGACTGTACGTCCGGCAACCAGTGCTGCTATATCATCTGCATAGCCGACCAAGCGCGACTCATCTGGCAGCTCAAGCCTCAATAGTCCGTCATATGTGGCGTTCCACAAGTCTGGTCCCAGTATGGAACCTTGCGCTACACCAGACGTTATCTCCATACTGCGTCGCCCATCTTGTGTGTCATAGAGTAGTCTGCGGTCCTTTAAATAATCCCTCAAAATTTGCATCAGATACCCTGGCAATCGGAAAAAATTTTCCAATGTGCCAAGAATATCCGACCATCTGGCGGAGTTGAAGGCATTTCTGACGTCAAGCGTCACTAGCAAGACAACTCGTTTTTCAGTTTTGTGCGTTTCGGCTCGACGGACTGCATTCACCACTTCCATGATGGCATCGGAAGTAGATCGCCCTGCTCTAAAGCCATACTGCCGAGGAGATAGGTCCCCTGCAGCACGAATTGCGTCAGTGAGTCTTCTTTTGATGAGCTTTTCGAACACTTTCCCGGCATTTTTTTACTTACTAGGAAAACTGGTTGGAAGAAGGATGTCAATCCGAATTTGCCGTGAGAGGCTCATAAACATTATTTTCGATCCTGTAACCATATAGAGTATCTTACAGATATAAATACACTGGAAAAATTATTATTACATACTCATATGCTCCGGAAGACAGCCATCGCGATTTCTCCGCTGTTCTAAGTGGCTTAAATTTAAAGTTCTCTGTCCTGCAAAACTTGTTTTATCATATGAATGATATGAGGTACTCCTATCTCTCTTTGAACTGTCCGTGCGAAGTTTGAATGCTTTCTAGTGGTTACGTTTCGATTATCAGTTCTTAAAAGCGGAAAAATAAAGAATTTGGCGATTCACTAAGTGATATGGAAGCGGATACCAACCGGATGTTCGTTAGATTCTAATGAGTCCTTTTTAGGCCAGACCCCAATCAGCTTACATATTTGCAACGTCATACACCCTAGCCAACATGTAGACGAAAATATCTCTACTGCGTATATGGACTAATCAAATGAGACTTGGTATTTTGAGAAAACTGAAAATATTGAAGCAATGGATAACCGGAGAGATTATGAAAGATATATCCAAAGATTACCTATCCAAAGAAAAAAAAAATGGTGCGAAGTTAGGCGCAGATAATGAATGAACCGTCAGAAAAACAACATTCAAAAGGAATCTGAACCTAAGTCAACATAATCTCCCATACACATTTGTTAAGACTTTTAGTCTGCCTCAATTTTCTTTAGCCTTTGAGGAAATATATGACATACTTATAAGCTATAAACTATTAGACGGGCAGCCGCCACTCCTGTAAACATTATAATCGATTGCATCAATTTTAAGTCCTGTGCATTTTCATAAATTATATATGAGTGCACATTGATCCGTGTGGAGGAAGGAAACTGTAAGGACCCATCCATACTTTGCATAAAGATCTGGGCAAACAGAATTAAAAAAAATACAAACTTCGATTTTAAAATTTGGTAGGTGGTCGTTTGATTGAATGATATACTGTCGGAGATGGTGCACGTCAACTATTGGGTCTATTGTGCCCTAAGAGTGCCTCAAGCAGATCGATCTTTCTGAGGAAGTCAATGGTGTGCTTCGCCTCAGGCGTTCCAAATCCTTCTCGACAAGAAATCAGCTTCCTGAATAGTTTCTTCTCCTGTGGGACAGTGCGTCGCAGTGAGGTGGTCGTTAAATAAATTTCAACTTTTTATCATACCAGGCATACCTTCAATAAACCTCTTTCATGTCTTTTCGACATGTAGGTCATTATACCAAATTTCTTTTGAGTTCTCTATTTAAAATCTCCTCGTTATGATGCTGTGTTGCCTGATTTTTTTTAAAAAGGGCGAGAAATTCTCTGCGAGTTTCATTTCAGGACTTCTTTCTCGCCAGGAAAGCAGTTTTATGTTATTTTTTACGAGCTTTGTGTCAAACGCACCATCTTGTGTCAAAAACAAAATAACTTCTGATTCTGGGTCCACTTTCGAATTTAAGGCATCATTTAAGTAAGGTTTCATTTATTATATACATACGTCAAGGATCGTGATCAGATATAATGCCTCAGGACACTGACCAGGATGCTTAACACTCCCTTGAATACATTTTGGGCTAAAGGTATCACCTGAATTCCTTCTTTTATCATGTGCACTTTCTTCACCTACCTTGAATTGTTCTCATTGTTGAAACATACCTTAAGAAAAAGGAAAGGAAGCAGTTCTTACGTAAGTCGTAAAGTCTTTAAACACTTAAGCTAGTTGGTACCTTAATACCATTTAAAAGATCGATCGTTTTTAAGTAGAGTTTTATTACTTACTTTACTCAATTTAGTAAGGCACTCCTCAGCCAATGTAAAGAGTTTATTTTGGCATTTTCGAAGTGATTTTCACCTTATTTCTTGGAAAAGGAACATTCTAATCAGCTTATAAAGTTCAAGTCTCTGACAGTTCCACGCTGGGTTTTCAGTGTGACAGGGGAGGTGTTTAGAGTAGTCTAGTGGCCTTCCGCTGCTAGGAGCCTCTCACATATGCAAGATTTGGACATTTTTGTGAAATTTTGAAATTAATTTGAATATTATTTGAATATTACGCCAAAACTATCAACAATGGTTGTATGGATAGTATAGTAAAGGATCAATAGCAGAAATTAAAATGACCCTTGAGCTCCTCGGCATACAGGAGCAACAATCCAAGTAGACGCCCCATACACACCGGTCCATACAAGGAGTAAATACTCAATATAGGGTAGGGTGCCCCAAGTCTGCGCAGAAGGTAAGATTGCGCAGTACCCATATTTCGAAAGCGAAATGACATTTGCGGCTAACCTCAGTCGTGTTCAGGCCCAATGCCATGAGCGAGTGCGCTGCCGGAAAGATTCAAAATTCAAAAACCTATCAAAACGGAGTCGCAAGGTAAGTTTGAAGTTAAATATTGATTTCGATGTTATTTTTTCTCAATTTGAAACTATAATTACGTAAAATCCTAAAGTACTATCAAAGATCTGGTCATTGTTTTCGTTCGCGTGATTATTACTTATACAGCCGGAGAGTGGCATAATTTTTAATATTTTCAATAGATGGCGTCCGGAGTCCCATTATTCCACATTGAGCTATTCCCTAAGACTGCGCAGAGTCACGGTCCGTAAAACTGCGAGCGCAGACTTACCCTACCAAATTTTTTAATTTAATATAACAATCTCAAATATTCATTTTCAGAATGCCTAATCAAAGGAAAAGGACTTCAGAACGTTCGCTGTGTCCTCAATCTATTTTAGAAGAAGCTCGTCGACGAATAGAAAATGGTGAAAGCAAAAGGAAAGTTGAATTGTCATACAGGATGAAAGAAAGTACTTTGCGGTATCGCCTGAAGAGAGAAAAAGCTGCAACAAAGCTAAGTAGATTATGACGCAACTCTTTCTCCAGAAATGGAACAGGAATTTTGTAATTATTTGGAAGATCTCGACAATATGTTTCACGCAATGACTGCTAAGAATTTAAGGGTTGCTGCCTATGAATTTGTGGTTAAAAATAATATTCTTTATCGTTTTAATACTGAAAAGAAAATGGCAAGAAAACTTCCAACTTCCATTTATAATATGGGTGAAACTGGTATGTCTACCGTGCCCAACAATCCTCCAAGGGTCATATCGAAAAAAGGAAAGAGTGCTGTTAATAAGATTTCAAGCGCTGAAAGAGGGACGAACGTAACCGTCGTTAATGCTATGAGTGCGTCTGGCCACTTTATCCCTCCTGCTTTTATATTTGGTCGCAAAAGAATGAAAGCTGAATTGCTGGATGGCGCACCACCAGCATCTATTGGAATGGTATCTGACACAAGTTTTATTGATAGTGAACTTTATTTGTACTGGCTAGTTCACTTCAAAGACCACAGAAGACCAACTACAGAAAACCCTATCCTTCTGGTGCTTGACAATAATGTATTGCATTGTACAATTGGGGCTGTAGACTTTTACCGAGCAAATAACATAATAGCTCTTACCCTGCCTCCACACAGCAGCCATAAGATGCAACCACTAGACAAAAGTTTTCATAGTGCGTTGAAAATATATTTTGCGAGCGAATGTGAGAAGTGGATGAGAAACCACCCTGGCAGAGCTAGAACTGCTTTTCAGATGACGTCCCTGTGTACTCCAGCTTTTAATAAGGCAGCCACAGTTGGTTGTGCTGCTGAATGTTTCAAGGTGTCCTGGATCTACCCATATAATCCAGATATCTTTACAGATGCAGATTTTCTTCCTAGTGCTGTGACTGAAAGAGAAATTGATGATAACAACTGTTTAGAGTCGCAACAAGAGAATCCTCAAGAAGCAACACCCCAAGAACAGAGAGAACCTGTGATGGATATTGAGCCTCGTGGTTCTGTTTTAAACAAGGAGCCCGAAAAATCAGCAACTCTGAGTGTCAATTTGCCAGAAACTGAGAATGTTTTTGCACCAACAGAAACTCCAGCCCAACCAGTTGTTGTGACTCCTGATTTAAGGCAAAAGAGAAGCGTCGACGTTTCTCCAGCTTCAAGTTCCTGCAGCTGTACCATGTTGCAGCAATAAATCAACAGCAATCAAAGTAAAACTACAAGATATTTACCCAAAACCTAAATCAGATGTTAGAAAGAGAGCAAACAAGAGAAAACATAAGAAATCTGAAAGACTTAGTGGTTCCCCGTACAAACAACAGCTTTTAGAAGAGAATAAAATGATGAAGATTCCTAGCAAAAAAATAAAAAAAGTTTGCAAAAAGCCTACGAAACCTAAAAAAAAGAAATGGTCTTGCGGTGGTTGTAATGAGGAGTATAAGGAGCCGATTACAGAAGATTGGATCGGTTGTTCTGTTTGTTCTGAATGGTGGCATGAGAAATGTACAGCCTACAATGGCAATGGACAGTTTAAGTGCGATTTATGTGCTTAAAATAAATTTTTCTTTTCTAATTCTTAATTTTATGTTTATGTTCTCTATGCGCAATCTTAACGATCCCAGTGCGCAATATCCAGGGACCCGTAGTGGTAAGATTGCGCATTTACATTTTTGTATTTTTCTTTAATTACTCCCAAAGTTTTTACCAAATATTTGATTTAAATGAAAATTATTAAACTACATTAATGTAAGTCTAAATAAAAATAAAGATGATTATACTAGATTATTGTTTAATTATTCTACAGCTTATCAAACCTTAAGTACGCAGACTTGGGGCACCCTACCCTAGAATCGGAAAAAAAGAATAGTGTTAAAAAGGATCTCTGTAGCAAAATAAACGGAAATGAAGTAGTCCAAAGAGCCTTAAGGGAGGTCGTTTGTTTTAAATATGGCAAACGCGATAATCTGCCGTTTGGAATCCTTCGTTGTTTCGAAAATGGGAAAAAAGAAACAAACCAAGCTGCCGATCCATTCTTACTGTGGTGAGGGACTGTATACGATGTTCATCTGCTGTTTATAAGTTATACAAAGAATTGCATTGCTGTGGGTCCTCTCACCGTCTATTACTATCAGTCAATTAAATCGTAACATTCATATATTTGTCTATTAAACAACTAAACGATATAATTTTCTTCGTTCGTATCATCCTTCCAGCGATAAAATGTCTAATAATGTTTTATTGCGTGAAAAGTCACAGATAGCAAAAATCTTTCAATTTATATCATTTCATAGATAAAGTCTTACCATCTATTTTATTGAGATTTCCAACCATTCCGTCAAAATAAGTCCAATGCACCCACGTCCTGTTTTCGAAATGGATTGACCACCAGTGAAAGGAAACTTCGCATGTAAGACACGCAGCCAACACTCCTACACCATTATCCTTAATAGCATCAATTCCAAAACACAACTTATATAGATCTGATTCCATAAAAATACACAGATCAGGGTGACTTGACTTACGACTGTTTATGTGTTAGTAGTAAGTGTGTTTGGTCAGTACCATAATCATCATCAACATGGACATCATCATCACACGTAATAAATATATTACGCTCGTGTCGGGAATAGCCTTTAGCGCTTTCCGTCTCCAGCTATTCCCGAAGTGTGTAAGCACTTACTACATCTCTCAGACACACCGAGGTTAGGGAAAAACTCTTGTAATAGCATCGAATTTCCTTCGTAAATTGTCCGAAGCAGTTGTGAGTGTGATTACTATTTGCACGTCTTATTACGGAAAATATCCTATAAATGGATGACATGCTTGTAGGAAGTCATTTGCTGATTTCGGAGACATGTTTATGTGGGAGATATGATTTCTTCCCGAGGATAATGTTGATGATGAAAGCTGGATGATAACTTGGCTGATTGGCGAAATAAAAGGTATATTGATGTCATAATGTTGACACACTTTTATGGAACGTTGATAAACGATGAATTGCTGATATTTTTATTATTGTTTTACTGCTTCGCTCGAAATATGCATGAGTAAGCGCTAAGATTTTATATTAATTAGAAAAATATGTTTGTTTTATGTTGTTTTACGCAGTTCGTGAAGAGTGAAGGGAGTGGATGAGTTTAGTTTGACTTCGAGCGAATGGATGCTCAAACGAATGTACTAAAATAGATCCTGAAAAGTTTGTGGGTTGCCTGGGTATCTTATGTCTGGATCAACCAACTTTCACAAGGTAGTACAATCTGGATGCCGGTTAGGTATTACTATGAATACTTGATCATCAGTCTGCATAAACTTATAAGAACTTCATTTTCTTATGCAAAAAGTAAATAATGAAGCTCATTACAATTTCCCTGCTGCAATATATTGGCAACAAATCCTCGTTTTAGTGCACCTAAGAACTATTGAACATGACTATACAATTATTCAGGGTGGTGGTTGGTCTGTGAGACAGGTGAAATTGTGAGACATTCGATTTTTTCACCCTTTTGTCGCTATAAATACCATCTGTCAGCTGTCAAATTGTAGTTTAAACGTCTGGCAGGTTTGCATCGACTTCGAGGTGAATTGTTGCTCTTGTAAGCTGGGGATAACGTTTATGGAAATCAATTTCCAATAACTTAACCTTTTTTAAAAAAAAGGATTTTTTTGTTGCGACAAGATTCGTGTGGTACGTTTTCGTTTCGGGATTTCCTTATATTGTACGATGAAATATTGAGATTTGCGTGTACACAGCAAACATGTATACAACAACTTAACCGTGAAAACCCTACGTTCGAGATGGTACAGCAGTTGGATTGTGAGCACACAGAAGTCTTATTTTGTGGAAGAAACTACACAATTAAAACGTATTACACCAGAAATAATGGGAAGGATACTGAAATGTAATGCAGTGATAGTGGAGCCTTATTTTTCAAAAAACTTGATATATTATCACGAACTCGTGATATAATCACGGTCACAAAAAACGCCACATCGCGCAGAATAAGACAACACTATCAACGAAGTGCACCCAGCAAAGAAACCATCTCCATCATCTGATAAGGATATCAATTATTTCACTATGAGTCTATTAAATGTAAAACGTGCAATCGCTGTGTTGGTTTGAAGTTTGCAGACTTCGACAAATCCATATTGTAAAATTAACATGGATGATGAATAAGAAGATAATTATTTATTGTTTCTGTGATGTTTTGATTTGAGTGAAAATGCCGAAAACCGGCAGGGGCGCGTGTTCCAATCCAGCTTGAGCTCCTCCCACCTCTCTTTCAATACTATTTAATGTTTCCATTTTTGTTTAGTGTTATGCGGATGTTACGCAATTTTGTCACGTTTAACAGATTTTTCCAGTGTTTTAGTACTGTACCTCTTTTCCCAGGAAATTCATTAATATCCTCGGGAAATCGACCATCTGATTTTACTTATCGATAAAATCTAAGCAAAAAACAAATCCCTATTTTCTGTGACATTCCACGGTCTACATAACTCTTTGATGTTTTCATCCAGCAAAATGCTAGATCTGAAAAATGTATCTTAAAACCCGAGCTTCTCAAATTCCAGGGAAAGACGACGTCATTCGAACCAGTTCTTAATGTCATAATGATGTCAACGTCAAAAAGTCAATGTCAGAACGAACTTCCTATACTTTTTGAACGCCATCTGTCCACCGGCTTTACGCTCATTCAGGTTTGTCCGTTTGTTGCGCAGGCTAATCTATACACAGGTTGCCTAGTTCGTTCCATTTTAAGCTTACAAAATCGTCCTCTTTCAAAAAAGTTCCAGCGGATGGTTCAAAGTATTCAAATCAAAGATTGGAAGGGTCCAAAAAAACTTTGTGTTTCTGAAATAAAAACTAATTTGATTGAATTGTAAATGCCAGTTTTGAATCTATTTTTCTTGTAGCTTATAAATACCAATGCATTGCTATAAAGTTGGTTGGTTTAACTGGTGGAGAACCGCCGTTACCGATATCTTCTTTTGGGGGGAAATTTTTCTTAAAAAAAAAACGAAGAAAGTTTGTAATTATTTGCCACAGTATGTAGAAGTGAGATTGATGTAAAAGTGCTTTCAATTCAAGAACAATAATTCTGAAGATGGTCACAGAAACAGGATGTGGTCGAGTGATTAAGATAAAGCCATAAGCTTTTTGTATTCACTTGTTCTTGACGGTTTATTGTACTTTATTTTCTGCTGAAGTTTGGCCAATTATTGACACAATACGACAGTAATAAATGTTATAATTTACTAAGCCATAGCAGGTCCTTAATGAACGATTCTGATGGCATTCTATTAAACACTCATAAAAGCATTACCCCAGTGCAGATACCCTAAGAACGCTGAAAAACGACAAAATTATTATAAGCAGGCAAGAAATCATACAAAGTGGCCAATTTCTTTAACTTTTATAAACTTCAAACGTTATTTAAAACCAACAATAGTAGAAGCGAGCAGCTAAGCAGCTCATATACATAGAAATGCTAGGACCATGATATGGTATATGCAGCAAAAATTACTCGAGAACCAACAAGCTGCGTTGGTATCTGCAGCTACGCTCCTAAGGAGCTCCTCTTAGCAGCTATTGACATTATAAGAACAGTGGCTGTCTTCCACAGTATAAAAGAGTTCCATAATCGGTACAGTCAAAATATTTGACACACCACTCGCACAGCTAATACAAATGATCCAGGGGTCATCTAAGTAACTGACGTGATCCCTAAGTTTTCCAGCTATCAGACTTGATTCATTTTTCTATTTGAAGTCATCTTACCACCCAAGATAATCAGCAAAATAGGAGTGAATTTATGCAAAAAGGCAAAAGAAGCTCAGTAAATAGGCATTTTGGTGAGCACAAGGAGTCCAGACGGTTTACAATACCCGAACATTATCAAAGATGGTCTGCCAAACAACATTCCTTTAAAGATGACCAGCAATTAAATGTTTGAATTATTTCTTCCAATAATGACTTCTTTCCTTCGTTCGGTTAAGGTTGTCTAGTAAAGATTTTTTTTAAATTACCCTTAAGTAACCAGTGCCAAAGATGAACCTTCCACCTGTCAAAGTAGAGTTATACCACTGCACCTCAGTCTTACCAATTCATAAGTCTAACTTCCAAAAAAGAAACAAGGTTACAACTATACAAGCAATTATATGACCATTTTTCTGTCATGGCCGTAAGATGTGAATCCTGGCGCAGACAAAATTAGATGCCGTTGAAAACTGGGTTTTCAGTTACTTACGTACATCCGGAAACAACAGTGAATTCATTTGAAAGACGTGTTTTAAAGAACAACGTAACAGAGAAACCTGAAAAGATCAATGTTGAATAAATACAACCACGAACTGCACAATAACTTTTATCGAACCAGAGGCCGCTTAGATTTGGCTACGCATGACTGACGTCGAATCTAACTATGGGCAACGTATGCAGAGATGTAGGTCCTTGGGAGATAGGTGGGTATGTAGGTAGGATTTGTAGGTTAAACTGAACAACTGGGTAAATGTAGAAAGCATTGGATCAAGGAGAGTAGTGAGTCGTTGCTCAAATTCTGCGCTTGGGGACTCAGACAATAGACTCGATATTATTTGAGTCACCAAAACATAGGGAATCACCACTCTCCAGCAGCTTATAGATCATAAAATCCTACTGGTCCTCACAAGTAGTCGATATGATCTTTGAATCAGGAATATTTAGCTTTGGCCATGATGTTTAGTATTGATGAGCAAGGGTTCCCGAGATTATTAAATGAGGAGCAAAAGCCTAAAAAAGTGTTCAAAGAAAAGACTTAGGATTAATACCAGTTAGAAAGTTCACGCAGGACTACTCGGACTCGATTGACGAGGATAACGATTGACGGTTCATGTTTATAGATCGAAGGACGTGGTCGATAGACCAGATTGTCGAGGAATGAGTCTAAGGAAGCTCAATGCAAAAGAGCAGAGCTATGACCATAATGACGAAGATTGATGTTGGAGACTTTACTGATTCATATCTTAAAAAAATTTTCGTTATCATCGATCGCAATGAATATGAAAAAAAAGTAAACTATGCTTTTGCCTTTCAAGCAGTTTTTCCCAAGTGAAACTAGATATTCTTTCAAAATCTTTGAGCTTTAGTTAAAAAAACGGCCAATTTTTTTGTATTATTTTTTATTTTTATTTTATGTATCTTTGTTTGTTTCGTCGCTCAAGATCAATCAATGCTTAATTTGGATCTGCAGTGAGCAATGCCTCTGATTCACTGTCATTATGTTTTTACCTATCCGGAGGAGAGATTCTTTTTAACGCTGACAGCATCACTTTTGAAAGATTGCTGTGTATTTAGATGATCCACAAGCTCAATTATAGACACCGTAAGCATACACAACCATCCAAAGTGCTTGACTTTGTTGCACTTTCCACAAAAACAGAACAGAAAAAAAAATAAGCCAAAAAGTAAAGTATTCTTTTAAACGTATACTAAAACCTCTCTCAAAATCCACTTTCCCAACTCGAAATTAGACTTATTCGACAGAGTTGACAGCTAGTTCTTAAGTCAAACTAAAATAAAGATTTTAATTTGTTTCGATGTCATTTGTGTTTCCTGGGAGCTGAAAAATTAACTCTGGCTAAGCCTGTCAGCGTTAGACGATCTCGTCTGATTCTAGTCTTAATGTTTCTTCAGCTGTCACTGTCAGTTTATGTCGCTTTGAATGCAACAAGTCTTGGGTGAAAACTCGAAATGACAATCTTCGTTGCCTCAAGGAAAGTACAAACGTCTTCACAGAGTTTTCTGTTCTTTTTTTTTTGACGTATGGTTTTCTGTTCTGACGTAAGTCTCTTACGTTACTGCAGCATGACAGCCTACATATTTTTGACAGAAATCTCTGGTCCTTGAAACTATCATAATCGATGGTTAGCATGAAATATCATGGCGTAAGGACAATCTTTTGAAATGGAATGGTCTAATTTATCTTTCCTCCCAGTGGCACTTCAAATAAAGTCCCGCCACAACTATTTGATTATGGTTTAGATTTGTACCTTTTTTTTGTACTTAGATTTGTACCTGCGTCTGTAATACGGCACTCATCAAAAATTTGACTTTTCTGCACGTCGGGGTTGCCACTGGCCTGTAGTCTGTACCCGAATTGTATTCATCTTCAGAAGTCACCTCTTCCAGTTGCACTCAGAACAGCACAACCGCTGGATTTAGCTGGTGGTTATTTCGTATTTATAAGACAGCCAATGTTACTGTGAACGTTATTTCTCAAATAGTTTAATTTTGGTGAACATGGGGGCGTAGGTGAACACATGGGGCATCTTCCGTTTAGCTAAGCTTACCAGATTTGTGAACAACCTTCGAGATTATTCAATATTTAATCGGTACCGTCTGCTTTTTTGTTGCTTTTTGGTCATTGCAGGTCCATTTTTCTAAGCTCTTTCCCCGCACGTTTTGGTGAAATTTGCGTCCATATTTTGGTCATCAGATCAACTTGTAGCTGAGTTTCCTGGTACGGCTAGACCAGCTATTGATTGGCTCCAAGATAACTCGGATTGAATTCCAGGAACTTCTTTGATAACTGGAACTAAACTTTTTGAGATTTTACTGGTATATTCCTGATGCTGCCTGATGTTCATTGTTCAGCGATCCTCTTCTTTGCCAGAGTGCCTGATGAGTTTTAAATCAGGGCTAGTTTTCTCTAGTCGGTGAGAACATATCATCCAGTTCTCTGTCTGGTGCGTTTTCGGACTAATCTTTTTTCACATTCAAACAATTACTGTGCCCCAAAAAATGTTTGGTCATAGTCAATGCTAGGTACCACAAAATTTTTTGTCAATCATTTGTGAATCCCCTGATAATTTGCATATGAGCCGCTCCTCATCGGAGACATTCTTCTATTTTCAAATGAGAATCAAACCTTTTACGTATCCTTATTTAACTACGGTGTTGTCTCGACAACTACTCAACTACTGTCTTCCTCTCGTCCTAGTTTCGTGTTGCCTATGTGTAGACTGATTCTTGATGGTTTCTGGGGTAGGTATTGGAGTTGAAATTTTTCCTTATGCCTGGCCTCACCAGGAGGACGACCCATTGCAAGGCCTGTACACGTGTCACAGCATGCAAAACCGTGATCCCTGTCTGGGCTATTGCATCGATTGTGAAAAGTCCTGTTTTGACCCCTAATCGTTTATTCACCTAGATCGTTTTTCAATGGCATGAATAGCGTCCATAATTTTTCTTTTTTTTGACCATTACTGGTATTGCATGGTATTACTGGTATTATTTCACCGTGAATGCAAATCGGTGTATAATACCATCTTGAAATACTACTGCGCCTGATTGAGAAGTTTTCAAATCAAGAGATCCTTGTTTTCAAAAAAAAAAACAACGGTGAAATAATGTTTCTCATTAAGGATCTGAATCGTTTCTCCTAAAGAGGAGTTTAGGATCAGCGACGTTGCAAAGGAAATCCATCTCAGCTGATATTGTATTTGAAGCATACCTGCAATATATTTTCCCACAGAGTCCTTCATGCAATTTTCTCCTTGCTTTGACAACTTGTCATTCTTAGGAATATATCAAAAAGTCACGAAAAACAAGAAAATGTAGTAAAGATAGGAGCAACGCAATGTCAATTCAATATTAGTCATGAAAAGCAAGGTCTACTTAAATTATCCACATAGCAATGAAAAGTGGCTACACAGAATACTTAGCTTATAAGCTCATCAAGGAAAAGTTTTTGTCCTTGCTGAGGTTGTTCTTATTTAAGGTCATAAATTTGCGACCTCTTTTTCGAGGTTAAAACTGAACGTATTGAAAAGTGATAAATATGTTCTTAGTCCGTTATCACGAAATGTGACGTTGAAGAGTCCTTGTAGAGATAAACTCAGTAAAAACTATGAGTATCTCTTCTTAAAACAGAGAAAGGTCCCTTTGATTAAATATATTGCTGCTTGTAAAGAGTATCCAGTTTTGTGAAGGCAGTTTTCTTCACGTTCTATCTTTTGAGCAACTCTATTGTGAATGAAGGACTGGTTATTAATAGAAGGATTAATGGTTATTAATAGTGAATATTGATACTGTCATCGTTTCCTCTGAAAATGTATCTAAATATGCCAAAAAATAAACTCCTTTCTCCCGTCAATCTAATTCGCAACTTATTACGTTGATAAGCTAATTCACGCGACACAGTCCTTATGCAAATTATAAGAATTTTGTGGCATCACATCTTCAAATTCTTTCCTTTTGCCCTCATACCAATACCGCATTATGTTCCATCTATAATAGGTTGGTTTCCCTTACGGCTAATTGCAATAATCCATTAAAAAACATTCCTGTTCGCTTTCCTGCCATTAGCTATTTTATTGGGGGGTGCGTACACAAAAAGTCTTTTAGAAAAGTCCTCGGAATCACATCGAACTAACTGGCTTTTTCCTCAATCTTTTTTTTCCTTAGTGATTTGTTTCCCAGCCTAAAAGTTTTTTTTCGGTTTCGGTTTTTTTTTTGCTTTGCACTTTTCAGTATTTGGTTTTTATTTCAGCTTCACCGCAGGACTCGAACAAAAGGCGACAGTGCAGCAAAAGTGGTTAGTTGATAAGGTCCTTGTATTGGTAGGATAATGCGGGGTGATTAGAATCATCGTGGTCTTATGCAGAATTTGTTAGATGAACTTTAAACAAATGTGAGTCATTTTTTGATTTTGATTTAATTTTTTTTCTCTCAGTCGCAGAAAAAAATTTAGATCCACTTTGAACTTTTCTTTATGAAACAGCCTATTGGGCCAACAATTGTAATTCAAATCGAAAAAAGTCCTCCGAGCTACACATTTCCGTAAGCCTCAGTCCTTTTTATTGAGGTCCAGCTGCATTATGTGTTTTCTTTTTTACTGGGAGGATATTATGGCTTTCGCCAATGTATAATTCATGCAGACAAAACGAAGATATAAGACTTTTAATTTTGTAATAAGATCGTGATATACAAATGTAACGTAATAAGGCGTCATTATTGTGGATACTTTCTTCGGCTAGGGGCTTTCTTTTGCGGGTGGGGTTGAGTAGGGAGGATGAATTGAGGTGAATGATTGCACCAAGATACCTTCTGGACTTCTTTATTTTCATTTCATACTTTAAGCTACATAGGATTGTTTCTCAAGGTGCGGTGCAGGATGTATATCATGTTCTTATTACATTTTTCCTACCTCCCCTTTCCGAACATCATTCAAGGCTTTTCGCCTTTACGAATGAGCTGGGGTAGTAACAGGTCGGTCGATTTATCTTGAATATTTAAATGCCGTCTTAGCGAACAGATGCTCACATAATAATAAAATAGTATTATTTGGATGTAGGGTGGAAAGGGTGTAAGACTTTTGTTACTTTTGTGGCAACGAATCGCGGTATTTGTTTAAAATATCGTAACATGGGTATTTTTTGGAATTGTTTTGAATGCCTTATAGAATCCTTTGATGTATGAGCTACCGTTTGGCTTTGTAGATTTGGATTCTAAATGATTTCGATTATTAGTATAATTATGCAAGCATCTAGGAGTAAATGAAATCATAGCATTTCATTTTGTTTAATTTTGCTAGGCATGAAAACCAGTTAGGCATTTTTTCTGGACTCAAAGAGCCTAACTACACTTTCTGCAGAAATGAATGATTTATTTCTTCAATAATTTTCCAGAGATCTGAGTAAATGTTGTCAGAACCAGCATTGACTCCAGAGTATGGAGGATGCGGTCAAACCTCCTGTTGCAAATCCCAAATACCTTGATCTTTTCCTGAGCCTTGTGAGATTTATGGGGTCGACTATCTTCGTGCTACAATACTTTACTTAGCTGAGGTTCATCTTATTCTTCAATGGTTTCGAATGCAGTCATGGAATTTGCTGACAAAATAACTTAATGATGACTGTCCTTTCTGTATTCAAACACATCACATAAAGTATGTCCCTAAAGTTTCACCAAATATAGAGCAACACTGTTTGAAGCATTAATACTGGTTTAGAGATTATTATTTTAGTTTTAATTGCTGCAACGCATATTTCGGAAACCTTTATTTCATAAAATAGATTTGTTTTCTCGCCTCGGTAACAAAAGAATAAGGTCCAGATTAAACCTCATCCCTACAAGATTAACGCGTTAATTGAGAGCAAATTAATCGACCAAAATCCGCTGATTATTCCAACATTCCACACTGATTGTGGTGCATATATTCCTTCCCTCTTAAGCTTTCTGCATGACAAGTGATTTTTTCTAGAAATTTTGAAAATTATTTTGAGAAATTAGCAGAGTGACAGTGTGTGTCAATAAATGGTTCAGATTTGACATACGGGTTATTTTGGCTCTGACGACACTAATGTCATAATTTCTGTCACATAAATTCAGTATATGATTTGAAGTTCACGAAATGATTCTCTAAATGCTTCAGCGAAAGTGGGAAGTGCTGGAACTTCAATTGCACAACAAAAGCGATTACTTTATTTGAAGCATTAGGAGCAAAACTTACCGAGTTATGGGCAATGGGTCTCCGGGCGCTCCGCTGTCATTAAGACATTAAGGCAACTTTTTGTAAGGCAATGGGCTGCGACTTCTGACAAACTTGAATCTTTCCAGCATGATTATAGTCCTCTGCCAGCTGACGTTTTGGAAGCCATGTGGCCTGTGTACGGAGATTTAAGCAAAGATGTTCTTTTAGTGTGTTGTGTTGGTGGATTTGCGCCAAACAATAACAAAACTTATAATCAACTCCTTTGGAAAATAGCCCAAAAACACTTCATGCTGCTACTCAAGAGGAGATAATACGTCGTAGGATGGAGCAAAAGGATGCTTTGGACCATGCAGCAGGTGCAGGCGAGTTGCTTTATGGAGCTAGAATCGACGATTCTATGTAAGTTGAAAAAACATTTTTTTCTCGATTTAATTCATATATCAAACATTAATCACGTTTTACTCAAAACTTTTTTTTTAAGTCGGTAGTCAAAATTTTTCGAAAACCTTCGGACTGATTTTGCCTAAACTTTGCACGCTTCATTTAAATACTCAATACTCGTTTCTGAACGAAGGATTTTCTATTGAATTACATGCTATTTGTTAAGTTAAACAAAAAGAGCCATTTTTGCCGAAAATCAGAGATTTTTGGTCGCACATTCACCAAAAATCGCAAAAATAATCTAATATTTTTTCAATTCATTAACAAAATATTCTTAACTTATGAACTAAAGAAATCGTTTCGGGTTTTTAATTTCACTTGAATCAATCATGAGTTATCCTCTCTACCGCATGGAAACTGAATTATGATTCTATAATAAATGATTCATTATTCAATAATAAATATTATCAATATTTTTTTTATGAAAATGTAGCAGAATATTCTTAGAATTATGCTTAATAATGTAAAAAAATTTTTAAAATATTAATAAATGAGGTACTTTGTAAAAATTTCGAAAAAATATGCTTTTTTCTAGTATCTTAGACCCTTGCCCACCCCCCCCCCCCTTAAGCAATTGTTAGATTATTTTGATAAACTCCAATGGCAATGGGAGGCCATTGCAGTTGGACCTTATCGAAGTTGGACCTGATATGTTATCTCATGACACATTTCCAAAATTTTCATTAAATCGAAATGGCCTGTTAAAGTATTTATTTCAACTATGTTTCTTAACAGAGTCCCCCAAAAGGACATTTTTCAACTTGGTGCTGCAGTTTACCTATATGATAAATTATAGAGCAATTCATCTATATGTATAAGCTTTTTTAAGTTTTCACTCACCCCAGATATATCTTCTTTATTCCCCTCTGTATTCTGACAACCAAATCAAATTATTGAATACATGAGGATATAGACGCTAGGTGCTGTTTCGGAAAATAAGGTAGTTAACCAAGCAATTCTAACTATAAATAGGAACTTTTAGCTACTATAACGATTGATGAATCGATCAGTACATTGACATGAAAAAAATTATCGGATACGAACATAAGACGCGCAGTAAAACATTAATAAAAAAAACCATATCAGTAAAAATAAGAAAAAACGAACAACAGTCCCAGTTTAAATGACGTACTCTTTTGTGCAACTGCATTGGCGTTGCCATTATCAAGCATAAGGATCATATTTTCCTGATTATGCTCAATTTTATATATATATCATATCATATTTATTATATCATATCATAAAATTGAGGACTGCTGCTACTACTTCTACTACCGCTATTACTTCTACGGTTACTATTGTCGTCGTAGCTCACTCAATAGAAGGTGAATGCGGTTTACGACATGAGTGAACAACTCCCATCAAAAGAATGCTATGAGGTTCCGATCGTAGCACTTTCTTATATCACCTCGAGGATCCAGCCAGGAACCGTGTCATATATTACAACGAATAAGGGCTCTTTTCTCTCATCGATTGGTGATTTCAATAAGAGGAGTTCGTTATGCAATCTGAGGCAATGAAGGGACAAAAGCTAGCCTTGAAAAATACTCCTCTTTTCTCTGCATTAACCTGCTGTTCAAGAATCCTTTCCACATTAGAAGAAACAGTTGAGAGTAATATCTTAAAAAGCTTCATTTATCAACTGGTGTTGATCTTCGCATACACCAGACTTTTCCGAGAGCGTTCACCAATTCTCTTGCAACGAAGAATCCTCAATCCGAAGGCCACCAGGGAAAATAAGCAGTCCAGTATAAGATCAATTTATTAATTATTCCGCTCAATAAAGGAATCTTGAATTGGATAAGCAGTCCAGTGACTGGCGTCTTTCCCAACTTGTGCATGTACGGCAGGAATTAACCATGTGCACTGAGAAGCCTAATCAGGTAGTTAATCAGTCTCACATCGCTATTGAGTCAACATGACTTACCTTACGTCTTACCACACGTCTAATGTTCCTAGTTTTTATGCCATAGACCAGGAGTCCATCGCCTTTCTTCGTGTGAGATGGCCTTCCTCTTGGGTTTGTCCTTCCGAAGATAAATTCTACTTTGTTCCTCGTCTTAAAAAGTCAGAAACAATACAGTCTGATATGCCGATGAGATATATGAGACTCCTTGCATCTTTACCAGGACTAAATAGTTGCGGTATGTTCACCTCAGACTTCGGAAGACATCTGTATGATGTATGATGGTGGGGGCCCGATAGTACTCCTCAAAAGATATCTTTTGGTTGAGTATAGTCCACCTATGTTGGACGTGGGTCGGCTGAGTACTAACCCTAGTCTACTCTCTCTGCTGTTTAGTCTACGGCCAAAATTTTACGTCCAAGGAAGCTTACTTGGAATCTATTGTCAAGGCAAAATACCTGACTGCGTTGTTGGACTCGATAGTAGTCGATCTTAATTGCAGTGTAACGATCCTAGGAGTGTGATTCATCGTCAGAATGATTATTTCGGCTTTTTGGATTTCCAAGCTGAACCCACATCTGGTCATCCTCCCATCCTTTTGTCCCGTTCATCCCCGAATTGTGCCTGTACGATTGAACGCTGAGTGATCAAGAACGCTCTGTGACAATTAGTTGGGCCTCGTCTCACTGTCGCAGCCTCGGAAGCTCGTCATATAGGCCCAAAATAGTACTAACCTACTAAGCAAGTCAAGGCCCACAAGAGAACCTTGTGTAGGTCTTGATTTCACTTCTATCTCTTGCCATCCTTTCTGTGTATCATGCAACAACTTGCGGCCTCTCAAGTAATCCATTAGTTCTGGTAGTCTTGATGCTCGAGGGAACCATTATTCCCCATCTATGTTTCGGAATGGAAAGTGTCACTCATGTTTAATGTCATGAGAAGTACAATACATTTTCGGCACTGTGGTGAGTTCCCGCCTCTGGACCACGTTCATTTCCTTTATGATAGTATGAGGTAGTATGCATGTATGTCTAGAATGATAATATGGGGAATAGAGTTCTAACGATATCTTCCTTGAGCTTTGACTCAAGACTTCACGACCTTCGGGACGCACCGAGCATTTTACTGTCTTGGAAGCAGGTAATGTCCAACCATTTCAACCCAGTCCCTTCAGGTTTCTATCCAAACCGATGAAAAGGATCTGCCAACAGCGAATTTTCCATTCCCTAATCATTTTGTGATGGAGTTTCCATGCAGGTCTTTATACCACAACAACGTTACTGCTAAAAACGATCGAATATCCCTTGTAGAAAATAAAGCGAGCTTCACATTATAGAGAGCTTCTAAATTCACCGTCGTAGGTGGTTTATATAGGAGCTTAAATATATATTAGGATAATTTTTCCGGAGTAAAAATGTATTTGAGTCATTGTGTATGAATATAAAATCCAAGTGAATATTAATATACATCTCTCCGCAACTTTGAATCTCTCCTCGTCTTCATGATTGGTGTTGGATACAGTTCCACTGGATTGTATTAAATGTATTAGAACTTTGTAGTGGATACGGTTTGATACTACAATATGAGCCTGACTATACAATGAACCACGTTTCAGTCATTGTGAAATTTCTTTTGTTTTTCGACGTCGTCTTCTGACCACCAGTATATATCATATCATAGTCGTTCCCAAGGAAAGAACGCACAGGCAATTGTGAAGAGGCTTGTAGTAGTGATCACTTTGTCTTCTTCGGGCTGCTATTGGCTCGGTTTCGAATCGTACCTGCCTCTTTCGAGAGTACGTGATTGCACTTTCCGAAAACCCCAAAATTCCACCCCCTTGATGGTAGTCGGGTCGCTATACGGAAGAAGAGCCAACAATCTCTAGTGATTTACACTGATGATCTAGTTCAAGTGCCACTTCAGTACCCTTCAATCTTCACCGCAGCCACAAAAATCTGGGAGGAAGCAATTGTCACAGCTGGAACTGTTCCCTGACATTCGCTTCTACCAAACGTTGGTCTCGTGCCAGGGCTCATCACTACGAGCCCAGTCTACGCCAAAACTCTTAGGATCTGGCATTCTTAGGAGTCACTTCGAGTCATGCTTGATTGTGTGGCTTCAGCTCAAAAACAATTTCTGCAAAGAATCGCCTGTTCTGTGCTACAGAGACCGTGCGTCAAAGCATGGAACCTGTTAAGCAAGGATCGTGCTGGCTCATTTTGTGTGCATTAGGCATTGTAAATTGTCATATCTACCCACCGGATCTAAAATGAGGTGTCCCTAAATCATTAATCTCAACTTTTAGCTGCTCGTTGCCTCCTTCGCAGATAGCAGCACAGCCAGCATGGTATTGGAATCAATCTGTCTGGTCTCAGTTGTGGTGTTGTTTATATGGGAGTAGTATATCAACAATTTCTCTCTCGGAATCTGTTTCAGAGAACCCTGAGCAACCATTCATTGGTTTAGATTTGTCTTTGAAACTTGGAACATCTTAGCTTTGGCCTTGCCTTGCTAGGTGCCTTCCAAAAGACCAAGAAATTACCAGTGCTGAAGGCATGGGTCAGGCTATCTGTCTTCACAAATGTCATCCTGCGAAACATCTGGTACAATCTGCCCTCGTAGATCTCTTATACTTGTACTCAGGTGTTGTGGATTTAGGGCGCTGACTGTTTGCAGGTCCTTGGCAGTTTATTGCTATGTGGCCGAAAGTAAGGCATTTCCAGTAACTACTAAGGATGGCTAAGAGATTATTAATACAAAATAAAACAATAAAAACAAATCATACAAAATGATACTGTTGAAGGATTGAGAGGATGATTCGGAAAAATTAAGGATAATCATATAAGTCAGCAAAAAACTGCTTGACCGACGGCGTAGAAGCAATTATTTTATTTAGAGAGCATCATTAACTATTTTTTCTTTGAATCGCACTCTTAATCTTAAGTTATTTGAATTGTTTAAGTTAATTTCAATTAATAAGTTGTAGTATCTACAGAATCGAGGCAACCATAAGTCCATTTTGGAAAGTTTCTCTTTGCATTTTTGCACCATGTATTAGAGTTAATTTAAAAAAAGAATCCAAAAATTAAAATGATAACAAAAATACAAGTTGTCATTCCAAACAGCATGCATGCAACATATCTTAATTTTCTTTTACCATACATGTGTGGTGACAAATTACAAAGTAAACAGCCAAAGATATCTAAAAGTATTAATCTAAACGCTCGTTAAAGTTGTAAAGATATTTAAAACTACCGCAAACACACACCGAACAATAAAAGCAGCCAAACATAAAGACATAGTTCAGCAAATGGTACCTGTGTAATTACTTGCGAAAAGTGCTTCTGTCCTATTGCGAGAAGGTTAACATTTAAAGAGTACCAAGAGCCAAGAGCCATTGCGGCTTATTTAATCATTGAGGTTAACCACAACTGACTGCACACCTTTTCCACAACATCGCTTTCAGTTTGTTTAGTCAGTTTTATTTCGATGTTTACTATATATGTTGATTTTATTTATATTATGCATGAATGATGCCGTTGTAATTATAAATTCGATGCTAGATATTGTTGTTGCTGTTTTTTTCTGTCACATATGGGAAACTGTTAAATGCTGCCTATGGTAAATTATATGGCTGTGGGTGTAGGCGTGATAATCCTTAGTCCTTCCTGTTTCCAGTTAATACGCTCCTTTTCCTTCCTTAGGAAGTATGTTCATTTAAGAAACAAAAAGGATTTCATGGTCTTCTATTTATAGTATTGAGTCGAAGAGATAACTTAAGTTCTACGATTCAGGATGTGAAATTTAATTCAAGATTCAGGATGTGAAATTGTGAAATTTCAATTTTTTGCAGAAAATTAGCAACAGGAAATTAACTGCAGAAAACTAAAATCCTGCATACTAGAACTTAGGGTATTAGAGACAGTGGTCTTCATCAGCGACATTGAAATTCAATGCTGGGGCATAGCAAATTTAGATATTTATTCGCACAATTACTAGGTAGTACTAGGTACCAAGAAACAAACTCAGTGTTGTGAGGACTTTGAATCACTAATTCAATCAATTGAACAACCAAAAATGGAAGGTATGAAAACCAGAAGACAAAATTCCTTTAACAGAAACAGATTATTCGCTACTGCAATACTTTTTTTTCAATGCATATGTACATTTCGGGAGCTTCTTACTGCTTTCTTCGGTGCTTTTGTCTGGGAAGATATTATGGCTTATTATTATTATTATTATTATTATTATTATTACTATTATTGTTTGTACTGGGGTCCATTTGTACTGGGATAGCACGACCGTACAGAATTTGCTTGGACAGGTCGCGAGGGAGAAAGAAGTCGACCCGCTGCTAATATCTGAACAGCACTGCAACAGGGAAGAGGCAGGATGGTATTGGGTTGCGGGATAGTATTGGGCTCCTAGGTCACAGCTGCACTATCAGAGATGGCTTTGTGCAGATTAGGTGTGCGGATATGACATTTGTCAGTGTCTACCTCACGCCGAATGAGCCAATGTCATCTTTTCAGTACAAGATCGACGAATTGAAGGAAGCCGTTTCGAGAATAGAAGGGCGAATCCTTGTTAGCGGTGACTTCAATGCCAAGGCGATTGAATGGGGAATGCCTCATCCAGACTCCAGAGGGAAACGAATCTTGGCAATCGCGGCTAGGACTGAACTTGTCGTCATGAACGTTGGGAACACACCAACCTTTCGCCCGAGAGGCTGCTCGGGAATCATCCCGGATGTGACGTTCGCTTCAGAGTCCTTTGTGCCCATGATACGCAAATGGAAGGTACTGGAGGACTACTCGGCGAGTGATCACCAGTATATTGAAATTGAAATTGGCGAGCGTCCTCCTTGACGCACAGGAACCCAACCTTCCGTCGCAGGTTGGGTCTCTAAGGGTCTGGATGAGTAACATTCCCGAATGATGGCATATAGGTCGGCTAGGAAACTCCTTCGCAAGTTAATCAACGAAAGCAAAGCTCACTGTTAGCAAAACCTCATTGTGGACATCAACAGAGACCCGTTGGGCCTGGGTTATAAGCTGGTCATGCGGAAGCTCGGAACCTCAAGGACGCCCTGTGTGCTTGAGGCAGAGAGAATGGACGAGGTTGTCGGGGCACTTTTCCCTATGCACCTCGTCCGTTTCGATGCTCCATGCGACGAAAGTCCAGTTGAGTGCCCGCTTTTCACTGCGAAGGAGCTGGACAACGCGATGCTCACATTCAAAGGAAAGGCGACTGGACCAGACGGCATCCCAGCAGAAGTGTTACAGCTTGTGTACCATCTTTGCCCTGACATGTTGCTCAGCATATTCAATGCATGCCTGCAAGAGCGTGTATTCCCAAAATGTTGGAAGGAGGCGAGGCTTGTGCTGATCAGCAAGAGGGAGGGGAATCCGGAGCTACCATCTGAATATCGGCCCCTATGTATGCTGAACGCCGCCGGGAAAGTGCTCAAAAAGCTCATCAGAGAAAGACTCGAGAGGCCATCCGAGCCACAGGGGGTCTTTCCTTCTTAGGGGGGCAATTAACGATTGGCGCGATTATAGAAGTGGCGAACGTGGTTCAGCGGGTAGAAGCCCACAATCACTACTCAAAGCGCATACTATTACTCATGACGCTTGACGTAAGGAACGCCTTCGATTCCGCTGGGTGGATTGATATTCTCAGTGTTCTGGAATCTTTCAGAGTGCCAAGGTATCTAATGCGGATATTGAGGGATTACCTCAAAGACCGCAAGCTCGTCCATGACACATTGGAGGGTTGGCGAAGAATGGACGTAACTACCAGGGTGGCGCAAGGTTCCATTCTCGGCCCAGACCTATAGAATATCTCGTACGACGAGCTATTGAGGGTACCCTTATGGGATGAGTCGCGATCGATCGGCAATGCTGACGAAGTAGTGGCATTAGTCGCCGGACGCACTGTCGAGCAAACGCAACTCAGACTAGGTATGATAATGTGTCAAGTGAGCGAGTGAATGACAGACCGTGGGTTCAACTTAGCGCTAGAAAAAACCGAAGTCGTCATTCTGACCAAAAAGCAGATCTCCACAGTTACGCCCATTCGGATTGGCGAAAAGAGCATCGTGTCCAAGAAGACGATCAAAAACCATGGTATGATGATTGACTCGAAGATGAGCTTCTTCGATCAAATCAGACCGTCAGTGGACAAGGCCGCAGATGGAGTATCGGCGCTCAGCCGTCTAATGGCTAACATTGGGGAACCCGTCGCGAACAGAAGACAGTAGGGAGGGAGTGATCTCTTCAATCTGAAGGTGCCGGTAGGCGAGACTTAGGGGGCCTAGTCAGAAGTAATGTGACAAACAGTTCCAGGCTATGTTCTCGGTGTGACAGGGGAGGTGTTTAGTCGCTAGTTCAGTTGCTGTGTGCCACTGGGAGTCCGACACTCAAGGCGCGAATAGCCTTCACCTCCCAACCAAAAAAGAACTGTGGTCCACTTGCTGGCATTTAGCATAGGGCAGAATCGGCCGTTAGTTCCCCATGTGTACTATTATTGTTTACAAATGTTCCATCCTTTCGTCCTACAGAAACCAAGATCTGTGGTCCTTAGCTCTGTGGTAGCCAAGTGTTCCAATTCTGTTACGCCAGTACACCTCAGCCAAATAAGGGAACTCGGGTAGACTCGGGCAATCTAGGAGGAAGTGTTCTGTACTTTCTTCCTCCTCACCGCAAGCTCGGCAGGTGTCATCCGTTTGGATTCCTTTTCGTTTGGCGTGTTGACCTAGAAGGTTATTGCCCGTTAATACTGCCACCAATGTTCTAACGCCGTTTCTGTTTTTCCCCAGGTGTTGTTTTATCCTCATTTGATTAGGGTGAGGCCAAAGAGCTCGGCTTATCCTGCAGTCGTTCCTGTAACTCCAAGCCGTATCTGTTTCTTTCCAGAGAATTACATCTAGTTTCCTTTTTACCGTTGGTAGTGGCACTTTAATTGTGTCTATTCTAGTCGCGTTTTGGTCGGCTGATCCAGCTCTCGCTAGTTCATCCGATCTTTCGTTTCCCTCTACACCGCTGTGTCCAGGGACCCTTGTCAGTGTAGATCGAAACTGACCAGATCGAAGTTAGTAGATCGAAATTTCGCTTCCAGATGTGAAATCCTGCACCGTTTTCCACGCTTCTCTGGTCGGTATGCTGATCTTGTATGGAATCGTTGTGGCCACTATCGGTTGGATTTTATCCAGCTCCCTTTTACTTGACGGAGCCAATCTCTCCATTTTTTCTAAAATGCATACTTGTCTTGTTTGTGGGTGATTAGATAATTCATATGTGGATTTTAATCTAATGCTCGCAAGTGGTGCCTCCCTGAAGATGAATTTGTCGTGTGGAATGAGATTGACCATTATTTCCATTGCAGCAGTTGGCGTAGTCCTAATGGCACCTGTGATGCCATGGGTCCTGGGTTTCCCCTTTGCACTTCTCATATGTGCTCCTTCTTGTGCACCTTTATCATCATTTTAAGTTATGCTAGGTGTTTCAAGGTGTTTCTCGCCCAATTTCGTCCTTTTCGGACTTCTTACGTGAGTGTTTCTTCATTGTTAGTTGAGTTTTAAGTCAGGAGCTGAAGCAAGTCTCAACAACTTCTATGCCATCATTGTTCAAGCAGCTTCTGAGTTTACGGATCAAAAGTAAAGTTACAAAGTTGAAAATAAAAATGGTAATGAGTTACTGAAAGATAATCCGCCAATTTTTTTGAAGAACTAGTCTCGAAACGTAGAATAATTATTTCTCAGGCTCAATATCGCTAATAAGTTTTAATATCTGGTTTTCATGCGTCATTCTAAGGTTGAATGGTTCTTTTTCGGCCATTTTTTTCAATTTATATTTCACGTGTTATGCTGGCGTCTTCAAAAGCACAGCCTTAACGTCAAATGACACTAGTATTTCATTACTTTTGAGTGGTTTCTCCATCAGTTCTATTGAGTTTCTTGATAAATTGTAGCCTTAAGATATTTAGAACCAAAATCCATGTATCCAAAATATTCCTGAAACTGCGAGGTTCTACGAGGGGCATTCAAATATTTACGAACCTTTTGCTTCAGAGAACTTAAAATGCATTGTAGAGGTAGGTGAAGAGTTTGGGGGGAATCCCCTTTAGGTGACTCGTAGCAAGTCTGACGGCTCGATCGATATCTTTGGTTTCTCCTAATTGAACGAAAGAGAGGTTTATCTTTTGGTTATTCACGGCATCGTAGAAAGGTTTCTAACGTAGGAAGGCGTTGAGCCAATTGGAATTTACGACCGAGGGCCAGCACATCTAAGGTAGAATGTACTTCTATGGCCAGGAATGAAAAACTGGTGTTCCGAAGTCGAAGAAGTGCGTCAAAAAGTTGAAAATGTCAGTCACAGTAGACTCAGCAGATTCTGCATTACGCCTGAAAAAATACAGCTGTTGGTGAACTCATCTAAAGAAATCGACGCGCAACATGAGAAGAAATCAATAAGAAACGAAATCAGTGTTGAAAGTATACATACCATCGCCCAAGATCTCCTAGAACTTTAAAAAATTTTGACGAGGTGGTTCCCGCGTTTGTTTACTCAAGAACGCAAACATTTAAGCATTGAAGTTTGTCAGAGGCTTCTTGCATGTTTTTATGCTGAAGGGCAGACTTTCTTGCAATGTATTCGATCGGCAAAGTGTGGTTTCGCCACTACACTTCCAAATCGAAAAATTCCAGTATGGAGTCGAGAAAAAGAGAGAAAATGCAAGCCATCAAAAGTTAAAACAACTAGTAAGCTTATGTCAGTTTTTTTCTGCGACTCTGAAGGAGTTCTACCTATTGGTTCTCTTCAAAATCGTCGCTTCATAAACGCTGCCTAGTATTGTCACCTTTTTGACCAGCTTTTGAGCCGTATATCAGTCAAAAAGACACCGTCGGCTCAGTTGTGACGTTTTTCTGCAAAACCGCACACTCCAACCTTAAAAATTGTCTGAAATACAATGAACTGTGCTTGAACACCCTCTCTACAGCACCGACCTTTTATCACGTGATTTCCATATGTTTTGGCCTTTTAAGGTGCAAGCTGCCACCTAGAAGAGAAGAGTGGTTTGCGAACAATCAGCAGCTTTAACATTTTTTGGTATTTTTGGGTGGATACCAGTCCGAAGTTATTTCTCGGAAATGGCCGGTAAGACTTATGTGTTTTGTAGGATTCAAAAGCGGTCTAAAAAACTTATCGGACGGGCGAGGGCGAAATAAAAAGGACGAGAAATATGTAGAAAAATAACAATAAATTGTATTTTCTCCTGAAATATAAGATAAACTTATCTTTGAAAAAAAGCTCGCTTATAATTGAATTCCCCTCGTGTTATCCATTTCCTATTTTTGAATGAGGGTAAATTTTATCTAAAGTTATCTACTTTACTTCATTCTTTTTGAGTTTTCATTATTGCGAAATACAGGACACCAACAAATCGAAGCTTTTTTTGAGAATTTTTTCAGAAAACAAATGATACCGCCTAAAGTCCATTGATTAGCTAAACACATTCAAGGAGCGCTCGCCTTGCAATGGCGAAGGCAGCTTGGATCTCAAGTGTTTATTCGAAGCTTGCTTCCACTTGTAGCATGTTATGCTTTCTACTCTCTGCGAAGCCTCGAACCAAGCCCCAAACCAAGGGACAAATTCCTAACGTTTCCATATCAATCAGATAAATCCCCAATTTCCCCCCCCCCAAAAAAAAAACAAATAAACAGATCAAGGGAAAGTGGATAATCTCATACACTATACTACATCGGCAGGTATATATAAAAATTGTCCAATATTTTGAATATATAATGAGTATTAAATTTGAATTTTTATTTTGAAATCAATTTTAAAATGAAAACTCAGAACCAAATACAAAATCAGCAACATGTTTGGAGAAAAACTAGGAACCAACTTTGACATCACACCAACATAGTTAAAAAAGTGGTCCATTTGTTTTTAACTAAAAAAAAGCGACATACAAGGACTGCGCCATGATAGACACGGACACCGATAACCCGATTCATACGTGCGTATACACAATATAACATACGTGGAACTTATTGACGCAAAACTGGTAACGAACTCTGAAACAATATTTTCGGGTTCTGAATCGATCTGTGTTTACATGAAAAACGCAATGAACCAAACACTAACATTTCTACACATCAGGAAGGACCCAAGCGGTATAACGCTAATCAAGCTATGAAAAGTCCGACGTGTAAAAGCATACACACCGCGACAGGCGCATCATAACGGGTGGATGATGACTATAAGTAACGGTAAATTAAACAAAACTGTTGCTTGCAAAACATGCATGCCTTCCTTATTGCCTATTTGTTCTTCATTTGGGCGTTAGTGGATCCTTCTTCTAAATAACAGCTAAAAGTGGATCCTTCTTCTCCTTCGCTGATCTGAGAGTCTGTTGGCTTTTTTTGTAGGCCTGAAGATTGTTTTGATGTTTCGTTTTTCAGAACTCTGCCAATCCTATCCGTGCTTCTCGGAACTCTAGGAAGAAATTCTAACCGACGACGACTTTTAGACCCGAATCAGGACAACACCAGTTCATCAACTGGCCGCAAAGGCCTCAACCAATTCAGCCGATTCACCAATTCATTATAAAAAGTTCCAATGGTCAAACTGAAGGATCTGTCGGATTGTGCTTAAAATCGGAGGCGAGAAAAACACGCCCTCACCCTCGTCTATTCATAGTTCCTGAGATCAGGATTAGTCCGCATCTCGAGGTTGAAGGTAGGACTCCGTACAAGAGCTGTAGGTGTTTTCAGCAGATACGAATTTCTCGGGATCTGATGCCTTATTCGCAGATCGTGAACGGTTGCATACCCCTGTATATCCTTTCGATTATTGTGATCAGTATTTTCAGCTGACTTCAATCCTTCAACAGACGTATTGATCATTGATTCTTTTGGTTTTACCACTGAAATATTAGTGAAAAAATATGAAATGAGTTTGTTGCCTTACTTGGCTGTACTGAAAGGCAGTAACACATACATGCATTTAGGCCAAAGTAACATTTAAAACGAAAGAATGCATTTTTAACTTCTGGCCGCTTTGAAAATGTTTAAAATGTGTCAATATCATATAGAAAAATCTAATATCATGATTAATTCATCACCCACATGCATTTTCCTATGAATAATCACCATCACATTGAGTCTGTTTTACATTATTCACTGATTCACAATTCCTTTTCTCTCTAGGACTAAACTTCTGAATGTTTATGCATTTGCATTTGCATAGCGTCATGTGAACCCAGTTGCTATAATTTATGTGTCGATTTGATTGTTGACAACACAGGATTAATATGAAGATGCCACTCCATGTGCACCGAGAAGGGAATGCCGATATGTGTACATGATAAAAAATCTTCGTTCCTCTAACAGAATCACAACTACTGTAACCATAACATGAATATAACACTTACTCGCTTGCACTTCACATATGCAAAATCTTCAGCATGCTCGGTAGCATCTTAGAGAGCTTCTTCGCTGTTTGCAGTCCTCTTAGGCCATGCTACATAGGGTCCAGGTCGCATGTAATAAAAGATCCAACCGTGTTAATTTACAGCATTAATTAAAATCTATACTTCCTCCTGGTTCGCTGAGCGTATTCACCTGAAGTTACACTAGCAGGTGTGAAAGATATGAAGGATTCGTTGAATTTTGGCACTGAATTTTGGTAATTTTAACAGCGTTTAGAATATTTTGTTCAGATTAATATTTAAGCATACAAACTATCCTTCGATATGAAAACATCATTACAAACGAGAATAGTGCAACAAAAGTTTCTACTTGCCCCTGAAGATCCTTCGTAGTAAATTTCTTCTTTGCTGTTCACATGACATGCAGTTTACCACTAATAACTTGAGGTACTTTGCACCATCCGACTCACATGTATTTGTGCGTAATACCATCATGATACATGTCGTAATTGTGTCACCATACGATAATAATAAAGCTCCTTTGAAACGTCTTTCGCACCCCTTATGCATGACCTAGTGCAGGTTAAGAAGCAAAAGAAAATTCCACCGTTTCGGCACATACATCATTCTGATAGAGCACACATTGAATTATGCGACAGTGGGGGGAGTGCCTATATGTCAGCAGGCTCAACCTTCTAATTCATAGCTGGGAAATTTAAATTGTCCTCCAACTGTTCAGTCGCATAATTTATTGCAAAATTTGAATTCCAAACGCGAGTTTTTGCCCGCGAAATGAATTCATTTTGAACCATTTAGTCGACCTTCTCCCCCCAGAAAACAGTAAGTGAAAGGATGTGCTGGCGCTTAAAAGCATTTATCCATTAAAAAATTAAATGTGCATTAAAAAGTTAAAATTAAAATTGGAAAGTTGTGAAATGAAAATCGTAGGAGAAATTGCGTTGATTTTATTTTTCTTGCTAACAATTCGCCAGAAATTTCGCAATGTACTTTCTGGGGGGTATGGATTTAAAGGTAGTTCCTTGTAAGATTTCTAATCATACGTGAGGTCTAGTGTCGTTGACTATTGTGTTCGTCTTTGAGTTTCTTGATACTCTGCAGGTGAAGAAACAGTTCTTTGATATATTTTTGCAATTCTTCGCATTAGAGTATGATCTTCCCAATCATTATTTATGTATCATTGAGACTTTTGTATGCAAAACAATCCACACATCCCATTTTTAGTATCAGGATACACTCACGAACACAAACAAAAGTAACAAATCCCCAATCGACTTATTTTTTTCTCATCAAACTTTTTAAGCGCTTTTGGTACCTATCCCACGAAACCGTCAACGAGACAGCACCTTGTTGAGGAGTTCTTTCTGTGGAACGATGTCAATACCTGGGAATTGTAACTTGAAAACATCTTTTGGTCCTTTTGAAGAGAAAGATTTCGTCTCCGTACTGACCCGGAAGAAGAAATCAATTCATCCAATAACAGGGAAGAAGGATTGAACGCACTTCGGACATGTAACGTGGCTGCCTTTATGGCCAATGAAGTGACACAAATTAAATCTCCGGATTGGACCATGTGGATGAAACGGTCACTGGTTCATCGAAAAATAGTTTCGACCGTCATTTGCAGGGAGAAGCTTAACTCTCAATGCTCAACAGGCACATTGTTCCAGAAGAATACTTTATAAAAGGGTTTTCTACGCTGAGAATATGTTCCGGTAAAGTAAGGGAGATCAAAAGAATCGGTCGTGAAGTTCGTGCTAAGCAGAAGAACAAAATCATGGTATGCTTCCAACAGAAGAAGACATGGAAGCACTTAACGCTTGTAGAACTCTATACATTCCTGGACCTGCTCATAACAGCTGGTGTTTACCACTTTAATAGTGAAACCATTTCGGGAATTTGGGTGGATAGACCAGTATTTGTTTTGCATGTAGCAAAGAATGTAGAAAAAATCGTGTTGCAAGAAAATGTCCTGACATGAAAAATTCGGATAACAGACATACCGACAGCCATTAGGAATATTGTTGGGTAACATGGCTGTTACGTTTGCAGACATTTATTTTATAGTGATTTATTTTTTTAGTTGACACCGCTTTATACCAGTGAGTAATTGGCCCTGGCTGCTGTGGCACTGGCCAGCGGAAGTGATTTTATAGTTCCCCAAATGGGATAACTCCAAGTGCTCCCAACCGTTCTGGATATTTTCAGGAAAGGTCACTGCATATGCTGGAACATCTAAGTATAGAAACTCATTTGCAGAATTACCTTACAGGAATAGCTACAAGGAAAATTAATTCTTCGAAAAATAAAATGAAAAAAAGGAAATTTTCTTGATACACAATAAGAATCAGTTTTATTTCATCTTAAAAATTAAATTATCAAAGAACTAAACTGTCAAGTACGGCATGCCCAAAGAGGGTTTCCCCGCCGTTCAAAAATGCTCATTCTATCTCCAGAAGGACACAAAGCTTAAATCAACACCACCAACGTGCACAAATTTCGTCAAGTCCCCCAATCTGGATTCGAACCAAGATCTCTGTCAACATGTCTGTACGTCTGATGAACTGTTCTCTTCTGCCTGTGGATATTAACTTATTGAGCATTTCATCATGGCCAACTACCTGAAAGCGGGTGGGGCATCAGTTATACTGATAAAATTGCACAATTTAAATACACAAAAGATCAACATACGCGATGGACACAAGCGCAGCATTTTGGAATTCAAATGTTGCTGCCACGTAGCAAACTGGAGTTCATATTTATGTTACCGTCAATCCAATATTCAACGAAACTTCTTGTCTTCAGTTATTCTTCAGCGGCCGTCAAGCACATCCGTTGGTATTTTCAATCAGTGAACATAGACATACATCAGTCGAAAGTGTTTCATATAATCGGAACAAGGAATCATAGTTGCTAGAATTCAATTTATTTGTACTATACGAAATTCATGCTACATGAGGTGAACATTTGGATAAGTATTGTGGTGACAATGGTGAACAGTAGTGACAGGTGATAGGGAAAGGTGAAAATAGAAAAAAAAAACGAAGAAATAATTTCAATATCCATCGTTTGCTACGTAGAAAAATAACGAGAGCTTAGTACTAATCGCAAGTCAACCTGTAGGTGAACAATTATTTCCTTAGTAAAACAAGTGCTAAAGAGTTGCAAGACTCGTCAATTCGATGTCGAACAGACTCCTAGTGTTACAAAGATGTGGGGTAGCCTACCAGCTACTAACTAACGTTAAATGAACTCAGACTTTTCTGTCTCAATTTTGTAGGCATTTTTTTGCTGCAGGATGAAAAATATAAATATCCTTCTTTTTGCAACTGACCCCACTCTCGCGAACTGATAGAGGTTTGTGTTTCTTTTTTCGAGAAAGCATGACGTCCGTTGTATGCTTATCTGTTTGTGACGAATTTGGAGTAGTTTCAGGAATTAGAGCTTTTTATTATCCCTTTTTTCTAGTCGTGAATTTGTGTTTCTGTGAATTTTGTATTGTTGTTCGGGGAAATTTTTATAAGCCTTGTTTTTTAACTATTTTCTGATCCGTGACACTGGCTTAATTAGTATTAGTATTAGTACTTCTAATTAGTATTAGTATTAGGCCTATTAGTACTTCATTAACTCTGAAAAGTATAATGTTGGTTGTTTAGCTACCGTTCAGCTATGGCTTTTCGTTTCTTTAAAGAGTCGTATTCGAGAAGTTGGTCTTCTGCCATTTGTAACACCATTTCAAGGTTATGTTTGAAGCTTTGATAGTCATAGGACTCATTATTGATTGTTTTCTATATTAATATTTTTGGGGAACTTGCCGACTAAACTCCCTCGGGTTCTTGACTGACAATTTTATGTCACATTCCAATTAATGGAAACTCTAAGAAGAGCCAAACCTAATAAACTAAAATAAATGAAGAAGGAACCGCGCGATTTTCCACATATACTACGACAAATTCAAAAATATATAACCCCAAAGAATGACAGCAGACGGAGGATTTAAGGAGTTGCCGATAAATTAGGAATCAATTATGGGACTTTACAGTGAATACTTTGAGTGAAAGTTTGAGTATAATGCTTCCGATAATGGCAAATGTTCCAAGACGGTCAACTGATGTACACACTCGCCAAAGTATCGTCATCAATTTAGAACTTAAGGAACGCTTTTTAGTCAATCAAACTTACCTTTTCAATTAATCTAAAACTATTCTTACCAGCAATGAAATGGTGCCTTGATGCTTTCATCCCGAAACAAAATCAGATCAATGGAACCGTGTTGATTTTCCGAGTTCCAAACAATACAGAAAGGCGCAAAGCCATGTGAATGCAAAGCCGTGTTTTTTCAGGAAGCTGAAAGGGCTGAAAAGGTGGAAATTCTACTTGTAAGCAAAAAACTTGCATATGTAAAGTTTAGACGGTGAACTCTAGCTTCTACTGCGATGTGTTCAGATAGTGAAAATATCATTGCTTAACCATTTTAATACGATTTCTCTGACATACTCCCACTTCTCCAAAAGATTGTTAATGGCAGATGTCAGTATTGGTCCCAATTTTTCATCTTCTTCTTTAGAAGCTGAATCATTTTGCTTTCTCTTTGGTTTTCTTTGTGTTCTTCATTCAATATTTCTAGAAGTTCTTCAGCCGTCATTTCATCTTTATGTGCCGTAAGAGCTCTTCTATGTCATCCTCATTCACCTTCGATTCCAGATCTGTAGCAGTTGTCAAAATTTCATTCATATTTCAGAGATGTCTCCCTGACCACTTCCATTTCTTTGAACCAAAGATGCGCACAGCTTTCTTTCAGCAGTAATTAACAGGCACTGCGTGACCTCTGACCAAGCCGTATTTTAATGATACGAATAGCTTCCAGAATTCCCAAATTTTTCTTTCCAAAACATTTTAAGCGTCATTTATTCTGAGAATCGGTATCTTCGAAAACACCGAAAAAACAGCACGCAAGTTCAGAATTTCTAAAAACTTTTAATAAACTCCCGAATAAAGTTCCAATCCTAGGAACTGTGAACCAGGGAAAGTCTGCCAGCAAATTCTCTTCCAGGTCCTTTGTGTGTCCTGGTGCATTGTCTAAACAGCAGTGCTTTGAATGACAAGTCATTTAGATGGTATCAAAGTAGTGCTCAGAGCACACATTAAACAATAATTGAATATTAAGCAGCTATTCTTTGAGAGGAACCTTCGTGACTCAAACCCTCTGACTCGATATTCAAATTACTGTCAGTTTCATCTTCATTATTGAATTTTTTGTAATGCTCCGGAGTTTTCAGAGTGGAAAACGTGGTTCGAATTTTATATCACTTACTAGCGTAAGCTCAAAAAGGTAACGTCAATTGGTCACTCATGGGCTTATGCCCAGGAACACTTTCATCATCCTTCTTGGTGTCCATAAGATTTGGCATGCGCTTCCAAAACAAATTCACAAAATTTTTGTGGAGAATATCCTCCTGTTTCAATGAATTCTTGAATTGTGAGACAGTTTCCCTCAGCTTCTTCTTTATCTGCACTAGTAGATTCACCATCTATTAATTCAAGGTGATTCCAAACTTCTTTTTAAACTTTGCAAACGAAAGAGTTGTTGAAAGAATTTAAAGAAACGAAAGAATTAAAAGCTACCACAGGCAGCCTTAAATTCTTACTCCTTGAATGACGAACATGGAGTTTGTTTTTTCAATTTCTCAAGAATTTCTCCAGCCTTCTTTTGAATGATAGCCATACTAGTTACATCTCTTTTCATTTCCTATTCATTTATCCAAACGTAAAGCAACCTCTGCATTTATTCATGGGTGGCTTTTCTTCGCAGATGTGATTTTCGTCTTTCTTTTAGCTGCTTGGGTGTTCCTGATATTTTTTTAAGCTAAGATTGTGCATAGTGTAGACCTGTTCAAGCCATATACTGTCTCGCAACATCAGCCATCTTCTGTCCACTCTCTACATTGGCTTTAATCCCTTGCTTGGTTTTTATGGTGAGCACGGTTGTTGACACTTTTAGGACCCATCATTTTGTCAGATTTTACGTTTTTTATAAAGAGTTCAGAATACACATACGAAAATTAAGAGGAACAGAAGCCAACGAGCTTACACAATTGACAAAGTTTCGGCACACACTAGCTACGCTGCGGTATGTGACAACGCGGGAAATCGAGTCATGCCTAAGTGATATGGTTCGCGTTAGCACCGCACGTGATTCATTATCACATATGGTCCGAGAGTTGAAAAGGGGCCGATAGAATTCGGTTAAGTCGTTGTCCGAACACGAAAATCTTTGGTTAAAATGTTCGCTGTCCGATATATTTGCAGTCCAAACTATGCGTTAAATCATGAGGACTCATTTATATGTCCTATATGTTGCTTCTTTCAACATGGTATTACTGTTTTTGTTAGTCAGACCCAGATCTTAGCAAGTTTTTTGTGTTTAAACTTTGCAAGAATATTAACCTTTAAGTTCTGACGTGGTTTAGTCATATCATAAATGATGACGTGACGTATGTCAGACGGCTTAGTAAATAATCGAAATAGATAATTTTTATTTACTGATTTGCACAATATTTACTTGTATTATGATCTGTCATTATTATTCTATTAAGGAAGTGAAAAAAAAAACAACATTTTCTAATCAAATCAGTATTTATTTGGTTCAAATCATATAACCTATATTTCGCTTGGCTAAAAAAATATATGTTATAATCTTAGCTACAATATAATTATTTGGACGTTATTTGGCAAAATTCTTTTATTTATAATATCAGTCTAAATTAAAGTTTTGCTTAGGTAACAATTAATTCTCAAATCACATTAATATTTTGGGACAAATTACTTGTTGTCTGCACAGTCCACGCATATCGTTTTTGAACATCCAAGACAAATAGGCTTGCGGCATTCGATGCAATTGTACTTAGTACGCGTTTTAAGTCTTGATGGGCATATTTGACACGTTTTTCTCGTTGCTTCTGTACTTTCAGGGGGTATTGTTTCAGGTTCCAGAGGCTTATTTGGACCTAGTACGCGTGCAATTGTCAGTCGCAATTCTCTCGGCAATCTATTATTGTATACGCGGCATTTCAGGTGCGGCAAAACTAAACTATAAGCAAGATTCTGAAGAAATTGTGCTCTAGGAATATCAGGAACAGCAGTGCAGGTCTTGTACAGAGCATAGGCGTTGACTCCACTCATATCCAAGACTTTGAAAAAAATCGCGAGAGGCCAACGTCTGGTTCTACGATTTGACGAATAATTGGAACACTTTTTATCGATTTAATCAACACCCCCTTTTGTTTTATTATAATCTATTATGATTTTCGGCTTTTTTGATAGTGGATCCAATTGCTTTGTGTGGTGCATTGAAGAAATCAATATTACTGCTTTTGCCTTTTTAGGGACATATGAAACAATAGTGAAGTCTTTGGTAAAACCGTGTAAAGATGATTCAGGCTGGCGAGTTTTAGATGCTTGAAATTCAGGTGGGATGTGCCTTTTATTTTTTTTTTTTTCAAGGTTCCAAGATACGTCAGACCTCTATCTTTCAACTGCTCCATCAATTCTATGGAGCTAACCCAATTGTCGGCTGTAATATTGCGATTGGTTTTTTCAAAATCCTTACACAATCGTAATACGGACTGAGTTGGTATGGCGAGCTTTCTCTCAGTTTCGGTTAGTCCCAGCCCATCGGAGTCTTTTCCATGGTAAATGTATACATTATACACATGAAAAGATTCTGCATCACATACTACTAAAATCTTCACACCATACTTGGTCGGCTTCTTCGGCATGTAAATAATAAATTTGCATCTGCCTCTAAATGAAACTAACATTTCATCTACACATAAATAAGCTCCGGGAGTATATACCTTCTTGCAATTGGCAATGAACAGTTGAAAGATTTCTGAAATTGAAGCCAGTGGGTTCGTTTCAAAGCGTTGCGATCTAGTGTTACTGTCATCAAAACGAATGTAGTTCAAGAGGGTGAGAAATCTGAACTGAGACCTCACGCAACGAAAAATTTCACGTCCAGAACCATCAGCAGCAAAAATGTATTTGGTGTTTTCGTGATTCGATTTGAAGACTGAGGTATAAAATAATAATCCCAGGAAAGCTTTCATTTCCTCACGATCGGTAGGTCTTAGTTCAATTTTATTTGGGTTTTTATACTTCGTGCGGATTTATGATAATTTTTGATTAGTATAGGTAAGAATCGTATCAATCATATTAGTGTCGAATAACTCAAGCCATAAAGATTCCGAATCAATAAATGTTTTGGGCTGTTGTCGAGGAATATCAACAATATTATGACTTGCTGTACGACTCGATCTGATAACAGGTTCTTCAAATGACCACTTGAAACCATTTTTCCCATAATAATACCGATTACTAGAAGAAACTGGAATAGGACTTACAGTTGAAGGTCCTGGAACTTGGTGGGCTTCATGAGGAGACACGGTGGTCGGTCTGATTTGTAACTGATTCTCATTTTCCTTATTTTGTTCGTCTCCTGACTGTTCAGATTCCGTATCATGATCAGATTGTAAGAAGAAATCTGGGTCTGCCTGATCATCGTCAACATCGCTAAAGTCGCCCTCAATTTCCGTTTCTAACCAACATTGTAGAGTTTTTTCGAAGTCTTGACTAGTAGAAGCAACCACTCTCTTTCTTTTACGGCTATTTTCCAAAGTACTCCGTTGGTCCATCTAGAATAATACGATAAATAATGAGGTGACGTCTTGTAGACACTTAGAAAGATACACACTAATAATGATCTGACGTCCAACAGACTCGCAACATTAATACTGACCTTAAGCCTGAGAGACATCGTGCAGCTCCACAGCGAAACGTGTTATGGCGCCACCAGCAAGCGCTCGACTGAATGATCGACGGGTTTAATCCCGAAGCTACAGGAAAGGGCGCGATTGTATCTTTAAAGGCTTTGAAATACGGCTTATATTTGCGAACTCACTGTCTATGAGACATCCACGTCAGTGGTTAAAGGTTAAAGTTTCATCCAAGTCACGTAATTGATTATACCCTTATTGTTGCTCTAAGGATGATAATGGCGGCAAAATGCACAAAAGTATACAGAAGATCAGCACTTAGAGTTTTTTAAGGACTTTCAAGCCCTGTTTTTATTTGGAAGACGATGGTCAGTATGCTCATGAGTATGAGCCATATTCTAGTCTACTTTCGGATGCTCTAATATATATTTTCTTCATTTATTAACTAGTAGAGAATTATCATGGACAAAAGATTCATGTGATATAATGAGGTTAAAATTATCTGGGCAATATATCTTCACTATCATATGTTCATTTCTCCAAGCTCTCACCTATCCTCCATGAATTTTTCTTATTGTCCAGCGTCCAACTGCAAAATAGATGCGTCACGTTCACAAACTCCAAAAATATTACATCAGTTTGCTGAATGAGCGAATTGCTCCATACCATTCCGTCAACGAGTCCCTTTCACTCCTAAATTTGCCTTTTATCTCGCACCCATTTATCCATCGAACCATTCATTCACTCACTATTCAGTACAAGAATAGTATTCACTTGTCATATTTCCTGCTCGTCCCTATGGAAAAACCTTCTGAGGTGGAAAGCGAAATGCATAAAGCCAAGACCCATAAATTCTTCCAATTTGACAGTAATGAAAATATTCCAAGTCACTTTGTTATTCTTATTGCAAGTCCAGGACTCAAAATAGGCCTTCCATTACATCTCCCACAACTTCTTTGCTACGTTTCAGATTCATCGTGCTGTTGCCTTAGGACAAAGTTTCGTTTAGTTCGTTTCACAGACGAAGATTCCTCTTATCCTGTAGCAAATATATTTCTATTACTGCAATAACACTCAGTCTGCGTTCAAAGTTATTGCTTGAGCGGATTAAGGACTAAGACTTGAGCAAAGTTATTGGAGGTCTTGTCTGTCTTTTGCTTGTTCTCAGCTTTTTGTTCGTTCCATTGCTTGGAGTTTTGAGAACTCGTTTTCAGGATATTTATTATAGGTAACGGGTCTGTTTAGCAGTTTTTACGCTTAAGTACCGATTCATAAATAAGATACTCCGACAAAAAGATACAATAATAGTACCATATACTATTTGTGCGTGCATAGTGCCAAATTGTGGTGGCGGCTTTTGCGGAATGAATGTAAATCACATGTAGACTGAGTAATTATGTTTACACAATCAATTAATAATAATTGCGCTCATTTGATAAGTGCATTGAGCACATGAGTATATTGTTAATGCTGGTATTTTAATATGAAAACAATCGTGGTCGTGCGGCAGGCGTTATGACCTATTCGTTTCATGTGCAATCGCAATCACAAAACATATGTTTGGCCACATGCATGTGAGCGGTTTCATCCAAAATTTGACAAATATGTGTGGTATCTGTGTATGGTTGGATGGATGTGAAATATTTCGCGCAAAGAGAGCTGCGTTTCATATTTTCAATAGTTTTTTGCAACATTTCTGTGATCTAAAAAAATTAAAAAAAGTTTTCTTTTTAATTTTGCGTTTTTATTTTTTCTTTCGAATTTTCGAAGTCGTCTTTCGACCGTAATTGTTCGATCTTCTTCATCGACTTAAGGGGTTTAACTTAACCTTAACATATATACAGTGTGGTTGCTTAACCGAGTCAATTAAAGGTAACTGAGAGAAGTTGGTAACTAAGAGTAATTAAGGCGACTGAAAATTTTCCAATTTTGGGTGATCAGCCGGAAAAGCCAGGAATTGCAGTTACCCCTACCTTGGTTCATTAGAATATTCTTCTCTTTTAGAATCGTCAGGCTTTCCTGAGCGTCCAATTCTTTTGTATCCCTTGCTTCCCTTACTGGTGTTGCGTCCTCAAATGTTATACCATGTCCTTCTATGATAATTTGCTCGGCTACGGCTGATCCGAAGTTGTTCAGCTTTACTTTATTTTTTGCTGCTGCCGCTTTACTTATATGCACTCGTATTTTGGTATTTATTAGTCGTCTTGTTTGCCCGATATAGATTTCTTGGCATTTCGAGCATTCAATTCTGTAGACTCCTGATCTTTCGTGCGACTATCGCTTGAACTTTGTGTATTCTAGGATATTTGTTAACTGGTATTCGCTGCTGGAATCTATAAGTCGTATCGATTTGTATTCTTTGAAGTCGTTTCTCAGTTGCTTTGCGATGCCCTGATTGTATGTTACAGCCTCCAAAAAAGTTTTTTCCTGGTCTAGAGTGGTTTATGTTAATCTATCCTTCATTTTTCTGCGTTTTCCCACTATCCTACTTATTGTTGATGGGTTGGAAACATTCAATTTAGCTGTCTGTACAAAATACTCCATTTCGGTCCTTTTTTGCCACCGTGCTTAATGGCAAGTCTACCATGTGGTTAATGATTGCCCGGTATGGTGATACCTTCATTTATTGCGTGTGGTTCGAGGAATTCTTCTCTGCGTGTGGGTTGGTTTATTATTATTAATTTTAGTTAATTAAGTTTTAAATTTATTCGGGTTGTTGCGGTTTTGAGAGCCTGCCTACAATCCTGCACCAATTGTGAAACTACGCGGTTAAAGGCAAGCGCCTGCAGTGCCGACTTACTGTCCGAGAGTATTTGTATTCTTCCATTAAGGTTATTTGTTGCCGCTTCTATAGCCGCTTTTATTGCAAACACTTCCGACTGGAATACTGTGGTGTGGCTCTCCAGTTTATAACCGATTGAGTTGCGGGTGATCTGGGAAAAAGATTCCCAGGCCGCTTCCCTCATCCGTTTTGGAACAATCCGTGTAGATCATAATCTCACTTTCAGATGTGAAATCCTGCACCGTTTTCCACGCTTCTCTGGTCGGTATGCTGATCTTGTATGGAATCATTGTGTCCACTATCGGTTGGATCTCATCTAGCTCCCTTTTACTTGACGGGGCCATTCTCTCCATTTTTTCCAAAATGCATACTTGCCTTGTTTGTTGGTGGTTAGATAATCCATATGTGGATTTTAATCTAATGCTCGCAAGTGGTGCCTCTCTGAAGATGAATTTGTCGTGTGGCAAGAGATGTACCATTATCTCCATTGCAGCAGTTGGCGTAGTTCTAATGGCACCTGTGATGCCAAGGCAGGCCATTCGCTTGATTTTCTCTAGCTCTTTTGCAATGGTTTTCTTTTGCAGTGCCTGCCACCAAACCAATGCCCCGTAGGTGATTATTGGCCTCACTACAGTTGTGTAGATCCAGTGGGTAATTTTGGGTTTTGTTCCCCAGGTTATCCCTACTAGTCTTTTCATTGTGAAGAGCGCGGCTGTAGCTTTCCGTCTGACTGTTCCTATGTTTCGAGTCCAAGTTAGCTTACTATCCAAGGTTACTCCTAAGTATTTCACCTTGTTTACTAAACTGATATGTTTTCCGTCAATGGTGTAAATGTCTCCGGTTTACGGCGCTTTGTGTAAGGCATAAGCTCCGGTTTGTCGGCATGGATGCGCAGTCCGTTTAGTTTTGCCCACTCAAAAAGATGTGAGAGTGCGGTCTGCATCAATTCCGACATGGTTTCCGGGAACTTTCCTTTTATCAGTATAACGATATCGTCAGCGTACGCTATCGTTTTGAAACCCTTCCCGTTGAGGTCTTCCACTATTTGGTTAACTGTGAGTACCCAGGCAAGTGGTGATACTATGCCGCCTTGTGGTGTACCCCTGTTGGTCCATTTATTCAAGGTTACGCCGTTTTCCTCGGCTGTAATCTTCCTTTTAGCTGGTAGTTCCGTCATCCATTTAGTAAGATATGGGTCTATTGCATATCTTTGAATGGCTGCTACTATGCTCTCAGTTTTAACATTGTTGAAGGCTCCTTCGATATCAATGAAGGCCGCGAAGGTGTAATCTTTGATGGCAAGGTTCCTCTCTATTCTGCTTACTACTTCGTGTTGCGCCGTCTTTATTGAGCGCTCTGGTAGGTATGCGTGTTGGTTGGGGCAAAGCTCCGTTATGTCCGCGGTGCCCCATGTACTCATCCACCAGACGTTCCAGGGTATTCAACATGAAAGACGTTAAGCTGATACGTCGGTAATCTGTTGCTTCGAAGTGGCTAGCTTTTGCCGGCTTGGGTATGAAAACTACTTTGGCTTCTCTCCAGCCCAGAGGAATATAGCCTTTGGATATGGAGGCTCTACATATTTTCACCAAAATCCGTACTATTGAGATATCCGCTTTCATAAACATGATCGGATACACTTTGTCGATTCCTGGTGATTTGTAAAGTTCGAAGGTATTAATGGTCCAAAGGACCTTTTCTTCCCTTCCTATATCTTTTAGGGGGGGGGGGGGTGCACGGTAAGGAGTCACGTTGTTTAATTGTTGTGTCTCCTCATCCGGTGAGCCCGGAAAGTGTTGGCTTAGTAGGAGCTTGAGACGTTCTATGCTATTTGTTGTCCACGATCCGTCCTTCTTTTGGAGCATCGTGTCCACATGTGGTTCTCTTTTCAGAGCCCTGCTTAGCCTAGAAGTCTCGTTTCCTCCCTCAATATTGCTGCAAAAAAGATTCCAGGATTTCCTTTTCTCTCTTCTTGCAGCTGTTATAAATATTTTCAGATTTTGCTTATAGTCCTCCCAATCCGTATCTCGGTGTGTGAGGCGAGCTATTCTGCATAATCTTTGAGAATTATTCCTGATCTCTTCCTATTCTTTGTTCCACCAGCTTACCTTGTTTTATTTGACCGTATTGGTTGGATACTTGCATATCGACCAGTATACTTGTGATATATCCCACTTCAATGTCGATGTCCTTTCGACTTCTCAATGGGTTTGACTGGTGTGAACCTATATATCTTTTAGTAGCATTGGTGTAGCCATCCCAATCTGCTTTCGAAGGATTCCAGAAGACCAATGGGGTCTTCTCGCCTCTTCTCACTTGAAAGGTGATCCATTGGTGGTCCGAGAATCTAAGTGAGTCACACACTCTCCAGCCGTACAGGTCTGCCAATGCCTCTGTTGTGATTAGAGTGACGTCAACCATTTCCGCTCTATTTTTCGTTATAAAGGTCGGTGTGTTACCCTTATTTGCTAAGTTGAGGTTAGTAGTTATTAAGTAATTGACTAACTGCTCACCTCATTCGCATCACTTGGTGCTTCCCCAGAGTTCGGGTTGCGCGTTCGCATCGCATCCGATGATGACCCGCTTCCCCCGTATATGCTCCGATAGGGTGCGGAATTCGGTGGTCGGCATCGGAGCGTCAAACGGTAGGTATGCCGAGACCAGCGTTACCTGCCCGTCCCTTCCGTCAAACACTGCTGATGTAAGGTCAATGTTGCTGAACTGCGGTAGGAAATTAAATTAATTTCCTTCCGACATATAATGCAGCTACGAATTTTATTTACCCCGCTTGTGGCAAAGATATTGAATTGTTTTGCACTGATTCCAAGTATCTTTCCATTAAGTTGGTAAGGCTCTTGTATCAGTGTTATTTAGGTGTTCCGATCTGCTAGATGTTTAAGCTGATTTGCTGTTGCCGCCCTGCTGTGGTGCAGATTTGCTTGGGTCACCGGCATTGACTTTTCGCTTTTGCTCCAAGGGCTCGGTCGCCTTTGCTTTGACAGTCACCTGGGTGAAGCCAAAACTCAGTCGTCCTTTTTTTGTCCCTTAGAGTGTTGACGTCTTCTTTTCGCATGCCCAGTACCAGGACCATTGTTGGCGACTTCTTTCTCCGCGAAGAGATGCCACCTTTCCGTTTCATACCCCGTGTTTTGCAGTTTAAGCGTCTTGAAGGCTTCCTGCGGTGTCTGCTCCGTTTCGGGTATAAATACCTTGACGGTGCATAACCGCAGTACCTCCTTTATGGGGACGACTCTAAACTCCTCGTTCAGGGTGGTGTTTATCTTGGCAACTGCAGTCTTTAGATATTCTAGAGACTGCTCGTCGCTACAGGTTACAGTCAGATGGCCTGCTGTCGGTTTCATTCCTCTGAATGTTGGGATTTTTTCTGGTTTGCTGCGTAAGTGCTCGAAGAGGTCCTTTTTCAGGGCGGTTTGCAGCTTCGCGAGTTGATCCTCATGGATCTCACCAGTCTCATTGATGTAGTATCTCACCGCTACCTTTAGTGCATTGGTTGCGGCGTCCCGATAGGACATCCTCGCCAGAGTTTGGGGTCCGGGGCTAACCCTCCGTTCCTTTTATACCAGTGCCTTGGTTGCGATCATCCGATCTCATTAGGTCCGGTTTAACCCTTTTCCTTGGCAGTTGGTGGTACAGCTTCCTTGGCAGCAGCAGCCAATTTCCTAGGTTTCCCTTGGTTGGCTGCTTCCTTTTGACTGGTGCCAGGGTTCGTTGGGAAGCTCTTCTCCCCGATTGTATTTTGACGCATCAGTTTCCTTTGCGCCTTTTTTCCTAGTATTCTGCCTGATGCTCCCGTCTTCTCAGTGGATGCGGTAGCTGCCATTGCGCTTGTTTTGTTGCAGTCACTAATCAAATGCACGCCCTGCTCCCTCAGCGTAAATTTCTGGTCCAATAGCTCTGGGCAACTGGTGCTTGGTGCCGTCACGCCAGTTGTCCGGTCCCCGGAGATTTCTTCCCCTCGTATGCCGGGTACTGAGGATACTTCTTTCTGTTGTAATTCCATATTTTTTAAATTGGGTTACCTCTTTGCTTCACTTCTCGCCCTTTGCTTTCCTGCTAGGTTGGACCCGAAGGTCTCCTGCAGTATAGCCGCTGGGTTCATTGGAGTTAGTGGGCCCCCTCGCCACGTCAAGGCGGGTAACTGTGAATGGTTTACTATAAACGTCAAAGCTTAGGTAGTCATCCGTTCTTGATACTAACGAGTCCAGGAACTCTAGCACATGGTTCTTTTTCTCCTCAATTGTGAAAGTGATGTTCTTGTGTGCTCTGTTGAGGTCCATGAAAACTCTTAAAGACTCTTATTTTTTGACGTATACAAAGATGTCATCATCATACCCTTGGAATTTTGTCTTTATTTCTGAGTTCCCTCTCCAGCCTGGTTATAAACATATCGCTGAAGAATGGTGAGAGCGGGTTTCCCATCATGACTCCTCCTTTGCTTTTGTAAAAGCTTCCTTTGAACTTAAAGTAGTTCACCGTCATACACAGTTTGCAAAGTTGGGTGTATTGTCAGTACACCCGCAGCAGGTCCACATCGTACACATCGGTACACATCGGTACACATCGCAGTAGGTCAACTGGCTCACGCATACTAAGAAATATGGGTAAATCTCGTTTTAGACCTCTAATTAAGTTGTAAAGAGCCTTGTCCTGGTAAAATTGGGTCATAATGCTCATAGACTCCTGGCACATTTGGACAGATGCTAGTTTGTTTCGAATGAAAGATAGATGACTGTGCACAGCCTGGTAGAATTCGGGAAGTGAATTTCCACCCTGCACCAGAATGGTCATCTGCTACTCTAAGCTGGTTAAATTCCGCTTGTCTGCATAGTGTAGGGTCGAACAATTAGGAATCCTGTCCTAGTTCAACGGAGTGTTATAAAACAACAGTGTGATGTCCTCGTGGCCAGTTTTTTTTATAACGGATGACCGAGAGGATCCTTAGTATTTCGGCGTGCCCTGGAGATACTCGTGAATTTTCAGTATCTTGTCCACACTTTTGGGTTAGGAGCTAAACTGACCTAGCTCTTCCGAAAATCGTCTCAAGCTTTGGATAAGGGGTGTTCAAGTATTACGTAACGCAATTTGCGGGGAGGGGGTCTTGTTCAACGTTACGATGCGTTACAGGGGGAATACTTATATTATACTATGGTACAGGAAAAACGTTATGGCGCGTTACACAGGGGGAAGGGGGGTTAGAAATCTTCAAAAATTGCGTTACGTAATACTTGAACGGTCCCTAACGTCTGAAATGCGATCCATTTCCGAGAGATTTTCATTAGCATCAGAAATAATGAGACTATCGGCGTCTATATTGAGGTCAGATGCCGGATTAATCAAATGGCTGAACATCTACCGTTCTTGCATTTTCAGCGTTTTATTGACCACTCGCGTGATGGTTTGCGCGAGATTATCTTCTGAGGTACGATTTCTGTCGCCTGGATCAGCGCCAAGCTCAGGAATAGCATCGAAAAGCTCATAGAGTTGCAGCCGGGGTGGTCGAAGCTGGTTATCCGTGTTCAACATATTCAAGGAATTGATTTAACACTAACTCGCGAATCAAGAAATTACCACCTTGCAAATTTTTCAAGTTTCAGGGATCAGTACCAGTCCAAACCACATTCTCACAGACAATTCAAAATTTTTTCCGGTTTTCCTTAAACATGGTTGGGTTTACAGAAAAAATTCTGGATCTCTCGGCTCTCCTGATGTAGATTGGGTCCCAATAGATACTCTTTGTTTAGGGTTCGGGCTGTTTCAGTTATGATTTACCGTTGTCCTTTTTGCCGATTCGCAATTCACCTAGATTGAGAGTTTTCACTGCGGTTGCATGAGCCCTTGTGTCAGCAAATATTGTGTTGATTATAGTTTGAAACAATTAATAACTTACACAGTATGTCGGAAAAGTTCACCAACTTATTTTGTAGCGCTTGTACGAGTGGTGCCATCTCTTGAACGACACCGGTGCTATGTTGCTACATCCATCTGGAGTGTCCGAGAATCAATTTTTCATCAGTATCCGTTCATTAGTTGCCGAGATAGACGTGCTTGAGTGAACGTGTGTTAAGTATCCCGGTGCAAGCTCTACGATGGATGAGAAATTGAAACATCGTGCCGCAATTAAATTCTGCTATAAACTTAAAAAAACTTTCGCGGAAACGAAAAAAATGATCGATTTGGCTTACAGTGAAGCTGTAGTGTCGCGTCAAATTGTTTACACGTGGTTCAGTCTGTTCAAGAAGGGTAGAGAGGCATTAGAAGATGACGAGAGAAGCGGCTGGCCGTCAATCGCTGTGACCGACGAAAACGAGGCTCGCGTGCGCGCGCTACCGAAGCAGGATTGCCACATGTCTCTCAGAATGTAGGCAGACGAACTGAACATGAGCAAGGATAGCGTCGCGTTGATTTTTAAAGGAAAAATGAACCGCAGGAAGGTCTGCTCTCGATTCGATCCGCGCTTTCTCACACCAGAACAGAAACAAACTCGCAGCCAATGTTGTCAAGATTTTATCGAGACTTGCGATAGCACTCCGGGCTTTTTAACCTCAATTGTGACTCAAGACGAGACTTGGTGCGTTCAATAGGATCCTTCCACGAAGAACCAGTCATCCGCTTGGCTCAGTCCGGGCCGTGCGAGGCATCAAAAAGTGTGGCAACAAAAATCACGGGTAAAGACGATGCTCATCGCTTACTATCACTCCAAAGGCCTGATACACAAGGAATTTTTGCCGCCAAACACTACCGTGAATGCTGCGTATTACGTAGGGGTGTTAAGACGTCTCAAGCGCCGGATTAATCGCATCAGGCCCGAGTACAAGGAACCGGGATCGTCGAGTTTGGTGGATGACAATGCGCCTGCACATTCTTCGAACATTATGAAGCGTTATCTCGCCAAAAATCAGGTCCCACGCATCAATCACGCCCCATACTCGCCAGATCTGGCTCCAGCCGACTTTTTCCTATTTCCCAAGCAAAAAATTGCCTTGAAAGGACGATTTTTTGAAGATGTACCGAGCATTCAAGAAGCTTGCACCGATCGTCTCACAGCGATAACTTCAGAGGAGTACCAGAGAGCCTTCGAATCACTAATGGAGCGCTCAAATGAACGTATCCTAGGGAAGGGGACTGTGTTGAAAGTTAACTGGAATAAATTTTTTTAAGATGTAATTTTCGATTTTTTATTTCAAATGTTCGGGAACTTTTCCGACATACAGTGTATATGCTGTCGTTATGCCGAAATCAGTTTTGCGAGTGCGTTTATTACACGTTTTTTAATTAATGCCAATTACGGCCTGGTTTTTGCTTACTACTTCGGCTACTTCCCGGTGACACAGTTGCAAAGCTAAGAGAGTTCCAAACAATAAATCTTTAAGGCCAGCGACCGATTTCGGCTATCGCGCCATTTATCAGGTCCATCATGCTGATTGAGCTGGAATGCATGATTTTGTGTTTTGATATTAATCAAAGGCGTTTACTAAACTATGATTTGAAAAACAAACCTATGCATTAAACACTCGTTGATAATCTCCCTGGAAGGACAGCCGTTATAACATCCTTTTTCTAAATTTACCCTGCATGCACCATTGCATTCGGATGCATTCTGCATGTGCACATAAGTGAGTGCATAGACACGCACGTCATGCAACAAACGCAACAGCATTACAACATACATGAAACATTTCAGATCCATATAGTGCAAGTGATAAAAACGTTAATTGCCAGCCACGTTTATTTATTCCAAAAATATTTGGTGGACCAAGCATATGAAAAATTCATTAAAATGTCATGAGGTCGTATGACAGGATAAATATTGACATTTTTTATTCCAGCGAGGTCAAGCGTCCATTCCATCCCTCGGAATTGACTCTCCGACATGCAATATTGGTTTGGCAACGGTCCATAAAGAGTCGAAAGTGCAACTTGCATGTGTACTTTTATTAATGTTTCGGATAAATTGGAAATGAAATCGCGACATATATACACGTATGGATGAATGAATGGCTATTATAATGTTTATATGCATATGAACATCCTTTTTGTTTTAACCATTTAATGGGAATCATGTTGGTGACAGTTCAAACATGAAATAATAACAAACTCTTCAATACTATTGGTGTGAATGCGTATGAAAAAAGGATATACATATATGTAGCTGTCGTAAAGGATACATTTTAAATATAAATTGAATGCTATTCCAACACGTTTGGCCGGCGATAAATATTTGTTTAGATGGTTTTATGAAAATACGTTGAAATTTACGTTTGTGGAAATTAATTTGGGCCTGGGAAATGTTCATGCAAGTACCCTGCCATGAACAAATTCATATTCATGTGAGTAATAATAGTGGTGCAGACATATTAACGTGGTCCTCTGTGAAAAAATAGTTTTTGTTAATTAAATAAAACGGGAAAATTGTTGGTTTTTCAGGCTTTTCTCAACCCACTCAATTAGGTTGGACGAACAAACTACATTCGTAGGTCCATAAAATTTCAGGTACATGTCTTAGGATGAAAATCTTTTTTTCATATTAAAATGCCACTCCATACTGCCCACTATCTACTGTTACTTCATATTATCATCAATTTCTTGCTCGTATGTGGCTACTGTACAAATACTTGATTAAATTGACTGCATGTTCCAATTTAAAACAAATTGTTCATGCATGCCCATTCAATATTTATTCAAAAACTATTCTCCATACTATGGTAAGCTGCACCTTAATTATAGGTACAATGAGTACCAAATAAACAACAACAAGGACCGTGACGAACTATTGACACCACCTCCAAGAAGCAATCATCAATTTCATCGACAAGAAGCAAATAACCTTTTGCGTCCAATCTTTGAGTTTGATAATTTTTTTTTCTATTGGAGATTTTTACTCTTTTTGTGTTTTTTTTTTCATTCTCTTTTTGTTGATGTTCATCTATTTAATAAAGCAGAAAAGAAATATAGAGGTACCGCCAACAAATCCTAATTCATTCTAAAGTTTAAATTCAAATATCTTACAATATTCCATAATTAGTAGTTTTCGATTCGTAAATCGAAATTTAAATTTTTGTTTCAACGAGATTAGAAATACTAGAGCAGAGCGGGGTGGCCAAGGATAACTTTAAGCTTAGTTTGAGTTCGTAGCATATTTAAGTTCAAAACGTTGTTCTTTTATTTAAATACGCACTAAGACAGGCTGAAATAAATTTAGGTCCATCAGTTTTTCATTTTCATCAGCTTATCATTATCAACTGCAAGCAAAAGTAGGCGACTACAGGACAAATTCTGGGTGTGTGCTAAAGTTTTTCCTGGTTTTTCCATGTCGGTTTTCTTTGAGCTGAAAATCACGTATCCTTGATCCATTTTCAGCAGCTGGTAGCTTTTTGGCAATATAAACGCCGAGTACATTTCGGTTTTCAAGAAAAAGTGGTAGGAGCAACATGGAAGGTGATAAAGTCCTTATATGCATGGTTTACATTAGAGTTTGTTCTTAGACACCGCGAAATCGAGGCTCATCGGAATATGAGTGAAATTATGGAGCAGACATGTTTGCAGAACAAGCATGTCAGCAATTTCTGACGATAGGCCGATAGTATGTAACGATAGTATTAAGATCAGTTACGATCAGGACTACTCAATGAAATGACAGATGGATGGATTGACAGATCAATTGGAAGCCATGAAAAGAAGTGATAAGATACTTCTCGCAGAATTATCCGAGAAGTTCCCGATTCACAGAACAACTATAGTGAGAAAAATCTAAGTGCTAGGGTATGTAGCAATGTTGGCTGATTGATGTCGGAACCCCTGGAACTTTCACAAAATAATAAGGAAGATAGCATCGCACATTTATCCATCTTGTCCATCAAACCAATGAAGAGATTCTCTATTGGCTTGTTACTGAAGATGAAAATTGGGACCTCTGAAATAACGTGATACATTGCCCAGCAGCTTATAAAAACGCTGGTTCTCCATCATTCAATTCATACGGAGTGTTGTATTCACTGAAGGACCTGATTTCCGTTTGTTGTGACTGTCTATAAGTCATTTATTGGGAGCTTCTGGAATGAATCCAAACTTAATTTCATTACAAACTCAAATGTTGACTTGTACTGTCCGCAATTGGAGCGACTGCAACCATGTCCTGCATCGGTCAATCCTCTCAGAGCCACCTTTCAACACGAGAAGAAGAGACCGAACATGGCAGCAGCTATCAGCGCAAATCAACGAAGATGGGAACTTTCACCCTACCTTCCATACTCATACGGATTATCAGTTCTTTGACAGCTAATTGTAGGGTGGGAGAACACAACCTTAAAGAGAGTCTTCGTTTAGGACTAGAAAACTTTCAGAAACATTAAGATTTCTACAAAGGAGAATGCATCAACTTCTGGAATATTGGAGGAAAGTCATAAATAATGATGTTATAGTAATTAATAATAATTAATTATATATAAGAACAAGCTTAACTAAAGAAAGCTAACCTGTTCAAACATTACGTTAAAACTAAACTGTCGTGAAATTTACTAAAGTTTTAATAGAGTTGAATGGAGGAATGGAATGGAGGAAGTACTTCGCAATATAAATTTAAACTTCAATGAGTCCTATTAGTCCAAATACATTATGGCAAACATATAATGCCAAATCTGAAAATTTGAAAAAGTAGTGAATTCAGCATTTTCCCGATGTGTTCCGCGAATTAGTTTGTTGTAGCGGCAGCAGTAGATAGTTGTCATCTTTCCCTTGACGGACCGATAGATCCTTACAATTATTCGCGGTAGTCTTAAGTTGTGCGGAATTCTTTGCTATGGTTAATTTTAATAATTAGTGAAGAACACACAATTTTCCTTTTAGACCCAATAATTAACTTAAATTAGAACCTAATTTTCAATAAAAAACATTCACCAACCAGGAAGGTATAGAGGAGTTTATAGCCTCCTGGTTGGCGAATGTTTCTTTTTGAAAATTAGGGGCTAACTAAGATTGATAAGTATAGTCATACTACTGTGTCCAAAAATAAGGTGACATTGTATTCATTTTGATATTTCTTTATTTATTCTTCCAAATCAATTTCATCCCCTTTAAAGTAATCCCCTCCCGATGCAATGCACTTATGCCAACGGATTTTCCAATCTTCGAAACACTGATTATAGTCACTTTCCGGGATGGCCTTAAGTTCCGTCTTCGTTGCAGCTTGAATCTCCTCTATCGTATCAAAACGGTGTCCCCGGAGCGGTCTTTTGAGCTTCCTGAACAGCCAGAAGTCGCACGGTGCCAGGTCAGGTGAATGCGGAGGTTGTGGAACGATATAGGTTGACTTTTTGGCGAAATGGTCACGAATTACGAGTGCAGTATGGGATGCTGCATTATCGTGGTGTAAAAACCAAGAATTGTCTTTCCAGAATTCCGGCCTTTTTAGGCGGATAGCGTTACGCAAACGACGCATAAAATTCAAATAATATTCCTTGTTGACTGTTTGGCCCGGCGGAAGGAATTCATAATGCACAACACTACGATAATCGAAGAAAACAGTCAACATGACCTTGATTTTTGAGTGACTTTGGCGCGATTTTTTTTGGTTTCGGCTCCCCTTTGTCACGATATTCGCTCGATTGATCGGTTGTTTTGGGGTCGTAAGCATGGATCCAAGTCTTGTCTCTAGTGATAATACGTTCAATCTTTTCCTGATAGTCAAAAAAGCATGGTTTCACACACTTCAACGCGACATGTTTTTTCCAAAAATTTCGATGATTTCGGTCTCAGTCGAGATTTGACGCGCTTGAGGCCCAAAACATTCTTTAAAATGATATTGACCGAGCCTTTCGATATGCCAACCTAATGTGCAAGGTTTCTTATCGTTGTTCGACGGTTTTTCAACACCAAATCTTTGATTTGTTGGACGTGAGCTTCGTCGGTTGAGGTTGATGGTCGCCCAGGACACTCTTCGTCTTTGACACGTTCACGGCCGGCTTGGAACTTACTATACCACTTGTAAACATTTTTTTAGACAAAACCTCATCACCAAAGGCTTTCTACACCATCCTCAACGTATCCGCAGCAGAAAATTGATTTTGCAAACAAAATTTAATACAGTCTTTGCTCAACACATTTCGACATTGCAAAAAACGAAAAACTCACTTTTAGCAGCTCACAAAATGACGCGTATCTCAAACACTAATGAATATTTTGACATGTAAATTTGACATAGATGTCACCGACAGTACTACCAACCTTTAAAAAAATTATTCTCCAAATCCTTCGACGCGCGCAGTTTAAATTCAAATGTCAATTTATTTTTTGAGCACAGTAGTATATAGAGTTGATTTCTAAGTTTTTTGAATAGTTGGCACTGAGGAAAGAAACAACTAGCTTTCAAAATACTAGTATATGTAAAAAAAAACATATAAAATCTACGGTCTAAAAGGAAGATTATATGTCGTAGATTTTAAAAGAGTTTATGGGCGATTCGCATGGAAACTGATAGAGTTTCCTGGAGTTTTCATAGCAACGTTGGTTACTGAATCCGCTGTTATTGAAAGCCCAGACTCAAAAGACTATAATGCATTTGCATAGCGAATTTCCCTCTTAAAATCGATTTCAAACCCATTTTAACAAAATTAACGGGTTAATGACATATGCATTTACCTGTATGATACTCAACATACTCAATATGAAAAAGTCTACCGTTTTATCTTACTGCTCCATGATATTTGATGACGCATTTCGCCCCTTTCGTCTCCCTGCTCCCTAATGTGGCATTGTAGATGTCTGTCGTTGTTGATTCTTTGGAGACTTTAGTAAGCAAAACTTGTTAAAGATATAATAAACAGGCGAAAGTCCAGACTGTTGCAAATTAATATTCTCTTTAATTTGCTTTTGATAAACAACGAATCACACATCCTATCACACTGGAAATATTAATCTCACTTGCAGTTAAGCTCAGAATGTTAACCATTGCGATCACACGCTTTCTATGCGTATCTCTTTCTTTTCCATGGCCTTCCGAAGTGTGAGTGGTTTCTTTAGTTACACTATGATTAAAGCTAATAAAAAAAGTAAACCACAAGTCATAAAAAAATCATTCAAAATCACAGAAAATTTACAAAAATATGGAAATACCATCAGAAGTATGAGACTCCGAAAACAATAAGGTTATTTTGAAGCGTGTCTACCACGAAAAATGATTTTCAGGACTCAAATTACTAGTCATTGTTTCTTAATAACGAGGATAACGTTTTGACGAGGAAGTAACAGGATGAAGACCATTGACACTGTGATTGTCAGAACAAAAGTAGCACAAAGAGGCTGGGTTACGGACTAAGTACCTTGTTATTTGTTGGGGATAATATTCTTCTTTCGTAGTTTCACCCTTGAGGACGTTTGACGACCTCCTCGAAGACAAACCCACAGACAGCCGTATTTGCTCGGTAGAAGGCATTGGATGGAAAACGACGGAGCTTCGTAAGGAAAATTAGTTTATATATAAGTTTCCAATAAAGCAGGCTGGTTGTATTCCGTGCGGTAACCAACACACTTCAGCTAGAAATTATGTAGTTATCAGATGCAAGCATCAGTACTCTTCGTCTTAGCATCCCCACACTTCTGCGCTTACCTATATAATACTGCCACGCGCAAAAGCTGGGAGTGTATGACATTAATCAGGAATCACCTTCAGTTCGAACTTAGTCCTTATGCATTGGCTATCATTCCTGATGATAATGCCCGTTTGGGGGGCTCTCGAATTGATTTGCTCTAGGAACCCCAGTTTGGTGCCTTTGAGCTAGCCCAATTATTTAGCTGATAAAACTTATGTCTTCCTCGTGCCCGCTGTTACCCTGGTGCCATCCTCTTTGTGTTTATGATCATTTTAGTTTTCACGTTACCTAGGTTCAATATCAAACACATGATGTGTCATCCAGTTTCCAACCAGCAGTTAGTCTTGATTTCATTCCCTTCATTGATTATGCGCGCAACTTTAAGTGCGCTATTAGCATCTACATAGCCGTGCTTGCAAATTTTTTGAACTTTTCGAGCAGTTTTCAGACTTGATCGGTTGATATCACATGGTATGCAAAAGGAAACATGGGATTTTTATTTCCTCTCCTAGCTGACTAGCCGGAGACTTGATACGGACGAGTGGGACGTGTAGAAAAGACAACCCATCCTTTCGCATTCATCTCATCCGCTTTGTATAAATGTATTGCTCATACCCAGGCACTAAACTTCAGCTTACAAGGGTGGTCCAACATATCCGAAACGGGATGAATTGCAGAAAGTCGACAGGGTTGGTTATGTTTGACGTAGCTAAAGCCTTCGACAAAGTCTCAAAGTCTCAAAAAAATTCCACTACGTATCATCCAAATCATACACTCCTTCTTACACAGCAGAACATTCCGCGTCAAATTAGACAACCACCTTTCCGAACTGCGACTGATTCAAGCTGGAGTTCCACAAGGATCACCCATCTCCCCAATTCTCTATAGCCTCTACATAGCGGATATGCCTCGCCTGCCAAATAATGTTAAAACAGCTTTACACGCTGATGACACATGCATCTATTACTCAGTCAGACAAGCAGAAGTCATCTCTTTAAAATTGCAAAATTCTATTGATATTATTATGGGATATTTTGACAAATGGAAAATAGACATTAACACAGACAAAACGCAAGCCATCTTTAAAACTAGGAAAAGAAACCAACAACCGAACTTACCCACCATCAACAACGAAGACATACCAATGGAAACAAACAGCCACATATCTGCGACTCCTATTCGACGAAAAACTGAACTGAACGCTACATATATGTATAAAACGAGGGTAATGTATGAGCATCATCAACTCCTTAGACCCCTTCCTAAACAAAGGCCGCCTTAACAACAAAAACAAACTCCTGATCGACAACCAAGTCATAAGACCGACACGACTGTACGGCAGTACTGCACTAAGCCAAACTACCCGCAACAAGCAAAAAATTCCCTCCAAGCCTTCCAGAACATAGAAATAAGGAAAATCTTCCGAATTTCATGGTATGTAAGAAACATAGACACACAAAATATATTAAAACAGACACAATTGACAAATACATACGTGACCGAGCACTGAAACTATTTGACAAACTCGACCAACACAACAACACTACCATGGAATTCCTAAGACGTAGGGAATCTGGAGGACGGCAGGTGTAATCGAGCCTCAGATCGATCAACCAATAACATACCCTCTAGCATGAAATTAAAATATAGCTCTTATTAACGATATAATCAGCAAGACAGCACTTCGAAAAAACTCCTTATCTTATGGTAATCGACTGAAATGGAGTAATACTTGGCTAAGATAATTCCTCCCAGGTTAAAGTAAATCAAGATTACTTCTGCCAAAGCTTCTGCGTAAAAACGCAATTCAAATATAAATTTACTTGAGCTCTCTCTCTCTCTCTCTCTCTCTCTATCTATCTCTTTCAGCTAGAAGCCACCCAAAAGTGTCAGTGCTATATGAATGGAAACGCTTTTATTGACAAGCATACGAGGGGGTTTTCTGGCAACCATCGCTTGTGCCCTGGTTTGCTAACTCTTGGCCTCTTGCTGAAGATTCTGAATCGGCCTTTGTTATTCAACGATGGCAGTTGACCACCATAATGCAAAGATGAATGTCAAGAATAAGTTAAGCTCTTTTCAAAAATCCACTGAAAAAATGTTATTTTTAGTTGTATGTTAGGCTAAGGAGTTTCAAATGTGGGTGAGGAGTTTAAATTATCAAGTCTAGATGACCGTCACTAAAACCAATCATTGACGATGTTATTGTCAAAAACAGTTAAGAATGTTGTGCCAGCATATCTGAGGATGATTGTTAGACATTTAGTGAAGAGCACAGCAGTTCTTTTTTACACAGAAGACATTTAATTACACAGAAGACATTAAGCACACAAGGGCGGCAGTAAGCAACGCGTCCTTTGCAATTGACTGTGCATAGATATGGTTTCCAGTTTGGTGGCAAGGATATGAATCCTGATGCTAAAAATAAGACAAATTATCATCTAAGGAATGATTTCTAGGAAAGAAGACTGATGAATAAAAATTTTGTCCGCTATTCAACAGAGAACATAACTTGGTTCCATCATCAACCCGAGGCAGCGCCTAATAATTTCGAACCTGCAAACTTTGGACAAAAGGCTTTGGCTTTTGATTTTGGGATGTTGATGAAGATACTATAACGGTACATTTGGATAAAGGGTAAAATAAAGAAATCACAATTACAGGCATTTAATAAATATGTAAAATTTGAAGATTCCATCGGCCCATCAAAATAAAAAGGTGCGAACTGTTGAAACAGGATCAAAGCAACTACTCCCTCAGGACGCCAAATATAGTGACTGCTATTCGAGAGATACGTTTTGAATTGCTTCAGCCCAAACCACGTTTTCTTGGGATCTTGCCTTAGTGGCTTCCGCCCTTTTCTTCGGCTCAAAATCAAGGTTTATGGCAAGACATTTGTAAATGATCCTGAGATAGAGGTTCCTGAACACTTATTACGCGAAGAGCATAGCCAAATTTTTTTTCTAAAAGGGTATTGAAAGCCATAGCAAAGGTGAAAAAGAATTTTTTTTTCTCAATTTTCAGAGGACTAAGTTGATCTCCCATGGTACAGTCGCAGTACGCATGTCTGCATGAAAAAGGACATTCAAGTATAAATTCAGAGATAAAAAAGAAAACCAACCGAGTGTTTCCGCCTTTTTAAAATCACAAAATTTTTGCACTAAGGAGTTTATGGAGGACACTGAGGTCCCTCCCGCATCAACGACCAACGCTTTACCTTACATGAGCAGCTGAAATGGTATTCAAATCAATTTTTGCCAAGTCATGGTAGGTTCATCGAGATCTTGGAAATTCAGTAGACGATAAGTACAAAGTAGCAACATCAGAGGCGCCTATAATTCTGATCTATTGATGGACTCTTTCACTTTAGACATTTTCAGATCGCACGGATCGCCACTATTAACATCCAATACACCAAATAAATGTTTTGGATCATCTTCATGATTTGAAAGAGATTGAAGTGGATGATAAACGAAATCTTTAATTGAGTTCGATATGTAGTCGAAATCGATGCTACTGGCATGCCGAATCGATGATATTGACTTTGAATTGAAATGAAAGTAATCTTGTTGGTTTTCGATACAATGATCATGTCATTATGCAATCGACGATTTTTGTTGAAAGGATGTGCTTGGTGTGTTTCGGAAAGTGGAGAACAACAAACCCCGAACAATGGTGTGGCAGCTTCAAAATGCATTCTATAGGGTATTCAATCCTTGTAATTTACGAATCAATTTAGACATATTCAATTCACTTCATTTCGCGTTCCCTTTATTTATTTAGACTTTAACGTCACGTATCTGAAAGCAAATTCTTTTAATTATTTATCCCTCTAATAATCTCATCGAGAATTCCTCGAATTTCTTTTCACTGTCTGTCTAATTTTCTTTGATTTTTCTTGTTTTTCCCTTTGTATCGGATTATGAGTCCGGCCGACGTGTATATTCTTCCCCGTTTTTATTTTTTTATAATCCCAAGTTCTTTAGCTAAATGAAAGTAAACATTTCTTTTAATAATTACGATGCGATGCGACGCAATGGCTAGGATACACGGAAACAAGAAAATAGGAAAGGTAGCGAACAGTGGCTATAGTGGACGTTTTCTAGACGTCTTAAATTGTGAAGTCGGAAAATTAATTTTCAAAGAAGATCTACAAATTGTTTGTGCAAACGTTTCGTTTTCGCCTCAGACAATTTCCTATCTCATTAAATGTATTCCTGGAAATATGCGTCTCCTTCGTTGCGTTCGTCGCTGTCCTTTATAGATACTTTACTCTTGTTGTTGTTCCGTGACCAGTAGGAAATACGCAACAACTCAAAAATGTTTGATAAAATAAATTCGACACTAGCAACTGATTACAAACTTCCTAATCTACTGATTCCTGAATTTAGGATTTTGTGTTAAAATTTCAGAAGTAAATATCTAAACGAACATAGTTTTGATTCCGAAGGTTTTTGCCAATTATCTCAAATTGCTCTTATATCTAAATAAAATCCATCAAGAATTCCAAAATGGATACTCATCGTCCACCAGCAAATTTACCTACCCTTCATATTCTAGGAAGGATGAAATAATGATGCACATTCCTCGCACTTAATTCCATGGATCTTCATTACCGTCTGTCTGTGAACTGCTATACTACAAGAAGTAGCAATTCTTTTAATTCCACTGAGCCTCACTCACACCCTAGCACACACTTTTCCTATCGTCCTTTATCACCATTGCCACGGATATCATGATTATACTACTGGTCATATAAAATTAATAAATAATTCCGAGCGTCGTTGTAAAATGAAATCTAATTAGAATCGGAAAAAGGACCACCTGAGACCACAATTTCAACGACTCTGCCAGTCATTTCTAGGATTTTTTTTTTCCTGTTTTAATTTGTCTAATTTCGTTCGTTTTAAGACTCATCACAAAGTCTAACAAAGAATACAATGCATAAAAGGGGAAGTCCTTGGAGGACTTAATGGCATTTTATATTAGCGTCAATATTAAAGTGAATGTGTTTTGCGGTTGGAATTTGCTTTTACTCGGCTATGGTCGGGTGGAAGGGGCAACAAATGAAACAGGAAAACATTTCTAGAAATTTCATTTCAAACTGAAATATTATTAAGGTTAAGGTGAATTATTTAGTAGAGATGTCTCATTAAGGTACAACACTAATCCTCATATATCGTTTGTAATGTATGCTGGTTGGTATGAGTTGTATTCATTAGTTCGCGCTCATTGTCTGAGGGAATCTTATTAAAGTTTAAAAAGGTATCGAGCCAACAACTTATGGCGAAGTTGTAATTAAAGGAAAATTGAAGTTGTAAGCTAGTGGATTCATCCCGTATAGCAAATGTTCAATGTGTTGGAAGTTACCGAATGTTACAGTTTGTAAGTTTTCAAAAACATATTCTCCATTCTTTAAATGAATCCTTGAACTACATAGTTCTCAAATTTAAGCTCCAATTTCACATACATCCTGTAAAACTTAATTTAAATCAAGTTTCCAAGGAAGTTTTCATTTTCAGTGCAAAAAACAAAATCTGTCCCACAAAATAATTTTTTGAGTACGAAGTTTGCTTCGCTTTTAATAGGCCCCTCAATGGCCACATGTAATATCGACTACTGATAAGACTGAGATCGAAAAGCACCTTAAAAGGGTTTCAAAATAAGTGAACCCTTAGAAATAATAGAGCAAATCGCATGGCCATAGTTAATTTGACAGAGAAACAAGACGAAAAAACTTCTCAAAGTAGAAAAAATTCAAAATAATTTTTGTGCTCTGCAGGATACCGCGCAGGGCAGTTCCTTTCCCTAATTTGGAATGCCGTGATTATGGGCATATCGCACAAGGCTGCGCAAAGTGCCTGATAGGAGCTGCTTGTGCTAAAAGTGGGGAAACGCAGAGCATAAAAGAAAAGAACTCACGAGTGGGGCAGATTGTCTTGTTTGTGAAAACGCTGTTCCCAACCGGATGGCCTAAAACATACTCCAGGAATGGGGACGAGACGGGTCTAGCTAAATCCGAAGCAGCGTTGCGATGACTTGTTTCCTGCAGATAAACTTCCATTGGATTTCAAACGTCGAAAACCCGCTCGAGCAGTTCGCGAGGAGTATAATGTCCAACTTAGTGCTACAGAGCCAACAACAATAAGATGACAACTCTTCCGCATGGTATCCTGATAAATCGGGTACTTGCGCTATCTGGGTTAGAAGCAGTACAAACCTGAGATTTCAGATTTGCGGGCGAAGAAATGATTTCGTATGAGTTCGTTGCTCAGATGTACCTGTCGGTGTCGGACCTAACCCGGAATCCACCAGTAACATTTTTTCAGATTAAGCATTATTTTTTGGAAGATGCTGTCTTGAGAGCACAGGATTATGTTCTGCGCGGCGAGGAGGAGAGATTTTAATGCTAAATCTATTGAATAGAACCTATCTCAGGCGACTCCTAGAGGGCAACGAATCCTGGAGACGGCAGCCAGGATGCAACTACTCTTGGTAAATATTGATAAAATTACCACTTTCCGCCGAATGGCCTGCGTGGATACCATCCCAAACGTGACATTCGTCTAGAAATTCTTCTCTTCAAAGACATAGAATTAGGGGGTTTCAAAGGATAATTCGGCTAGTGGACGACAGTGAATAATATTCGAGATTCACGAGAAAATATGATGCACTGTAAGTAGCTAATCTATACCCCACCGGAGACCTGGTCACGCCAAATCTCCACTGTACTGATGGTCAACTGAAATCGTGGAGCAACGAAGGAGGTGTCATAAGTTTCGATTTAAATTTCAATAAACGCGAAGCCAGGACGAGGCACATCTCAAAATGGCTGTATATCGGACTCCCAGCAAATGTCTTAGTGGGTCAAGCCAGCTGTTAGCGGAACCGCTTCGTGGGGCCTAGGGGTACGTGAGGCCTGGTATATAAACTAATTATGTGGAACTTTGCTATCCTTTAAGTATCTTGGGTATACGAAGCCGACATGGTGAACCAAAAATTCCGACCGTGGTAAAGGGAAAGGACTGCGGCCTACATGGAAAGTCAAGTTCCGCTTTTCACGAGGAAAAAACTGGAGTGAGAAGTTTTTTTCTTCAGTTGAAATAATCAGTTCTTTCCGTGACGTCGAAAACGGCTCCAGGACCAGACAGCATTTGCGCTGCAACTGGAATTAGCAATTGGCTTAACTTTTTCGTCCTAGTTGGCTGCTTAAAACCTGCTTTTGAACTTTTAATAGCTGTTTGAATGAATGCGGTATTGCCTGTGCAATGCAAGTGAGATTCGTGCTCATCGGCTAGGAGAAGGGAAACCTCATAAATACTAAATGCCCAGACTTGTGAAACATTTCCTACGACGCATGGCCTTGCTTCAACCAGGCGGAGGAGTGGTGAGTAATCGGCTATGATGATTATATTGTGGCACTGATTGCGGAACCCAATTAAGTGCAAATAAAGATGCACACCCTAATACATCGGTTTGAGAGCTGGATAACCACTCATGTATTCAGCATAGCGTCGGGTAAAACTGAAGTGGTAGTTCCGGTTATTAAAAGCATCCCCTGAGAAAGAATGATCAGTGTCAGGGATACGTTAGTAGAGTCAGAACTATCAGTTAAGCATTTGGGCTAGCTGGTATATTCTAAGCTGCCGTGTAGGAGCAAATCAGGGGAACGGCAACTAAGGACTCAGTAGGGGCTCGGCAAATAGTGGACTAATGGCTAATGCTGAGGGACCAATTGCAGCTACGTGGCGTCTCTTGGTGAGTTTCGTACAATCTACGTTTATAAATGAAGCGTAGGTATGGTGCGAGGCTCTCAGTGAGGAAGTGAACCGAAAACGGCTGACGCTAGTGAAAGACCAAGAGCCTTGCCAATTGCTTCAGTATACTGGACCTTCTGTGAGTCAACGGTGTACGTAATGGCCAGAATCTTACTCTTCACCCTCCTTGCAAGATAACGTTAAAGAATCTGCTTCCGAAGGCGCAAATTTAGCAAACAATCACACGATGGCGATGGGTGACGCACACTAGTCGCTTAATCTTTTTTCAAAAGTTGTTGACCAAAAAAATGTTTTGTTTGATTTAGGATTTTTTTATATCTACTCCAAAGCCGATCGTTGGAATCAGCATTGGTCAGCATCGGCCCTAAGCTTTTCAAGTATGGTTTTAGTTTTAACGAATGATCCAACTCGCTGACATGCAGAAACCAAGTAGGTCCTTCCCGCTCTTAGATTACCGTGTGTTCCAATTCCATAACATATACCGAGGTATGTTGACCGTTATTGGTGCTAATCTTGCGGTCTCTAAGTCGGAGTTAATACGTGTGTCAAAAACCATGGGATGCCAGTTCATGCTGTTAATCATTGTTCCAGTCATGAGGCCAACTCATTCTTTAGTTTTCTCTAAACCGAAAACCTGCTGCTGTGTTCATGCGTTTACCTCCTAGCTTTTGAAACCAAAAACTCCACAATTTAGCGAGATAAGATCAGTTCGCTAATGTTAGTTCATCTCGGCCAAGTGGGAAATTCGTAAGACAGGCTCGAAGAACTGAGAAGAAAATATTCAATGTTTTCTTTCTGTACACTCCAAACCCAGCAAAATACAACCTTTTGGATTCGATTCCGTTCAAAATGTTGAGACAAGAAGTGGTAGCTTGTTTATATTGCTCCCAATTTTCTACTTCATATTTGGTTTTGAAGGAAATGTTTCGGACTCGTCTTGGGTGACACCAAGTGGCTCGTCTTATCCTGCATTTTGTCTTATCATTTGAAATCGTATGAACGTCTTTGCAGTTCCATCTAGTTCACTTTTTATTTCGATTAGTGGTCTTTGATTGCGTCTCTTCTAGTTAAATCATGGAAGGCTGGTCCAGCGTTTACTTTTTATCGTTTCTTTTCATACTTTCGCGTCCAACAACTCATATGAATGAACGTTTACTCAGGATTGAACGTTTGCTCATAATCCGAAGGTGATCCGAGAACATGAATCTTCTTTCTTGAAGGCCATCCAGGATTTTTTCGTATAAATCCAAAGTTTCCGACTTTGAGGTTGTGGTGATTGCGGAAAAAGATTCTAGCGTCGTTTTTTTTTATTTGTTTTAGAGTCGTTGGTGTACGAGGTGTGTTCAAAACATACCCGGAATTTTCATTCTCTGAAAAAAATATTTATGTATTCATTTACGTCGATGTTGTCCTTTCGAAGTAGCCCGCACTACATATTATGCACTTATGCCAGCGCTTTTTCCAATCCTCAAAACACTTCTGGAGCTCGATCTTTGGGATACCTTTGAGCTCTTTTAGCGATGCACATTTAATGTCATCTATGCTTGTGAAACGACGACCCTTTAAGGTTTTTTTTTACTTTTGGAAACAGGAAAAAGTCACAAGGGGCCATGTCTGGCGAATATAGACGTTGCGGCGTCATTGCAGAGTTATTTTTTGCTAAAATATCACAAACAAGCAACGATGTGTGAGCAGGTGCATTATCGTGATGTAAAAGGCATGAATCGTTTTGCCACAAATCCGTAAGTTTTCTTCGCACTGCTTCACGCAAACGGCGTTGAACTTGCAGATAGTACTCTTTATTGATTGTTTGACCTTGTGGCAAGAATTCATGATGTACTATGCCATTAAAATCAAAGAACACACTAAGCATAACCTTGACGTTCGACCGCACTTGCCGAGCTTTTTTCGGTCTTGGAGAGCCAGAATGCCTCCACTGGGACGATTGAGCCTTCGTTTCGACGCCATATCCGTAAACCCATGTTTCGTCACCTGTTATAACTGTTTTTAACAAATCTGAGTCAACGTTGACTTTATTTAGTGATTCCTGAGCAACTTCCATTCGCCGCTGTTTTTGTTCAGAACTCAACAATATTGGGACAAATTTTGCTGCCACGCGTTTTATACCCAAAATGTTCGCAAAAATGTCATGGCATGAGCCAATCGATATGTGAACATCATCAGCGACTTCTCTGATTGTGATTCGGCGATCATTCATAACCATTGCTTTCACTTTTTCCACGTTTTTATGGGTTGTTGATGTGCTGGGGCGTCCGGGGCGCTCGTCATCTTCAACGTCTACTCGGCCATCTTGGAACCGCTTATACCACTCGTAAACACTTGTTTTTTTCATAGCAGACTCACCAGAGGCCTGTGTTAGCAATTCGCACACTTTGTTATACTTTATTTCATTTTTTACGCAAAACTTAATGCAAATTCGTTGATCCATTTTTTTTAACAATCGAAAATCGCCGCGCTTATGAAAATAAGTCTAATCTTAGCGGCTGCCACAGATAAACTAAACAATGAATACAGCTGAAAATTGTGTCATACTTCAAGGGCATGTACACCAACACAATAATCTCTCCAAACCCGCGAAATTTAAACATTCCGGGTTATTTTTTGATCACACTTCGTATGTTCTAATTTATAGTTCTTTTTAAAGTTCTGCTTTGAATTGTTTATCTTTTAAGGGACTCTTGTTTTTGTTATGGATCGAAATCTATTCAGTTCCTGAAAAAAGTTTCTGAATTGGTTTCAATTCTCTGCAATCGTTTGAAAGTGCAAGGATTGCCCTGGAGAAGGATGGTAAGAAAGCCGACGGGTTGATTTTAATTTGAGGCACGTCAGTGATTCTTGTTGGTCTGAATGACTTTATCAAGTGGCATAAGATTGAATAATGTCTCTATTGCAGCAGTATTGCAGCCAAGATAGGCATGTTTTTCGGATATTTTCCCCAAAGCCCTTTTGTGAAGAATATATCACCAAACTACTGGTTTTTAGTGCCAATTTCAGTCCCACTGTTTTTGTATATATAAAATTTGTTTGTGACAAAAATTTAGCCTGAAGTCTCAGATGATCCTAGATTTACCATATCAGCTTGTCCATCGTGAGGATTGCTGCAGTGGTTGTCCGTTTGACTTCTCCTCTTACCTCAATCACAAAAACCTTCTTTAAAATGATTTGCTTAGCAACATTATTTTACCAAGGAAGAAGAGTTCGAAGATGCCGTCAACTCCATTTGTTTTTACATTTCCATATTTAAAAGTATTTTGTTCGTGTTCTTAAGGAAGAATGCATCTATGTTGATTCCAGGCCTCTCTGAATTCATTCTTTTGAACAATTACTGCTATTTGAACCAGAGTTTTAAACTGTCCACTAATTTCGTTTGGCAAACTATTATCCTTTTGTTGTGGCTCTATAATTTGTTTCGTCAATTTTTCGGAATGTAAATAATCTGAAACATTTAAGTTTATGTCTTCTGTACTTTGAATGCATTATCAAGATACGTCTGTAAATAGCATCTCTGAATATCGAATTTCTGAAAAAGCCTTTAAATTGATAGTCCTGTACTTTAGGCAATATTCTAATTGCTTCTTGATGTTCAAAGGATCACGTTTAGGAGACGAAAAAGGGCAAAAAATGCTAATTAACTCGTCGGGTCTCCTTGAGAAAAGTAAATCTACGTGGATTGATTAAGTACAGCCACTTATTGTGCCCTTTTTCCTCAAATATTATAGTTAACGTTACGGTTAGTGCCAGTACTTCGAAAAAACATATTGATAATGAGGACACATGCCTGTCGATGAATTCTTTTTTTTAAGAACTCTCAAGGATAAACAGCAACAACGACTATTTATTTACCAAAACATTAAGTAGATTTGCCTCTTCTGAAAAGTAAAAATGTTCACAATCCTCGAATTAGTTTTCCATCGCGTTGATCTAGAAACCTCGGATTAGCCCTCATCAGTTGCCCACTTGTTCATCAGGTAATTCCTAATTTCTGGTAATTCTCTTCTGTCTTCATAATTGCCTGTTTTCTGATGGTTTCTGTATGCAAGTTGGAGGTAAATAGGATCATCGTGAAGACTTAGGGACCCCAGTTGACCCCAAACTCACGTCAACGTAGAATTTCAAGACAACTTTTCTTGTACTTCTTGTAGATAGAGAAGACTTGGGTCGCATTCTCAGATTCGGTGACATAAAACTTCAGGATTCGGAGTGAGTTTGAATTTGTATAACAGATTTCATAACTAAATGATTGAGAATGAGATAAAAGTCGTATCCAAAATATCAACAAATCATCAAAAAACTGATAGCAATTGTCAAATGAAATTTTCAATAATGAAATATATCCTGTTGTGCGACCTCATAAAAACTGTCTTAATTTTCTTTAATTATTTCCATTTCCATACCTATTTATTGACTGTTTGGCACATAAAATTTTCATTGTGACTTCATTCTGATGAACTAAATCAAAGCCACAGGACATACGATTTTGCTATTGCAAGTAATCTCTCTCTCTGTTTCTGTTCTTTTTCCCTGCACCACTTAATTTACGAGGGATGACTTCCCAACTATTAAGCAAGCGTCTAAGTATCATTTATTTTGCCATGTTAAGACAATCACAGCATCCTTCGGCATCGCATATTGACTCGTTGCTTAAGAAAAGTCAATAACGTCGACATATTACAAATGTTTTTAGTTTCTTCATTTGCTGGCAATAAACATTTTAATTTAACCTCCTGCTGATTTAATTGTTTCGTTGTTTCATCTGAATCGTGTTGTGGGAGTTGGATTCAACGTCGTGCTCTCGATGGCGTTGTTCAGGATTCGTTGAATTCATGACTTGGATATTTACTCTACGCCATTTAACTGCTGCTCTCTTCATCACAGACGAGATAAATGCTAACAACGGGGGTCATTGGTTAATAAGCGAATGTATACGATTGTCAAGTGAACATAAATTAAGTTGCAAATATTTGTGAACTTGCTTCGAACAACATACTCCCAACGGAAGGATACTCACTTCAGATTGAGATGTATTTTACGGTGGACTACGTGATTGTTAACCATAGAGAAATGCATGCCAGCTAACAGCCAACCATCATCAATTATAGTTCCTTTGATTTTAATAGATTTTACGTGAAAAGTTCATTCTGTTGGAACAATCTTTATTTAGATACAGAATCCACGTGGACTGCGACTACGTTCAAGACTGAGGTCAGTGAAGGATTAAGAAACAAACAAAATTAACACAAAATTATTGACGACTTCAAAGGATTGCGAAAGAGGGAAGCAATGTCCAGTATATTTCTCAATCATTCAATCAACAACTAGAATATAGATCAATATTTTAATTATTTACTACTGTACTTAGCATCCTGATCGGTGTTTGATCATCACGTAGCCATTCATCATCCTTTGGTAGCAGCAAATGCACTGCATTCTACACGCTACGAGTAATATAATTATCCGCTGAGTTCTCCTCTCCCACAAAGTAGTTTACAGATTACACAGACCGGTATGATTTTTGGTGTTTTGAATTTTATAAGTATCCTTATCGAATACAAGGATATTCATTCTGAATGTGTATTTGGCTCCAGCCCATCACGTCGAGATTTTCCACAAAATTAAAAAAATCTTGTGAGAGATTGTGTGCTAGAGCAAAAAAGTACCTCATTGATATTTCCTAAATAGCATTAAAATTATTTCTTCAAAATATTTGATACATCGATAGAATCGATATTAGGTATAACATTATGTTTATTTCATTTCAATGGCAACACTTTTTCATTTTTGCATCTGTCAAAGTCAACTTGACGGCATCGGCAATTGTTTACGAAAAAGTTAGTTAGCGTCAGTTGTTTGTAGCATCGTGTTGTGTTTTGTTTTCTGATTGTTTAGTGCATCATAATGTCATCTCGAAATTGTAAAAACAGTACCGATATATTTTTTCTAACGTGTGTGGTGATTTAACGATAGCAAAGTATCCTCGAAACATAACGGAATTCATCATGAAAGTGTGATCATCATTTACATTCATCGATTTAAAGCTTGGTGATCAGGACAAATCTTGGGCTCCACACACAGTGTGCTTTCAGTTGTGTCAAGCTACTGATAAAATAGACAAAATAGACTTTGGCATTCCTATGGTATGGAGGGAACCAAAAAACCATGGAGATGACTATTACTTTTGCTCTTACGATTTCAAGGGTTTCAATTCGAAAAATAAACAAACTATTCAGAATCCTGATTAACTGTCTTCTAAACAACCTGTACCTCATGGATCAGGAATTCCTATTCTTCCACATTTCCTTTACACCATCTAACAGCAATCATCAGATGAAAGTTCAAACGCAAAAAGTGACGAAGACGAATTTAATCTTCATATAGAACAACCTCAACAGTTTATCCAAGCACTAAATGACTTAGTGGGAGACTTGGCCTATCGAAGGATGCTGCACAAATCTTTGGATGACGACTAGACGACATTTTCGTGGTATAGGTGCCGTGGAAAAGAGTTCATGAAGGTTATTTGTTGATTCTTCTAAGCAAAGTCTGAAGGGTGTCCTGTTGCACAATGGTGCACAATTATGCCTCGGTGCTTGTTGCTCTCCGTACAACTCAAAGTGACGTATGAGAGAAGCCGTTGCTAAATAAAATAAAGTATAAAGAATATTCGTATAAATTCGAATAAAGACCTCAAAACAGTATTCATGCTTTTGGGTCAGCAGCCTGCTTTCACTAAGAATCCATGTTTTTTGTGCGAGTGGGACAGTCAAGCACGTAATTTACATTACTTGAAGAAAGAAGGGCCACTCAGAGAAAAAGGCTTGTACCGGGACAGAAAATGTGCAGCATGATGCATTATTTGACCCAAAACATGGTTTTTTCCTCCCTTTCAAATAAAATTAGGAATGATGAAGCAATTTGTCAAAGCTTTAAATACGAGGTCTGTTCAAAAAGTACCCGGAATTTTTAAATTTCGCGGGTCTGGAGAGTCCGATTGTCAAAATTTTCAGCCATATTCACTGTTTACTTTGTCTGTGGTAGTCGCTAAGGTTCGACGTGTTTTTATGAGCTCGGCGATTTTTGCTTGTTTAAACAGTGGAAGAATTGAAGAGTCAAAGAATTTGTATTAAATTTTGCGTACAAAATGAAATAAAGTGTAACAAAGTAAATGTAAGTAGTAGTAAGTGTGTAGTAAATTAAATGTGTGAAATGTTACAAAAAGCCTATGGTGAGTCTAATATGAAAGAGAAACAAGTGTTTACGAGTGGTATAAGCGTTTCCAAGATGGCCGCGAAGGCGTTGAAGATGACGAACGCTCCGGTCGACCCAGCACGTCAATAATCGATGAAAATGTGGAAAAAGTGGAAAAAATTTTTATAAATGATCACCGAATAACAATTAGAGAAGTTGCTGATGAAGTTGGCATATCAATTGGCTCATGTCATAAAATTTTTTCAGAAGTTTTGGGCATGAAATGAGTGGCAGCAAAATTCATAACAAAACAGCTGAATTTTGACCAAAAAAACAATCACATGAACATTGCGCAGGAGCTGTTATAACTAAATAAGCTAAATAACGTCAACGACGATCCAAGTTTGCTTGAAAGGGTCATAACTGGTGATGAAACATGGATGTACGGTTATGATGTCGAGACCAAAGCACAATCGTCCCCCTGGAAGCATTCAACGTCACCAAGAGCGAAAAAAGCACGTCAAGTTCGATCAAATGTCAAGGTTTTACTTACTATTTTCTTCGATTATAATGCCAAAGTGCATCAAGAGTTCTTACCACAAGGTCGTACGGTTAATAAGGAGTATTACCTTGAAGTTATGCGACGTTTGCGTGAAGCAAATCCGAAAAAAACGCCCCGATTTAAAAGAATTCATGGCTTTTGCACCACGATAACGCACCTGCTCACTCGTCGTTGCGTGTACGTAATTTTTTGGCCAAAAACAAGACCGTCAAACTTCATTTTTTGGATTCCCAGAGTGACTCTTTTCCTAAATATCTTAAAGCTGTGAGCGAGGAACTGGGAGAGAGGTTTCATCAAGATGTAAGGCGATGGTGACATGTTACCAAGGAATATGGGATATTGTAATTATATCTGCATAATACTGGACCTTGAAGAGGGACACGCTCACAAAAATCCACAAAAAGGAAACTACAAAACACAGTTTTTAAGGAAAAAGAGAACGATTTAATCCAAAAAACCCAACGATTGACTAACGTAGCTTATACTTCAATGGTTTTTTATGAACAGCTCACTTTCGCAGTGTAATTTTATTTTAAATATAGTTATTGTAAATATTATCTCAGTACTTGTGCCAGTTCCTATGAAACATTTCAAACACACTTTTCTTGAAAACCTGACGTGCCGGAAAAAAAATTAAGCAAAGATACGTTATCAACACACCCCATTTACGATAGGACACATATTAAACTTGAAACAAATTTTCATGAAAAAAATGTAGGCCTGTGTTATTTGTTACATGGATGCACGTTTATTTCTAACATCGTTTTTAAAAACAGATTTATTGGCGCTTATTATGAAAGAATGACAAAGATATTTTTGTCTTAATCTGAATATTAAAAGATCTAACTTTGCAACCGTAGTCGGCTGGTCTCTTTTGCATATCGGACTAAAATTCTTCGAAAAAAGTGCTTTGCTAATCCAAATATCAAGGCAACGACCTTTCCACTCCAACAGCTTTCTGGAACTCTTCAGCCTTCCGGTTTTCCAAAAATGTCGTACAATTCTTTTATGTAGCTTCGACGCTATTGAACCACTACTTTTCAAGTATTTCTTCTATAGGCAACAAAGGATATCAGGGTAACGTCAGGGCTGAAAGGATGGCCTCCGCGATGTTACCACGTCCAACTGGGGAAAAACATCAGTGACGGCAATGCAGATGTGAACAATCATATTGTCAGGATGAAAGGTTCAGTTTTTCTTCTACACATTGATGCGGCGGACTCGCTTCCTCAAACGGTAGTCCTCCCCATCTTAGTATTTCCTTTCTCTTGTCTTTCACGGAAGTACTTAAAATAGGTGGTCATGAGTCATTTTGAATAACCCGTACTGTTCACTTTGACTCAATATTTGAAATATTGAAGGAGGAGAATTTTGGGTACCCCAATTTCTCGACAATTCTCTGAAAGGATGGGGAGGACTAAATATTGATTTTGGGAATTTTTAGCAATGTTGCAAAGGTTATTTCATTGACTGAAAGCATATACCAAAGTGAATATAGTAAACAGTATCTAGTAATTTTTTTATTGAAAAATTAACCAGTGACTCTACATCCCAATACCGAACCGAAAGGTTTTGTCTACTATCAGTCCACGGTAGGATAATTCTTCAGACCACATGATGTTTTGTCCGCTAAAATCCAGTGGTTTACTAGGGAACATGTGATTTTGCTGACGTTTATTTGAACCTTCCACTTCTGATTAAACTGAAATAGTTTTCCCAACGATTGTTACAAGTTTCGAAGAATGTTGTTGGCATCGAGGCTAGCATTGTACATACACGCATGTCAGAGGTATAGAAGTTAAATAAGATGGGGCTCAGACAAGAACCTTGAGGAAAACCTGCAGATATATTTTTTGTAGAAGAGGTGCATCCTCAAACTTTAACTGGGTACTTTCTATCTTTAAGAAATGATTAGATTAGAATATAATTGGGTATTGTAATAAATCATTTTGTAGAGAAGTCCTTCTTGCGAGACGGTCTCAAAGGATTTCACTACATCTAGCGCTACTATACCGACGAATGACTTTACCTTAAGAGCAGTTTTCATATATTTCGTCACTCAATGAATATCCAGTGGAAACTCAAAACTCAGTCGAATATCCATTTGAAAAACTAAACTCGAAGTTCGGCGGAATGATTTCGATTTTCACAAAGCTAACTAGTCTTTTGTGTATTAATCTTTCGAAAATTTTTCCGAGAGTGGGTAGTTAACAGATAGTCATATAGTTCTCAAAGATGATGGGATCTTTACAGGGTTTTAAAATTGGTAAAATGCCTGCATGTTTCCAAATAGTTAAATTTGGAAACATAAATTTGAGGTACGCATTGAATAGGAAGCTTAAGAAAACAACTCCTTTCTCTGGCAAGCTTTTGAGTACTACGCTAGGGATTCAATTAATAAAAGGAGCCTCCCCGTTTTTTACTTTCTTACGTAACCTTGATACATAACGTGTTTGAATAAGAGCCTTTGGAGGCATACTTCCGTGACTTGGGACTCTTTTTGGGTCTTGCCTTCTAATATTTCCGTGAGATCGTTATCTATTCGGTCTGATATGTCATGGACTCTATGGAACTTTTCAGGGAAAACTTCTGCTCTTCCTTCAATTTGAATAACTTGTATCTTCGCGGTCGTTTTTCAAAAGATAAGGTAGCGAATGTTGTGTTCTTTTTAGGATCCTGTTTACGTTCCAAAGTTTTCGAGAGTCAAAGTCAAGGTTGTGGGGAATATTATCCCAGCATTCGTGTCTCATGCTAGGTATTTTGCAAGCTCATAATATACATTAATTTTAGGTAAGATAAATGGACTACAAATAGTAGGCAACAAATGAAAATGGTTAAAGGAGTCAGCAGATACCATATAGTTGGGTCCATCATTCAGGACGTAGCATGGTAGATATAGACAGGATTGTTAGTGTAAGACAGAGTTGAATGATGGAGAGAAGAAAATAACCTCAAAACAACACAGAGCATTTTACTGATGAAATTGTTACAGCCATGTTATATGGTAACGCAAACAAACTATTGGTGTAGGGGAAGCCGAAACTATCACAAGTCACTCTCCGTCTTTTGCTATCATGAAGTGATTTTGCGTTTTAAAAATGGGTCTCCTTAATGGAAAAAAAACGCCCTTTTCCATTGTAGACCTTGACAGTTCCCCCTGTTAGCTTGTCTATATTTGATGGCTGCAGAGTCCAGGCCCTCAAATGATCAAAATACGTATTCTATGGCGTGATTTTTTTACCAGTACCTGGTTTTTATTTAAAAAAAAGAATGAATTTTCTAAACATTTTTCTAAAATCAAATGATCTACATTTGTGTCTATATTTTCAGCTGTTGGTTGAGGAGACTAGCAGTCACATATATATTGGTCCTTTTTATAAAAATATGTATGGCACAAATGGAGCATGCATTTTCTTTGACTTTTCGAAGCATTTAGGGTATCTTTTACACAATTTCGTATCGTATGTTGGTTCAAAGTTGCACGAGCATATAAGACTAGTCTTTGCTTTTACTTTGCAACTTAAGCGCGAAAAAATTCTCATGCAGTCAAATCTGGTAATCGAGATGACCAATCACAAGGACAACCTTTTGATAACAATTTTCCGAGGAGCAGTGTTTGCCACAAATCCATTATTTCACCAGCAGCTTGGCGTTGTGCGCTGTTTTTCTGAACTAAAAGTCCTCCATGCTGTTTTCTGTCAGTTAAACTACCAAAAATCGCATGTTCGTCCTGGTATCGCACTCCATGCATCAAAATGGTCCCACCATTTTCATTTTTAAAAAACTGTGGTCCAATGACTCTTTCTGACCATACAATGACTTTTGGTGAATGCAGAAGCTCTTCAAGAATCATTTCTGGATTTCTAAGGACGGATAATAAGATATTTATAAGGATATTTCCTATGGACGAACATATTGCGTATTGAAACTTACAGCTGTAAGTACAACTACAAACTTACAACTTTCAAATGTGCTTCGTTTGCTTTGATCGAAGACCTCAAGAAATCAGGTGCACTATTGAAGACCGTAGAGCAGTCTGCTCAGAGTAAACCATTGTTTTTACTGTATCGAACGCAACGTGGCGAATCTTCTGGCAATTAATTTTTACACCAATCGCATTTTCGATGATTAAATATAAAATCAATCCTTAAAATTGTCCACAGAGTGACAACAGCCATACCAAACTGCTGAGCGTGTCGAAAATATGTTCATCTTAAGCCAATCGACATCGGTTCTTATGGCTTCAATCAAATCTCTCGTACGTCATGGACGGAATTAAAATCTTTAGCCTTGTTGTTGTCAAAAAATCACTTTCTTTTAATTTTGCCACATAACGCCAAATTGTCTTCAATGTTGGCAAACCTGTATTTCGACCAGGACATTTAGCTTTTTATGCACGTTGCTTTGGAGTACCTGGATTGTTATTTTTCAATTTCAGCGCGTTCTTTGATTGGTAGTATTCCATTTTAGAAATTGTACTAAATTGACGTTTCCGGCGTGTGCTGATCTACGCCCAACTGACAACTGACTGTCAAGTTCTACGTATTTAACATCGGGTACCAACGAAAAATTGAACTATATTTTGATGGCTACAAGCCGGATAGGGCCTCATTTGCGACAAAATGTGTGTTATGAGAGGTATATATGACAGGTCTTCACGTAAGGAATCAGCTTTTAATGGTAATATACGGAAAGGAAAACATAAAACATGTAAGAAGGTAATATAATGAAAGTAGAACTTAGTGTACAGTGAGGTTTATTGCAACTGCTCTCCCTATAAAGAGATGGCGTGTGATGTGTGTCCTTCAATTCCCGGCAAAAACATTACTAATAGCTGGGTCATCTGGAACTAAAAAACCAAAAGTTTCTGTTGATTAATGAGCTTCTTCAGGTGATACTGTCTATACTATACTATATCGGTGCAATCTCGATGTCAAAAACGATAAAAAAGGAAACATTTACTTTCGCAATTGCGGGTTTTAATCGGGAAAATTTCGTTTTAAAAAGAGTTTAGTCTAAAATCAAATAGAACTTACAGAACAGAATTTCAGAACAAGTGTTCCAAATTTTAAGCGGATCGATCCGTAATTTTTTGGGTTACTTGTCCTACCGACTTTCAAAATAAAAAATCGCAGAAAATGCGTTCGAATTATTATTTTTGTAAATTAGTCGACTTTTTCCTCGACTCACATAGAATCGTCAATACCGGGCTCACAACGTAGAAGGAAATCAGTAAAGATGTCTAGAGTCTCTTTTGGTTGTTGTTTTCGAAGGACTCAATCTTCTTTAAACTCTTCTGCAACTTTCTAAACATCCCCTTCGCGTGCCCGTTCAGGAGAGCTACCTACATTGTCACCTATATAACGACAATTTATGTCTTTTATTACGTTTATGCCATTCAAATTTTAACGTTTAATTATAATTTAGTTTTACACATGAATAAGAAAAGAAGAAGGAAGAAGCTTAGCACGATAGCACGAAATCAACTTTCTATACCATTTTGCTGTACCCTTCCTTTTCTGGTTGAAATAAACAATAAAAAATAGTAGAAGTGGAAATAGCTTTCGAACTTTCCACTAGCCCTCAATGAACATTAGATAAATTTCTACTTCGGCTGCAACTGGCGGCAAAGTTTTCTTCTAAACATTTCGCACACAAGTCAAAACATAAAACTTTAACAGCCCTGCAGCATCCAAACACCCCCGACTCAGAAATAATCATCGCCATCACGTATAGAATCAATTGCAAGAGCCTCGGGAAATGTTGCTAGCGAGCATGAAACTATGTATAGGACATTGAAAATCAAAACGAATAGCAACCACATCCTTGCTTCATTTCAAGATGAGCTTTAACTGTAGGCTCAATATCTGCACTGAATGCTGTTTTTGTTTTCGCAAAGGGGATGTACCACAGCACCCATCATTTCTACATGGCGAAAGGGTTGAAAATTTATCGTTGCGAGATGTGATGGCACATTCGAAGGAGAAAAGGTAGAGATTAAGGAATCAAATTTTGGATGTTGATGGATTGTTAATTGAATGCAAATGAAATCAAATGGATATTACGCAATTAAGTTAGCGCTCAAGGATAACTGTCTGCCCTAATGGAGCACAAGAAATCGAAAGTTAAATATATGAGGGTGGATTTGCCGCCACTGACGACGATACAAAACTCACTCTAAGACTTTAAGTAAAAAGTTTTTCCTCGACTGTTTCCGTTTCGAGGAGTTGTTTGCAAATGTTTCTATCTTGATATCCTGCTCTATGTTCGTTAGCCATGGTGACTCGGTTGTTTTCATTTGTGCCTAATTTTCGTTCCGGAACATTTATATTATGCTTATCGGGTCTCTAAATTCGAGTTAATTCCTCGAGTCAGCATTAAAAATTAACTCCTCCTAGGAAGTTGTTGTGAGCTTATGCTTTTCGTCTTTTGGATTCGCAATGACCATTAAATTTCAATTATTCCAACGACCCTACCAACTTTCGCCAACCCCCAAAACAGAATTGAGTAATTTGAATAAATGAAATGAAATTAGTGCCATTTAGTACGACAACCTATGTTTGATCGCAAGTTGCAAGGCTGAAACGAAATAAAAATGGAATTGGGTCAAGGTAATGGACCGTAGCCCTGATGAGATAAATATACAAGGAAATTCTACAGGACAATCTGCTATTCATTGCCTTCATTACGTGACAATCAAACAAACGAAGTGATTTTTAATTTGAATCATTTAGAGGACGAACAAGCAGAGGAATTCAAGGCAAATTTCAATTATCAAATGTTAATCTTTACACACTTACGATGTCCTTTTAATCATTCGATCATGTTCGTATCTAGAGTTGGGCACGTGATCATATGGTTCACTTTGCTATCGTAAAAGGGTAAGAAAGAGCTCATAACTGCCTATTATCCCTGGACACTTAGAATGTCACGTTAAATCAATTATGTGAGAGCTGGAATATTTGGAACCTGGGCTTTGATGGCCCTTTGATGCATAGCGAGTGGTATTCTAATGGAAGCTCTGGGCATAACTTCCTATTGCTAATCAACTTGAGTCTTGCAGTTTTCTCTTGTTTTGGAAGAACACATTCACAAGCAGATATTATAGATACTAAACAAGAAGTCGGCTTAAAAAGATCAATTACAAAATCTTGTCCCAAGCCAGCTTAAAGGAGTTTAAGTCGTCGACGTGACAGAGTGGGCCATCGAACGTTTGGTATTGGAATCATTGATTGTTTTGACGTTGGCACGCTTGGTGACATTTCTGATGTGACAGAAAGTTAGTCTTATGTGGTGAATGCATAAAATGGCTCGCTGTACGCTTCAACAAAGTTGAAAAAGGTTGAAAACTTTTTTACACAAGGGTGAGTCTTTTACTCAAACTGTAAGAAATTTACGAAAAATTTTTGACAAAAAGGATGTGCTGAACATGCAGTGTGCGGGTTAATTTTTGAAGCGAGTTCATGGAACTGGCTCATTTTTAATTAAAACGAGTCGTATAGAGCTCTTAACCGAAAACATCGTTGCTGTTGTTCAGAGTGTGCGCGAACATGAACCATCAACATGAACTTTTTCTCGTTCTCAAGAATTGAACATTTCAAGAACTGCTTTGATAAGCATTTTGTAGAAATTCTTATTTAATCGCAGTATAAATGCGCACTAAGTTCAATTGATGCAAGAGCTGCACCCGCATGACCATCCGATGCGTTTTCAGTTTACTCAATGGACTGGAGACTGCTGGATTGCAGATGAGCATTTTTACTGAAAAATCAGCTGTTCAGATGAAACTCATTTTACTTCAAAGGATGCGTCAATAAGCGAGATGTTGTGTATGGGACTCAGCAAGTCCAAACGTGGGGAAATGAATCGGATGGCTTGGTGGATTAAGCTCTAAGAATAAAGGGTGCGGATGGTTTGATGGGAAGCCAAATCATGCGCAATGAGTGACTGTCTGGCGCGGATTTAGGTCTGGTGGCGTTATTGGGCAATTTCTCTTCAAAAATGATCAAGGAACCATCGTTGCAGTGAATGCCGATCGCCACCCCGCCATGCTGAAAAATTATTTATTTGTCAAAATTAAAGTGGATGACATTTGGCTTAAACAGGATTTAACAACCAACAATTGGGGCTTCTTGTTGTTTGCAATTTGACTCCGTTGAATTTTTTCAAGGAAGCGTTACGCTAATCATCCAGGGCAAATGATGACTTGAAACAAGATTGAAGTTACGAATGACGAAAAAGAGGCCCAAACAATTGAAAATGCACTGAAAAATTGGATTGATCGAATGGGGCATTGTAAGGCTAGCCATCGCAGTCATCTAAATTATCTTATCTTCCATTGCTGAATGGACGCGTTCAATTGCCAATTCAAATTTCAAATCTTAAATGGTCCATCATTTGGTTTTAACTGCAATGTCACCAAGAGAACAAGCTGGAATCGTATAGGACAAATGGAAATGTCTCTCGCAACGAATTGAGGAATTCTTTAGAAATATGGAACGCTAGGTCATTTTTAGGACTTACGTGGTGATAACTCCCCGATGAAGAAAGAATATATAGGCTCTCAGTGCAAGAAGCCAGATATCACTGCCATGATGCGTTTGACAGTTGAACAAATACTATTTTTAAATCGAAAATCCTAAAGAGGTCATTAGTTTCATCGAGGATAACATTCTGAAACAAAGTGTCATCGCATTTAAGCACATTAACGAAAGGGTCTGTGAAATTTGTATTAAGGCAAAACTCTTTAATGCCTGGCTGGCAAACTAGGAAGAGACGAGAAGAGCTTCACGAAAGATCAAATACGATTTTTACAGCACACTAGAACGGACGATAGATAATTTACCTTCAAATGACATTACAATTGTTCTGGATGATACAAAATTAAAAATCCGCCGAGAAATGACGGATAAAGAGACACCAGGAGGGCACAGCCTTCTTGCAGAGACCAGCAACGATGGAAAATGCCAGATAGAAATTTACCTGATAGGCTTGACCTGCTTTCTAATAAGTTCAATTTATTCCACGTAACGTGACATTTAATGGAGAACGTGGGCATCTTCAGGTGGCTGCACATCTAGTCAAATCGACTTTTCTCTCATACTAAAGAAGCAGCCACCAGTATGTCCCTTGAGTGATGATATCTGCTATTTGGATCAAGTCAAGTTCCGATGCTGCAACTTCAAGAGCTGCTGACAATAAAGAACAGCTACCCCATAATACCAGCTTTACTTTAATCTAAAGCATAGAAACAACCCCCCATATGTCTACGCAAGAGAACCCAATATACACACTTCCCCAGACAGATGAAGTACATAAGAATCATGTGGCGGGTAGTCAGAGATGAGGTAACAAAGATGACCGAAGAATTTTCGGGCATCAACCAAAGTAAATTTTGGACGACAGATACGAAGCAAAGAAGCGGTAGACAAAAGGAACCAGGTGTGAAAACGGTGGATTTAGTGACCCGAGTAAAAGAAGACTAATCTAACACTCTACAACCACAAACTTAGGGAATGTGCTGAAAAAAAGCGGCTGACAATCAATACCATGGTCCAATAGCTAATCGACGCTACAAGAACTGAGTTCGGCGTATTACTCTATCAAAGAACAGGTAGAAGGTATCATTCTACGCACAACTCTTTGCAAAAATGCGCAAGGATCAATTATACGTAACATAGTTGGAACCCAAAACCTGCAAAAGCTGCAACAAGAAGTTCTTCACAATGCGTCCAATCAAATTTTGAACGTTCCAGAAGGAGGAAAAGAGTACAAAGATCCCCTCCCCACCAACCACTGACTAAAGACAAGCAGGAGTCCCTGCGTGTAGAAAAAGAAATGTTCCAAAGAGAAGACCTCCATGTATGTACCCGTCTTAATCGCTTGATTTATAAAATGATGAACTTCCTTCAATACCTTCTAATATTGCAGAACACCGGAAGCGGTTGGCACAGTTGCAGAGACAAGTAGCATAGCGAATCGCATGTGCATACTGAACGGTCTCCAGGGTGGCAGTGCTGGTAATCGCAGGGGTGATACCCACCACCGTCCTTGCGAGAGAGCGCAGAAGTATTTACATGGGCAGAGGCGAAGATCGAAGAGAAGAGATCACCACGGAAGAGAGACGTCGCTCTCTCAGCAATTGGCAACAGTCCTGGGAGCAAGAATCAAGGGGAAGTTGGACTGCACGTCTGGTCCCTGACCTGAGGCCATGGTTCAGTCGAGTGCATGGTGAGCCCGATTTCTACTTGACCCAGCTCGGTTGTTTTCGGTCCTACCTGTACAAAATTGACAGAGCACGTTCTCCTAACTGTGTGTTTTGTGCAGGAGAATTGGATGACGCCTATCATACATTCTTCTACTGCAAAAGGTGGAGCCAGCAGCGAGGGGTCCTACTCAGCGAAATTGGAGAGCTCTGTCCGGAAACTATCGTCGGAATAATGCTGGAAACAGTTGACAATTGGCTTTATAGGGGCGCTGAGAGGCATCGGGGCTGGATGGATCTCTTTTCTAACACTTCCTTTTTTCCCGTCCTTCCCGTTAGAGAAGAAATTCCCATAATGCGAAGGCGCCTCTAGGCGTAGGAACACGAGGCCTAGCCCGAAGTAATGTGTCAAACGGTTCCAGGCTAAATTCTCAGGTTGACAGGGAGGGTATTTAGTGGGTAGTCCAAAAGGATTTTGCGTCTAGGAGTCCCACACTCAGAGCGTAAACAGCCTTCACCTCCCTACCACAAAAACAAAAAAAAAATAGTGCAGAACAGAAGGACAACAGCTGAAACTTCTGGTACGCTAATATTCAAGTACATTCATATTCAAAGGACGAAAACTAAACTCATGATTGAAAAATGGAAGAGGACTATAGCCCGCCACAACCAGACGCTAGGTGACTACCTTAAAAATCTAGAGAATTTTGGGCAGCTTTGGGCAAACGTGAAAAGAAGTACTAGAAGGGACATGATCGGTCACCGCAAATAAAGCCTATCATTCGATACCTCAGGTTCTAAGGTTCACATTTGTGCAAAACGAACCAAGCCTCTTATCGTCAAATCAAATAAAGCCTGTGCTGCTAGATGAAAATGAAGGATGTAACTCCAGGAACGAATCCGAAAAACCAAGAAACATATTGAAAGAGAGGTGGGAAGAGCTCAAGCTGGTATCGGGTATGCGCCCCTGCCGCTTTACATGAGGTTCCAACTCACAGGAGGGGACGCCTAAATAGGCACTACCAGCTAGATGGATGCCGTCAGGTACTTGCTATTGTTGCTCTCTGCTTGAACTTGCCCTGTTTTTCCAAACTAGCTTTTGGTGAGCTCACCAATTCTAGAAACTTTTGGTAGATCAATTCATCCATTCTCACTGATAAGCTGTTAGCTATTGCAAACTTCCACACCTCTGAGTCTTCACGAAAATCAGCACAGTAAACATATTAGAACGCAAAGTGTTCCCTGAAATCCATGGCCAATGTAAGAAAGTTCATCGTGGAGTCTACTTTACAACGATGTATGAATTATTTGATAAATCACCTGTGTCTACCTGCATAAACTATTCAAAATGCAATTGACAGGCCGAACAGAAAGAAAGAATGGAGGAAAATCAACTACCAAAAAGGGTATTAAAGGGTAAAGTTCAATGCAGATGTCCTGCTGCTAAGACACGATAATTGCTGATAGTCAATGGTTTTTCGGAGCGATTAATTGGAGTATTAGGTCGATTGGGAAACTTAACCCTGAATGCCACGGTAAAATTCAGGCTATTGCATCATGGATGACAATGACGGTTTGAAAAATCTCGATTTGGATACTGGCTCGTCACGGTGCTTCCTTGACTTCGTAGAAAGAACTGTCGGGTATTCTGTCCCTATGGGTAGTTTCAAGACGGACGGGACGTAAAGAGAAGAGAATCACTACTTTCTTGTCCATTTTGTCAACTTCACGAAACCAGCTTTCCACCACCCAGCTTTCTCATAAATAGGTTATGGCCAGCAAGCACTAGAGATACTTTATCATGTTCTTGACAAAATCTCACTAGCATCTCATAAATTCTGCTAAACAGGCCACGAAAATATTTACCAGCTGAATTATGAATTACCATTCTGGTATTGTCCTTGCTTCTGACGATTCCTAGCTCCTGTCTACTGTCTGCCTCAGTCTTCACTTCACATCTGTTGGTTGAAAATTGTGATGCTTCCAAAGTTTTTCAGTTATTTCAAATGACAAGTAGCACATTCTATGCTTCCTGTTTCTGGGTCTCCAACGGACCAAAGAGGTTGTGTAGCCACACGTGATGGTACTTATCGCAAACTTAACCATATCTTCAATCTTCTGGGCTCCGGTGAAGAGTCCAACGGCGGAGATGCATGAGCAGGTCGACGAAATTTTCCATATTCATCCCCTATTCATCTCAAAAACACGGTACAGGGTTTAAGGACTAATAGAATCATTTTCGAAGATTTCTAATGTTAGATCTAGATACTGTTGATATCTGATCAAATATTCCTTTAGAATGCTCTATTTGTATGTGTTTGAAAAAAGGATTCTTCACCGCATTTAACAAATAGAACGGCACTCACCTAGATAAGCGGCGGGTAGTGGGATTATTTGTTGTGAATTACGTCTATTTCCAATCTGACTGCTACCTCGAGGATTCGCTTTCTCCTAGGATCTGACTGGCACATGTCATGTCATCCCTCCCCGATACCCCAACAATAACGTGACTTTCAATACTTAAAACGAGCGTCTTCTACGGAGTTGAGCTTCGTGTAAGAAGATGTTCTTGCTGCGTCTTTTGGTGTTTATACTGCTGAGAATTCTGAACTGCAAATACCTTCGGCCGATCCCCAAAACCATATGATCAGTCTGCTTTGACCTCGGATTCATCAGAGTACCATCCTGACGAACCCGATCCGGGCATTGTTGTCTAAGCAGCATTAAGTTGGCTTTCATATGCCAACCTAAGAAGTTTGGGTCCCTTGCGATATTCTTAAAGATGTTTTGGACGTTTGAACTCCGGTGCTAGATAATCCGCAAAACTAAGGTCATTACAGTGCTGATGTGGCTCTGATAAGGGTTCAACTTATCTTAGCGCCTCGACTGTACCGTACTTTATAACTAGTGTTGAAAACCTTCAAAAAAATCTTCGAAGAACATTGAAACCTAGAACTCTCGAAACTATCTCATATATCCTTCAAAATTTATGAACTATACCCACCCCACCCCCATTATGATTTATGTAAATTACTTTTGCAAGAAATGGAAATAACAAAATCGTTTTGCATGAAAATAACGTTGAAGGGTGATTATAAACACCTTTTCTTTTCAACGAAAATGTAAGTTGAATTCAGTTAAATTTTATTCATAGCTAGCTAACAAAAAAATACAATGTCGGCCCAAGGAAAATGTCGAAGTTAATTTAACGCCACTCCTAATTCGAATCTTTAAATGGAAATCATAAGAACATCATTTCATCCCCATTTTCATATCGACGAGTCGCTTAAAATCAGTTGCGATAGAGTTACCTTTATGCTAAGATTTCGTTCGTGAGGAAAATGTGAAAAATACAGTGCGTGCTAGAAGGATAGCTCGCTGTCAGAAAATGTTGACGGTCTAAGGAAAAATGGGCGAATCTTGACAGGTCTGCATATACGATTTGTTGGATGCGAAAAGTATTAAATTCCAAAGATGGGATTAATGAAATGCTTTTGTTATTATTGCACATGTAACCTGGCATTTTTCTCCATGGTATCCTCTGGGTCCTAGAAATATTAGTCCATAGTATTTATTTGTTTCAGTTGATAGTATTCGAAAATATTCTGTGTAGTACTTTCCTTACACATCATTTTTATACTTCATTTTATTAACACTAGAAACAACAGCAAGTACCAATTGAGGAAGTATCCTTGTAACATTGCCACCACCCCATCGAGTGAGTATTCGAAATATTACGTCTCGCAACATGGAAATCCGAACGCCAACAGCAAAGGACGAATAAGAATAAATCGATTATGTTTCCTGTCATCTTCGCGACAGCAAATATAAGCGTCGAAACAGAAAGCAATCGGATGAATGTGGAATATTGTAAAACAGGGAACGAGGAGATGAACTGGTAGTTGTTCTCCATGCCTTCAACTCTGTCAAAGCATACCAACCTTCTGCATTGATTTGGGAGCGGGCTAAAGATCGAGGGTTGTATGACTGATTATTATTGGGAGAACATTTATAAAAGCCCCAATGAATACTAAACAGAAATTGTATATTTATGTAAATTACGCTATTATATTTAGATTGTTTCGCCAAATGCTGATATGACATTTTTTACAATTTTAACGCAATTTAACGCTTCTCCGCAAGGCTTCGTGGTTGCGTTTTTCATTTTTGATGGTTTTCTCTGTGATTTTTGTTGTTGTTGTTGCTTCGATAAAAGACGTTCGCCCTATGTAAAATATTCTCGGGCTATGAGATACTAAAACCCTTAGTCAGTAAATTTGCATATTGCTGGTGGTGTAGTTTGGTGACAGGTTGACTGCGAAGAATATAAATCAATGGAATCAGACAGATGTCCTTTCGCGTTAGGATTTGCTCACCTTGGTGCTTTCTGACCCAGAAAAGTGAAACCGTATGAGGTAGTCTTATTTAGTTATACGGCTGGAAAGCAGGGGTATGAAAACATGCTGAACGAGTCAAATAATAGTGGTAGGGTTTCTATGACCCATCTGAGCCAGCTGGATTATTCGGAATGAAATAAACAAATGTTTTAATTCCAGTTATATGGATTTCCGAGGGAATTTTAAAAGTTATAATCATGAATTGAAAGTTTATCACATGCCAAAGGTCGATGTTATTCTTAGGTTTTGCAACACTAATGATATCCTTAATATCAGCCCATAAATTTTCAATTGGTTTGAGGTCCAGTATTATGCTGTCCACGTCAACAACTGCACTTTATTGACCTTAAATCACTATTTGCTTTCACGTTGATATGTTTTGGGTCAAGTTCTTGCTGAAAAACCCTTTTTTAATGACATTTCCTCACTTGCGCAGGATCGTATGACGTTTTGAAAAATATTCGCATTAAGATTTTGGTCCATGCTTATTTTGAACCAATATGCTGGACCAAACCCAGGTGGAGAATGAAAAGCAACCGCACACCATAATGCTTGAGCCGCCGTGCTTAATTGTTTTCACAGTGTACCTAAGGTTAAACTCAGCATCAGGTAGGTGCCTTACATAGCTAAAGATCCTTTGCAATCACACGAATCCATTTTTGGATCCATCAGACCATGTTCCACTATTTTGGGGGTCTCCAAACTAGAACGATTTTTGGTGAATTGTAGACATTGTGTTATAGGTTTTTCAGTACAAAGAAGAACTTTTCTGGGGGTTCGGACTTTTAAGTGATTTTCTGTCAATCATTGGCGAATGGTTTGAACCGTAGCTTTCACACCTATTCCGTCTTTCAGCAGGATGACCGTTATGAAAATGTTCCTCTTGCTACAACGGACCAGCAGTCGTCGTGACAGCTGCCAAACTCCTCGCTTCCTACCTCGTGTTCCAGGGTTGCATTCAAAATTAAAGAGCATTTGCAATTATTTTAACAGAACCCTGTAAAAGATTCTGAATTTTCCCGTCTTATTAAATCTTCCTTGAACACGTTTTTTATTTCTTTTTTCTCCGGGCTCCAGCGTTTTTCACGTCCCACTTTTGTCAAAGTAACATGTTTCGTTCACATTGCATAAAACATTTTAACTTCTGTGATAAAACCAGATTTTAAAACAAAATACAGAGTTAAACTAAAAATACATCCAGACATCGATCACTTTAGGAAGCACTTGCAACTATTTGACGTGACATTTCTCAGAAAACGTTTGATTAATTGCTTGAACTTTACAGCTATATAGATGACAATGTCTGGTAATTCAAAAGCTGTTTTGAAACCCGCAATGTTGTCTCCAATGGGAGTGAATCTTAGAAGCACTCCCGCCGACACAAGGGATCATGCATTGGAGTCCTGCGATGTCAGATTTCTCGACAAACTTGACGCTGTCATTTCTTTATTCCAACTGAAGAAAAACGAAATGTTAGCGACATTTATAACTTTTGCTCGTAGATATTATTTAAAAATGAGAAACCTGGAGGAAATCGATAATATCGAGTCAGTTTGATTTGTTGAAAAGCTACAAAAACTATACGGCACATAACGTCGTCATCGTGTTATCTGGGTTGCACTACCATTACTTAAGTACAAAAAGCACGCACACTCTCGAATGGTTTCTGATAGAAAGAGATAGAAGGAACATTGCGTTGTTATTCCGAAGCTTTGAGATGTGTGTTCTTGCTAAGCAAAATAATGACAAAAAATCTAAAAACTAAAAAAAAAGAAATTTACGTATTTTGATTGATTATAGTTTGATCGGGAGCTTGTTCGATGTGTCATCGATGTTTTGTACTAACGCTGATGCTATACATTCGCCATCTATCGACTGAGATCCAATTTATTCACTATTGATTTTTCAACTTTTGCCGAGTTTTCAAACGATTTACCTTAGTTTGCCCTCAGGGACACAGATTCCAGTCTAGTGGGAGATACATGTATTTAATCGCTTAATAAATTCAAATACCTTAGTCCTCCTTGCTGAATGTGCTTACTATAAGTTTGCCTTTCGTTATAAGGCAGACCATATCAGTCTCTAAGGAATTTGTTGAGTTCTGCACCAGATCATTTAAGGCGAGAATGCATTTATCATTCTGAGCTAAAAGTTAAGACAAACAATCAAAAAGCACGGAAAATTTTAGCTGCCATCAAGGATGTGGAGCCTTACTTACTATCGTAAGGAAATTTGTTGTCTGAATTCCTTTGTGTGCAAGAAAATGTTCGTTTTAGCATAAACGGAGTTTGTTGGAAAAAGGATCTGGGCTATTTCATCCATCTCTTCCGCCGTAAGCTTGAAGAGCGGCCAGGGTGCATTAAGGCTCCAAAACTCGAGTTCAATGCATTGGTTCCATGAGTCTATTTTCAAATCATCAAAGAAGTTAAGCCAACGATATCGTTGGACTGGTGGTTCTGGCTCAAATCTCTTTCTGGTAGATATGTTTGCTAATAATGTGTTCCTAACCTTATCTTAGTTCGGACCGCTGTGAGCTTCTCGTCGTCAGTTACAACACTTCCTTTGCTATACTAGACTACTGAAGTAGTCAAGAAGTTTTAATGTAGGTATTTGCAATGATAAGGACTAGAGTCACCGTTTCTTCAGACAATAGTTGAGATTGTCTAAAGACATTCGCAACTATAAAGATTACAGACAATAAAGATTGTCTAAAGACAATAAAGGACCACCTACCATCCTCCAACCATAAGACCTACCATAATTTTTGAAGCTATTCCGTAGGGTATTCTTGACGCTTTACTAACAACGTGCGGTCAATGCACCTTAATGACATCTTCAGAAAAGACGTAACTCTGTAATCTAGCGCCAAAATTTGAGGGGGATTTACCAACTACTCGTGTTACCTGAATATGCCTCCAGGGTTGAAGTTTGTCCGAAAACGGAACGTGTCGGAAGGAAACCACATAGGGTGGTATCTAACAAGCTTGGCCACTGTATTTTACACTTAGTGTCAGTTCATAATCGTTTGACTACCTACAATCGTCGCTTAAGTTCAGCAATAGTCAACATCATACAACCAGTTCAGCCCACCCTGAAAGATTCAAAAGATTGAAATTCACTGTAGGCTTACATGCCTGAAGATTAAAGTTCCCTGGAGGCTGACGTGCTCGGATCGTAGGAGGACAATGTTGAACCCACGAAAAAAAGGAAATAGCATTCATTTTTGTGTCAGTCACGTCTCAGGTTCTCAGACTATTGCTTTTCAGCAACTACACTAAAGACGTACTTGCACCGAACTCATCATCAAATTTCTCAATGTTCATTATGCCAATATTCTTTCCACCCTATCACAGCTCCCAAAATTGACCAAAATTTAAGTGTAATGAAAATAACTAGTGGAGTTCTACTTCAGTACCGTCCTGTTTAATACCCTTCGCATTAAAGGCTTCTTCAGGGATAATCCATCTGGTAGTGTTACTTCACAATTACACTTACAGAACATACGAACATACGTTCCACATACAAAAGATGATAAGCCATCCCCAGCTCGACATTTTTCGTTAGAACCCGATTCAGGGGTGGACTGTTTGGTATAGCGCTTAGAAACCTTTAACCTAGGTTAAAGAGGTTGCAGGCTTAGTTCTCAGGTTGACAGAGGAGGCATTTTCTGGGTATTCAAGAAGCATTGCGCGGCTGAGGGTCCCATACTCTGGGCATTAAAACCGTTCACCTCCCTACCACAAAAAAAAATTATGCTACAGAAGATTGGATTGACTCATCTAGTGTTACGTTTATAATTTTATTCGTCCAAACAAAAAAATCGCTTAAACAATATGTTTGCATGTTGACACTTACCGTGTGGACTTAATTTGACGGTCTCTATAGATGGGTTTGGAACAATCTGTCCGCCACCATCTCCAAGATCTGAAAAAAAGTTTCAGTCCCATTTCCAAATTTCGTTAAAGGTTTCTGGATTACCGAGCACAAGTGGTGAATGCTCACAGTAACCTCTAGCCTTTGAAACCACAACCACCACGTTTCAGCCAAGGACAGGCTGCTCAGCGTGTGGGGGGGGGGGAGCAGATGTCAACACTTAAAACCGAGTCCTCTTTGAGATCCAGAGGTATCAAGATCATCAGTGTGTCACGATAATGACTCTTTGATCCAATACCATTCGCTGAACAATACTAACAATCCTACTATTTTTGAGAAATCAACGACGCACTTCATGTTTTGTGATAGAAAAGCAACATGAATTAGGTGGGTATATTGTGTGTCATCCTTGCATTCCTATTCTTCTGCTACCTGATCTGTCACATGTATAACATAGGGAACATTTATCATCTCATAGGAATTCTTTGATATAAAGTTGTATCAAAAACGCTTACAGCAGCAGAGAAAAACTTTCTGTATTTATCGTGTACTATCCTTCCTGTACTGTATCCTGCACATAATCAGGTCTTTTCTGATTTTCCCGACTTTCCAGTTTGGTTCAGCATCTTTCTAAAGCAGCTCAAAGAAACCCATGCGTTGTTGCCACTTCCACTTATTATAAGGGATGATTAAAGAGCGCGTTGAATTGGATATTTCCTTATGATCCTTTGGCTCCTCTCTTCTTTCCTCTTGCTCAATCATGCCCATGAGGCTGTCAATTTCCCTGATTTGAATGGTTTTTTGTGGCTCGTGTGGGGCTCTATATGTGGCTATAGATGGCTTCTCGTTTGAGATCTTTCAAGCTGTGCCACGGAATGCTTCCTTGTCGTTTGTGACTTTTGGTCCAGATTCAACCAGTAGTTCTTTGGATCGGTGTTGAGTGTGTGGTCTTTATCTTCGTATTGATACCATCCGGCTGACAGATGCCCTTTTTTCGCTAAGGACGTCTGCATAGGTTCGGCCAACACTTAGTTCCAGTAACAGATCTACCTTTGACATCAACGCCACAGATTATATTTCTATCAGCTACACTGAATTGGAAACCAATTTAACTTATTCAGGAAGGTTGCTGTGTTGCAACTTCTGGAATAAGAACTTCCTGGCAGCTCCTGGCTACCTGGCTGCGCTGCAACAATCTACAACCCTTCTTTTATAATATCATGCTCAGAAAAGTGAGCAAAAAGTTCCAATGCTGTCCATTGTCCTCCATATTCACATACAAATGGAAAGGAAGAATTAGAAAGAATGATGAAATGAGATGAAACCAATGAAGGTCTGCATTGTCCTGAGAGTTAATTGAGTGAACATCATTTCTTATTAATTGACGCAAGAACAAGTACAAATTTCTTTGATTTAATTTTTGGAATGCAGAACATTGCGAGCGCCGCGTAAATAGTTGAAATTTTTGTTTTCAATTATCTTGGGTTAATTAAATTTTAAAATTGCCTCCTAATTAATCAAAAAATGCTTGACGCACCCCAATTTCAAGTTTAAGTATGTGTACAGGATATTTCTTCCTGGTTCCAATTTATTTCCGCTATTCGTATTGTCTCCCCCTTGAGGTGAATGTTGGTAATATTGATTGAAGGGTGTATATGAAATGTGTTTTTGTTCAATGCCAGCATTGTGGAGGGGATGCAAAAGGGTTTGATAGATGTTTAAGATGTTCTCAAGTGGAAACAATCATTTTCGTTACATCGATTTGTTTCTGATTTCATTAGGAATGAAATGGTGCGGATTCATTTAATTTTCCATTGCTCGTTTTTCTTTGCAACGGAGTACGATTTAGATGATGCATTTTCGCGATTGTTTTCCAGTGCCTGCAAAGTTCTAAACGAAACCCATCGCTTGTCGAAATTTCGATTTCAGGTCCTTGTAGCCGAAAATGCACGCTATTGCTTCTCCAGATAACATGCGTCCTTAATGGAAAATGTGCATCCCCAACGTATGTTCGTGTCCGACCAATGCAATACCACCAAAGTCAATAGATCTTTTGTTCGAACGAGTTGGGGCCGGGGCATTGGGAACAATAGACTATCAAACTGTCCTCTAATATATGTCAGTTTCGTATGAAATGATGCACTCCATTCACTACTTGGTTGTATCTTGCTACCGAGAATCAAGCTGTCAACTGTTGGCTGTAACAGGACTTTCAACGCAGGACTTAGAAAGGCTTTCGCAGCAGTGAAAATGAATGTGCCAGAGCTACTTGTGCATATTGGTCCTTGGTTGATAGGTAGAGTCAAGTCTATGCTGTGCATTCACTACAATGAATCCTGAATCCTGATGACGTTCTGTGCACTGATAAAGTTGCAAAACACGATTAAATTGGTTTTGCTTCTACAATACAAACACTTCGCTCGTATTGTTGCATTGTGCATTTTATAATTAGGAGATTTTATCGAATTATTTATGTTGAAGAAGATATGCGAGTCCATTCATGCCACCTAAGAATTATGCCGACACAATAAATATCGAGAAGATGCTTTTTACTTTATGCGATTCCCTGATCCAATAACGGTACGTTGGATTTGTCATACAGGACGTAGGACAGGAACGTCAGGAAGCAAATGCAGGCCTGATAGCTATTGCAACATTCGCGTTGGGATCAGTGAATTGGCAGGGTCTTTGTTCAAAGTTAGAAGTCTGGCAAACATGGTCACTAGTAATGGATGGTAATCTGTTTTTGGTCAACTTTTTTCGGATTTATATGTGATTAACCATGCTTTTTTTTGCCTATTCGTCCTCTTTCCTTTCGTGTCTGATGGAATATGATATGTAAAACTGCATTGCGTGAAATTTTTAACGCCAGACAATGCGGTGACACTTTAGCCCAGATAACTTAGCAATATACTACTAAGGTAGTTATAAATAAGGATGAAGCATAAAAAAGTCTATGGTAAATATCCTGGTTTGGGATCAGATAAGTAGTCAAAGACTGAAATATTTGGAAAAGATATTCCCCACCTGACATGAAAAACGGCACTTGCAGTAGATCATCACAACTTGACAATCAATGGCGCAACAGACTGATTCAATTCTTGGTCTCAGATGAGATTATATTCATACTCTGTAGTTTGTGTCCACTGGTAGCGTCCTGCTGATAGCTTCTACTATGGCTTTCAATGGTTTCTTCAGTTTTCCTTCTTATTTGCACTCCTTAAATTAGTTATCTTCCATTTTTGTCAGTGAGCTGGAGTAAGCGCTATACCGATAACAAATCAAGGACTTTTCCTCAAGGCTTACCTGAACGCATAAGGTGCCCACCATTCTTTACTGGCTCTTAAAACTCATTTATTTCTTTATTTTTCACAAAAAGAGAAATTCTTCGGAAATGATGAATTTTCCAGCCATACTTCAAGGATTTGTTTGTCAAATCTTTAATACTGCTAACGTACTCTAAGTTCGGCTCTGTAAGTCTGAAGTTATTAATTATCGGTTTTAATTTTTTCTCCCTTTTTGACGATTCTAACAATATATTGATTTCTAAGCGTTTCGAAGAGACTGGTTGTACATCTTGGCTTGTGAAAACATACAAGTCTCACATGTATCGTATGAATGCAACGCTGTTTTCACATGCGAGGGCAATGAAACTGCTTCGGTGGTATATGCAGCCTCCCAGCGTCTCCATAGAATGAGTTTACTCTGACCCTGGTACATGGAGTGGGTTCTAGCTATCTTCGTACCCGAACAAATATGATGCATATTCAACGCTCTGTTCCTGTCACCGAAATTATAAATATCCCGTCTGAGCCTAGATAGGAGACTCACTGGATGGAGAAATCACAGTAAAATATCATGGTACACCTTCGTCACTCTCCTCTTTCTGAGTCCTTAATCCATATTAACCTTACGTATAATTTGACCGACTATTGACCGGGAAAAGTCCTTGGAGTAGATACTTCAATGGAACAAGTGCGATTGAGCGCTTTTACCCCATTCTTGTTTGTGACCTTTCCTGCGCTCAGTGCATCCTGAAATTTAAACTTTAATTTACGAAAGTTAGTTACGTATGGTTTTTGCTGGTCTAGTATGCGGGATCTTAAGGAACTCCATAATTTTATTAGGGTGTCTGTCTACTTGGTCGGAAAGTTTGAGTTCTCAGTCGCATATGTATTTATCTATTGTCGCGAGTCTGCAGTCCTCAGTGCTTTTTGTTTGTATTTGATGTCTGGCAGAATGCAATAGTGCGGCATAGTAAAGTCTGTTTTATTTCCTGTTTGAAATGAGAGCTTTATTAGTCAGATTTAAACGGTTGGATTTAAGAATGGGATGAAAGGAAGCAAGGACTCTTAAGCAGTGCTCTCGTTTTGTCGTAAGTGTTCGTCCTATGTCAGACGGTGATCAAGTTGGTCCTACGTTTTTGCAGTTCTGTTTCATGTCATCACTTCCTCGTCCATTTGTAGCGTTGGACGATGTTCTGGTCTCTGTCTTGTGAAAAGGTGATAATCATTTCCTGAGTTTCGTCGTTGTTGAGTTTTATTTGCAATTTGTAGAAGTATTCTAGGAGCGTATCAATGGAGCTTTACAGTTTTGAACTGACGACATATGCTCGTCGAGCTTTATAAAAAACACACTTATCATCGGGATAAAGACATAAATATACATTGTTTGCCAAATAAGGCAAATCTTCGGCATATAAACTGTATAATATGGGTGAGATAGTTGAGCCTTGTGGTACTCCAGCTTCGTTTGACAGCATGTTGGAAAGATTGTTGTCTATTCCGACTCGGAAAAATCTGTCATGGAGAAACGAACATATTATTTGTAAGACTGAAAGTGGGATGTGGCGTTCTAATACTTAGAGGATTAGTCCTGCATGCAAGACTTCAAGAGTCAAAGTCTTTCGGTGGGTCAAGTATAACTAAGCCCGTTGACATTCTGCGATCCATCCAATTACGAATATGTTGGACAACCCAAGCAAGTCGAAGTTCAAAAGAATAAAATGTTCGGAAGCCAAAGTGTTGATCAGGAAATTATTGTTTCTCTTCTATTATCTCCTATAATCGATATTAGATCGCTCTTATGACGAATTTTGGTAAAGTAGAGAGGAGACTTATTAATCTCAAATTTTGAAGGAAAGTGTGATCATCGCCTGGATTCGAGATAGGAATTATAGTAGCCTAAATCCATGTCCGAAAGCATTTCTGTTGGCGGAAGATTGTGGAACCTTTCTTTAGCAGATTATTGGCTATGAAATCTTGACCAGGTGTTCATCTTTTGCTTAGACCCAAAGTAATGTCTTTTGTCTCGTCGAGGTGAAGTCGTTGCATTATAGATTCTTTTCGAGGACTCTATTTCGTTTACTTTTGTCAGAATAGCCTTCTCTCTGTGGAAATCGTCCTCCACCTCGTCAAGATCGTACTACTGGAAGGAGCTTTCAGGGCATAGTCGTTCGAATGTGTCTGCGAAAAATTTCGCCTTATCTACTCTTTTCGTGACAAAACTGCCTTGTTCTTTGCGCAAAAAGTTCAAGTTATTCTCCAGAAGACATTCTCGCCAGCTTCCAGGCTTTGTTAGATACTTTCCCATTGATTTATGCGAAATTGCAAGATGCATTTTCTTACTTTGTTAGTCAACCGGTTAGCTGTCGTTTGAAATTTAGGATCATCATTAAATCTACGATCATTAAGCTTTTTTTTGGGATTAGTTCATCCTCCTTATCATATGTTTTTATTTTTGAGGAAGTTCGTAGGGACTGTGTTTCGAGCACTCGCAACCTCCGACTGAGCGACTCTGTACATCGCCATCCGTTTTTAACTAGTGGAATAGGTTTTCATGTTCTAAAGTGTCCTGGAAAGACTTCTAATATGTTTTCTTTCTTTAAGTGACTCGTTCTTTGAAGGCATCCTTTATCACAAAGTGAACCGTTTGATGATCAGGGAACGCTCGTTAAGAACTCTGATCATTACATTATGGTAGAATTTGCGGGAGAAATTACACGAAGGATTATAAGGATTTCAAAAATGAAAGTGATTTTTTTGAATTTATTATCAATTATTTATTGCCTTTCTAAACAGTCAAAAAGTTAAAAACCATATTTAAAACTATAATGGGTCCCATGAGCACTGTAAACGTTCTTTGCATTGGTTCTTATAATGATTGCACTTTTCTGCGCATCGAAGTCCTTCTGCAGCGATTAGACACTTGCAGCCTGGCGGTTCAGCTGCCCTTATGTTCACCATAAATGGAAATCCCCATTAAAGAATACAATCGCTAGAATACTAAAAATTTTCCTAATCTATGGCAAGCGAAGGACTCCAATGTGCAACATGATTCAGTCAAACGCGCAGGGAAAACTCAGAGAGTTCCTTGGATATGTTCGCATTTATATTCGAAATACACACGCAGGTACAATTAACCATCCTTCTGTAGATCTTACAGTTTGCCAAAACTGTCAAGTATAACATAAATTGGATGAATGGGATATTAAGCAAGCAGTACGACATTGTCTTGGGGCACTTCTTCCAGTGTCTAAGCTTTTACACTGCCTCTATCAAAGGCGACAAAATCTGTACAGTCCTCATAGGAGATACCTGCCCAACAGATTATTGATCCGGCCTGATATCTCACTATTTCGGTTATAGCATAGCGACCAAATCGCTACTTTTAACGGCTGTAGACATGAAGACGCCCATCTGGTCCACATAAGGCGATTCTACCCTCATCTGAAAACAGTCCAGTCTGGAACTGCTCCATAGTCCAATCAAAATATTTATACACAAAATCAAGTCTAGATACACGATGCTGTGGGAGAAGTTTTGGGCTCTTTAAATCATTTTCTGCCAGTCTTTTTCTAATCATACGCTCATTTACACTAATAGTTCTAACCTCAAAGGGACGTGCACGAACCTTAGCAGCAGTGCAAAAGTGATTTCTCAACACGTTGTTGCCAATAAATGGGTTACGGCGGAGCGATTTCCGCCTTAACCTGGCCTCTTGATGTATGATCCAGTCCCCTGATGCCGTCTATTAGCATCCCGTTCGCTGATTCGAGGTTCACAGACCATTTGAGCTATGCAACGTTTACCATACCCAACATAAGTTTAAGCGACAGCTCTAGCTTTGGCAATCGAATCTAGCGGTATTTTTATGTGATCAATCTTTGTGACCTGTCACAAAAACAAAAACAAAACTCTACGTCGAAAGAGAATAAAAAATTTCTTCTCGGTAACGTCACGGTGATAATGTCAAACAGCGACTGATTCTAACAACAGCTACTGCGACCCAAATTTGACAGCCAACTCGAAAGTTTAACTGTTTATTTTTATTCTTAGGTGCCACTCGATACCAAACAAAGCAAGCGATGGGTTATACTCAATGCAAATGAACAGGGTGACAAATAATGTGAACGGGCGGTTAATTGTGCCTGTGAGTGTACATTTGCATATATGACTTAAAGTGTAATTTATGTTTATTGTAAGAACGCTGATATCGTGCTGCAAGATATTTCACTAAGGAGCAATATTCCCAAGAAATACAGTGCATAGAAGAAATACAGAAATACAGGCTGCATTTTACAAATAACTGAAATTAACCAGGAGGATTCAAGTTGATTTAAGGAACGTCTCTGTGAACTTTCATTAAAAACTAGGTTGCCTCCCTTCCCATGTGGTGATCCTTCGGTGTCTGAGTATTTGCGTACAAAGAACACAATTTTATCCTGACTTAACAGAATAAGAAATAATTTCTCTTCATCAAAGTATCATTACAATGGATTTAAAAATCCTTTTTCAACGTATTTAATTTCAAAAGAGCTCTCATGACCACTGAACCATTCTGAACTGTTTCTCGCAAAGTGGTTGTGTGTTTTGCAAACAAGCCATCCTCAAAGTAAATACCAATTTCAGGATGTTCAAATATGCAAAGCAAACAGAAACCAAACTGACCTGACTACACTTTCGCTTTGGCCCTCATCTCTATCCTTATTTCTGCGCCTCATCGGCTTCGTTCCGGCACGAATCTGAACTGAACTTAATAAATGCACAAAATATTGTCGGATGTGTACAAGTGTGTTTCTCGTATGTGGAGGAGCTGAAAAAGGAAAATGGGGATGAGCTTTTCACTTATTCAAATGTGCAAGTAATAAAACAATGAACAAGCGAGAAGCTGAAATGGACATCGGTTGGGTGAAACTTCATATGTGGTCATTCACGTCCGGATAGATGTTATGCGATGAGGGAAAAGTAGCCAAAGGATAATTAAAAAGGTGTATCTCCTTCTGTCAATATTTGTAAATCTGACGGTACTTTGTGGAATTGCGTTGACACTTGATGTGGTACGAGCATTTCACTATGGACAGAGCATTAATTGTTTCGGGTATTTAAATATTGGATCGAAGAAAAACCAAAAACGTAGAGCCTTGGAGCTGTGTAACTCTGAGATTAAGTGCACGTTTCCTTCTTATATCAATGAGGAATTAAAGTGCTTCGTTCGGATAAGGAAAGGAATGAAAATTGTACTTCATATCTAGCGTTTTTTAAATATTAAATTTTATGTATGCTTGCAAGGATTATGAAAATAAGTTTTGTATCGAAAATTTATATCTTGTGTCATAGGTTCAAATTAATTTCGCTATTATAGCAACATCACGGTTTCTAATTAAGTTTATAGATTGCAGTCCGCTTGGCATCTTGATCAAATCACTTCGGGATAATTGCCTTCGCACATAATATCCTTGCTTGGAGTCCGACTATCAGGAAGACAAGCTCCAGACTACGTACCGAGACTTTATTTTCCATTGTTTCAAGGCGTAAAACATTTAATTGTCCCCCAAAAGCATAATATTCCTGTTTATTGGGAGATTGAGAGAATTGGGTTGCGCACATGATATGCTTGACGTAATTACAAAGGACACCCAGGACAGGTTCGTTCACATATAATACAATGTTTGCTAAATCATACCACTATGAGTTTACTATAGACAAACTAAAATGTACAATAGCATGACAAAGACTCATTTGCTCCTAAATCATACAATCAAATAACCAGTGATGGTCATAATACGGTTTCAGATGAGAATCAAGATTCTGCCTTGTCTTAGATCATATGTCTTGACCTTCCAGGATGACTCCTTGAGTACAGTGGGCAGCATTTAGTAACATTCATTCGTCCATTGTGGAAAAGTCGTTCATTTCAGGAGGCTGTTGTAAGAGCAAGTCAAAAAATTACATCAAGGATTCAAATAGTGTAGTTTTTGATTTTATTCTGCTAATTCTGCTCCTGTAATAGTTATTCATTTGAATTATACTTTTAATTTAGTTCATTATTTTTTAAGCTCATAGGTGTATTGTAAAAATTTTCATAGCGCACACTGATTCCCATTTAAGCACTTCCTTGTCAAATTTTACGTCAGATTTCAGTTATCAATGTTTATCATTTTTATGAATTTTCTGTCAGATTTAGCTTGGATTTCCTGTTTGCCTCTTTTATTTAAGGATTAAATCCTGTGGTATCAATCGTCTAATGGTATTTTTACCTAAACTGTTACCTGATTTACCTAAACTGCTATCAAAGTTTTCGTGAAAAGCTTTCCTTTTCGCAATAAATTACAATTCGTAATATTTATAAAATAATATAAAATAATTCTGTATTGCTTGGGTCCGCCGGGCCTGGCTTGGTTGGTTTTGAGGTCCTCGGTCCTCGAAACCAACCAAGCAAGGCCCGGCGGACCCAAGCAACAGAGAATTAATTTTGGCCTGCGGCAACAACCAAACGAACTTTAATATAAAATAAACTCAGTGCTAGTTGACAGTAGAGACAGTAGAGTATGACATCAGAGTGCATATGTCATCATATAATACTTCATCAATAAAATGATAATCTTACGTCCTATCCGAATAAATTTTAATATAACATTTATACAGGGTGTATACATTAGAATTTTCCGGTTTGGCTAAGTGATGGCGCCAGCGAATAGTACACTTCGCATTAATTTGACACATACCCCATTTCAACCATCTGACATTTAACTACAAACATACATAAGTTGAATCCGCCAAACGGTGCTTGTTTGTTTTATCGTGTTGATCAGTCACGTCGAATTTTTTGTCTGAAAAAGTGCATTTGTGGCACGCATTGCTTTTCTTGTTTAATCAAAAGAAAAAGACTGTTGTGAAAGTAATTTTCGCTGGTAAAAATGGGTCCCACATGATATGAATGAACGTCAAATGGAACTCATTTGTAAAATGATGCTTCGGCGACACGAAAGGAAATTAGTTTTAATCGATTTTTTCATTTCTACGTAAAATGGATTTATTTTGAAAACCCAAAGCTGGAAAATCGTGACTTTCACCTGGCGAAGCCGGTCCTCAACACCAAGGTGAAATTGGCAAGAAGACCATGCTTTGTGTTTGTTGGGACCAGATGGATATTGTGTATTCTGAACACTTAAAGACCGGCGTAACCACGCATTTAAACCACGCATAAATCGGAAAAGAGCCGGAATGCACTAAAAGATTTGAGAAAGTGATTTTCTTGAATGACAACCTCCCGTCACACATAGCAGAACCAGTGAAAAACACAGGAAAATCGCTTGGATGGAACATGCTTCTGCAACTGTAGCGTTCTACAAACTTGGCGCCATCTGTCACGTCTTCTCGTCAATGGGATGCACGTACGCAGAGCAATACATCAGCGATTTCGAGGAAGTTGGAAAGAAGTTGTCTCGACGTATTTTCCCCCACAAAAGACAAGTAGTTTTCCGGGCATGGTACTTGTAAATTACATAAAAAAATTTTAACACCTGAAAATTAAGTATTTTTACCAAAAAGTCTGGAGAAAACGTATGCAAACACCTGGTATAACTGGTCATGTGAATCATCTGTTTGATATAAAACTTAGCTAAATCGCAACTAGTCCAACACAAAATAAAATATGAGGAAACGTTGCAACTTTGTGTTAATAAAACTAAATTAACTAAACTAAAAAAAAAATATTAAAAATAACTAAATAAAGCTAAATTTATTTCTAATAAGGACTCAACTTTGAGAAGAGATCACCAAGGAAGAGAGACGTCACTCTCTCAGCGATTGGCAACAGTCCTGGGAGCAAGAAACAAGGGGAAGGTGGACTGCACGTCTGATCCCTGACCTGAGGCCGTGGTTCAGTCGAGTGCATGGTGAGACCGATTTCTACTTGACCCAGCTCTTAAGCGGGCACGGTTGTTTTCGGTCCTACCTGTACAAAATTGACAAAGTACGGTCTCCTAACTGTGTGTTTTGTGCAGGAGAGTTGGATGACGCCTGTCACACATTCTTCTACTGCAAAAGGTGGAGCCAGCAGTCCTACTCAGCGAAATTGGAGAGCTCTGCCCGAAAGCTATCGTCGGAGTATTGCTGGAAACAGTTGACAATTGGAATCGCATGGCGCAATATGCTCGGGCAGTGCTTACATTAAAAAAAGCTTTATTGGAGCGCTTGGAGGCATCGGGGATGGATGGATCTCTTTTGTAGCACTTCCTTCCTCCCCTGTCCTTCCCGTTAGAAAAGAGATACCCATAATGCGAAGGCGCCTCTAGGCGTAGGAACACGAGGCCTAGCCCGAAGTAATGTATCAAACGGTTCGAGGCTAGGTTCTTAGGGTGACAGGGGAGGTGTTTAGTAGGTAGTCCAAATGCATTTTGCGTCTGGGAATCCCATACTCAGGGCGTAAACAGCCTTCACCTCCCTACCACAAAAAAAAAATAAATAAGGACTCAACTATAACAAGGAATTTATGTGAGCAATAAGGATCATGTTCTTTACCTGAAATAAACAAAATAAACTATACCAATTAAATACTCATACGAGGTTGGTGTAAGAAGTATCGAAATTCTTGAAATTTTTCTCGAGGATTTCGATATTATTGAAGCGTTATGTTGGTACTCATCTCTCTCACTTATTCCGATAAGTTCTGTCATTTTGAATCTTCAGTTCATTTTTGGCAAGTGCTTTGCTGGGCTTGTTTTGGCTTGGATTCAATTCTTTTCTATTTCAGAAAGTGGATCAAATTATTCAGATGAAAAAAGTGCACATTACGAATGTTGACTGTGGCTTTTAGCGAAGCTATCTTGGGCTAAGGCAACTTTCATGAGGGGTAGAAAATGTTCTTTACTATTAGAGGACCGAGAAGATGTGAATGACAAACAGCATGTAGGACGCTCACGCACATCATCAACAGGGGAAAACATTGATGACGTGAAGAAAATGGTATTGATCAACCATCGTTTTACTATTAGAGAAGTTGCTGAGGACCCTCAAATATCGATCAGCTCATACTGTTCGATTCTTACCAATAGTTTGGACTGGTCGCCGTGAATTTCATCCCAGAACTGCTCAATTTTGAACAAAAAAAGCAACGCATTTACTTTGCTATGTGGCTGTTAGATTTTTAGGGACAGTGCTGACTCAAATTTGCTCCACCAAATCATAACTGGTGACAAATCAATCGAAGAACAGTTCAATCATTCCAACAGAAGCTGCCACAAGAGCCAAGACCGTCAAAAACGCGACAAGTTCGTCGATTGCCGGGGGCTCGTACATCTTCTTAATATACCACACATGGACCATGAGTTCTTGGCACAGAGTAGAACGCAATTGCGCAATTCCCGTAGGGCAGTGGACGCAAAAAAAACTTTTGGTAAAAACAGTTTGGATTATGCACCTGCTCACACATCTTTCTTTTTGCGAAAATATTTTGTCACAAACAACACACTAATGATGCCGCAGTCACCGTCTTCCTCAGAGTCGGACCCGAGCGAGTGTCTCTTGTTCCTGAAACTGAAGAGCCCCATGAAAGGACGACGCTATGCCACGATTGAAGAGATAAAGATGGCATTGAAGGAGGAGCTAAACAAGATCACACAAAATGGTTTGCGGAAGTGCTTCCAGGATTGATTTTGCACAAGTCCTTAATATCGGATGAGAAGTACTTTGAAGGGGACAAAACAGCTGAATAAATGAATAATAAATAAAAAATAAACAAGATGAATAAATAAATAATATAAAAAAAATATCACAATCCGCGATACTTTTTGAACAGACTTTATATTGGTAGTAACAATTGAAGGATTGTTTCCACCAATTAAGCTTGCCTCAAATGGCTGACGTTAGTTTCAGCAACTAAACGTATTTCTCCTGTTGGCTTGCTGAAAGTTCAACTTTTATAAATTAAATCTGAGAAGTTAACTCCGGAATGATGTACTTAGTTTCCTGCTAGATAATGTTTGGAGATTCTGTATACAGGGTCCATACAAGGATGTGTATGGTGTTTCAGAGCTCACAATATCTGCATACTAGCCTATGAAAATATAGAGGCGCAGATTTAGCCTGGCCTGAAAAGTACTTTGGCGGACTGGATGTGTACTTTGCATATGGTATTAGCTATCTTGTAGTGCTGATTCGGAACTTCCTCTGACACTCTTATGCACAGTTGGTATAATCTTATCATGATTCCACGTGGTTTTAATTGCTTTGAAGTGTGATTCTGAACTGCTTAAAAAATTGTTCCAAATGTCATTAAGTGTCTAATCCTTGCCAAATATTAAAATTCCTTAGTACAGACCTCCTCATTAGTAATATTCTACCCTTTATGCGTAGAATAGTATGTATATATATACAGGGTTATCCATTTCGTATAGGAAAAGTATAACCCTGCCATTTGACATCTGTCAAAGTTAAATGTCATCCCAAACGTGTTTTTTTTTTTTAGTTGAAGGTTTACCATTTAGAAATACGAATCGTTTAACAGCCGAAGAATGCGTGAAAATTATTAAATTTTACTATAAAAATGGTGATTCTGCTGTATCAACATTTATGGCTTTACGAGCCGATTACAGTCGACATAATCGACCTACACGGCAAACAATTTCGAAAACAGTGAGAAAATTTGAAGAGACTGGATCGGTTATTGATATTGCAAGGCCTGTGCATCGTCGCAACATTCTTTCTGCTGAAAATATCGCTGTCGTTGCTCAGAGTGTGGAGGAAGACCTGAATTTGTCGATTTCCCGATGTGCTCAACATTTGGGCTTGTCTTACGGCTCATTGTGGCGGATTTTGCATTTGGATTTGAATCTCCATCCGTACAAAATCCAACTCACTCAAGAACTTAAGCTTTAAGACCATACCCAACGCAGAATGTATGCGAATTGGGTGATTGAACAACAAGCCATTGATAACGATTTTTCGAACAAAATTTTCTTTAGTGATGATGCTCATTTTTCGCTCTGTGGTTACGTAAATAAACAGAATTGCCGCATATGGGGCTCTCAAAATCCTCAGGTGATCGCAGAAAGTCCTTTGCATCCGGAAAAAGTGACCGTTTGGTGTGCATTATGGTCTTGTGGTGTTATTGGCCCATATTTTTTTGAAAACGAACAAGGAATAGCCATTACAGTCAATTCTGACCGCTATGGACGGATGATAACCGATTATTTTTGGAGAAAAATTGAAGATTATAATCTGGAGTGATGTCAATTGGCCCGCAATATCTTGCGACCTAACACCTTTGGATTTCTTTTTATGGGGCTACGTGAAAGAACGTGTTTACGCGAACAATCCTCAAAATCTTAAGCAATTGAAAACCAATATTCGTGAAGTTATGGCCGGGATATTGCCGGAAATGTGCCGAAAAGTCATTGAAAATTACCTCAAACGGATTGAGGCCTGTAAGAGGTCCCGTGGAGGACATTTGAATGATGTCATGTTTCACGTATAATGGCAAGGTTCAATCTTTATATTGAATAAAAAATTTCGTTTCCATCAGAATATTTTATGTGTTTTCTTTAGCTTTACTTTCCCAAGCGTAAAATGGATAACCCTATATATATATATATATATATATATATATATATATATTTCATTATATATTTCATATTTCGCAAGCATTTGACACATGATGACGTTCGTCTGAATTTTAATTGGTAGCTTATGAATAGTCCAAGGACTACAACAAACAGTGATTTTTTATTCATTAGGAACGCAACTCATGAATTATTTGTCTATTTGTATTTTTAATCGACATGTAATTCACCACAATGGTCTTTTCCCCTAAATCGAAACTCCAGCTTCTACAAAACCCTCCTAGTAAAATTTCAATTGAAATTATGATCAGGAAATTTTAGTGTTTAAAACATCTGAGTTGATATTCAAATTAAGAATTTTATGCATTATTCTCCAATCCGTCAGCTGAACAAATTTGAGGTTCTGTGAATTTTGCTGAATGGAGATATTCCGCTCTCTTATCTAACTGTATGAGCCCTTCGATCATGCACAGAACTCAATTCATCTGCAGCTCAATCTGCAGTTCTCCACAATTTTTTGTTGAGGTAATCGATAGAACGTTAGGTTTTTTAATCACGTGGATTAAATATTTCTCTCTAAGTACGAAACGACCGAGCAACGGAAACACATTTCGATGATGAATTCTAATAATTTATATGCTCTGTTGAATAAAAGCCTTTCCATGAACGCTTGTCAAACAGAACTAAGCACAGAAGTGAAAGTTTGAGTTTGACTATTTGATCAATGTTCTAATTATAACAGTTGGGAATGCTGACGTTTCTATCGGGTCACCCTCAATTTATTACAATTTAGTTGAAGATATACCTAAACAAAGTATAGATGAAAATAATAATACTAAAACATTGAAGGGAGTATGAAAATGAGTAAGAAAATGATGGAAATCTCTCTAAGCAAGACCTTTAATGGGCATTTTTTTAAATATAAATGTTAGTCCAGCAAACAAAGACAGTTTCAGACATAAACATAATCAATTCACCTGAAACAGAAGTAGTTTGGATTTCAGTTGGTAAATTTCCTGCTGAAGCTTCCTTGAGTTTTGCCTAGCTGCCTGCAAAACGAGTTCATATTTATAGAAGCGGGTTGAATCATAACATGCAAACTGTAGATATTGAATCGTCACCCTAAGCCTACATATTACCATTCGTAGGCATTCTAAGAAAAGGACATAAGCCATACAAACCCTATTTGTTGTTTAAACTTTAAAGATTTTGATTTGATTTTGTGTCGTTTGGATTCATAGAGACACAGTGAGTGAGACGGAGAACATTGTCGAATGGAAAGGATACAATTAGCGGGACTTAATTGAATTATTGCATCCGTTTGTGATGTACTCACATTCAATTATCAAATGCTTTTAAGCCATTTGGTTTCGGCACGCATTCACTCCGACACATATATACCTACTCCGTTTTGAAACACATTATTGCAGAGGTATCGACAATACCAGGGCAAATAATAATGGAAAACAGAACTAGTGATACATATGCAGATACGAGTTTCACTCTCGAATCGCAGGATTTAAGACTTTTTCACTCGACAACAGAATATATTCGGGAGTTGGTGTAGTTCTATGATATATGTTTCAATGATGATGTATCGACGACGTTCCAAACCATACGCATTGTAATTGATGGTGGAGATAATTAAGTTTGAAATTATTCTTTCATATTTAGTTCAGAGTGGATTCTACCGAAGTAATTAAAATGAATTGCAGTTCAGCTTTGTAATGAGTCCTGACATATCTGAAACTTTGATTATACATCAGAGTAAGAATTCAATTAAGTATGGGTTAAATTTGACTCTATTGTGATTGCTGGTTTCTTTCTGGAGAATTACTGGAAAGGATATTTGATAGATAACATATATATGTACAATTGTGGTCACACGTTCCTGATGAGCAACTCAACTTCTTACATCAGCGAAACGACAGAGCCCTATTTTCATTTGAAAGCCTGTTTTTCACCATCACCTCTGTGATGAGGATTCGCATAAAGACTCATAAATAGTTCGTAGAGAGTAACGCTCCAATTTTTCTCAGCTCCATTACCAACAGTAAGCCAAAACAGGTATCTCCTTCCATGTCTCCTCATATTATGGCTGTCATTAAAGCTGCAATGCGTAAGGACTCTCTGGTGGAACAACGGCAGATTTCATGAGATAGAACAAGACAACGTTTCCGGTAAGAGAATTTCGTATTCCTGAATTCATGTGTCCGAGCCTGAATGTAATGACATCCAATGTCACAGCATTTCGCAGGACCCTCATCTCAGTAAATGTCATTCTTGGAAAATTATTTGAATATGGAACTATGCACACATTTTAGCCTCACCAAAATAAGACTTTGCTGGAGGTAACGTGTTCCAGTTGAACCTTATTACGATATATGGGCCAAAAAATTGCAGACGAAACGTATTGCAGCGAAATTTGTGTGCACGTACTTTGGAAAAACTGAAAAAACTGTTTGTCTAGAAAAAATGTCACCTTTTCTGGACGTTCACACTCTGTTTTTCTGGTCAAATATTTCACAGCAGAACTACAATCTGCCATCACAAAACGTTCTTTATCATGGGTAGACTATTATGACATCGATATAAAAGTCCTTTCAGCCACCAATCTGGATGCCTTCCACCAAAGCACATTTGCTTGCCAAGATCGCTCCTGTCTTAAAGTGATCGGTTCTTTCATGCTTAGAGTGTTGCAAGGTTGCAAATTGAATCACCCTTACTGTACTGAAATCTTGATATGTTTGAGGGATACAATTTTCTAAAGAAGTCTTAAAGTGTCAAAAAGCAGTGCAGGATTATTACTTAGCGAAATCATTAAGCTTTGATTAAAGTGTGGCCAAACGCTTAGTCGTTGTCTTTATACACAATCTTTCCCCCATTTCAACACGAAAACCTGATCTATAGTCATAAGGATATATTCTTGATGACAAAACCCAAAAGACATGTTAGAAACTTTGTTTATGCATCAGAGGAAGAATTCAATCAAGTATGGCTTATATTTGACTCCATAGAATGTGACTTGATCCTTATGACTATTTTTTGTGTCCACAACTTAAAGGATTTATCTGAAGTAATCTGATTTGATTATACTTCAGAATAATGATTCGTTTAGGTATGGGTCAAATTTTACTTCTCAAAATTTGAGTTCATTCTTGTGACTATCTACGCAACGCAAAGGACCCTTGGACCCGTTTGTGACTATTCTGGAGGTAGCTTTTAAGGGGATAAAGTAACTGAAAGACATTTGATAAGAATCGTATCAGGACTGCTTTAATCAATAGTTATAACATAAAAGATTGTTTATTGGAAAACTCATTACCCTGGAGATAACAATAACTTTTATAGGGGTTTGAATCAGGGTGTTGAAATAGAATCAAATAAGCTGCGTGCGTGATATTGACCAAATTTTTTGTCATTTGAAAAGTATGCCATTTTTCTGAAATAAACCATCGTGAGAATGTCTGCCATAGTTTTTTAAAGCGGCACAGATGTCAATTTCCAAGTTATCCAATTTTCATTGAATCTGTGGCATAAATCCATCTGAATAAGAGCGGTAGCTGTGATTATATTCTCAATAATGGCTTGGCCCTCCTAATTCAGAGAACTCAACAAGAAAAAGTCTTGTGAGGTCAAATGACACAATTTTTGGGACCAATTTACGTCACCTCAGTGAGAGATAACCTTACTTACACATTTTTCATGAAGAATATTCATCGTAGCGTCCACTGAATCCATGGTAAGCAACGCCATTACTCTGAAACGACATCTTTCATATCTCCACTTTACCTAATTTTCTGATTTTCCAATTTTCGAAAATGGTTTGCATTGTTCTGCTATACTCCTTGATGACAGTGACGACCTCGCCGACGTTGTTTGTCGAAAAACTACCAGCCAATTATGCCGCAGGACCAAAACCAGCACCACAAAGTAACTCTGCCCATCATCATCTGATTTATCTTGTATGGTTTCTCGTCCTTCTATACAAAGCTAAAGTACGTGTTCAGTTTCATCGAAAAAATGGCCTTCTCGCTAAATATGACTGCTGAAATTGAGGTCCACATACAGCAGACAGCAAGCAAACGGCGTTGTCAATAGTCATAGATTTTAAGCTGCTTGATCAGTTGGGTCTTGTACGGGTGCGGGCCTAAGTCCTTATGTAAAATTTTCGACATAGAAGTCTGAGAAAGGCCGAGGGTTTTGCACGGCGAGAAATTAACCGCCTCCGTTTCTCATGTAGTCTTTTAGGGACCGCGACAAGTCCCGCGGCTTATCGAGCGTGTTTTCAAGGTACTAATGTCGGATGATTAATAACTCAACTCTCTGAGTTAGGTACTCAGCCATAAAAAGATTTTGAAGGACAATTGCCCCCTCCCTGAAATTGGTGCGATGCATGCAAGGCTTATAGAAACGAATACCCATATTGACCATATCATACAATACCGACATTGTAACTTATCACGGTTTTGGCATTTGGTACTAGTAGCTGACAGTGACATCAGCTTACACATAGGCCACCACAATGAAAAAGCCGTCACTGGCTGCCAACATCGAATCATCTCCTATATGAATGACATTATGAAAGTTGTTTTTTTGAGAGCTTGATAATTTGACCTAATAATACAAGACAGAAATATTACTGCAAATATTTTTTTGTTATTATAATCTGGTAGATAACTTCATTGCATTTATTATTTATAATTTCCGAAGTCATTGCATATGATTTACGGCCAATGTCCACCGCTGCTACTATTTACATACTCACTTCGATCCGTCCAATTATTCACCACTTTTTCTATTGAATCTAATCTTTCAATAATTTAAGAGTTCCTGGTATGTCTACGAAAACCAAACACTTAACAATGCCCCATCAACACCTCCCCAACCGGAGGTGTTGAGTCGCGCGAACGAAGGAACCAGTTAAAAGGATCAATTCTTCAAATAAAGTTTTCACAATATTGATTTTGCGATAAGTTGATGGTTAAGCTTGCCGTATGGCAAGTTGCAACGTCTTGTCGGAGCCAAATTTATGTTAAATAAATTCGATGTTTAGGTGATAAATTTTCGGAAAAATGCTCGATAGCGTTCGCCATTTACCATCACAGCAGCTCCTGACTCATTTCAAAACAAATAAGGACCGATGATGCAGCCAGCGTGTAAACCGCACCAAACAGTCATTTTAATGGATGTAATGGTGATTCGATAATAGTTTGAGGATTTTATTCGCTTCATATATGGCAATTTTGCTTATTGAAGAAGCCATTAAACGAAGCAGTGATGAGCTGAGAAATGAGATTCATTACTAAACAGAATTCTTCAGTAAAAATGTGAATCTTTGGCCAGTTTCAGATTAGCCCAATCAGCAAAAATGCGACCTCAAATATGGTCATTTGGCTTTAATTTTTGGATGAGACATGAGTAAGCTTAAAAGCCAAGATCCTTACGTAAAATTTTCGACGTAGTCGAATATCAAAGACCAACAAGTTGAGAACTGCGATGAATCGACGAATTTCAGCGTCTTTTTCAACACTACGTGATACAGCAACAATTTTATATTCGGTACGCTTATTTCTTTTTCTTGTGCAAAAACGATCAATAAATGCTCGCATTGCTGGCTCACTAAGCTGATTATGTTGACCGTAAAATGGACGAATGGCTCTATGAACTTCGCGGATATATTATTTTTTCAAAGTAAATTTCCACCATTTGAAAGCGTTATTCTTGCGCTGAACGGTTCATGATGGATTGCCAATCCTTAGTGAGCAGAAATGTCAACACAGTTTGACATTCTCAACTGTCAAACCATAGACAACAACCATCAAAACTTCACATGCAGCTAAAAAAATTACCCATTATTTTTCGCCATTAGTGTTCTTGTTTTTTAGATATAGTTTCTGTTAAATATCTAAAGCGGATGCTTGATCAGCTATATGGAACTCCAAATCTATTCTATCTTATTCCATTCCGTCAAGTTTAAATGATCCGGTTATATCTCTGCCAGGTCTCTTGTGCCTACTGAATCAATTATTTGAACTAAGAAATAATTGACAGTATCCAATTGTTTGAAAAAATACCATAAATTTTAACGTCAATTCAAGACAATGTATACACAATAAAAGGTCCTGATTCTCAATGCTTATGTTATATTATACTTGTCTTTATCCTTTGGCAAAATTTTTGAAGATTTTGAATTCATGAACATTTGATTTTCTGTTAAATCTTAAAAATCCCCGTTTTTGGGACCTTATACTTTGGTCCAAGTCAAAGTAGAGTTTATTCATTACTTCCAAATGACATATTTCACCCCAAATAACTGGACTTCATAAGCAAATTAATATTATCCCTTTCAAAGTCCAGGTCCCTGAGACTGATAAGATACTGATAAGAGACTGATGAGATACTGATAAGTCAACAAGTTTTCCAATTTTGAATAAATTCTTCGTACGCAATTTTGGGTATAGCCTCCACTTTCTTCAATGAATACTTCTTTATGTCCTGGAAGGGAAGAGAGGGTGCAAAAACAGCATGTAGGTTCTTGCCTAAGCCTAATACTCCTATGCCTGAAGTTTCATGCTCCGAGAAGCGTTAAATGTGTGATATTTAGGAAGGCGCTAAAGACGTCAACATGAGAGCTATGATCCACATCATACAGAGTAATCTTGACTTAAATGAAGTCGAACAAAGTAGGCAACGCTAGGCTGCCAAATAGAGAGGAATTACAGCAGACAGGAATTGGGATCGCGTTACAGAAAGCTGGCACTACGAACATGTATGTGCCAGAAAGTCTTTTCCTCCGAAGTCAGAGCAATGTCTTTGTACTTTGTGCTGATCTGATGTCCTTGACTGACACGATATTTGTCAAGGTTCATCAAAAGCCTAAAGAGCATCATCCCCGCGGAAGTGGCTCTTGTTACTTGAGAAGGTGGCCTAGTTGGATGCCTACCTAACTCTGGAGGTCGGAACTTTGTCGATGTCACAACAGAAAGAATCTTGAACGGAAGACGCATCATCCTCATCCCAACGGAAACAGAGAGCAATTTTGACAAAATGGTTGGTTTGCGAGGTAGTCGTCATGATGGTGATTGACAATATACTAAAATGTCGCAAGATTACTTGTGTTAGAACTATCTAGAACTTGATATATCGAAGTCTGCCTGTAACACGGAAATTGAGAATATTGGAAGACCCTTTGGGAAGTAACTACCAGTATATTGCACTCAAAATTAGGAAACGTACTTCTTGATGTGTATCATCCTCCAAAACTTTTCGTCCAAAGGCTGGAACATCGAGAAGAGTTATCTCGAGGTTTGGGCTGAACTAGTTTCATGATGTGTTACCGCATCAGAGACACCGGCAGAGACTTGAGAAATTGCAACTGGAAATGCGGCATAACGAGCCTTATCACGTCTGCATCTGATTTTCCCAATTCATCAACAGTAGCGTAATAATATGTCCGCTGTATACTAGTAGTCAGTAGGAATTGCTTTAAGACAAAGTGGATCTCAAAAGCGCTGATGATAAGTCCAATGTTTAAGGGACTCATCCTTGACTTTTGGCAAAAATTTCAGCTAGTTTCCCAACTTGTTCTTCCTAGCAACAGTTTAGGTAACTGTAACTGAGGAAAAGGACCGTAGTCATCAATGATTCATTAACGATGATGCGCGGGGTCACCACCGATGAACTGCTCGGCCTGGGTTACAAGCTAGTTATTACAAAGCTTGGAGACGCGGGAATTTCCTGCGTGTTTAAGGCGGAGTAATAAACAAGTTTGTGCAGGCATTTTGCCATTTGCAGTGCATCTTCATGTTTTCTATATCCTTCTCCATGTGAAGCGTACAGGATACGATTGACTGTCCGCTTATCTGTGAAATTGAACTCAAAAAAGCGAATTTGTCTTTGAAAAAACGCCAAATGCCACGAGATCGGCATTCCAGCACTGGCATCCCATAAAGAGTACTGCAAATAGTTTGTCGTCTTCGTCCTGCCATAGTACTTAGTATACTTTATACCAGGAGCTCAGTCGCATTATGGTTCTTGGTGTCTGACAATCACATATATGGCTTTTCACTCCAAACCATCAAGGATTCATTTCTATCCCTATCAATTACATCTATCTTGGCCCGCGTATGGCATTACTGTTTGCAGATGTACCATTCCTTGCACAATAGAAAACAAGAAGATCGCTTAGCTCTGTGGACACCACCCTGCTGTCCTGAGTTAGTTCACATCGACCATGAGTGTCATTGTAAGGATTGGATCGGTTTGAATGGAAGTTCCAAATAAGTTAACAAAAAAGATTCCATTGATCTATGGAAAACTTGTGGGTATTGATCTCTAAGATATAGGTCTAATATGGTATACCCAGATAGGATTAGCCCAAATGATACCTAAATGGTAACAATCTGATTGCATCGTTTCTATCAGTTCCATTTAAGTATCTGCAAGACTTATTTGTTAAAAATCATTCAGACGCTAGTGAACATGAAAATCCAACGCATATCCTTCCCCGCAACCCATATTAAACGGTACAAATCCTCTTTTTTCCGCATTTCTTTAGCCACAAAGCACCAATTCAATGGAGCAGAAAGTTGAAATGAAATTGTATAAAAAATTCATTTCCATTGAGACATTTTCAAATTACGAAAAGTACAAAATAGAATATTAATCGTAAGTCTTACTGCTACGTACAATATAAAAGGGATCTACGTTTATGGTAAGGAACGCCTTAACACAAAAAAAAAACTAACAACAACTGCCTTGGCTTCATTCAGAATAAAACGCCTTGCGGCAACAAAGTCATTTACATCCAACCTAAACTCTATTCATTTTTCTTTCGTTTCCAGTTAGATCCCTGAAACAGTACTCCGAGGAGTCCTGAAAACCGTTCTCGGCTAAAACCTTAAACATAACCCAACTCTCAAACAGAAATGAGAATGAGAAACAGAAAAGATTAAAGGTAAATGGCATAATCAAATCTTTTCTAATGGCTTTGTGCGCACTTTTTATTGTCACCGAGGGCGTTAAACGAAAACATTTAATCCACGAATGCTTCAGTGTTTTCACTGCTTATGTATTTCGCATTTTGTCCTTTTGCGTTCGTCGGGTGTCCTGGTACGAATGAGTTCGAAGACATTTTCTGTTGGCGTTATGCAAATTATATTTTCGTCAAGAGAAAATCAAATTACGACACAACAACCTGGCGTCTGCCATCCAGCATGTAAAATTACTGCAAGTGTTTTGATTTAGATGCCTCTTGGTCCTGTTTAATTCGGTTGATGAAATAAAGACAATGCGATAGGACGCATGCATATGAATAAGATGAGATCTGTAAGGTTTCTATGGACTGCCGGGGAGCGGGTGATAAAATAATGCTTGCGTGTAGTTTACACATATTAACATTTAAATTAAGGATTCGAATTGGAAGGTGAGATTCAGTCGTGTGAATTCTGTACGGTTCCCACTGATTCCCCGGAAAGGTGCTACGAACTAAGCCCTTCCTTATCCAGCTTCCCGTTAAAACTCTGCATCACTCTGCAAAACTCTGAATCAAAGCAGGCGTTTTGAGATTGATTTGAAAGGATGTCCTCAATATTTTCATTTAAAGATACTAAGTAAACATATGCTTATTTATAACAACAAAACTTAAGTTGCCAAGGGGAGAAAGACAGACACTAAAGTCTTACCTGGTGTTAACAACTTCACAACAAACCGGATTTATAATGTTGGGCTTTATACAGATGCTTGCCTAAAAAGGAGGGGAATGTTACTATTTTTGACGTGGAGCGCAGCCTTCGAGGGGACGACAAGAGGTATGAAGTCGTATGATGGGATACAATATCAAACCTCTACGACTAGACATAGATAAACAGATCCGCAAAGAAACTCGTTTCCAAGCCCAAACAGGGACAGCAAGGTCTGCTTTTGGCTAGAGCTCATCAACAATGTGAACAGGATTCGTGGGGACTGGGCTTTAAATTGGTGCACTTATATTTCAACTCCCTTAAAAGACATTTGAAACGTACAAAAAAATTTGGCAAGGATGGCATGAATCGATTGTCTAGGTCGTGTCCAATTGAGAGCTAGCAACAAGGATCCTGCAGATGAAGAAGGGGCACGAGCCATCTTTCACACATACTACGGGAAAAAATATCCCGGAAATTCAAAAATATACCCTCGCAGAATGACTTGAATCGATGCAAGGAGTAGCCAATCAATTTGGAATCAGTAATGGGACTTTACAGTGAATTTTGACAGAAGGGTTGAGTCAAAATGGCAAAGTTTGCCCCGAGACGACCAACTGATGAACAATCTCGTCAAAGAGCTGTCATCAGCTCGGAACTTAGGAAACCATTTCAAATAATGAAAACTATTTTTTCCAATTTATCTAAACATATCATTACTAGCAATAAACGTAGAAACATTGGCTTATAGTTTTCATTCAGAAACAAAATAACCAGGTCAATGGATTAGTGCTGATTTGCCGCGTCCTAAACAATATAGGAAGGCGCAAGACCATGTGAAGTCAAACCCAAGATTTTTTTCAGAAAACACACTGTGCTCAAAAACTATTATCGTACACGAAAAACTTGTACATGTAAATGTCAGACGGTGAATTGCTTGTACTGTAAGTTTGTATTGCGATGTTTTCAGGTAATTAAAAGAGGATACTTGGCTCAAAATACCTGACTTTTCTCTTGATAAGCATCGCATCATAAAAATGGCACGTTGTCACACGAAATTTGAGACGCGAAAGTTTATTGCAAGAAAAATTCGACAGTTGCCGCGCTCAATCCATTGCTCTCAGTTTAATCGAATTTGACTCCGGATTTAACCCCCTATGAGAATGGGTCTACCAGGAAACTAGCTGGAAAGTCTTCGTTTTAAACAGTTCGCGAAAATTCAAAGCGAAGCGAACACTTAGATTCAACCCGTTCTCAGAAAATAACTTCAATAAGGCTGAAGCTCCACCATATGCCATATCCTTGAGCAAGAGCTGATCGAGGGCATCGTCAAAAAACGTCCGGCCTATTTTCTCCATTACTCGAGAAGGTTCTGCTTAGCTGCTCACATTTAAACTGCAGAGGAACTGGACTCACATTTTAACTGAAGAAGAACTTGACTGGAAAAAACTGAAAGACTGTGATCGAAGGACATATCGGCTGAGTAATTGCAACCTCCACCAGCGTTGTTTCCATTCGCTACTTCACACTTTTAACGCCACTGTGGAGGAGGATGTTCTTTCACTGGTGTCAGGTTTGTTCGAACAAACAATTGGAAAGTAGAATCCTATTACCATCGTCATACTCTTACCCGCTGCGCATCTTCAATATAGCTGGGAATATGATTAAAGGCCAGCAAGGTGACAAGTGATGAAGATGGTATCAGAAGTCGCACGAGGTTCTATTTCCATTTCATGCGGCATTGAAAGAGTTTGTACGGCTTCCCGCTGTCAGAAGGAGGCCAACTGACCGGCTACGACAACGTTAGGGTGGTCAAACGCGTGAAACTAAAACTGGGCAGAGTAATGCAAAAAAAAGGTTGGTAGATGACCAGCCCCGGGTTCAAATTGGCACTCATAAAAACCAAGGTAGTCATTCTGACGAAGTAATGGGTACCCAGATTCAGTAGTTGGACTTAATAATAGATTCTAAGGTAAGCTTTCTTGGGCAAAAAGCGTTGGTACAATGGATTTCTCTCAAACAACTCATGGCTAACATACGATGATCATCTCGATCAAAAGCTTCAGTTAATGAATACCACGGAGTCCATACTTCTTTTCAATAAAATCGCAGCAGTTCTCAGCAAGAAATTACACCGAAAGTGGTTGTCACAAGTGCAGAAGCAAGGAGCCCTGCGAATAGAACGCATGACCATATCGAACAGGCCTCGGGATAGCAGTGCTGGTAATCGCAGGGTCGATAACCATCACCCTTCGTGCGATAGCTCAAAAATACTAACCTGTGCAGAAGCGCGGAAAACAGAGACGAGGTCACCAGGGAAAAGAGACAACGCTCTCTAAGCGATTGACAACAGGCCTGCGAGCAGCCTGCAAAGTGAAAATAGACTGCACGACTGATTCTTGACCTGCATGGAGAGCCTGATTTCTGCTTGACCCAGTACTTAAACAGGACCGAAAACAGGTATGTTTTCGGTCTTACATGGACAAGATAGACAGGTTACTGTCTCCGAACTGGGTGTTTTTTATGCAGAAGAGGCGGATGACGTCTGTCCCATATTCTTTTCTTCTCAAAGACGGAGTAAGCAGCGTGATGACCTCTCCAGCGAAATTGAAGAGGTATATCCGAAAACGATGGTCGGATAAATGCTGAAAACAGTCGACAAACCGAATGGCACAATCTGCTTATGCAGTGCTGAAACATAAAAAAGCCATTCTGGAGCGTTGGGAGGCATCGGAGATGGAGGAATACTTATCCCTTCCTTCCGCTTCCTTCCTTTCCGCTGGAGAAGGAATTTCCATAATTTGAAGGCACCCTTTGGCGAAGGAACACGAGGCCTAGCTCAAAGTGCCAGGCCAGGTTCTCACATTGACAGAGGAGGTGTTTAGTGGAAAGTCCATAAGCATTACGCATCTGGGAGTACCACACCGAACAGCCTTCACATCCATATAAAAAAAAGTAAATTAAAGATATAACTTACTCAACAAGTTATCGAACTGGAAACGTTTAATTCAGGTACCAGAGTCGTAAATCGTATTGCCATATCGTAACGTCTTAGAACTAGCGGTGATAGGTATTGCGAGGGTATTGCCCATTGTCTGGCAGGAGAGCGTTTGAAGAGCTTGTTATGTAGGAATCAGCAGGCGCTTGCTTCTAACCGCGTAGTTTCACAACTGGTGCAGGATTGTAGGCAGGCTCTTAAAACCACAACAACCCGAGTAAATGTAAAACTGACATGGGTTCGGTACTGACAGTGGTGTAGAGGGAAACGAAAGAGCGGATGAGCTATCGAGAGCTGGATGGCGTTAGAACATTGGAAACATTAGAAATGGCGTTAGAACATTGGTGGCAGTATTAACGGGCCATAATCTTCTAGGTCAACACGCCAAAGGAATAGGAATCCAAACGGATGACACCTGCCGAGCTTGCGGCGAGGAGGTAGAAAGTACAGAACACTTCCTCCTAGATTGCCCGAGTCTGGCCAACAAACGCCTTACTTGGCTGAAGTGTGCTGATGTAACAGAATTGGAACACTTGGCTACCACAGAACTGGGGGAACTCCTTGGCTTCTGTAGGATGAAAGGATGGACCATCTGTAAACAATAGTACTACACATGGGGAGCTAAGGGCCGATTTCTGGCCTATGCTGATTTCCAGCAAGTGGACCCCAGTACAATAATAATAAATGAAATACGTAGGAATCAAGAGAAGAGTTTCATCAGGTTCCCGCAGGCTATCTTCCATCAGATTCTCGCTCCTTGGAAAAACAACCTCCAGCATGGGATGTTGCGACTGATTAACGACGCAAGGCCATGTCTTAGTCGAGTGTGACTCATCTCCTTACTGGACATGGATATTTCCTGTCGAAACTGCATACGATGACAAAGGCGTGATCCTTCGACTGCTTATTCGATTTAAATCGCTTTTTTGAGCGAATAATTATGTATGATCTTCTTGATTGATTATCCTGCTTGGGGAGGTTAGACAAAGTCTACCATACTGCATTCGACTGCAGAAAGAGAATTAGTGAACTAGTATGATATATCTTATGTAGAGTATTGGACAAGAAATTTGCCAAAGAAAACTCTACCCTCTTCGCTCCCCCGGGCTAAAAAAGAAGCTCAACAAATTGAAAAGACGAAAAAGCCTTCTTGAAGCACTGGTTGACGCAGAACAAAGAGAGATAAGTCTTACAGTAACGTTTACCCACTCTCTTTCTCCCAGCTCAAGTAGGGACACTGGCCAAGCAAATGTGTCCTAGGCCGATGTGATGTGACGAAACGTTTCTGGCTGTGTTTTCAGGGTGACAGGAAAGGTGATTGAAGGATAGTCTGATAGCGCTCTACTGCTAGAAGTTCCTTAATCAGGTCTTAAAAAGCTTTAGTAAATCAACCAAGAAAAGGCATGAGTCTGAATAAATGTGAAGAGTAAATGTTAAAATCTAAGGGATTCAGTCAACAATTGGAGAAAACCACCGTACTTGGACTTGCTTAAAACGAGAGATGTTACCAGCTTTAAGGCTAATTCGTTCAAGATAGGAATCTTGTCTTGTGGAATAATAATGTACAAACTAACAAACGCCAAAAAATCAAATACGACCCTCAGCCTGTTACGAATTACTCAAACTTCTCCAGCACATCTTATGTTTATCATGTCTGATTTCATCGCGTAAAAGATCGAAATTGTTTAAAAGAAATCTAGGTTTCAAATGGTTTTCCACGAGCTACAATCGCAGGTGTACTCCACAAATACTAAAGTGAACTGATAGTGGAAAACTACCCGAAAACCAACTCAATTTTGTGGGCGTAGCCACTAACCCACTTGCTAAATTTCGCTAATTCAGCGATCTGATTGAAAATGGGTTGAACGTTGTTTCTAAGGCCAAAAATATACAAACCAAATTTCATTTTATAGGAAGTATTGTTGGAGAGTACGAGATAGAAAGAAAGTTTGATGCCAGAGTAAGAGAAGTACTGTGAGAGAGCATCAGGTATCTAAGAAAGGCATTTGTGCTGTCTAATATTTTACCACGGGGCTCTCTTCTTCAGTGATTTTAAATTTATATTTTATATATTTATGATATTCTCATATTCCTTGATTTAAATAAAGGAAAGCTTCGTTGTCTCAAAGTAAAGTCAAAAAGTATCCTTATCTAGGACAAATCAATCTGCTTGAGCAACAAAACACATAAGAAACCAAAGAAATTATTAATAAAACTATAGGCTGTTCTGAGGTTTCATCTTGCCTTGTTGGATTTAGTGCTATTGAGCCTAATTCCTTCAAAATAATCACAGGCCGTGATACAGCCAAAGAGACTTGGAGAGAATGGTTGTTGTGCAGAATGCGTGTACGTAGAGTGAGTACAGTGACTCATTATAAGCCCACACTTCAGAAGAAAGAGAGCATTGAGAAGAAAGGAGAGTTTTTAAGGAGACAGAGAGTAATGACAGTGGATGAAAAACGTATTGACAGAAATCAATAGTGCGCCTGGACAGAAAACAGTGTGACACCAGACTATTTCACCATTTCCAGTAGAATTTTGACTTTTGTTCAAAAATATTACTCTTTTTACTTATCAGAAACAACCTCATTATCCTGTTTTCTATTTATTACGATGCTGGCAGAATAAGTAAAATATTGAGTTCCTTCTATAGATACTAACATTCACTATATTTAAACTATGTTTTTTTCTCAAAGCAGATACTAAAGTTGTTATCGTTAGGGTTTTCTTTCGAGTAAATTTTCAGTTATCTTAAATATGTGTCTGATATCCGATAAGGCTACTATACAAGACTTATCATGGAAACATCCAAAAGACTCTGACTGACCTTATCAATATCAAAAGTTATTTAAAACAATAGCTGACAAAAACCAAGCCATGAAATGTGTTGGCGGAAACATTTTGGCATATCGTTTGCTGTATCCAAATTTATTCATGAACAATTTTTTTCAGGACATCAACACGTTACATAAATCAAAACACATGATTATAATCAAGCGTTTCGATTGGAGATCAATTCGCCGTGAGCTTTCTATTCCAATGCTATCTCTGGTTAACATGACAGAATAATTACAACAAGGACAGATCGAATCAGAAATGTTTATTCATGAACATCATACAAGAGTTGGAGGAGTGCAAATGTATAATAGGCAAAATATAGCTTCAACGTAGACAAGTCAATGTGGAAGCTATAAATCGACAATATACGAGGATAAAACAGCAATAGCAACAGCAATTTGCACAAATTGACTTGTCCCTCACCCATTCATACATATTTCAAAACGTTTCCAGCATGTTCGTTCAGCGCTACAGAGCGCGTACTGCTAAAGCCTTCGGAAAACCTCATTCTATTCCTACAAGGATTCAGTCAAAGCGACCTGTTAACGTTCGTTTGTATGTTGTTCATTTCGAATCGAGGCCGTTTGTAATTCAACCCTCCAATATCGAAGTAGTTAAAATGCCACTTGTTGATGTCCTTTTTCACTTGGGGATTTCATTTTGCATTGGCTTACACTCGCCGCATGCTTTGCCTGGTTCGTTTCGCCCCTTATTCCAGATTTTCATCTGTTTAGCTCGTGAAAAGCTCCCCTCGAGTGGGATAATGTTAATAGCAGTCAATTTCGTATTGCAATTTCATGGGAAAATCATTTTGATGCGAATAAACTAACGACTTGTAGTACGACTGGTTTATTTGCCATAGGAATTGTGAAGAGGATAGAGTTAAATATTTTCGCTCTGCAAAATATTCATTATCTCCTTTGATTTTAGTTGAGGTCTCTTATGTAGAATTGGATCTCTCTCAATTTATCTCCAATTTAACTTTTTAATATTACTCTGTGAGTTTTAGATTCAATCTCCATTCAACGAATGAATACATGTTGAGCAGTACATACATCAATCTACTTTTCCTTCTTCTATCTCTGTCTGCCAGAAGCCACGCGGTAGTGTTCTTGCTGGTTTGCATACGCAGCAAAGCGTATTCCCTGGATAGCGTAAGTTCGTTCGTTTTCCATAGGCGAGAAATTATAATCATTTTTTCTTTTTTTTTCTTTTCGATTATTCACTTTAGCCTTTCGACTATTCACTTTAGCCTTCGACTGAGAAATAAGACTCTATTTACCTATTACAGCTAATTTAAGGTTACTTTAAAGTAGGCGTGTCGCTTCAGTTCGTTAAGTCTGATGTCGATTTTGTGCGTAAACCAATAGTTTCCTTTTCTCCTTTCATAACATTGCAGTCAAAATGAACAGAAATATATGATGTTCTCTAATCAGATATATTTGAAAGAGAAAAACGATTTCCTCATGGGAGAAGACGATACTCTGTAGAAGATGAGGATGCAAAGATTGACAGTATTAATTTCCAAGTAATTGATTTGAAAAATCAACTAGCGTCCTTAGAATTGGGTCTTTTCATGAAAAGTAGACTTAAAATTTGGTTCATAGGCTCGACCATTACAGAACTAGACTATACCAGAACTCCCTTTACAAAGATGTGCGCATATGATATTACCTTACTCGATTCCTTTTCGACACTGAGGCCAACAAACAAAACATTTAGGATCAAATAACTAAAAAATAAAATTTTTAACGTGATTGCATTTTGGGAGTACTCATTATCAACATTATTTGCTCGCCCATTTGAGTGTTGAACAAGAAGGTCCTTCAGTGAAATAAATAAAGTCCTTAAAAGTTGTATGATATAAATTTTCGAACTGATTTATTTCAGCAGCATTCACTCCAATTTTCTTATGTTTACTCACATTTCGACACCCAGACTTGCTCGTCCGACAAGCTCCGGGTATTATAATTTGAATACGTCAAATGTCCTTTACCTCAACCATTTTTTATCCGGACTAAGTGAATGCAAGTGCACGATGTGAATTTTTGTTTGTTTAAAATTTAAAATGCATTGCGTTTCTCGCTCTCATTTCTTTCTCCACTCTCAACTGTTTTCAATGCGAGTGGTATCCTTTGAACGTAAGACTTGGCAATGTTTTCCTTGTAAATAAGTGCGGCGGTTGAATGTATTTCTCGGTTTGTTTGAATTTTTCTGTGCTGCAAGATTTTTGTGGCTAATTTACATCCAGGATAGTTGTCATACAATCAGCAGGATAAAGAGTAGCGTGAATTATTTCAAAAAAATTGGTGTGAATTATACACTGAACTTCTCTATTCTTTCTACTAATAAAAGAAATGATCCTTACAGAGCATAATCTTATGAATGCGAGATTTTTATTTCTAGCTTTATTTCACTCAAAAATAAGAGAATCCTGCAAAGCGTTTGTCGTTTGTCGTTGGGGACTGTGTCGACTATAAACGCAGCTCAACATCCTTCTGTTACCGTTCACCCTCAGTTCTAGGAAATCAGATGAAAGAGTCACAACACCACTTACAAATGAGGACAAAAGTCCTAGAGGGTTGGTGGCATGCTTCCAAACGTATTCCATTTCGAAAGGAGTATTCCAAACTGACTGTTAAAAGTGATGATGTTTGTTGAGTGTTTTTAAGCCAACTGTGTACGTTTTGCCAGCCTAGCAATGAGGATTTGATCGTTTGTATATCACCGTGAGGCAATTCTAAAGTGTCTGTGACACAGAATACATTACAAGAAATGCTAACCTAACATCAACACCACAAGAGTGTCGGCAATTTCTCAATGAAGCATTCATATACACCTGAGTCTCGCGAGATTACGTAATTATTTTTTTATGTTCATTTCAAATAGCACACAAATGACACTCTAAGGATGTTCAGGTGAAGTCATCAACAATCTTAAGTGAGTCTTTTAATCATTTGTGTGAGAAAAAAAAGCATACACGTATACGATTTGCATTTGTTTGTTTATTTCTTATGCTGAGTATAACCGGAGTGGTATGAAGGATCTTTGTTTTGAGTTGCGGAAGTTTGTTGTATTATGCATCTGCATTAATAAAAAGTACACGACATACATTTTGTTCAGCTTAAAGTTTTTGTTTTTGATTTTAGTATTATTGGTGAAATAATGTGACTTACAAAATTGTCAAGGGTACTAAAGATGAGATTCAACTGTCATGTGAGGAGACTTTGTTAGGACAACGCAGACACCGAGTTACATGGCGTCAAAAAATGGCATGTTTCCCCATTTCGTGGTCCATCCTAGGAGAAGACTTCAATGAGGTTTCTAATCAAAAAAGCAAAATTTTCAACTTATAATTTTCTTGGCCTATAGGAGCTTCTCCTTATTCAGGCTTTAGCAAACAGCGCGTAGTTGTTTCGTTTCCTACTTTTCTACTACGTAGTCGTTTCCTAGTTTGTTTCGTTTTCTACTTCTACTATAGCTGATATAGGTCCTATAGGTCCTTCGACTGCGTCAGAGCTCGCCTCCACCAGTCTTGATCATTTGACCGGGTCCTTCGATTTTCAAAAAAGATCATTTTAACCAGTTGGGCCGATCGGACATTCTTCGCTTTCAGGAGTCGATTATATATAATCTATGCTGAATAATACGGCCTAGGATCTGAATATCCTTCTCGTGGTTAATATATCTTGTCTATTGCAGCATACATGTATTATGCTTTCAGTAAGCAGACACTTTTGCCCCTATACAATTCATAGAATCTATTGTTCTACCATATTCGTTTTCGGTCTTCTTCTCTTATTGAACCAAGGATTAATGTTAGGACTTCTCGCTCAAAAGTATTTAATAAATTGTCAGAAACCTAATAAAAACTCCATGGCTCAGCACGGTCTTAACTAAGAACTGGTCAAAGTATCATTTTTGAGTATAAAGAAAGTCCTTCTGTGCTGTAATCTCTCCACATTTTGAATTCAACTGTTTTTAACTTATTTTTATTATCAGTCTAGTTTAAAATTAGGTGGATAATAATTCTCTACGGGTTCTTTGTTTTATTTATTATATCTAGCGTTGCGTTTCTGTATTGAGTCATAATTATTGTCTTAGTTTAATTTTTAATTAACGCAACCGTTTTAATTGGAGCCAGAACAAGTGCAAACGTTTGTTGGACAAAAAAAACAAACTGAGGTATTGTATAGCCAAGGCAGGCAAAAATTAGAAAGTCGTGTCTAGCTAATGTCCCTTTCACCTATTAACGAAAGCTCGTTGGGAAATTAAAAAGTGTTGAATCCAATCTGTCATTTTATTTAAGATCAGGGGCATCATTTCTCGTCAGCTTATTTTAAATTTCGGGTTGAGCTGTTAGGTTCCGGTTAGATTAGTTTTTGGAATGCTTCATAGTTAAGAAATATTCTGTGTAGTGTTTCACAATCACTCCTAAAAATACTTAAATCCTTCAATCCTTAAAAATCCTTTAAATTTTCCAAAAATTTATGTTTATGCAAGTTATGCTCTAATCATTATTCCAGGTATGTTCACCAGAAGAAGTTTGATCCAAGTATTTATGTTGACTTCGTTGGCCCTTCCTTGACCTATTCACCGCTTATGCTTCAGTAGGTTGTAAACGAGGTTCTGGTTTTTGTGGTCGTCGTTCAATATCTACATGAAATAAATCCTCAGCGATTCCTGTACCCCCAGAATGATGATCCAACTAGCATATTTGAAAGCATTCCTCGCGTCTAACATCACAAATAGTGGTCTTTTTCGTAAGTCCTCTTGATTGTGAGTTTCTTTCCATTCGAACGAGATAATAACTAATTTAATTTAGCCGATCACTGATCACTATGTCCTCAAGCCCCATTGCTGAAGAAAAAGATCCCTTGCGAATTGATTGCCTCACATAATTTCCCTCGGAAGAACTTTTCAAGCTCAGATTTTTGCTTTCACTTATTATACTTTCACAAGGCGTCTCATCTTGCAGATTTTTGAGAAAACACCTTCTGCAGACAGGCATTGAATGCGCTAAGTTACTTACTTGGAAACTACTTGCAGCATTTCTGCTTAAATCCCGTCTGGCACGATAGACTTTTGCCTTTTCGGTGACTGCATAACTTTCTCAAAATTTTTTGCGCGAAAAAAAACCCGCTGTCAACTGGTCTTTTCAGACATGACGTGTCAAAACATTCGGGATGAGCTTGTGCATCCCAAAATATAGAAATACCACAAAAGAGTGCCCCAGTAACCTCGTTAATTTTTCTCCGCCTCTAGGACAGAAAGCGTCTGTGAGGGCTTGATCTTCTGCATGACAAGATCATTATCCGAATCGTACAGACTTCTAATGATGTCCTGAATAAGGTGCCATTAGAGCCCTAAGTGTTCATTGATCAGGCTCGTAAAGCTTCCTAGTTGACTCTATGTCAGCATTCAGAAATGTAATTCGGCTTCAATGCAATGACATAGATGTGGGCAGCATCAAAACTGAAAAATGTGACTTAAAAGGATTTGAAGCTTATAGCTCTACACCAGGCAATAATGACTTTGAAAATATGGCGTTACTCTCGTCAGAGCATAAGCAGAGCAGTGAGAACCTAGTTTGTTGTCGCATAGTACTTCAACAATATTTTGGAAGAAGTCTGAAAAGATTGAAATAACATGCTAACTGCGAGGAATAAGCGGATAAGAAATTTAGAAACAATTGTCAACAAGATAAGCATCCGCGCTCTGAGAATCACGAAGGACTACACAATACCGGCTCGTATGGTAACTGCCGTACTTGGCAGAGATACTATACGTAGTATTGCTAGACAAAGGAGAGTGTACCAAGTCACTTTTTGTACTAGTGAGATACGGTTGCCTCAATCAAATTGCAGAAAATAAGAGAGATCGGTTATTCTGATTTCCTGGGAAGGATGAATATATCAGAAGCTTGATCTCTGTTCTTAAACAATTGAGTGAGATTTTGAAGGTGTTAGGGCTACTTGACGACTGTGATTTTCGGTTAAAAAATTTCTGCGGTCACTGATCAAAATCAGCAGACTGCAAAGTGCTATAAATCATTCTGAATCACATAAGTCATCGAATCACGGAAGCATATTTGATTCCATCTGACCTGATTCCAATTAATTTCATCTGGTTGAAAAGAATCAAAGGTTATTTCTTTTTGTGCAAAGTAGGTATGTATGATCTTGATAGAGCTATCATTATACGAAAAGGAAGAATGCTCATTCAATACCCAAGAAGAACCACTTTTCAGTAGGACATTCTGACAATTGAAAAGTAGAGCAACGATTTTGACAATATGTATAAGAGTGGCATTCAATCAAGGAAGCAATTCAAAGCGCATTATCGGTATTATAGGAAAATTAGACGAAACGTCAGTGCATAAGTTCATAAGGTAATGGGAAGCACCGAAAGATTTTTTTTCAATGTAGGGAATATGTTTTGGTCATGGTCTTATACTAGAAGGGAGCTCTTAACAATACGACAATCAAGATTTTATGTCACGAAACTGTCAGTCAGCAAATCGTTATTCATTTTGGAAAATCATGTTCCTGACTTGGTTTTATAGTTTGCGGCGCGAAGTCTATGATTGATAGGAAACATGTCAAATAAGAGACCCCTTAGGAAGAAAGTATACTCTTCATGGGTCCTTCATCTGAATCGTATCCCACGAGCCAGAACGTTTGCTGTAATAAAGATTGTGACATATGCCGAAAATGTGGTACTTCAGCCTAAAGGATGCGTTTCAAGGAAAACGTTCTGAAGGGACTCAGTATTGATTTGCATGAAGTAGAATTAGTGCTCTATGGCCGGCAATAACAGCTTTGAGTATAGATGGCTCTTGAATGAAAGTTTGAGCATAGAAGTGGAAGACCGTGCGCTAGTAATCAATTCAGCCTCCACAACAAGGTTGTTCTTGCTTACATGCTGACTATTTTGACAAACGAAGCTAAGTTCTGACACAGTTAAAAGTATGGCGGCTGCAACTCACTCGCACATTCTATCCACATAGGCAACACAACTTATAGGTCGCTCATTTGCACATATAACTCACACACTCATCACTTGAATTTATGTGAAAATCCATATGCGTATTAGCATGCGATAAATTTTTAGGATGAAATCACCTAGGTTTGCCCGAAACCACTATGCAACTACTGATAAGTGCTAAATCTTCGCCCACACTCCTATTCTAACGATGTTCGATCAAAATTTCGAGATATATTGATATTTGTGAGTAAAACTAGTTTCTCCGTACCACATAAGACGAAAATGCGGAAGGATGCGCATTAAATTCCCTAAAATGTTATAACATATAAAATTACAGGCACAATAACTCACCTTTTTTATTAGACCTATTACACCGAACCAAATATTCTGAAATACATTTAAGCTCAATAAGTTAAAATTATTCAAAAAACTATTGACATCTTGCACTTAGCTACGCCGTTTAATTCAAAAGCTCTCTATATTACAAAGCTTGCTATACCTAAGAGTGAGCCCTTTTTAACAGTCACGTTCTTTCTCAAACATACTTACTCACCAGAGAGTTGTTGATTAATCTGCAACAATGATGCTCAAACATACGTGCAGTTTTACCTGTATATGATGAATTATTTCCAGAAAACATAGAAAATTGTCATTGGACTTATTATGAGGATACATTATGCTTGGATGGTCAGACATTGATTTACGTATCGTTAAAGTGCATTAGCAGATTGAAAAGAAACATAGACAGCCGCAAGACTTGCTGAAGACAACTTTACCAGTGCGAAAAAGTGAGAAATGCCAGATCCATTCAACGTCAGAACACGCAGGAAACTGGGTGAATGTATCTGACCTTCCCAAATGAAGAGCAGATCTCGAGCATATATTGATGACAGGTATACCAAAGTCCTTAAACGTAATGCAGGACACTTTAAAAAAGAGAATCATAACCCCGGCCGAAATGACTTCAATTGAACTTCAATTGAAAAAACCCTAGGAAATAGTATGAGTAGAGAAAACCCTTTGTATTATTCAGCAGACACAAACATTTTTTGTGCACTACTCGTAAGAATTCACGCTGTCTATCGTCCTAGTTCCTCCAGTTGCAACGTGCGTTGTAACAAACCGAGAACGGGAAAGTAAAAAGGCTTGTTCTAAATAGCTGCCGAGTTTCGGACATAGAAGTTGGGAGATGCTCCGAGCACAAATCTTTAGTGACCTCACTAAGTTTACCAAATGAACTTAGAGAATTTCAATTGAGTCAAATCCGAAACTTTGCGAGAAGCACTGCCACATGTTGTTGTCAACTTGGTAGCTTTTGCTACCAATGAATTGATGCAATGTTATTCGCATTTTTCAGAGGATTAACAAGCTATCGCTATGTCTTCCTTAAAGGTCCCTGCTCATTTTCTTATTCTGGATATTCAGTCCAGTCAGTCAGTCAGCTAGAATAAGAAAATGAGCAAGGACCCTTAAGGAGGGCATAATCATAGGTTCTTAGTCCTCTGACAAATGCAAATGACATTTGTTCTTTATGGCTAGTCAGTCACAAAGGTAATCTATTCAGGGCTAGGTTACCTTTGTGACGGACTTGAAAACTTGAATTTTTTTTTGTCGTGTTTATTTTGTACAAAAGGTTTTTTTTTTCGGTTTTACCTATAATATACACTATAAGCCCAAGTCCATCCTTAATTCCTTTTTTGACATTTTTACTATAACCACTGTATAACGACCGTTTGCATCTTAGTTCTCAAGCAAAAGTGGTAGGAGACACATGAAAGCTGATAAAGTGCATATTAGGTGTTGTTTACTGTGCGAGTTAACGAGGATACGTGTTTGATCTTGGATACGACACAGTAGAGGCCCATCTGAATATAAGCAGAAGTTATGGAGCAAACGTCATAACTGAACGAGCATGTCAACGAGTGACAGTTTGAAGATCGCTTACGATCAGGATGGCTCAAGGAGGTGACAGATAGTGGTCAGTCGGAAGTCATATAAGCAGGTGATTGGATTACAATTGCTGGTGGTAAGATGACCACTATAGAGAGGAGAATCCATGCACTAGGATAAGTGATAAAGTCGGTACTGCACGAAGAAGGAAGACAGAATGTCCTGCTCTCTTTCCCATGTTGTTCGTTATTTCAATTAAGGGTATTTTTTTTTCTCTGAGATGAAAGACGTGTCCTGTACAAAACGTGAAATGGCACCGGACAGGTTCCAAAAGAGGTCAATCTCCAGCATTCACTTCAAAATCAAATTTTTATCCAGTGAAGGTCTTAAAGCCTGTTTTGCGGGATTTTCGAAGTTATTTTTTTGGGAGCTTCTGCAACGGAATGAAACGTCTTCTGCGGACATTATAGGGTCACAAATTGGAGTAGCTCACACGAGCAATGAGCGATAAGCATCCTGCAATAGTCAAACGCCGCCGAGTCATCTTTCACAACAATGAGAGACTACACACACCATTAATCCTTACCACCGTATTCCCAGGATTTTTGTCGAAGGAATTAAGTGATAGTTCTCATCTATATAATTCTTTGTTTCTATCTCTTCTTACAGGGAAGGGCATACAACATTGAATAGGATCTTGGTACAGGATTAAAAAATTTGGCGACAAATCATAGATAAGAATGGTGATCATACACATATATTAGATAAAGTTTAAACAAATGTGATTAAAATTAAAAATGTATCTCGATACCCAAATAACTATTGCACATCAAATAGAATGACATAATCTATGGCGCAACAAACCAATGTGGGATTAGGGCATGTACTTGTCAGCTCATTTTAAGACCGAAAATTGTTAAGAAGAATTAATGCTTAACCGTAGTTATTTCACAAGGATACTCAGAACAACCAAGCTCACATGAAGTCCATCCGCTGAATCGTGATGCTAGACAACACTATCACTATCATGGTACTTGAACCTCCGGCGTGATGCAGCGATGGCGAGTTATCATATTACACATAACTCCGGCTACTTCGAGGTGGGACGTAATTTTTCGAAATGTTTCTTATCTGATATGACTAGTTGCAGCCCTTGAATGATACAAACTCTACTTTGGGTCAGAAACAAAGTTTAATCTAGATTCTGCGAATTACCGAACTATTTGCTGCAATTAAATGGGTACTAGACTTAAGTTGCATGCCTTAAGGAACATTTACTGAGACATGTGCACCGTCAAAACAATTTTAATTAACTCGAATCAGAAACTCATTATTGATTTCTACATTTCAATAATTGCCGCTCGAATACACTTGGCTTCGCGGTGAACGTTGCAAATGTTCAATCGCAACCTTGCATGCATGTGTGCGCCCTCATACATATGCATACACGCCCATTATTATTATTATTGCATACAAACGGTTTCGATAGATTGTTGCAAATTTGATTTTAATCGAAACGAATGTACATTAGCGGCGTTTCTTATTTATGTCCAGTTTACGAATACTTGTGTGCAATAGAACGACTCCTGTTTGTCGGGACATGCTGTTGGTACGTTCAAGTTTGTTGGTTTTAAATGAGCGCATTTCCATTAGAATAACGACCCTAGCCGTAATGCAATCCACATTAATTGAATCGTAACATCAAGTCTCGATGCCGTGATTGCAAGAATATGAAGTGATACTTGGATTGACTGAATGCGATATGCAATATGCACTCCATATGGGAATGTGTAGTGGGGCATACTCATGTATGCGAGCGCGCCAAACTCAGATAAAATAAACCTTGAAGTTGCACAATTACGTCAAGGAGAATCTATTGAAGGGTGCTCGGGACGACGTCATCTAGGCCTATTGTATGGCACGGACTATTCGACAGGAATATGGTGGTGAGTGTGGATCCTGTTATGAACTTTTCTCGCTTATTAATTAAATTGCATTAGAGGATGGTCAAGTGAACATACCTGAATGCATATATGTATGTCAACATTGATCGCACAATCTCGGTAACAGCAAAACTCTAGGGGAGACGATGACGCAAACGCGATGTCCTTGCAACCGTTCTTACTTTTTGGAGAAAACACACCGAAAACTTCTCATCGTTCGCCGTGTTCCCACAAATAACACATAACATCGTCCTTTTAACTGTTACATCTTATCACAGCCAAAACATGCATTACAAAAATTTCTTAGCCAACAGACAACAGCAAGTGGAAAAATAAAATGATCCTTGCTTCGGGGACAACCTCACAATACTATTGCCGTTGGCTCCATCTCCTCTGTATCAACGTTCGGCGACAGACAAATGGCTCTATCAATAGCTTCAACAGGAAGATTGCATTATGCAACTCAACAAAGTTGTCCTCGAAGGATAATGTCCACTGTTGTTCATGTCGCTGATGTTCATATTGAACAAACATAAACCGTAAACACAAACGATTTCTGATAATGCGTTGACTCTATTGGTTATGCCTAGAGACGGTCATATCACTGCATGTGCCTTCCATTCGAATGTCTGATAGCTTCCACGGAGTTGACACTCTCGCAACAGGACAATGGGGTGTTTAGTCAACGTCAATGCAAAGCTGCATTGAGTGAGTTTCAAATAGACTTTAGTTAGTCCATGGTCTGTGCTCAGATTGCTGCTTAAGATGAAGTTCTCGTTAAGGAAGGATGAGGAGATGGTATTTCTGTTTCTTCCTTCTATTTGAAACACATACACTAAAGGTAGTATTGCAATCGGAACCTTGTAAATATGATTATTTACTATTTTATAAATTTAGCTTGCTTTGATTTCTGGCCAAAGGAGCAATTTTAAATCGATTTCTAGTGTTGTACCAATAATCTTACAAGGACAGAAAACGAATACAATTGAAATTGGTAACGAGACAAGAAACACGTTCAATACCTTTAAGTTGTTTGTTTGTTAACTGTCTAGTAATTTGTCATTCTTTCCTGACCAGTTGACTAGCTGAGTTCCCTCCATATTTGAAATTAGTCTTTAAAAATTGTGCATGCATGCTAGCACAGCGACATGATGGCTGATCTGCACCACCTCACTTTCTTTGTAGCTAAATTGTCCGGTCACATCCATGTTCATCACATATGGCCTTCATGATTTACGACTTCAAAAAGGAGACAACGTAATGAAATCATAAAATAGTTTCTTCCTTACCTTTTTCGTGATCTGTGCGAGAGGGTGCCCTACAGAAACCGAGCTGATATTGTGATGGACCGAGTTTTTCTTGAGGCGTATAGATCCACCTTTCCCAAGTCAGTGCGAGGGTCATTCAACAAGTATTTAGCCTAACCGCCCGATGGTACTGCTATTACAGAAGTGTTCTGTATTCTTTTAGTATCCCACTGTCAAAGTTTCAGACAATTCCCTTCATTAGTTTTGTTTTGAGAGCCTTTCGAAGTGAGCGTGTCGGTCGGTTGTACAAAATGGAAAAAGAACAATGTCGTTCGGTGATTAGGTTCTTGTTTTTGGAAAGGGAAAATGCGCAGCGAAATCAAAGATTACTTGGATGCTGTGTACGTTGACTCTTCTCCTTCAATAGCGACCGTCAAGAATTGGTTTAGCAAGTTTGTTCGTGGCCGCACATCGGTTTTTGATGAGGCACCCCCAGGAGCCTCGAAAACGGCTGCTACGAAGGAAAACGTTAGAAAAAATTCCCGATCTCGTTTTAGCATACAGACTGTAGGTATCGAAGAAGGAACGATGCATCACACGAATTTGCACGAAGAACTTGGCATGAGAAAGCTGTCGGCGCGATGGGTGCCGCGTTTGCTCACACCGGAAAACAAGCGCAATCGTGAGATCACATCGGCGACGTGTTTGGTGCTGTTTCAGCGCAATCCAACAGTGTTCTTGTGTCGTTTCGTGCACACCAAAGACCAAGGAACAGTCGAACCAGTGGACTTCACCCATGCGAACGTGCTCAGAAGAAGGTGAAGACTGTTCGATTGGCCGGAAGTGTGATGGCCACCGTTACCTGGGATTCACTAGGTTGGATCCTCATTGATTATTTCGAGAAAGGTAGATTAATCACGGGGCGCTGCTTCGCTGACTTATTGGGCCGATTTGACGTCGAATTGTGGAAAAATTGGCTCCATTTGGCGAAGAAAAAATTGCTGTTCCACCACGACAACGTGCCGGCTAACAGTTCCACCGTAGCCATGGCCAAATAGGTCGAATCGCTCTATGAATTGCTACCCAATACACAGTACTCTCCAGATTTGGCGTCCAGTGACTACTTTTAGTTTCCAAAGCTGAAAAAGTCACTCCCGGGAATACGTTTGGGTCGAATGAGGAGGTCATCGCCGCCACGGAGGCCTATTTTTCAGACCTTGAGAAAACATATTTTTTGGACGGGTTGAAAAGTAAGAGCATCGCTGGGCCAAGTGTAACGAGCTTGAAGGAGATTACGTGGAAAAATAAATTGCCGCTTTTCCAAAATTTTTCGTTTGTAGGCTAAATACTTCTTGAAGCTGTTTTTGTGTTCGTCGTTTTTTGCAATGGCTGATTCTCGTCAAAACATTTAAACAAGCATTGAAACTGTTTGAGCCATTTGGCTGGTTTTTTGGCATATCCAGGCGCTCTTTCTGGAAGGCCATGCGAGACATATTTGTCTTTAAGACGATCTTTAAATGAACAAATAACTTAAGAACCGGATGAAAAATAAATTTAGGGGGTGTTCATTGACAGGATTTGTTTAATTTTGCAAGCTTTTGTGAGAGTTAAGGTGATTAATTTTGCAAGCTTCCGAGGACCTATACCAAAGGATTTTGATGGGTTTTAAAATTTTCAGCTTCAATTGGAAAATCGCGTTTTGATATTCGGCAGGATATGTTTCCAATCTACACTTGGATAAGGTCGGTTGCAGGTAGCACAGTTGGCAAGCTCTCATGCCAAGGACATATTCACAGTGTGTTGCCTGAAAACGGACGACAAATCTTTACAAGGCAATCTGTTCCTCATCGCAGTTTAGTATAAATACAAATTTTGGAGAAAGAGGCGGGTTCTTGTTTGTTCTTAACGATGGAGCAAAGACACTGAAAGGTCCACTTACTTACTTTTTTCAATCATATGAGAAAAGGCCAATGTATTTCCCACGTTCATGTTGTGCTACAATACACCAATATTTGTTAAATAACTCAAGTCTCCTTATCTCAACTAAATGAAAATCGACATCGTTGTAACGTTATTCAACTTAAATTTATTTGCACCTAAACTAATTCGAATCGCACCAACACATACAGCCCATACAGACTCCAATTTTCTACGACGAAGGAAATGATGCCGGCGGCACATCTTCAAAATTAATTGAATTATTCAGGCGTAAAGAAGTAAATCTTGTTAGGGACAAGTAATTCTCAAGGAAAATTTTTCAGGTTAGTGCTGAAGTAACTCTAGGCCATTTGATCTGTTTACAAACTCAAATTTTAATACAGTTCCCTCTAAATGTATAATATTACGCAGCTCAAACTCATTGACTCGGCGCTGCGAGAATTTTCTAAATAAAACAAAGCAAAATACACACGAACCATAAAAATAACGAAACCAATCTTAATGACGATAGTCCTTGATGCTCGTTACAGCAGGACAAAAATACTTCTAAGAACTGAATGTCCGTCAGTGAGCTAAGACGTGGCGTTGGTTGTTCTATCGCTCGTCCATATCTTTCATTAAGGATTTGTCAATGGAGAATGAAATTAATGAATGGGATTAAAATAAAAAAACAGGAACGGCCGCGCCATTTTTATTTCGGGGGGAATATCAAGAGGGAAAAAGGAAACAGACTTGCTTTCGTGTTTTGTTCTTTTTTCTAATGGATTTTTTACGTTTTCTTTCGTTGAATTAATCTACGATACGTCACAGGACTAAGACGATATGATTCTGTTGCTTCTAATAAGTACCAGTGGTTCGCTTTAAATTAAATACAGGAGTGTAACATCGAACCACAAAGATATTGGTATCATTCGTGTTTTTTTTTCTTTTTCTTTCTGTAAAGTAAACATAAAAAGTATTTAGGAGAAGAAAAAAAATTAATTAAGGATCATTAATCATTTTGGCATGTCTTGTCTTTCATGAACCAATTCGTTATGCGGTGGGTGAAAAATAAAATTGAATGAACAGAATATTAGACGACATTGAATTTTCCGTGCTCTTTGATGGATTTTGAAACACATTTATTACTCACTGGCTGATGCTCCTTTTATGTCAATTCAATGAGAGGAGGTGAACATTTCTGGAACAAGTTTCGCAAGAATATGTCACTTAATATATGAAACTCGTATCAATTTTCGCTAATTAAATTTTATGATATGTTTTTTTTTCTCATTTTCTTCGAAAATTCCTTATTGAATTCACCGACTAGAAAGTAGATAATTATATTTGATTGAATGGTATGCGTAGGCTTCCCATGTTGTGAAAAGGATACTTCTGCGCTAATTAAATTTAACGAAAAAACACATAATTTCTCGAGTTGCGATAGTGCGATGCGGGAGAAAACTGGAAAAAGAAATTATGTAAATTGGCACACATACCACAGACGTCCTTATACTTCATCCCTATAGATTTTTTATATGTCAAAATAAATGTCAAAATAAACTAATAAATAGAATAACTTGAACCTTAGGCTCTGCATTTTCGACATTTAATATTAAATCCCCAGAAATAACATAAACATCCAATGAATATATCCTAGTGAAGAGTAAAAACCTCCTTTAAGGCAGTAAAATTCAACTCGTGTTAAGAAGGACCAAATTATTGGTCTATTGTCGGTCTAAATAAATCCCAATATTCCACGTAGAATCCGCGAGTTCGGAGTAGTTGCTTTAACTTGCTTTAATTTGTGTCCACTCCTTCGAAATAAAAACAGTATTTCCGGAAATTTCCCATAAGTTTTCAATCACACTCAAATGTGAACTCTCAGTGGGGGGGGGGGGCAGATCAACAAGACAGTTTCTTGGTTGTCAAAACAACCAAGACAGTGAATATCCAGGCATATCCCAAACATACACCTGGTCTTGGGAGAAACGAAATGAGTTGACGATATCGAAGTTCGCAGAATATTGGAATTTTTTTTTCTTATTTCAAAACTTTAAGATTCATTATGTTTTCCATGTTACCTTCAATGAATTCCAACTTAAAATTGGAAATTTTAAAATTTCGAATTCTGACTGCTTACATATAGACCCGAACCTTTATGCTTCCGAGGCCATGTTCCACAGTAGCTTTGAAACTGTCTTTTTCCGTTCAGTCTAGGGTTCATACGCCGCAGGATTGTTATGCCACCAGAATTTCAAAAATCCAATTTGGACTCGTCAACGAATATGAATTTGATCCAAAATTCAAAGTTTTTGCTAGAGCTTTCTTTTGCAAAAGAAAGCGGACTCAAGTTTCTATCTGCCTTACATAGGCATACCGACTCAAGTGTATTTTTCTACTTCTAAGACTTCTACTATTGCGACTACTATTAGGTTGCTGCAGATGACATGGCCGATTTCGCAATTACATGAAGTTGGCTGCAATTTTAGTGTATTATGTTGGCAAACGTGGCGCAAATGATATGACATATTGAAATATAAAAACCGCTACCTTGGTTTATGGAGTCATTTCTGTTTTGCTTTTCATAGTGATCGTAGAAACAAAAAGAAAAAGTGAACATGGAAGTGAATCAAAAGCGGCTACTTTTACTATACGTATTTAAATTAGAGCACAACGCAATGGAAGCAACGAGGAATATCAACGATGCATCAGGGACTGATACAGTTAGCGAACGAAGCACTCAGCTGTAGTTCGAAAAATTTCAATCTGTAGATATGGACCTTGGAAATGAGCCACGTGGACACCCAGGACAATCGATCGATAACGACGAGCTGCATGTATTAATGGAGTCTGACCCCACCAAACTATAATGGATCTTACTGCGAAATTAGTCGTTCACAATTCGACAGTTTGTCGCCACTTGCAACATTTCGGAAAAGTGAAAAGGCTTGGAAAATGGGTTCCGCATGATCTTACCGAGCCAAACATGACATGTCGAAAGGAGATTTCAAGTTCTCTTCTCTCTCGCAACAAAAAGGAACCGTTCTTGCACTGAATTGTGACCTGCGATGAAAAGTGGATTTTATAATATAATCGCCGCCGATTGGCCCAATGGCTAGATGCCGATGAAGCGCCAAGACACATGCTGAAACCAAGCCTTCATCCAAAGAAAAAATGATAGCTGTTTGATGGTCTGTAGCTGGAGTTATCCACTGTTCATTACTGTAAACTGGCTAAACCATCAATGCTGAGAAATACTGTCCTCAACTAGATGAAATGCATCATAAATCGATAGTCTAACGACCTAGACTTGTCAACAGGGACGGAGTGATACTGCTTCATGATAACGCACGACCTCATGTATCGAGAACAACGGTCCAAAAATTAAAGGAGTTATGCTATGAGACTCTTCCTCACCCTCCATATTCACCAGACCTCTCAGCAACAGATTACCATTTCTTTAAACATTTAGATCACTTTTTGACAGGAAAAAGATTTAATAATGAAACTGCTATCGAAAATGCCTTCGAGGAGTTTGTTCGAACCAGAAACTCGGACTTCTACAAAACTGGAATAAATGTAATTGTATTTCGTTGGGAAAAGTGTGTTGCATCTATTTTTACCTATTTTGATTAAATAAATTGTCTTTACGAAAAGTTACTGCTGCTTACAAATTGTTTACTAAATCAGACATTTCATCTGCAGCAACCTAAATTAACATGTTCCTCGTACTTTGCTCAGAGAGTGCAAGCGAAAGAGAATCATTTAACACATCCTTAAGGACACCTCTTTGATGTTTCATATGTATTAATTGAACGTTCTCCAGATGTCATTCAGATGTTGCTTAGACTATGTTACACGCATCCCTTCAGACGTCCTGTAATTAGCAAGAGGAGCGTCAGTAGTAATGACTGGTATCACCACAAGTTACTACAATCCCCAAGTAACCGAAAAGGAAATGTCGTTCTGCCGTGTCTCCATCAAATTGAGCGTTGATTTGCTATAATAAATAAAATATAATATATAATAAATAAAAAAACATGCTTTGGCGATTAATGCATCAAAACATTATTATTGGCTTAATTAAATTTACGCCGACATTGCTTACCACTGTCTTCGTTTGTTTGATCATATCAGGGAGTACCGCTGGACATTTGTGCTTGCATCACGATTACTGATTTTGTTGCTCGCTCATCGCAGGGGCTCACAAAGGGCTAAGTTTGATTATTAATTCGTTCATTTATTCAACAAATTACCATATCATGCATCAAACTATGGATGCACTTTTTGTGTTACCTTGCAGGAAAAGATACAATCTTTAGCGATAATTAGGAACTTCTCACCTTTTTGATCAAGTGGAAGCAGTATCGAAGAGTTCTGTAATTTTTTTTCTTCTTTGAACTAAGTTTGTAGCCTAGATGGTACAATGAAGTTCTTCCATACTCTCTTAGGTGTATTCAATGCTTCTTGACTTTTATGCAACAGATCTCGAGCCTCAGTATCACTGCCGACAAAGATATTTGGACTTCTGATTCGTTATGATCAAGTCTAAACGCTTGAAAAGCACTCATTGGATTGAAGTCAACATTAAGCGTGATACTGACCAAATACTCTTTTGTTACCTCTGAATTTTAAATACTGTCGATTCAACTTGGCTCGTGGTAAAGAAACTCCACGCTGCGTAGATTTTGTAAAACATTGTTTATTGCTTCATTGCTTCTGTTCATTGCAAGCGAAAAACGGAGCCATAAGATCCTTTGATTAATGCAACTGGCGTCGGTTCCAAATTTTTATTATTTTCAGGACAAGTCATGCCATGTATGCAAGACATGAACTGCAAATCAGCCTTTGAACATATCGTTCCAGTAAATATTTAGTTGTCATCAATTGGAATTCGAACTTAAGCCAAATGTTCACACATCATATATATGTGTAACGTGCATTACAAGTCCACGCGTGCACATACATATGCCGAATCCAGCTAAGAAACACTCCAGGTCATTGGTATCACGCCAAGGTGTGAGTGATAAAACAAAAATATTTATATTCGACAGCCATGTGAGATGTTTACTCCTGCACTACCTTCAACTAGCACAAGAAGAACAATAGGGAAAGCCATAAATTATTATCCTGCCGACATAATCGATTACCTCCGAAATGTCTAATAGCATGAAATCCAAGAAACCCATTAGAGAAAAATCTTGTTTATTTGCTCAAAGCTCCTTTTATTTATCGCAAACATACATTTTCTGGTGTCTGATGTTGTTTTTGCTTTTTATCTATTTGAACTGAAAGGTGATATTTTTTTTCCGTTTCATTCAGTTCTTGTCAATCTAGGATAGGCGAAAATAATATCGGGGACATACTGGGAATATTATTCATTCTCCCCCAACAAGTTGGTCAGTTCTGGACGTTTTCATGGATGGAAATTCATAGAACTTAGCTCTGGCCAAAAAAGCACCATAAGAGTCCTTTAATGGTAGGCTCATCTTCAGTTTGGTCGCAAGGATTATGTTGCATGTAATGTTATTTCAATGTTGAGTCCTTCATGATGATTATTATCGTTAGTACGTTTAGGATTATGATCATATCTGAGGATTAACAGTTTTTGGCCAGCAAAGCGGTCATTTGTTTTTGTACGCATAATTAAGGTATACTCTATCATACGAAAACATTCGAGGACAACAAAGTGAATGCATTCAAATAATTTGAAAAATATTTAAAGAAAATCAAAAGAACTACACAAAATGTTTTTGAAACAACTTTAGTTTGAGATCTAGTTCAATCCAAGCTCAGAAAAAAATTTATTGTCTTTGACACAAAACTTTTTATTCAGTGTTCCAGTCACAATCATCCATGGTAGTTGATCCTAGTGACAAGGCTACCTTTGTCGAAACAGCGTATCTTACTTCCAAATGAAATTCTCCATGGACGGCTGAAGTTTTTCTCGAGGCTATGTGCAGTGACGCTGTTCCAGTTTTCAAAATTGACAGTTCTTTACTTCTAAGGCCATGGTATTATCATTCAGTCCCAGCTCCGCCTAGCACTGACTCCTGTTCTGCTTATTGCGGCGCTACCGCTCACAGTAGAACTTGATCTTTGAGGTGTATAGGAGCCGTCTCATTTTAAAGGTACCTCAGAAGGTGATTTGATCAGAAACTTTCATTATTATTAAGTTTTTTTCAACTTTTTCAGATAAATGCCACAAGGTTACCAATAATTGTCACGAGGATCTTTTTAAAAACATAAAAAAATCAGTTTCTCAGCCGAACCCTTGAGTAATTGTCATAGTACCTTATCATAAATTGATTCAGTAAAATATTTACACTGTATGCATCATATTTTCCCCTGTTTAGCACCTCCAAATTATCCTTTCTTTGTTGATTTCCCATTCCAAAATGCTATGTTTTTTTTTGATTTTGACAGATATATGTTTCGGGGGTAATTTGCTCCCTTCTTCGGAAGGAATAATTAGGAGAGGAATAATAGAAAATAGTTGTCACTGAAGACGGAAGCAACTTACTCCCAAAATATCTATCTCTTAAAATTAAAAAAAACATAGCATTTTGGAATGGAAAGTCAACAAATAAAGGAAATTTTCTACCCCAAAATTTCAAAGAACTTCAAATTGAAGGAGTAGCTCGCAAGTGGTGCTGCAAACTCCACGTAACTTTTGCTTACTGAATATTCCTTGCTTCAGTGTTCAAGACTATTGATCGTTCTACAAGAGGATTTGATGAATAAAATATTACATAGTTGATTTGAAAGCTTGTCGACGCATTTGTTTCAGTAAATTTTTGTGGTTTTAATCCTTTTTTTTAGTGACGATTGACACATGGATCTTCACTGCGCGTTCAATAGTGCACCAGAGTGTCTTTTTGATACCGATGCACTGGAGCAATCTGATATCATTAGTAAGGCAAGCGTATGGTAGAGTTGAAACTATTTGGCTTTGGAACTGACTTTTTAGGCAATATAAATATGGTCCAGACTGGGTCCAGACTTCAGACTCTTGAACCCACGCACGGCATTCTACAGTAAAAGTTACATATATCATGCAACGCATCTGCTGATCATCTTCATTCATTTCCTGAATATTTTTCCTAATCTCATTAAATCCCATTCTCTTTAAATCTTAGAATAAATGTTTTTTACGGCATTGCCAACGTTTCGATAAGAGCGTGTTCACATACGATAAGCAACATATCTATCAATCATCATTATGAATCGCAATGATGGTTTTCATTTTATTATTTTATGATGGTATCGACATTTCCAAAGCAGAGCAAAAATTTGGACTATTTTATTTAATTTAACATGTCTGAAAATGTTTAATGTAATCCTCAGATTTAAGAAAGGTTTGGTTTTGATGGAACTCCACAGTAAAAATTCGGTTCCAAAAAAAGATATAAATACCTGAAGGTTATACCTAACTTAACTCAAAAACTAAATGTTTTTTCAGTAATTTAACAAACGAGCATGAGGCATTTAGTCAATATTTATAACTTATCAAGGCTAAGATACAATGCTCCGAGACTGCGGTACGTAATTGCGATGTCAGTCTATCATATAAGAGCGCGACGTATTTTTCACAGTTATGTTGGATAGCTAGTCGTATTTATTGAGACTTTTATATGCATTTGATTTTCTTTCCCGATATGATAATCTAATATTTGACAATGATTGATTTGACAAGCAGTTGTTATTATTGAACTGGTAAATGAGATTATTTTTTTTATTTATCCTCAGTTCATAAAATTTTTGTTTCTAGATTGGGATAAAGCTTATACCTAACATATTTTAACTGAACTACGCCTCTCTTCTTTACTAACAAACTAGTGTTGTTTCCTATTAAGTGGTGATAGGGTGAAGATGAGAGTCAGAGCCGAAGGTGATGAGAGAGTTGAGGAGAATGGGAGGATCTTTGGTTCTTGCATTAATGGCACGATTCGATTGGCTGAACAATATTGAAGGTTACCATTGTGCGAAATTTTCCCCGCTGTGTTCAACATGTCATATCTGTGCATAAAATAGGATTACACTAAAGTACTCTGCATGAATTACTTAAGGTAGGGGAGTTTGAGGAAGGGCGTTTAATGGGCAAGTGCTGCTATGTTACAAGTTATCTTTTCAGTGATATTCCAAGAAATCAATCCCTTGTTTACAATTTCGGGGTATGTAGCCAGTTATATGAAGCGATTGGAGCTAGCCTCGACCATATAATGTAGGATTGGCTACACGTTTTATGGATGGTACTCCGATTGGGTTTGTTTCTCTGATCGTCTTTATTTGGACATACACTTCCTAAACCTTCTTCTTCAACATTTGAAGCTCCTATATCGGAGATTAGACTGGAAACAGTGAATCAATCAGCGAAGCAGTTGGCCATAATGGGTTAGGTGAGAGTTTTGTATATTGGACTCATAGAGCTTACCCAGAATAACTTACAGGATTAACTTGGATTGCGGAAGACCAAATGGCTTTTTCGGATCAGTGGTCTTTGCCTGAATCGTTTCAAAAACATCTGATTTCAGATTTTTCGCCACCGATTAGCAGGGCCAAATTGAGTGTCGTTTTGTCGAATCGTTTGCAGGGTTTCAGAGCGGACGATAGTGTGAAGTAGTATATAGTATATTATTGTCTAGGAAGGAGCGGTGACAAAGTGAAAGTTATGAAAGAAACGTCCGTTACTAAAAATAAATATAGCTTGGAACCAGGTTGTCAACTAAATAAAGGCTAATGGTAAGTTTGTCAGAAGAGTTTGTAGGGCAAGTTGCTACTTTCTTAGAGATCAGTGCATGAAGTGTTTGAAAGGTAAGAAAGGTGCCAGAAAAGTAGACCCTGAAGTACGGACGGAGATGAATATTTAGTTTTTGGTTAACAGCACGACAATACATTGGGTTAACGCAGAGCAACAGTTTTTCTTTCTTGTGGCAACAAGACTTTGAAATGATCCCTTCTATACTCCCTCTCAGTTGACCTGACTTCCAGTGATTTTTGGGTTCTCCCAACGATTAAACACATTTTCGGTGTGTTTCCCGGTAAGCAAAGCACGCATTTAATGAAGCTTTAACAGAGGTCACGAAAACATCTCTTCGTGGTTAAGTGAAAGAATTTTAACAGTTTTCATATGAGTAGATCGAAAAAATGGAAAACTAAGAACCGGAGAGAGCTTCTTCAATATATTAGGGCATGCCAGGAGAGGACCAAGCCATCAAATAAATTTTTAATTGTTGGGAATGCCCGAAAGTTATATGTCATACAGTTCTGTTTGAGAATATAAAAATATGACCAGATTTCTTCAAATATAAAAATGCTTTTTGGTATTAAAAATAATTTTTGGTATAAAAATTTTAAACATAATAATTTGAGCAGGTCTCTGATCTAAGTCTCTCAAAGTCTCAAAAAAATCTCATATTCATCTGATCTCATTAAAGGAGCTAAGTACTTTGCATATCTTATCTCGTGCAAGGAACTTCTTATACGTATAATTTCTCTCGTCAAAGATCGTCAAAATATGCATTGAATATTACATTGCTTATTGCTGCCCAAAGACTAAGTCAGTTAAAAATCAGTCTTACCAGGCTTTCGACTGGGACACAGCTTTGGATATTGAATTATCTATGCCATATATGGTATTGTCTACACATTTTATTTGACCAACGATCCTGCGGGTGTGTATTATCTCTCCTCGTGAGTAGAAGCCGACAAGACCGTCCCAAATATTGTCAGGTGTGTACTTGTAATCTAGAATCGTTGCCAAAATTTTGGTCAATTATCTACCTTTTTGCTTGTCAAACATCTGAACAATATTTAAAAAAAATTCAGCATGATCTGCAAAAAGCGGAAGGACTTCGAACAAACTCCCTTTGTAACAGTGTTTAACCACAAAGCCAATAATTTTGAATTGAATTGGTAAATTTTCTCTCTTTTTTGCTTTCAAACAAGAAAACCTCACACGAAACTTGTGCGTTAAAACTCAATACATATATAAAGACACAAGTGCTTTTGCTATCTCTTTCATCGAGAAGTCAGCCGGAGTATTCTTGCTGTTTGTAGGTAGACATAATTATACGGATTATCATTATCTGTCACGAATTCAACGGCGATCATCAAGCTTTTTTTGTACGGCTGAGTCCTGCACAATCTACAAGGCTATTGCATGTATATTTAATCTTTCGTCTAAGCTGACGTAGCGCTGATACACATGCGACAGCCTTGTCCACAGGTGTGTTGACTTGCTTGATGAAACGCTCAGTTTCTAAGTTGGTTTTTTATCCTCAGTCAGAACTTCGCGGATGATGATCATTCTTAACATAAGGAGCTCTTTCTTGGTCAGGATTGTCAGTGTGATTTTTTCCAGTACAATGGGCCATCTGCGAACGATTACCAAGTCCATCTCTCATCGCCCCAACAGGCCTTGACTACTTTCTTTGCTCAGATGTAAGTCAATCTCCTGGCTTCCGTTTTCGTGTCTCCCTTACTATATTGTAATTCAGATCTACTTTCCCATGTGCCTTTCTCAATTTTGTTTGGTTTATAGTGTTTAAAAGTAAAATATTGATGAATTATCTAAATTTTGCGTTTGTTTCCTAAACTTCTTTTCGGTTTTATATCGATAATTCAAATAATAAGTGCATAATTCTTGTTGTTATGTGTTATTGACCCAGGACAAACCATGATTACTGCGATAAATATACCAGAGGAAATGGTTATGAGGAATATTTACGGCCCCATTACCTTTAACCAAGCGGGTACACGGCTACCGCAGGACTACAGTCTGGCACATGGAGCCCATGGGCTGAATCAAAAGTAATAAACCAGGTAAAAATATTTTGGAAGCTGAGGTAAAATGCGAGAAGAAAGAACCAATGAGCTAACCGGGATATGTTCAACAAGGCTAAATATTGTAAGAACGGACGAGTAATAGTTAAAACACAATCCCTTCGTGTGATTTATAAGTGATCCAAATGAGTTGGGTGAAAAATATATAAGAGTGGGATAACTAGGTGACAAAGGAGCCTGTAGTGGCTGGGGTTTACCTGAGAGAACCCCTTCAAACTGAGCGAAGGAGGCCTCAAGAAGTCTACTCAGGACATTTCAAGATCATAAAATAAATCCTTGCAATCGTTGCACTCGAGTTTTTCCCGCCCTGGATAAGCTGAAATTGAGTAAATCCTTTACGAGTAGCTAAAAATAGACAAAACCACCGCCTAAGAAGGATACAGATGAATTTTAGACTTGCCTTTCACTGACAAACTTTTTTGCGAGGACTTTGACGAACGCTGCAGTGTAACAGCACTGCAAACATAAAAGCATCTCAATTGCATATTGCAACGCATAACCGTCGAATTCCTATGACATTTTGAGTCAATTTAAGTATTCCTGTAAGCAAAATCCACCGCCATTATAGCGAATGATAACGAACACAAAGTCATTGCAGAGGTGCAGCTAGTTTACAAGTCAATTGAGTCGATTGCAATACGGCAGTGAACGCTTGTAGGATGAGTTGACAACGCATAGACCCCAATTTCATTTAGCAACTTAATTAATTGTTTAATAAAATTAATATATCCTCGAAATGGAGCAATGCAACACCCATACCGGGCCATTGAGAAAATTGCACAACGTGTAGTACACTCTTAAATACGGCTCCGGTCAACAGAATGCACTTGTAACGAAATAACATTCAAATTTGAATGGTGGTAGGGGATGATTCAAGGGGTAGTGGATATTGCAAGAACATCGAAGACGAGCTGTGCAGGATGAAAATTTGCATGCAATTGATAACAAGAAGATAAAGGATATGCTCTAAAAAGCTCGAATCACACCACCTTAAGGACATGCGTTTTCAATAAAAGATATCCTTTTCAAATAAGCATCGAAACTAGTGTTTAGCGAGGGAACTAGTTATTTCTGACGCTCCCTGCAAAGAAATCCATCGAAAAGGTCATTGTTGCAACCGAATTGAGGCTTCATTACTGTCAACCCTAGCCCGTGAGCACACCCCACTTGATATCCTAGAATAAAACCTGAGCCGAACAAGTGAAAATGTGTTGTTCGTTTATTGACAAACGATGCACATAGAATGCATTTACCGATGATGGGCCAACACGAGTCCTGGCCGCATGTGAATGCACATCGCCCGATGAGTTCATATATGAAATTGTTAAGTGTTCTTTATGCACTCGCCGTAGTGGACACTGAGAACAGTAGAATACGCTGTTGTGCAATGGACGTCCAGTATATTTTCTGATGCACCAACTGCTGGCGAAGCCACAAAATTATTATCAAAACATGAATATGATTCTTGGTTTTACGTTTGACGGTTTACGTTCGGACGTATCCTGTGCAACAACCCACTGCACTTTCGTTGAATGCATATTATCTGCATGTGTGACATGGATTCACACTCTGTAGGCTATTGTGTCTGCTACCGCTCGTCGATGCAATGTTGGACAAACTTTCTACTGATGCTGTTGTTGTTTGTATACTGTTCCATTTGGCTTTTTGCTTTCAGCATTTACTGAATTATAAAACAGTTTAAAACGCACATTGACGTCATTAACATGAGTATGTAATTCTAGAACGTTGCGGTGTCTTTAGTGCGTTAAGGCGGCAGGACAATGCGACAATGCGTGTCAAAACTTGATATTGAACCCTTCTCGCACCAGGATTGAACGGTTAAGAAATTTATCGAGATTGAGAACAGAAACCCTTGAAAAAAGTTTGAGTTTGATGAAATTTGATGTCCTTGTTGGGATTTTTTCCTTCAGAGAATTAGATAAATACTTCTGTGATAGGAAATGGAATTCGAATAATAAACACTTTGAAAAAACTTCACTAACGAAGTTCAGCATGTTCACTTTACGCTTAAACGTCCTTTTTCAAAATTCCTTATTTTGTATGAGGAGACTCTCAGCAAAGTATAGAGTTGAATTGATTTTGTTATTGTTAAACGTGAATTTCCCATGAATATTCATCAGGCGAACACTTTACGAGTCTTCTCAAAATTTGCAAAAATTACTTCAAACCTTGAAGCGGGTCACCGTCACCAAATTTCGAAAGATATGCGAAAAGGGGATGCGATCATAACCAGGCTTCAACATTTCTTATGGTTGGATTGGAAGACTTTTAAGTGAGGAATCCTAGAATGCTTGGTAATGCCAGGCTTGTGCTCTGATTGAGGGAATCCAGAAAGCTTCTGAAGCATCCTCAAACGCCTCCTCTTTGAGGTGAAAATACAGCCTGAACAGCCTGTCACATCATATCGAGCTAGGCTCCCATTTACTCAAGCTATTCCCATTTGCCTCCAGTTGGCACCCTCGTTAGGATGAGCTGCTTTCTTCACTGGTAAGAATGGAAGTGGTAGATTTACCTGTCACAAATACCAAATGTCACGGCGTAAACTAGCGTTCAAAAAGTCAGAACTAACCGAGCGTGATATGCCACACAGTTCTATTCGTGAATTGATGAGATCATACCATTGGCCAGACTCCGTCGGCAGAACAGGCAGGTCTGGTTGAAAAACTTAGTACCTAATGCTGAGCTTTCCTTATACTTTCAGTCAACTCGACAGGGAAAATCGGTTAGAAGTTCAATGAAAACGCGATAACTTAAACCTTAATTCGAAGTACAGCAGCCGAGCTTGCTGGTGTATCCTTCCGGCTCGTACAGCAACCCTAAGCCCTGGATCCCTGGGCAGATACCGAGGCTGGCTGTTAAACCTCTTTTGACAAGACGTATAAATGGGTCAGCAGAGCTTATTACAGACCTTCGGCAAGTATTTTGAGTGTGGGTTAATAATGTCGATTTTTGGCTTGAAAAAACCATTTATTTTAATAACTAAATGAATAAAATGGTCATCGTTAGCTTTGACTGTCTCCTTTCTTCTGGAAAAATTGTTAGTTCACGTTTGATGAAGTCCTCATCTGTCGAGGGAATCCACTCATAGACCCATTTTCGCACTTCTTCAGCATTTCGAAAGCGTACGTTTACCAAGTTGATCTTAATCGATCGGGACAGATGATAGTTGGAAGGAGCAAGCTCTGGAGAGTACGGTGTTCACCTGATCAACGTGTTCCCAACCGAGCCTTTCTCATTTTTCTTAAGATGTTTGCCCCATGAGCATCTCTCCAGCATTGGCATCGTGGAACAGAACTTTGTGGTGTATTCGAGCTGTCAGTGGTCGTTTTTCGTTCAGTGCGTATGCCAAGTTGATCAGTTGGCGTTGCTAGCCATCAGCTGTCAGTGTTTCAATCGGTTTTAATGACCCATAATACACAACATCCTTTTGGTCCCACTAAATATACAGCATAAGCTTATGGCAATGAGTATCGCGTTTTTATTGTGAAGTTGGCCGAGATCAACATACGAGTCTTTACGCTTGGGGCTATGGTAATGAACCCATTTTTCATCGCCAGTAACTATTCGCCTCAAAAGACTTTGTTTTTTTTTGTTCTACGAGATGTTTTTTGCATGCTGTGATTCGGGCATTGAGTTGATTTTCGTTCAGTTGATGTGGGACCTATTTTCCAAGTTTTCGAATCTTTCCTTTTGCATTTGAACGTTCAGAAATGATTGATCAGGCGACACCCAACTCAAAAGCAAGTCCTTTTGCGTTCAACACAAATTTTCATCCAATAATGCTTGTAATTCTGCATCTTCAGAAGTTTGGCTAGCCTGGCCGTTCTTTGTATTCCAAGTCAGAACTAGTACTTCGAAAGCGTGCAAACCGTCGATCACAAGTTTTTTGAGTTGAAGCATGTTCACCGTAAGCTACTACCAACGATCGATAACTTTCAGCAGCGTTTTTCTTTAAATGAAAGAAGGTTATTAAACTTCCCTGTAGAATACCTTTTTCAGGCACAAAATTCGAAATTTTCGAAGCAGAAAAAAACATTGTTGTTTACACTATTTCGTTCAATAACTAAGTGAGAATTAACGACAGATGTTTACCTTCCAAAATACCATATAAGTTATTATAGACAGAAGTCATATGTAAAAGCTACGCCATCTAGTATCTTAATCTACATTATTAACCGACACTCCTAATACCATGGTGGCTGTTTGTGTGTAAGGTGGGCGTTTTTCCTAATAGAGCCAGGAATAACCCAGGTACGTCTACCAGTATTAAAGATGGATAAACATCGATGTCAACTAGAAACTCATTATAATGCAAAGGTTGCTTTTTAAATACCTGGCCTATGGTAATACTAGTGTCAAACAAAGTAAACCATTGCTTTATTGCAAACCAAACATTTTGGTTTGGAAGCCAAGTATGACATATCATGAGGATATACAGCGTATTCAGAAAATTTTGACGTACATGCTCTTTTCATTTGGCTTATACTAATTTGAAAATTATATTTCTGCCAAAAAATGGAATTCCATCTTGAACATTTTCGTATGATGACTTCCTGCAATGTTTGACGTGGATCACTAAGACAAAAGGGCCTCGATCAACTCAAGTTGACATTTGGTGATGAAACTCCATCCAGAAGCATAAGAAAAATGTTATCAAAAATTCAATCGTTGTCGCCATTTGGTCACCAATAAGCTTCATGCAGGTCATCCAGAATCAATGATATTGTCAGAAAAAATCGACTCATTTGGAAAATTGCTAATAAAAGATCGATGAGGTTCACTCCTCAATTCTCGATCGTCGAGGAAAATCGATGAAAAATGATGAGATTGAAGCATCTCTGAACGTTAGTTCCGCCTGCGTACATAAGCGTTTACATGAACATTTGACTGTGTTAAAGAAATTGATGACATTGGATCCCCCACAATTTGACAATCTGTCAAAACACTTCGTTTGGCGTTAGAAAAATGCTCAAACATTCAAAGGCATTTCTTTAAAAGAAATTTATGAGATTGTGATATGTGACGAATCATAGATTTATACGTATGAGCCTGAAACAAAGCTTTGTGTTCACCGTGAGGGTTTTTCAAGATAAGACGAACACGACAGAAGTTGTTTTTGCAAGAAGCGCTGACTAGGCTAACTGGTGGTATGCCAAAAGATCCTTTAAAGCAACGTAGAACAATCGGCCAATTCTGAATGGTATACAACCATTGGTTTGTCCGAAATGTTTGGTGAAATAAGAAAAAAGCGACCTTAATTATTTTTACCATGACTACATCTCGTCAAACAAGTGACGTTTTGTTCGACATCCAACGAGTTCATCTTGTAGCCTTACATCAAAAAGAATCAGAGGGACTCACAATGTCCGACGCCTCAAGAAGTTTTTGAAGCGTTAGGAACCATGTTTTTAGGATTTTTCAAATGGAATCGAAACTATGTTTTAACAATCGGATTAAACACATGCGAAAGTGTATTGATCTTCTTGGAATATGTTAGGAAAATAAAAATGGAGAATGGAAAAATATAAAAAGCAACATACGCGATGCAACAGGATAGATAGTTGACGAAACTCAACTCTTGTTTAAAGAGACTGCGAAGTAAGGCCTTATCAAGGCAGGTAACTACGTTTAAGATTGTAACTTCATTTATTGAAATCTCTGGAGAAGATTCAAAAAATATCTCACAGAGAAGTGAGTGCTGATTTACCCACCGTCAGCACTTGAAAAAGGTGTGTTGGAGGTTATTCACGCTACCCTAGCTGAATTAGCAGTCAACGGACTGAGTCCTTCTATCTTGTCCAAACAAGACAGGAAATATTCATTAAGACATAACGAGGATATAACAAGCAGTCGGTGGACGATGTCTTTGTCATCTTCTCTAGGTAAGACAGGAAATATTCATGCCTGCCGAAGAGCTCAATTAGGTGGCTAATGGTCTTGACGTGTCTTAGACTGTCAAACGTTCGTAGCCAGCTGTCATAAGACGTGAGTCTGTTGCTTTTCCTCGGAGGCGATAGCTTGCCTCTCCTGTTTATCTCTGTGAAGATGGATTGACCTGCGATCTCCTGCTAACAGGAAAACTGGCAACCCCTACCAATAACGAACAAGTGGTATTCTGAGTGGGTGTGATTAGCCCTTGTAATACAAGACTTGTCGCTCCTGTACCTGGGCAAAGGAATCCGGTAGGGTCCCCAGTCAATGACATCTGCTCAGACGCTCGATTGATATAAAACATTAGACTGCTTGGCGCTCAATAAGAGGCGTTTCTTACTTGAGGATGAGTCCGCCTATGTCGGATAAAAGCCGGTTAAGACTTCTGGTAAAATAATAAATTGATACCAATTTCACCAACGTCTCTAGAACCTAACATATATTGGACAGACGGTAACTCATCTGGAGGTCTGCGTTATTTATACGGTCTTTTACCTTAATATCATTCCAGGATATTCAAAACTTTTTTGGCAAATTCGAAAGGAAAACTGCTACCTCTTTAGGTCGCAACTGCGTGTCTTTAAATAAGCAAAAGGACAAAAATTTTTATAGCTGTAGAAGATCTCGCATCCGTGAGTGTTCTGCCCATAAAATAAGGACAATAAAATAAGTTAAATAAGAAATTAGTTCTTACTAGTTTGAGCATGAAAAAAAAATTTGAAGTTCCTTTGAAATTTTTGAATCTTCGAAAGGGATGAAAGGTCCATACCTAACGCAAGTTAAGAAATTTGGCTAGTACAACCTAACATTTTACTTACCAAACGTTTGTGTTAATCCTTTCCACTTGCATGACGTGGTGATCAACGTCTCGTTTCCAACTAACTCTAACCCGTTTCCCATTTCTAACCCATGAATTTATTTGAAAAATTATCCAAATTAACATATTTTTTTTTTTGCGAAATGTGTAGTATTAAATGCAAAATTTAATTTACATTACGAGCAATCCAAAGAGCATTTGCAAAAGAAATGAAATTGTTGAGCCGACAAAAGGGATCAGCAAAGCAAGCGGATAATTCCTGTAGAGGGTTGTTTTCAATTAACAGCCCAAGAAATAAACAAGAAACACACAAACAACGTTTACATACCCGAAACCTCTCTCTCTCTCTCTCTCTCTCTCTAATTTTTTCCCACCCAATCCTCTTCACATTTTAATCGTAGTCAAACCGAAGAGCAAAAATGAAAATAAAAAAAAACAGCCAAAAAAGAAAACATTCCTAACTGGCTGGATCCTGATTCCGAAATATTTGAATGCCTGACTGCTCGTCTGACGACAGCCTCGGGCCTTTTCTCTGAATTATAATTGAATTATTGTTGCGAAAAGAAAATAATCTTGAAAACCCCAAAAATCGAAGGACTTAATGCTATTGTAACGGGTTTTATTTACATAGGATGATTTTCATTGAAGGTTCTTCTTGTCGGTCGACATGCAAAGAGTGTAAGTAAGTAGGTTTATTTCCTCTTCACCGAATACGTGTAAGGTGGAGTGGAGTGTAGGTGGTGAGTGGCAAATGCTACTTTGTGTGTAGCGTCGTGACAAGGATGTTTTCAACGATACAAAAGATTACAAATACAGCCACGTCGAATGGATAAGAAAAGAAAAATTGATTTCCAGTTAAAAACAACATTTACATACGCCCTAGTGCCTTGTGCGCACTCCACTGAGAACGTATAGTCACAATTTTCAATTCACCTTTACGAAATACATTCAGTTCTGACGTCATCACCATCCTTCTTTTTGGGGTTAATGTTTGCAAGATTTCGGCCACAGTGAAGGGTGGATGAGATGTGCTGCGTATCATCGATTTATTAATCACAAGAAATTTTGTGAAATTAGGACTCAAATTTTTCATGTGCGTTATCCTGACATGTTTTCAACGTCTGGATGCTCACGGAAATATTGAAAACTTGGAAAAATTTGTCTCGCATGGAGTAGGGGTGGTATATAAGGATGTCCTATACTTAGTCTTTCTAATTTTTGCGGTAACGTACAATGAATACATGAAATTCAAACTGCAAATTCAATAGTTTTCGCGTGTGGCAAATCTATCCAAAACATTTCATCCCCTAATATATTCCATCCGTAAATGATATTCCGCTTCCCATTCATCCCACTTTCGTACGCCCTTCTTAAGTGGGTTCATCACACCGACAGAAGATGGAAAAAAAATTTACATCACTTACAGAAAGATGAGAGACATTGGAAATTAGAGGGTCTTAAAATTGCTTTTAAACAGCAAACAACAGATGTGCCACCGAACATTTGCATGAATTTCTTATTCGTTGCCATTTGAATTTCGGTACCAAATTTTTGTGACAGCTTTCTTCTATTAATGGATGTCTTACAACCCACAATAGCAAGACAATATGATGATGGCCAAGGATAATAACAAGACAATGGTTTTGGCGGTATGTCGATGTCATAAAGGTGGGTCACTTCTGCTCTCAGTTTCTGTTATCGGTTATTTTGGCACGGGGATGAAAAATTGGATAGTAGTGCAAGCACTTTTGTAGCTAATGGCCGTGATGACTTTTGAATGATAAAAAATTATGAAATTTAATATTTATTTTATGTCTCTGAATATTTTATTTATTAAAATTTTCATTTTTTATCAATTTCAATCCATTTGCTTAGTGATTTAACTAAGCTTTAATATAAAATCTATAAGATCTTTACAGAACGAAAGTTTTTCATAAGATTTTTCCATAAACGTTATCTGCTTCGTAACTGAATAAATCAAATTTTAATAAATCCTTTATTTGCGGCCTGGTAGTAACACAAACATCATTAGAAACCCCAAAATGCACGGATGGCTGGAGTAACATATAAGTAAGGCTGAAACATTTTTTCATCAAGAACATCTTATCTTTTTTACGATATAAAAAACTTTACGTTGGCAACACCTATTAATGCTACGTATGTTGTGACAGCTGTCAAGCGTTTTATGATTAATTTGGTTTGCCATTTTATCACGAATAAGTTGACGTCTGAGCAACATCTCTAAATTGTATTAATTTATTTCGAAGAAAAAAACTGTTCTGTTCGAAAAACTCATCGCGCACTCTGTCAATTTTATGGCCAACATAATCGTCCAACAGAACAATCATTTCGATTAAAAATGGATCGTTTACACACGACGTTAACTCTTAATGATAATACGCACTCGTCCAGATGTCGTACAGTGCGTAATGAAAAATCCACAGCAGCTGTATAGCGTAGTATCGATGGATGTCTAAGACAATCCAATCGACATCGTGGTTAACATTTAAATCTGTGCCCATTCACTTTATGGAAGGAATTGAGCATGTACTCTTACAAAATCCGACTTGTGCAGGAATTGAAGCCCAACGATCAACGAGCATGGCAGAGATTTTATGATTCCGGATTCCAAAGTTGCCCAAACACTTTTACAACCGGAAAAGTCACTGTTTAATGTAACTTATGGGCCCTTAGAATCATTCTTCAAAAATCATTCAATCAAAAATACCGCTGGAAATAACCCTACAGTCAACAGTGACCAGCTAAATGATTTGCTCGTTGCGAAGTTGAGTTGCCGTAGTGCAGAGGACCTCTGGTTTCAACAAGATGGCGACACTTGTCATACAGTTGGTGCAACCATCGACTGATTCCAAGAAGCATGTGATGAGCGCCTAATTTCTCGTTTTGGATCTGTATACTAGCTTGCAAGATCTTGTCAGTAACGCCGCTATTTCTTTTTCGGGTAGCGTCAAATCAATCGTCTTCGTCGATAAGCCCGATACGGTGGAAATTTGTCTTCCAGTCTTCCAATTTTCAAGACAACATTCGCTGCATTGTTGGCGAGATACGACGTTAACTATTGGTTGGCGTATTCGGAAATTAGAACATTCCCGTAAAATTGCGCTTCGTCAGTCGTAACGCTCACATGCCTGAAACCATTGAGTTGCGTTACACTAGTGACGCATGGCTCGATGTCCTCTCCAAAGTTCGAGCAAGTCGTCATAAATATTTGCTCGGTGTTATTTTGCTATTTATGTGTTGTTGTTACGGTGTTATTTTTATTTTGGTTTTATTTTTGGTGTTAATATTTGCTCCTTGGTTTCAAAAGTGCATTTGATAACCTTATGTGGCCCGCCATTCTCGTGAAGCTTACATCTATTGGGCTCAATCACAGTGTTTGGAAAAGTTACTTTTCTGGCAGGTCTGCGTTTGTGCAAGGAGTATGTGATGTTGGTAACGTGTACGTCCAAAAGGGTTGTCCGCAGGGATCTATTGCCGGGCCATTATATGGAACCTTGTAACGGATAATCTGCTAGTAGAGTTAGCGAATATATGTTATGTTTGTGCATACGCGGATGATCTACTTGTGTTGGTGGAAAGCGATAATCGCAGGCAGGTGGAGGAAACTGCAACACAATGCATGGCTGTGGTGTAGTGATGGTGTGGTAGGGTAGGACTGACCGTCCCTGTTGACAAAGCGTCCATGATGCTCCTGAAATGAATACTCAGCCCGAGTCATTCGCCAAGGGTGAGATATGAGGGACTCTCAAACATGTGACAACGGTCACATATTTGTGAATTTGTCAGGGCTTGAGGCTGACCTTTTGGCACCACTTGCAAAGAGGCAAAGAGAACGTCTCAAGTAGCTAGCCTCAGTGATGAGGAGAACTTATAGGAAGGAGTGGAGACTGCGTCGGGAAGCTCTCAAGAAAGTAAAGTATGTGTTGATTGTGTCAGTCACAACATATAGCTCCCCAGTACTTCTTGAGAGTGCCATGAGTGCTACCGGCAGGACGTTTATCACACGGGATTTTAATGAATATTTGTGTAGTCGTCGTATTGGTGTCTGTCGTGGCTGTCTGTTTTGCTGCCAAGGGAGACTTGACAGCATGTCTTGTTTGACTGCCGATCGTATGCCGGCCTACGTGTTGCGCGTGGTATTCTGGATGAGGTGTTCTTTCAAAAGTTCTTCTTGCAACAGCAGCACTCTGCTACGCGGTGAAGTTTGCACTCAGTTGCTGTTTACCAGTCCCTTAATATTGTTAATGTGGAGTACCCGATACCCTGTTGTTGTAACTATCTTATTGTCTCGTTAAACCCCTGTTGTTTTTATGCTGTTGCTTTGGGGGCTTCTGAGACACCAACCCATTAAAATAGGAATGTAAATTGGTATTAGAACAAGACTATGTTCTGCGAAAACCTGACCAGAGGTTTGATCTGTACCACGGGTTAGGGGGATGCCCATGACAGGTTACTGGCATCCCCTACAAGGTGACCAGCCTATCATTGGTGAAACGTAGTGGTTTGTGGTTTGCGATGTGGCTAGGAAGTAATATTTGAGTACCAACCAGTGTAACTTGGGTTTCCTATATTGTAAACTGGGACCTCATAGATAATAAGGGGCGTTGGTTGACGCATGAAATTAACCCCATCTAGTGAGACCTAATGGCGTCAGATGTTAGGTAAGGCCTAATGGCGTTAGATACTCACGTTATACACTTCGAGTCATGCCCGGAAACATATTCAAATAAAAATGATAGAAAAATATCTTTCCAACATAACCATATTTATGGCAATGTAAAATTAATTGTTTATATTTAACCGAATTTCAAAATTGTACACAGCTTAAGAAACACCACACTAACACTAAAACAATATAAGAGTAGCTAAAACTATGTCCTGGTCAAATATCGGCACCAGTTCCATAAATTAAGTCTATTACACCTTGCCGAAAACCAATGAATCAAAAAAATCATCCCGTCCTCAGGTTTTGCCCATCACCTTAAAGAACGAGGTCTACAAGGACACAATAGTGAGCTTAACGCTGAAAATGATGATCTCAAGTTGATCAGATGTGGCCAAAAACCAGTCAAGTGAATATCATTAACTTCTATCAAAACAAAAACTTCTTCTTAAGCTTCAGGTTATTGGTCAGCATAAAAAAGGCAAAGCTGGTCTGCATAATTGCAGCTCTAAATATTTACCACAGGACTAAATCGAGATGGCCCTCCCCATGAAGCTAATAATATTTTTAAAAAGTACAGAACAAAATTCGGAAGGAAAATTCAGAGAGTGATCTAGGAGGTTTGAAAGGACGTACGAAGGCAACCAGAATATCGGTGCAATACCACATTCACCAGTAGATATTGAAGTACGAAAGCTAGCAGACCAGCAGCAAGCTATGGAAGGCCCAAGAGAACTAAATAAACGAGGATACTTACAACAAAGTTTGATCGGTGCAGCTAGAAAGAGGAACATTATCTTAAAAACCGTGACAAAACGTGCATTGATAAATGCAATACCTCCTTCAATAAATCATGAGAACTTTAAAAACCAAAAGAGCAAACAACAACGTTAGAGTTTTCCATTGTAAAAAGGACAAAAGGGCAAATTCAACAAATCCAATCATACCGATATTGTCGATCGAATTTGCTTTCAGTGTCTTAAGTATACTTCGGCCAGGGTTAAAGGCAATTTTCTCTGCAGTTGAAAATGTTTCAAGATTTAACACTCAAAGAACGACGGAAAATTATTTAAAAGCATCTGCTCCTTTCGTGCAAATAAACTATCAATATATTTTAAATCTAGCAACCATATCACACTTGGACTTCCTTGAGGCAAAAGCAAGCTTGATTACGCCGACCTATGCCAAAGTCTTGAATATTCTGAGTCCCCTATATATGATACAGATAATTTACTAGCCGCAGTGAGCCCACTCTTTTAAGAGCTATTAGAATATCTTTCCGGTTCATTCGAAATTGCAACGGACCGCAGTAGGTAGTGTGTAGCGCCCAGGACCTGTTTACGCTAACTTGTCAGCATACTTTTCAGTACTTTTGGTGAGCATGTTCACATTCAGTCAAGATATTCAAAACCCCCTCTCATGATCCTAAAGTCAAACCGAGTATATGGGATGAAACAATCATAATAATACTTAAGGAAACAGTAAGAAAGGATCAATGATGAAATTCGTAGCCTCCTCTCTGATCAAATGAAAATTCATTTTCAAAGTCGCCTGTCAGGTTTGGTATCATGTCATTTAAGCAAAACTTATTTTGTATCAAATCTAAAATTATCTCTCCAATGAACCCTACCCTAAGTGTAGTCCTGTGTACTTCCTCACCGTCCAGAATAATAAATAATATTATTCTGGGGCTCGTTGTTGCAAAGTGTATCGCCGACCACCGGTTTTCAGCTCTGCTCTTCTCTTGAGGCTTTGTTGTATGTACATGATATATCCTGCAAAAAATCAGGAGGTCTCCTGGGTCTGTGGCCTTAAGGTGTGCCAGATTTGCTACGTTAGTATATCTATGAAAAATTGAGATGGGCCATGAACGTTTCAACTTGAAAGTGTTCTATTCTTTCCTTTTTCTTGCCATTGATCCATCTTGATTCCTATTTATATTGTGGTTGTGAAACAAAAGATTGTGGTTAAATCAATCAATTTTTGAGGTTTTTTTTCATTTTTCTATAGGATTTGCTTGAATCTCATTCTTTTCTACAACTTTAAAACGTACTGTGCACCAAAATACCACAAAGAAAACTGCACAGGCGCGTGTATTCATATGAAATTACTTCAGATAGTATCATTCTCTCTCTCTCTTTCTACTAGAGCACGTCATATTTTCTGTATTAGTACACTAACTGACCCCTCCATAGTTCACTTTACTTATATTTAACTTCATCCGAACTTTGTGAAATAATAGTCACCCACTATCTACATATCACATGAAATAAACCACGTGGCTGCAATGTGTTTAACGGTACACACTCGATTAATGGCCAATAAAGGGGGCCGTTACATCGAGGAGACGACTCGTAGTGAGCACTGTGCAGTCGGTTCTACTTTATGGGTCAGACATCTGCGGTGACGCTCTCAGCAAGGAGTTACACAGAAAGTGGTTAGCACAGGCAAAGAGGATTGCATGCGCTCATCGAACAGTCACCGAGACGGCAGTGCTGGTAACCGCAGGGTGATACTGTCCCCTGCGTATAATCGAAGGCAATAGAGAAGCGGTCACCAAGGAAACGAGCCAGCGCTATCTATGTGATTGCCAGCAGTCCTGGGAGCAAGGTGCACGCTTGATTCATAGTGAGACTGATTTCTACTTGACACAGCTACTAAGCGGGCATGGATTTTTTCGGTCATAAGTGCAAAAGTTTGACACGTCACGATCACCTTACTGTGCATTTTGTGCAAGAGAGATAGATGACGCCAATCACACATTCTTCTCTTACAAAAGATGGAGTAAACACTGGAAGGGAACGATGGTGTGGAGAGTTCTGCCCGAAAACTATGTTGGAGAAATGCTGAAAACCGTTGACAAATTTAATCGCGTGCCATAATATGCTCGGCAGTTCTTAGGCTTTACAATAGCCATTCTTGAGCGCCGGAAGGCGTCGTGGATATGGGAATTTCATTTCTAGCACTTTCTTCCTCTCTTCCCTTCCCTCTCTTCCCTTCCCTCTCTTCTTGCGTACTCCCTTCCTACCCGCTGGAGACGATTCTTATAATCTGAAGGCGCCTCCAAGCGTAATAACATAAGGCCTAGCCGGATGTCCCAAATCGTTCCAGGCTAGGTTCTGAGGTTGATAGATGACGTGTTTAGTGGGTAGTCCATATGGATTGCGCGTCTGGGAGTTCCATACTAAGGAATTCCTGAGAATCAGCTCAGTCTGGGAATGATTAGCCAGGCGACCACCGTACGATTTCAGCTGAATAAATTTGCGTTAACGTTTTAAACTTTTTAAAGAAATGTTAGGAAATTTCGTACGTAATACCCAGAAGAGATAGCAGATTAGGATTCAATATGTTAACCTTTTAATACAGCTTTTGTTTTTATTGAAAGTAGGATTGAGTTGCAGACCTGTACAACGTCACTACTAACAAGCGTATAAATTTATTTGTATTAATGATTTTGCTCATTGTTGCGTGAAACCAGAATGCTTTTGCGTGAAAACGCCCTAAAAATACGAATCGGTTTGGACTTTTTCTATCTCTGTCTAAAAGAAAACAATCGAGAGTGTTATCGCTGTATACATTTACACTATGCCATGCCCAAGCTGGTTACGACAAAAGTTATACAGTGGACATACTTTCACTATCGCCCGAATTCGGCTGCCAATACAATAAATAAAAAATGCTATGCTAAAGCCAATTCTCGCTGATATGTTCCTTGCAACGTCAACATTTGATAAAACCATTTACAGGCATTATAATCACTAAATAGCACAGAGTTTTTTTTTCTTGAATCCTCGAAAAATAAACTAGGCTTCCTTCCGACATTTATAGGAAGTGCTAAGTAGTTTGGCAACTTGTTGAATGTTACCTAACACTCCTTTCCATTCCGATAGAAAAAATAAATACGAAATTATATGCCAGCGTAAGTCAATTTGTCTAAATGATTGCCCTAAACGCTCCTTGCGTAACATGGTTCGTCGGTTACAGCCCATTACCATTTAATATTCTAAACAGGACATAAACTTTATTCGTAGCGGAGCAATTTTTCTTATTTACATAAACCTTATGTCATTTCGTCGATGTAATGCTATTCTTACAAATGAACTTATTTTGTAACACAATCTTATTTTCCTGTTTTTCCATGTCCTTGTTCACGTACATTCTCTGTTTGGCGTTTGGCTTTTATTTTATTTTTTTTTTTTTGTTCGTTGTTGTCGGCTGGCACAGATAGAACAAATGACTTTATAATGTGTTTTTCCTTCTCCTATTGCCCGATCCATTGCGTAGCGTAGCAGTTGTCCTCCTATTTGCAGCTTACATTTCTCAGCGTGATATTATTGCTTGGAGGGGTGCGTCCTGTTTGTGAAAAATTAGCGAAATAGAGACTCCATTCGATGCGGAAAAAAATGTTGAGGGTATTCATTGACAACAGCAGATATTTGTTGGCCTATTCGTATTTCATTTTTGGGGCTGATTGAGTTGAAAATGGAATTTGAGTTAATGATGAAGTTTGCATTGTGATTAAGGAATATTTGCTTTTAAATAGGATATTGAAGACTGAATAAAAAAATTCTAATGGAAGTTTCAGCTTATTAAGATTTTATGCAAGTTCTCTTATCCTCGATATTTCCAGTCAATCAAATACGCAGGATGGTTGCAGCATTCGCATTCGCATTCGATTTCGATTCCTTATTTAAATAAAATCCCCACAATTTCACGCTACCGTTTTGTGCAACAAACAATACTATAGAATATCGTTCTTTTCATGAATTTCGCCGCTGCTCCTTATCGTACCGCCACTATTTATTCAGGCGCTTATAAAAATCAATACGCGTAAAATTAAAGAATAAATACCCTTCGACGATCCATGCAATACAACAAGTCGAAATGGTCTGCGATTATCCAGGTCCTTAACTTCTTTCCCGGCCTAGACTGCTTAAACGATTTTCCCTCGGAATTCGATATGGTACCAGACAAAAGAGGATATACTTGTAGCGTAGCATTCAGGATATGATTTCGTATGCAAATTGTTCGAATTTTTCCGGCTCTGGCAAAAGGAATACATATTTTTATTGAGTATTTTTATTTACAATATTCTAATCTGAAGACAAGTAGATGTCTTCGACACAGTTGTCTGCAAGAGCAGAAGAAAAAAAGAAGAAGATATTACGAGTATGAGTATATCCTTGAGTGTATGAAACAAGCTGCAAAGAACAATTTGAGAGATGGGAAATTAGAACATGGATGTGAATTTCAGCAGGAATTACACGCTCGGTTACTGTAACGTTCAAGATTGGTTTCCTATTTTTTTTTGTGTGCTATTTTGATGTTGGATTTCTTTCATTCTTTTCGTATCTTCCTGTTGAGTAGCGAAGGAGGGAGAGAGAGGACTAAGGATGTGAGTAGAATAGAAGGCTACAATGTACTTGGGCTTTTGAAAACTGAATTAATATTCGTGCTACAACGCCATTGTTGTGGGATTAGATCGAATTATCGCACACACAATGGGAGGGTAACTTTGATCGTTCTTCTTTCTTTATGATGAAACATGACAAGTACTATTGGTTTAGTTAAAAGATTAAAGATGAAATAAATTGCCATATGAGCTATGAATTAAAAGTAATACTTTTATACCAGCACAGTTGAAAGTAAAAAGGGTTTCCACCAATGTGCAATTATACGTTTTTTATTTGGTGTTTACTTAAGGATCATTTTTTTTTTCTGAGAAGTTTTGGGATTCCTCATGTACTTTTATATTGGCAATATGCTGTAATAATTTTATAATTGGTTTAATCTACAGAATGATTTGGTCAAAATGAGAATCCAACACGAGATACAATATAACAAATAATATCAACTCCCAATGGTGCTTAAATGTTACACTTACCCAAATCTATCCCATAAAAATCACACACATTGAATTATTACAAACAAAGTAGACATAATTATTTTGAATTGAATTAAATTAAACGAAGTAGGCGATGAGTAATATCAGAGTTATTTCTTCGCGTCAAAAGGTACGGACAAGCCTCTGTTTCGTATCACCCAATGTGAGGATGCATTTTATGAATTTTATGAATTTCTAAAATTTAAAATATTGGTATCTCTCCCTGTACTAGTGACATTTTTCGTTCTATTTTCTATAAACTCCACTGTTACCATTTCTAGACTAGAAATGAACCACAAAAGTCTTCTGAGGGAGGTAAGAAAACTTCGTTAGGAAAATAGTTTTCGAAACAGAAAATTGCTGGGAACACATGAATCGAACACAAAATTAGAAAAAAAATTAACCTCGGAGGGCTAATCATATTTTTTTAGCGTAGGGACTATAGATTAGTCAATTCGACTAACATAAATAAAAACTGTTAAAAATTGATCCTTACTTTATGCTTTAAACGTAAAAAAAACCCGTATTTGAATTCAATATTTTCATTTAAAGTTACAGAAAAGGTTGCTTCGTAATTTTTTGTCAGATCGAGAAAAGCAGATTTAATAATCTTAAGTGTTGGAAAACAATTACATGTTTTTAACCTTTTCTAACTCAATAAACTTTATAAGCTATACACAAAACGAAATTCAAATAATTTAAATTTGCTTAAAACAGTCTACACACAATTCAACTTTGTGTTCTCCACACATACTTTTTTGGCACTTTTCACACCGCGATTTCGGCATGCGATGCTTTTTATAGGAACCGAAGACAAAAATCTTCCTCTTTTTACCTTGGTCTTGATTTTCGCGGTCGGAGCAGTCTGAAGCATCTCTTGAGGTACCTGCCTGAACATCATTGTTAATATTTTCTCGTAGGTTTCTCTTCAAGGTGGGTGCAGCGCAGCGTTTTCCCAAAGAAGAAGAAATCAATTGGGTATGCAAATCCCGTATAAATGCTTTTCTATTCTTTGGCTTTTCTTTAGCTTCTAATAATAGATGTATAAATATGAAATGCAGTTTTTCTGCTTGAAATATGCATTTATTTGAATAACAGAACGAATGAATTCAATAATCAAAGTATTGGCCATCGTTAGCTACGACTTTTTCCCATCATTCTATCAATTGATGGATTCCGTCCCAGTACCACTTCTCATTTTTTGAGGCTAACCACTCATCAAGCCAATTTTTAACTTCTTCGTAAGAATGGAAGTGCTGTTCCAAAGTCTGTGCTACACCAATCGAAACAAGTAGTAGTCAGAAGGAGTCAAGTCTGGTGAATACGGCGGGTGAGGCAGAACTTCCCAATTAAGGTTTCCCAAGTAGTTCTGGACAGGTATTGCAACATGCAGCTGAGCATTGTCATGTTGAAAAATGACTTTATCATGTCTTTGGTGAAGTTCTAGTCGTTTTTCCTTAAGTGCGCGGTTCAATTTGATCAGTTGTTATCGGTAACGTTCGCCAGTAATAGTCTCAACAGGTTTCAACAGTTCTAATACAAAGGTCCAGCAAAGTCTTCTTTCCATGAATATTTCGGGCCGGTTGTGATGTTGATGGCTGGCCTGGGTCTACCCATGATTTTTTCCGCTTGGGATTGTCGAAATAAATCCATTTTTCATCGTCAGTAACAATTCGATGCAAAAAAACTTTTCTTTTCTGTCTGGCAAGCAAAATTTCACAAATGATTTTTCGCCTTTCGTTGTCTCTTTTTTTCAATTGATACGGCACCCATTTACCAGCTTTTTGAATCCTTCCCATGGCTTTTAAACGTTGTGAAATTACTATCTGAGTAACCTCGAACGCTTCTGCCAACTGTTTTTCAGTTTGTGTGTTGTCTTCATCCAATAATGCTTGCAAATTTGTATCTCCGAATTTTTTTGGTGGTTTTTCACGCTCTTTGTTGCTGACATCGAAATCGCTACTTTGAAATCTTTTAAACTATCGTTCACAAGTGTCTTGGCTTGGAACATGTTCACCATATGCTTCCACTAACAATCGATAAGTTTCTGCTACCGTTTTCATCAAATGAAAGAAGGTTATTAGACTTCCCCGCAAAACCCTTTTTTTCTGGCACGTAATTTGACATTTTTGAAGCGAAAAAAACTATGTTGTTTGTACAATCAAAACCTATGACATACTGGAATTTTTTGACAAATGTTCACCCTCCAAAATGCCATATTAGTTATCCCCGACACAAACCATATGTAATGGTTATGCCATCTGTTAGTAAAATCCGCATTTCATATTTATACACCTAATATGTTACAGCAATAAATAATACAGCTATTTATAACTGCCATGTTAAGCATCCCATGAAATAGACATATAGGCCATCTATTGGTTTTACGGCTGCAAGACATAACTGCGCACATTTCGTTAAACGTGTCCACGCCGCCCTTGGTCTGATCAGAAAATTCTACCATTGATGGCTTTTTGGTTAATTCGTTATAGTCCCTTCCTCAGAACAGAAAGATAAAAGGTATACCATCTTGTTTGGTTTAGGTTTGCAAGACAACAATGTCAACGAATTATCGTAAGCAGACATTTCTGTACTTGTCTTTCTGCTTTTCGAATTGGCCATTTCTATGGGAATTTCTCTTTTGTTTGAGCGTAATATTCCGACCATAGTTAATGTGTAAGGTTCGCAACGAAGAGACTTCCCAGTCCAACTGAGGTGAACCAGTTGTCATTAGTGACGTTTCTATTGGAGGCATGAATGGGTTTCGTAATTTCATCTACAAAGTATTCGCCTAGAGGTAATCCCCCTGTGTCTGTATTCTTACCAAGATATGGAATTGCCTCGACCATATATTTCGTCGAACACTCGCACATCATTACAATCATGATGCCATATTTGGCTGGCTTGTTAGGAATCCTAAATGGGCACCTACCCCTAAATGCCAGCAGTTGTTCATCAATAGTCAGGTAAGATCCAGGATTATAGTTGTCTTTACAATTCTTAATGAATAATTCCCATACGTTGCGAATAAGCACAGATTTGTCGTGTTGTCGTATTTTTGGTCTTATAGATTTATCACCGGATTGTAGACAACGTCATAAAAGTCTAAATCTCTCCTTGATCATTGTCGATACATACCGAGACCTAAAATACGATAAGTCAGAAAGCTCGTCTCTAGACAAATGT